>CM022541.1:18298065-19719517 GCA_012273795.1 Dendrolimus punctatus
TATAAGGCATATTTAAAAAATAAAGAGTTGAAAAAGGTGTTCAGTGTAGTTTAAAATAAAAGTTTATCTCGATTTACTCAGAATTGGAATTATGCGACTTATAACCTTCATCCACTCATGTCTTCAATTATCGTGTCTCATTGAAAAATGGATCTGCAAAAAATATTTTCAAGCTATGATTTTTTACGAATTCAATTCCTGAAAAAAAAACTCAAACTTGTTCTAAAAGAGGCAAAAGTCAGCGCTGATCTTCCACTGGGTCCTTAAGGTATCGTCACGCCTAATATTAGGTATATCATTGCGAAGCATAAAAACTAGAATCGTAATCAATAATGCGTAGTAAGTAAAGTAAATAAATATAAATAAGAAAAGTAATGATCATAAATAAAATACATAATTAGTGTTATAATAAATACAAACATCTAAAAGATAAACTGAAGAAAGCTAGAACCACGTCAAACATCACGTGTAGGCAGGTCTTAAGTTGCGTTGTGAGTTGGTGCTCTTTTAAAAATATCTTTAATTTCGTTATAACCTCATAAATATTTGCTGATTTCTAATGGGCGGTGATTTTAATGACGCTTTAACACTCGACAGATATAAAGTAAAAATAAATTTCTTTGAAGAGATACTCCAATAATTAAAGGTTTTCCAGGGCGCACCCACAGTGCTAACACCAACTCTTCCACAAATATATATCATCTTAACAATATTTTTGTCAATTACCGGGTGTGACCTAAATACATGGAAAAAATAAGCCTGCCGGCTGATACTCAGATATTTTATACACACATTTTAAGTAGAGGGTAGGCGGATTGCCTGCCTCCCATCTGCCCTCACAAATTTTAAAAATGACGATTTCTACTGAGCCCTTGTTATGATGGTTTTCTTGAAAAATTTATCCTTGCAGGAATGGTAAAAGAACACAATTTATGCGGTCGGGCAGCCTCTCGTAAGAAGCGACAAAACTACCCACAGTCAGGTGTTAGAGTAACATGCCCATCTGAATGGCTACCAGCCCTGGACTAGACTATGTCGCCATAACCACCTTGATTGTGTTCTAGCATTAATGGCCAGGCTCCAGTCTCCTTTAAGAGAGTAGCAGCGAAGTTTTAGAAGCTTTGATGTTCCAAATATCCATAGGCGATGGTAACCCCTTTCTATCTATCCTGGAATAAACAAAAGGAATCCATAATTAATCTAGAATAATGTAGCATTAATGATGAAAGATTTTTTGGAATCGGTTTACTACTAGTTACAAGTTAATTCGTTTTAAACATACAAATAATTCCTCTTTATAATATTCCTAAAGATAAGACACGCAATTGACTTTTCCTCAATTTAGTCCATGTATGCTGCCTTGGCTTTTTCTTCTCTCTTTTTGCTTCTTTCTTCTCAGAGAGAAATATTATTCTTCGTTAAATGATTGTATAATACACTTAAGTTTGTTTAGCAAACGATTAAGATTTGGTTTTTAATAGACGAGTATTTCTTTTCATTTTATATTACTAGGAGAAAATAAAAATAAAATTCTCACTATATCACGTTAAACAGTTCAATTTTGCTTTAGTATTGCCGACGTTAGAAACCTTATGTCCAAATATATGGTGTCCATGGTCGAAGTTACCATAACAATTTGTTGTCAAAGACTTTAACTTCTATAATCACAGATTTCGCCAAGGCTACACTGTTAATTTAACTTGATCAATAAACAAAAGAATACATTGCGTGTGTGTGTTAAATACGTGGTAGTGTGTGTAATTTTTTTATGCATAATTTTTAAATAAATATTAGCATTCTGCACTCCTCTATATAAAGTAATAAGTGTGAAATTTCATACTTCTCCGTGAGCGCAATTTTCGTAAAAAGGGGTACAAAGTTTTTGCGCATATTAATGTATGGATTATAAAATTATTCAAATTAATCAGTGCTATACCGTTGATACATATTACTAATATACATAATGATCCAAAGCTACACCTACCAATACGTAAGGCAGATATACTCGTAAAGGAGAACATCTAAATGAGCTAGCTCTCTTCTCATGCCTCCGCATTCAACGCAACGATTCCATAAAACTGCTGAAATAAAAATATGTAAATATGTAATATAATGTAAAATATGTTGTATTCGAAAGGTATATAAGCGGAAGAGCTAAGATTATGAAAGCTATTTAAATTTTGGCAGTGTCTCTTAATTTTGTAATTCTCTGGTGTATCAAATGAAATATTATTTCTTTGGATTGAATATAGGCTGTACTGTTTTGTTTCTATTTTTTTCAACCTTCCAAGACTTCTAACAACCATCAACGAGCTGTGAGGAAAAATTGATGAGTATCACTACAAATATTATTCCATGAGTCATCGTAGTTATATTTTGAATCAGCTGTGCCCGCGACTTCGTCCGCGAGGTATTCTTTTTTCGCGGAACCCTTAAAAAAGTAACCTTAGTTACTTCTTAAAACATCAGCTATCTGTCAGTGAAAATCCCGTCAAGATCGGTCAAGCCGTTTTAGAGATTAGCAGGTACATTCAGACAGACAAAAATCAAAAAATTGCATTTTTGGGATCTCATAGTTCAGATTATCCACCCTGATTTTTGTCACATTTTTATTTTGACGTTACAAACATACAGTTTAATTTGATTCGTGTGTATATATAGATATAGAGTGAAAGAAGATAGACGCTTTAGAAATGTGGTGTTGGAGACGAATGCTTCGCATAGCCTGGACACAGTTCCAAACCAACGTCTTAATACTTGAAGAACTCGACATAGAACAACGTCTCTCTTCTATCGTTCAAGGTCGTATTCTCACTTTCTTTGGACACATTACACGACGAGAGGACACGTCAGTGGAGCGACTCCTAGTCCAGGGCAAAATGGAGGGCACGCGGGCGCGCGGTAAATCACCAATGCGCTGGACCGACCAAGTTAAAGCCGCACTAAATGGTCCACTTCATGAATGCACGAGGCAAGCTACAGTCCGAGAGGAATGGCGACGAATTGTGAAGCTTGCCACCACCCCTGTCATGAGGACCACGACCACTCTGCCAAGAGTGTGACGACGGAGAAGAAGAAGACGGTGGACTAGTAGCGGGGTAAGCTTCTACTTCCACGTCCCTTTGCCTTTCCCCGGCCATTGCATCGCGCGCGCACGCAGAATGCAACCGCACACCAAGATTATTGGGTTGTTGTTTAAAAATGTGAATAGAAATTATGGTGTTCTGGATATAGTAAGCAAGTGTCCATACTACTAGAGTTAAGTTTTCAAATCAAAAGAAAGACTTTATTAGAAGATATAGCAACGTAATTACAATGCTTATACATTATTATAAAATAAATGCCGTTGAAATTATTATAGAGTTTATTAGAACGGTACAAACACGTATAAAACAAGTACAAAATAAAACTGGATGCAACCAGTTCACACTGCACGATTCAGTGCAATTTAACACGCGCAAAGTCCGTAACTATGTCGCTAATTGAATGTACTACACGTCTTAATCATATCGTGGTTGTCGAATGACTGCCCCCACCCCTCCGTTCGGGCATTGTTTTATACTAAACATTATAAAAGAGGCCGCGTAAACCCACACATCTGGCAATGCAATAAAAAACAAGTATTAATTCGTTCGACACTAATTACAGCCACAAATATACGATAACAATAGATGTTTTCAAAGTTTAAACACGGAGTGAATTCAAAGAATTTGTTTTTACAACATGCAGCTGCCCGTTCTTTCTAAGTATGTAAGAATATTTTAAGAATTTGTACGTTGCATTTTCAGCAACCAAGGTTTTCACTTAGCATATTACTGTGCCGGAGTTATATCCGACACAATGCTGATTTTTTGTGCAAAAGATTTGCAGACGTTAGACCAAATCGATTACGAGATTTTCTATCTCATGGCTGGTTAGGATCCGCCACTATCTTTTCCTTTAGCCAAAGTATCATTCCTTGCAAAGTTTTTCTTCCTTAATGTAGCTTAGGTGCCATTACTCGTAATTCATTAATATTTAAACTGCAAGACATGTGCTTATATCTGTGTTCCTGTTTTGTCCTAATACTCAAATATTTTTTATTAGTTTTAATATATTCATAACTTGTACGAAGCTTAAGCTGTGGATACACTAACTTCATTTAAACGTCAACGCGACATTGCGCCCTCTAGCGAGGAACGATAGGATTAGAATATAAATTGAACTCTTTAAATAAACATTTATAATTTGCTTTAAGGTGAAGTTAAAACTTTTAATAAACAATTTCCATAACAAATAACTATATAATAATTAAAGTGATGTAAATACTCCATCATTTAAATTATTATTAAACCAGATGGTGACGCCCTCTAGCGAGGTTGGGTATTTTATACATAACTTCACTTCGTACGTCACTGCGACTGTCTGGACCTCTTTGAATTTTCGCACGTTACATATATACGCGTCGTCTTTGGTCGCTGCTATACTCGTTGAGCAGGCGCACAGATCTAAAAATATTTTAAAACTTATCGGATTTCTATAATTCTCTCTGGTGATTATAAAACCAGTCCTAAATCAAATGCATAAAGACTAATAAGTGTTGCAATAAGTGGAAGGACTGGGAATAGGTTATAAGTCGGCCGGCTTCCCCTTGTGTCTGGTGTTGTTGAAGAAGGTGGTGAAGTTGAATTTGACACTGGTACTGGTACTGGGATAAGGTGAGTGGGCATATTTTCTTAGCCGCTCCAGTGGTTTTCGTATGAGTTGTCTTGATTGCCCGTCATCGCATATTTGGTTTTATATTGCCGTAATTTACAAGAGCTCGAACGCCGGTTCATCATAGCTTCTATACTACATGTTATGGCTGTTTAAATGACTTAACACCAGATGTTGATAGCGTATTTATAGCACAAAAACCATTTCAATTAAATAAAACTTATGTCACAACTAGAAAAGAGTAAACTATACATGAATGATATCTATAAATAATATACTCGTATAATAACAGCATATAAATGTCCCACTGCCGGGTTCGGGTCTCCCATTATAGCAGACAGTATACCCGCCCCGCTTATCGAAGGCGGCTTGAGAGGTTTGACACATTGGTTATCTCGATGTGCACGTTGCATCACAATGTTTTCTTTCACTACTGTTAGCACGTGGTAATTGAAACAATATGCACACTAGGTCAGAAAACTGCCCAAGTGGTGTATGCGTTCCGCCAGGATCGAAATCACGCCCTTTGAGTCCGCGACGCGTTCGCTGGCTATTACGCTACCACGACTTTCAAAATCGATTGCTTGACCTAAAACAAATCCTGATTCTTATTGTTTTATTTTTGGGTTTTTTATTTTAATTATTTGCTCATTGACCTCCGATTCCTCCGTTACATTCGTGTTCAGCGGAAAAAAATACACTTGAAAAGCATTGTCTGACACCCAGCACACACACTTTTATTTTTGGTGGACCTGTGTAATTAACTATATAATATCAATATTGTAATTAACATCTTATCCCCTAAATCTATATCAATATTTATGTTAATCCAAGCCAAACTACGTATAGCTATTCGCCTTAACAACAAGCGGCAGCAGCGTCGTTCGACTAATACGTTATAAATATTCATGCTCATAAGAAGCTCCTAACCTATCGAACGTTTATACAGCTGCCGGTATATCCTGACCCATGAACCCTCCTACAGACATTTTTGTAACACTGAATTTCTCGAAGCGTTACAAGCATAGCAGCTCTATGTTTAGTGGTTGTCTACAACTTACCGTGGAAAAGGGAATCCGATACACATTATACGATATTTCAATACAATATTTATTTCCTATGGGATTTTAGTGGTAAATCCTGTGGGGTTGCATCTAGATTGTTTTCGAGAGTATGTCATTCTTGTTTTTGGTTCCAATTTGTTTTTATTTGTTGCTATTTGATATATTTTAGTATAAAATAGGAATCGTTACGATATCACTGTCACAGCTAGTTTCATCAAAATTTACCAAAGTTACAAACATTGATATTTGATACCTACATAGAAATATCGTTCATTATTGTTTTTGCCGTTTCCATTCACGTTTTGCCCAGGGTCAGGCAGGTACATTAATAGAAAACAATGCCATTTATATAAATCTTACCTACTATCTTTTTTATGCTTTAGTGTAATGCTGCGGCCGCAACTCCGATATTGTTAAAGATATTGACGTGGCCGAATGTGTCTTATTTAACGCCGGTATATCACATTAGTAGTATATATGTAGTGGTCAGATCTAAGAATTGTTCACTTCATGAAATACAATCATTTCATGAAATGGTTGTATTTCATGAAGCACCCATTTTATGAAATGAATGTATTTTATGATACGGCTAGCTAAAACTGACCAAATTGTTTAAACATCACCATTTGACATGTCAGTCCACGTGTGGCCACATCACCTATGTAGGGTATTCATGACATCTGAATATGAAAGGTATAATAAAAATTCAAAATAAAAAAGGAACTTACATTTATTTACTTGTAAGAACAAAAGTCGGATCCAATATGGATATGAGGCACTTTTATTTATCGAGATATAAAGTGAATTTTGGGTGGTTATAAAAAAAATAAGCACGAAGGCCGACGTGGGAGCAAAGATCCCTCCGCCTTGGCCTTCTAACCTATATTAAAAAGTTCGGATCTATTCATAATAAATAAAAGGGCCCTATAACTATACCCCACCAAAAAACGCTTAATGTAGTTAGCTTGCAAACAGTAGGATCATCAATACTTTTTAAAAATTAAAATCTCTTTCCCGCAATTTCCATGTAGTCATATTTTGAAATCCGATAATAGTCCGTGGATTTTCGTTCGTTACTGGTACTTTCTTTTATTTATTTATCACAATAATTGTCCGCCTTTATAATGCATCACAAAACCAAAACGATATCAGCGCCTCTAACAGTGGATAATGTAACTATTTTACGATATGATTACTAATCTTTGAACACATCATGAAGTACCCATGCGTTTAGCTGTTTATATCGTTAAACGCTGATTATTCACGGATCTGGCCAGACCATATCATAATATGGTTAGGGGGTTTTTCCATTTCATGAAATGGTTGGCTATATCATGAAGTGATCAATTCTAATATCTGGCTACGAAATATACATATAATAGCTTCTGTCTGCAACTTCATCCGCGGAATTGTTTAAAAAAGAAATTGGGTTTTAGCGTGTTATATAAGCCTATAGCCTTCCTCGATAAACAGGCTATCTAACACTGAAATAATGTTTCAAATCAGACCAGTAGTTCCTAAGATTAGCGGATTCAAGCAAAACTTTCTGTCAAAAATATTATCTGTTAATATTAAAAGTCATTAACATTTTATCCTTTCATAAACATTTAAAAACAATATCGCACCACAAATAATGCATTACACCCATCGTAACATCTGCACGAAACGATCTATATTTGTATCATTATCCCACTATAAAAGTGTTCAACAACAATACTTAAATATTGTGCAATAACACATTTATATATCGGCAAACCTTCATCACTGATCAATAATACTACTTACGTCATTAACTTATCACTTTTTAAATAAATCACTTAAACAAGTTGACCTTGTTTAAACAAATCTCATCATAGCTAACAATTTCCTTAACGGTGCTGAGTTTGGGTCATTGTTAATTTGATTATCTGGTGCAATACCAGTATCTGATCCAGCATTGTTATCCTCTTCAGAATCAGCTTCCGCGTCAGGTTGGACTTCCGCTTCAGAATCAGCTTCTGCGTCAGGCTCAGGTCCTGGTTGCGGTTCTGGTGTAATGGTAGTTGTAGTTGTCAAACTGTTCTTCAACTCCGTTAATTCATCGTTTGCTCTATTCCTTTGTCCAGCCATTGCTAGTGTTGAGACGAACAAACAGAACGATAACAGAGACAAGAACACAATCAGTTTGTTGTTCATCATCCACCCCAAAGTCCTCTCGGTGTAATATTTACAGGCTGTTGAATTCATTTTACTTTTATTTATTTTAATCTAAGTCACGACTGTCACAATACTTCGTATATAAAGAATTGATTCCTTAATTCGATTCGTTTCGTTATCCATATATTTATCTATGACAGATACAATATTATCTACCTTTAATCTATATATGATTATTAGAGTTTGAACTCTATATCGCTTGCAATAAGATTGATTTTATTAAAAATTAGATTAATAAGAATATGTGTTGATATCGACAGCAATTTATAGATAAGAAAAATCCATGATATTATATTTTTGTAAATAATTTACAAGTAAGGAGGGCAGGTTATTCTTAATATTGTACGAATTACACCAACAAAGGGTACTAAACGGATTTTTAATGTATTTCCAGACTTTTTTACGTTAAAATTAACGAATATTTTAATAATATTATGTTAAAAGTTGGGGAGCACATGCATCAGTTCAATCATTAAAGAATAAGGAATGCATCAATATAATTAAATTTAAATGTTTGGGCAAGGCTTATTCCCACTAAAAATAATTTCTTATTTAAAATTCAATAAAACTGCAATTGATTGTTGAAAAGCAATGACAAGATCAAATAATATTTTTTATAAATCTTTTTAAGAGTATTCGCTGTGGCCAGCGCCACATCACTCGTCTCCAAAAATCATGCTACGGATGACGGTGTAGTGCAAGTAACTCTTCTGTCACATCTTGTCCTCTTCTACTCAATGGGAGACGAGTTAGGTGCAGTTGTTTTGCAAGAAGTCTCGTCAGACTGTTTGGGACTCTGAATAATATTCATTAGGCAGGTAGGTCAGAAATTTCCCTATATAATATTTTTACGTTATTGCATAAGTTCAGCAGACAGACAGACGGCCCACCAGATGGAAAGCAGTTACCATTGCCTATGGACATTTGTAACACCAAATATACGTATTTGCTTCTCTCTAAAAGGAAAATGGAACTTGGCGATTAATGCCAAAACATAACTCAAGGTTGTTATAGCAGCATGCTCTAGACTAGGGCAGGTCCCATCCACACGATACTCTACCAACTGGTGGGTTGGTTGTCCCCTTTTACGACAGACCATCCTGCCGCATGAAATTGTATTCATTCTCCGTTCTTGCAATGATAAAAATGCCATCATGCCATGCTACAAAACCTTGAAATATTTCACATCTACAAGTAAAGCGAATATTATAAAAATATTTAAAACAATAATATCGTGAAACAATCGTATCTGTGCATTGAAAAGTTTTATCAAAATATTGATTGGACGCCACATAGTACGGAAATGAGCGATAAAATATATAAGCTATTTATATCAATTTGTATTCAATTAATTGATAGAATGCCGATCGATGAAGGTAATATAAGTAGAAGTGAAACTTCAATAGACAAGTGGAAAAACCAATCGCAATAGACAAGTCAAAAGACGAATCGCAACGGATAACTCAAAAAAGGAATGGCACCAGATAAGTGGCAAAACAAATCGCAACAAAATTTCAAGTCGAAGTTTCAGGGCAGGTTTTCAAATGGGACAATTACATTAACAATCTGCCCGTAAAACCTCAAGTTGCGATTTGTTTAGCCACTTGTCCGTTACCATGCGTTTTTCCACTTGTCCATTTCGATTCGTTTTTTCACTTGGCTAGTTAAGTTTCACTTTTACTATGTGTCCCAGCACACATTTCGATTTCTGGCAGGTTTACTGCAAATTATGATTTGGATGTTATTTAATGCATATTTGCAACAAAAAAACTGAATTCGATCCGGAACCAAAAAAATAATGGCACCTCTCACCACATCTACTCTAAAATTATGTCTAATAGAGATAAAAGTCGTCACTAAAATGTATTTATTTTGATCCTTTTAAATCCAGTTATACATTAGGTGTTATTTCTTTCGGATATGTAAATATTATATATCAAATAACATATTTTGCAAATGAACGGGTTATTTATTCCTGCAGCGACCCGTCAAGGGTATTTGGACTAACAGAAATATGCGCAAGAAGGATATTATCATTCTGTACTTTTAGTGACGTAACTGGTAGAACAGGTTTTCATATAATTTACTTGATAACATTAAGATATGATGAAACATAAACTTAACGCGATATGACACGTGAAGTACATTACACTCGGTTATTCTATATAGAAATTTTGTTCATTCGCGTTTAAGGTTAATGACGTCATCAAAATAACAAATTGCACGAATTTATATGGAACCCTGCGAGCCCCCACCCTATGTCTTTAAATGAAGTAATTTCTAAGAATAATCTGCTATAGACTAAGGAATCTTCAGAAAGTACTCAATCAAAAAAAAAACATATTTATTACCATATATATTATAGTATTTATTATTGGTTGACATTTTATTGTGTAAATAATAAGATGATTATATAATAGTAGAATTTGTAAGGATGATAAGTATGTGTGTAAGAATGGGCCTGTGTGACGCTCTGTTGTTCGTGCCTACCCCGCAAGGGACCTGGCGTGAAGTTATGTATGTATGTATGTATGTATGTAAGCAGGATACTTATACATATGCATGCCGAATGGCGGAATTTGGAGAGCTATACTATGTTAAATTCAACACCTTTTGTATACCCATTGTCACATGAAATAATTTGAATTGAATTGAATTAATTTCGAGATCACTTAGAATACTTGAATATATATATGAAAAACGTTCATAATGAACAGCAGCAGCTATAACAAAGCCCCTTGGTGAAGGCGATAGCGTTCGTTAAATTACCGAAAATTCACAATTGCATTTGTTATAAATTTAGAACGGATTACAAATTAACCACTATCAATCGATTATCACCGGTTTTAGTCAAATATTTCAATCGAATTGTTACCTGCATTAACCGGTTTAGTCCACGAGATGTGCTTTCTCTAGATGACAATACTTTCTAACATGAATATGCGTTTGAGTTCAACAGAAAACTTGCACTATTAAACGGCTTTGTTTTGAAGGTGTAAAACAAAAACCGCCAGAAACAGGTTTATTCAACGAAACCTAGTTAACGACCTTTTGTTGCTAAAACAGTTTAATTAAGGTTAAAATTAGAACAAAACCGAAAAGATAAGCTCCTATGTGCTTGGGCGATAACCGATTCGACTTTTCGCCAGTTTCCAAGGCCTAGTTAAAAATATGCTAAAGTATTTTGGTTCCTATTATACAAAACGGACATTTAATTATGTGTGTTATACAAGGTGAATAACATTTAATTAGATGTGTTATACAAGTTGAACATTTAATTATATGTGCTATATAAGGTGAACATTTAATTCTGTGTTATACAAGATGAACGTTTAATAATACTTGATGTAAAACCTTTTAAAGGTTTTAAGCGTGTTAATGTTTTTTATTATTCCAACGTTTCAACACAATACTTATTGACATTTGACATCTTTGCCTTCCGTGATTACGGCTAATAAAAAGTGGCGAAACGTCGGAACCACAAAAATCAAATAATGACCGTGCTTAAAACCGTTAAAACGTAGTTGTATTATGTATACTAATGGCGTAAATTTAAGAAAATACAATACCAGATGTATTATGTTCCGTCTATTAGTTCTTAAGTCTTAGCTGTGAGTAAGTGCGCCGCCGTGCCATTCTCTTATCTAACAACTCCCATTCTTTACATCGAATCAACGACAGGAGCGCATTTGTCCCGCTACCAGATACTTGGTGAACCCCTTCGCACGGAACTTTGGCTGGCTCATTATACCGCTATATTCCCTGCCATCAAATTCTGTGTATCTGAAAACTTTATGGTACAAATTACACTATTTATGTAGAATATTCATCTATAGAGGAGAAGGTGGTAATGTAGCCCCCCCACTTTCTTTTTGAGGTCTCATTTAAAAAATAAAAGTAAAAAATATGTTATGAATACATCATCAGATTTCTTATTTATTTGCCAATACACGACATAATATATAACAAATAAAAATGCAACAGATATTTCTAAAATATATTTACTAAACAATTTGAGATCAGTTGAGGTTTATACGACACCCAGGGGGCCAAACTAAATGTATTATACTTAACGACAAAAATCGCAAATATATCTACTTCCTACCAATATTACAAACGCGAAAGTTTGCAAGAATGTTTGTTACTCTTTCACGCCAGAACTACTGAATGGATTTTCATGAAACTTTACAGTAATAGAGTTTACACATCACAATAACACATAGGCTATAATTTGTAAAGATATACTGTGAATTATCCAAAATATAACGATTTTCCATCATCACGCAGGTGAAACCGCAGATAGTAACATTATAATGAGGAAAGATTTATATTTTTGTATGTTTGTAACAAAATAACTCAAAAACTCGGTCCAATAAGGACCGATTTCAAAAATTCTTTCGCCATTAAAAGGCTACATTATCTCAGAATAATATAGGTTATATTAGTTACTAGAAAAAGTTAGGAATCCCTACTATAACTTGAATAATGTAACTCAAGGTGTAATACAAATAGTAAAACATAAAAAAATAATATATTTTGGAGGTTTCTGTAATTTGTTGGAATCCACTAATCAGATGCTGACATGGTGACAATGGGACCAATCCTAGTGTATAACCTGGATTAAAAGAAAAAAAATGAAAATTGATTCACAATTGAGTAAGAAATCGAGTAGGTAATGAACATATAAAAAAAACATGCAGACGAATTGAGACCTCCTCCTTTTTGAAGTCGGTTAGAATTGTCTTTCATCGGGTTATAGACTTAAATTTTGGCAGGTCAGGACAACGTCGGTCCGGAACTTTACTTTAAAATAAATTAACATATTAAGAAGAAAAACATAAAATTTACTTCATCAGAGAATAATTCTATGATTACTGTGGTCAAATCAAAATTTCCTGTCCACAGTACTTAGTCTGTTAGCGTTTAAATACAATAAAATTGAATAGAAGCAGTGACTAATATTACGTTTTCACTCTTTCGTATACATCTTTCGTCAGTTGGTAGCAAATTGAACAATACAGCATGTTCTTTGTGATGGCCTCTGTAGTTGAACTGACTAAGCCTTAGCTGGCCGAACCCGCTGTTACGCAGAGGTTACGGGTTCGATTCTCGGAATGTTAAATTTCGGAAACGACCTATCTGTTATTTACTATGGTCTTGGTATCTGGGATCAGCCTCAGAGTAGTCCGTTGCATATTTACCCATACCACGAGCGTAACTCGCTTAAACTGGAGATATACAATTTGTCTGCAGATTTAATGGATAGTTGGAAGCGGTAACTATCGCCTAAGGACAATGTGCTGCTGCTCTCTAAAAGGAGACTGAAACGTGGCCACTAATGCTGAAACACAACTCAAGGTTGTTACGGCCGCATCCTCTAGACCAGGGGTGGAAGCCATCCAGACGGGCAAATACCCTCCCACCTAGCTGTGGGTTGTTTTGTCACCCCTTATGACAGACCACCCGACCGCTAGAAATTGTACACTTTCTCCGTTCCTGCAGTGGTAAAAACATCTGTATGTCCCCATTTTAGAGTGATTGTTCTTCCTAGTATAGGTCTATCCATATCTTCGCTCACCGTGGGCATTTTTATAATAATTATATAAACAATATTGCTTTAATTATAATAGTTCTGTATTACATTTTACCTATACCTGTATTGAATACAATCAAGTAATAACTATTTCATGTTTTTAATAACAAAACAATTTTTATCAAATGCTTACGATAAACAATTTTTATCGAGACATTCAACCGATAAAGTAAAGAACAACGAAATGCTAATAGATAAACATAAATAAAACCACAATTTCCTCGTTTTTAAGCATGGATTTGTAGTGAGTCATGACCACGTGATTGAATTTAGTAATTTAATAATTCCATTCCAGAGTGAGTGTGAGTCCGCACACACTTAGTCATTCTTTCGTTCCATTGCAAAGTGAGTATCAGTGTACACACATTTAGTTATTACATCGTTCTATTGCAGGGTGAGTTTCAGTGCACACACATTTAATCGTTCTTTCCTTCCATTGCAAAGTGAGTTTCAGTGCACAGACATTTAGTCATTCTTTACTTCAATTACAAAGTGAGTGTCAGTCTATACGCATTTAGTTATTATATCGTTCTATTGCAGAGTGAGTTTCAATGCACACACATTTAGTCACCCTTTCGTTCCATTGCAGATTGAGTTTCAGTGCACACACATTTATGCAATTTATCGTTCCAATTCTCTTTCACAGACAAAATGTGCAATCTTATTAAATCAAAACTCGTAAAAAATTTACGACGTATGCTGCCAAACGGTGGATTTTAAAAACAAACTGGAGATGTGATCAAATCGAGAGTGTCATGAACCCGAGGGAAATCACGGTAGGGCTACGAATGTTATGTTTGCAGAATGAATATTTTATTTATGATCGATCCACACTCTGATCATCCTAAAACCTTTAATGCTGATTAGATTTATTGGAATTTATCTCTCTAGGACAAGGTCACTTATAGATATAATCAGAACCGATCATATTAATTTAGTTCCGAACCCATTAAGATATTACAATTTTCTACTGGTTGGTGGAATATTATTCTAGCACCTTCATGCTGGATAGCGTGAACTCCCCGGTACTCATATATTCCTTCACATGTTAAGTCAGCCTTTCTTTGCCCACCTACTGGAATCTGGCGGAAACGGCACACCAAGACATTTGATCCCTACATAATTAATCGATTTCCAAAAAACGTAGTAATGCGCCGTATATTTTTTTTACATATAGCAAGCACCTTCAAATTTGTTTCGTGGTATTATAGAGATCTTCACTTCATGACACTGACCTGTGTAATTAATATTCCAATTTTAGTTCTGACGTGTTAACCTTGAAAACATGAGGCAGATAATTAACAAACCCCTGTAAATTTCATTGCCAAGTCTAGAGAAGCATCGATTTCACTAATACAAGGACCAATTACTGTCTTTATGTATATTCTGTGCACGAATGCTATTAACATTATAGACGCGCAATTTGTAAGAATTGAAGTTCGTTACTCTTTCACGCAAAAACTGGTAAATGGATTTTGATGAAACTTTACAACGATATAGCTTACACATTAGAATACCACATAGGCTGTAATTTATAAAGATATAGTGTGGTTTTACATCACCACGCAGGTGAAACTGCGGGGCGCAGCTTGTAATATAAATTTAAATAACGTTGCCATAGAATGCGCTATATGTTTGTAGCCGCAGACGTCCGATCGCCACGGCGGCCGCTCACAAACTGTTGCGGACAGAATCACTCCACTGACGTCACCCCCGTAAAGCCCGTGCGACCACGCCCCGCCTACCGCGGGGACATAGCTCGCTCCGTTAGCTGCTAAGCGTCTGCATTTTTGTAGTACTTTAGTAAGCGCGGAGCGAGCCTACATCATGCATTCCTGAACTGCAATTCAAACACACAACATTGTTTTACTTCTACTTGAAGACTTCAAAAGTGGTGACCCCGCAAGAAAACCACCTTCTGAAGAAAGGATCATCTCGAAACAAAATTCCTGCAGGATAGAAAACTCTGCTCGTCTGTTTAGCCGATCAAGCTCAGACAATATGGAAGATTGCAGTAAAGCAGCAGCAGCCAGCCATGAACTGAAGGAAGTATCCGGCCTCGCTTTGACACCAAGAATTCCACCACTCTGGCGCGATAGATTAAGGCTATGGTTTGTCCAGTTTGAAGCCATCGTCTCGGCACAGAAAAAAGGCGACAAGGCGATGTATGAACTCGTCGTTGGACAACTGGAACGACAGGATATCGACGAAATAAGTGACATTTTACTAAACCCACCCGCTGACAACAAATACGACACCATCAAGAAGAGACTCCTCAACGTATACGAAGAATCTGAACAGAGGCAACTACAGCGACTAATCTCTGAAGTGGAACTTGGAGAATTGAAGCCATCACAATTACTAAGGCGTATGCAACATCTAGCTGGCAACAAAGTGTCTGAAACAGCGCTCCGCCTAATGTGGATCAGTCACCTGCCACCAGCAGCCCGTGCAGTACTGGCCATCAGTGAAAATATTGCCAAGCAGTCTCAACTTAGTGAGCTTGCGTTGGTGGCCGACAAAGTCGTCGAAAACTCCACACCAACAAACCCGATCTTCGCAGTCACTACAAGAGTCGACGCCGTGAAGAAACCACTTCAGCCTCCCTACGAAGGACCCTACCCAATCCTGGAACGAAATGATAAATTCTTCAAAATTAAGCTGCCTGGAAGAGAAACCAACGTCTCTATCGACCGTCTGAAGCCCGCCTACGTCCTGAAGCTGTGCACTACGCCAACTCACCCTGCAGTTGGAAACCAGAAGGATGCCTTAAAAAAGGCAGTTGGCAGTAAAGATCGTTGCGGAAACATGGTTGCCTTGAAAAAGGCAGTGTGTGACGACCATACGGACGCCTTGAAAAAGGCAGTTGGCACAGAAAATTTTCACACCCGCAGTGGACGTCGAGTCAAACCGCCGGTACGTTTCGCTTGAGGGGGAGCCCTGTAGCCGCAGACGTCCGATCGCCACGGCGGCCGCTCACAAACTGTTGCGGACAGAATCACTCCACTGACGTCACCCCCGTAAAGCCCGTGCGACCACGCCCCGCCTACCGCGGGGACATAGC
Organism: Dendrolimus punctatus; assembly: GCA_012273795.1. Lineage (NCBI taxonomy): Eukaryota > Metazoa > Arthropoda > Insecta > Lepidoptera > Lasiocampidae > Dendrolimus > Dendrolimus punctatus. The sequence goes on from CM022541.1 coordinate 18,314,678, forward strand.
TCGCTCCGTTAGCTGCTAAGCGTCTGCATTTTTGTAGTACTTTAGTAAGCGCGGAGCGAGCCTACATCATGCATTCCTGAACTGCAATTCAAACACACAACATTGTTTTACTTCTACTTGAAGACTTCAAAATGTTTAATTAAAACTGATTCAGCCGTTCCCCATTTAGACGGTTTGCTTAATTTTTATTCAATCCGAATTTAGCAAAGTTATACACAATACAAAATAATCTGTATTAATAACAGTCAATAAAAGTCCCAACGCTGGGCTCGGGACTCCTACTATAGAGGAACGGACAGTATACTAGTACCCGCCACGCTTGTCCAAGGTGGCTTGGCAGGTTTGACACATCGGTTATCTCGATATGCAGATTTCATCACGATACGCTACTAAGTCAGAAAATTTGCCTAAGTTGTGCATGCGGTTCGGCCAGGGTTCGAACCCGCACCATTTGAGTTTAGGACGCATACGCTAGCCACTACGCTAACACGAGTACAAACAAATATGTCTAATGAAAAATATGAATAAAAAAAAACTTCAACGGAGAAGTAGAAAAACGAATCGCAACGGACAAGTTGAAAAACGAATAGCATCGGACAAGTGACAAAACGAATCGCAACGGACAAGTGGAAAAACGAATGGCAACGGATAAGTGGAAAAACGAATGGCAACGGATAAGTGGAAAAACGAATCGCAACGGACAAGTGGAAAAACGAATCGCAACCTACAAGTGGAAAACGAATCGCAACGGACAAGTGGAAAATCTTCAACTGACAAGTGATAAAATGAATCGCAGCAAAATTTTGACTTGAAGTTTTACGGGCAGGTTTTCAAATTGGACAAGTACATTAACAATCTGCATACTCTATTCTCATCTACATTCCATTCGAAAGATATCACGAGTTTAAAAATGTAAGAATTAGTGACGGTGACCACGTGACTGTGACATCTTATCGTGAGCCAAAAATCCGTAAGACCCCCTCTATATAGAAGTTTCACTTCAATAAACCAAATCGCTGTCAGCGGGAAGCGTACCGAGAATGGTGGCCACATTGCGTAGAACGGCAACGCTTATACATTGCCCCAAATACAGATTATCCGTTTAGTCATACAAAAATGCGCGAATAAGTTTCGAAAGAGGTGATGGACCTCGAGGCTAAACCCCGGGGTCCTCATCATAAATAATAATTTCAAATATTGTTTTAAACAGCACCTGAATTTTAGAACAGATCTATCAACATATTTAATTATTTTGGAATGCTTCAATTAAACACAAAAGTGATGTAAGATGACAACATTTTATTTTTGAAAAATAATTTCAAAAGTTACTCGCTAGATTGTCCGGCTTTAAACACATAGTTCCGCCTGGCATATTCATTTCAAAGGCTGTGAAATATAGTTCAATTTATATGTCAGTAAATCAATTCCCATTCTCAATGACATTATGGCAGTATTTTAACCCATCACAAATACCCATAAATATTATTTAGTGTAAGTATTTATGAGTAGATATATTTCAAAGCTTTGTCACGCTTGAATTATCGTAAACATACAATGAACAATACTGAATCTAATCATAGTCTCCAGCCAAAATATTAGCGGCAGTTACAGTTACAGTTACATTTAATGAGACATTAAATGTAGAATGAGTGACATATATAAAATATAAATAATTTACTGTTGTAATAGCAATAAATAAATGAAGACGATAATAATGATAACTTTAATTATATAACTATGACGAATGCAAATAAATATACAGTGTAATCTTCCATGTAATAATTATTCAGTCACTAAATAATGTAATTAGATCGAGCGACCTCCACCGGAATCTGAAAGTGGAGTTTGTTACTAGTATTATCAGAAAGTACGCGGAAGCCCACGAGCATCGGCTTCACCATCACGTGAATGTTGAGGCGATCCAGCTCCTCGACAACACGGATATAACGAGAAGGCTCATAAGGACGAAACCGTTTGAACTAGTGCTTTAAACAAAACTAAAGTGTACCTACTGTGCTAACTTAGAACACATCAACAAAGTGTCTTCCCCTTAATAGAGACAATAAGAAAAAAGCTAATGGACACTTTCTTAGTTAAATACTTTTAGTCAATTTAGGTTATATTTAAATTATTTATTAATCTTTTAGATTAGATTGTAATATTAATGTGGTATTTATAAATACAATATTTAAGAGAAAAAAAACTAAATAATGTAGTCGAATAATAATTGTATAGGGTAGTGTACATATCGCCTTTGGCAACAAGACCACCCATTGAACTTTAATTTTATGTGCAATAAAATTATTCATTCATTCATTCATGTTGACAAATCAGAAAGCGACCTAAAATGATAAGGTGCTATTTTAACGTATGCCCTTAAACATACAAAATCATAATCAATTAATTGTAAAACTAGCATGCGCTAGTGAAAATTCGTCTGCGCCATTGCCGAGGCGATGACGTATTTGTTGATGAATTGCAGTAGTCGTACGTGTACATGCATAACATGAGAATGACTTTGCCGATTTTGATGAATTTTTTCTTGTGTATTTGAGTGGATCCCTGGATTGGATCCGGATTTAGGATCCTTCTAATCTCCTGGACCGATTTTAATGATTTTTTGTTGTTGTGTGAGTGGATCTCCCGATGGTTTAGATTCAGAATTGGAACTGGTATATAGCCTTAGATTTTTATTTTTTCAGGGCAGGACAACGTCTGCGGGACTTCTAGTTTATTATACTATAGATGTGGTCATCCTTATTATAAAACACTTGCCTTACTGTTGTTCCCTGCACCACATGCCAGTGGTTGCCTCCTCACTTGAGAAGTTAAGCCGGCGCGCTATCGTAGCCGACAGACCGCCAGCGCGATTGTTGGCTCAAACGCTTAATTAGCCGCGGCTCAACTCACTAATATTGCTCAATTGAGCGTCTTCTAGCCGAGATTTTGAGCGACGATAATTTTTATTTTATATTTTATACACACGAACATTATAAAGAATGAGTCACGCTCTGTTTTATCTATTTACTAGAGATATCGTGTTGAAATTTGTTTATCTACTCTGATTCAGCTACCGTACGTTAAAGGCGGTATTTTCCCATCTGGGTGGCTAACATCCCAGTATAGAGTATACCACCATAACTACCTTGAGTTCTGTTACAGTATTAGTGGCCAGGCTCGTCTCGCTTCGCGCGCGGAGCAGTTTGGTTTCCGCAGCGGCCACTCGACGACTCTCCAGCTTGCGCGCGTGTTGCATCTTTTAGCCAGTGAGCTGAACAGAGGCCATTCTATGGTTGGATTTTTCCTCGATACCGAGAAAGCATTCGACCGAGTCTGGCACGCGGGCATCGTCTTCAAAATTAATGAATCCGGCACGCCACCTACGTTTGTGTGGCTAGTGGCGTCTTCTGAGGGCCGGAGCTTCTATTTTTCGGTCGAGCAAGCCTCATCCCAGAAGTGGACTATTACTGCTGGCGTACCACAAGACAGTTGTCTCTCGCCAGTACTACATGGACTGTACACCAATTACATCCCGACTCTAACCCCTGGGAAAAGGATATGATCCTGGCACTATATGCAGATGACAGCGCCTTCTTCGCGACCTCACGCAATGTAGATGTGGCAGCTATGCAAATGCAGCGAGTACTAAACAAGCTCCTTGAAGCATTATATAGTATTACATTGTTATGTATTCCTAATTTGTGTCTTAGTGTCTTATTCATATTGATTTAGAATAAGTTTGTAGGTTTCTTTTAGATTCTTAAAAAACTATTCCACTACTAACTAGAAAAGACACAGGTTAGACTTTAAATATGTGTTATGTATTTATATATCTTTGTGTATTATCTGTTTCTTGTAGGTAAACATTTCATTAGGTACTTCTAAAATATAAGTATATTTAACATACATAAAGGCATACTACTCCCCTTAAATGAAACGTGAGAGGGATTTCTTTATCCTTTACCGCCCCATTAAGGCCTCGTTCAGACCCGGCGGAACAAACCGCTAGGTTCCAATCCGCGGGGATTGAAAGTGTTCATACGTGCACGGGAAGTGTGCGGAGTGAGGTAAGGTAACAGCTGCCTAATTTTGATAATGGAAGTTTAAGAAACAAAATATGCATACTTCTCTTTAAAAAAGAACACGTCAATATTGGATGCATCCAACATCACGTGATGGGCTCATCCATGTTCAGTTTATGACACTATATCCCAGTCTGAGGGTTTCCAATCCTAATTTTTTTAACTATTTAGGAATGTCAATAAATTAATTTACCGAATTATTTGAAATGATCAGTGAACGAATTCAGATACTCATAACAGGTCAAGCGTGTCACTAGAAGAAAACTTTATCAATGAATTAATTCTGTATCGAAGCGAGCCATTGACTGAATCTGAACCACAGAAAATCTATATACTTATATATAAACAAAGTCGTGTTAGTTACACTATTTATAACTTCAAAACGGCTGGACCAATTTTTTATGATTTTTGTGTTTTTTAAATTGTCTTCGGCGGGATAGGATAATAAATATTAAAATATGATAGTGATCAATAAAAAAAAACGCTAGTCATAACATCAGAATAGCCATTCACTTGTTATAATCTTTCTCGGCCGATTTCGGCAATGGTGACAGCATTTAAACTCATTTTTATTTGGTTTATTTACATGAATTATTTGTATGTGTGGTCAAGTGGGTCCCGAGATGGATTGAGATGGATGGATTTAAATTCACGATTGGAGCCCGTAGGTGGCGCCGCTAAACACCTATTTAACGGTGGGATCGATTTTGATGATTTTTGTGTTTGTTCAAGTAGAGTGGAGAAAAGTTTAGATACATAATTGGTCCCGGACGATGACACTGCAATCGGTTTCTAGATTTTTATTTTTAAAATAAGACAACGTCTGTAGTAGGATTACTAGTACGCTATATAACTTGAGTGGTGGCTACTACGCGGATGCGTGGTCCGTGCGGTGTAGCATAAACGTCATAGTACGATATAATAATCTTCGTGTGGTTTGCGTCCGCGCGGATTCCGCCATGTCTGAACAAGCCCTAACTCAAATCGCGAGGTAGTAGCAAAAGTAGGCTAAATATAAATCTTTGTTTTGTAGGTTGAAGGTAACAAAGGTAAGTCGCCGTTTCGCCCCATAAAAACCTTGGAAAGAGTTGTGACAAATGCCGGACCGCGGTTGCACTGACGTGAAAAATTATCCTTTTAGATAAGGCCACTCAGTTTGAATACCTCATACGCACAGTTTGGTATGATTTTCTAATTCCATTTTAACCAATATATTAATTTATATTGTAACTAAAGTACACTATGTAGCAGATCACTGCCAACGGGGAGCGTGCTCAGAAGGCTGGATGCATTGCAACGCTGTATGCCAATACTTATTTGTTATGCGATATATGAGCCAGCCTTCTATCACGGGTAGTGTCAGTGTTACTTATTACAATCATAATGATAAGCACAATGGGCGGTCTCACTGCTGGGAGCGATTTCTTCCAGACGACCTTTGGATGGATAGAAACTCGGTATGAATGGAGTATGCAATAGTTATAATATACTAATATATACGTAAATCTAAGGAAAATGTTACTGGCAACGCTGCTTCAACAGCTGAAGATCTCAAACGACGCAAATATGGAACCCTAGGAAGGGGTTACATATTTGTGCCCTTTGGAGTTGAAACTTTAGGTCCGTGGGGTCCATCGGCAAAGGGTTTCTTCAAAGAAATTTGTAAGAAACTCTTTGATGCCACCCATGATCAGAAGGCTGGTTCGTATTTCGCGCAACGAATCAGCATTGCCATACAGCGTGGCAATGCAGCCAGCCTTCTGGGCACGCTTCCCTCTGGCAGCGATTTGCTACATTCTTTATATTAATTAATCTATTTATAATTTAGGTTATTTTTAAGAAAACTTTCAGTCTTCTTTTATTGTATTAGATTATTTTTTAGAGAATTGGTTATTTAATATTTTCTCAAATGTTACTTAATTAAAATAAACATACATATTTATCTAAATATACAAGTTGTGTGTCTTTAAACAACACCATCACAAAACTAAATAACATCATTTTTCATTAATTATTATTATTATATATACATTCATAATTATTATTCAGTTACGATTTTGAGATAATGTTATTTGACGAGGTCATTAGACGAATGCACAGACTTGGCTTGTTTTATGTTTTGAGGTAGTGAGTTCCATAGCCTTACAGCTTGCACAGTGATAGATTTGTCATAAAAGTGTGTAGTATGTGTAGGCATTCTTAGTCGGTAATGCAAATATGGTCTCAGAATCCTCGAATGACCTTCTTGAAGAAAGTGAAAGCGGCTTTTATGATACGGGGGCGTTTAGGATTGAACAATATATCGTAGAGAAGGAATAGGATGTGAGCATTCCGGCGAAGGCGTATTGGAAGCCACTTACTTAGCTTATCCCGAAATTCAGAGATATGATCATATTTACGTAATCCGAAGATGAATCGGATACAAAAATTTTAACATAAAAAACATCAGTCGAATTGCTAACCTCCTCCTTTTTGAAATGAATACAGAAGCTTAAAAACACTCTTAAATAAATCGACATTGCATTGAGAACTATATAGAACCTTTTTTTTATACACGACAATAAATTCCCTAGAACGTCAATAGCATAAAACATCAGTAGGTTCAAAGACCTTCACCAATACCTTGAATCAAATCCATCACATAAAACTGTACGTGTAAGTTGCCTACGATCTTTTTGGGGAGCAATTGGTTATGTCAGGACCGACCAATTTATTTTGACCTACCCTTCTCCCCTGGTATATGAATAACACAGAGGTATACGGAGTAGAGGTAAGCAATTCAAAGGTCATTAAGCCTAGTCGACGTGTGCCCTAGGGACAAACCTGAGATAGGCGACCGTTTCTCCAAGTCCATTCTTTGAAATAATTTAGAATTAGTAATTGAATGTCATTTTGAGGTATTGGCTAGTTTATACGTGGTTCATCAGAAAGTTTAGCGAAAATAAAAATGTTCTATAGATATTTTTTTATTAAATCTTTTCAAAGTAATCTCTCCACCAGCCTGTATACAAAGTTGCATGCGTTTGAAACAGTTTTCGAAACACTTTTTCGTATTTATCGGAGGAAGCTATGAGTCTGGTTGAATTTGGATGTACAATATTATTTGTTTACGTTTTAACTACTTTTAAAAATCCTTATTTTAAAATTATGAATATTGTAATTTAATAAGCGACCAATCAGAGCAGAGCATGTGCCTCGAGCGGGGTCGAGGCGCCATCTGTACTTAAGGTAGACGGGCGAGTTTTGCGTCACATTTGACCGATAGCAACGGATCGAGTTGGATCGTGGCCTAAACCCGCTACTCGGTCTTCAATGCGACGAAATTTTGTTTAAATCTATATTAAAAGTGTATAAACCGTGACTATATATATGTATATATATATATATATATATATATATATATATATATATATATATATGTCGGTAGGAGGCTATGGATTCGATGTATTGTTGTTTGGATGTATAACGCACAATATCAATTGTTTACATTTATTTACTTCTAAAATTGTTAATTTCATTTAATTTAATGTCTTAAATGTTTCTATAACTTAAAGATCGTTCTAACCTAATAAAAGTTATGAATATTGCAATTTAATAAACGACTAATCAGAGCAGAGCTTATGGCTCGGAGCGGGGTCAGACGCCCTCTATACTTTAGTAGTATCTACTTCGGTAGACGGAGGAGTTTTTGTGGCACATTTGGTTGATGGCAATAGGTCGAGTTGGACCATTGAGAATTGCAAAGAAAGTATTGAAGCTTGGAAGTATGAGCGGTGCCCTGAACCCGCTACTCGGTCTAAACTATGTTAAAATGTCTTTTAAATCTAAATTAAAAGTGTATAAACCGTAGCCATCGTGTTTTATGCTCGCATTTTACCCTGATGACGCCCACTAAACCTGCAATAACTAAAGAAGATGTCATGAGAACGAGGCCTTCTCCGACATATATATATATATATACAAGAAATGAATAATAATAATGAAGTAAAGATATCTTGCTGGGAAATCTGTTGCGACGCTTCTTCTCGTTTAACAATAACTAAAATGGTTTGAAATAAATACATTCATTCATATGCATTTAGTTACAGGCTGTTATTTTGACATCATAAACAAACACTTCAATTTTATTTATTTCTATAGATATAGAATTATCTAACATTATATCCAACACAATTAATAACATTTTACAACATACATTACACACAAGATCGGTAACGTGAAGCTCAAAGGATTAACGTTTGATCTCTTTAGAGCCTAAACACACATTGGATTACTGAAGTTAAACTCATACAGACTTCCATATTTATCTTGCATAATATGAAATAACATTTGATTGGTTGCCTCCAAGTTGTGTAATTTTAATTACAAAGTTTGCAGAGTCTAAATATGTTTGGCGTTTATAATAATTAGTCATGTTTAATGTATTGAGAGGTTACTTCAATATTTGATCATAATTTTCAATTTAACTCGACTGCCTAATTTTGTAATGTCCCTGCTCCGTCTGGGATAATGGATGAATGAATGAAAACACTTTATAGTTCACCAAAAATCAGTTCTAAGTCTTCTTAGCGAAGTTGACAAGTCGTGGTAGCCTAATGGCTAGAGCTCGCGTCCCAAATTCAAAGGATGAGGGTTCGACCTGGCCGAAACGCATGCACCACTTAGTCAGTTTTCTGCTCTAATGTGCATATCGTTACAATTACCACGTGCTAATAACGGTGAAGGAAAATATCGTGATGCAACCTGCACATCGAGATAACCGACTTGTCAAACCTGCCAAGCCGCCTTGGATAAGCGTGGCGGGTATAGGGTCGTCTGTCGTTCCCCCATAATGGGCTAATATTGAATAAGAAGCGAAGCTGCCAACGGAAAGGCCTCCAAGACAGCTCTCTGTCAATAAAAATCCCAGGTTTTTTTACAGTTTCACTAATATCAACTACCACGCTATCAAATTCTATCTTTAGGAAGATTATGCCAGTCTCTCTTGAAGATTAGCCTGGAACTACCTTACTGTAGTAACTTTTGAGAATTTATAGATAGACTATAAGCTTTACTCTATTCAACATAGAGATATATATAACATTTTGAGCAAAACGTGCCTTTTTGCACAATTTGATATTCGTTATTCGGCCGAATGCGTGTGAACTTTTCAGCTGAATTCCGAGTGTCTAGAAAAAATACAGTTGAATGGGCTATATTAAATCTACTCTGAAAGAAAGAATGTATGATGAAAGAATGACTAAACAGATATACAATGCACACACCTTCCATGATTAAATTGATCGTTTACTAGCAGAAGGTGATATCAGGACCCTTAAGAACAGACCGGCGTGCATGACAAGAGCTATGAATGTCAAAGAAGCAAGTGAGGTGTGTAAGAATAAGCCTAGGCGCTCTGTTGTTCGTACCTACCCCGCAAGGGACCTGGCGTGAAGTTATGTATGCATGTAAATCTACTCGAAATAGTTTTTGAAGAAGAAGTTATGTAGGTATGTGCGCAACTCGTCGCATATATAATAAATATTTGTTTGGCACACGCTGATGGTGGTGGGCTTAGGATATCCAGTTCGATGTAGTAGAGGAAGTTAAAACACTGTTAGTTGGTGAAAACTTGTAATGATATCACTACAAACGAAAGCGTCTGCCTTCGGCTACAACCCAAACGGAAGAAGAACAAAAATGCAACCACAATTTTGCAAGTTCAAAAATAAAAAAATATTTTATGTTATTGTTGCCAACAAGGTATACAAAATTACGACAACAACCAGGCTAATTGATCGAGTCTCCATGCTACATGCATACTAATATTAATTCTAAAAATATTAGACTACTTTACTAATCATTGGTGTGATATGTTAAGCCTGAAATCACCTATAGTCTAGAACTTCTTTAATCATTCCTTCCGCATCAAATCTATATATTCACCTTGAAAGAGTTCGAGATATTCGACTTAATCAAGTATCGAGAATCCGAGAAACTAATAAACCACAAGTCATAGTAACTATACCTAACGTCTGTACATATTATGAAACTCATTACCACGATGCTAGTAAAAGTGTTGCCGTAAGTTAAATATTTCCCATATTTTATTGGTATGTGGTAGTCTCAAAGTGACACTGAAAAGGTGTATAACATTATCCCAGATGAGGCTCCACTTTTGGTGCATTTTTTGCTTTTGGTCCAAATAACGCAGCCGTCGCAGCGTCATATATTCAACTTTATTTTCTGTCTTTTGTTTTATAAAAGTACGTTTTTCTAGATAAAACACATCCTATATTATTATTATTTGACCGGACCACACACCACACCGAATAAAGTGTATGCATTTAGTATGATCATTTGAGTAACTGGTATTTTACAGGCTATGGACAGCTATTTTTGTCAAAAATTATTTGTTCTATATATAGACAACATTTGATGAAAACGTGTAATATACATACCGGTAGATGTACAGTACGTACTGTAATAGTATTTTATTAGGTTTTCACATGAATAGTTAAAACTACGTTTAAACAATGTTAAGCGTGGTTTGTGATTGAATGATGACCAAAAAAATTAATAAAATAATTAAAATTAACAAGTTGGGGCAAGGTTAAATAAAAACTTTAACATTACTCATTGACTTTTGACATCTCAGTGTTCCGTGATCACAGCTACTGAAAAGTAGCTGAAATAAAAATGATACAAAATTCCACGCTTAAGACCGTTAACACATTAATTAGGTGTACTGGAGTCCCAAAATATTAAGTGTAGCAAACAAAGACAAATTGACCTACCATTATAATTCATTTTTTACACTACTGTAGATTTATAATAGGAAAGTTGATTCGTTTATGCTGGCAACACCATACGGGCCTATCGGAAAAACTCCATAATACCCTGTTGATGCGGCTTTAATCCAGTAAGGGGTAAATTACGAAACCTAATCCACATTCGGGGAAGCAATCAGGGTTAAATACATTCCAGGTCGAAACCTGGAGTAGAAGCTCTTCATATCCACGTGTAATAGGAAATTTTGGATCCAATATTTGGGTGTATGAAATGTAATGGGTATGGTATTAGAGACTAGTTAGCAATGATTTTTGTTCTGGCTTTGCTTCATCCTTTTACTGGTGGTTGGTAATTTTTCGCACGCATTTTTCTGTTCATATAGTGCAGGTATTCCTGTAATCCAATATTTGAGGATGAGGATGCAGGATGTGAGGTTTGGACCCTAACACTTGAAGAGGATAATAAGCTGTTAGCGGTAAATAGAAAGGTTTTAAGAAAATCCTGCTATCTGGCGGATCCGAAAAAATGCCGAAATCGAAGAAGTGGTGGATGAGCCCAATATTATAGGCGAGAGCAAGGCATATTACTTGCGCTGACTTGGTCACCTACATAGAATGAGGAAGTATCGCGTAGTGAAAAGAGCCTATCTGGGCCGACCAACGGGAGTGAACAGTTGCTCGTCCCAAGTATCTCTGGAGTGATGTAGTGAAGGTTGATCTACACGGGTTTCAATCATATAACTGGCAGGAGACAGCTATGAACACAAAGGAGTGGATTATTCTCATTTTGGAGGACAGAACTTATGGGTTGTAGAGCCGCTGCAGTTAGTCATAATGCAACTAACCCTCTCTTGAAGCATTGTTTTGCTATCATTGCATATGGTAAGCCTGTTGTTATTTTTACAATAAATAAAACCGACTGTATAACGGGGAGTGTTCCGAAGAATTGTTTAGAATGTTGCCTTCGTCCTCTTTCTACCATCGCACCGCTCGCCATCGGTTGGGAGTTCAGCCCCACTTCCCTGAGCCACTTCGTTCAAGTACGCAACGGTTCTGTAGAACGTTTCTCTTGCATACCATGGGGATTAGGAATGAGCTCCCGGCCGAGATTTTCTCACAGCGCTACGACATGGAGTTTTTAAAAAAGGGTGTCATAAAATTTCTTCGAAGCCGGCAGCGCGTTGCTGACATCTCTGATGTTGCAAACGTCCATAGGCGACGGTAACCGCTTTGTGCTGACCGTACACTTCTACAAACGTATAGACTATAATTTTAATAGATTTTAAGGGCCGCTTGCATAACAATCGCCTTTAAATAAAATTAGTTAATCATATTAAACTGCCTAAATACGTTTTACATAAAATGTATTAACAGTTCTTTAAACATATTTAGTTATAAATTTTCCGTTGTGCAAGACGCTAATTGTATTTAAGGGTGTTACATGCGTTTAGTGTTTCTTAAATAAATTTAAGGAGCTTTATACAAACGGCCCTTAGTGATTGTAAAAACTAAATATATATTTTTATTCACACAGTGATTGTTTGCGACAACATCAATGACACAATACATACTTTTATTCAACTCCGGAAAATGGTTTGGAATATTTCAAAGCCAGCTTGTTGACAAGGTTGTTAAAAAGTAGGCAAGCTGTAATAATCAGCCCTCGAAAACTGCTCTCCAAAACACAACTTCCAAATGAACTGATAATATTCAGATATTTTGTTATTACCACTAAGAAACTTGTGAACGAGAAATTCGTCGATTCCCCTACAGCGAGTCTGCTTCATTATGCCGTTCCAAGACAATGCCGAAACAAAAACACCGTAGGCAACATTCATGTTTTGTCGTCGCTGATTTCCCGCGAGTTTCGGACGTCAAATAAATATCAAGATACAAAAATATGCAGTTGGTGCTACCTTGTTTTTTTTGGAAATAATACAGTTAGCTACTAGCTAAAAAATCGCGCAATCCTTATTAATATTACAAATGCGAAAGTAACTCTGTCTGTCCCTCTTTCTCTTCCGTTTTCAAAGAAAAAACTACGAGGCTGATTTGGCTGAACTCAGTATATATATTCTTGATGCCAAGAATGAACATAGGATTTTTATCCCGAAAAATAGAATATTTTCCGGGAGTGCACATATTTGCTCTCTGTTTGTTTTTTCTGTGTATTGTTTGTTTGTTTGCTTTAACGGACAAAACTACTAGACCAATTTGGCTGAAACTCGTTATATGTGTAATTTTGATACCGAGCGATACTTCATCCCGGATAATGGGATAGATTTATGTAAAGATTATCCCAGAAAGTAGGATAGGTTTTTATTTTGTGATTTTCCATTTTCGTCATTTTGGTTAATTCGGTCATTTTGATCGATTTATCGATGTGGTCGTTGTGGTCAGGTGTGGGATATATTGTTTTAATACCGAAAATTGGCGTAGATACTTTTCATGTGGGAGATGGGATAGTTAGCGATATCATATGAAGTGAATCTTTCGGGGCAAATAGCAGTAACAAAAAAAAATGCAATATAACCTGTTTTGTAATCTCTTTAGATAAGAGCCACGCACTGTAGGTTGACTAAACTATAGTTATCTAAGAGATAATAATTATATAGATGGTTGAATTTGTACAACATGTTCGGACCACCGAATTCTGAAAATTTAACTTTTAGAATTTTTTTGTATATATATTGTGTGATATTTATATATTCCATTTATATGAGTATTGTTATCTAGAAATATCTAGATTATTTTTATCTTTATATCATTTAAAATTTAGTAAAATTAAAAACTAAAAACGTTATAAATATTACAAGCTATTATAGACCGTGTCACAAATCACTGCCAGATGGAAGCGTGTCCAGAAAGCTGGCCGCATTGCCGCGCTGTATGGCGGTGTTAATTTGTTGGGTGAAATATGAGCCAGCCTTCTGATCACGGGTGGCATCGAGAGTTTCTTAAAAATCTCTTTGAAGAAACTCTAGTTTTTTTTGTGTTTCTCTATCTATCTGTTAGAGCATCGCGTACACACTTCCAGAAGGCAAAACTTGTGTACGCGCCGTTAGTACAATTTCTACAGGTGCTTAAAATAATACTTCTTTAGCGACTCAAGCATGTAAAATTTGTTTCTTTTTCAACTAAAACAAAACCTACTTCAAACTACATATTTTCTACAACATTTTGAAATAGCCAAGTAAAACATAAAAAAACAACACCAAAATTGCAAATTGCACCGACTGCACGATGTCTTAGAAAAGCCTTACTTTTGTTTACCAGGGATATACCATTGAGGATTAAGCCGCGACAAGGGCAGAACCTTGGGGGGATAATTCGCGACCTAGTGTGGGATTCGCCTGATCGGGTGGCACTACTGTACTGTACTCAGTCAGAACTGGTGCCTTGCTATTGCCACTCTCCAGTTAGGAATACCCACTAAAACCCCTGGGTGTTCCGTCCTTCGCCTTATGCCAGGGCTATGGGTATATGACCTAGCCTCTCCGCAGCCCCGTCAGGCGTGGGCCACACAAGGTTACTTCCACTATAGGGGGACTTTCTTTTAATCCCTCGGCATCTTCAAGCTCTACGTGCGTGGGGCGGTTTGTAACTCGCCCACCGGAGGAGAGGTGTGTGCGCGCGGAACCCTCTCGCTCTCATCTTGACGGCATGTGCAGGTGAGAGAAAAGCCTTAGCTCGCTGAACCTCAGAGGTCGCATGAAACAGAAACAACGCTAATTAAATAAATAAAGAATTTAATAACTCTTTTATACGAGTACATTCACTTAAATAATAAATACATAATCCGGTAATTACAATAGATGGAAAGGGACAAAAGAGACCCGTTACATTTTTGCTCTGAATTCGTATAAATGTTGAAATATGCCGCATTAATGATGCTTTTGTTAGAAAAATCTAACTTTATAATTAGTCCTTTTTACGCTGGGGAAGCGTAAAAACTGTGACCGCGACGATGCTTCGGGAAAGTGCCCCTTACGCGAACACAAACACTGCGGACATAGGACAATTAAACATTTTTACCAAACTCCAAAATCTCTAAGAATAAAATTGATAATAGTCAGGCATTTCTTCTGGATATTGATTGCAGTCAAATGCGTCTTACTTATATAATTAAAAATAATGCCGCTAACGATTAGCCAAATTAGTCTATATACATACGTTATCTGTCAATATGTAACGTCATAAAAACAATATCGCATCACAAATAACGCATTAAGCCCATCGCCACATCTGCGTGAAACTGTCCTATATCTGTCGGTCTATATCTATCACTGTATAGCAGGTGCGGCACAAGTTTAAGAAGGGCTTCGTAACGGTGACTATAAAACCATGAACCATAAAAGAATATAATATTTAATCAAAAATACTAAATTATCCCAAAAAGTATTTTCTAAATTCATTTTTGTTGAAAAATTTTTTAGGTTGTACCTTAATATTTTCATACTTTTTCCACTTTACTGTTTTAAACTCAGTAAGACACAATTTTTACGAATTATAAGGCTAATAAAATCTCCTTTTATTTTAGCATAGAATAGAACAGAACACAACATAATATAATAGAGGAAAACAGAATAGAATATCTTTATTGCGTAATGCATGTACAAGGATGTTAAAGTTGTCATAGTATCAATACTAGTATATTCTGCCCATACAAACTGTCATATATATGTATGATGGTCAAGCCTAATCTTTACTTTTTTACAATGACACTGCATGACTCTGAAGCTCTATATAGAATATGCTGGCCAACCATACAACCACACCAACCATGAAAACAATGATCATGAAAAACAATTAAAACTAAGTAATTGAAATTAACCAATTGGCGGTAGGCTAAATAAAACTTTAACAAAACTTGTTAACTCCGACATATACATATATTTGTTTTCCTTGAAAAGTGGCCAAAATGTAGGATTAATAAAAATCAGATAAAATACCACGCTTAAAACCGTTAAAATGTAGTTTTATTAGATTTAGAAAATATAGAGAAAATGGTTGCTGAATATTTTTTTTGTTGCAAAATAACATATTCTGTAATAATAAAAAATTAAATAAAAGCAGTCGACCCATATTAGAATTAAATACATCTAGCATCAGAGGCTTTACTCTCAAACGTCTTTTGTCGATTGGCTTTGTTTCAGAACGGTTTTTGCTTGTTTTTTCATATTTAAATACATTTTCCATTATATGTTACATTTATTTGTGTTATAATAATAATAATTCATTTATTCCTGAAAATAAGTATTTCCGTATTATATAATTTTATATTATATTAATTAATACTTAAACTTGGAAACCCTTCATATATAGAGTATATTATTGTACTTTTATTTTTTTAAATTATTCCTAGAAAGAAAGAAGACAAAAGAATCTGTCTAAAATTTCATAGACTCTTTCAGTGTGGTCGAAAAAAAACGAACAACGAAAGGGGTTTTCCACTGGTTATTTGTAAGAAGTCCCAAGTATATGTATGAAACTCGTACAACCGGCATACATTTGAACGTGGCCCTCATTAAACTAAGCTGAAAAGGAACTTTTTGCCAGTCACGACCATAAAAATGGTACAAAAACATTGGGTTTAATATATTAATTTTGTTCATTAAATATGTTTTACCCATTTTAAAATCACAAGGGATGGAGAATACGGGGTTTGCTTATTTTATGTATTTTCCCTTTCGTTGAAAATCATACATACACGCACATTCATTATTTATTTATTTATGTTTAGCGGTTGCGTGGCAGTGGCTATATTTTATTTATATAAAAACTTAATTCATTTTTACATATAATATAACTAGCGGCCCCGGCAGACGTTGTCCTGCTCTGAAAAAATATGACCCGATCCCAGCGCCACCTACCGGTTCCAATTGTGGATTTAAACAATCCGGGGACCCACTCAAACACACAAAAACAAAATCGCTCCCCGTTGTTAAGAGGATTCTAGAACCCGATCTCAGCGCCACCTACCGGTTCCAACGGTATAAAAACTATCCTATCTTTCAAGTTGGATCAAACTGCACACGGTGTGCAAATTTGATTAAAATCGGTTGAGTAGTTTAGGAGTCCATCGCGGACAAACATCGTGACAGGAGATTTATATATATTAAGATTTGCTACTACTACGACATATTACCTACGTACAATCCGTGCAAGAACGGAGAAAGAATACAATTTCCTGCGGCTGGGCGGCCTGTCTTAAGAGGCGAAAAACCACTCACAGCCAGGTGGTAGGGTATTTGCGCGACTGGATGGCTACCACCTCTGGTCTAGAGTATGCCACCATAACAACCTCTATTTGTGTTCTGGCATTAGTAACCATGTTCTAGTCTAGTCTCCCTTAAGCGAGCAGCAACTTGTAACACCTGTCAATGACAATGACAACGGTTACCGCGAAGTGGTAATTTGAGTTTAGGAAAAACAAAGAAGTCGGCTAGTAAAGTGCTCGATGGTATTTGTTGAGTTTTTGGTCAAAAATTATGTCACAATGATGGCCTTTTGCGAAGGCACATTAACGTGGTGGAAAATCCAAGAATTTTCTTTCCATGAATCTGCCCTTATTCGTTGAAATTGCACTTAAACGCTGAATAACACTCAAATAATATACTTTATTTACCATTTGACCTGCCCCTAAGAATTCCGAAGGCACAACACCACGATTGTCAAAGACAGTCAACATGACTAAGTTTTGATCGACTTTGGTGTGGTTTTTGTGGTTTCGGTTCAGTTGGAAGGCGCCACTCCGAAGCTTGTAGACTAGTTTGCATGTGAAACTTGTAAACCCACGTCTTGTCACCAGCAACCACAGGTTTCATGAATTTTGGCTCGGAATTGACTCATTCTTCTATATCCTCAGCGACTCTTATCCAATTGGGTTTTTGGAAAAAATCAGATCTCTTGGGGCTAGCCGTGCGGTAACATGTATCATACCCAAGTGATTATTCAAAAAGATAGTACCACCTGGCTGAGGATTGATTAGTCGCCGCTTACGACACGCCGCCCGGTCGCAGGAAATTGTATTCCTGCACGGATGAAATTAACCAAACAGATAGACAGAGTCCCAAGAAATGAATCCGGCTAAGGGTGCCTTTCCACAAGAGATGGGCTATGCAACTTTGCTATAGATGCGTTTGATGTCCACCAATCATATTCATTGATCCACATAGCATAGCACTGGTAAAAACTGATTAAGTAAGCCGTAAGCGACGATTTTTTTTATAGAAATATGGGTGCTATAGATACGTGCCTTCCTTATTGTCATATACGTCGCATAGCTCGAGCTACGCATCTTCCTGGCATACTCACTCCGCTACATATCTTAGCATCAGTAGAAATGGTCACATAGTTTCGCAGCATAGCTGAATATCACGTCTTTGGTGAAAAAGCACCGTAAAGAAAGCCGATCGCGCCGCATTGCATTACGAAAACTAATAGAGCACTAAATTGAAATTGTATGTTGAAAGTTAGTGTATTAACGCATGATGAGATACTTTAACTTTATGAAAATGAACATATTTATTTCAAAATAGTTAACTCCCTTAAGTGAGCAGAAACGCATTTGTAGCACCTTTGGTGTTGCAAATGTCCATAGGCGATGGTAACCGCTTTTCATCGAGTGGGCCGTCTGCCTGTCTGCTGAACTTCTGCAATAAAAAAAATATAATTAAAAGAATCTAATTGCACAGACAAAAGTGAAATGGTTTCCAGTCGCCTACCTAAACCACGTGTAAATATGTAATGTATGTATGTAAACTATATATATATATATACACATTTACACGTGGTTTAAGCCTATGTGGGTTATTTGTATTTGACGTTTTTATTCACATAAGCTCCATAGATACTTTTATTCGTCTGCGATGGAGCCACTGACCGCATTAATCGTTATAACAGAACACTGTATAACATCTTTAAAAAACACGTAACGAGCTATATATTGCGTCCCCGAAACTAAACGCAGCGATCTGTGAAATTAATACCCTTAAATCTCGTGCTGTAAATGGGAAAATTATGCATTCATGTGGTTTCAACATCTCTGTGAAAAATATGTGAATGAAATTGTATGTTGAAAGTTAGTATATTAACGCATGATGAGATACTTTAACTTTATGAAAATGAACATATTTATTTCAAAATAGTTACTGTTAAAGGAGAAGAACTTGTCTTTACTTCTTTATATATACAGATTGAACTAAAATTCATTTGAAATATTTCTAGTTTTATTTAAGTTAAAAATTAATACCTACTAACGGTCAAGAGAAATGTGTTTTATTTCGAAGTACATATGGTTGAGTTTTATGTGTTTATCTCTATTTAGTGTTTCATCGAGTTTCAAATCACGACGATTCTAAACAAGATTTATTTCAAAGAATATATATACTATAATCAACAAAAATATTACACAAAAACAACAACAATCCCGGCGCAGAAAGTTTACCGATTACTAAGTACTACTATTTTATTGTATTATTTATTAGCTTTGGAGCCAGTGATCGGCTACCTGTATGTATTTGACCAGACCTGAGGTTTTGTACATTGAAGCACCTATACCTACCATGCATGAGGTGAAGACTCATTAAGCTCTAAGTGGTGAACGCGACGAGCGCTGAGGTAAGACAGTATCCATTTTTGACGAATTTTAAATCCATTTGACCAGCTGCCGTTTTGATATTTGAAAATATAGGCTTATTATTATCGTAAAATAAGAATGGCAGACCATTATCACGCGGTTTGACTTTATGACAGACAATTTTGAATATACAAAAAAATTGAAATTAATTGACCAGATCTGCCATTGATATATTTTGTTTATTATAGTCTTAAAAACTTATATTGATCGCGGCAGACGTCTACTTTGCGTATACACATCAATTAATAATAAAATCTTAGCTACTACCCAGTCAGATGTATAAGTTTTCCGTTCGCTGTTTTACATCTATATAATTTACTTGCGATTTACTTTATCACTGTATTTACAGAAATTAATGTTTTTTTTTTATATTCTATCTACAACAATAAATTAAAATAGTAAATTTATTTCAAATATTTATATAACCTTTTTTGCCAAACCTACTGACCTACTGACATCGACCTGTGACATCAGGAGGTTATCGGCAAACCTTTTGCGCACGAGTCCTAAGTACAGAAATCACGAGAGTAACTCGTGCAATGTATCGAAGCTGCGAACCTTACTAGGAGGTTTTAGTCTAGTTTCAATCTAGCTTGGTGGAGTAGTAAATCCTTTAACTCCCCAAAACTTATACACGTGACCCCGTGTTACTAGAAACTTGTTTATTAAGCAATTGAGGACCACTCTCCAGATCTTAAAACTCAGATCTTAATTAAATGTAATAAACAAATAATGATATTACTTTTTAAAACTTCGTGAAGGGAGCAGCGACCGACAGAACTAATTAAAACAAAGTGGTAAAAATAAGAACAAAAAGTGCACCGGGAAAAGCGGCTTCAACAGCCAAGATAAGTTACTAAGTTTGTCTTTTAAACTAGATTTTTTAGTTTCTCGTGAAAAACTTTGACCTTTTTCTTTATGTTCTTAATTATAGTCTGTCGGTGGAAAAATATTGTTTTCTTCTTCTAAATTTCGAGAGAACTGTCATTAATACGCCATTAATTAAATGTTTGTATTAGATTCATATTTGAATTAAAAAAATATGATCACATTTCTGAATATCGAAACAAACTCAAGTGGCTGCCAATCTCACTTCGCCGGAATGCTCATCGTCTACATTTATTATATCGTACTCTATTTATACCCTATACTCTTTACCTTACCTTAAGGAAGGTTTCAACTTCCTTCATACATCACACACCTTCGATTTGCGCTCCACTAATAAGCTCCTGTTAAAGGCACCTGCACATTCTTCAACATTGTACTCCAAATCCTTTGCTGTGCAGGCTGTCTATCTTTGGAATTCCTTACCCGTAGATGTCAGAAAAGCTAAATCACTTGCCATATTTAAAAAATCTGTCAAAATCCATTACCTTAGTTTATAACAAGATATATATTTTTATATTCTTCTTTCTTAACTTAGCTGTTTACTGTCCACATGTACTGTTTCTTCTTTTTATTTTACTTGTTTTTAATTTAATTTTACCTAGATATAAGTAGTTAATAAGTGTCCTCTCGGTCAGGTTGCCTGGAAGAGATTGCTTTAAGCGATAAGGCCGCCTTTTGTTTTGCCGTTTAATTATTATAATTACTTGTTCTGTAATTGTTTATTTTGGTGAACAATAAAGTGTTTTCTATTCTATTCTATTCTATTCTAATACGCATTCGTTGCTGCTGCTCGGGTCTGTCTTGAAAAGAGATAAAAATGTTCCGTGCTACTTATAAATGTGTATGTTTTTTTAACTCTATGTGATAAGATATGAATGGCTACTTCGCCGGAGCAAACCCTGATCTCTATTAGACCTGATGCCGCCTCGCAAATCCTAGTGAATCAAGCAGAAAAAAAAGGAACGCTTACCGTCACTGGAACTGTGTAAGGAATTATGTAGCATTTCGACCAGATTCGCGCGTCCTGGTTTCCCACAAACACTACATTAAGATGTCCGGGACACAGTTGTCACTTTAGGGAGCGGGTTTAGGACACAATACAGTAGTTTTCCGACGGTTTTTGACTATTTATCGGCGAGCTTGGCGTCGCGACGATATTTAGGCAGCCATTAGTAGATTTGGCTCGGCCAATTAGGTGCGTGTGTGTGCGCAGCGCTCTCCGGTACAAACCGGCCGAATAAAGGTGGAAGAGGAAATGTTCCCGGGAAAGGGATGCTTTCCGGGAATGTGACGGGATGTCGTAACACTATGAAGGGCCAATGTGAATGCAGATAAATCATTAAACAACCTGTTCCCAACAATAGATTATAAATTGTATGGTTTCTTAAAAATCAATATTGTTTAAGAAACTTTTATCATGATCATTTATATTTTCAAGTAGCTGCGCCCCGCGGTCTCTCCCGCGTGGTAATTGAAAATCGCCATAATACCAAAATAAAAGAATTTTCTAAAATAAAAGTAGCCTAAAATACTCCTCATTACATCAGCTACCTGCCAATAAAACTCTATTCAAAATCGGTCCAGCCATTTCAGAGATTAGCCGGAACAAACAGACAGACAAAAATTGTAAAAAAAAATATTTTGGTGTATGTACCGTATATATATTCATATGCATGTAGTAAAGAGCTGTTATTTCAATATTACAAACAGACACTCCAAGTTTATTTATATGTATAGATGTGTTACATATATTATACAGATGATATGTAAATCCAACACCACTAGAAAATATAAACAGTGTGTGTGTGTGTGTGTGTACACATATATAAAATTATACATATTGGTGTTCTATAAATGTGTATGGATTTATTTATGTATGCATTAAGTTCATAAAATAATATAAGTATTTAAATTGCAGATACGGTCCTATCTTCTTTCTTCTTAACTACTTTTATGCTGGGTGACCTGGACATCGCTTATAGCGACAAGGCCGGCTGCTGTTTTGCCAAGAAGTATTTACATTATGCATCGTGTTTTTGTAATTTTCTATTTTGGTAAGCAATAAAGTGTTAGCTAATGTAATATTTTTCAAAGTAATTGCAATACAATTAAAATATCAACTAATACTATTTCAATAAAATCACTATAAGTGGCTGAAACCTCAGAGTCAATAATAAAAACAACAAAGCATACGTATTTCATCCGCTCAATAGTTATAAGAAATATTTAAGAACGTTTCAATACAAACAGTACGTTCCAGGATATATTTCAAAGTTCGTGACGTATAACGAAAGCGTAGGTTTAACCGACGTTGAAATAAATGAAACATTTATGAGTTAAGAACGTATTGCTTTCAAGTATATTGCCATGCGAGCAAAGCCTTAAATCCGCCAATCACGTGGCAAGTGTCGAGATAAGACTTTGAGCTGTAAAATCCAGCTTCAAATAAGCGTTGCCGCAAACCAACTTTGAAAATGGAAGTATGTATGATTATACTTGTGTACAAGCCTATACACACACATCACATAAATACATACACACCACACACACACACATATGTATAAACACACTCATACATATATCCACCTACATCACAAATGCATAACATAATCATTTAAATGTATAAACCTTACAATATTATTTTTAAGTTTCAATAGTTTTAAGTGCGGTATTTAATTTGCTGTTTATTCCGACGTTACGACCACTTTTTAACACGTCAAGTTTTAATGAATAAATAACTTCTTTGCCTTCCGTAATCACGGCTATTGGAAAATGGCCGAAACGTCAAAACGAAGTGTTATTATGTGTATTAATAGCAAAAACTTAAGATATTTTTTTAATTTTAACCATCACCTCAAAATGATGAAGTCGATTTCCTGGAAATCAGTGGCAGTGGAGTTGGAAACAAGTGTGACACAGAATTTTTTTATTGCACGAGTTCAGCAGACAGGCAGACGGCCCACTTGATGGAAAGCGGTTACCATCGCCTATGAACGTTTGCAACACCAAAGGCGCTACCAATGTGCTCCTGCTCTCTAAAGGGAGACTGGAACCTGGCCACTAATGTCGGAAAACAAGGTTGTTATGGTGGTGTACTTTACACCAGGAATGGTAACCTACCACGTGGCTATGGATTGTTTTGTCGCCTCTTACGACAGGCAGCCCCAACGCAGAAAATTATATTCTTTCTTCGTTCCTACACAGATGAAAACTATCGTACTATGCATTTCAGGTTACTCTTTGTATACGTCTGATGGATATTGTTTGGTCAGTGAAACGGTTACCACCAGTCTACTCCGGCAAGTGTTTAGTCACTTAATTTCGTCGAGTAAAATATAAAACAGAAAATAGTTTGAAATATAACCCTTTCAGGTATTTTTTGTTATAGAATAAATTACAAATAGGTATTTTATTTTGAACCTTTAATACAACTCTTCATTAGACAACATTTTAATGAAAAAGCTTTTCAATTATTCTTTTTACGAAGATATAGTAAAGTAAAAACAATTTTGTTGCACGAAAAATCACTTCAGCGAATTATCCACTAACAGTATATTTATTAACGAACGGAAGAAAAAAAATTAAAAGCTCTTAAATACATTTTCATCCGCTTTCCTCGTAACGCTGAAGATAATTTGGAATCAGCTAAATTGGCGCTTACGAGTCCCGTCCTTATTTACAAAGGGCTGTGAAGTAAATTCATTATAATGTTTCATGGCGACTGATTGCTGACGAGCATTATGGCCCCGTTTAATTATTTACATTACTTTAGTTGGTTTCTCAAAACAAGATTTTTTGATCACATGTAAACGATGTAAGTAGGCTAGTAGCGTACCATTAGTGTTGCAGATGTCCATGTGCGACGGTGCCACTTGCCATCAAGTGGGCCCGTTTGCCTACAAGCGATCATAAAAGAGAGTTGTTATATCTTCAAATAAAGATTTTCTTTCTCTCTAGTTAATACGCATTTTTTAAACTCAAACCGAGTTCTATTGACGAAGAATTCATATTAGTTCTATAAAGTATTATCGCTATTTGAAGGAGAGGAAGTGGCAATAAAATAAACCCTAACAACATGCAAGAACTTTTTGGCTATTTTCTATTTCTGTCTATTAGGTTTTGTTTTTATATATTATATGTCATAAAACTGTTTTTCCAAAAATTAATGGAGTTGCAACTAATAGAACAGAAACAACACATTAGCATCCATTTTTTTAAGTCACATACAAACTAACCAGCCTAAGCGCGGTATACCTCCATAGATTGAAACAATGTTTTTTATCGATACAAAATAACATTTTAAACATAAAACAACATAAAAATTGAAATAAGCAAGTACTGTTATATTGTAAACAGATCATAAAGGCTACTGTGCTCGGACTTTGCGAATACGAAGAACAGCACTGCCTTCCAGTAATGCTCGTCGAAAATATATTCATTGGCTTCTGACTTCACACAGGTATCAAGATCTCACTTATAGAAATGCATAGGAATGAACTGCATAGGCAGTAGTTTCAAATTTCGCTTTCCAATTTCTGAACCCACCATCAGGTTCTGACAAGTGTTCTGACTATTTTTTAGAAATAATAAATTCCGAACTAACGGCAAGATAATAATGTGTTTCTGGCAGCTGCATACGTATAATCATCGCAGCGGACAACGAACTACTAACTTACGTAATACGGGAGCGCACATATTAATAGTTGCTTTATCTCGCTCGCTCGCTCACACTTCATTCGTCCCTTTCACACATTCTGCTATATATTGTACTTATAGTACGACTTGTTAATATTTGTACTTAAGGATATCGTTTTCGAAATCAATTGGTTCACTTCAGTTCATATCAGCTCTTGACAGTGAATACTACTTTCTGCCATCTGAAGTATTGTAATTCAACCTCTATCTCTCGCTGGTACATGTTATTTAGTCTGGTATGAAATTTCTTATATTTTTTTCTAAATGTATGCTGTAAGTCAATCGTGTTTATGGAATAGTCGCTCTTTATCTACAGTGTTTAAACTGATTAATATTTATGTAAAGTGCTAAAAAACAAGCCTTAACGCTATTTGAGATTTTTACCAGCTTTCATTACTTTGAGTTAGTATTTTGTTTCATGTTTATACCATTGCAAATAATGTGCGTACTTCGTATATTAGCATTATAAGGTCATTATTTATAAATGTAACAAACTTTTGATATTTACATCATTGATAAAATGAAAGAGTAATTAAACTGTTCTCACATTGTTTGGTCAGGAATTAAAGCAAACAAATTGACGGTGTCTGTCGTCTACTGTGAAGATATTGTAACGAGTGCGGGACTCGAATTAAAATTCTGTTGGAATTACTATATAATTTATTAGAATTATACAAACACGTATAATACAGGTACAAATATAACTGGACACAACCAGTACAAACTGCACTATTCAACACGCGCAAAGTCCGTCACTATTTAGCTAATCGAAGGTACGTCTTGCTCGTATCGTAATATTCGCTTGACTGCCGATCTCTCTATTCGGCAATTGCTGCACCGATACAATAAGGCCGCCAGCCCGCATGGATCGGTATTCTTAGAATACAGTTCGACACGCCTAATGACTGCCATAAAACAAGTACAATAACAATGTAATATTTTTCTTAATTACAATTTTTAAACACAAAGTAAACAAAGGAAGTACAAGTGCGGGGAAAGTAACAATATATATATATATATATATATATATATATATATATTCGGTTCTAAAATCGTGAACATAGTTTGCACAAAACTGTTTTGTCCAAGTACTGGCCAAACTTATACCAACATTACTCCTGACACTCTAATATTCTGTAAATGTCATGGCACAACAAACATTGGCTCCAACACTCTCAAACGTCAATATAAAACCGGTCGCTACTCTCCTGTAAGTACTTTTACACGTCGGAACACATTATTTCAAGTTAGTACGAGAAAGATGTGGACATCGATTGACTGGACGCATGTTGGTGGCAATAAAACCGAATTTATTGCGAATCCCAGGTATTTTTATACGATCGCATCGGGAAGATTTGTCGCGATCCCTGATTTCCCACGGGCGTATTATGTTTAGTGTCGCACGCGAGTATTGTGAACGCACCTTTATATTTCAATCATTTGTTCGCTTATTCTCCTTTCAACACATCGAGGGGTGTAATGCTGATATTAGACGGATCAACCAAATTAAATCAATTCGGTTTGGCTTTAGCGTAGTAGAGCCATGTTGGAATCATTATCTTGATTAATGCTCCTAAGACAGGTTCAATCGACGTGATATCACGCTCTCATAGGATATCAACGTTAAACCGTTAGCCTTGACCTAATGGTATTTCGTACGATGAGCGAGTTCAGATAGCCCATTTCCCCCTCACCTTATCGTATCTTCCTTATCCTATCTACCTTCCTTATCATATCTTTCTTATCCCATCTTCCTTATCATATATTTTCTATGCCATCCCCTCTTACCATTCCTTCTATCTGATCCCTTTTTCCATCAACCTATCTCAAACCTTAATCCCGTCCCTACTACTCTTCTCTTTATCCTCCCTAAAAGCTGTAAACGCGTTGGCTTCACTTCTAATTTTGCAATCGTCTGTAGGTGACGGTAATTACTTACTTTGCATCAGGTGGTCCATCTGCTTATATGCTAGCTTAGCAATATAAAAAAGAAAGAAACAAAACTGACATAAATGTTTCAATTATTACTAACTGACTCGGCAATATTTTAACATTCAACATAATTCACAGCGAAACCATAATGGGCCGACAAATTCCGCATTTATCAAATTAAATTAAACGCCTTCAAAAGACTTTATTTAAAACTCTGAACATTTAATTTGATAACTCGTCAATTTGTGTTTTTGTGACAATGCTCTTATTATGGAACAATATTTATTATTTTCAATCTACTGGTTATACCTATCTTAATTCACAGCCTGGTGGTAGGATATTTGTTCGTCTGGATGGCCACTACATCTGGTCTAGAGTATGCCGACATAACGACTTTAAGTTGCGTTTCCACATTAGTAGCCGGGCTCCAGTCTCCTTTTAGAGAGCGGCAGACCTTTGGCAGCACTTTCCACGTACTGACACTTATTATTATAGTATTGTAATATTTGCGGGTAGTTGTGCGATTACTACTCTGCTCGTTCAGTCATCGCTCGGATATAAAAGCAAGCTACTTATTAAAATGTCGTTGGAATTACTGTAGAATTTATTAATAGTTAGAGAGCCAGCTTAAATCTGACAACACATTCTTTACGGTATCTGAAATTTCGTCCAGTGAGACTTCTATACCCAGTAAACAAGCAATGGGTACTAGCTAAGCCCGGCCGCGGTAGGTTTGGGGTCCCTCAGGTGAGTCGGGTATGAAAATTAAGTAAATTTTTAAAGTATTTTACGGCGTCTGCCGTTTTAATATGTCATAATATACCTCTAGAAAAATTGAAAAATAAATATGGCTGCTGATTTTGAAGGTTGCAACATCCTGGCAGCCACTTTTCAAAATTCGGAAAAAAAATTTAAAGTAGTTTACGGCGTCAGCCATTTTAATGTATTATTTATTGAACCATTTTAAGCTAATATTAAAAATGGCTGACATTTTTTCCGGTTGTAACTATCCGGCTTACAGCGAAACATTACCTGTAGTCCGAGCATATGTATGTTCACAGTTGTAATTTTCACATTCGTAAAATTTATATAACATTAAAATTATATTAGTCAATGTATTTTTTTTTATAAATATACAATTAAACGAACACATCTACTACTTTAAATGTGCATAATAAAGAAAAAAAGGTTCATTATAAGGCTGTAACAAATATAAAATTATTATAAAGAGGTAAAAAAAAATCAAACATTAATTAGATATATTCATTATTCATATCAGAATATATTTATTTTTGGAAATAATCTATAACGATGAAATGATCATGAAATATTTTATAATTAATTTTCATCTTCGGAATCGTCTCCAGAAAGTGACAAGTCATCTTTATCCACCAAGTCAGATTCTGTAAAAATAAAATACAAATTTTTAAATAAGCTTATGATAATTAAAATGCTGTTACAATAAATGTTACAATGCTGTCATTACCTTCAGGATTTAGAATCAAGTCGCTGACAAAGCAAGGAAGTTGGTCTCCTTCGAACCACTTAAATACGTAACGGTTTTCCATCTCCATCCAGCCATATTCAAGGGGATTCAGTGATGTGGGCTCTTTCGCATGAGCATTTTTCCAAATGCTGGAAATATAATGCGTCCTTAAAACTTCTTGGTACAGTTCAGATTTACACGGAGGGATCAAACTTGCATCAGAGCTCTGGACTTTTTTTTATAAATTTTACGAATGTGAAAATTACAACTGTGGACATACAAATGCACGGACTACAGGTAATGTTTCGCTGTAAACCGGATAGTTACAACCGGAAAAAATGTCAGCCATTTTTAATATTAGCTTAAAATAGTTCAATAAATAATATATTAAAATGGCTGACGCCGTAAAATACTTAATTTTTTTCCGAATTTTGAAAAGTGGCTGCCAGGATGTTGCAACCTTCAAAATCAGCAGCCATATTTATTTTTCAATTTTTCTAGAGGTATATTATGACATATTAAAACGGCAGACGCCGTAAAATACTTTAAAAATTTATTTAATTTTCATACCTGACTCACCTGAGGGACCCGAAACCTACCACGGCCGGGCTTAGCTAGTACCCATTGCTTGTTTACTGGGTATAGAAGTCTCACTGGACGAAATTTCAGATACCGTAAAGAATGTGTTGTCAGATTTAAGCTGGCTCTCTAACTATAAAACTATACAAACACGTATGACACAGGTACTAATATAACTTAATGCAACCAGTACAAACTGCACGATTCAATAACACGCGCAAAGTCTGTCAGTATATAGCTAATCGAAGACACGTCTTGCTCGTATCGTAATCCACGCTTGACAGCCTCACCCCTCTGTTCCGGCATTCCTTTTATCCTGTAAAAATATAATGTCTCGATGCAAAACAATAATTTCCAAGAATTAGTTCGACACACTTAATTACACATTTTAAACACAAAGTAAACAAAAGATGTCCAAATGCGGGAAAGGTAATAAACCAGGTTTATGGCAGGCAGATGTGCCTCCACTTTTTGTCGGCATGTAACAAGACAAAGTAAACACACAAAGACACAAATAGTAAATATGTATATGAAGAGTCACATAAATTCAACACTTACTACTGAGTAAGTGTTCTTCAGTAAACTGTTACTGAAGAACCTTGCACCTTTTTTTTTTTTTACATGGGGAAATGCGTTATCGCACCGTCAGCCGAGCGGGGGATCGTGCGCGGCCGGTGTGTGGGGCTCCCCGACGCCGGTTCAATACGACCGGCTGCCGGTATACCCACTAAAACCCCATGGGAGCCTTCCTTCCGCCTAGCGCCGGGGACACGGTATACAGCGTGAGCTTTGACCCGCGAACCCCGGCAGCGGCTTGCCGCCTCATAATCAGAGGCGGCTTCTCCTGTGTGCGGGCCGGGGAATGACGTTTCCCCGGCCCTGAGAGGGTCGTGCGGCTGCCTCTCGCGCCCTCTCGCGGCATTAGTGCGGGCGGAGGTCTATGTGGATCCCCCAGACCTCGACGCCCGCTGCCGCTCGCCCGTGGCTGGTGTTATACCACGGGCGTTACGTCTCGCCGCTTCCCGCGGCGGCTGATGTTGTTGCCGCCGCGGCCGCGGCCTTGTCCGACGCCTCTTTCCGGCTGGCCTTCTTCTTGCTCCTGGTGGGCTTCCGGGATCCGCAGGATCCCCCACCCAGCTGGTGACCGGCCGGCCTGCCCGCGGCCTCGCACACAGAGCATTGCGGTTTCGCGGTGCAGGGGCCGGTCACGGTGCAGGGGCCGGTCACGGTGCAGGGGCCGGTCACGGTGCAGGGGCCGGTCACGGTGCAGGGGCCGGTCACGGTGCAGGGGCCGGTCACGAAGAACCTTGCACCTGGCGGTTGATAGAACAACTGTGTCCGTCTCATTTCACCAACGGGCTTTATACTATAAAATATCTAAAGCTACCCTCAATTAAACTAGTATTATGTGCGAAGTGTAAAATGTCCAGGAACTTTAAATGGATGATGCTATAGATATTAATTAGAGTATTTAGCAAACAGTAAAACGTAGATAAAAAAAACATATCTTGGATAGTAGCACACATGGGATACATGCTTGCTATTCCTTTTTAAAGAACGAGACAAAGTATAGGTCTATACTCTTCTTAAAATAGAATTGCTAATATAAATCTTTGTTATTCACTACAATAGATCTAAAATAACAAATACGATTCTTTATGTACCTGCTTTTAGAAATAAATGTACACGTGTATTGGACAGAGTTTTTGGAAATTCAACCACTTAACATTTTTGACTACTAAAACCGCGGGCGACAGTTAGTAGAGACTATATCTGGATTTTGTCATGTGTCCACAGAGATCTATTAAAACCAGAACATTGAAATGGTTAAATTATTTATTAATTAATTCGGTTTATTCCAACGAATTTTCAGCATTGTGGTCTTCTGCACTGTGGCGTGAAATGAGCGATGACGTCACATGGAGCTATGTATTAAATCGTAATAGGAAGGTACACTCGCGTATTACTGTTGTTCGATTTTAGAAATGGAAAGGACATTGGGCATTTTGTTTGATAAATGTACCTGCTACTCAGTGGTATGGGTCGCATTCTTGCAGGCCGTGGGAAAATTAAGATATGTTTTCAATTTGTTATCGTTATAGTATTTTTAAAGCATTTTTGTAATTAATTATGTAAAAACTATTGGATCGATTTCGAAAATATTTTGAACCGCAATTGTTTTAGACAATTTCTGTTCAAAGTGCAAAGAACAAGAGAAACACAAGTGTAAACGCACAGATCGAAACGACGGATGACGTCCGACTGCGATGCGGGAGGCGGTCCAAGTGGATACATTACACACATACTGTTAAATAACTATTTCTGACGGTCGTCACAATAAAAAAAAAAAAAATATTAAATATTAATATTAAATATTTAGTAAAGTGGGATTTTATTCTTCAAAGTAAAATTAGTTTGGTATCTGTGCGTTAAAAAAAAGTGAGTCAAAAACGCCTAATGACCTTATAAGTTTTTTTTTAAATTTTGATATCTCACTAGATAATTTACTCTTACCATTTTTAAATTTTGTTTCAGATGTACTTTATAATTTATAAAAAATATTTTTTTTCTTTGGCATTACACTTTCTATGACACATGATAATTATATGTATAGAGACAAATTAGCTTCGAGACGTTTTTACGTTTGTAGTAAGTAGTGTACGGTCAGCACATAAATAAATTAACTAATAATTATTATTTATTTTTATAGGCAGGTAGGTACTTTATATTGAACTTATATTATTAAGTGACTTTAAACTATTAATATTAAATGTTATAAAAAAATAATATGAAACATCATTTTTGATACTAAATTTCTTCAACTCCAAACATTTCGTACTCATACGCAGCCTTACTTCCATTCAATGAATCATTTGTCTTAATTCTAATTCGTTCTGCATGTATCCATTCCTCTACAGTTATGTTATAAAATTTTTCCTCGACTAATGACATTATAGCACTCATGTCGGTTGTGATTTTTTTTGCAACATAATTTTCACTATCCCCCATGTATTTTCAAATAGATTGAACAGAGGGTAATATAACAGTAAACGGAGCAAAGCATAAACATGCTGTCGTAATATTTCGTCTATCTTATAGTCTACAAATCACGCCTTATGTTTCAGAATCAATTAATTAATTATTTATCAAACTGAAACCAAATAATTAGACCTCACAACAATGAGCAATGTTAATAATTATTATTTATTTGACTTTCACTATTGACTTTTGATTCTAAATATATTTTCTTCTTCAAAATGTAAAGAACCTTTTTTTGCTGATTATACAAGGAATATTAAATTCAAGTTTACCTGTAATGTACAAATACTACTAAAAACGCAAAAATATCTCGAAGCTAATTTACCCCTATGTCAAATGTTGTGTCTCTATTCTTGTTAGCTCCCGATATAATCAACTGTGATACCCAGATATTGGCGTAAGACCCTTTATAACAGTGTTCAATCTTTTTGAATACGCGACCCCTTTACAGGTTCAAATACTTTGGCGACGCCCTTGGGCTAAGTAATGCAATGTAATGTCTATAGACAGACAAACAGTTAGGGCCTTACTTATAATAATCTCGTTAAAAAAGGATTAGCCATCTCTTAAGTAAGTAGTTTAATAATACCCTAGTGATTTTTTTATTGATTGATTTTATAAAACTTTTAGCATTTCCTTTAAAAATTAGCCCTTTAGCTATTGGTAGCGCCACTAATTTAATGCCTTTTGCCATTACTTTACTACCTCTTATCCTTAAGAGGAGTTTATGGGTAAGATTTTCACTAATCAGTTGCTGAGCAGTTTCTTAAAATTTAACAAACGATTATAAGTAAGGCCATTAGTAGTTCAAATGACTACGTTTATGTCTTTCTCTATACTTTTACCTATATTCATAAACAGCTGTCCCGGCAGACGTCGTCCTGCCCGGGAAAGCTTCAGTCGATATGGAGACAGCAGCGCCACCTATCGGGTCGAATTTGATCCAACTTAGAAACCATCTCTGGCTAATGCACAACAACTTTGCTAAAGATCATCACATGATCAAATGTATAGTTTACGATTCTATCAAGGACATACAGACAAACATTCATTTTTATATATAAAAATTATGGCCTATATACTCTGCAAAAAGATGCTGAGCTTAGAAAGTACCTAAAATAAACTTAAATTGCCTTTTTCCTTTTGACGCGACCCGCCAAGCACGGATCTGCGACCGGGGCTCGCAACTCACATTGAAAAACACTGCTTTATAAACCTAAAATTGAGACCCGAAATGTATAAAACAAACGAGCAATTACCCAAAAAGGTTTGAGCAATCAAAAAATATGTACCACAGAGGGCATTAATGACCACTTGAGCAATTTGATATGTACAAAAAGGCCGCAAGCAGACCTCTGGGCTTAACCGTCTTCAACGAAAGGGGTAGCGTGTGTTCCGGAGTCCGGAAGTTCCGGTTGGCGGCGATAATTCCTCGCTCTTTTGTTACGACCGGAGCGGACGGATAAACAGACCGACGAAACACTTAATAATACGCACTTGTAACTTTGAGATCGCTTTAAGTTTCAGGTTTTACGTAAATTAGGGTTTGTTTAAGTGTTGAGATGTGAGGTCTTGAGATGATATGTGAAGCGTATTAAATTCAACGTCACTAATATATTTGTTTATATAGAAATTTGATTATCTTACAACTGAGTAGGTATAATATTGTTACAACTCAGGTTCCGACAAAAACAAAATCCATCTGTATATCTGAAACAAAACACATTTTATTACCTGTCGGCATTTAAACTAAATGTAATTCTTTTGTGATCGTCTTCTTTTGTTAACTTATTGATTGGCATACGTTTCTAGAAAACAGCCCATTGTTTTATTATACTTTTTAATGGCCGTTTGCGAACGAGGCATTAGTCAGGTGTGGCGGATTAAGTCGACTACGATACGGGCACATTGCATTTGTGCAGTATAAAACGATGGCCTTATTTAGGGAGGGGCAGTCGAGTGAAAACCATGATCAAGGCGAGACGTGTGTACATTCAGTAACCTATTAGTGACTGATTTTGCGAGTTTTATTGAATTATAACCTTCTGCATTACATTTATATTTGTTGTATTCGGTTGTATTAGTACCTGTGTTATACGTGTTTGTATAATTCAAATAAACTCTATAATAATTCTAACGGCATTTTAATTCGAGTCCCGCAAAGCTCGTAACAATATATAATAAATATCTATAACATGTGATAATATAATAAATCTTTGTTATAGATAAGTCAGATACAATAATTTATTGAAATCCTTAACAGCCGAGCTATATGCATATTTTAATCTGGGTCTATATCGTTGCAACCAACACAATGTTTTTCATAATTATGATAGTGTTGTGCTTTTTTAAATATTAATTTAAAAACGATATATACTTCCCAAAAAGTTCTCTTATAAAAAAAATTGATACTTAAAAAGAGACAAAAAAATGAAAAATAAATATTTCCATTTATTCGTACATGTTTTTTAATATTGCCTTTCGCGAGGTTTTATTAAAATACAAAAAAAATATCAATTGCACGTAATTTAACTGTTACGTTTAATTATGACGATTTTATATACCTAATGAAAATTGAAACAAAAAACTTAATTCAAATGTAATTTATGGTTTAAATTGAAACCAAACAGAAATCCCAATATTGGTCAATAAGCAAAAAATTTACTAGAAAAGAGAATATCTAAAATAGAGGACGAATTTTACAGAGAACCAATTCCGATATACCATAACGATGAAGAAATTTACAAGTCACAATATTTATTAGATATTATATAACTAAAAATACTACAGATTGCTGTGTTTCCACTTCAACAACGTTTAGTAAACTTTAAATTATTCGAAATATTTCAAATGCTGAATATTCTACCTGCAGAACATATTAAGGGTGCTAAATACTGTAAAGACCTAAACCCATGCGCAGAGTAAGGTAAAAAAATAAAAAAACAGCCCTTATTACTTGATCACTATACATGTTATTGATTATTATTATACATGCATCATTATATTTATTTCTTTAAGTTTCTTCATATCTGGCTTCTTCCATCTTTTACGATATATATTATTTTTGCGCGGTATTTGCCCAACGTCTCCCCGCAATCAACGTAATATAGTCACTCCATTTTAGAATGGACTTTCCACAACCTTTACTGTACTGGTCTTTGGGGTGCAAGAAAAGAATACATGAGACTTTTTTTTTTCAAAGTTACACCAGTTTCTGGGTCTAGTGCCCTTTCATAACGTCGCTCACCATCGATAGGAAGTTCACTTTCTTCACCGTCAAATCTTAAGTAACAACTCTCAACAACACAAGTTTTCTCTGTATACAATATAGATCTGAAAGGAACTTTATGCCAAGGTTTTTCCTCTTAACTTTACGACAACATTGCTTAAAAAAAGTGTCTTAAAATTTCTTCAAGTCCGGCAACAAATCGGTAATGCTAGCGGTGTTGCAGACGTCCATAGTTGGCTACTATAGACTGACTACTCTCCATTGCCTGGAAAGAATGAGCGACTAGTTTGCCTGTTTCATACATTAGAAAAAAACAATGATAACACATAAGTTTAACCAATTTTCTCTTACCTGTGTCATCTCCTAATAATACTCCTTCTACCATATCTAATGACATTAGCCGTCTCAGGGAACGCTGATCAAGGGTTATTGACGACGGCCCGGACTGATCCGGGATTTGCCGGACTCCGGATTGTCGCGATTCACCTGATATTGAAAGGGCTTACGCCTCGGGAAAGGGATTTCCAGTTAAATTGAGAACTTATTTATAAGATTAGGGTCATTTGAAAAACAAACAAATAGATCAAATGAATCTAGGACCACGTAGGATGAAGGTATGATTGGTAGAGGAAACTAAAAATTTCCTTTATATATGTGGAAGTACAGGGACCAATTAAGCTTATTACGAAATTCGCAGAAATGATCATATTTACGCAACTCAAATATGAACCGGATACAAAAATTTTGAAGGTATATATATATAATATATATAAGAAAGTCGTATTAGTTACACTATTTATAACTCAAGAACGGCTGTATCGATTTGGCTGAAAATTGGAGGGAAGATAGCTTAGAATAAGAAGACGAACATAGGATACTTTTTATCCCGTTGGAACCGGCAGGTGGCGCTGGGATCGGGTTCTAGAATACTCCTAATCACCTGGCGCGATTTTGGTGATTTTGGTTTTGTGTGTTTAAGTGGGTCCCGGTAGGTTTGACTCCACAACTGGAATCGGTAGGTGGCGCTGGGATCGGGTTCTAGATTTTCATTTTTCCTTAGCAGGACAACGTTATCCGGGGCCGCTAGTTGTGATATAAAGACAAGCACATAATTATTTCATAAGAATCCACCAAACTTGAAAAAATCACCAAATATATACGTTTTTGTGCGTTTAGAATACAATCTTTCAGGTTTTTCGAGTTACGTATAAAACCCTGTGTACCATTTGTTCCGTCGTATGCCTTTGTTAGAATTTTCCTCATTCGTAAAAGATGTTTATGTTGCTCAAAACAGTATAACACCATAAAATGGGATAGGCACATAAATCAACGTTGTGTATGAGAAACGCGTGACGTATTGCACTGGGTATCTGTATAAATCAACGCTCTGTAAATTGACGGTCCACCAAGCGAAATACGCAGCTGGCATCGGCGGTTTAACTCATAGAATAAAATAAAAGCAGAATGGACAAATTTGATTCAAAATTAAAGAAAGGTTTTTGCTATATATTTTTAAAGTTGTAAGTATGTATATTTAGGTTATGTTCTATCTAATACTTTGCACTACCTACATCGCCTGTAATAATGTAAAATATGAATTAAGTAAAGTTGCCTGGAAGATATTGCTTTAAAAGCGATAAGGCCGTCTATTGTTTTTACCATGACAAATTTTTTAACGTGCATTTTTGTCATTGTTTGTTTGGTGAGCAATAAAGTGTTATCTAACTTTCTATCTAATTATGCAATAACATCTCTCCTCCATAGCGTTATCACCATCATCGTCTGATGTATATTTTTGTTGATGATTGTTAAAATGAACAAGTTGGCGGTAGGCTAAATAATTTTTTAACAATACACATTGACACTTGACATATTTGTCTTCCGTGATCACGGCTTATGAAAAGTGGTTGTAACGTCGAAATAATTAAAATCAAATAAATTACTGTGCTTAAAACCGTTAAGATAGTTTTACCAGATTTTTATTAAATTTAAATAGAACCACATGGGAATCTTTCAAATAAAAAGAAAAATATTTATTTTCAATATCGACACACAACACAAAACAATACTAAGATATTAAATTACACAGATTAAGAAATTATATGGCGCGTACTGAAAATGAGGTTGGCACTCAGCATTTTGCCCTGCCGAGCCTAGGCCCGACACAGCGCTGATTTTCAATGCCCACCTCCAAATCAAATAAAAAATAATTTTCCATAACGACCCAGAAGTTTTCGAGTAATCAAGTAAAATACATACAAAAAAACACAGTCTCATAGAAATTAGATAAAATAGCTTATAATTCCTAATGATTAATATCTAAGCTTTTTAAAATCAACAGTCTGTCTTGTTTACTGGGATCCAAGCGGTCCCACTCGTCACTTGTGATGTTCCCGACAATCGAAAATAGGCCTTCACAAAGAACAGATGACCACACAATACTCATCATAGCTATTTAGTGAACGTGATAAATAAAGGTTTTTATTCTTGCCAGTAAAAAATGACGCAATATCAACAAATAAAAAAGTCAAAGATTACAACTATTTTTATTTATTCTAGAGAGGTGAAGGAAACTAAGCACACAGCCATCTTGCGAGTTTTTGGGTAATGAAATGCAAATGATTCTGCACTGCTTTTCAAAAAAAACCCGCCGTTTAACTGTCGGTAGTCGTCAATTGTCATAATTTATAACTGTCATTTGATCACCGTTCTCTGTTGTCAATGCAAGTTGATAAAATTATGGAGAATATAGTAGCTACATAACAACTAACGACACCAATGGGGTACTTGGTATTAACTCGTCGTGATGAGATCCATAGAAGTATGTAAGTCTAGCTCTCGCTTGAGTTCATCTTATGATTAATCGAATGTTGATTATCTAGGGTGAAAGATCGATTATTCGATTCATCGACCTCAGATCACCATCACTACTCGCTGTTCATTTGCGAAAGGCCGTCGTGGTGGTCGAACGTCTGTGGCTTCACTATAAATCAAAATTTGATCAGAAATTGGTTAGATTCTTGTTTCGAAATGCAAATCTCATTTGTTTTATTTTTACTCATTTGGTTCTTATTACTTTGATTGCTAAATATTAAATTTAAATAAGGTGTACTCCTAAAGGAAAACGATAAGAAGGTATTTATTACCCATAATATATAACAGTTAGGCACATTACATATAATTGCTCTATGAACTGAACCATGTATCTGTATGTATCGTAAACAAAACAGCGAGCTTGTTCGTCGACACTATATTATTCGACCAATAAATTTTATTGTCTCTAAATAGAAATTCTCGATATTTAGTTAAATTTATGTAACGAAACTTCTCCACAGATTCCCACACGTATTCAATGATATTGTACTGTTTTGGAAATTTCATCCAGAATAGCTTACATAGAATATAATGGCATATGCCATGAAACCAATTCCAATTATTCGGCTTTGTAATGCGAACTTGTAAACCGTTCAAGAGACCTTCTTCATATCTTTTGCTATACAAGTCCTTAATTCGATCTCAGCTTGAATACGCCACAGTAATTTGGAACCCACTCTATGCTAAATATAATAAGCAGTTAGAATCCGTTCAACGCAAATTCTTACGCTCCGTAAACTATCGCTGTTCTCATTCTAAGTCCTCGTACGAGACACTCCTTAACAAGTACTCTATGCATAAACTTGAGACGAGGAGAAACCTCCTAGATGCTATGCTTTTATATAACATTTGTCATGATAAATTTGATTGTATTACATTATTGAACCAAATAAGTATTTGGGTTCCGCAAAGATTTCACGTGATTCGAAAGACCCGTGCGCGTGAAATGTTTGCGGCTAAGATATCTCGAACTAATGCAGGTGAACGTGCCCCAATTAATAGGATAATGAAACGTTACAATGAATATTATACAGAAGCTGACATATTTTTTCTAAGCCCTTCTCTGTACAAAAAGAAGATTTTAGAGCTGACAATGGATGTGCCTGTTGCCCAACAATAACAGATATTAGACAAGTATTGTAGTAAATTTCACATCTATTGACCACCAAATCTTATAAAATCAAATTAATTCTTTAATGTAATTCTCTGGATAAAATAACTGACTGACAGACAGGCGGCTTTATTCCTTGTTTATTATAGTTGTGGGCAACATCGCTGGTTGCGCCACAAGTAATAGTTACCAATAGTTTATATTTTTATTTAATCTTAGTGGTGTAATTGTTCGTTGCCCTAAATATTAAAAAAAAAAAAAAAAAAAAAACATAAGTATTATAGAAAAATAGCATTAAATTTTAATTTGTATTGATCAGATAAAGCTTTAACATTTTCCAGTGTTGCAGTTGAAAGGTTGTTTTTTGCTGTCTTAGACCGTTCAATTTGGATGACGCAATAAAAGTGATCCATAAACATAAAATTGAATCATCCAATGTCATTGCATGTCATCGTTTTCTTTCACTTCCGCGCCTTTTTACTGAAATGAATCAATTTGGTTGATCCGTGTAATATCAAAAATATTTAATACAAAAACAACATTGATACGAATTGGTTTCTTAATTATGTTTCAACCCTTTAAAGCAGGAGTCTCGATTCTGAAGTTATTTGTATAATACCTAAATTAACTTTCTTAAAATAATAATAGACTGTAGAGAGATAGATAGATAACACTTTGTTGCTCACCAAAATAAACAAATACAAAAACAAAATGCTTAACTACAATACTTTTTGGCAAAACAACAGGCGGCCTTATCGCTAAAAGCGTTCTCTTTTCGGCAACTTATCTTTAAATTCAAATTCAAAAGTTTTTATTCAAAATAAGTTCCACTGGAGAACACTTTTTGAAGGTCATACATATTGGTTAAAATTTAATTTTACTTCCTAGTCTAGGTACACCGCTTCGCAACGTGTTATTGCTGTTAAGGAGAAGAAGCGGCAAGAAACTCCCCAGCAACACGTCTAGCTAAAAATTGTTTTTCTTTATATTTGTTGTTCTATTTTTTACATTTAAGTACTTTTTTTTAAAAGATTTTATACAGAATTATGTTACAGAATAACTTTTGAAGAATTAATGGAGTTGTAGCAAACAGTGCATATTCATTTAAAAAAATCTTAACTAATCTGGCGATGTAGGTGGAGCAGAAAAAAGGACTTTACAATTTAAATATACATACGTACACTAACTAATAAATTTAATGATAAATCCAGACACATTCATAGCATACCAATATATAATACGTATATACGAGATAATCTAAATAAATATATTTATGACAAGCATTTTATATTAACATATATTACAATAGATAAATAAGTAAATGTATACCACCATCGCCATTCCTAAGCAGCAATATTCTTGCCTCAGGTTGTCTTGAAGAGATCGCTTTTTAGCGATAAGACCGCTCTTTGCAGACAATAAGGGCCTTACTTATAATAATCTCGTTAAGATAGGATTAGCCATCTCTTAAATAAAGGACTCTTAAGCCTCTAATCAATGGCTGTTTCAAATAAAACTTGCCATCTTGCCTCTTAGCAATCACTTAAACTACCTCTCGATGTTGGTTATTTTTGACAGTTATTTATGAGCTACTTTAACACAACTCTTATCCTTAAGAGGAGTTTATGGGTAATATTTTCGTTAATCTGTTGCTGGGCAATTTCTTAAAATTTAACAAATGATTATAAGTAAGGCCATATGAATAAAACTACTAGTTCGTAAGTTTTCTGTAATTGTATACATTAAAGTGTTATCTATAATATCTATCTATTTATCTTAATGTTCAATATATTTGACGTATTTATTACAGATTTAGGGCCGCTTGTATAACGCTCGCCTTTAAATAAAATTAGTTCATCATATTAAACTGCCTAAATACGTTTTACACAAAACGTATTGACAGTTCTTTAAACATATTTGGCGGAAAATTATGCGTTGTGCAAGACGCTAATTGTATTTAAGGGTGTTATTCGGTGTTAAATACGTTTTGTGTTTCTTAAATAAATTTAAGCAACCTTATGTAAGCGGCCCTTTGAGTATAACATATAAACCGATCTTAGTCAAAAGCTTTTAGGCAGGTACTGAAATCGTAAAATTATCTTTTCTCCAGTTTTCTAAGTATTTACTGAATCAAATACTTAAGTTACGAAGATTTACGCAGATAAAAGTCTATTCGAACACTAAGCCGTAGAAAATGTATTACTTCAAATGCCTTCCAAGAATTTACATTAAAATTTTATTTACTCGATACATTTTCTCTTGTTTTATTTGGTTACTTTTAAGCGTTTTGACCTTTCAACCTAAACTTACCTAGAATACATTATGACGTGCGTTTTGAGTGGGTTATCAATTATTTGATGTTATTTTAGATGAGAGCACTTTCGAGCTGTGGGAAGAATTGAAAATCTATTTCTGAATATGCCTTGTATCTATAAATATACCTATTAATAGTTTTTATTTGTATATATGACTTAATTATAATAATGTAATTTATTTTAATATTTTATATTGTTTCGATTCAGTGTAAATACTGAATCTAAATAATGTAAATTATACCAGAATTATTTTAACTTAAATTATTTACAGACATATTAATTTATTTATTTTATATATTTGGGAAACATACCATAAAACTATACAACATGCCTATTTATCTATATCGTTCTTAGCCGTAATGACCATGTCATTGAAAAAATCGTGATACATGTTAAGTATAAAAGTCATTATATTTTAAAAAAATCAAAATAATTATATAAATATACTGACAGACAAACTGTATTGTATGTTCTCAAGCTAAGCACTTTATGCTTTTCTTCTGGATAACATACAATGGACAACTTTGGTGTTGATCGCAGACATCCAGACCGGACGAAATAACGAAAAGTTTGCTCACCAAATTTCATCACAGAGAATCAAACCCCGAAGACCTTAAAAGCGAGTCTACAAACTAAGAACCACTACCAAAATTATTTTGCAAGGAAAAACAATAGCCGGATGATTTGGTATTATATTTCATTAAACTTAGTTTCGATTTCTGTGTGTATATTTCGTGATTTCATAGGCTTTTTATTATATTACATTTATAGATAAATTATATTATGGTGTTTTATGCTAGACGTATTTAAGGCGAATGACATGTGTCACATTTAATATTATAATGTTACGATGTAATGAGGTTTTATAAAATGCAGAAGTTGCGTTAATCGCAAACATAACTTGTAGACTAGATGAAAATTTAAAGCTTAGCGCATCCACATGTTACGTAGTAATGCAGCAATAAAAATTGAAAACAAAGATAATTAAAAGCGAAAATTCAATTAAAAAAATTCAAATGAAAAACAACTCAAAGGACCATTAATAAATTAATCAATCAATCAAGAACTCCTTATTGTACATCAATACAAAAAAGAACTTACAGACTAAAACTGTCTCAGTATGCACAAAGGTCGGTCTTTTCGCAAAAAAGCCATCTCTTCCAGACAACCCGTGGCAAAGAATATGGCTGATTACGAGTGGCAATGGTGGTATACATGGGTATTGTAAAATTACTTACATTTTAATAATAAATATATAACTATACCTACTATATATACAAATGTGTATAAGTTATATACATATACAGGATATGGTGATAATATGCAACTATTTAAACATAATATATAACTATATACAATATAATATCTACTAATTATATAAAATTACATATCATATATTGCGGATAGTATTTCCTGACCATGTTCTTAAATGTTATTACAGATTACAGATTACATTATTGACAGCAACAGGCAATGTATTCCAAAGTTGGACAGCCTTATCGGTGAAAGGATTATTGAAGAACGTTGTATTTTGAATAGGAGTAATAAGTCTACGTTGACTGGCGTAAATTGTGAGAGCAAGAAATAAATACAAAGCGTTCTTTAAAGTACTGTGGAGTAGTAGGAATGAATAAAATACTATAAAGCAATGAGAGAATGTGAGTATTCTGGCGACAACGAATTGGCAATCACTTGAGTTTTTTAAGAAATTCAGAAACGTGGTCATACTTGCGTAACTCAAATATGTTACTTATAGAAAAATTTTGGAGGTGCTCAAGTTTGTTAAGCTGTACTTGAGTTAAATCTAGATAGGTGACATAATCAAGCATGGGTAAAAGTAGCGACTCTGCAAGCTTAATTTTGGTGGCAATGGGCCGGAAGTTTTTTAGCCTCCAGAGTGATCTGGAGAAGAGAAACGACCGCCACTCAACTCCGTTATATGAGGTCTTCAGGACAGCTCACTATCAAATATAACTAAAAGGTTTTTGACCTTATAAACACTGATAGGGATAAGCTTCCCATCAAATAGAGAACTGCGTATACAGGTCCAGTCAACTTTATACAGCATCCGTGAGCTACCGATGATAATTACTTGAGTTTTATCAAGATTCACAAGAAGTCCATTCGACTTACTTCATTGTAACATTAATACAACTGACAAATATGTGTTTAGCATAACATTAATAATTACAATTTCATTGTATTGTATGTTTATTACAAATTGCGCCAATTGTTTGTGAAGAGATTGCATACTAGGCGACCAAAAGGATTGTTTCTAGGAGTCTGTGGGAGCACTGCTTACATAATTCGCTTCGTCCCGTTTCCATATTGACTGTAAAACATTGCAGTATAAACTTTGTTAACGTGCTGCGTCTCCGTGGCGTACAAACAGTCTGTATTTATTGTTATTGGTATGACCAGAATATATTGAGCTTCTATTTTAAGATTATTTCCTTAATTTGTTCTGTGAATGCCTTAAGCCATTATAAATAATTTTAGGTGAAGGGTATTGGCAGCTACTGCCGACTTCTGGGAAGAAATTCTGTAATAACTTAAAGAGCAAATTGTAGTGCTGTAGGAAAATTTCAACTAGAAGCTCATTCTAGATCCC
Source organism: Dendrolimus punctatus (assembly GCA_012273795.1). Classification (NCBI taxonomy): domain Eukaryota; kingdom Metazoa; phylum Arthropoda; class Insecta; order Lepidoptera; family Lasiocampidae; genus Dendrolimus; species Dendrolimus punctatus. Next base: position 18,358,930 of record CM022541.1, read on the forward strand.
CAGAGCACTCGACAGAAATATTCATTAAATACCAAAAAGGGCAAAAAAATGAGGAAATCAGCAAGTTCCTCTAATTTTGGACAACGGAGACCGTCAGATAGATCTCCAACGAAGATCCATCATCCCTGATTAAATAAAAAAGAAATTTAGTAATCTATGAATATATTTAAAATATACTGTGCGATAGCTAAATTAGGTAAAGTTTTAAATCGAATCGGTCTGGGTAAGCGGGACAGTGCTCGATTATTCTGTAAACGTGGCCACCCGCTGACGACGCTCGCCGCAAGCGAATTTGAACACAGAATGTCGACGAACTAAAATAAATAGGGGTAGTCGTTTGTCGCGAACACAAACAAAAGTAGGCACGAAGGCGGTTTCGGTTATATCAGTAAATCATAATATTGTTTTTCCTAAATGTTGTATTTTAAAATACCACTTTAATATTTGCATTTAATCTAAAACGACTAATAATTAAAATATAACCTAAATTCAATAAAAGTAAAGAATAGATGACATGAGAATTCAATCTCCACTATAAGATATTTTGCTATAAGTACTTCTAAATCCAGTCATCCTAATCTATACAGAAAATAAAAATTGAAGTGTCTGTTTGTAATATCAAAATAACAGCTTTTTACTAAATGCATATGATAGTATATACGGTATTTATAGCAAAAATGTCTTTTTTTAATTTTTTCATCTATTTGTCTGTCTGGATGTTGCGGCTAACCTCCGAAACGGCTAGACTGATTTTGACGGGACTTTCACTGGCAAATAGCTGATGTTATTAGGAGTAACTTAGGCTATCTTCCACGAATGAAAATTCCACGTGAACGAAGTCGCGAGCACAGCTAGTCCTAACTATAATTCAAGTTTGTGTTTCACACCTTAACCACGCAATAGATCGTCACAGCATTTTGCATACGCGTTGTCAGGGATATAAGAAAGGACATAGAGTACCTTTCAGCCAGAAAAAGTACTGTTCCCAAGGGAGGGACCAATATAGCCCCAAAGGTTGCGTTTTATTGGCGCCACCGTTTCAATTCACTAACAAATACACCGTCATGGCAACGACATCAACAATGGATTTTCAATGTGTTGCTCTCATGGATATTTCCAACTTCTTATTATTATATAGATAATCTGCATGTTCTACTTCTCTTCTTCTTTTTCTTTTTATAGGGTCTCTATCTACTAACCTAACACGTCTCAAATACTTCCTGAACTAAAAACTTGAAATACCTATCAAAATATTAAACTTTTCAAGAAAACAGCAGCAAGAACGTTTAAAACTGTTAAATTAATACAAACTCACGTTGAATTTTTCGACATAACATCCTTTGTGATAGCGGGCTTTAATGAAACCGCGGCCTCGCCAACGGCGAATTTCATTCATAAGAATTGTACACTGAGCTGTGAAAAACAACGTCTTTTGGGGGAAATTTAATTATTTCAGAAAGTAAAGCCTTGGTAAGTCGCAGCGAGAGAAATATTCTAAAGCACCAAAAAAATACTTTATGCTTTTTAATGCTGGTGTAGATGGTTTTGTCGCAATTAACCTTAAGTTGTGTTCCGGTATTAGTGACCAGATTCCATTCTCCCTTAAGAGAGCGGCAGCACAGTGGTAGCATACATACATAACTTCACGCCAGGTCCCTTTCGGGGTAGGCACGAACAACAGAGCGCCATTTAGGCTTATTCTTACACACCTTACTTGCTTCTTTGACATTCATAGTTCTTGTCATGCACGCTCGTCTGTTCTTAAGGCTCCTGACATCACCTTCTGCTAGTACAAGATAAATTTGATCATGGAAGATGTGTCGTGGCCTTCCGCAACTTCTGCATCCATCCACTTTTGCATTGTATATCTGTTTAGTCATTCTTTCATCATACATTCGTTCTGCATGCCTGAACCACCGGAGCATTCCTTTCCTTACCTTCACCCCGACACTCTCTTTCACACCAATTCTCTTTCTTACTTCGGTATTACGAACGCGGTCCGCGAGTGTCACTCCGCAGATTTTGCGCAGTGCTCGCATCTCGACCGCGTTTACTCTACTTTCATGCTCTCTGTTCCATACCCAACTCTCGCTTGAATACGTGAGCGTAGGTACCAGCACCGCGTTGTGTATGGCAAGCTGGGCCTTCTGGCTGAGGTTCTTAGCACCTAGAAGTTTACCTAACGCTCCATTCACACTATTCCCCAAATTCACTCTTCTTTCTATATCAGCGGTGTACCTTCCATCCCTGCTAAAAGCACATCCAAGATATACAAACTCATTTACTTGTTCCAGCATAACATCATCGACCATTATCCTTGCATTCGTTCTGGTTGTTTCTCTTTCAAACACCATCACCTTTGTTTTCTTCGCATTCAAACGTAAGCCTCTCGCCTGACAGTCATCTTTCATCATTGCGACTAGTGTTTGCAGTTCTGATGGCGATTCGGCTAAAAGCACGGCATCATCCGCATAAAGCAAGCTGCTAACAACTAGATCACCCATCCGCACCCCAACATCCGTCAATCTTAATTTGGTATTACAAATTTCCATAGGCGATGGTAACCATTTCTCATCAGGTGGGCTGCTTGCCTTGTTGCTGAACTCATGCAATAAAAAGAATGTGTATGTATGCAGTTCACACGCAGTAGAAGTGAAACTTCAGTGGATATACTCACAGATGATTCTTCTCTAACTTTGAAAATATAATTTCTTTAGCCTACATCCGTCAACATGTTATAATTCAAAAAATTCAATGTACATTACGCTTTATATCACTAGCATACATATCAAAATTCAATGCACTATTATACACGATTTCTTTGAGCTACGTACAAAAGAATATCTGCCTTAAAGCTATGTGAATAGAGTTACAATTCATTTGAAATCTTTTAGGTTTTATTTAAATTGAAAATTAATAGTAACAGGTAAAAAGAAATATGTTTTATTTCAAATTAAATAGGTTGAATTATACGTGTTTATCTCTTTTTAGTGTCACTTTTTCGTTTCATCGATTTTCAAATCACAACTATTTAAAAAAAGTTTACTTCAAACATTGTGTGTGCAGTATGACAAATGGTGGGAATCCTAAATTTCGTCACGTCACATTTCATATATTATATCGTTACTAGCTGTCCCGGCAGACGTCGTCCTGCCCGGTAAAAAATAGGGGTTGATCGTAGAGGGTTGAAAATTTAGGGTTGTATGTATCTTTTAATGCTGTATCATAAAAAAATAGAAATTAAAAATGTTGTCTAAAAAATAAATAAAAAATTTAGGGGTGGACTACCCCTAACATTTAGGGGGATGAAAAATAGATTTTGGCCGATTCTCATAGATACCGGATAAGCACAAAAAATTTCATCAAAATCGGTCGAGCCGTTTCGGAGGAGTATGGCAACGAAAACTGTGACACAAGAATTTTATATATTAAAATAATGTATTTAAGCTTTATAACACAATATTTGAAGTATTAACGAAACTTCATAACATTTCCAACCCTATCTGTATGACTATTTAAATTATGAAATATAATGTATTCTGTCTCATTCTCTCGCAGGTTTAGTCCTATAGATTTATGTGTTTATCTATTTTTACTGTCGCTTTTCATTTCATCGAATTTCAAATCACAACAACGATTCTAAAGAAATTTCACTTCAAACTTACATACTAAATTACAATAAGCAGGACTAGCAATAATATACAGTAAATGGACGTTATTTCATTTTATCATATTGTTTCATTTCGATTCAGTTCATTTCATTGTGATATAGTGACCAGGTTCCAGTCTCCCTTAAGAGAACAGCAGCGCATTTATAGCACCTTTGCTGTTGCAAATGTCCATAGGCGATGTAACCGCGTTCCTTCAAGTGGGCCGTCTTCCTGTCTGCTGAACACCTGCAATAAAAAAAAACATGTGGCCATATCTGAAAGTAACAAAATGTGAATTTCTTTCGAACAATCTTCTCAAACCATTCTGATCTTCATTACCGCAAATGTTTTTGAAATAGTTCTTTGTTTCCAAACATCGTAAAGTTGACTGTGAGTTCAAGTAAACGTTTTCCTCGTAGGTGAGCTCTTTATTTTCCAAAGAGGATTGTAAAGTTGTCCGTGAACACAGTTTTATGTACGTACTTAAATCTATTGTAAGTTGTGTTACAGATAGTATTCAGGTAACAGAGAAGGTATTACTCTACCACGTTTAACTGTACAATAGAAGAATCTTTGTTCAAATTTGATAGTACGGGTTTTATTCTATGTCGCTTTATACTAGAGGACGCTCGTGGTTGAAATTCGACCATAATAATGTATTGTCAAAGACTATACTTCTATAATCACAGATTTCGCCAAAGCTGTTAATTTGACTTGAACTATAAACAAAAGTGTATATATGCGTGTGTGTGTCAAATACATAGTAAGTGTGTAATGTTTTTTTTTATTGATTTAATGTATAAAAAGTCGCTTCTTTTCGATAAAAACTATGTGTGTGAAATTTCACACTCCTTTATAGATAGATATATACACAAAAAAGTCGTGTTAGTTACCCCATTTATACCTCAAGTTGGAACTAATATATGATTTTTCTGTTTTTGGAATTGTTTTCGTGGGAATATATATAATATAGGAATAATTTTATTCATTAAAAAAAATGTAAAAAGTAACAATAAAAAACATATCAGTCTAGCCGTTCATTTGTTATAATCTTTCCCGGCCAATTTCGGCATTGGTGACTGCATTTAAGCTCATTTTCATTTGTCTGATAGGTAAATTATTTTTGTGTGTGCTCAAGTGTGCGTCCCGAGATGGTTTCGATTCAAATTTGAACCAGGTAGGTGGCGCTGCAATCGGGTTCCACGATCTAGGTAAAGTTTTTGCGAGTATTCAGGTGGTTCCCGAGATGGTTTAGATTCAAATTTGAACCAAGTAGATGACGCTGCAATCGGGTCCCATGATCTAGGTGACTTTTTTGTGAGTATTGAGGTGGGTCCCGAGATGGTTTCGATTCAAATTTAAACCAGGTAGATGACGCTGCAATCGGGTTCCATGATCTAAGTTATTCATTTTTGTGAGTATTCAGGTGGGTCCCGAGACAGTTTCGATTCAAATTTAAACTAAGTAGGATGCGCAGCAATCAGATGTCAGAATTTAGATGAACTATTTTTGTATGTGTTCAAGTAGTCCCGGGATGATTTAGATTCAAATTTGAACCAAGTATGTGACACTGTAATCGGGCTCCAGGATTAAGGTGATATTATTTTTATGTGTATTCAAATGGATCCCGGAATGGTTTAGATTCAAGATTGGACCCAGTAGGTGGCGTCGCTGAACTCCTAAAAGATGGGCATTTTGATGAAATATTTTGTTTGTACAAATGGATCTGCGAATAGTTTAGCTTAACATTTAGTTCCGGTAATTGATGATGCAATCGGGTTTTGGATTTCATTTTTTGAAGGCAGGACAATGTCTGTCGGGTACAGCTAGTATATATAAAAATATATATTATGTATTGATTGCATTTGAATTCATAGAAAAAAAATAATTCCCCTCTGTAACTTATGAACTATGAGTCTGGTTTGGAAGAGCGTTTATGTGCGATTTACTTAATTTGTGATGCTGCGATCTTCTTTGGGCCGGCCCGTGTTTTTTCTTCTCATTAGATGAATTTAACACATACAAACACACTGAACTGGTTTCGAACAAGGAAAAGGCACTTTAAATTATTATTTTAAATTACTTAACTTGCGGGAGCCGGCAGCGGATGTAAGTTATATCTGCGCGGGCGTGGGAAGAAGGGAGGCGGTAAAACGCCAAAATAGACATTCAACACAAAATGCCACTATCAAAAACAAGTTTTTTTTCTTACGCGGTATAAGGCTTTGGCCTTAACAGAGGCAAATATAACAAAAATTTCAAGTGGTTTTTAGAAAATACTACATATTTATCTTATTGTTACGAGTTGCGAGACTCGAATTAAAATGCCGTTGGAATTATTATAGAGTTAATTAGAACTATACAAACACGTATAACATAGGTAAAAATATAACTGAACACAACAAATCCAAACGTAACGCAGATGGTCGTAATTCAATCAAACGCGCAAAGTCCGTCAATATTAGTTTCTCATTATGTACACACGTCACGCCCGTATCGTAATCGTCGTTTGACTGCCGTCATTCTCCATCAGGCCGTTGTTTTATACCTCAGAGATACAAATGTGCCCGTATTGTAGTCGACTTAATCTGCAACACCTGGCTAATGATTCGGCCGGTAATAAATGTGCTTCTACAAATCTGTACGTGGATTTTGTATGTGTAAGCGCCTAGGTTGTAACATTATTCGACATTAACCGGCTATGTAAACATGATTATAGATGAGACAATACCGCTGATTTATCACGTAATAACTGATAATAGGCGGTCGATAAACAGCCGTCAGTAGCATCCGCAGTCAATCAATCAACCTTTTTGCCACCGCCCTTTGTCCCGAGGCACACACGCCGCCGTAATCTTCGTGTCAGGAACAAAGATGACAAAGTCAACACGAGATTTCTTGCGAATCTTTACCCTGTTTGATGGTTTACTTAGCTCGTGAACAAACTATTGGTGTAGCGTTACTTTTATAGTAGGCCAAAAGCGTCTCACTGCCGAGCTCGTTTCATCCTATTTTCAGGAGAACAAACTGTATAAGGACAACAGGAATTGTGTATGTTAAGACTTTGTTCTAGGCAAGTCGTGGTAGCATAATGGCTAGCGCATGCATCCCAAACTCAAAGGGCGCGGGTTCGATCCTGGCTGGAACGCATGCACCACTTAGTCAGTTTTCTGATCTATTGTGCATATTGTTACCATTACCATGTGCTAATAACGATGAAGGAAAACATCGTGATGCAACATCAGACAACCGATGTATTAAACCTGCCAAGCCGCCTTGGACAAGCTCAGCATTCTACTTATAGTCTTGAGAGACCATGGGTAGAATACAATACAAATAAGTTCTTCTCTTGCATTGTATTCGATTATATATACTTTTATAATTGTTCTTTGAATACAACATAGTCCACTATATTATAACTCATAATTTAATTTAATTAATCAGTTAAATATCCATACAGGAAAGGAGAACGATACAATTTCCTGCGGCCAGGCGGCCTGTAGTAAGAGGCGACAAAACAAGTGGTAGGGTATTTGTCCACCTGGATAGCAATGACTCTGGTTTAGAGTATGCCACCATAACAACCTTAAATTGTGTTTTGGCATTAGTGGCTAACTTCCAGTCTCCTTTTGCTGCAAGTGTCTATAGGCGATGGTAACCGCTTTCGATCAGATATGCCGTCTGCCTGTCTCCTGAACTTGTGCAGCAAAAAATGAGCATAAGGATTCATAGTTGATGTAACTTGAGTATTCTTGAGTCACATCCGCCGTAGGACCGATGGCCGATGGAGCAAATGACTCCTGTAGTAGAGACCGCATCTCGATAAACGTAGTGTCGGAGGGCAAGGATGAGTGGCGCCGTCTTGGGGAGGCCTACATCCAGCAGTGGACTGCGAATGGCTGACGACGATGACGAGTATTCTTCAACACAATGCCGCTGAATCATGGGATCGATTGGCAAGTAGATATCATACGAGTAAATGACGAATGAAAATTGTTATTGTTTTTTCCTGTTTTCTCGTCTTAAACAATCACAATATATGACAGCAAAACAGTTTTCATTTCAGTCAGTAGATGCGATGATAGGATACCTTGCATAGTCATAAAAAGCGCTACCTCCCAAACTATAAACTAATGGAGCTGTTAATGTTGAAAAATTCAAGACAATATGCGAGTTTATTTAATTACTTAAATTAAAAAAACTGAACCTTAAAATTGGAAAAAAAGATGCCGGGCGTCTATTTTACTCAAATATTAAACGTTACTGTATAGAACGTGGCAACGCCACCAGCCTTTTGGGAACGTTCCCGGTAAGTGACAATGGCATAGGACCAATATTTTATATTTAACATTTTTTTCCTGTTTTATTTTATTTCTAGTTATTACTATTTAAATCATTTTAAAACTCTCTATCCAAATGATGAACAATATACCACTTATTACCTCTACGGAACCGTTTAAAGTACGGGGATTGCCAAACACTTGACCAATTTATTAATATTCTAGAACTAAAAATTAAATTAAATAAAATAGCATAGATAACACTTTATTGCTCACTTAATATACAATTACAAAAATGCTCGATTATAATTTTGTCATGGTAGACACAATAAGCGGCCTAATCGCTTACAGCGATCTCTTCCAGGCATACTAAATTAAAAAATAACTTTACCTAATCTTATAAATAATTATTTAATACCGGAAATATCCATAATTTTCATGAGATACGGATTCAAAGTTTACTCAAACGAGAGAATTTTTAGTGACTTGAATAAAGACAGAGTATCTAGTTCAAAAGCAATTACTGATAACAATTAGTAAAAATTCCTCGTACCCAATACGTATGTGGTTAGTCCAACCGCAATGCGGTCGATTTAGTTCTAATTGCATAGGAAGGCAATTGTATGGAACTGTTACATCATCACTAATAATTTTAACGGACTTATCGACACAGATTTTTTTACGTAACTGAAAATAATTGTACTGATCCAGTACTTCAGGCATCCACACTGAATCTTATGCAAATTAATTTTTTAACTATCCCACGGGAACTCTTCAATTTTTCGGGACCAAAAGTATCCTCAATGTCGACCAGGGATATAAGCTACCACCATGCATAATTACATTTAAATCGGTCCATTCGTTTCGGAGATTAGCCCATACAAATGGAGAAACAAAAAATTTGAAAAAAATCTAAATTAGTTCTATTTTACTTCTTACAGCCCCTGACTCAGTTTTTAGCATTTTTTTCATTGAACAGAAATTCGACCTCTACAGTTCTATTATACTGTTACAATTTAGGCAACCTGCATAAAAAAAGCACAATTATTACTTGCCAGCGTTTGAGCTAATAACTTTGAGACTTTTTATGACCGTCTTCTTTTATTTAACTTCTTCTTTTGTTTTGTTCACCATAATCTTAAATCTAGACCATTGATATGGATACATTTGTATTAGAACAATGGGCCTTATCGCTTCTAGCGATCTCTTCCAGGCAACCCAGTATCAGGTAATTGTAAACGAAATTTAATTATAACATTTTCTGTTTATTATACTAATGTCTTTCTTTGTTTGTAATTGTCTGTCTATTTATTATTCTAATATACACAATTAACTAGGCATGTTTGCTTAGAAGTTCTGTTTCCCTCCATGCCATAACACGTTGTTAAAGGATAATAAATTAGATTAGGCTGCCATAGTGTACACAGTAACCACAAACAATTATCATAAATCAAGTGAACGGTAGCTAAACAATTTAAACATTACTGGACGAAGTCTGAGTCATTCTGTAATCTAACAGAACATGTTGTTTTAATTAAAATACGTGTAGGTGACAGTTTGTGCTGGTTCGATAATATACAAAGATTTTATGATTTTTATGGCGAAATAAAAGGGATGATGGCGTGCGCAATGGATTTCAATAAAGACAAGGAAACGAAGCGAAAATGGCCGCGGACCGTCTCACACGCAGCAAGCTTCAGACCGCGCTCTGTCTAAACGTGCGCCTTCGCACGCATCACGCATTTTACCATGCCATAAATTATTAATTATAATTACATCACTCACAATACGGTTAACGGAAAACAAAGATTACAAGTATCATCTGCGATCACGGCCACAGATTAATAAATAGTTACTACGTAATCACGGCTACCGAAAAGTGGCTGAAAATTTGAATAGAATGGATATAATATATTTTATTGCATAACATTATAAGATACATTTCTAGAAGTTGAAGTACAGAAGACAGTAGGCGGTCTTATCACTAAAAGCAATTTCCAGACAACCTTAGGATGGATTAGAGACAAATTGTGTAACATGGTGGTTAAGCAATATACATAGAATAAAAAGTATGTATGTATAAAATGTAAGTATGTATAAAATTTGAAATAAATGTCAAAAAATTCCCGCTCAAAACCATTAAAATTTAGTTTTAAATTATATGTAGCTGTAAACACTTTAGAAAAATACTACAATATTTTAATTTTAGTCCAAAAACTAAATAAATGTACCCACATTAACGCAGTTAACGCCTCTCGCATGATATGTATTCGTCGGTTCATTTATTATCTATGCATCAGTCGCACCGAGGCTACCGCGACGAAAAAAAAAACAAATAAATAAAATGTGATACTCATTCGTCCATTTTAGTTCTTATTAGAACTAAGATACCTAATGAACTTAACCGCTATAAATTCATCGCAGCATTGTCTGAATCATGATCCTTTGATAGTTTACTAATGACTTTATTACTACAGTCAAACGCCTAAACTAAATTAAGATAAGAAAACCTTGTAATTGGTCAGATAAGCAAGAGCTCTACCTCTGAGATAGGTAGGCGTTTTGCCTAATTTTAAAATATATTTATCAAAACTAGCTTCATACACACTCGCAAAATAAGATATTTAAAAGAAAAAAACAATGGCAATACCTCGTGTATCTGGTGGTTCATTAGAGACTTCCTGCACTATTATTTTAATAATAAAAATTTATGTCTTTAAGACCACAAGCCATAAAAATGGCACGGACTTTTAGAGGACTTGTGTGGGGCCATGGGGAGGCCAACACATAGAGGCCCTTTGACAAATTTAATCTAAATGTGGCGTAACACTGACTGACGATTATCCATCAGCATGGATAATCATGCATCCAAGGACAAGCCCCGGCCAGTGTAGGACTATTGTGGGAAATGAGTACAAAAAGTACCGGGCTATTGGGGTGAACTGTTAGTGGTACTAGGGGTCTGGGAATATTGGTACTATGGCGTCTGCCCGTCGGAAAAATGGGCAGACGGTGACACGCTACTCTCTGCATGGGCCCCAAACAAATGCCATAAAAGACAAGGGCAACATGGGTGAGAGTGGCTAAGGAGTGTAGAGAGGTGGGCTGCAAGTTCACCGAAGCTACTTCTGACGTGATGCCATTTATCATTTCCAACCCTGGAGCTTAAGTCTTCGCTCTAACGATCTCCTCTCCGTGCCGGCTGGTTAAGGCAAGCACGGAGGCGGGGGCCTTGCCTTGGCCCCCGGAGTCAGGTACGAGGTGTCGCTACTCACCTAAGGCTTCGCCACAAAGCCCCCCTCGGGATTATTATTATTATTACTGGAAACTATTTGTGTATCGTTAGTCCTAGAATGCAATTAAAGAGTTTTTCCGTACTAAATTCTCATATACTTACGAGTACCAATTCATTAACATATCCTATCTTGAATCAAAATTTACAATACGCAGTTTCAATATCAAACTAAATTTAACCATTAATTAGGTTCTTGAAAGTCAAATAATACGTCTCTTGCTGTTTTGGTTAGCAAACTGGCAATAATTACAGTCGGCTGGCGTTCGAAGTCGCTGCAATGCAGAGACGCCGCCTCAGGCGAGGTCTTGATTCCTATAAGTTCGCCTCTTTGAATGCTTGTGCAGCCGATAAACAACTCAATGCTACATTTGATGTTGGAATGTTAGTTTCGAGTTACTTTGTGCACTGAACATTCATACTATCTGTGATTCTACAGTAGTATGTTAAATTAATGGATCGAGAAAAGGGTGGTAGCATGATTTTTGGTGTTACAAAAGACATACGTAATAGAAAAGAAGGAAACGCCATATTTGTGTATATATTAAATTTATTAATTAGTGTTAGTATGTATATTTAAAATGTTCAGTCATTTTTCTGCTCCACCTACATTGCCAGATTAGTTAAGTATTTATTTTAAGCTGGGTTGCCTGGAAGACATCACTTTTAGCGATAAGGCCGCCTGTTGTTTTGCCAATAAGTATTTATTGTAATTATGCATTTTGTCTTTGTATTTTGGTAAGCAACGAAGTGTTATCTATTTATCTATACATATAAATAAAACTGGAGTGTCTGTTTGTAATATTGTAATAACCGCTTTTTACTACATGCATATGAATATATACGGTACATACACCAAAATAACATTTTTTACAATTTATGTCTGTCTGTTTGTTTGTTCCGGCTAATCTCTGAAATGGCTCAACCGATTTTGACGGGACTTTCATTGGCAGGTAGCTGACGTAATAAGGAGTAACTTAGGCTACTTTTATTTTAGAAAAATTCTTTTATTTTGGAATTTAATTGTGAATTATTCAAAATATGAAGATTTTCAATCACCACGCGGGAGAGACCGCCGGGCGTAGCTAGTATTTAATATTTTGTGTGTATTGAGCGGACAAGCCCGCCGGCCGAGCGCGTGCTATATAGTATTGAGCTTGCTGCACTCCATACACACGCGTCGGTAGTACGCAATAGGATATTTGACTGGTTCCGCTTTACGCGTCGTGTAAGATAAAGTAGTGAACTAATTTGCTTGTAACGCCTATATAGAATAGAATAGAATATTCTTTATTGCACACAAGAAAATAATATTACACATGAATTAACAATCTTATAACTAATACAATAGGCGGTGTTATCGCTAATAGCGATTTTTTCCAGACAACCTTCTGGAGATAATTGTACATTTCTAATAATGGGTCGGTATTTAGTGCGCATATTTTAAAATATATACATACATACATAACTTCACGCCAGGTCCCTTGCGGGGTAGGCACGAACAACAGAGCGCCATACAGGCTTATTCTTACACACCTCACTTGCTTCTTTGACATTCATATATACAATCATATATACATATATTAATAATAAGTAAAAAATACACATATATATTTATATATAGACATACATAAATTACTGTTTAAAAATTTAGATAGTGATCTTTGAGGAGGTGATTAAAAGATGTAAGTGACTTTGCACTTCTGATTCTCATCGGTAATGCATGCATTCCACAACCTTACAGCCTGTACAGTAAAAGATTTCTGACAAAATTGCGTAGAATTTATTGGCGTCATTAGCCGTAGATTTGCTGATGATCTCAAGAGCCTTGTGCTACTTTCTATATATAATCGTCAATAAATTATCACACCACAATTATCGTATCACTACGTGCTCTTATTCTTCGAAAGTCAGAGCAAATTTGAAGGCTTCTTTAGGGCTATTAAAAAAGTGTTCTAACTTACTCTAACTTTCTATGAATAAGACCGCTGGTATGCATATTTTAACGGATTTAACTCAAAAACAATGTACAATAATAATAATAGGAAGCTGGGCGAAGAACCAGATAAAGAAGGCAGCACTCTTGGACACGGCACGGATTGTAAGGAGGGTCCTTTCTTTGGAGCCACAATCACTGGAAGTTTGGACCCCAGGTTCCACTGCCGGCGAGCAGCAAGATCTTGTATGTTTTTGTCAATTATAACATTTTGAATGGTTTTTTTATAATGTATATTATGTATTATAAAAAATGATTTTATAGTATTTAAAAAAAGTACATTTTATACTATATATGTAAAGCTGAAGAGTTTGTTTGTTTGTTTGAACGCGATAATCTCAGGAACGACTGGTCTGATTTGAAAAATTATTTCAATGTTAGATAGCCCATTTATCGAGGAAGGTTTTATATATTATCACGCTAAGACCGATAGGTATAATAGGAGCGGAGCACCAATGCAGAATATTTCAAAATTGGGAGGTTTTGAAAACAAATTCCACGTGGACGACGTCGCGGGCACAGCTAGTGAATAGATTCTCTAATAGAGAAAAGGTAAATAGCAATACTGAAATAGTACTCTTTGTATATAAAATACAAAGAACTAACAAATGTATATTTGTAGTTTTAGTATTCTTATCAACAATAGACCTGAAAAGCTTTTTATCATAATAAAGAAATCCTTTACAGATTTCAGCAGAAACTTAAAATCGCTTTTCTTTCTGAGTTTATGTTATTTGTTAGCAAAAAACAATTTAAAGCGAAGACTTGTCTTTCTCAATGATATTTAATCTTTTGTATTATCGATAACATTATATTTGTTTACTTGAATGATTGACAGGCTTTTATCTTATTCAAAACATTAGCAAAATCTTAAGATTTTTGTTATGTTATAGCCATGCAAAGATCATCATGATAATATTTTATGAATACTGTGACGACCGAGGGTAGAACTTTCTGAGAGAGTTAGCCGATCTGAAGACTTTTTGAAAAACGTGGAAGATTCTGGAAGGAAAAGACAAAGAGACGTACATTTCAGGAAGGTTTACATGAACATCAAAATTCTAGAATAGAATGTTCGGGAAGGAAAAGACAGAGATAGAAAAGATTATGAGTTCCAGAAGATTCTTCCGAGTATATAAGCAGCGTAAGGCGCGCTTACCGGTTAGTCCAGTTGAATACATCATAGCGAAGTGTGCAAAACGTGAGCTTTGGAATAAGTGGAATTAGTAAAGGACAGTGACGAGTTTGGTAGTGAGTTTAGTGAACTGATTAGTGGGCAGTTTAGTAAAGGAGGAGTTTAGCGTAGTTATTTAAGAGGAGATCCAGAAGCGAACTACATGCGGTAAATTCGGAGGTGAGTACCGCAGCAGCAGGTGGTCTACGCATTATCGGCGACGGTATTGTGAGTGAGACATTTTGTCGTCGGGACAGTGCATCGTTAGTTGTGCGTATAGCGGCAACCATACGGAGACGAATCGCGTACGGTTGTGTAAGTTAATAAAAGAATTTAGTTCAAAAACTTGTGTTTCCTTCCAATCCCAAGTGTGTACCGCCGCTCGCACGTAACAATACAGTACGAACACTTTCATATTCTATCTTTAGTTTTTAATCATTTTTTCACCTTATAGTTTAAAGTTAGAGCGACACATTCCATGCTATTAAATAATGTTCAATTAAGGTTTTTTACCAATACCAAGGTCCTCGAGGATTTTGCAGTACTGATTTATAAGATGTTGGCGGGGTTTCCATAGATATGATTGTTTTTTTAAATGGAATGCTATTTGATTATTAATGAAAAAATGTATTTAGTATATAAATAAATAATATAACCAAATTATATATCTGTCTTTTATAAACAAAGATATAGATATTTCTTATTTTGTTTTGATAAAAAATTTACTAGTTATATGTCAAAAATTTGTAAGTGATTTGATGATTTTTTTTCTGAACTTAAAATAATTAGGAAAATTGCGAAAAAAGTAAATTATTGATCAGTAAACACCAAAGATTGTTACGTTTGCCTCCCATTTTCGATCTCTTGCAGCAATTGGAGCCTTAAGAAAAAAGTACGAAAATATTATAAATGTATTCACATGTTACATTTGTTTTATCAATACCCAATTTTTACGCAGAATTTGCCATAATAAAAAACTATAACCGGGGTGTCATTGTAAGGGTCCGTCGGCACCTACAGCGCCACCCATCGCGGGGCTTATCGCCCTGATCTGTTGATCCCTTATTTCCCACGCGGCGGAAAAACGGTGAATGCGAAGAATTACATGGAGGTGATACATACACGCTATCCCCGTTTTTACCTTTTTTTCAAAATTATTTATTCGCAGGACACGTAGAGATACAATATTAAAAAATAGATTTAAATGGGAAATGTTTCACCTAGAAATGATAATGTACAAGTTTTTTTTACAGGACAATAATTAATTAAAAATTAAATAATTATTATCACATATATAATTTTTGATATTTGTAGTTAGATAGATAACACTAAGTCTGGTGTGCACCGACTTTTAACCGATGGTTAAAATAAATTAATCGGTATAAATGTATGGATAAACACTGATTATTTTATTTTAACCGCCGGTTAAATGTCGGTGCACACCAGCTTTAATTGCTCACCGAAATAAACAAACTAAAAAAACATAAATACAATACTTGTTGACAAAAAAACAAGCGGCCTTATACTGAAGCGATTCCAGGTAACCTAGCAAAAAAAAATCTTAACTCACCTCCGTTGAATCCTTCACTCTGCATATAATCACATCATTATGTTGAAAACTTATCTGATTATAACACACTTATGTACGTTCGATTTAAATCACTCGGTTAGAGGTATTACAGACAGCCCTATTTTTTGCAATTACACGGCAGCATTGTGTAGCATCATATAATGAAAATGCAGAATACAACTTTCTGCTTAATTTAAAATTTTTTTTGAAAATAAAATACACTATTGGTTTTATCCTCCGCGGCGAGCGCTGGGCGAATATGAACGACCATACGAACCACCAATACTATGATGGCTCGCTTGACCTCATCTAAGCCTAGGGGAACTGGAGACCACCTCCGTCTCGCCCTCTTTACCGGGGTTGTAAGCCTTTGCCGCAGTCCGCATCTCTTCCTTTCGAGTCTACTTCCCTTTTCAGTCGGAGGTTCTATAGATCAAGAGATAATAATAATAATCGGCAGACAAACACACACATTGTATATCCCCAAATTAAACAAGTTACGCTTGTGTTATGGGTAATATACAACGGATCACTCTGGGGCCGATCCCAGACACCCAGACCATGGTAAATAACGGAGAAAATACGTTTCCGAAATTTGCTATAGCGGGAATCGAACCCGGAGCCTCCGCGTTGCAGTGAGGTAGGCCGGCAAAGGCTTAGCCCACTCAACCACAGAGGCCGTAAAAGATCTTGCCGACAAGCTGGACACTATGTTGGCGAGTTTCGTCGCGGCCTGTTTTAGTAGGTTTTGTAGTTCCAGTCTCCTTTTAGAGACCGGAAGCATATTAGTAACATCTTTGGTACTACAAATGTCCATAGGTGATGGTGACTGCTTGACATCAGGTGGGCCGTCTGCCTGCCTGCTGAACTCGCGAAATTAAAAATTATGAGTGTTCCATTTTTGTCGAAATTTACTAAACTAACTAGTTATCATATTTCGTCTATTAAGACGTAGTATCATAATTTGGTATCATTCGTTCGTACTCTTATATATTTAATTTTGCATATCCATTATTTTTATAGATCTCTGATATGTCATGAAAGATTTAATTTCGCGCCGCTAGACGAGAGCGCACTTCTTATTGCGTTTTCACTTGACAAATTATATTAGATGTTATGGAATTCTGATTTTTAACCCACCTTAGTGTTTATTTTAATATTAGACACGAATTAAAATACCGTTGAAATTAATATAGAATTTATTAGAACTATACAAACACGTATAACATAAGTACAAATATAATTAGACACTATCAGTACAAACTGCTCGATTCAATAACACGCGCAAAGTCGCTCATCGAATCTACGTCTTGCTTGTATCGTAATCCTCCCTCGACTGCCCCACCCCTCCGTACGGGCATTGTTTAATAATAAACTGTACAACACATAATCGATCGCGTGAGCTGGGTTCTGCCAAGAAAATGTAACCAGCACACCTGGTTATTTTTTTCTACGAACGGCCAACAAAGTCGAAAACAAACAATAGCTATTGTCTAATTGCAAATTTCAAACACAAAGTAAACAAAAGTATCCCAAATGCGGGAAAGGTAATAAACTGCGTTTTATGACAGGCAGGTGTGCCTTAACCTTCGCCGGCATGTTACAATATAATTTTTGTCAAAATTCCAAAAGTTAATAAATAGACTGGCCAGTGGGTTGTGTCATAAGACTCACAAGCTGTGTACAGAATTAACTGGAATCTGGCCAGCGAGTCACTTCATAAACTATTTATTCAGACTCTTCACATGGCCACACTCATATTTGTTATTTGAAGCCATAATAGAAATGCTACTGGATGGATATGGATAAAGAACTCAGTGAATTTAGTCACAGGTTTGTTATTGAAATATTTTTATGAAATTTTATAGCGATTCTACTCATAATATTACGTAGTTTAGATGCTCTGCACCACCTACATCGCCAGATTTGTTGTTAATACCTACAAGTGGTTGCCCGTGGTCGAAATTCGACCATAACAATTTGTTGTCAAAGCCTATACTTATATGGTCACAGATATCTCCAAGGCAACAATAACCAAAAGAGTATATATGGGTGTGTGTGTCAAGTACATAGTGGTGTGTGTAATGTTTTTATCATAATATATATAATAATAATAATATAATATATTTATATGGGATAGAAGGATGTGACAGGGGGAAAGAAGATGGGCTATCGGAACTCTCACTAATCGGCTGAAACATAGTTAGTTCAAGGCTAACCATTTCACGACGATATTCTGTGTAAGCGTGGTATCACACTAATCGCGCCGGCCCTAAGAGCCGTGAGCTTTTTGCGCTTAGACTCGCTGGTCAAACTATCTTTGAAAAATGTTGTCATCATTAATAACAAGTTGAAAACATCTTACTGCTGGACTCAAGCCTCTTTATTTTAAGAGATCAAACACAGTACCGCCATTGAACAAGTGTCCAAAGTAAATAAGTGGGGTTCACACATCGGTAAACTCGTTAACTTACATTTCATAATATATACCTAAAACTAATTTTAATTTCAAAATTGTCATACAATATGTCATATTTCCTCAATGAAAAATTATTCTAAGTTCTGTATCCGGGTTTGCATTTTAAAACACAAAAGCAATACTTAGCTAGCTATAAGTTTGTCTCTTTCTTACACATTGAAAGTCAAAGGATTGCGATATGTCTATCCTTTTCAGTTTCATCATATTTAAATTTGCATATTTAAAAGAATCCGTATAAAGCTGCTATATTCTGGACCAACAAGGTATGGATATCGTTTATGGAAAACTCTTGCAAAATATAGGTACGAATTGGACCTATATACAAAAGAATATCTATTTATAGACTTTTCATGCTAAAACGAAGCACCACAACTTTTCTGTGTGCAGGTAAACAAACTGGCAAACGGTGCACCTGACAATAAGTTATTCTCTTATTTACTATAATTTTTGTACAAACATACTATTATATACTTAAAATTATGCTTATCACGCTAAAAAACTAATTTAAAACTCTTAAGTAATGCTCATACTAATGATTTAATTATAAATTACGAAAAATAATAATCATCTTCCCAGCACTATTAGTACAAAACTTGATAAATGATAAGGCTAAGAAAGAGACTGAGACAATTAGGGTCGTCCTCTATTTTTATAATATTACTCCTTCTCTGAAAATAACACTGTACAACACTATCTCATGGGTAAAGATGCAAACTAACTAATAAAAGACAAAAAACAATTTTAAATTCGGAAATAAACTTGTATATATGTGTCTTATAAAGAACTTACTTGAAAATCTTTAACTTGAAATAAAAGGTGACTCAAAACGACTAACATAACACTAACACCACCATGCCACACCATTCTGACAATCATATATTTTTTCCAGTCTATAATAATTGAGTATGCATTAGGTCGAATCCATTCCTTGTTAATCAAAGTAATGTCTTATTTTGTACGCTTTTTCTATTTTATGCGGGAAAAATGTTTTTTGCAGTAAAGCGAGTTGACGTTTGATTTCGTCTAGGGGATAAACTGGGGGCTAAAAAAAGTTAAAAGTCGGGCATAAAACGTTGGAAACAAAAAAGGGGAAACAATAGCTTTTCCATCTATTCCTATTTTCTTTTGTAAAGGCGTTTCATTTTTTATCAAATAGTAACAATTGTAAACATTTTTTAAATTAAATATTAGTATCATTCTCGTCGCGGTTTTTTTGTTTCTTGTTTCTGCAAGTCAACGAATTCGAGAAAGTACTTGTGTATGAAAAATGCTAAAATAAAAAAATTCATGTGTTTGAACGCATCGTTTATAAAGAATTATATCCCATCATCTCTCTCTTTGCCCGATCAACAACATGATTTTCTAAAGAAACGTTCAACAATCACTAATTTGGCATGTTTCACTGACTATGTTTTAAAAAATATGGAGGGTGGTGGGCAAGTGGACGTAATATACACTGATTTTGAAAAGGCGTTTGACCGTGTTGATCATAATATTTTCATAGAGAAACTTAATAAACTGGGAATTTACGGCGACTTGTTGCGCTAGGTGAAATCATATCTTTTTATCGATCTCAAGCAGTCGTACTTGGTGGATACAGATCAGAATTCATTAAAATTCTAACTGGAGTATCACAGGGCTCCTATTTAGGTCCCCTGTTGTATAATGCATACATATACGACATTAATGATAGCTTGAAAAATTCTGAATTCCTTATGTATGCTGATGACAAAAAAATATTTTTCAGAATTAAATCTGAAATTGACTGTTTAAAGATACAGTATGATCTCGGCCGCTTGAGCACCTATTATGCAGAAAATAATATTAATCTTAACATACAAAAGTGTGAATGTATATCTTTTACTAGAAAACCTAAACCAATTTTTTATAATTATAATTTTAGTGTAATTCCTATAAAAAGAGTGAGGTCCGTACGCGATCTAGGGGTTTGTTTTGATGACAAAATGACTATGTCTAATCATGTAGATATCATTGTAAATAAAGCTTTCAAAAATTTAGGATTCGTATTGCGACTTTGTAAGTGCTTTTCTGATATTTCAGTTATTAAATCTGTTTACTATTCTTTTGTCAGGAGTATTTTGGAATACGCAAGTCCCATATGGTCTCCACAATATATCATTTACAAAGAACGCTTAGAGAGAAAACAAAGAATTTTTTGCAATCATATAAACTATCTTAGTCGTATAAGTCCCAATTTCTACAAAGACAGCTGTGGTACATATAAGCTTCTATCCTTGTATGAAAGACGTACAGTTTTAGATATGTCTTTGCTTTTTTATATAGTTCATAGCCTTGTTGACTGTCCTGAGCTCGTCTCGAAATTAGCATATAATGTACCTAGATACCGTACTCGTCACACATCTTTGCTGAGTGTTCCTTGTAATTCTACCAACTACGCTCAAAATTCTTTGTTTTCTCGTATGGCTCGTACTTATAGTACTAAATTTGGTAAAATTGATCTTTTTGCGTCCTCTAAATATAAATTTAAAAGTAACATTATTAATGACTTGCTGAATTTTAAATAACACGACCCGACTTTACTTTATTTGTCTAACTTCTACTTACATTTGTTTGTAAAATTGTAACTAAAGTGGTAGTTCATAAGGAAAACCTGTTATTGGCCTTACTTTTTAATGTAAACGATTTTATATTATACTAGCTGTCCCGGCAGACGTCGTCCTGCCCGGTAAAAAATAGGGGTTTATCGTAGAAGGGTGAAAATTGAGGATTGTATGTATTTTTGTATGTTGTATCATAAAAAAATAGAAATTAAAAATTTTGTCTAAAAAATAAATAAAAAAATTTAGGGGTGGACTACCCCTAACATTTAGGGGGATGAAAAATAGATGTTGGCCGATTCTCAGACCTACCCAATATGCATACAAAATTTCATGAGAATCGGTCAAGCCGTTTCGGAGGAGTATGGCAACGAAAACTGTGACACGAGAATTTTATATATTAAAGATTGATGTATTCGCTGTTGGTTTTCTCAATAAATAAGTAAAATATATATAAAAAAAAATCTTAAGTGGATATACGTGTCAAATGCATTGCATGCAGAGTATGAAATGCACGTTCATTGCTTAAAAGTGTCGTTATTTATGTACTTATATTAATATTATATTTAGTAGAAATTAAACTACGTTTTAACGGATATAACGTAGTGTTACAACTTAGACCCCAACAAGGACAAATTCCAGGTACAGATCTGTAAAAGCACATTTTATTACATGTCGGCATTTTCTAATTACTTACTTAATTAATTGTAATTCTTTTATGATCGTTTTTTTAGTTCATTTATTTATTGGCATACGTTTCTAAGTTATTGTAAAGAACAGCCTATTGTTCTATTGTGCTCGTTTACGGTCGCTTGCAGGCTGCATCATTAGCTAGGTGTTGCAGATTGCAATTACAAGTTAATTCTAGGAAATTGTGTCGAAGTTGTCGGGGGGGTCTTTTGCACTGGTGAAGACTAAAACGACGGCCTGACTGAGGGGGGTCAGTTGAGCTACAACAACGAATCGGGCGTGACATATGTACATTCTGGAATCTAATTGTGACTGCATGACGTTTGGATTTGTTGTGTTCGGTTATATTTGTATTGTGTTATACGTGTTTGTATAGTTCTAATAAACTCTATAATAATTCTAACGGCATTTTAATTCGAGTGTCCTTATTAGTGAGTGTAGTTATTAGTCGCGGAAACAAAAAAATACTATTTGATAATTTAACTTTGACACGTGATTTGCCTTATTGAAATGTTAACATGATGAAATAGTTGAGTCTAGGTCAAAGTTTTAATTTCCATTAAATATTTATTCAAACATTGATTTTTTTAAACAATTACAAAACTTGACAATATTGCTTGGTCATTTCTTTGTAATCGGTCTACTTTATTATCTCTAATATTATCAATTTTAAGTCTAATGGCTATTTACTTACCTATCAAGTAGATAGTTAGATAACACGTTATTGCTCACCAAAACAAACAAAAACAATATGAGGAATTACAATATTTCTTGGCAATACAACAGGCGGCCTTATCGCTACGAGCGACGTCTTCCAGGCAATCCAGCTTAAAAGAATTCTTAATTAATCTGGCGATGTAGGTGGAGCAGAAAAATGAATAGGACTGTACAATTTAAATAAACATACTGACACTAATTTAATACATTTATTATAATAACATATGTATTTTGTAATATATTATTGTATACGTATATTATTGTATATTATATTTATAACTATGTATATATCTATGTATTTGTATATTTATTAGTTATATTAGTTTGAGTATTTATGTGTCCATTGCCTGTTTCCTGCACCTCCTACACCGCTTGTTTCAAATTTGTTTTTCATTTAGGTTGCCTGGAAGAGATCGCTTTGAGCGATAAGGCCGTGTATTGTATCACCTAGAAAATATTGTAAATATTGTCTGTTTTGTAATTGTATGTTTTGGTGTGCAATAAAGAGTTATTTCTCTCTCTAATTTATACATTGAATACATATATAAATATAATAGTAATATATATACGTATATGCAAAATAATCGAAATAAATATATTTGTTAATATTATATGTAACAAGCATTTCATATATTACAATAGATAAATAAGTAAATATTAAATATATTAGACATTTATTAAAGACAGATGGTACTTTCTCAGAGAGTTCCGAAATGTAGGTAATGTTTTGGCCTCTCTGACAGTAAGAGGAAACGCATTCCAGAGTTTGACAGCCTGCACTGTAAAAGAGTTATCATAAAAGAATGAAGTATGTGCAGGTGTCAGAAGTCTACGATATGTATCTGAGCGCAAATGATGAGAAGTGGTGAAGCAAAGGAATTCAAAACTTTCCTTGAGGTAAGGAGGACTATTAGGATTAAATAATATATTATAAAAGAGAGTATTCCGGCGAAAACGAATAGGAAGCCACTTGAGCTGCATACGTAATTCAGAAACATGGTCATATTTTAGCAAACAAAATAGAACCTGATACAGAAATTCTGAAGTCGCTTAGTAGTATAAATAAAAGCTACTTTATTCCAAGATTCTTAGAACGATTCCTGGTATCCACCCCGTTCTATCCAGACTAACGTATATTTCCGATGGCACATCATTTACACTCGATAGCGTCGACCACCGTACGTCGACCGCTGACATATACTCAGAGTCGAAAACGTCGCTATGATTCATACTGAGACGGACGTATCGAGGAAAGCTTAAGCCAGAATAAAGTTCAAGTATTGTTTTTTATTTATATATTATGGACCATCAACAGGAGATACATCATATGTTAATAATGCTCACGCCAAATGTGCTCCCTATTACAGATGGGCACATCATGCATCATGGCATATATTAAGATTTTAAATGTGGTTGATTTAGATATTATAAAATATTAATTAAACAATAAAATTTAAAAAAATATTAGTAAAAACGTAAAACGGGGGGAATAGGGTCTAGGGGGTGAATTGGGCCAAACCTCAAGTTTTATTTGCGACATTATATGCATATTTATGTTACGTGTTACACTTTGTGGTAGGATTTAAATTTGAAGCTTGCAATATTTTCTATATCTTTCAATATTCAGTCATCCTGTCATAAGTATTTTTTAAAAAAACGTACTTCAAAACATTGGGTCATTTATGATAATATATTAGGAGACTGACACTTTAAAAAATGGTAGGTATTATGTTAAGTACCTACGTACCTAACCTAAAAACCTGCAGGTACCTACAATACCTACCAACCAGGTAGGTATTGTAGGTA
Source organism: Dendrolimus punctatus (assembly GCA_012273795.1). NCBI lineage: Eukaryota > Metazoa > Arthropoda > Insecta > Lepidoptera > Lasiocampidae > Dendrolimus > Dendrolimus punctatus. Next base: position 18,383,163 of record CM022541.1, read on the forward strand.
CCTGCCTATAGAAAGTGTCAGCCCTAGCGAAAAACTCTATTAACCCCTTAAGCGACCCGATTCACCCTAACGCCTGGGTGAATAGGGACAAGTGAGTTTTTGTAACTTTTTATGATTATTATTTAATAAACTATATCTTAATGCGTTAGAAATGAAAATTTAAACTTCCGGAACCATTATGATCTCCGTTTTACTACTATAACTACAAAAAAACCTCTAAAAATCAATGGCGAACTTATGAAGTGTCCCGATTCCCCCCATTTTACGTACTTAATTGCTGTTTGATAATTAGTATGCTATTTGACCCATTATATAAATGACGTCATAATTTGCAATGCTCGTACAAAATCTAGATGGCTTCGGCTTTTGTACGACAACTAGTCGTCGCCAGTGGTCGAAACTCAATCATAATAATTAATTTAAATTATAAGTTTGAACATTATTAAGGTTCTGTTGTCAAAGACTAGACTTCTATAATCACAGATGCCAAGGCTACACTGTTAATGACTTTACAGAATAAACAAAACAGTATACACGCGTGTGTGTCAAAAACATGGTAGTGTGTGTAATGTTTTTTTATTGATTTAATGGATTTTTTAATACATTTTTTTTAAATATTAGTATTCCGCACTCCTTCTCTATATACTACAAGTGTGCGAAATTTTATATTCTTCCGTCCGCGCAATTTTCGTAGGTAGGGGTTACAGAGTTTTTGCTTCACGTATTAATGTAATGTAATGACTTGACTGTCAATTACCCTATTAACGATTTATTCGAACTTATCGCCACACATCAATTTAGTATAGCCTTACATGGCTGATGCTGACTCTATCGAGGCGGTTTAGTAGATGACGTATGAATCCAACCATTCCGTAATTGGTTTCGACGAATGGAGTTCGTAATTGGTGCCTGTGCGACGTCTATCGAGTACTTAAGAAATGATTGGCAGGGACGTTCCGTTCGTAACTGACTAGTCCATTCCACATGACTTCTCTCGCGTAAAGATCGGATCAGTATACCGCGAAAATCATCCAATTTTCTGAGGCAAAAGTATCCTGTGTATACTCAGCTATCGATATTTATTGTTAATACCATTTGACCCAAGTGACACCTATTATTGTACTATAATAATATTTGCGGATAAGTGTGTTTGTCGAGTCCCCAAATATTCACTTCAGTCTGTTGGCTTAGCTCATTCTGCCCGTTGCGGCCTGTTCCCAATATAGAGTCAATCCCCCGCAGCGGTCGAGCCGAGGTCGAACCTCACAGGAGGTGCCTCCTCGAGCGTGCTGCATCCGGGCTGAACGCCTCAGCTCCCACGGAGTCGGGAAGCCCCCAAAGCCCGGTATCGCTGAAACAGCCATCTGCGGCTATTCAGCTGAGTCAGCTCCAAAAAAAAAAAACGGAAGATCATTCTCAACTCGGGTTTAGTCGAATGTACATGTTATAGCAAGTCTCTAGGGTTGCTAATTATTGTACGAGAATCATAACTTATTTAATTGTACTTAAGATTGGCTTTCTTCGTTCTCAAAATTCTAGATGTTTCGCTATATAAGTCCCGCACAACACTACCTACAAAAAAATTGCAATATCAATTCAATTCATTCAAAAAGATTTAAATAGAGAACAATAACGTTCTAATTTTAAATATTGTCCAAGTGCGTGTGACTCCACAGACAATAATTGTTCTTTAAAGATGACCCACGCTGACTTCAGCGACAACTGTATTTTTCATTTGGCTGAATGGAATCCTAAGGCCTCATTTACGTTATACTGAATTCTGAAAATGGGTGGCTCGAGTAAACACAACATCTATCAAACATAATATAATATCTGCCCACTCACTTCGCCACCCATCAAGCAAGCAAGCTTACTGCCGAAAACGAGGATGTATTGTAAATGACGGAGAAAACCAATGAACTGATTATAGTTACTGATATCTCCGAAACATACGAGGTGAAATTGCAGCATGAAATCCCTCAGTCACTTGCACCCCTGTTTTCCCTCACTTAAAGGTTGCTACTTTCCTAGCCCTTCACAAGATCAAGCCATTTGGTCTCCCCAAGTAACCTTCTTGCGGCATATACAAACTTTTCTTTTATTATTTAAATTCTTGCTTCAAATCTGACGGCGCGTGCCCTTTCGCACGTGACGTTAATCATTCATTGTCATATCATAAAATAAATTGCTCCGTACATTGTAAATATATATATAACTTATAAATAACCCGCTCCGCACCGCAATTGTAAAATATATTAAAACATATTACAGTAAATAAACTAAAGCATAAATAACAAAGGTGAAATTGAAGTGGACTAAGGAGCAGAGGAGCAGCATTTCATGCCAAGTAACCTGGTAAGTACGTGTTCATTCTCAAATTCCCGTCCCAATTGTCCCACACTTCTTTTGCTATAAAATTGAAATATTTCGCTTATCGCTAAGCCCACCGTCGCCGCAACACCATCCTAATGGCACATGGTCTAAAGCAACCAATAACTAATCTAATCCTTTCAATCATCATATAATCCAACCCACTTCACAGAAACCTTTCAGCCTTTATATCTTCTAAACCGAGGGCGTAGCAATAAACATTTTCTGACGACATTGGTATTACATGCTACAAAACACGTCTAGACGCAGAGGTAAGTGTACCTTGTTGGTTGCTAAGTAAGTAGACATTTCGAGTGATTAAAATGTTTTTATGAGATATCAAGCACGTCTTCCACCGAAAAATAAAAGCTTAGGCAATTATATTATCGACAATCCGAAGCATTGTTACACCGATGGATTGGTTGTGCTAATAAGGTAATGTTTTCGCTCGACAGCAAATTCTTAGACTTAAAATCTTTGCTATTTTTTTCCTCGAAATCAAACAAAACAAAACAATTTTCAATGTGATTTTCACACTGATCGATAGCATATTTTATGTAATACAATGTGTGTTTTTATCCTGGGAACCCCGCGGGAATTGTCCCGAAAGCAATTTGTTATGGTTCAGTTGCATAAATATTAGCTTAGTTCGACACAGTTTTCACTAAAACGGTAGGTAGTTTTATGTCCCGGGAATCCCGTGGATCCCCGTTTAGGTAACTTCAAGCATACTTTTCGAGCATGAGAAATGAAAAGATATTTCAAAAAGTGTTTTTCATAATCACATTCTTTACTTGACAATTTAATATTCTTAATGTTCTTCCTCTGTAATATATTTCAAATTAAAAGTAAATAATAACAAGAAATACACTATATAAGCAAGTGACGCTTGTACTATGGAATTACCTATTATTTTATATTAATACTAAGGACTATCCTGGGGTCCATCCCAAACATCCAGACCATAGTACATAACGGAATATTCCTTTACGAAATTTACTATGCCAGGAAATGAACCCGCCGTGATGACTATGATTCTCTTCTGACTCCAATTAGACGTGTCGGCCAGATAGAGATTAAATAAAATAAATAATTAAATTATATAAATGTCTTTATTTTAATTTGTATGTACGACTCGACTAGGAAGGTAAAGGTGGGGGCGACTAACGACAGTGCCGCGAATATCCATACATTACAATATTTGCTGAATTGGGATTGTTCACTTTTTTTCAATCTAGCTATTTGAAAAACCATTTCGAGGAATAGTGTCCCTAATCATTTCTGTCCAGTTAAAATTCTAAAAAACGTACGATCTTCTTGTATTTTGTAAGAAATGCCTTTGACCTTTATTTGACCTTACTAAACCCAATCAGGTGGGCCGTCTGCCAGTTTGCCTGCTTCAGGTATAAAAAAAATTCTAGCTGTACATTATTTGATTTAAGTTCTCCAAGATGGATTGTTCCCTAAAGATGACTTAAAATAATTTAACGATAACTGTGAAAATAATAATGGTTGAACAAAAATTATAAGCCTAGCGACAAAAAGCACTAAAATGATTACGATACGACGTAATGAGTAATGACAGTGACATATAAATAGTAGCACAGATTACTATGATTAGTAAGTTTAACTATTTTTGTTTTCTAGGCAAAGAAATTAATGTAAACTTGACCCTTATGACGTCCTCGGAGAAATAATTTTAAAATCGAATTATAAAAAAACTAACGCTTAATATACAAAAATATTCAAATTAGTATTTTAAAATACCCTATTACGTAATAAAAATACAATATCAGAGGGTAATTTTTTGTGAACAATCCCTATGCAACTGTCACTATCCGTCACACACTGTACAAAATATTAATCAACGCTCTAATCATGGATATCATCGGAGTTCCATAAAGTTAACAATAGAACTCATAGTATCTCTCGGGCATTTCAATCCTTGCAGTGGTACAAAGTAGTTATATCTGCTGCCAGTAAGCAAGATTAAACTTTCATCTCTTGCGACTAGTGATACAATGAGACGCTCGTAGTTGTCTGCAAATTTATTTTAACAGCTTCAATAAGCCTTAATATCATAGCGATAAGTTTCAAATTAAACATATTAGCGATTTAGATATTTAGTAAGACATTAACGTCGGATCATAACTTCTCTTAGATAAAATAGAATATACCTAGTATTATATTTATTTCCTAAACTTTAAACCGTATACTATACTATATACACGATAGTTACATGTTGTCTCTAATTATCTAATATATAAAATTCTCGTGTCGCGGTGTTTGTAGTTAAACTCCTCCGAAACGGCTTGACCGATTCTCGTGAAATTTTGTTTGCATATTGGGTAGGTCTCAGACAACATCTATCTTTCATCCCCCTAAATGTTAAGGGTAGTCCACCGCCAAATATTTTTTTTAATTTTTAGATACATTTTTTAATTTTATTTTTTTATGATACAGTATTAGAAAATACATACAGCCCTAAATTTTCAACCCTCTACGATTAATTATTATTTTGTTGGGCAGGACGACATCTGCCGGGACAGCTAGTTCCTATATATTATATTAATTATGTATTAAATATAAAAGTATCTATGAAATAATGACTTTTAATTATTTTTTTACATTACTTAAACCGCCGTAGTGACGGTTCAAAATCATACAATTCTACCCACGAGTTGTGGAAAAACACTGACTATTTGCCAGTATTGCAACAAAAACAGTAGTCTTTAAGAACATTAAAATATCACAAATATAAAATTTCAGTAATGACGTTCGTACATGAAAATTTAATAACAGTTATTTTTGTTATAATGAGTATGAAACCCTACTAAGAATACTTAGAAGTAAATTTCCTAAGAGCACTTAGTCAATACGACTTTGGCACTTTTCACCTTTGTAAAGCCCAAAAACTCACCAATCAGACAGCCTTCGATAATTCCCATTTGAAACTTTGTTTTAATCTGTTACTGAAGACTTAAGACTTCAAAGCCGCCCTTAATCCGCTATTCCGTGGCAATTAAATGTCGTTAAGTCCTTAAATGGATTGTCCGTGTCTAAGCGGCAGGGCCGGTAACTCCTGGCGAATGATTAAAATATTTTTTTAGCTAAAACGTTCAAATTTTCCTTAAGGTGAGTTAGCAAGTTTTAAAAATGTTAACTCTAAGAGAATTTCAGCAGCTTTGCACGAAAATTATTTTTTATTACACTGGAGTTCAACCTCTAGTGCGTGCCTGTCGTTTAAAAAGCAGGCACTAATACAGGTTTCGTTGTACTACATTTTAATGTTAGTGCCATTTGCCCCCAAAAGATACACTTCAACTATCGCATTTCACGGCATGAGAAGTATGTATGTCCACTTTCGGTATTATTATTATTTAAACTAATTTACAGCAAAACCGACCCAAACCTCCAGTAGTTTTTCCGTGGAAGCTTAACAGAAAGACAGATCGAATTACTATATCATTTTTATATAGATGATGAATTTTCATATCTATAAACTCGAGAAATGATTGGTCTCCCATAAAATCTTTCATCCTCTATTTTAACCCATTCTACTTTATTCATCTATTCCTTGCCTATCTATCTGAAAACTACATAAATGACAAAAATAATGAAAATGGCTGAAATTACCGTAATTACGAAAATTTAAAATCACAAAAACCTATATTGCTATCTAGGAAAACCTTAACATAAATCTGTCCCATTATCCGGGTTGAAAAATAACACTATTCCACCCTCGGTATTAATACTACATATACACCGCATTTCAGCCAAATCCAATAGTTTTTCCCTAAAAGCATAAAAAACATAAGACACAAATATATTTTTAACTAATTATAATTTTATAATAATAGGAATACCATTGATTATCATTACGTATATCAAGCTTTGACTATATCTCTCTTGACATTATCATCTGGCATCTATGCCTGGAGCTAAGTGCGTTTTCCTACTTTTTCTTCTGAACTTCATGAACACCCCGAAACTGAAACTATTGGCTTACATGTCATGCTTCAGACGTTAATTTAGTATTTCTTGAGCGCTATCTCTTCTACCAGGACCTGGCAGAGACGGCATATTTGTTCCACATATATTATATAATACTATTACATAATACGCATTTCTCGTGAATTTTTTGCAACACATCTCAGGATTGGTATGACGCCATACCCTAAACCAGGCTTGGCAGCTATTCAGACAGACACATGCCCTACTACCTGGCTGTGGGTTAAGACAGGCCGTTTAGCCGCAGGAAATAGTAGTATTCTTTCTCTGTTGCTGCATGGATCCATTCTATTGCAGGAGGAGCGGCAGCATGAGCGCACTATCTTACTTCGCTCCTGTCAAAAGAGGACCTTTAGGAAGTTTACCTCACTTCACACGAGGCACGATACAGACCACCCCATGCTAAAGAGAGATCGAAGACGCCGGAGGCTAGGTTCCCCCAGCAGTAAAAAAGGTTGTTGGGTCACCGCCTGCCAGGTCCTGCGGAATGGCTAGTACAAATACTTATGACCCTGGAATAAACGTGAAGGACAGAATACTGAAAGGTTTTAACAGCACTCGCTAGCAGTATTAGCGCCATCCCAACGTGATGAATCTCACACTTCCCACCGTGTTTACCCTTCAGTGGCTAGTCGTCAAACGGATATTCCCTCGTTAAAAAAAACAGGGATCCAATCAGCCAGATTAAATACATTTTTGATCTGGTAACATCTTATGTGATTTACCCGTTTAATTCTCAAAAGTTCACTGAAACCTTTCTTGCTGATCTTCCACGCCATCTATCGTTCCGACCACTCGCATTATATCTAACGGCATTCAACCGCATGAGAGACTACGTGACCGCAGCACGTTCGGGACTCACTTAAAACTGAACGTGAGCGTCCAATGCTATTTTACTTTAGAACAAAGTTTTTAGATTTTAAAAGGTGGTAGAACTTAAACCTTTATAGAGCTCCGTAGTTTTGGCAAAAACTGAACCCTTGTTTCCACAATCGTCATGTCCGTCTGTCTGCGTCTATGTATATCTCAACAATTTTCCTAAACAACTACTAGCTGGGATTGTATTTATTTTTCTATAAATAAGGTATTTAATAATAAATACCTTATTAATATTACCATCTAACCTAAGAAGATTAATAAGTAATTTAAATATAACCTAAATTAACTAAAAGTGTTATTACTAAGAAAGTGTCCATTAACACTTTTTCTTATTTTCTCGCGAAGACACTTTGTTCATGTGTTCTTTATTAATAGCAAGCACATTACACTACACTTTTGTTTTGTTAAACCACTAGTTCAAATGGTTTTGTCCTTTTGAGCCTTCTCGTTATGTCCGTGTCTGCGTGTATGTATATCTCAACAGTTTATCTAAACAACTTCTAGCTGGGATTGTATAATGACATTTGTATTAAAGTATGTTCTATATCATTATTAATATAATGTATAAGATATTAAAATCGCGGAAAGTGTCAAATTAAGTCTTGAGTTAGATAGATCATAAGTTCCTCTATTGAGACCTCTAAACACGTCTCATTAAGGTATCGAGTAACCAAAAGCGATGCGACGGAAATAGGTTTCTAAGGATTATTGTGAATTGTATCAAATTGAAGGAACGTGGGACAATTTAGCAGGAAAAGCGTGGAAGGAACGAGTACAGGCGATCGAGTGGTAGACCTCGGGGTACACAACGACATGTCGTTGAGCTTGAGGCTCCAAGCGAAAGAGGCATTGAACAACATGCGCACCGCTAGAGCCCTGCTCCGACCTGTCCTCTCATCCCGATTGCCCCTGAGGACAAAGATCGGTGTCTACAAGACCTATCTCTGCTTCTTACTTTACTTGCACTTGTGTTTATTATACAGCGTGTTTCAGACCTTACGACAATAAATTAGACCACGTTTTCTTCATGACGTACTCTGCCCAAATACAAAAAAGAATCAAGGTAGCTTCTTTGGTTTAGCCACTGGACCTCATTTTTCATTTCAGAATTTTACAACAACATGTATCAGTTATTGTGTCTAAATCGGTAGGTTAGTGACCAATGTATCATGTTGCCAGCTCGTCTCTTCATCATTAAACGCGGAAGTTGTTCATTCTTACGCACTCGCTCGCGAACCAATATTTACAAGATGTTCTGTTTTTTTTCCTTTTTTATCGTAATTAATTTGTTCGGAAATTACGGTTGATTTAATAGTACCAAAAACTTTGTATGGTGTCAGACTGCTAAGATTATGTTTTATTGTCATTTGAAATGAAACACGTTGTATATCATAAAACAAAATAAATTATTTTATTTTATGATGACGATGAATGATTTTGACATGCGTGTGAAGAAAAGAACACGCCGTCAGATTTTATCATAAAAATTTAATATATATGAAGAATAGTTTGGATAGCCAAAAAGGTTATCTGACGATGCCATAAAGGCTGGTTTGTACTTAGTTCAACGCAGTAGCATTGCCATCCTACGTGGCAATGTGACCAGCTTTTTGCATGCACCCCGCCGATAGCTATTTGGAGGTTTTACTTTTATTTAGTTCAATTTATTGTATTCTAATATTGAATCTTACAAAAAATTAATATTAGTTTAAAATAATAGGATATTTCATTATGGTAAAGAGTTTCGTACTCACGTTAATGATACTAAATACGTAATTGATTTTCATTACATCTTTGGAATTATTCATTGTGCACTAGCACATACTTTATTAATTTTGCTTTGCTTTTTCATACTTATTCGGAAAGTAAAAACAAAAAGTAGTATGTCACGACCAAATAAATGCCTTTTGGTCATTCCATAATAAATGAAATACATAGAACTCAATAAAACACCCACATCAAGGAAATAAAGTCATCGTCCCACAGTTTGGTGACCAATTCACAGATCCCAATGTTTTCCTTGTTGTCACTCTATGAGTCCCTCATTTTACCTCTTTTTATTAACCAAACCCGATTTCAAGGAAGAAAACACGCATAAGGCTAGTCTCAGATCAGACGGTTTTAAATATAAGCGATTTTTAAACGTGTATTAACATTAATATTTGCATTCGTATCTGTAGAAATGATTCCATTGTAAAAGCATACAAATTTAGAAGAGATTATGCAATATATTTATTTAGTGTACCATAGCAGTTTTGAAAAAAGCGACCACTTGTAGAGTGTCTGGTTTATTCTTGCGTCCGTCTGTTTATGTACTATGTCACAATCATTTTTTCAAAAATTGCTGCCAGTAAAGTGTATTTATTTTTTATTCTTTTAAAAATATACTACTAAATAAATTAACTTCAACGAAATTGCAAAAAGTCATAATAAACTGTTATAAAGTTGTGAAATCGTGAAAAAAACGAAAATTCCGATGTGCAGTTGATGACGGTACATTTTGAAATTTTGTTGTTGTGGTTTTTTTTGTTTTACTTGGCACTGAGTTGAAGATGTTGTAGAAAATATTTATATTTTGCCTTTTAGTGGAAGTTGCTTTTTGATTTTGTTAAAACAATATCGTCGTCGTCGTCAGCCATTCACAGTCCACTGCTGGACGTAGGCCTCCCCAAGACGGCGCCACTCATACCTATCCGCTGCCTTTCTCATCCAGCGCCTACCGGCGACCTTGCGTAGGTCGTCGGTCCATCGGGCTGGAGGGCGTCCGACACTACGTTTACCGAGACGCGGTCTCCACTCCAGGACTCGTTAAAACAATATACTTTCTACTTTTCAGTTGCAGAAACTTTGAATATCATTAGAAATGTATAAAGCGCCCATAAAAATTGTATTACTGACAGGCATATACGCCTATACTCGTACAAGTTTGTCTTACGCAATTTGAAGGCACTCGGCGCTTTCCTACGATGGTTGCTTCTCGATTTCCCTGAGATCCACACATCAGATTCTGCCTTTGGGACAATGGGACCGCCTCAGGAGCATGTTTTTATGAATATTTTTTTAAAGCGATAACTTCTTATGGGAGAGTAAACAGCTTCGTTGCGTAACGCGTTACAGCGTCAATCTGTCTGGCTTCTCTTTCTTTCACGCATATGACAGCGGTAGACAGGCTCCTCCTCTCTCATTTTAATCCACAGTGCTAGCCGTATTTCGGTAATTAAATAAAATAATTATACTAATAATGTACATACACAAAATTCTAATGTACTAATTCAAGAATTGTAACTAAGAATAAAATATATTTTATAATCAATAAAATTTTGTATTAACAAAATAAATATTGCCTTTCCTTGAATTATCATATTAGTATACCTAAAATTTAAGAAATACCCAAAGCTATTCTCAAATTAAACAATTTTAATATTGAATAGCTCAACTTAGACTAATTTAAGTTATCACTTCTGTCGGGCGTCCCCAGATGCACATATTTTTTAATTGGTCTAAGTTTGAATTAAGAATCTCCGCCCTTTAGAAGTCGACTAAAAAAGGGTTATTGGGACCGATATTATATTTTGGTATGATATTTACGAAATAATTTGGCGAGAGTATTTTTGGCAGCAAATGCCTAGTAAGACAATTACAGAAACATTCATTGAAAGAACAGTGTCAATTTCTATCTTTTAAAATTGCAGAGCTGAATTATTTAACGCGAAGCGTATATCGGCCCTTATCAAAGCGGTTCGAAGTGAGCGAAACAAACCGTACAGCAATCACTCCGTTTGTAAATCTTTCACGTACACACGTGTGACGGAGTGTTGGGTATTGGTTTGGTCCCTGAATACTAACTACGAAGTGTTGTACCCTATGTTTAATAACGGTTGAATTGGTGCAGATATATATTATCTGTTTCCTGTCACGTGACGCGCATTACGATTGAGATTGATGGATCTGATATCTAAAATACTGGTGCGATTTTTGTTGCTTTCACGGATCTTTAATTTTAAATGTAGCCTTAGTTATTTCGTATAACATCAGCTATCTGCCAGTGAAAGTTCCGTCACCAGCGATCCAGCCGTTTCAGAGATTACACGGAACAAACAGACTGACAGATTTTTACATATAAAAAAAAATATATAAGTAACCCAGTAATTAGTAAAATGCTGTTATTTTGTCATTTCAAACGGACACTTAAACTTTATTTATTTGTATTGTTATAGACTTATAGTAGTCAAATATACAATGGTGCAGCTACTATCAGAGAATAAAAAAAAATACATGGTGTGTCAACGCGGCAGACCAGTAATAGGTGCTGAACGCGTATCCAAAATGGCGGTGGTAGGAATACTGGTATGGATAAGAAAGGAGACTAACCTGCGTGCCTCTGGGCTGCACTAACTATGCGTGCTGATCACCAAGTCGTGCGCCTTGCAGCAAATCTTCTGGTTTGTCTTCTTGCGGCCTTCGATAAATTGTACACACGCGGCGCGGTATAACTGCATATGCAAGTTGTGGCGGAAAGATATGCGGGTTGTTGTATGAGACGCGTAGACTACGTGTGACGAGGGTCAACAGCAGACTGACTCGTAAAAACGAGCAGTATTAGTAGCAGCGGTAAGTACGACAAGGATAGTCGTATGGAAGGGAAGATGGCGGCTGGGAAAAGGTGATTGGATAACGCGGTTAGGAAAACGGGTAGTTGTGAAAATAGTTGGAAGGGAGAGGATTTTAAATAAGCGGCGCGAACATGGTGTTTACTTCCACGGTGATTGTAAGATTGTGCAAAAAATCTGCTTTAATTTGTTCTTTATATAAAATCGTGGCTCTAATGCTTTCAGATTTGATTTTGCCAAATTAAAGTCCCTCCATTTGAACGTGGAACATGATGCTTCTTTCACGTTCGTTGTCACAGTGTTGCCGTCTTGAATATATGTGTGTATGTATATTTATCCGTGCAGGAACGGAGAAAGAATACAAATTCCTGCGGCCGGGCGGCCTGTCGTAAGAGGCGACAAAACAACCCACAGCCAGGTGGTAGGGCATTTGCCCTACTGGATGGCTACCACCCCTGGTCTAAAGTATGTCGCCATAACAACCCTTAGTTGTGTTCCGGCATTAGTGACCAGGCTCCAGTCTCCTTCAAGAGAGCAGCAGCGCATTAGTAGTACCTTTGGTGTTACAAATGTCCATAGGCGATGGTAACCGCTATCCATCAAGTGGGCCGTCTGCCTGTCTGCTGAACTCCTGCAATAAAAAAAAATAAAAAATTTTTTTTTGTAGTGTTATCGATAGAAACGAAACTAATAATTAATCATACCAGTTGAGTAAAACAAAGACAAAATTTAATATTTGTCTGTTTCCTTCTTAGTCTGTCTCCCTCTCTTCTTCCGTTCACCTTCTCCTCACATTATTTGTGGTCGACACAACATATTTTATCTTTTATTTTCCATACTTCTAAATTCTGGCTTACATCTTTTGTCACAACACAAATTATCGTGTCATTTATCACAATATTTAACCATCTCTGTTTTGATCTATCTTGACATTTGTAATCATTATGGTTTTTAAAGTAGTCCTTCAACGATTATTGAGAAATAATGATGTCACACTGTTGCTCAAAAATTCATTTATAATGAAGAGAGTGCGCAATGATACTCTGGTATAAAAAGGCAAAAAAAGTACGCAGAAAAAAATCATATATAAAATGTGAAAACTACCCTCAATATTATTAAGAAAACGAGTATAACCAACGGCTTAGATCGTAACGTTCTGATTTACACTAGAACACCCTTTCACAAAATTCTAAATTCAAATACAAATTCTCTTAACTGTCACAGCAGTTGACAAATTCGGGAATACCGTTTCAAAACAATATCTAATTGGCCAAGAAATGTTTCGCATTAATGTTCTTCATTACAAACAATACGACGACTTGTAAACAAATAGTCGACTCACTTTGACTCATTTGCCCTCTTCGAGTGAAATAAATGAGTCGGACATAATCGAGTCTTTTGATATGCGCAGTATTGTTTCGGCGTCCGGTTGTTGATTTTGATTGATCTGCGTTTTGGGGATAGATATAAGTAACTCAGTATCAAGGACCAAAATGTCAGTTAGAAATATTTTTGTAAGCTAGGGAAGAAGTTTTGGAAATAAAATACTTAAGCTAAGATAGTTCTTTATATCAATTGTAAAACGCATCGCGCTTCTCATATACTCGGTAGAATCTTCTGAAACCTTAAATTCGACCTTCTTGTCGTTATTCTATTATTTACTGTCTATCCCTTTCACAAATAATTCTATCTATGTCGTTTCATTCCTGAAACTTCTATCTCAGGATTTCAATCTTCATTTAGTTAACCTTTTGTTCATCTTCTATCTCTTTCCGAAACGTATCTGTCCACGTCTCTTTCTTCTTGAATCTACTTTATCTTTCTGAAAGTCATAAAACTAATTCACGTTAGTAAAATGTTCTACCCCCGGTCGCCATAATATTACATCTTCCTTTAAATTTCATCCATATAGACCCTCTATAATTTGTGAGAAATATGATTGAGATAGACGGACGGACATTACGTAGCTACGAAATCATAGTTCCATACAATCGACAATACCCTCAAGCTCGAAATCCATGTATCGTTGTATTCCATTCCATAACGTTGTGCAGTCAATGCGAAATTTCATTGTTTCAAATTTTGTATTGTTATCGGCAGACGTCGACGTTGCGACACGACGCTGCAGTACCAATCAAAAAATAAATTCCCCACTCACAGTTGCATCAAATTAAGGTGCTTTTTTCTTTGTATTTTACTCTGAACTGGCTTTTACTCGCGGCTTCGTTCGTGTTACGAATGTATGTCACGAATTTAACATGTTATAACTCTTAGAAATGTCAATCTTTACTTTTAATTCAAGACACCTATTTGTAAAAATTCGTAACGCTACCCAAGCGAACGTAGATCTAATCATGGCAACACATTAAAATCGTCGCTGTCATCGATGCGTTTGTTACAAAGTGACAATATTTTGATGCTCAAAAGGAAAACCTCGGCGGGAAGTACTCTCCAGATTAGTGTTCTTCGTTCGCACACGTTCTTCGCAAACGTTCTAGAGAACCGTTGCGTAGTGAACGTGGGAGCTCCAGAAAATGGGGATGAATAATGAGGTGCGGTTGTAATAATGAGGCGTTGGCGTTGGCAACAGATCAAACACTTCCTCGGAACACTCTCCGTTGTACAGGCGGTAGAATACGCAGAAGGACGCAAGGTCTCTCCGAAGTATACGCGATTCTAACCGCCTGTTACTGTGAGATCGTTGACTATACGAACGGCGCGACGCTGGATGGGGTCGAGAGGGTCAGTCTGGTAAGCGGGTGCTCCAGGCCATAATTAATAATTTTAACCTATAGTAAACAAATAGACGTATAGTAAGTTAAAATAATCTGCCATAAGATAATACAGCGTGTTACTTTTTCATTGTGTCGGTATACAATAAATAGGGTTTTTTTTTAATCGCCTTCTCCGTCATTTTCCAAGACAGATATTCTTTTTCTTGTCTCTTTTAACCTATCTTTAAAACTGTATAAGGGAAATAAGTGGGAAGTTTATTTCTTTTGTATTTTTGTCTTTTCTTTTTTCAATAAATCTTATATGTCTAATACATTTTTATGTCTCCTTTATTTTATATATATTTATTAAATCTAGTCCTATGATAAAGTTTATCTTAATATTCTATATTTACAAATATGTCTTCGTAATATATTGCATATCCGTTGCAACGGAACACAAACTAACTTGACTGATAATTTCTTTTATTTTTCCTTCCACCCATTTTAATATTGCATATTTTTTTTAGAACTAGGCATGTTTGCTGAAGTTTCTTGCACCCCTTCTTCTCTTCAAGCCACAACATATTGTAAAGCGGTAAATTAGATTAGGCTCCCATACAGTAAATAAAAATCATAAACGAAATTAAACTAAATAATTAAAATGAACAAGTTGGCGGTAGACTAAATAAAATTTTAACAATACTGTGTGACCGCGGCCACTGATAATCAAATAAACGGATAAACCGAAAGCAAATAAATTACCATGCTTAAAACGGTTAAAACGTAGTTTTGTTATGTATACAAGTCGCGAAAACTTATGAAAATATTACCTTTTCCATGATAAATGAATGAATATGAATTTTACTTTTCCGCCATGTTCTCTTTTGTGACATCTATATTTAGGACGCTGGCCAGCTATAATTATTGTTGTTAGTTGTTCTATGTTTATGTATACGGAATTAAACCCCTTAACAAAGCCGCTACGTAACCGAGCTTTATAGTGATGTCGCGGTCGCGTCCTGGGACAAGTAATTATTCAATTAACCGTTCAATCCATTACGATTGAGCCGAATCATGGTTTATATGAATTCTGAATCTCATGGGACTTGAAACACAAGCAGTGCACATAACAAAAATATTAATCTGTAATATAATAAATATGTAGAGTGAGAATTTGTACAATGAATTTAAAAACGTGAAAAAATCTGTGGAACTAATTCGGATCAGCCAATTTCAAAAAGTCAACTTTTATACTTGCCTGTCGTCTTTATGTTTTAAATCACCTGTCCTGTATTTTTCAAGAAAGAAAATCATTTCTTTTCACCAGATTAATATCTAATCATGTAAAGAAGGTAAGCACTTTTTAAAGGAAGAATATTGTCACTCAATATTCATTCAAATGTAGTAGTGATAAATCAAAGTACCAACAAACTTTTTTCAAATAAAACTATCAAAGTGTATTGAGAGTCTCACCGCTCGCCGAATTGAACAAATATTTTCAAACTTGGAACACATCATTCGGCGTATTGCTAAAAGTTAGTGAATTTTGGCGCAATTCGGCTGAAGTTTAGTGAAGTTCGGCGAGTTGAGTGAATTCGGCAAGATGTTACTTGCAGAAGCGGGGGTAAAAAATGACCGAGTTTATAGCAATAAAAAGTTATTTTATAACAACATCTGTCTATTAACGGTTTCTGCTGAACTTGGGGTCTTGAAAAGTTATTTAAGTTCACCACACTTATCCAAGTGTACTTGATGACGCTTTACTTTGTCAAACATTTCGAATTTCTATCGGATACGTTTTAGAGGTTGCACTAGAGTTGTTCAATCTTATCACGCCATCTTCCTTCTATCATAGAATAACTAGACGCACTTGTACGCAGGCAACGGTGTATGGTGGAAATACCACCTATAGAATAAAATATGAACAAAGCGCTTTGCGTTCACCTTCATCACCTTACGCACCAAAAAGGAGTGGAACTCATTGCCAGAGTCAGTTTTCACCGAAATCTTATAATCTAGGTGTCTTCAAGTCCTATGCTTATTAGTATATGTAATATGTTAGGTTAATGAAAGTGTGTGAAGCGAAAGTTGTTTGTCAGGATCGTCACAAGTGGATATCCATAGTCTTTGCGTACCCCCCATGGGAAATAGACGTTACAATAGGCATGTAAGTATGTAGAAAGTGAATAGACATGTTGCTGGGGAGATTTTTGCTGTTTTTTCTCCAGCAACACGCGTTACCACAACGACAACAGATTGGAAGTAGTGTACATAGAGTGTCAAGTAGGCTTTTATTTTTTGTGATCTTCAAACAATACATACATACATAACTTCACGCCAGGTCCCTTGCGGGGTAGGCACGAACAACAGAGCGCCATTTAGGCTTATTCTTACACACCTCACTTGCTTCTTTGACATTCATAGTTCTTGTCATGCACGCTCGTCTGTTCTTAAGGCTCCTACCATCACCTTGTGCTAATACATGATCAATTTGATCACGGAAGGTATGTCGTGGCCTTCCGCGACTTCTGCATCCATCCACTTTTGCATTGTATATCTGTTTAGTCATTCTTTTATCATACACTCTTTCCACATGCCCGAACCACCGGAGCATTCCTTTCCTTACCTTCACCCCGACACTCTCTTTCAGACCAACTCTCTTTCTTACTTCGGTATTACGAACGCGGTCCGCGAGCGTCACTCCGCAGATTTTGCGCAGTGCTCGCATCTCGCATCTTCAAAAAATGTTCTCGAAAAGTAAAAGTAGAACTTAATTTGAATAAAAACTTGTGTTTTGAATTTAAGATAGGTTTGCGGATTTTATGCAATTTGCGACAGTCAAAAGCTATGAAATCATGCTCGTTAACTCGTGACCTTGTTGTATATTTAACATTAGTAAAGTATATTTAATACTGAATTCCACTCATTATGAGTGATGGACACATATATTATCACTATAACACTTGACTTATACTTACTTACTATGAATGATGGACTATAAAAACTTCAACTCAATAGGTATTAGGGTTGTAAAAGTATAAAGTAATTAATACAAGTGAATTGTAAAGAGGATCAAAGCCAAAATAATTTATTTTGTAATTTTAGCAATATTATAGCGAACCCAATACAACATAATACAAGATCACCCATCCAAATCTTGAACCCACTAAACGTTGCTTAATAACTTTGATTTTTACAACAAACCACAGCTTGGAACAAACTGCAAATTAGTCAATAGCCTCAATAACTGTTTGTAACGGGCAACACTAAATCATTATGGGCACATAATAGCTGGCAGCGTGACCAGCCGGGGAGGCAGGGAGGTTTTGGGGACGAGGAATGTGCCGCAAATTACAAAAGAAAATAATAACGTGTACCGACACAAAGGCAATCGTATTTATTTCAGTATTATATCTAAATATATGTGTTACAGGCATAGAATTATAATGGACGATTTGAAAAGTAACTGGGTTATTCACAAACGCCTGTTATCGTTCGTTTTCGTCCGATCAACCCAAAAAAATCAGTGAAATTTTAAATAGAAGAAAGAAAGAACAAAGATTTGTTTTAAACTAAAATAATATATTCTATATAATACAATAATAAATGGAACATACAATAGAAAATGCACTCTAATAGATATTAAAACAAGGAGTTCTAAGAGAGACAAGAGTTCTAAGACAAAAACGAACGACGAAATTCGTTTGAGACTAATGCTGTTGTGCACCGACATTTAACCGACGATTAAAATAAAATAATCGCTATGCATGCATACATTTTTAGCGATTATTATATTTTAACCATCGGTTAAAAGTCGGTGCACACCAGTCTAAGCCCTCTGGGCCGTCTTCAACCGAGGTTACAAGGGGTGCGAGGCATCCAGGCAGGTTATTATTTTTCAAGTTCTGGCTAACGGTATCCAAATATACTACACCAATGTGTAGCGCCAAATAGACTACATTTATCTGTCAAATTTCAACCACATGAAACGGAAATAGTTTCTGAGACAAATGAATGCATAAGAATCCCTATTTTGCCAAATAGTTAGGAATCCTTTAAAATGCAACATAAAAATTAAATTCTTTTTTTTTTTTTGTTGAATGGCTGTGGGAACCAAACTAAGAACGTTACACTGGTTATACAATTAAATATACATAACATTTCCCATATTATAGAATAACTTAGCTAGCGAATATAAAATGTGTGCGTTTGTCAGCCGATTATTATTATATTTGTCTCTTATAGTTATGAAAATCTATCCTTTATTTAAGTAACCACGACTTGACATGCGGCTTCAATCATGTAAATTTCGAATTTATTATCACGTGTGTTAAATTTCTCTGAACAAAATTCCCTTCTACATCATATTTTCTATGTTAATCCTTGTTATAAAAAAGACAAACAGACTAAATTCACGGTGATTATAAATTCAGTAAAATCAAATAAAAACTTATTATAATAAACGTTTAAATTAGTATATCAGTTTTAATTTGAAAACAAAAGAAGCACGTATTCACAATCAAGTATTTTTCCAAAAAGTCGATTTTCACTCTACCCGCAACCTTTACCTAATAACATAGGGTGAGGCAATAATAATGTCCAATAACGCCCTTTCATGATTTACTTGTGTACCCACATATAAATATAATGAAATAACACTGCTTATGTTCTCATACGGTCTCGTTAAGGGATTATACTGAACTATGGTCATATGGAAGTATGGGATAAGTATTTACGGTGACTTGTAAGACATTATACTTTTCGTTTATTTCAAATACACCTCACACAATTGTTGGAATCTCCAACAAAAAGTATTTATTAATTTGTTGTGACATAGTACTGGCCACCAATACTAAATATTTGAATTTAGAACATAGATATTCTTTGTTTTTTTACCTATATATTTTTTCCCCTCTAACCTAAATTAAAATCTGAATAACCAAAATCAAATAAATTTCCGCGCCTAAAACCGTTAAAACGTAGTTTTATTATGTATACATAAGTTGCGAAAAGTTAGAAAATATTAAACAAAGTTAAAGCTTGCATAACAATAAATTATAAAACAACAGTGCACAGCCTTCGAGCACGAAAACGGGAATGTATTAAAATGGGGCCTCCATCGGATAATTCACGGGTGTCCCTTCCTTTTAGGGATTCGGACAAGTCTCCCGTGAAAAATATATTATAGGATGATTAAGGACGACGCGAAAACGTAAAACGGTTTAGCAAACAATGCCTTAAGCTGTTTGGGTCGCTTGCGAAATCTAATTTGTGATGTAAACACCTTTATGTTGAGTGGAAAAAATGTTACACAAGTATTTTGATTATTATTTTCGGGTGCTTTTTATTTTAATGATCGTAACGGTTGTCTGGTGACTCAATAAAGAAAGTAAATTATTTACTTTTATGGCTTGATGCACCACCAATGTCCTTGAGAATTTTTCAGGCGATAACAGGAATATCGTACCCGAGGTTAATTTTTAGGTGCGAATATTTGTTTCACTGTGAATATTTTTTAATTGCATGAATTTAACAGACAGTCAGACGGCCCAGTTGACAGAAAGCGGTTACCATTGCCTATGGACATTTGCAACACCAAAGGCGCTTTAAATGCGCTGCTGCTCTCTTAAGGGAGACTGGAACCTGGTCATTAATGCCGGAACACAACATAAGGCTGTTAAGACGGCGTACTCTACACCAGGGGTGGTCACCATCCAGTCGAGCAAATGCCCTACCACCTAGCTGCGGGTTGTTTTGTCGCCTCTTACGACAGGCCGCCCGGCCACAGGAAATTATATGATAACTCCATTTCTGCAGGGATAAAAAAACTAGTATTGAAAAAAAAAATCTGTCTTTTATAAAGATGTATGTATATATTTTTTATTCTGTTTAGATAAAAATGGAAGAAGTAATTTAGCTTCATGTTAATAATTTGAAGGTGATTTGGTGATTTTTTTTGCACTATGTATGTTTGTTACTTGCAATATGTATAGGAAAATTACGAAAAAAACACGTTACGTCCCATATCATGGCAATATTGTAAATTAATGGTCAGTAAATACTGATGAAAAGTCGTTTCGTTTGCACCTTATTTTCATCCTTTTGCGGCAACAGGAGCGTAAAGGTATAACTTATTAATTTTTCATGCGACATAAATTATTAAAAATAATCGGTTTGTTTTGCTGTTACATAATTAAATTATTTGGTTGATATATTTCAAAGTTGATTTTTCTTTTTAAAAGTAACTTAAATAACCGCTGCCTGTTGTTTATTTTTTAATATTTATTATAATTATTTTTAAGGTTCCCTGGACATTATGTCACTTTATGCTATAAAACAAAAATAATATTTTAATTTTGGTATGTCAAGACTGATAGAGCTATCTTTACCCGAGAATGCAAGGGGTGTATGGCACCCTAGAGCGGAGGCTAGGCGGCACACGCCGACGACCTTGACACATACTTACCTTGCATAATCTTCTAGTTTTAAAAATGACCTAAGCTTTATCTCAACTTGAACACCAAAAACATAATGAATCGCCAACATATTGAAACTCAATAACTATTTTTTTTACTGGAAATGGGGGGCAGGTTGTACCACGACGCACAATATGTTTACCACGGCCCCGAGAAAAGAATATATGTGAAAAATTGTAAAGCCGTATATCTTAAGGAATTAAGTAGTCAACAGATACCAGTTAAATAAAATATTGTAAAAATATCATCGTACCACAAACATCGTTTATAATATTTACAATAGTAAATAGTCTTAGGTACCGAAGACTCTGAGAAGAAAGCCTTGAGGCTGATTCTCTAGACAGCCGGGATTACCACTGGGATGATAATGAAATCTTTAGGAACTAATTTACAAAATTGTTTAAGTACTTCTATTCTAAACTTTTCACAATTTGTACCAAATTAAATAAATTTGAAATTTTGTTCCAAGACTAATCCTAACTTTAAAATGATGAATTTCAAACATTTATCAGACGAACTGTCTTAAGTTTTAAAACGCTAATTATCAACTTTGAAGACTTTCCTTAAGTAAAATTAATTTCTTAGAAACACAAAAATAGACCCACCCGCCTTTTAGATATTTACGAAGAAATACAAATAACAAGTAATCTTTAGCAGATTATTTTATTAATAGCAGTTGTTTCTTCCAAATAGAAGTCGGTATGAACACTGTATTATGACTTATTATTACGATATTTAAAATATTTATAATTTATTTAAACACAGATAAATACAGAGATTATTCTCTGGGTAGTAATTATAGATAGAGTAGTCAAGGAATAGTGGTAATTGGTTAAGTGAAATCGTGACCCGGTGTTCAAGGCCGTTTCTATGTGTCATTTTTCCGACGCCTAGCTGCTAACTGCGCGAGCTATAGGCGTCGGCTGTGTGCGTGGGCTCTCTGTCCGCAATAGTATTAATTCCACTTTTAAATTGTGTAACTAGAACCTCTTGTATTTGTTCCTAAATTTAATATGTTTTCTTTGTATTGCATGAGTTCAGGAGACAGGCAGACGGGCCACTAGATGGAAAGCTGTTAACATAGCTTATGGACATTTGCAACACAAAAGGTACCTACTACCAATGGATTTTCGTTCTCTAAAGTCTAATGAGATACTGGAATTTGGCCACTAATGGTGAAACACAATTCAAGGTAGTCCATCCACATGTCTAAATACCCAACCACCTGAGAGTGGGTTATTTTGTGGGTTATTTTGTGCTTATGACAAGCGGCCCGGCCGTAGAAAATTGTATTCCTCTTCTCCGGTCCGTCATGGATGCTATTACTGTACTACAAAAGTATTTTTATTTTATTTATGTCCACAGTACTGTTTTATGATTATCGATTTAGAAATTGATTCGATGCAACGGTAGTTTTGAAAAATATCACCCAACCCTTTTTATTAGAAAGCGTTTAATTTTAAATGAACAATGGGACGCAAATCGCCCGCTCACCTGTAATTGGCGATATCACTAATCCGATAAAAGGTACATTTAAGCCGATTCACTGGCGGCCGATTCATTTTCCACCTGACAGTTTAGTTTTAAGAGGGAATCGAAAAACTTTTAAACGTTTAATTTCGAATTTAATTATAATATAACTACAGTATCCTTTTATCCCATTATATGGAAATTCCATGAAGGTAGTCGGATGTTTTTGTTATATTGGTGTTCTTTTTCATAAAAATCTTCTGAATATATGTTGATGAAATGTTATAGAAATACTACGGACTTAGATAGAGTTCACCGAGAAGAATTAAGAATGTCGAAGAAACCAAAATAGACGTCAAAAAGTAGAAAATACTCCAAGGCCTTCCCGATTGGGAATTCATGAGGATTAGTAGCCACTTTCGTAATTTGTCGCTTTTCGCTAGATTACTTTGTAAATCTTACGCGGAAAAAATATAAATTATTCATTGTGGCAGCCGCTGGAGTTTTGTTGAATTAATATATTTATTATGGTGAAATGTGATTTTGTTTTTTCTATAATAATATAATCAAAATTTATGACAAGTTTGTGAGAAGTTTAAGGCTTCTATTGCCGCAAAAAGCCGAAAGTGGGGTGCAATCAAAAGAAATTTTCGTCGGTATTTGCTGATCAGAAAATGATGATGAATCTTCACTGTATAATACGTAACGTTTTCAAAACTTTCTGTAGTTATTTTAAGTTAAGAAAAAATTTACCAAATCGCCTCGAAATTGATGAAACCATTTTATTACTTCAATTTTTATAAAAATAGGATAACAAATATCTACATCTTTATAAAAGAGAGACAAACAATTTGGTTTTATTAAATAATAAAGCCAAATAAAAAAAAATATAATTACTTTATTTTATTGATAACGAGAGACAGACAAATTGGTTTTTTATTTTTTTAAATATTATCTTATATATATATATATATATATATATATATATATATATCGCAGTTTGCTGCATATTTTAAATAATGAAGATATAATTGTAAAAGCCCGAACGTAGTATCAAAAGATGTCATGAACATTGGATTCACCCACTTACGGCATCGAGACCCATGAAAGTATTTTTCTATATAAAATATCAAGAGTTGCGAAAATACAGCAAAAAGTTTTTTGGCTATTACAGAATGAAAAATAAATCATTCGATAATTTACTACAACTTTCAATGGCGCGGTTGCACGACTGAGATAATCGCGCGAATTTTATTCCACAGTACGAACATAGCCATACTTACTCTATCATCATCATCATCACTTCACTACATCACTTCACTATCACTATCACTACATAGTATAAAACAAAGTCGCCTTTTCTGTCCCTATATCCCTATGTGCGCTTAAATCTTTAAAACTACCCAACGAATTTTGATGTGGTTTTTTCCAATAGATAGAGTGATTCAAGAGGAAGGTTTATATGTATAATACATGCATTTTCTGTAGTGTATTTAATTTTGTATCAGCATTGCACCCGTGCGAAGCCGGGGCAGGTCGCTAGTACGGTATAAAATATTCTCGCGAAAATAAATCGCATCGCTTCGCGATCAATTTACATAAAGTCACAGATTTTTTTATCGCCAGTGCGGCTACTCCTATAATATTCAATGTGTTACAGAATTACGGGAAAAAATCGTGCTGCGAAATATCGCTGTGCGGACAGGCTCTTACTCCCACCGCGTGCTTCGCGAGATTTTACCGGAGGAGGCTTACAGCCCCTCCGTGCATTTCTTTAACTTTATGTACAAGTTATTTCTTTTATTTTTTTCGTGTGAACTAATATGAATGTTTTGTATAAAACCAACAAAATAAACGTGTTTCTTTTGTGAAGTATAGTTTTCTTCTGTTAGTTAATATTAGTTACCCTGACAATAAGGTATTATTTTATGCTCACGTTAACTGAATATAAAAGATATAACTATGTAGCTATTTAAACGAAAAAAAGAACCATCTTACATATTCTTCACTTTTATATAGCCCCGAGTACACTTTTCTTTTTACCGTACAAAAAAAAAACAAAAACAAACGGAATCTAAAACGAAAAAGACCAGCAAAACATCTGCGGAAAGATTCAAAAGATGTCACACTATGACAACTGTGGACGGGTACATGACACGGCATTTCTCTAAGCCGTATATCATGTCCCAGAGCAAAACGTGCAAAAAGCCCAACCTAAACAGAACCGTCACCTTTCATCGCTTTAGAAGAGAAGCCTCAAGCATTATAGGTCGCTGTTTGCTGGTTGTTAGATAAAGCGTGTTACTCAAGACGGGTATAGCCTGCAGCGTACAAACCTCTTTTGTTTGTTGTTAAGACAACAAAGAAAGCGATTGTTTCATCGCGCGCTTATCCTACATTAGAGATGTTACTGCTGTTATTTTTAAAAGGGATATTAGAAAACTTTTCTTAATGCCTCGTTTACTGCCTCAAACCCAGTTATATAGCAGCCTATAGCAGCAAGCAGAAAAGTGCGAAGGGAATACTTAGAACAATTATGTTTTTGTTTAGATAGCAATTTATTGATATAAATTGACATTGCTTTTTAGCTGTAATTCAAGACCATCCTTACGCCTACCTACACACATGTCATACAAATATTCATTTTAACCTATCTGATAAATAAATTAGGTATTGATCTAGAAATTCTTGAGAACATTTTCTGAAAACCGTTAAAACATAATTTTGTTATCTTGATATGTTTCAATGTTTTATTTTTTGCTAGCAAGGGGGACATAACCTGATTTTCGTACGCCGACAAGCAATGTGTTTAACGTCACAAACCCAAATCACGTGTATACTAAGTGTGCGCACACAAATTTCAAAAAACTGCTTCACTTCGTTTGATACTTTTGCTGATGTACGCCCCGTCTATACTTTTATTCGTAGTAGGTAGAGCTTTGATGGAATCATTATCTTGATTACAACAATTAGGGCCTACTTCATCGGTGTTCTATCATGACATAACATCACCGTTAAACAGTTAAAGACAGCCCTGCTCGAACTTAAAGCGTTAATGACTTACTACTACAGTTTTAGTTACAAGATATTGGTTAGTAAATAAGAATTGAGGAAAGAATTCCAAAAGTCCGGGACATTTCTTTGTGGCCAGTGGTCTTGAGAGAAATCCAAGTGTAAATACCGCTATGGGGCGTCTGAAGTCAATAACGACATCATTGTGCTAATTGTTGTCACCATCAATAGTCTCATGACGAAGAGCCTCGACAGTCACAGAAACAGCAGAAAGCAGCAGCCTTCCGTCTTTGGTATCCTAACCACCTCTAGTTGGACCCCACGCCCCATCATCGACGCGCCTCAAGTTTTTATATTGGTAATTAATATTTTACTTTAGATATTTTTTTTATAAAACAATAGTTTTTGTACCATCTTTACAAAAAAAGTATTTATATTTATTTTGAAGTAACAAAGTATTTTATGTTGGTTTTTTTAAATTTGTTTATTTGATTTACTAATTAAATATTACATAAGTAGAATTAGTTTAATGCATTATTATTATTATTTAACAAAATTGTGTTGATTCGGACTTACGCCAAAATAATGGTTTGCTCTGAAAATATCAGCGTTGTGACGGATATAATTACGACACAATCATATGCTGAGTGCAAACCTTGTTAACTGTGTATAATAATGTATAAGAATGTAAGTACGTCGCTATTTTTTCAAATAAAGTCTGTCTTTCTTTCTATTATTTTATTGCCTAATATGTTTTGTGAATCCCCAAATTGATTCCAAAAGCACAAGATTATTACTAAGCAAACCATAATAACGTGAAATAAGGGGCCAATTACTACATCTATACGTTAGAGAGGACGTTATTGTCCGTAGAAAACACGCTTAGTACACATTAATGGGTTATTGTTACCCATAAATACCCATTAGGGCTCATGGGTGAGCATAGGAGCAGAGAATTGTACAGTAAAGAGACGTGTAGTGTGTAGACTAGTAGAGTTTTCTTAAGTTTTCGAGACTAGTGCACAGAATTAATATTGCGTTTTAACGGTTTTAAGCGCGGAATTTTATTTATTTGCCTGGGGACTTATTAAGTTGAGTGTTACGTCTATGATGGTGATCCCGTTGAATAGGGTACTAAATAAGACGACAAGTTGTTGCACTCTTGCAATATATTGTTACAAGTTGGGCCACCTGCATACATGTAGACAAAGCACGTTTATTACCTGCCGCGCCGTTTGAGCTAATAACATTGAAACCGTTTTACGACTTTTGTTTACTTTGTGTTTAAAATTTGTAATTTGAAAACAGCCTATTGTGTATTGTACTCATTTATGGCCGTTCGCAGGCATAATCACGCAGGTATGCGGATTACGTTTTCTGGGAAATTGCGTCGACGCTTACCAGGTAGACATATTGCATCAGTGCATTATAAAGGATGGTCCAATGGAGAGATCATCAGTCTAGCGAGAACCACGAGCAAGGCAATACGTGTGTACATTCGATAAGCTATATAGTGACGGACTTTGCGCGTGTTATTGAAACGTGCATTACATTTGGACTTTAGCGTCCAGTTACATTTGTACCGTAATAAATTTTATAGTAATTCCAACGGCATTTTAATTCGAGTCGCATAACTCGTAACAATATTAATTTCTTCTTTTTGCTAATCTAACTTAGACTATTTATAGAAACCTTGTCGTTTACGTGATGTGCACACCAGTATTCTAATCAATGTTAAATATTATATTTTTATATTATATTATATTACACGTTTATGAGATTGGACATTTTTGATAATATACGAAACCGCCCAAACTTGTCGACAGCTTTAGCACCCGATATCTATTATCTGTATTTACTTCAGCATCATGCATTGTATTTAACTATGCTAAATTATATATCAATAAATTGGTGGATAAAACGTGAATTAACAATTTGCCTTTTCATTTCGACGTTTCGGTCGTCTTCCGTGATCACAGCTACTGTAAAGTGGCCGAAATGTCGAAATAGAAATCAAATATATATAATTGCGTGCTCAAAAGCGTTATCAGTAGTTTTAATCCTGAGAAGTTGATAATAATAATCTAAACCAATCATAGACTCGATCAATTCACCTATTCGTGTATGCTTAGGCAATTCGGGTAGATTAGAATCCATTAAAAATCTTACTTACTTACTCCGTTTGCTTAGCGACCCCAAGTGGGTCTTGGCCACCGAAACGAGAGCATGCAGCTTTTCTCGGTATTGTGAGGTTTCTTGCCAATAACTAGCCACTAGCTCAGGGCGTATAGTCTGTCCTTCCAGCGATATTTAGGACGGCCGACCGGACGCCGACCTACCGGCCGTCCCAAATATGCTTTCCTCACGCTGCGATCCTCTTCCATCCGTTCTACGTGACCGAGCCAGTGGAGGCGGTGTGCTTTTATTTCTTCTATTGAGGATCTCGTAAGCCTAACATAAGGCTTACGAGATCCTCAATCTCGAGATTGCTGTGTCGACCCTCCAGGTACCATTTTTTCTTTTTGTTGCACCCAGTATCTTAGGGAGAACCTTCCTTTCCGCTACTAAAGGTGGTTCTCCTCCTTGAGGGTAAGCGTCCAAGCCTCGCACGCATACATCAGGATGGGCCGTATGATGGTTTTAAAGATCCTTAAAAATCGAAAATCGCTTTTATAAAACTAAGTCAATTACATGTAGCCAAAATGATATTACTTTAGTATCAATGTAAAAAAATCTATTATTTAAATTGTTAACAAATATTTTGTTTGACATATTTTTTTTATTTTGTATACCTAATGTGACGTCTCTGACTGACTGACGTGTTTCTTTCTTTAAAAGTAAAAATGAAGCCCTTAAAATAATTTCAGCTTCGCTATACTGTGATTAGGTAAATGAGAATAAGCAAAATGTCTTTAATGATTATAATGTTGTCTTCCTCGTTTTTATGACTCTCTCGTGTGCTATCGCCCTAATCCGCGTAATGTATAGTTAGGCATATTGTTCAGATACAGGCTTAGTAAACGTTAATCCAATATAATAATTTTAATCGATTAATGTTCTATTTCTATGTTTGGGAAATAATAATTATTTACGTAATACAATAATCCGTGACGGATTAGCAGATTCCAGATATGGGTATGGGATATGGAAAATTTATTTCAATAAGGCAGTCAAGATACAACTAACTACAAAGTCATACTTTATAACTTACTTGCCCAACAATGGTATCTTGTAGTATTAAAATACTGATCTATTCTCGGATTTAGGCACCAATATTCTAACCGCTTGAGGGTCAGATAGAGGCAAAAACCCCTTTGTTGGGGGTTAAGAATTCGATATAAAACTAGCTGTCCCGGCAGTCGTCGTTCTGCCCGGAAAAGCCTCAATCGATATTTAACAAATAAAAAAAATAGGGTTTGATCGTAGAGGGTTGAAAGCTTAGGGTTGTATGTATTTTTTAATGCTGTAGCATAAAAAAAATATTTAAAAAAATGTATTTAAAAATTTAAAAAAAATAGGGATGGACTACCCTCAACATTTAGGGGGATGAAAAATAGATGTTGTCCGATTCTCAGACCTACCCAATATCCATACAAAATGTCATGAAAATCGGTCAAACCGTTTCAGAGGAGTATGGTAACTAACATTGTGACACGAGAATTTTATATATATAACTGATGATCTTGAATCTTGGAAGTTGGATTAATATAAATTGCATACGTAAACCCCAACTGACGCAAGGGTTCTTAATGTAGACGTTACCAAGTTTTAATATACACCGCACTAATAGACCACCAGGGGAACTCCTAACAGCTAACTTATGGTTAAGTCACATGGTTACTACCACCCGCGTTCAAATTTCGTTTAAATACAAAGTTTTTATTCAAAAATAGCTGTCCCGGCAGGCGTCGTACTCCCCGCAAAAGCTTTAATCGATATGCTAACAGCAGCGCCACCTACCGGGTTCAATTGTGAACCAACTCAGAAACCTTCTTTAGCTCATGCACAACAACTTCGCTAAAGATCATTAAGATATAGAACTGTAAGATATAGACACTTTCAAAAGGTAAGAAAAATATTATTAAAAACTAAGTCCCTCTGAAAAACGTTTTTTAAAAGCATAAACTAAATTAAGTCTACTTCTTTACTTGACATATATTACTCATAACAAAGCATATATGTATTTTACTAAATCAGTAAAATGGCGGTGGCGTAATGGCTATCGTACGCGTCCCAAACTCAGAGAGCGCGGGTTTAAATAAGTAATATAATAATAAACGTAATGTACTGTATATTGTGTAATAAAAATTAACTATGAACATACATAGATTTCTAGATTTTTGTGTAAAATTTCTTATATGTCCTGCCTAGAATTCCGAACCGGTAACCTAAGATCCTGAGATAGGCATGGCCCACACGACCTCCCTCTTATATACACGCCTATGTTTTTTTTGCTTCTTAAATTTTTATTGATAATCTTATGAATGTTTTTCTGTGAAAAATCTCTCTTGGCTTCAATATTATTGCCTGATTAGTAACTTTTTATTTTGTATGTTAAATTGTAGATGTTTGTTTATTGCTTGAAATAAATAACTTGTTTTTTGAAAAGGTTTTTAAATGCAAGTTTTTGAGATCCTGGATATCATGTGGCAACAGATTGCTAGCCAAGACAAGTAAAACGACCCCAAACATGACGGGCCTATCTTGTTTAGTACAGCAGTTCCTATGGCCAACTTCCGACTCTATCATCAGATTAGCTCCATGGTATATATCTATATTATTGCATTGTCACGCGATACGACACACCTTCCATGATCAAATTGAGCTTGTATTAGCAGAAGGTGATCAAGTCAGGAGCCTTAAGAACAGACGAGCGTGCATGACAAGAGCTATGAATGTTAAAGAAGCAAGTGAGGTGTGTAAGAATAAGCCTGTATTGCGCTCTGTTGTTCGTGCCTACCCCGCAAGGGACCTGGCGTGAAGTTATGTATGTATGTATGTCACGCGATATACATATGCTTGCAAAATTTCAGCTCAATCGGAAACCGGGAAGCTGGATAAATTTTACTTGCAAGATTCCACCCGAACTTACATACATACATACATAAGTACATCCATTGCAAGTTAGATAAAAGCTTGCAATAAAAATATATTTGTAATATAATATACAAAAAAATCTTAATAAGTTTAATAATACTTTCTATATTAAAATCTCGAGTCAAAAAGAAAATATAGTATTTGCGCTGTGAACGCAACGTCAATGTGTATTGAATCGTGTTAGAAAAGTATGTACTCTGAAGTTCAGCACGTGCGCACTCGTACGGAAATTAAAAACACGGCTTTTCAAGTATTAAAGAGCTAAGTTTCTTACGCGTACTTGCTTTACGTTTATTGGTGGAGTTATTCGAGAAGTTAAAAGTAAAAAGGGTCATATAATAAAAGCGTGTTAAAAAAATGCGCCGCTGCTCTCTTAAGGAAGACAGGAACCTGCTCACTAATGCCGGAACATAAGTCACGGTTGTTATAGCGGCATACTCTAGACCAGGGGTGATAGCCATCTTGTTGGACAAATACCCTACCACCTGGCAAATGAATAAATAAACGAGAGTAAGGCAGCCAGCACGTGAGGTTTATTACAGCTGTTAAAACGGAAAATTTCAACAGGGATTTGAGTGTGTCAGTAATTTAGGAAAAACCGTCCCCGCTGGACCGCATTATGTCCCCGTGGGATAGTCCATCCGGGTACGAGATTTGCCCTGCCCATCGTGATGGATGGTTGCGAAAGGGCTAGGTATCGTCTCATAGAGGCTACCTGGCTTTTCGGCCCAAAACTGCCATGTAGGAAATTAAACAGTACAATGTGTATATGCCGGTAATTTCAGTTTGTTTATCTTGATAGTAAAGAGATATTTAGCAATTATAATACCAGTTCCTAAATCGACAGCAGCAAAATAAAAAAATCTGTCTATTTATAGATAGAATCTTTAAAACTCTTCTATAGTAGTGGTTTAAAATTACTTTCATAAGGTTTATGTGGATCGATTCTGGTTTGATGGAACTAAAAAGCAGTGCATATTAATTAGGAAATTTTGTAAACCATAGACAGAATAAAGATATCACATTGGGACAATGTCGTTTCTGTTGTAGATTATACTATGACGAACTAAAACCTACGAGCAGCGCTCGCATACGACAGCTGAGTTTCCAGCCATTACTGTGAATACATTTGTGATATTAAATATTTTACTTTCTTTCTTTTATCTTAGTAGCTTTTTAGGTAAGCAAATATTAAAATAAATTTCACACTTAATTCATTGTAAGTCTAATTTATTGATTTTTTTAATACTAGTTATTATAGATTTATATAGATTTTTTATCGTGTAGCAACTATTTACATGATTAGTAATGTAGGCTATTTCCTATAGTTTAGA
This sequence comes from Dendrolimus punctatus, assembly GCA_012273795.1. NCBI lineage: Eukaryota > Metazoa > Arthropoda > Insecta > Lepidoptera > Lasiocampidae > Dendrolimus > Dendrolimus punctatus. The sequence goes on from CM022541.1 coordinate 18,415,136, forward strand.
AGCTATTTCACTATTTTACAGGTAGGTAGCTTTTATTTACTTTGCATTCCATGAAATGGCCCACGGCTGAGCTTGGACATCTCTTCTCATTAATGAATAATCTTACATTTTCTGATTTTTTTTTTTGTAATATGATTGTGAATTAATTTTGTATTGTGTTTGTACTTCTTGTGTTTTTATTAATCTAGTAAATGTTATCATGTGAACAACGTTGTAGGCTTCGGTATTATTATCACATTGTATTGTAACTATTTTTAATTTCATATTTTATATTGTAGCTGTTTGTTGTTCCTTTAAATAAAAAAAATAAAAAAGAGATCAAAAAGATCAGAACTGGATTCAACGTCTTTATTTGTACCTACTAAAATTTGTGGTTGACTAAATATTGTTATCTTGACTATTTAATAACGCATAAGATATTTATCCTTTATGTAGGAAGTTTTATATTGTCTCATATTTTTTAAACTTAACATTTAAGTTTTATTTAAGATGAACAAGCATAAATTATAAATCATTCATGAATTCAGACATCCTGAGAAGCATTATCGTTATACTGATATGTCGAAAAGGAACTGTAAATAAATGTATATATTAAATGTGTGCCCAATTGAAATCCTTACGAAATGGAAAACTGACCACAGGCCAAAGCTTCCCAGGACGTGATGTGAATAAAAGTATGAATTCTTTTAAATTATGTAATCCACCTAAAGCACCACACTCACTGTTATGACTATATACATACATAAAGATATAATATACATTACATAAAGAACAAAATATTTATAAGTCTTTACATACACATTACACATAGAATACACATTATTTATTACTGTAATGCATTTATTCAAGAATTAAAATAAATGTCAAAGAAGCCAATGAGGTGTGTAATAATAAGCCTAAATGGCGCTCTGTTGTTCATGCCTACCCCGCAAGGGACCTGGCGTGAAGTTATGTATGTATGTATGTAAAATAAATGTCCTAAAATATTAAAAAAAATATAAAATTCTAAACGTGCCGTGGCTGCATATCGAAGCTATTAAATCAGACAAGTGGAATACACTATGTAAACTATGGAGAACACGATGTCATTTGTTTAGATTTCTTGTCTGTTTATTCGGGATTTACGTAAAAGCTACTTACTGGGCCTATTTTGGTACATAAACTTAACTAAATTAAATGTAATCTGCGCTACTTTTTATCCTCGAAATTCCCCAGGATCTTTCAAAGTATTATTAGTAGTTTAAAAAACAACTCTGATGTGATTTTTTTACTGATCGATAACCAATTTTATATAATAAAACCTGTGATATTGAAGTGAAACTTCTTTAGAATCGTTGTGATTTGAAACTCGATGAAACGAACAAGCGACACTAAAAAGAGATAAACACCTAAATCTCTAAGAACAAGCCTGCGAGAGAATGAGATAGAACACATTATATTTAAACACTTTGCTTGTACACATAAGAGTTGGAAATGTTTGATGTTTTTTGTTAATACTTCAAATGTCGTAATAAACGATATAACACTTGAAATGTCAATGTTGAAGTCACCAAACAATATCTTTCATCCCCACTTCCAAAAAATTGATAAAACAATATTATCTCTCACTTTAATTAATATTTAATGTAAAATTATATGTATTTTAATTTGTTAATATATTTATTAACATACATACATACATAACTTCACGCCAGGTCCCTTGCGGGGTAGGCACGAACAACAGAGTGCCATACAGGCTTATTCTTACACTCCTCGCTTGCTTCTTTGACATTCATAGCTCTTGTCATGCACGCTCGTCTATTCTTAAGGCTCCTGACATCACCTTCTGCTAATACACGATCAATTTGATCATGGAAGGTGTGTCGTGGCCTTCCGCGACTTCTGCATCCATCCACTTTTGCATTGTATATCTGTTTAGTCATTCTTTCATCATACATTCTTTCCACATGCCCGAACCACCGGAGCATTCCTTGTTTTATTGCTATTATTAATATTGTATAGCTGAATTTGTTGCTATACACATATTAATAATGTATATATTTGGATATATATAATATTAATATGTATTATTGTCCATTTTCTTTTTCATAAATATATGTATTGTGTAATATATATGTATCCTATTAATTCCATGTATTTGATTTGCACACCACCGTTACACACTCTTGATTCCTTTCACACAATCCACAGCCCGGGTTGCCTGGAAGAGATCACTCTAAAGCGATAACGCCGCTCTTTGTGCCTTCCTAGACACGATTTTTTTTTTCTTAAATGTTGTATTTATAAATACCACATTAATATTACAATCTAATCTAAAAAGATTAATAAGTAATTTAAATATAACCTAAATTGACTAAAAGTATTTAACTAAGAAACTGTCCATTAGCACTTTTCTTATTGTCTCTATTAAGGGGAAGACACTTTGTTGATGTGTTCTAAGTTAGCACAGTACACTTTAGTTTTGTTTAAAGCACTAGTTCAAACGGTTTCGTCCTTTTGAGCCTTCTCGTTATATCCGTGTTGTCGAGGAGCTGGATCGCCTCAACATTCACGTGATGGTGAAGCCGATGCTCGTGGGCTTCCGCGTACTTTCTGATAATACTAGTAACAAACTCCACTTTCAGATCCCGGTGGAGGTCGCTCGATCTAATGTACCATGGCGCGTTTACAATGCCTTTTAGTACTTTGTTTTGGAATCGTTGTATTATATCTATATTGCTTGGTTTGGTACAGCCCCACAACTGTACGCCGTAGGTCCATACCGGCATCAGGACTTGTTTATAGAGGAGCAGTTTGTTAGGTACTGACAACTTGGAATATTTTCCAAGTAGCCAGTACATATTTCTATAACGCGCTTCCAGTTCATCGCGTTTCTTCTTAACGTGAGCCTTCCTGCGTAGTTTGGCATCTAGACACGTAATGACTGTAAATTATTTACTTGCTAAAAATGCTAGTATCGATTTACCTGTTTATACCTGGCTACCCAAGAATTGTGACCGGAAAAGAATAGGCAACCTAAAATTTGCATATTCTATGGGCTACATATTTTCGATTGGTATAGAATTTGTTTAATAAACAAACCGGTGAAATGTTATTTTTTTTTAATAATAATTAATCATATACTGGACTGAAATTTTTTAGGCAACCCATATGCAATATATTTATTGACACATAAAATAGGTTTCATCAAATTAGCATCTCGGTGAAGGTCGTTGTATAGCGGGATTCTATATTAAATGTAGATGGCTGGCAGCATTATCTAACACATTTTTTAATATTATTTATAATAATACATACATAATTATTTCACAACCAGCCAATTTTTAATAAAAAAAGTTATTACACGAGTTCAGCTGAGAGTTTGGCCCACCTGATGGAAAGCCGTTACCATCGCTTATGGAAATTTGGAAGACCAAATGTGATATTGTGCTGCTACTCTCTAAAGGGAGGTTGAAACCTGGCCAACTAATGCCGTAATCATTTTCAAAATGTTACATTTCTCGCCAACCCGTTGCAAAATTCCTCATTGGTGACTTGGCGATCCAAAGCCTTATAAAGAGGCCATCAACCCCAATGAATGAATTCTTATAGTGTTTTCGGGTCCACGATAAACAGTGACCAAAACTATGCGAGCGGTTAGCAATAATAAAATCGCGGTTACGTGAACCCATGAGCATTGTTTCGGCGTATTTGGACTAAGGAATTTAATATAAATCCGGGGTGAAAAGGGGTTGGATCTTGCCCCATGATTATTAGTCTTGGGTAGCTAAGATTGCGTGTATGACTTTAAATTAGACCTTTATAAGTGCGCAGGCGTAATTAATTTGTTTTGCTGTGAGGTAATAAAAATATCTATTAAAATTCAAAAATCCTAATAATACTTATAAATTTAAAATATTTTAACATAATATTCAAAGTAGAAAAGTAGAAAAGATTACTCGATTTTAAATTATTCAAATTCAAAAGTTTTGAATCAAAATAAGTTCCACTGGAGAACACTTTTTAAAGGTCATCATACATGTAGGTTAAAATTTAATTTTACTTAGTCTTTGTACACCGCTTCGTGTAACGTTTTATTACTGTTAAGGAGAAGAAGCGGCAAGAACCTCCCCGGAACACGTCTAGCTAAAAATTAAACAAACTTATCTTTGCTATTGTGTGTTATGTATGGTAACCCTATCGTTTTCTACACATACAAGGCAATCATGTTGTTCCTCACACTGCAACTTAACAAACTTCAAAAAAAAAACACCCCATTCAAGCCACCTGTGGGTGACTCATGCATCTTCTTCTTCTTCTTCTTCAGCCAATTTTGGTCCACTGCTGGACGTAGGCCTCCCCAAGTACGCGCCACATATCCCGGTCTCCCGTCTTCCTCATCCAGCCTCTGCCAGCGATCTTGCGCAGGTCGTCAGACCACCGGGCTGGCGGGCGTCCTACGCTACGTTTGCCGAGACGTGGTCTCCACTCCAGGACACGTTTGCTCCATCGGCCGTCGGTCCTGCGACAGACGTGACCGGCCCACTGCCACTTCAACTTGCTAATTTTGCGAGCTATGTCGGTTACCTTAGTTCTCTTACGGATGTCCTCATTTCTGATCTTATCCGTAAGAGAAACACCTAACATAGCTCGCTCCATAGCCCGTTGAGCGACTTTGAATTTGTGGACCAGTCCCGCTGTCAGTGTCCATGTCTCGGCACCGTATGTCATAATTGGTAGGACGCACTGCTCGAAGACTTTCGTCTTCAAGCATTGAGGAATGCTCGACGAGAAGACCTGTCGAAGTTTACCGAATGCTGCCCAGCCTAACTGGATCCTCCTATTGGCTTCCCTCTCGAAGCCGTATTTGCCTACCTGGATATTTTGTCCAAGGTAGACATATTCCTGCACAACCTCAAGAGGGGAACCATCGACGTTTACCGGTCTCGGCACAACATGTTCATTGAACATGACTTTCGTCTTGTCCAAATTCATGCCGAGACCAACCCGTCGGGAGGATTCATTCAGGCTGTTCAGCATGTCGGCAAGTTCTTCCAACGTCATGCATGCGCGTGAGAAATTGCTGAGTGAAGTTTTCTGGGAAGCCTCGGAGTCACCCTGCCGGTCGACGGACGATACAGACTAGATCCAAGGTAGCATATGGTCATAACTGATCATCGTGATAATTAATTATAAGTTAATATTGCAATAGTTGATTTATAATGAGCGGCCCTAATATCTTGCTTATTATTGCTATAAATAGCGGTTTTGCTAATAACTGGACTGACGCTGAGATTCGTGGCCGTGTCGAGACGTGTATTCAGTAAATGCGCCATAGATGTATAGAATTATAAACAGCGTAAGTATTATATTATATATGCGCATAACAATTGTTTTATTGCATATTGCCTATGGACATTTGTAACAACAAAGGTACTTAAAATGTAACAATTTTATTTAGGTTTGTTTTTAACTTCCTCTGACGGCCATCTCACATAACTGGCGCACTCGGTAGGATTGTCGCATTATCGGTGCGTTTCATTAAAAAAAACGAAAAAAAAATATCTTTTTAAAACCAGTTTTAATTCAAAGTGTTTTTTTTACCTTTGTCATCTAGAATATTTACAGAATTTCCCATTCTATAGTTTGAAAGGGGAAACAATTTTTAATTTTCTGGTTCCAGCAACGAAAATATTTATTTATTTGAAACTTATACATTGATCAGTGTTTTTTTTATTCTTCTCGCCCCGAAGCTAGTTTGTACTGTATTATATGGGCTTGCTTTCTAAACACATTTATAGATGAATATTATTGTAATTAATTTCAGCCCATAAATGTCCCACTGCTGGGCTCGGGCCTTCCATTATAGGGGGAACGGACAGTATACCCGCCACGCTTGTCCAAGGCGGCTTGGCAGGTTTGACACATCGGTTATCTCGATGTGCAGGTTGCATCACGATGTTTTCCTTCATCGTTTTTAGCACGTGGTAATTGTAGCAATATGTACATTAGATCAGAAAACTGCCTAAGAGGTGCATGCGTTCCGGTCAGGATCGAACCCGCACCCTTCGATTTAGGAGAGCATGCGCTAACCATTACGCTACCACGACTTAGTTTAGACTTACTTATAGATGAATAGTCGAAACTAAATTAATACTTAGCTCAAGGTCGCATGATCTACAGCACAAACCTAGCGCTCTTGTAAAATAAGTACCTACTAAATGTAGAAAATTACATAGCAATTTCAGACGAAGACTTGAGGGCCAATTCGTTTTATTCCAGACATTAGCTGCGAAACACCCTCGGCCGAAATGTTAGTTAACTTTCGAGTGGAAAAGTTTAACGAATTTAGATACAGGCTCGAGCAGTTTTTTCTTTTGCGAAAACGCCTTTTAATCGCGTTTGTGAGTTATCTTGAGACACTTGTCTTCTTTTTGTTTACTGGCTCTTTTGACTTTCATTCTCTTTTGTTTAGTCGTTTTAATTACGTACTGATGAATGTTAGAAAGTAATTCGAACAAGTTAATTTTATTGTAGGCGTGGTAGTGTTATGGCTAGAACACACGTCCCAAAGCAAAAGCGGGTTCGATCCTGGCCGGAACGCATGCACTACTTAGGTAGTTTGCCGACCTAATATGTATATTGTTACAATTACCACGTTCTAATAACGGTGAAAGAAAACATCTGCCAAGCCGCCTTGAACAAGCGTGGTGGGTATACTGTCAGTTCCCCTTATTAGGGGAGGCCTGAGTCCAGCAGTGGGACACTTATGGGTTGTTATTATTATATATTTTTTATAATTGAATTTATTTACAATAAACAACATAAATATTATATAATGTATTACCTTCCTTGAAATACTGGTCAAAATGTGATATCCGTATCCAGGTATTCCATTTTTTTTTCTTTTATTTAGTCAAATAATCGATAAAAAAAACACTGCGAGACGAATTAAAAATCAAACACAATTTTTTATTTTTTATTTACTAGTTCATTACTCGCTCGAAAAATCTCATGTATGACTACACTTACACTAGAAAAAAATTTGATAGTTACTAGACTTTAATCATGAAAAAGTAGGAAAATATTACTTGGATTCCGAAGTAAAAACACCCATCTTTTATCCCACCCTTAAGGCTGGCAATGCATTGGCTTCATCCCTGGTGGTGCTAACATCTGTAGGTAACGGTGACCACATTCCAATAGCTAGGCCGTCTGATTTGCCATCTTCGCTATAACAACAAACAGGAATAATAATATCATAATCCGACGAATTCAAGTATCGTAAGATCATATATAAAGTCTTCATAACAAACAAACAACATAAAATGAAAACAAAACTTTCTGTACAGCATCATAAATGCGGTTCGTCGAACATCCACTATGAGAACCCCTCAATCCTCCATCCACACCCTAAAGGAAACGAATGTAAGTACTTCATAAAACAGGAACTGCCGATTCAGACACAATACATTAATGCAATTAGGGGGGTAAACAACAAAACAAGAGCATTAAGCACAATACTTGATGTTGCGGTTGTAAATAATAATGATTTTAGTGCTTCCCGTTGTTAGGGCGCTTTGTAAGAGGGATTAAATAATAGGTAAAAGATCTAAGAAATGTGAATTGTATAGCCAAATGTGGCCTTTCGAGTTTTCACAAGAACTCTGAGTGGTATCAGTTGAAGACCTACATTTCAACTGAGCAATACGAAGACTTACACATTAGAATTGGCTTTATGGACCAAAATTCCCTTGCCTGCATTTATTTGTAGCGATTTGTCAGTCTTGTTTGTTAGAGGCATATGCTTATTTTATAAGACATGCTGGGTTTATTTAAATATGAAACTATGTATGAGTCATGCACAGGTTTGCTGATGGGCGCCTCTCCCGCTTCCTACGACTGAGACCACAGCTTATCTAAGTAGTACTAAATATTAGACGATCGCGGTTCGCGGTAGTGGGAGGCGGGAGGGGTTGTCATCGGTATCCGCGCACGAATTATTATAAAATCATAAAAAAGGTAAAAATTAGGTGTGGTCACTGTGTGTAAACAGTGTAAAAAATATTTAATAATTGGTACTGGGTTTTATACTTGCAATATTATCATAAACCGCTCACCAGAACATATCAACGTCACGAGTGGCAGTTGACAGTGCTGCCACACAAAAAATTATGTAAACTCTTCAAAATCGACTACGGAGCGAGCGGTGAATTTTAAACTAACTTATTTGCAAGCCTAGTTTAACTTATCAATATTTAATAAGTTTTAAGTCGCATAATAAATAATAATACATAATTCGAAATATATTGAACTAGAGATTCCGGCGGACATTTTTCTACCCTGAAATTATAAAAATCTAGAACCCGATTCCAGTGCAACTACCGGGTCTAATTGTGCATCTAAACTAATCTCAGACCCACACAAACACTATTTTTTATACACCTTGAGTTACATTATTTAAGTTTTAGTAGGGATTCCTATTTTTTTTCTAGTAAAAAATGTAGCTTTCATTAATCTGGAATAATGTAGCATTCTAATGGTGAAAGAATTTTTAAAATTGGTCCAGTAGTTTTGGAGTTTATTCGTTACATACCTACATACAAAAATAAAAATCTTTCCTCTATAATATTTGTATACATATTGAAAGAAAGAAAGAAACTTTATTTTATTTTCTCACATAACAATTTATAAGTGATATAGGACCTGTTGTCTGAGACTGGTGTCCATTGTAAGTCAGTTTAGATCTGTATTATAGGTCACCGGTGCTCCACTCCATGGCGACAAACAAACAAGATAACGCATGTATGTGTGTGTGTGTGTGTGTGTGTGAGAAAGAGAGAGTGTGTGCGTCCATGCATGTGTGGGGGTTGTAACGTCCACCCGACCCTCAAAGAGCCAAGGAATGACAAACTCAAGCCGAAGCATAGAGTGAGAAATAAAAGAAGTTATAAAGTGAAAATTAATAACATTTATTAAGTAAATAAACTTATTTTGGCCATAAATCGTGATCATCTAGTAATAAGAACCCTCGTCATAATACCGTTAACCCTATGTTCACAAGGTAGGTTATATAGGAGTGTTGATCAAGGAACAGGAAGACTCAAGGATCGGTGTATAATATATATCTATATAAATAATAATTTTGTAGTATAAGTTGTAAGTGTAAAATGCCATGCGTTTTATGAATAATGATAAATGTATCGACTCATGACATAAGCTCATCACCTGAGTACGCCGTGCCTTTATTAGCCAAAAGGAATTTTAATGCACATCTCATAACAAATTATATAATTTTGTGTAGGCACCCCTCCTAACCACCTCTCTGATATTATGCCACCGCATTCTTTAGCTATCAGTAAAAGAGCTCATATCAGAATAAAAGAAGAACCTCCAATCTTTTAATTAGAACTTATTGAATTGATCATAAACATTATCTAAAACTAGCGTCGGTTCACAACGTACTATCACTGGCGAGAAGAGCCGACAAGAAACTCTCCAGTAGTACGCCTAACAATTTAGAAAACCCCTTTGGAGTGCCTTATGTGTAAAATGAGTTGGAAAAGCCATAAGACTTGAGTGAACGTATCATACCAGAGCCACTCGTCCAAAATATCAAATAAATTTGTAAATATGAGGAATAATACCTCAGCGACCTCCCCTGATGCAAGATAAGAATATCACAGTAAATTAAAGATAAAGTTTAAATGAAGTTTAAATAGTGATACTCTCTACATCTCATAAAATTCCCATTAAGTTATTAGTGTAAGAGTTTCAGGATGTTCCTCCGTGAATATGAAGTAAAGATAAAGATAAAATTGGGTGGAGGACACCTTCACTCATATTATTTGTTTCCCTATGTCAAAGACAGATTTCAGTGTAAGAGTTTCAGGGAAAATTCTCCGTAAAGTAAAAGTGAAATTAAATTGGTATTGAACTGGAGTATTCCCTTACGCTCGTATTGCTTGTGATCTATTTGTTAAAGACAAGATTCAGATTCCACCGTGAAATTTAAAATGAAAGTTAAAGTTAAAGTAAAGTGGCGGAACCCTACATCCGATTAAAGACCCTAAAACCCAAGAGATGAGAGCATAGCACCGTAAAGTTTAAATTGAAATAGACATGAAATGGTGGTACTCTACATCAAGGGTGTCAACATCGGTAACACTGCTCATATATAATTTATCAATAATTATTCTTTCCAATCCAGTCAGGCTTGCCAGGCCTACCTACTTCTAAGACTCTTGTGAAATCACATATTGTGAAAAGATGTAAATTTTGATACGAATGATCCGCTTGCAATTGGCCAGTAGCTGGCCTCCGGGGCCCTCAACTTCGCCTCCAAGCTGATCCGCGATTTAACAGTCTCCAATCCCTCAGTTACTCATTCAGTTAAACTCAATATGTGAAATCAACCTAGTCTCATGAAGGCACATATTATAACCAAAACAAACTAGGTTGCCTAAAAACGGCACGCGAGAAAACCTGGATAATTGACGAAACTATCCTAGGTAGATTAGATTGTCCCAATAAACAAATGGTTTGCGACGTCATTTGTCCAAGGTTACAGGGTCCATTAATCCCGGCTCTAACCTGAATCTTCATGAAAATATTCAATATGTGCTTTCACATCTAACTAGTTGTTGTTTCATTACAATTATACTACTGTTTAGCATATATCCAGTGTCAACAGAGTTACTTGCATGTAGATATATAATTTAAAGAAATAAAATATTCATGAACAATAAATTTAAAATAAGTAACTGCATTGCACAACAGAGTACCATTCCGGCTTATTCTTACACACCTCAGTTGCTTCTTTGACATTCATAGCTCTTGTCATGCAATTGCAGACTTGTCCAAATAAATATATATTCTAAACGGTAATCCACGTTAACAAAATGAAAGTTAAAATAAAACTCTATTGCACGAGACCATGCCGAATGCCGAAGGCAAACCTTTTTAAATAAGAAAGTATTTAAATCATTAAAATCAGTAGAACCCAAAAATAAACGTTAAATTTCTTAAAGCCTGTCAAGCTTTCCCAAACAAGTCGCATGATTGTTGTGGAGTGTGGTGTAATAATGTAGTGTTATAAAATATACTTAAATGTATACACATATATGAATAGACTAAATAATAGATAATAAAACAAGACTACGACCTCACAGACCTAGGTCAATAATAACCCTATCTATGTTGAAAACAATCAAGACTCAATACGACGACTAACTTTAAGCTCACTGCGACAAGAGCAGATAGACATTAACAATCAACACCCCCATCAAGTAAGTGACCGCAGTCAGGTACAACAACATGTATGCAACACAAGAACTCCTAGAAGTAAATCCCCATTGACATATAATTAATCTCCCTTAACAAATTAATAAATAATTATATTGCCTAAAAGAATCATTAGAACCCCTTAGTAGCTTCCGACTATGAAGTAGTAATATTATTTAATTCAGTTTCTAAAACCAAAGTTATATTTCAGAACCCTTTAAATTAAATTCAATAAATTAGTATTTTTATCCGCAAGAGACTATGTGTCATACTTCCTAAATAATATATTAACACACACAGGCTTTACAATTAACTCTTATTAATTTAATTAACTATGAAAATATAATAATGTATAAACAATTCTTATTTGTTAATAACGCACAAGTCAATCAAGACCTATATCAAATTAATTTAATTTTGTATAGCTCATTCTCCATATAATATACAAATTAAGGACAGTAATTAGTCAAGTTCTAAAACAAGAAGGTCAGTAATAGATAGTATACAAGTCTGTCTTTCATTACATATAATCATGTAGGTCTCCACAATAAATACTTATGTATGTTAGCATATATGTCCATATAAGTCAAAGAAGCGTCCTTGTTAAGTTAAAAACCTGAAGAAATGGATCTACGGGCCCCAACATGTTTAAAGACTAACAACATGGAATACCATAGTCAATGCTAACTAATTAATATATGCTGTTGTAACTAACTACACATCATTAGTTAAGTTTTTTAAAGATAATTCCAGGTTTATACATACAGACACTCATTAAATGCAAATATTTCATAACTTCTGAAATTTAAATTATTAATACAATATTATTAGTAACATCTCTGAAAAGGAAGGACATTAGACTTGTCTGCAAAATAATGTGATTAATACACAAGGAAAATACCGACAACACATAATTAGTTATAGAATACATGTTCAATAAACAGATTAGGTTAAAACACATAATTAGATATATCATTAATAACATACAAACGTAAAACAGCCTCTGGATCATCTGAGAACAGAAATAAAGGCAACAAACACAGAATAGATTACTGTTAGTAGATTATTAGTATATAGTTATTAATAGTTATATATTACAACAGTCCAGGAGAACATCTGAAACATAGATAAACACAACAAGCAAGATATTAAACAAATCTACATGATTAGTAAAATTATTAATGTATTAATTGATGACTTGAAGATGTGAACTAGCCCTTTGGTGAAATCCATAGCACCGAAGTCTGTAGCGCACATATCGAAGATATAGTTATTTATTGTTAGTATTGATCATTTTGTCCACAAATAGCTTTTTTCTCCATCTGTAATAATTTAAAACACAATTTTTTCCAAGAATCATTTTCTTCATGTCTTGTTCTGTCAAACACCAATATTCAAGTCCCTTCTCTTCTCTGTCAAATTTTCAAACAAAGAAAAATTCAATTATATCATACAAAGAGATTAATAATAAATACACATATTATGCGAAATAAAGGAGGGAATACATTATATGGAGAACAGCCATTCCTTTATAAATAAATAAACATTAATAAAAGAAAAAAAATTAAATTCATGATGGTGCGTACCGTCACACCACCCCGAATTTAATTTCGTAGCTTGCGGATAAATTAAATTCTAACCTAAGGTACGATCATCAAATAATAAATTGATAACACCCTGTATATAGTCCTATAAGTTAATAACATCCTGTACATAAACTTAATCTAAGTTAATAACACCCTGTATATAACCTTAATCTAAGTTAATAACATCCTGTATATAACCTTAACATAAGTATTGTCCATCCCATATACCCCACCAACTATATGTCTCATATCCAAAACAAATTTTAAAATTAGATAAAATCACCCCTTAAAATCTGAAATTCATAGGCGTAATTTAATCACCCCATAGAACATGAAAGCCACAAATGTTTAATATACATAAGTCATAATTCAAAGAAACCTAAACCTTCTTCATTAAAGAAAATTTCAATAACTGTTCTCCTTAAAATCTCGAGAGTCCTTCTCCTTAATATACTTTATCTGGTAGCTAGATTGCTCTAACTATAATATCCATCAAGTTAACTGATTATTGCATAATTCCCAAACCCTTACAAAATCAAAGTTTTATGATCAATCCTAATTACTAGCCTAATAATTATATGACCCGAAAAAGACGCTCAAATGCTCTACCTATCGACCTATCTATCTATCTTGGGTATAGGGAATTTCCGTACGACCCTAATGTTTCCTGATCAACCCTAATACCTGAAGTCGACATGATATGCCCTAGTATCTTAACTTCTTATATATGAATTTACCCCTTCTAGTATTACATGTAAGGCTAGCAACTTGCAATTTCTTTAATATTATACTTAAATGCTCTAAATAATCAGTCAGAGTACCACAAGTTAAAATTTCCAGATCGTCCAAATAATTTACATAACCTGCCTAACCTCTGGGCCCAATATAATGTCTATAGCCCGACTAAAACTGCCAGTGAAGTCCTTAAACCTTGTGAGAGTACATTATACATATATGACTTTCCGTTAAAAGTAAAGCCAGTGTATTTCCTGCCGTCCTCAGACATAGGTATCGGAAAGTAGGCATTATTCAAATCAACCACACATATATATGACACCCCATGAAAAGCATCAAGTACATCAATTTGCATAAGTGGAGCTTCAGAGCCTGCAACCATAAACTTTTGATCTCCCGCGCATCTAAGAATAAACGTAAAGACCAGTCGGGTTTGGTCGCAAACGTTAACGGACTAATATACGGAGTGGAACCCCGCGAAATAATGCCCATCTCAACCATCTCCGCCAGTTTCCCCTCCATCTCTTGACGGTAAGCATAAGGCACAGGATATGACCATCTTATAAATGGTGTACTATCTGACATGTTAATCTCATGTTCATAACAATTTGCACGACCCAAAACATTAGAAAATATAATACAAAACCTACCCAAAACTTGTTTTAACTGACTTAACTGTACATCCGAAAGCTCTATCCCCGTTTTAATTTCCTTTAACTTTTCTTGGAAATCAGAATCATCAACATCTCGAGTAGATATCTCTGATATTCCACTCTCAAAGATTATCTTCCTAAAAGGCAAAACTACATCTTGTTCATGAATTTTCAAACTTAACCCCATTTCAGAACCTTGTAATTTAATCGTGGCTTCAACTAATGATAGCCAATCAAAGCCTAAAATCATAGATTGCAACAAATTTGGTACAATTAAAAAACTAATATCAATAATGTTACCTCCCAATTGAACCGGTAACAATACCATTTGTTGGATTTTAGTACTTTTCTGACCTACTGGACCCCTAATTTGGATTGGCCTGATGGGCAATAAATCAATTTTACTACATTCTTTTGATATTAACTCCCAAAAGGTGCTGGAAATACATGTAATGTCACTCCCCGTGTCTACCAAACAATTCACTTCCTTCCCATAGATTTTAACAGTAATTATAGATTTCACTAACTCAAATTTATCTGGCAAATAAGCATCTTCCTCCTCAAACAAGGAAGATACACATCCGTTTGTCATAACTGAATTAGGATCTACATCCTTCAAATGTAATTTTAAAATATTAATAAATGCTCCCCCACCAAGGCTTCATCAATATAACCTAGCCCTGACTTATCTAATGAGGACTGACTCTTAGCTATAATAGGTGTAAGTATACCAGAATTAGTAGTGCCTAAAGACTGTCCAGGTTTCCACCCACTCAACGACATAATTCTTAACCCTATCCACAATTTATCATCCCCTCCTATAGCAGTGAACTAGCACTGTTACATCTCTTGGTTCATCCTGAAATATTAGAATTCTATCCTTCAATTACTTCATTCAAATATTTACTCAACGCTAGCAAACTATAAGTAGTCATAAACTATCTAAGTTATGTATATAATATAATTTAAATTATTAAATATTATTCCTAAGTTCATGCTTCATAACAACATCTGACTCCACCATAGTAAAGAATTATTAGCCTAACTCCCATTTATAACACAAGACTGACTAACAGTTAATAAACTTCCTCAACTCTGTTATGAAAAATAAAATTAATAAAGTCCTCATTAAAATGTCATAAAATAATGATTAATATTTCATTTAATTGAAAATATACACCCCATTAAATTAAATTTGCCTGGCTGTGTAATTAATCAACAAGACTAAAGAATATCAACAAGGTCATTGTGGTGCCCCCCTAACGGTAAAGTGTTGAACTAATTCGAAAGCGAGGAATAAAAATTTCTAAGTCACTTGCAACACCCGTAGTAACAAAAGGATGAACTAATTTGAACGCTAAAATTAAAAATTCAAAGTCACTGCAGCGCCCTCTAACGGCAAGATGACGAATTAATTTGACACATAATTAAAATTTGCAATACCACTGTGGCGCTCCTAGCGACAACCTGACGAACTTATCTGGACACGAGATTAACCTTTTTCCCATAATTTCTAAATCATTTACCTATAAGGTCAGACTGTTAATTATTACACCAACCACCGATCACCCCCTGTCAACCCCGAAATAAACAACAACCCTTCTATAACCTTTGAAACCTTGCTCCGCCTCACAAGCAACAAATTGTGTATCTTTCAGATACACAAGAATAAAATAGCTCAGTCTGACAGCAGAACTTGTTCACTAACATCAATCCAGACACCTTGGATGCAACACCTAATGTAATTTTGGACTCGCGCGCCGAAACTGCGAGATCCAGGATAAGATTCAACTGTCCTAGACCCACTCCATATCATGCCGCAGCAGCCGATTCTTGAATCCTGGGAACGCGCACCGAATTGTAACGTCCACCCGACCCTCAAAGAGCCAAGGAATGACAAACTCAAGCCGAAGCATAGAGTGAGAAATAAAAGAAGTTATAAAGTGAAAATTAATAACATTTATTAAGTAAATAAACTTATTTTGGCCATAAATCGTGATCATCTAGTAATAAGAACCCTCGTCATAATACCGTTAACCCTATGTTCACAAGGTAGGTTATATAGGAGTGTTGATCAAGGAACAGGAAGACTCAAGGATCGGTGTATAATATATATCTATATAAATAATAATTTTGTAGTATAAGTTGTAAGTGTAAAATGCCATGCGTTTTATGAATAATGATAAATGTATCGACTCATGACATAAGCTCATCACCTGAGTACGCCGTGCCTTTATTAGCCAAAAGGAATTTTAATGCACATCTCATAACAAATTATATAATTTTGTGTAGGCACCCCTCCTAACCACCTCTCTGATATTATGCCACCGCATTCTTTAGCTATCAGTAAAAGAGCTCATATCAGAATAAAAGAAGAACCTCCAATCTTTTAATTAGAACTTATTGAATTGATCATAAACATTATCTAAAACTAGCGTCGGTTCACAACGTACTATCACTGGCGAGAAGAGCCGACAAGAAACTCTCCAGTAGTACGCCTAACAATTTAGAAAACCCCTTTGGAGTGCCTTATGTGTAAAATGAGTTGGAAAAGCCATAAGACTTGAGTGAACGTATCATACCAGAGCCACTCGTCCAAAATATCAAATAAATTTGTAAATATGAGGAATAATACCTCAGCGACCTCCCCTGATGCAAGATAAGAATATCACAGTAAATTAAAGATAAAGTTTAAATGAAGTTTAAATAGTGATACTCTCTACATCTCATAAAATTCCCATTAAGTTATTAGTGTAAGAGTTTCAGGATGTTCCTCCGTGAATATGAAGTAAAGATAAAGATAAAATTGGGTGGAGGACACCTTCACTCATATTATTTGTTTCCCTATGTCAAAGACAGATTTCAGTGTAAGAGTTTCAGGGAAAATTCTCCGTAAAGTAAAAGTGAAATTAAATTGGTATTGAACTGGAGTATTCCCTTACGCTCGTATTGCTTGTGATCTATTTGTTAAAGACAAGATTCAGATTCCACCGTGAAATTTAAAATGAAAGTTAAAGTTAAAGTAAAGTGGCGGAACCCTACATCCGATTAAAGACCCTAAAACCCAAGAGATGAGAGCATAGCACCGTAAAGTTTAAATTGAAATAGACATGAAATGGTGGTACTCTACATCAAGGGTGTCAACATCGGTAACACTGCTCATATATAATTTATCAATAATTATTCTTTCCAATCCAGTCAGGCTTGCCAGGCCTACCTACTTCTAAGACTCTTGTGAAATCACATATTGTGAAAAGATGTAAATTTTGATACGAATGATCCGCTTGCAATTGGCCAGTAGCTGGCCTCCGGGGCCCTCAACTTCGCCTCCAAGCTGATCCGCGATTTAACAGTCTCCAATCCCTCAGTTACTCATTCAGTTAAACTCAATATGTGAAATCAACCTAGTCTCATGAAGGCACATATTATAACCAAAACAAACTAGGTTGCCTAAAAACGGCACGCGAGAAAACCTGGATAATTGACGAAACTATCCTAGGTAGATTAGATTGTCCCAATAAACAAATGGTTTGCGACGTCATTTGTCCAAGGTTACAGGGTCCATTAATCCCGGCTCTAACCTGAATCTTCATGAAAATATTCAATATGTGCTTTCACATCTAACTAGTTGTTGTTTCATTACAATTATACTACTGTTTAGCATATATCCAGTGTCAACAGAGTTACTTGCATGTAGATATATAATTTAAAGAAATAAAATATTCATGAACAATAAATTTAAAATAAGTAACTGCATTGCACAACAGAGTACCATTCCGGCTTATTCTTACACACCTCAGTTGCTTCTTTGACATTCATAGCTCTTGTCATGCAATTGCAGACTTGTCCAAATAAATATATATTCTAAACGGTAATCCACGTTAACAAAATGAAAGTTAAAATAAAACTCTATTGCACGAGACCATGCCGAATGCCGAAGGCAAACCTTTTTAAATAAGAAAGTATTTAAATCATTAAAATCAGTAGAACCCAAAAATAAACGTTAAATTTCTTAAAGCCTGTCAAGCTTTCCCAAACAAGTCGCATGATTGTTGTGGAGTGTGGTGTAATAATGTAGTGTTATAAAATATACTTAAATGTATACACATATATGAATAGACTAAATAATAGATAATAAAACAAGACTACGACCTCACAGACCTAGGTCAATAATAACCCTATCTATGTTGAAAACAATCAAGACTCAATACGACGACTAACTTTAAGCTCACTGCGACAAGAGCAGATAGACATTAACAATCAACACCCCCATCAAGTAAGTGACCGCAGTCAGGTACAACAACATGTATGCAACACAAGAACTCCTAGAAGTAAATCCCCATTGACATATAATTAATCTCCCTTAACAAATTAATAAATAATTATATTGCCTAAAAGAATCATTAGAACCCCTTAGTAGCTTCCGACTATGAAGTAGTAATATTATTTAATTCAGTTTCTAAAACCAAAGTTATATTTCAGAACCCTTTAAATTAAATTCAATAAATTAGTATTTTTATCCGCAAGAGACTATGTGTCATACTTCCTAAATAATATATTAACACACACAGGCTTTACAATTAACTCTTATTAATTTAATTAACTATGAAAATATAATAATGTATAAACAATTCTTATTTGTTAATAACGCACAAGTCAATCAAGACCTATATCAAATTAATTTAATTTTGTATAGCTCATTCTCCATATAATATACAAATTAAGGACAGTAATTAGTCAAGTTCTAAAACAAGAAGGTCAGTAATAGATAGTATACAAGTCTGTCTTTCATTACATATAATCATGTAGGTCTCCACAATAAATACTTATGTATGTTAGCATATATGTCCATATAAGTCAAAGAAGCGTCCTTGTTAAGTTAAAAACCTGAAGAAATGGATCTACGGGCCCCAACATGTTTAAAGACTAACAACATGGAATACCATAGTCAATGCTAACTAATTAATATATGCTGTTGTAACTAACTACACATCATTAGTTAAGTTTTTAAAGATAATTCCAGGTTTATACATACAGACACTCATTAAATGCAAATATTTCATAACTTCTGAAATTTAAATTATTAATACAATATTATTAGTAACATCTCTGAAAAGGAAGGACATTAGACTTGTCTGCAAAATAATGTGATTAATACACAAGGAAAATACCGACAACACATAATTAGTTATAGAATACATGTTCAATAAACAGATTAGGTTAAAACACATAATTAGATATATCATTAATAACATACAAACGTAAAACAGCCTCTGGATCATCTGAGAACAGAAATAAAGGCAACAAACACAGAATAGATTACTGTTAGTAGATTATTAGTATATAGTTATTAATAGTTATATATTACAACAGTCCAGGAGAACATCTGAAACATAGATAAACACAACAAGCAAGATATTAAACAAATCTACATGATTAGTAAAATTATTAATGTATTAATTGATGACTTGAAGGTGTGAACTAGCCCTTTGGTGAAATCCATAGCACCGAAGTCTGTAGCGCACATATCGAAGATATAGTTATTTATTGTTAGTATTGATCATTTTGTCCACAAATAGCTTTTTTCTCCATCTGTAATAATTTAAAACACAATTTTTTCCAAGAATCATTTTCTTCATGTCTTGTTCTGTCAAACACCAATATTCAAGTCCCTTCTCTTCTCTGTCAAATTTTCAAACAAAGAAAAATTCAATTATATCATACAAAGAGATTAATAATAAATACACATATTATGCGAAATAAAGGAGGGAATACATTATATGGAGAACAGCCATTCCTTTATAAATAAATAAACATTAATAAAAGAAAAAAAATTAAATTCATGATGGTGCGTACCGTCACAGGGTGAGCGTACTTGCATATATGAATGTGTGTATGTAATAATTTTATTGAAGATAATACATATATAAATAGACTTATTATATTGAAACTTCAATGTTGAAAAAATTAGAAACAATGTTAATAAATAATTATATTGAAGTTAAAGCTCTTTGACGTGGTAGTCTACGTAGCTTGAAATCGCAAATCCAATCATTCTTTGATCTTCAAAAACAAACAGAATCAGATAGTCGTGTCAAGATATCTAACCTAAAGACACTCGATAATTAAATCTTAAATCGAAATATGTAATTCCAGCCATCCATTTTCTATTAAAGGCAGAATAATACTGCTCATCTGAGTCAAACCCCTCCTTGAATACTAGCGTTTTGATAAATTTTAATCAAAATCTTTCGGTCCTATTTGCATAGAGCTCGAAACATGATGGTACCCTTGAATTTGCATCGAAATGAGCGTAAAATGACCCAGACCCTCATTAAACGGACGCGAAGAGCTTTCCCGCCTTTATTCTTTTGTCTATGTTATTGCGCGGCTGCCATTTTGTCGTTGGTCGCCATTTTGCTCACCCAACATTTTGTTTATGAAAAAATCTCTATTGTCGTCTATGCTTTGTTAGGCAATAGACAACTTTCTTATTAAAATATCTTCTTTATACCGATAGTTATTTGGTTAATGTACGTACTCGTAAGCATCAAGTAAAGAGGTCTGCTTTATTACTTAACCACCAGATAATATACCTATTTATACTTTGATATTAAACAACCTAGATGTAATAACATTAAACAACTTGAAACCAGATAGATTCCACGAAATTTGTGAATGTGACACAAACATTGAGAGTTGCCTGTAATGCCTTATTATTCCAAATAAGATATTACCTAAGGGGAATCATTCTATTTTGCGTCAATTAATAGGTACCTTAACTTGCTATCCATAATTGTATTGAATTAATACTTGTAATATAATAACCATATAAATAATAATAAAAAAATATTTAAAACACTGTAATATTCTAGCCAACTTATATCAAGTTTTGATAAGCATGCCGAAAGATACAGACAATAGAGACACGAATTGTAATATATTAAATATATAACCAATGCTTAAATATATTATTTAGTTTAATGAAACACTACAAAAAATTATAAACGTTTCTAAAACTTTTTAAATTACTATGGTAATTAAACACATATTTCGAAACAAAAATTCAATTTCCTTAATTTATTACTTACTTTGAAAGAAAATTAGTTTCGTACCATAAAACAGCTTATAAAGATTCGAAATAGTAAATTTTCCCCAATACTGGGTCATGCTTGTTCTTTGGAGTAAGTTATAAGCTTACAGCGATTTTGTTATTTTATTTACATAATTTGTAGCAGTAATGTTTATTCAAAAATAAATAATTTATCAAATATATATTGAAGTTTAACGTAGTCGCGCACTAGGCAACTTGCTGTCGAAACCAAAAGTTTGATCTATCTTAGCAACGCATCTATTTAGCATTCTAGTCATTGTTGCAGCCAGAAATGTTTGGTCGCCTACTTCGTTAGTCCCAATGAGCCATTACACATTGGAGCAATTACCTTACCAAAACTACATAGTTCGCATCCTGCGTCCTAGTTTAGTTTTAAATAGATATCCCACAGAACCTATCTTAAAAAGCTCAACCTTAAAGTTAAATTTTAAATAAAAGAACACAATATACTTGTAAAATTACATAAGTTGTGGTTTGGTGGTGGTGATGTAAAATTACATAAGTATTCGTTTTCAAATCCAGACCGAAAAGCATGCACCACTTAGGTTTTTTTTGACCTAAAGTGTATATTGTTACAATTACCATGCGCTAACAACGGTGAAGGAAAACATTGTGATGACACTTGCACGTCGAGATAGATGTGTAAACCACCATGGAGCACCACCAAGCATGACGGCTATATTTTTCCATTCCCAATAGTGGAAGGACCAAGCTCAGCAGTGGAACATTTATGGGTTGTTATTATATACTCAATATAAGCAAACTATTTCTAATTTTTGACTTTTAATAATTGAAAATTATGAATAACCCTTGAACTTGACTAAACCCTTAAACTAAAGAGGTGAACTGAATTTTGGCCTACAATGCGTTCTAGTAAAAAACCCGTGTCAAAAGGACACAGTATAAAATTCTAATCAACTGCAGTTGGTATTTTTATCACTAGTAGGTATGCCGTTTAATCGTTTGTGACTTACACCACATCGAAATAAAGCACGCAGTGGAACAACGTTCCGCATTCCGATGTCTCTTTTCAGTTTATTCTGTAAAAATATGCCTGTTCTATAAAAATGGCAGCACTACCACACTCGGTTTTGTCAAACATGAAACTTATACAGTAGTAAAAAGCTACGTGCATTTCTATTTTTGTGTTTTTTTCATTTATCTTTCAATAATCTATCATATATATCTATATATACAGGATAAAAAGAATGCACGACCAGAGGGGTAAGGCAGTCAAGCGACGATTATGATACGAGCAAGATGTGTACATTAATAAGCTATATAATGACGGACTTTGCGCGTGTTATTGTATAGTGCCGTTTGTACTTGTTGCATCCAGTTATATTTGTAACTGTGTTATACGTGTTTGTATAGTTGTAATAAATTCTATAGTCATTCCAACGTCATTTGAATTTGAGTCCCGCACTCTTAACAATATAATGGTGTATATCAAACAACGCATTGCAGCTGGTCTGTGACTGACTTTTGTTCCTCGAGGAATATCAATTAGTTTATTATTTAATTAAAATTTCAAATTAACATTACCAGATCTTAAATAAAAGAATCCATTAAGTCATCAATACCCTCGTTATTTTTTTTCCAATTATTTTAATTAAGTTGGTGTGCACTTATAATAATTAAAATGATATTCTGCAATGGGAATTCGAAATACGCGCTGTACATTTACTTACTAATTGCGCAAATAGTCAGCATATTAATTATATTAAGATAATTAATATTTTATTTTATTATTAATCTAATATATAAAATTCTCGTGTCACAGTTTTCGTTGCCATACTCCTCCGAAACGGCTTGACCGATTTTGATGAAATTTTTTGTGCTTATCCGGTATCTATGAGAATTGGCCAACATCTATTTTTCATCCCCCTAAATGTTAGGGGTAGTCCACCCCTAATTTTTTTTATTTATTTTTTAGACGATATTTTTAATTTCTATTTTTTTATGATACAACATACAAAAATACATACAACCCTAGATTTTCAACCCTCTACGATCAACCCCTATTTTTTACCGGGCAGGACGACGTCTGCCGGGACAGCTAGTAGCTTATAAACTTTTCAATGCTGGTCTCGGAACTCCCTTTATAAGAAAACGGACAACGGACAGTTTTGATACATCAGCATCTCTATGTCCAGGTTTCATCGCGATGTTTTTTTTCTTTACCGATAGCCCGTGATAATTGTAATAATATGCACATTAGATCAGAAAACGGCCTAAGTGGTACATGCTTTCCGGCCAAGATTCGAACCCGTGCCCTACGAGTTTGGGACGCGTGCTTTAACCATTAATCTACCACGACTTAGGCTGGTGTGCACCGACTTTTAACCGATGAATAAACTAAAATAATCGCTAAAAATGTATGCATAAACAGTGATTATTTTATTTTAATCGTTTGTTAATTGTCGGTGCACATCAGCATTAATACTACATACATAAATATAGACACGCCTGTTTTTCATTGGAGTAAGCAGAGACGATGGTTATCCACCTGCTCCGATCTTGACAAACACTTTTCGCTTCGTCATCTTTCATTAATCTTTTCATATTCGTGTAGGAATGGAGAAAGAATACAATTTCCTGCGGCCGTTCGGCCGTAAGAGGCGACAAAACTACCTGCAGCCAGGTGGTAGGGCATTTGCCCGACTGGATGGCTACCACACTTGGTCTAAAGTATGTCGCCATAACAACCTTGAGTTGTGTTCCGGCATTAGTGACCAGGTTCCAGTCTCCCTTAAGAGAGCAGCAGCGCATTAGTAGCACCTCTCACCTCTGGTGTTGCAAAAGTCCATAGGCGATGGTAAACGCTTTCTGTCAAGTGGGCCATGCAATGAAAATAAAAAAATAGGTTGGACGATGATAAAGAATTAATATTTCATAAAAATTCAAATAGGCGTCGAAGACAAATAATTCAGAACATTAATGCGGTCCAATAAGAATTCATGGAGTGATAAACCAAGGATAACTGGGGTCAGAGGAATAATCGATGTTTTATGACGCACTCCGTAACTGTGCCCACTTTAATATTTTATTAATGGCTACACCGCGCCCAGACTGAGTTAAAGGTTCGACGTGACAATATCGGCTTTGCTTGAAATATTTAGCTTGGGATTGCAGTGTTTTTTAGTGTTCCGTAGTGATTTTGACAAAAACGGACCTCATACAATATTTTTATATGATAGACGGCCTCTGTGGTTGAGCGGGCTAAGCATTTGCCAGCCTACTTCACTGCAAACGCAGAAGCTCCGGGTTCGATTCCTGGCATAGTAAATTTCGGAAATGCATTTTGTCCGTTATTCACTATGGTCTGGGTGTCTGGGATCGGCCCCAGAGTGGTCCGTTGTATATTACCCATAACATAACTTGTTTAATTTGAGGATATACAATATGTATGTTTGTCTGCCGATTAATATTATTATTATATCTGTCTGTCTGTTGATCCGTCTGCCTTTGTATATGAATGTACGTGAAAAAGAAAAACAAACTCACCATCCGTCGATTCATTCAAAATTTAGCTCAGGAAGTTAGTCAAGCATACCTTCACCTTTTATGGTCATGAAGAGTTTATGTTCATTATAACCACAATAATAATATTAAAATTGACGTGTAACATTGTTATGAATAAAATATTTCTGATTTCTATGATTAATGGATCAAGCATTTTCCTGATTTTTGCAGTTTTATATTTTCACAATACCGCTGTATGTATAGCGGCTTATAGAAGCCATATTCTTACGAATTTACATTGATATAAAGCATTATAATTCTTCTCTTCAAGCCATAACATGTTGCGAAGCGGTGGTAAATAAGGGTCCCATAGAGTAAATAATAACCATAAACAAAATTAGAAGTAAATAATTAAAATGAACAAGTTGGCGGTAGGCTAAATAAAACTTTAACAATACTCGTTGACACTTGCCAACTTTGTCTTCGGTGATCGCAGCCACTGAAAAGTGACTGAAACTTCGGCATAACCAAAATTAAATAAATTACCACGCTTTAAACCGTTAAAACGTAATTTTATTATGTATACAAATCGCGAAAACTTAAAAAAAATATTATGCATTTTTTCTAGTTTATAATATATAGTACAATTATTTGGCTTAAATACAGTACGATGCCATATATTATAGTAGTTGGTAGTCTTAACCTTGACAGTAACATATGTATATAGACAGACAAACGGGCAAAGAGGATAATTTATAAGGTTTTGGCCATTTAATTTTGGGTATGGACCAGTAAAGAGATATAATTAAGACACATCAAAAAGCGATCACTGCAGCCAGTCAATACTCGATCGCCGCAATTCGAGCCCGAGCTAGACAAGTGTGGGATGAAAGGAGCCTAAATCACTAACCCTCACTCAATGGAGCTCGAGAGCTAACCTCTAAACGGTCTGCCAATTAATGTTCTACTCGAGACTGATACCGGGCTCGAGTCACACATGAGTGCTCTCGAAATCAGTTTGTTTTATGGCATCAGATAAAATGGAGCTCTATCTTGTATACTTGTTTTTCAATCCTTTATGCAAGTAGGTATATCATATATCATAGGCATCAGTGCACTGCTTGTAGCTACATTTTTTGGTGAAGTTCATTTTTTCGTCAAAATTTCGTATCCAGAAACGTAGTACAAAAGTGTACTACAAGTAAGAGCAACACACTGTACACAGTACATGAGAGGGAGCAAGAAAAAAGTAGAAACCAATTTTTTAAAAAATTCACGTTTATTTAATAGAATGGTTCAAATAAAGATTAAAGTAAATTAAAGAAAATTCCGGGTTCGATTCTTGGTATGGTAACTTTCGGAAACAAACTTTCTGCTATTCTCTATGGTCTGGGTGTCTGGCATCGGCTCCAGAGTTATCATCATTATTATCCGAGCGTTAAATCCCAGTTGCGTACGGAGCCTTCACTCCAACACCCAGGGTCCGCTGACCATATCAGCGTGCAGTTTGTTTGCTGTGACGGACATGAAGACTGCCGCGGGTGCGGGAGTTTCTGACCCGGTCTTTCCGCGTCACTCTACATATCCATTGCAGCATTTTCATCTCCGTAACACGCAGTTTCAGAGTGGTCAGTTGTATATTACCCATAACACTAACGCAACTTTATTATTTATAATAATATTTAAAAAAATTGGTCATTAAATTGTACTTGTCAACAATCCTATTAACCTACGAAACAGTGTTCTATGCGTAAATCCTTTAATTTATTCATTTTATAATCACATCAGAGAAGACTTAAAACGATAACAGTTTAAGCGATCTTGAAAAGCGGATTCAATGCTAATCAAACCAATATGCTGAGTACATATAAAGTTGTAATTGCAAAAACAACATACTGATTGTGGGGCTCATCAAAATTCGCTAGCATTCGTTAACTTTGCCGCGAAACAATTTCTGTTGGCACTCTGAGACTTCATTGTATTCGCGTTTCGGCTTTTGAATTAGACGCTTTGGATTTAAGGATTCCGATAGTGAAAGATAAAGAAAACCTATGGTCTCACTCCAATATCTACCAGTCTGGTGGGTCTGACTGTAAAATTAAATTATCCAAATGTTTTAAACTGACAGTCCTCGTGACTATAATTTCTATCTTCTGAAACCCTAAAGTCTTAGATGATAAACAAATAGAATATACACGTAAATTTAATATAAAATTCCTCCTATTTTAGTCTTTAAATTGTAAATCTTTATTCAAATCGTGAAACCATATCGACTGGAAATAAAAATTCTAAATTTGTGATAGGCGAAAACCGGATCCATATAATCCCCACTCAAATCTTAATCTAATTTCAAAACCTAATCAGTAAAAGATTTCTTGTTGCAGTCGAATTCACATTTCACAAAAACCTATCAATAAAATACAATTCTTCCATAAAAATCAATGACTGCTTCAGAGAAACTTAGTATGAATACAAAATTTAGAATTCTGATATTTTAGGTTGGAGTGCTGTAGCTGTGAACTCGATCCTTACATTAGAAAAGCAGAAGCGTCACGAACCTTGAGATCCGCCGTCTCCTTGCTTGGTTCACTTTGCAGCATGCAGAGGAACACTACACAGCACCAAAGTCACTTTGGAGTGATCTCTTCTTTTGACTAATTACACAATAAGTTCTTGACACGACCAGCAATTAAAATTAGCATAACATAAGTTTAAATAAATATGTTAAAATAAATAAATAATAAACGCACGCCTCGATCTTAGTCATGATGTTGACAGTAAGTGTTCAAAAAAAGACTGCCCTTACTCTCTGTGCATAGGCCGTCGTCTCACACAGAAATAGAGTAGACAGCAAAATTGATGCAGCGATATTCTACCTTATACTAGACAAGGACTGACTCGTCGTCAGCCATTTGCGGTCCACTGCTGGACGTAGACCTCCCCAAGACAGCGCCACTCATCCCTATCCTCCGATTTCCTCAGCCAGCGCCTCCCGGCGACCTTGCATAGGTCGTCGGACCATTGGGTTGGACAAGGACTGAACACGGGTCGATTACGCTGACATTAATAACAATATTAGTAAAGAAACAAAAGCGTAAACTTCCGAATGCTAACAACGGAAGCGGCAAAACGCGTTCCCGAAACTCTCGCAACGATATATTATATCCAATAATTAAAACGCCTCTTATTTGTCTATAACTTTAGGAGTTTTCATTTATTAACACTGAGTTTATTCAGTACTTTCCAATTGAATGACAATATTTATATGACAGTGAAATTATGTTTATATATTATTTTTTCATTGCTCTAGCACAGCAGACAGGCCGACGGCCCAACTGTGATGGGAAGTGGTTGCCGTCGCCTATGGACATTAGCAATACCAGAGGTGTTTCCAATGTGCGACCGGCCATGAAGGAGAAACTGGAACCAGGCCACTGATGCTGGAACACAACTCAAAATTGTTATGACAGCATACTCCAGACGCGGGGTTATTGCTACTCAATCTGTCTAATGCCCAACACCTGGCTGTGGGTTGTTTTGTCTCCTCTTACGACGGGCCGCCCGGCCGCAGGAATTAGTATTCTTTTTCCGTTTCCGCACGGACGGCACAAATTTTAAACACAAAATAAACTGAATAAGTCCAAGTGCCGAAAAGGTAATTAAATGTTTCCACAGGGCTGCAGGCGTGAATTTGTCTTTGTCGGCACCTAGGTCGTAACAATAGCATTCAAATATAAAGTATACCAATTCGTAGAACTTCAACTGCGTGATGTGTTATAGTCGCACAAAAAACTTAACAAAAAGCAAAAAGCAGAAGTTATCAAAGCTTTGTCTGTCACATCCTTGATGATAATTAAGACATCATTAAACATTGCCCTTTATCACTGTGTTCTTGGGAAGCTGTGCACTAATTGCACAAAGTTTTGCGGGTACCTCGTTAAAACTCCGCGGATTTGCGAATGTGGACGAGACGCGCAGTCAGCGTAGCAAATCTGGAAGACAGTTTGCACTTGTGTGGTTTTGGTGTACTGCATAAAAGAATTAACTATGTATTTACATAGCATAAGACAAAGTCGTTTTCTGCGTCTGTCATCATCAGTTGGATAATTTGTCCAGAAAGATTTTCGAAATTATATAAAGCATAGTAAAGATACAATATAAGACATATATTTTTATCACCTCTATAAAGTGTGTAAAAATATTGGCTGAGCAATCATGAAAAACCCTTTTTGTCTGATAAAACGCTGTTAATTCTTCGCCATGTGTCTCGCTATGTGAAGACCAAATAAACGTTTTTCTTCTTTGTTTCTTTCTTACAAACCATGGACGAAACCAAACACGAAGAAACGTCGTTTATCGTTGAAGGACGGGATTTCCATGCATTAATATTCCTTGTTTCGCAAATTGTTATCGGAGATCGCGTAATGATGCATTTGCATAGAAAACGGGAGACCGATTTTGTTTTATATTTTCAACTTAGTACCTACAGTACTGATGAATAAGTTTTTTTTAATCTAGTAGTAGAAGTAGAAAATTACTAAGAAGACAGTTTACCAGTAAACATGTAATTCTGGAAAGATATTTTTTATTTTTCTAGTTCTACTCCAAAATAAATCATAGCATATACGAGTCTATCGCTATCCTTTTCATGTTCAAGATCAAATAGCATGCCGCACTCTCTTGCTTTAAATGGACGGACTTCAAACAGCTGCTATGCAGTGTCATCTTCTATCGCATGGGATATGGTTGGTTGGGACCTCTCAGCCGCACATATTCTCTCGCAGCAATATATCACTTTTCAAAATTCGACAGCCGGAATTCGGAACTGATTTTTCGCAGGCAACCCTATACCCACCCCCGTATTCATAATCTTTATTTTCATTTAATTTTAATTCAATAATCAGACCGGTGCAAAATGCTAGTATCGATTTACCTGTTTATACCTGGCTATCCGAGAGTTGTGACCGGAAAAGAATAGGCAACCTAACATTTCCTTTTTCTATGGGCTTCATACTTTCGATTGGCATAGAATTTCTTTAATAAACAAACCGGTGAAATGATAAAAAAAATTATTATTAATTAATCATATACTGGACTGAAATTTTTTAAGCAACCCATATGCAATATATTTATTGACACATTAAATTAAATATAAAATAGGTTTCATCAAATAATCATCTCAGTGAAGGTCGAAAGGTTGTATAGCGAGATCTTAGACTTGTACTAAAGACTCAGAAATTAAAAAAGTTTTCCCGTACATTTTTTTTTAATACATGGTGTATTTGACACACACGCGTGTTAGAATCGTATTTATTATTGTAAAGTAACCATATGACGGAAGTCGTCAATAACCGGATAGAATATTCATTAATGTAGTAATCGGAAGTCCTATAACCGGATGTCAACGTAGAAGCATTTATTATCAAGCCAACGGATATCTAAAATGGAGTAACCGGAATTTAGAAGTTATACGGATGGTGGAAGTTGGTGTTACGACGGAAGTGAAGTGGCGCCAAAGTATTACAGGATGGTGTCGCTGCAGACGCACTACGAGGATCTTATAAATACTGTGTTCGGGCAGAGGGGAGGGGGTCTTCAATCAGTTTACACCTAGTCTGCAAACGATATTCAGCTAGTCTACAACGATAGCCTACGGTCATCGGTTGAACAGAGCGAAAGCTCTGTTGGGCAAGAGGCCTATAGTATATTGTGGACGATAATTACTGTTCGATAATGGCAGTATTCTTTAAGGGCAAATTGATGCTCGACACCTGACAAAGGGTTGAGACAAACTCTTGGAGTTGTCTTAATATTTCTGTGTATTATTGTGCTGTATTAATATTGTAATAATTATTGTGTAATAAACTTTTGATTATAATGTTTCAGAAATTATTCTTTCTGCTAACACGCGCATACATACTCTTTTGTTTATTGTTCAAGTCAAATTAACAGTGTGGCCTTGGCGAAATCTGTTATTATAGAAGTATAGTCTTTGGCATCAAGTTATTGTAGTCGAATTTCGACCACTAGTAATAGATTATCATTTCAAGAGTGCCAAAAGATCATAATATAATATAAAAATTAAGAAATTACTTACATAAGTAATTTTTCTATTATATTACGTTCTTTTGACACTCTTCATCTATTTCCTATTAAATAAGAGGACAAAATAAAATAAGTACCTAGTTCCCTTTTTTTGTCTTCTTATTTTTTGAAATAAACTTATATAGAACATAATCTCGTATGGATATAATTATTTGCGAGAGAAACAAAAGCAAACTACGGGAATCGGTAGTTTCTAACATTCTCCTAGAATACCTCCCCTATATAGCCTAACTTCATATACAGCAGTAAATAATATGATTTTAGCCAGAGTACAGTATTATCTCATTAGCAACATGCAATTATGAGGAAGCTCGTCCTAGTGATGGGAACCGTGCTGCTATTTTTTATCATTGGAGTAAAATATTTTTTACTGTTATTTTTTATTGTTACCTATGGGCATATAAATAATGAATACGCTTAAAACCCGAGTAACTAAGGGTCTCGATGGCTTGTTGACGCGTCGGTCCCGCCATTCTGTAAGATGAAGTATCAGTGTCACGAGCACCAATGGTTTCCATCCCCTTCTTTTCAGAAAGAGTATTTACTTGCAGCATTATTTGTGCCTTTGTGGGTGTGCCAGCAAAAATGATTATGCGTCATCTGACGATGTAATTTTATAGGAAACTCTCTCTCTCTGTGTCTGGGTGGTGTAATCTAGACCTACGAAAATGTGTAATATCAACTGTGCTCCTACTACGTAATGGGACTGGCACCTAGGCACAGATGCTGGAACATAACTGAAGACTGCTATAGCAGCATACTACAGTCACGGGTTGTATCCATCCAGATGGGAAAATATCCTACCACCTGACGGTGGGTTATTTCGTCAGCTCTTTATTTATTGCAGGAGTTCAGCAGATAGGCAGACGGCCATGGAAAGCGGTTACCATCCCCAATTGACATTTTCAACACCAAAGGTGCTACAAATACACTGCTGCTCTCTTAAGGGAGACTGGAACCTGGTCACTAATGCTCAAACATAATTCAACCATGTTATGGCGACATAATTTAGACCAGGGGTTGTAGCCAGGATACCCGGCCGCAGGAAATTGTATTCTTTCTCCGTTCCCTCAGGGATATAGTCTTACGATAAGACTTAGTATTATATCACCAGCGAGGAATAACATAGTGAAGTGTGGCACGAAAACCATGGGAAGATTTTTGTTAATAAATCTACCTAACCTACAGTTTGAATAAGTTATTTAAATTAAAAACAAAAAGTTAATAACAGGTTTTACCGCTGTATGAAATGTTTGGGGATATTAAATTGATTTAAGTCTCATCCCTAGCTGTGAGCCTGGAGGCAAGTCTTCCTTGTAACAAAGCATTTATACATTTTCGTTTAGAATTATGTATGTAAATCATAATAATAGCAAATGTATGTTCATTAAATAAAAACAGAGGGATAGATAATGTTACAGATGACATGAACATTTGTGCTATGATACATGATGTATACAAATGTAGAGGAGTATGGCAGGAACAGACATACCACGCACACAGTGCCGTAAATAGAGCGGTGCCGCCAGTGCGCAGGCACAGGGCGTAGATTCTGGGGGGTGCAAGAATGGCCGGACCAGGCAGGACTATTATTGTTTCGGTTTAGGTCTAGGCCGCACTACGGTTTTTTCCCGGGGGCGGTTAACCGCTATAATCGCGAAACCGCTCGAGACGTACACACTGCGATTATAAACTGCGAAACCACCCGTGATTTTTTTCACAGTTTGAAGATGGATTTCAAAAGAGCATTATGTGTTTTGGTGCTCTGGTACTAAAAAATAGAAAAAAACCACGTCAACGAAAATTTCGCAAATATTGGGTCCATCCACTCACTACCCGTAGATTTGAGAAACCTTTCTTTCAGAAAAAATATAAAATTTTAAGAGAACATCCAGAGACATTTTCCAACTACTTTCGAATGTGAATAGCCAACTTTGGTAAAAATTTAATTTAATTGTAACGGGACGACAAGACAACTATTCTTCGCGGCGGTCGGCCGAATGTGGGCCGAATACTAGCCAAAAACCGCCCGCGGTTAACGTATAGTGCGCCCACTTAGTTCTATTGATTACAAATTTTGCTACGGTTTTTTACGGCGACGATTTTGTAACATTTCGCGGTTTTAAAATCAGTCGCGGGTAAAAACCGCAAGTGTGGCCGCTTGTATTCGTTTTTGTGTTTCATAAACTCACACGGTTAATAAACAAATAAACTTATGGAATAATAGACACAAAACCTTTGCCTCTTTGCGCGGAAATAAAGCATATTGTTACGACCTAGATGCTGACAAAGGCAAATTCACACCTGCAGCCCTGTAGAAACGCATTTTATTACCTTTTTGGCATTTGGACTTCTTTTGTTTACTTTTTGTTTAAAATTTATGATTAGAAAAACAGCCCATTGTGTATAGTAATCTTTTATGGTAGTCATTAGCCAAGTGTGATTATAAGAAATTCCGTCCACGCGGTCGGGCAGACATATGGCATCTGTGCAGTATACTGCACAGCTGTCATAATATGTCTGCTTTATAAAGCAATGCCCCTACTGAAAGAGGAAGAGGAGGCAGTCAAGCGAGAACCACGAGCGTAGCAAGACGTGTACATTCGGTAATATATTGAGTAACGGACTTTGCGCGTGTTATTAAATCGTGCATAACAATTGGACTGGTTGTGTCCAGTTATATTTGTACCAGTATTATATGTGTTTGTATAGTTCTAATAAACTCTATAGTAATTCTAATGGCGTATTAATTCGAGTCCTGCAAAATGTAACAATATTATACAAATGTCACACTCCATTCGGTTATCCATGGTATAGATGATACACTATATATCCGCGGCTTGAATATGTACT
Source organism: Dendrolimus punctatus (assembly GCA_012273795.1). Lineage (NCBI taxonomy): Eukaryota > Metazoa > Arthropoda > Insecta > Lepidoptera > Lasiocampidae > Dendrolimus > Dendrolimus punctatus. Next base: position 18,448,909 of record CM022541.1, read on the forward strand.
CACATTAACAATCAAACAATTCAATTGTCTATTTAGAGTTATATTTGTAAACAGATTTTCATTCCCACAATGCTTTTACTTTTAATTACTTTTCCTGGAAGGAAACTAAAAATACAAAACAGCTTGGACTTTACAAAGAATTACGTTATAAACTAGATGGTGTTAGTTCTGGCTTGTTTTCTTTTGAATTAGTATAGCGAACTAGTGAGGCCAGATAGTCAATTAGTCAGCTTACTCATATTATGAATAAGGTGTCCAGAAGACTGAAGAAGTAGAATTAAATCATGTGACGATCATATCAATATAATATAGAATTAATATCAATTGATTAGAATTAGTTTTTTTTAAATCTTATATATATAAATCTCGTGTCACGATGTTTGTCCGCGATGGACTCCTAAACTACTCAACCGATTTTATTCAAATTTGCACACCGTGTCCAGTTTGATCCAACTTGAAAGATAGGATAGTTTTTATACCGTTGGAACCGGTAGGTGGCGCTGAGATCGGGTTCTAGAATCCTCTTAACAACGGGGAGCGATTTTGTTTTTGTCTGTTGGAGTGGGTCCCCGGATGGTTTAAATCCACAATTGGAACCGGTAGGTGGCGCTGGGATCGGGTCATATTTTTTCAGAGCAGGACAACGTCTGCTGGGGCCGCTAGTAGATTATAAAATTGTATTGCATGTATTTATTCGTGCGGGCACAAAGACAAAATACAATTTCTTGCGGCCGGGTCACCAGCCCGGTGGACTGACGACCTGCGCAAGATCGACGGCAGGGGATGGATGATAAAGGTGGGACCGGGATATGTGGCGCGTAGGTACTTGGGGAGGCCTACGTTCAGCAGTTGACCGAGATTGGCTGAAGAAGACGAAGAAGAAGAATAGAATAGAATATTATTTATTGCATAAACTGTCACATACATATAATTTAAAGGAGATCTTGTATTCTTTGTTGGAACGACAGTTTGTCCTTTCGAACGTGCAATACAGGCAGTTTATAATGTTGCCAGGCCATTATAAATATAATTTTATTATTATCTTATTATTAATTTTTCTGTCATTTTTCACAAATGTTATCAAAAAAAAGAAATATATAACATTATTCAAAATACTTATACAATTAATCTAACATTAGTTAATTAGTCAATAACAAAAAAAACAAATGTCTAAAAAAATTAACAATAATTATACAATTATAGGTCATAAATTATGGTTTAATTATTTATCTACAATGAATTAATTACATTTTATTGTTTATCAGAATTAAAATATTCTGCAAGGGGGAAAAACACCTGTTAATTAACCATTCTGAGAGCTTGGTTTTAAATAATGGTATGCTTTTAATTTCCTTTGGGCAGCTTATTATATATTAAGATTGCCATGCAGTAAATATTATTCTTGTACAACCAACAAAGAAGAGCGACCGGTCGTAAGAGGCGACAAAACAACCCACAGCTGGGTAGTATGGTATTGGTCTGTCTGGATGGCTATTACCCCTGGTCTAGAGTATGCCGCTATGACAACCTTGAGTTGTATTCAGACATTAGTGGCCAGGTTGCAGTATAATTTAAGAGAGCAGAAGCACCGTTGTAGCTAACAAGTTATATGTCACACCTTTGACAGCCGTACAATTTTTTGGTTTGAAATTCGTTCCTTTAAGTTGTACATCTTTGTTCCTGTAGACCGTATCGACATTGTTGTTTATATTGTTCATTAAGTTTTTATCACAGAAGCAACGAAAAACGCGTTTTTCTGTGACAGTACATTAATCCTTAATGTCCCGCTGTTATGCATGGGATCATTCAGTACCTTTGCTACATTTGATCAAAGTGGATTCCCAAGTTCCACTCATCAGTAAGGTTCACGTGAAGACTTCCTCGCAATATGTTGCTTTGCGTCGTGGAGTTGTTTCGTATACTTTCTCAGAGTCCGCTTCAAAGCTTAGGGTCCGTTTTCCTGGTTTTATTTTACTACAACCGCTATTTGACATCCCTTGTTGAGCAGATGACACGAGTGCTAATGACGCAAGTCATCCTACACAAAGTTAATCCTACATCTCTTGGATCTAAATCTTCTTTCGTTCGTGGTCTATCAGAGGTGACATGGCTACTTTTTCGTCGCTTATTCGTGATAATTGAAGAACACAAACGAGAAAGAATTTGTCTAAACGGGTGTTGCGCTCAAATTTTTATCGGTTATATAAGGGTGAGATTGATTTTTTGTTTATCAAGTTACGCTTGTATTATGAATAATATACAACGGAGCTTTCTGGGGCCTGTCAGATACCCAGACCACTGCAAATAACGAAATTTCATTAACGACCCAGTAGGTAGCGCCGCTAAACTCTTCCTAAATGATAGGACCAATTTTGATGAAATTTTTTGTGTTTGTTCAAATGGATTCGAGAATGGTTTAAATTAACAATTGGTCCCGGTAGATAGCACTGCAACTGTGTTCTAAATTTTCATTTTTTAAGGGTAGAAAAATGTCTGCCAAGTATAGCTAGTAATAATGTAATTATCATCCCGCTGTATCTATAGCTCAACAGTGTCGAAACAAAAAAATATGCCGCGGCCACACGAACGACAAAAGTTTTTGTTGCTACGTAACAGAGCGTTTAGCAACGTTGTAAAGCCGTCGTTTGACGACAGCTTTATGACGTCGATACTTTGTTGCCTGTGTCCATACTGGCTGAATAACGGACGAAGTCATAAATCAAGTAGGTCTAGTATTACTTGTTAGAACGAGCAACACTAAGGCCGTGTCGCCATTAGACGAACGGTTAGCGGCTGACTCTGAGCGACATATCGGTTGCTAAATCAATGTCGAGTTAACGACCGAACTGTAGCGTATTAGTCGCGAAGTGCTTGTGAACTCCTGGGAAGGAAGGTAAACAGTTAGTACATAACGCCACGCGCTCCGGTGTAGTGACCGAAATGCGACGACGACTGCGCGCATCGTTCGCTGCTAATCGTCCGATCGCCCGCGACTGAATGAATCGACAAGCAATAAGCCGCAAACTGCGTATATTACGCTATATATGGAAACTCCATTTAAAAATTATAGGCAGGCGAACTGGAAGCTACTAGTTAGCCGCTCACTGTTCGTCTAATGGCGACACGGCCTAAATCTGAACTTTGATCAATTACCGTGTAGCATGTGTGTGTTAGTTTAATTTCTGGATTAAATTTAAACTCACAAGTTTTTATTCAAATTAATTTAGTGCACGCCTGTGGTTTAAAGAGCAAGCAAACAGGTTACATTGTTCTAAATTTTTATGTTAGTGCTATTTTTCCCCGGAAGATTCACTTCATTTTATATCGCAAACTCTCCCATCTCACGGCATTTAAAGTAAAAGTAATGACCATTTTCGGTATTAAAACTACATTTAAACAAAATTACAGCAAAACCGATCCAGTATTCCTAGTATTTTTTCCGTGGAAGCTTAACAGATAGACATATCGGGTATTATCGCGTTTTTTTTTTATAGACGCTGAATTTTTATATCTATGAATTTGAGAAATGCTTGCTCTCATACAAAATTTCATCCTCATTTCAAACCGTTCTAGTTTTATTTATCTATCCCTCGTCTATGTAAACTACATAAATGACAAAAATGACCAAAATAACCAAAATGAAGATATGGGCAAATTACAAAATATAAAACCTATCCTACTTTCTAAGATAACTGTTGGGTGAATCCCAACACCATAATAAATGAAAGATAACTTGATAGTCAACGAGTTTATTGGAGTTCAAAATGACATGAGTGTCATCGGCGCGTGATGGTCGTGAACTGACTCGACTCGTCTGCGGAAGTCATAACTAATCTGTGCGGTTACACCGTACAATAACCTTTATATAAATCTATTCCATTATCTGGGATGAAAGTATCCCTTGTCCATCCTCGGTATTAAAATTACAATTATATACCGAAATTCAGCCAAATCCGTCTAATAGTTTTTCCATAAAAGCATAACAAAAAGAGAGGTAATTATATTTTTATCCCAGAAACTATCCCATTTTTCAGGACCAAGTATTCTATGTTCATCCTCGGCATTGAAAATTTATTTATATATACAGAGTTTCAGCCAAATCAGTTCAGTAGTTTTTCCGTGAAAACTTAGCAGACAGACAGATTTACTTTCACATTTAATTTTATAATGTTAATAGGGATTGCAAAGAAGGCTACCTGGGGCGAAGTCAACGCGTTGCCAGTCTTTAGTGCGGATAGGCTAGGTAAATGGAATTGGTACATTAAAAATGACTTGGTGACCATGACACCACCTGGGAATAAAGACTTAAAAGTAAAGAAAAGAAAATGAAATTGATTCACAATTGACGAAGAAATCAAGTAACGAACATACAGACGAATTGAGGACCTCCTCCTTTATGAATTTACGAAGTTGATCCATAAATAATTTTTAGATTACTTTGGTATTACCAAAATACCTTTAATCATCAAGTCTGACCTATTTTCCATGGGCAATAGACATAAGAAACAAGAAATGTAAAATTGCAATCACAAAAATTACATTTGAAGTACCTCGTCGAAACCCTGCAGGCAATTCCCAAACCCCCTATTTTGCTGTTGTAAATCAAAGGCACGTTTCAATACAAATTAATATGAGTTATTGACAGACAGACATATTGACTGTAATATTATGGATTTGATCCCATTTTGGCTCGACTTATTCCGCTTTCCTTTACGTAAAATAATAAAATACTGCTTCGATTTCGTCAATTGATTAACAAATTCCTCTTTAGAAAAAACTTCAGTCACGTTACCAGGGTCAGATACCTTCATTATTTTACTAGACTATAAAACGGTTCCCTTTTTTAAGGCCACTGAAGCCAGGTCTGTATCTTATCGACGGTTCATTTGCCTTACTGATTGGCTAGTTAAACACCATACAACTAATGATCAGATATATGAAACGGCTATAAGAGTTCAGTTCAAATCAAGCTCGAGTTGACGGGGGATCAAGCGTCGCCCCGGGGCTAACTCGCAGGCTGAGCTGAGCCCACGCCAGTCAGGGCTGAGTAGACCACAGCTGGATCTCATAGCCTTGACATATGATGACGGGAGAAGAACCGAAGTTAACGAGAGAAGGAGGAGGAGAACGAATATCACACTGTCCCACCATTATGTCCCGAAGCAGTGAGGTGTCCGCATGTTACGGGTAGTATAATAATAAAAGATACAATTATACCGCATACATGTATTAAGTAAAATGAAAAAAAATTGAGAGGGAGGAGTGAGTTTTGCCTTGGCTTTCCTTCAGCTTTTTGTGGCGGTACTGCACTGAAGTGTCCGCAGGTCCCGGAGGTAGTGCCGACAGTGCTATTAAGAATCCTCCTTCCAGTCAATAACTTCACTGGCGCGAAGAGTAGGTGGGTACTCCACAACCCAAGGTCGAACACAGGATTTAAAAAGAACCTGGAATTTACGTCCAGCGTGTTAATATTACGCCCAAAGCTCTTCCAAACATGGGCCACCTCGGCAAGACAACAAAACAGGGCGAAAGACAATAGCTGTTGAGGTGGCCAAGCGGAAGGCAGACGGAGTTAAAGAAAATTTAAAATAAATAAAATGATTTTGCAATTAATGAAATGAGATTAAAGCTCTAACACTAACATGAATAAAAACCAAGATAAATAAAAACGTAGTAGGGCATTCCAAAGCTGTATAACATTGACGTATCTATAGCCTGTATCGGGAGAGGAGTACTACTGCGCGTGCCAATGCGTCTTTACGAGGTCACCGTCCTTCAGCCGACACCCGGAGAAATAATACCGCTGCGGGGGGCCTTTAGCTTGCTAGGGAGCAAAGGATCAGCAAGACCGCTTTTTAAAAAACTGGGTATACTCATCCTACCGAGTATACAAAAGTATCAAGTTGCGGTGTATGTGCGACTTAATGTTCATACCTATGCCAAGCATAGTGACGTGCATACGCACTTTACTCGGCATAGGAATGACATGAGTAACATAAAACACAGACTTGAGAAATCGGGGAGATTGACGCATGTCATGGGACCGCTAATATTTAATAAACTACCGAGTTGGATAACGGAGTCATCATCCGTCAGCTTATTTAAAACACGGCTCAGGAAATGGTTAGTCGAGCACACCTTCTATAATCATGAGGAGTGCATATCCTATAATATGATATAATTTTAATTTTATTTATGACCATATAATTTTAATTTTATTATTAACTGATGTAGAAATTGACGTGTAACTTTGTTATGAATAAATGATTTCTGATTTCTGATTTCTGATCATCGATCCCCGTATGACGAAGTGGATGTGCTCTGCTTCCCGGGGCACATTCAGACACTTTTTGCGCTGCATCGGACTGGGCGCAACTATGCTCTAAGTATCAGCCTTTCCTTACACAACAAAGCGCGGGGCACATGGGAGGAGGGTGGTTTTAGTGGGTATTAGCTGCTGCCCGTGCAGCGTATCCTTGAATCTCCACACATGCTGAGTCGATCGCGAGTGGGTTACATAGTATGCAGTAACCTCGTTCGCGATCGATGTTGGTCTGATCCCTTGCCAGGGATCAGACCCTGTGGTGTGCGTAAACAGCATTTCCCCCGGATGAAAAAAAATCTATAGCCTGTATACACTTCTTAATGTCTTGATGTGACAAAAGAATGATAATTATGTATTGTTAAAAATACCCCCGATTTTCGCCTGTGACCTACTACGAGTTTTTGTCATACCCATATTGTAGCTAACAAAAAAATGTCAACTTATAACCTTTTATTTTTCCACTTAGCTCAAACCGCCTTATTCATAATAGTTATAAGAGATTTAATAAGCCCATTAAAATACTATTTCATCTGCATATACTATAATAGTACAACTGTTAAGGATGTCGAGTTTATGCAATGGATTTAACAATTATAAAAAATCAGGAAAAGCTAATTTGGACCCGAAGATTCCGCAAAAGCATTGTTTTTTTAATTTATATCTATCCGTCAGTTAGAGTATCACAATAAAACTACTGAACGGATTTCAATGAACTTGACATAGAGCTAGCTTATATCCCGAGTTAACAATTACGATACTTTTTATACCAATAAATGTTATTGTTTCTTTGGTATAAACTAATATAGTCATAAAGATGGTGCCACCAAAGAAATTGTACGTCGTGCTTTTTTTGGTGCTGCCGTTGTAGTTCACTACCAAATACGTTGTCATAGCAACGCGAACGAAGTGTCGCTGGTATTACTAGTAAATACTAAACATAAAACAGCATTCCCATAAATATCCCACTGGTGAGCTTGGGCCTCCCACTATTGGCGAATGGACAGTATACCCGCCACGCTTGTCCAAGGCGGCTTGGCAGGTTTAACACATCGTTTATCTCGATGTGCAGGTTGCATCACGATGTTTTCCTTCACCTTTATTAGCACGTGATAATTGTAACAATATGCACATTAGGACAGAAAACTGCCTAAGTGGAAGAAAGAAGTCGTGGTAGTGTAATGGCTAGCGCACGCGTCCCAAACTCAAAGGGCGCGAGTTCGATCCTCGCCGGAACGCAAGCAATTAATATATACACTTTATAGCTTCGGTGCGCTGCAGCTCACCTCTCTACACCCCTTAGACACTCAGACCAATGTTGCCCCTGTCTTCTATAGCATTTTTTGAGGCCCATTGCAGAGAGTGAAAAGTCACTGTCTGCCCCTTTGTCTGTCGTCTGTCCATGTTCCCCGAAAATTGCGACGGGCAGACGCCATAGTCCCCATATTCCCAAACCCTTACCACTAGCAGTTGATCCCAATAGCCTGGTACTTTTTGTTCTCATTTCCCACAATAGTCCTACACTGGCACAGGGATAATCACCGGTCAGTGTCAGGCCACATTTACATTAAATTTATCAAGGGGCCTCTACGTGTAGATACTTCCCATGGCTCCACGCAAGCCCTCCAAAAGTCGGGGCTATTTTTATAGTAGTCTCTAGAGATTTACACTTTATATACCTTATATGCTTAAATAATATATATCTTCATTATGCTCACCGCAAAGCAGTGGAACTCACTGCTGGAGTCTGTTTTTCCCGAAATATACAACCTTGGGGTCTTCCAGTCACATGCGTATAGGTACCTTCAAGGTAAGCGTGCTCCATCTTCGATCATATCTACAAACGCGAACCTATACAGTAATAAAAAAGAACTTAAAGAGCCTGTAAGCCTCACATTGCCATTATCATGAACGGAGTAAGTCAAACCTTAGTCTAATGCTGACGCCATCAATCACTTGGCTGTTGAATTGGACCCGGCTGGGTAAATCCCTCTTTTTCCACACGAACCCCAATCCGAGATAGATCAACGCGGCGGAATACATCGGGTCTAGCTTAAATGTGCCGCGCGTTTCCTGTTTTCAGGTTTTCCCGGAAGGATATTTACCGGCGTGTGTTTTCGAAGTGTATTCCCCTAGCATAACACGTTTCGAAAGCATATTAAATTTTTAATATTTTGGAAATATAAGACTAGCATGTATAAAGAGATGAATAAGCCAATATTTAATGCTATTTGTGATGCATTAAATCACTTAGCTTTAATCACTTAGTTAGTACATCAATCTGACACATTCACTAACAGTAACGTTATCCCAGGTGGACAGGGACACGAGGCAGATAATATTTCTAAAATCCGTTATTTATGCTTACAGTCAAACCATTGGCTGCGATCCATTTGAAGCTCACAACGACCATGCTCACGACCGCAATCTTTCTCTTTTGATTTGCCTGTTCCACTTGCTTGCGGGCGTAACAATCATAAACTGCGTTCATTTCACTAACCACGAAATACACAAATGTCATTGGTTGCTATTTGGTCAATTTGAATATCGGACCTTTGTTAAAGTACATTAATCGATTAACTGCGTACAACGCCCACTTCGACTTAGCTCTTGACAGGGGTCGTTGTGAGCGCTGCATGTTGAAGAATTATGACGTCTTTAGTGACGTTTCTTGGCGACCATAATGGTGGTTGCTATGTGGAACGGCTGAAAGAACATTTTGAGTATTGTTAGCTACAAGAGCAACGCGCTAAACCAATCTATCATATTGATTTTTATAGTGTGTAACTCAAAAGACCCATTCATTTTTCCAGAATGATTAAAAGTTCAAATCGATCGAATCAATTCAAGTTAACATATTTATACAAATACTAGCTTCTGACCGCGACTTCGTCCGCGTGGTGGGGTTTTTTAACTATCCCATGGGAACTTTTTAATTTTTCTGGATCAAAAGTATCCTATATATTGACCAGGGATATAAGCTACCACCATAAAAAAAATCATTTAAATCGGTACAGTCGTTTCGGAGATTATCCCGTACAAACAGACAGACAAAAAGAGAAACAAAAAATTTGGAAAAATCTAAATTAGTTTTATTCCACTTCTTACATACCCCTGACTCGGTTTTTAGCATTTTTTCACTGTACAGACATTTGACTTCTTGTATGTCTATTGATAAACTTTATTTACTTTTTTGTCTGAGATTGGTGCCGATTGTAGATCTGTGCAGGTCGGTAATGATCTTTATAACAGGCCACCAGTGTTCCTTCATGACTAAAAATCTGTGTCTTAAGTAGTATTAAATTTTAACATAATTATTTTAAAATTACAGACCAGACATTTCAATATTTTTTATGGTATAAATTCTTATTGTTACTTAAAAATTAAAAAAGGAAACAAATACCAAAGAAATCATTCTGCATAATAAAATTTTGCAAGTCGACTCTTTCTTCCCAAACAAGATTCGAAGTTACCACTTTTTCAGTTTAATTAAATGAAGTTGGCAAAGACGGAAAAATTCTACTGCAGTTCGAAGTAATATAGACGGATGAGTTTAATTAACATTCATTAGTTTGTAGAGAGCTTTGCCGTGACTTTATTATATTTTTTTTATAATTACTCATATCATTTCCTTGTAGTATTTAAGCGTTGTAGTTTAAACTTGGTTTACATGTATGAAAATTAACAACAAAAATTAATATATTTGTTTCAAAATGTTGATGATGATGTTTTACCTACCTTATACTAGGCCAGGATAGAAAAATATATAATAATAACAGCCCAAGGATGCCGCATTGACCTCCCGTTTATAGACGAACAGATAGTATACCCGCTGTGCTTATCCAGAGCGAATTGGCGGGTGTTATAGATAGTTCATTGAAATGTTACATGAGCTTTGCATTTGTTAGAGGACGCAATTTTATTTTTGGGGCATGTGTGGGGGGTCAATAGAAGCTTAACCTCAAGTTTGTGGGGTCGCCACCCTTGTCCCCCGGCCGCCAACTTGGAAAAAGCGGTGAAAACACTTTTTTCGTGATATCTCGGAAACTATGCGTCTTACAAAAAAATTGTAAAGTCATAATTTGTAGCAAATTGTTTTTCCCACAAATAGTTTATATAACTTTTTGTCCTAAGTTAAAAATTAAAGAAGTTATAAGCAAAAAAGTGAGAATTTTTTTATATATTACTAACTCTTTTCTTTACCATAGAACTTACCAAATGTAACTTATCGAATGTTAAGCAGGTAGAAAAAGGTACCCCATTTTCTTCGCCACCTATGAGGTAGAGGCCGTAGGCACAAACTTGAAGTTAAGCTTCTATTGACCCCTACACATGTCCCAAAAATAAATTGCGTCCTCTAAAAAATGCAATATTCGGTCCTTAAATTGTAAGATTTCAATGAACTAAGAGTAGTAACTGTAAACGGATCAAATAAACCAATAAATAGTAGGTACCACCTTTTAACGTAAACAGTTGGTAATTATTACAAGTTTTTATTTAACTTGTAATGGATGTATGTATGTAAGTTCGGATGAAATCTTGCAAGTTAAAAATGACCAACTTCCCGGTTTCCAATTGAGCTGAAATTTTCCTCACATGTATATCGCGTGACAATTCAGTAACATGGTACCATACTTGGCTTGCACTCTCCTGCTACATGATATCCAGGATCTCAAAAGCTTGTATTTAATAACCTTTTTAGGAAAGCTTATTTTATCTGTATAGAGGGTGTAGTAGTGGCAGATAGAACATTGGCTGCGTTTTTATCTTATATTAACTTCCTAGAATAAATTTACCTATTCGAAAGTAAACTTAATTATAACTGGCAGCAGCGTTGTGACTGCATTACTGGCGTTGTGACTGGTTAATTGATTCAATAAATTAAATTCATTATTTCAATATCGCAGTGTGCGCTTGCCAAATCTAACCCGTCGCGTCTAAATAACACCTCAGCGCTTTCATTAAAACAAAACGGGCGGCGTCCCAGTAAATAATTTAAATTGAATCCCAGAGCAAATTAATATCGACAACCCCACGGCTGGTCAGCTTTTTGGTTCTATTTTTGATTTTACAAGAGACTCTTTTTTAATAAATAGAGTTGTTCGGGAAAACATAGAAGTTTAGTCTCCGTGTCTGCCATTGACCAAATTTACTCCAGATCTATTCATTGTATTGTTACACACTGACAAAAGTGAATGCACACCTGCAGTTTATTACTTTTCGCGCATTTGGACTTCTTTTGTTTACTTTGTGTTTAAAATTGGTAATTAGAAAACCATCCTATTGTTATTGTACTCGTCTATGGCATTTATATCGTTTACAAAACAATGCCCGAACCGAGGGCTGAGGCAGTGAAGCGACGATTACGATACGGGCAAGACGTGTGTACATTCGATAAGCTGTATAGTGACGGACTTTGCGCGTGTTATTGAATCGTGCAGTTTGTGCTGGTTGCGTCCAGCTTTATTTGTACCTGTGTTATAAGTTTTTGTTTAGTTCTAATAAATTCTATAGTAAATCGTTTTTTTAATTCGAGTCCCACACTCGTAACAGTATATTATCTAAAATAATCATGACTGTGTGTGTAGTTTGCTGCCAATATTTAAGGAGTTAATACAAATAAATTCCTTTACAGAAATTGATACTTCAGGTTATACTATGATAAGAGTGGTCTTATCGCATATAGGCTACGTTCCATTAGTAGCTCACAACTACCACTTTCAAAACCGCGAATTTTCCGTTCCACTTGTTTGCCGGCGAAAAACCCAAGTGGAACGGTTATTCGACGCACCTCTTGACGTAGGAAATTACTGTAAATGATTTACTTTTTGTTTATGCGGTGAACAATAAAGTATTTTCTATCTATCTATCTATCTAGGTCGTTGTGTTGTGCGATCGAAAATGATGACGTCATTTGTGACGGTTTTGCCACGACCGTTGATAGTGATATCTTCTTTTATTATTGATTTTGGGAAGTAAATCAGGCTTTCACAGCGATGGTGTAGACAATAAGTAATAAATAAACTCTCCATAATAATATATTCAATATACTGTTTGAAATAAAAAATTCATAAAAATATTGAATACTCTAGTAATAGTGATAAGAATTCATTGAAATGTCATTGTCAAGAGTGATATGTTGTCAACGTCACTAGCGAAACTTCATATCTGTGAAGGTGAGGCGGCTATATATATGAAGGATTAAAATATAAGATGTGGTGGACCCGTACGAGGCAAAACAACAATTATAATTTAATAAAAATGGGACTAAATAAAATCAAACACCATTTTTCCTCATTTCCGAATCACAACCAACTCGATTTTATTTAATAATATAAACATCGAAAAACCGAGCGGCCAGTGTTAAAATATTTACACAAATAAGCATTTATTCCACAACATAACCTCTTCTTGGAAATGGTCGCCGGCGCACGAGATTTCGACGAATTACTATCAATTGCCCATATTCTAAGTGAATTATAACGTAATTAGTGTCACTGATAGAGTGATAATTGTTATTTACGCAATAGAATCACTACATTGTTGGTTCAGAAAAGTAAAGTTATTGGATATTATAAAGAATGTTAATTTCATAAATACATACATACCTACATATTTGTGCCGCCATACCATGATGAATTCTGATAACTAAAGCCTTCCTGAGCTTATACGACCCTGACGAGCTTACAAACTTTACATCTTATACAAACACAATAGAATACAACAAATACATACATGGGATAAGGTGAAAGAAAAGAGAGATACAGAAAATAACACTGCTATAAGATTTGGTGGTACCAATAATATCCAATTTCCAACAGATAATAATAATAATATGTTTAATAGATATTTCTTATTTTGGGTATAAGTATTAATGTATATGTTCATACTATGTATTTAAATAAGTACATAAGGGGATATTTGAAAGTTGCACCCGTGACTGAAAAATTGAGAACAAGTTGATATAGGTGTAGCCGCAGACGTCCGATCATCACGGCGGCCGCTCACAAATTGTTGCGGACAGAATCACTCCGCTGACCTCACCCCCGTAAAGCCCGTGCGACCACGCCCCGCCTACCGCGGGGACATAGCTCGCTCCGTTAGCTGCTAAGCGTCTGCATTTTTGTAGTATTTTAGTAAGCGCGGAGCGAGCCTACATCATGCATTCCTGAACTGCAATTCAAACACACAACTTTGTTTCACTTCTACCTGAAGACCTCTAAATAGGCATATAATGAGGAGGGATGAAAATCACGTGGCAAAAAGAATGATATACTACGAGATATATAAGTACAAATGTAAAGGCAGAGGAAAAAAGATGGATGGATTGTGTGAAGGATGATAGTACTATTAACGTAGTATTATTATTAGTAACGGATTATCCGTGCAGGAACGGAGAAAGAATACAATTTCCTGCGGCCCGGCGGCCTGTCGTAAGAGGCGACAAAACAACCCACAGCCAGGTGGTAGGGCATTTGCCCGACTGGATGGCTACCACCCCTGGTCTAGAGTTTGTCGCCATAACAACCTTGAGTTGTGTTCCGGCATTAGTGACCAGGTTCCAGGCTCCCTAAAGAGAGCAGCAGCGCATTCGTAGCACCTTTGGTGTTGCAAATGTTCATAGGCGATGGTAACCGCTGTCCATCAAGTGGGCCGTCTGCCTGTCTGCTGATCTCCTGCAATAAAAAAAAAAAAACTATGATGATTTGTCGTGTGACAGAAGAGGTATGTCAGAATAGAGGAGAGTGGAAGGAAAAGACATATTGTGCCGGCCCCACTTAATTGGGTCAAAGAAAGAAAAGAGATGTTTCATAATTTCAAAACGAACTGTGTAACCAAATTTTGAAAATTTATTAAAATCTATGCAAACAGGGAATTGCTCTAAATCTGTTTGGCATGTATATCGATTCCAATAACCGTTCTACAGGATCGTTATAATAAATTGCAACGATATGTGGAACAATACAGATCTATAGATACAAAAAAAATGTCCTAATGTAATTTACTGTTTTGAGTATGATATTCTTCTAATAACGAATATAATAAACAGGTATGACGCAATATTATAATAGTTGCCTTGCATCAATTTGTATTTGTGTTCCATCGTGACTCGGAACAATGTATTTGTATAGTCTGTCAGCTACTGAGAAATAAACAATAATTAATTATATTTTAATAATTAAAGACTAAAACATTATTTTTTTGTAACTTTGGTCGCTAATATTTAAAGCGTCATGCTTTTTGAAGATAAAAGTAATAATACATGGGGTTGTCTGGAAGAGATCGCTTTTTATCGAAGACCACCCTTTGTGCATAATTAGACAACGTTTTAGTATGTGCGTTCATTTTTGTATTGGTGTACCATAAAGAGTTTTTGATTGATACAATCATGCATTTTATATTCAAGTACTGTGTATAGATTTTTTTTGCATTTAGCTACACTTTTGTGTAGCGGCATAATGTATATATGTGATGAATACAATGAACACACCTTCCTGTAGAACTTAATCAATACAGATCCAATAGCTTCCAAGAATACACACTGAGTGATGACCAATAGCAAAGACAATTTTAAAAGTCCTATTGGTCCTGTTATCATCAAAATTCCTACGGAACTCTAAAAGCATATCTGTAATGTTAATGACAAATCCAGTGGCAAGTCACGGTCCGTTGATTAAAATACAACCGGGAAATGCGTGAGGCAACGCTGTCAGGTAATTCTCTCGCGCAATGCCAGCTTTGTCCCTACGAAAAAGTTATATCCCCATATTAATTCTCCGATGGTTTCTTCGTGATTGTTTCGATCCGAAGTTTCTTCTTTATTGTAATGCGAAATATTATTAACAACAATTTGTTAATTTAGGAGATTACGCGATAATTTGAATGAATAATAGAATGACCGGCATGTAACACACATTAGACTTGGCAAGAATTACCTTTGATATAGGTTGCCTATAATAGATTGGATCGCTTGTTAGGATAGCTGACCTAGCGAACACTACGAATTTTTCTTGTGCGATATTTTTCCCACAAAATCTGTATGGGACTCTGTAGATGCGCTCGCACTATAGAATTAATTCCTCAGTTGGAATGCTAAAGCTTTTTCATTGCACTTGTTCAGCAGACAGGCAGACGGGCCACCTGATGGAAAGTGATTGCCATCGCCGGCGGATATTTGCAACACTGGGCATGTGCTACAAATGCGGTGCTGCTCTCTATAGGGAGACTGAAACCTGGCCGCTAACGCCGAATCACAACGTAAGGTTGTTATGGTGGCATACTCTAGACCAGGAGTAGTAGCCATCCAGACGGGCAAACACCCTATCAGCTGTGTAAGGTAGAAGCATAAATTCCACTTTATTTTGATACTTAACATGGGTCTACGAAAGCGGCCGCCTTAGGCCGGATTTAAATTCTGTAGATTTCTACAGTATCGATGTGCGTTTTAAGCCGGCTGTCTATACTGTAGAAAAAAATTGTATCCATGCTTTTTTTTTTAATTGTTTATTATATCTAATTCAATTTTTATTTCAAAACTTAGCAAGTTCCGTTCCGCCAGACCAGAGTAAATAACGGAACGTACGTTTATGAAATTAATGCAGGAAAATGCCGGAAATTGAATCCAGGACATTTACATTCCAGTCGTCTAATAAGAATATTAATTAATAAAGTCATTAAATTTTTTATTGATTTGATTTATAGTGTTATTAAAGCACTTTATATTTCTGTTCTTCCCCTTAATTCAGTGCATTACAATATTGTTTGTAAAACGAGACATGCATAGACAGACGGACATGACAATTTTGTTAAGATTCCATTTTTTCCAAAATGTCTACAAGTCCCAAATTAGCTGGTGAACTACTTAAATATAACTTTATAACCATCTATGTAACTTTCTTATAAAGCGACTCTCGAGGGAGGTAAAGTCTAGATATTTCACAGCTAATCGTATGCTTGGGACCTAACTTCGTAGCTAAGTGTTTACTTTGTAATTATAGAATACGTGACTTTTTAGTTTAATGTTTTAACTAAATAATTGAAGTTTAAATTGTTAAGTAAAATAAGCCATCGGGAAAAGTACTTTTGTTAGTATACTGCCTTTTTCACGCTTAAATACGTAGTAGCTTCATACCTTCATTTTGTTGTATGCATATATAGGTATATAAACGTGAAGCAAAAACTTTGTACCCCTTTTTACAAAAATTCCGCGGACTGAGGAGTATGAAATTTCGCACACTTATAGTTTACATAGAAAAGGAGTGCAAACTGCAAATTTATTTATTTTTTAATTAAGCATAAATAAATACATTGAATCAATAAAAAATAATATTACACACACTACCATGTATTTGACACACATACGCATATATACTCTTTTGTTTATTGTTAAAGTCAAATTAATAGTGTAGCCTTGGCAAAATCCATGATTATAGAAGTATATAATATACTAGCGGCCCCGGCAGACGTTGTCCTGCTCTGAAAAAATATGACCCGATCCCAGCGCCACCTACCGGTTCCAATTGTGGATTTAAACCATCCGGGGACCCACTCAAACACACAAAAACAAAATCGCTCCCCGTTGTTAAGAGGATTCTAGAACCCGATCTCAGCGCCACCTACCGGTTCCAACGGTATAAAAACTATCCTATCTTTCAAGTTGGATCAAACTGCACACGGTGTGCAAATTTGATTAAAATCGGTTGAGTAGTTTAGGAGTCCATCGCGGACAAACATCGTGACAGGAGATTTATATATATTAAGATATAGTCTTTAACAACAGAACCTTAATAATATTCAGACTTGTAATTTAAACTAATTATGGTCGAATTTCGACCACTGGGCGACCACTACTTGTGTTTATTCTATACTTGCGTTTCGATACACATACCACTCATCTTCAACATTCGTCCATACATATTGTTCTCAATAAATTAAATACATGTAGGTTCAGTAGTTTTTAAAAAAAAAAATACTATGACATAGAAAGGCAAAATTCATAAAATAAGAACTGGTTTTGGTGCGGAACTTGCAATTTAATATCATCCTTTGCCAGTTTTACGTTGTCTGTGCATCCTTGTATGTGTGAATAATGTATATATATATATCTTCTAATATATAAAATTCTCGTGTCACAGTTTTCGTTGCCATACTCCTCCGAAACGGCTTGACCGATTTTGATGAAATTTTTTGTGCTTATCCGGTATCTATGAGAATCGGCCAACATCTATTTTTCATCCCCCTAAATGTTAGGCATAGTCCACCCCTAAATTTTTTATTTTATTTTTTAGACAAAATTTTTAATTTCTATACATTTCTATATATATATCGTTAAAAACGATATATATATACATTTCTTGCGACGCCTCCTAAAAAGCTTCCTTTTAATGAAAAAACACTGGGATTTTTTTTAATAATATTTTCAAGTCAAGACAACACGTGCCCCAAGACGATTTAAGTTAATTTCTGGGTAATATCATGTTTTTTCAGGAAACTTCTTCATACTTAGAAGTAATAATTATTTTAAGATTGGAAAAGTTTTAACAATGAAATACCTTCCGTATTATCATTCTCAGTGATGAATTTCAAATTATAGTTTCAGAAAAAGTTTAAAATTCTTCGTGATTCAAGCTTATCTTTTAATTTTTCTTATATTTTTAGTTTTAACTTGAATCGTCTTGAGGCACGTGATGTCTTGACTTGAAAAAATTATAAAAAAATCCCAGTATTTTTTCATTAAAAGGAAGCTTTTTAGGGGGCGTCGCAAGAAATTTAATTTTTAACGACCACCCTAATATACATACATACATAACTTCACGCCAGGTCCCTTGCGGGGTAGGCACGAACAACAGAGCGCCATTTAGGCTTATTCTTACACACCTCACTTGCTTCTTTGACATTCATAGTTCTTGTCATGCACGCTCGTCTGTTCTTAAGGCTCCTGACATCACCCTAATATATATATATATATATATATATAAACGGAAAAATATCCTAAAGAAACCTGAATATCGAAATGCCTGAAACCCACCAAGCCTTAAATGTTGTTGAGACCAATTTTGATGATTTTTTTTTGTGTGCTCTAGTGGATTGAACGGTTAAGATTTACAGTTAGATTCGATAGGTGGCGCTAGAATCGGTTTTATTTTTTCAGACAAGGACACCCTCTGCCGAGACCGCTGGTCTAATAATAAATTCTAAAGACGTATTATTTCATATTAATTTTCTGATTGTATGCAAGAAGAGCCGTCTCATGGAGACGTTTTTATTAAATCTTACTTACTTTCACGTGGAGCTATGAAACGTTGAGTATCGTGATCTATTTTATACTAATATATAAGACTGAAGAGTTTGTTTGTTTGATTGAACGCGCTGATCTGATCACTGGTATGATTTGAAGAAAAAATCAGTACTAGATAGCCCATTTATCAAGGAAGGCTATAGGCTATATCATCACGCTAATACCAATAGGAGCGGAGCACCAATGAAGAATGTCAAATTCGGAGGGGTTTGGAAAAGAAATCGCGGGCACAGCTAGTAGTATTATAAAATTCTAAACATGCCGTGGCTGTACATTAAAGCTATTTAAAAAAAACAACTAGAATACACTATATAAACGACGGAGAACCGAATTGTATTTTTTTTTTGTTTTTTGGTCTGTTTGTATATTTGTTCTGGATTCACGTAAAAACTACTGATTCGATTTCGATGCAGTTTTTTCTTGTCGACGGCTAATTTATAGACTTAAAATCTACGCTACTTTCTATCCCGAGAATCCAACGGGAATTTGCTGGGAATGATTTAAAATGGCAAGATTAAAAAAATCCAATGTCATTTTTTATTGAGCGATAGCAAATTTTATATAATAAAATGTGTAATATTTATTGCCCCGGCAATCCCGCCAGATTTCCCAGTAACGGTTTGAAGTTGTTCGATAAAAAATATTTTATTCCGACACAATTTCCATTAAAACGACTTTACCGATTTCGATGAAACGCTTTGTGTGTTTTTGAGTGAGTCCGCAGATTAGTTAAATTCACAATTAGAACCGGTAGGTGGCGTTGAGATCGAGTCCTAGATTTTTATTTTTGTATAGCAGGACAACGTCTATCGGACCTCAAGTATATCAATAAATTTTCATGAACTAGGTAAATGAGCCTTAGCGAAATACCGGAGCATATCCGGTCCTCTAAAATATGGAGGCTCGAGTCCAGTAGTGGGACTTCATCGTCGTCAGCCCATAACCATCCCCTGCTAGATGTAGGCTTCCCCAAGTTGGCGCCACACATCACGGTCCTCTGCCTTCCCCATCCAGCGCCAACCGGTGACCTTGCGCAAGTCATCAGTACATATGGCTGGAGTGCGTTCGACACTACGTTTACTGAAATGCGGTCTACACTTCAGGACTCGTCTGCTCCATCAGCCATCGATCCTGCGATAAATGTGACCGGCCCACTGCCACTTCAACTTGCTAATTTTGCGAGCTATGTCGGTTACCTCGGTTCTCTTACCTATATCCTCATTTCCAACTCCCATAAGAGAAATACCCAACATAGCTCGCGCAGTAGTGAGACCTTTATGAGTAAATATGATTTATAATCCGCAAGAGTTAACTTGAGACCTGAGCGGAAAGCGCGCTCCCTTCCCGAACCCCGCCTTCTTACCGCTCTCGCCATTGACGCGTCAGTACCTCAAGCTTACGTTATCCGAGCGAAATCACAAGTTAACTCTTGCGAGTTGTACATTATATAGTAAAGTTCTTGAAGTCAATTTACCAACTCCATAATTTTCGTACATCATCACATCTGTCAACGAATATACACAATGTTATTTTCGTTTTGGATATTTATTATAATCCAGGCGTGATTTGCAGTGACGCGAATATCCGTTGGCAAAATATACGACAGTTACGTATACATCGAATTGGAAAGAAGTAAGAAAGAAAAAATATTTCCTTACTACACACTTAGAAAAAATTAATACTTCTTTATTATGGGTATGTATTTCTATATCGGTTTTCAGGGGTTTTCATGATACATACTATAAAATGTACCGTTACCAATGTAAGTCGTTCTGAGGAAAAATCCTGCCTGATCCCCAGGATGTAAATTTATTACAGGTTTTTAACGTAATAATATTTCCTGTCAATTAGAGATAATCGCATAAAAATTAGCTCGGTGTTTTTACTTAAAACTCGATCAAACTGACATTATAATTAAATAATGTTCTACATCTTTCATATAAAATAATAAATACCTTCAATATAAAGACGCGGCCACGTTAATAATTTTATATATTTTTTTAATTAGATTAGGCTCCCATATAGTAAAAAATAACCATAAAAAATTAAAACTAAATAATTGAAACGAACAAGTTGGCGGTAGGCTAAATCTACTATTCATGCTGGTGTTGGGTCCAAAGACTAAAATTTTACCAATACTCACTGACACTTGACATATCTGTCTTCCGTGACCAAGGCTACTGAATGTGGCCGATACGTCGGAATAATAAAAATCAAATAAATTATCGCGCATAAAACCTAGTTTTTTTAAAATAAAATATAGTACTATTACTAGCAAATCAGACAAACGTTATCCTGTCTGAATTTCTAGAAACACTTGTCAGAATAGAATCTGTAATATCTGTAAACAATCTAGCAAGTTCGAGCAAGTAGATATTTTTAACTTGTTTTTTCTTACTGGATATTTTTTTCTATAAAATTTTAGTAAAATCGTTTATTTATGTTATTATTATAAAAAATTTAGATCACACACGCCGTAACACGAGATTTTTATATATTACATAGAAGATAATGAAACCTACAAACGTTTCTTCGATTTTAGAGCTACATTTAAAGTGTTGAAGTTAAAGATAGTTAGTTAGAACAAAATAAGTCTTGGCACTACTTAGCAAAGCAAATGAAAGTAGTTTTCCCAGGTAGGGTATTTGTCCGATTGGATGGCTATCACCCCTGGTTTAGAGTGTGCCGCCATAACAACCTTGTGATCCGGCATTAGCGACCAGGTTCCACTCTCCCTTTAGAGAGCTCCAGCTCATTTGTAGTATCTTTGCTATTTTAAATGTCCTTAGGCCATAGTAACCGTTTTCCATCAATTAGGCTATCTGTCTGCCTGGGGGACTCCTACAATGAAAATTAAAAAAATTATACAGTCAATAATCATATTATAATGACAGTTCAAACATAGATGTAGACATCGTAGTGTAGCTCCTGGCCTCTGTCACTCTTCATGCGGAGGTTGACATAGTTGTACCCTAGGCCACCCTGAGTCACATTCGCTGAAGCTTCCGAATGCGTCAGGTCGTAGGCCAGAATACCCTGAAGAGGAAAACAAATGACTCATGAACATAAAAATTATGAAAGAAGATGACCAAACCCCGGTTCTTATACAGCGTGTTTCAGACCTTACGACAATAAATCAGACCAAGTTTGCTTCATGACGTACTCTGCCCAAATACAAAAACGAATCAAGGTAGCTTCTTTGGTTTAGCCACAGGACGTCATTTTTCATTTCAGAATATTACAACAACATGTATCGGTTATTGTGTCTAAATCGGTAGGTTAGTGACCAATGCATTATGTTGCCAGCTCGTCTCTTCATCATTAAACGCGGAAGTTGTTCATTCTTGCGCGCTCGTTCGCGAATCAATATTTACAAGATGTTCTGTTTTTATTCTCTTTTTATCTTAATTAAGTTGTTCGGATTTTTTTTTTTTAATTTTGACTTTTCGGTTGATTTAATAGTACCAAAAAATTTGTATGGAGTACGACCGCTAAAATTATGATTTATTATCATTTGAAATGAAACACGCTGTATATTACTTGCATTTACTTCCCCTACTTGCTTGTTGAATATCGACTTTACTTGTTGGCTCATGCCAACAAGTATACCAAATATAGCATACAAGAAAACAAAATAATAGAAGAAATACTAAAAAAGTGTGATGTGTGTGTTTTACAATATAACTAGAATAAAAGTATATTATATAATTTTGAAATACAAAGTAAAATCAACATAGAAATAGGTCAAACATATACGTCACGGCCAGTGGCTACACCTAGTTCTAGCCGGCTAAAACTAGGTGTAGCCGCACTTCGTTTTTTAAACCTAGGTGTAAAAGATTTGTTCACGGCTTATATTAGGTGTAGCCGAGTTCATTTGGTTAAAACTAGGTATAGCCTTCTTTATGCTGGCTACAACTAGATGTAGCCAATCCTACGTGGAGTCTGTTGGTCTGTAGTGACATGTTTTCATTTTTAATATAGTTTAGAAGGCTAAGGCGGGTGCTCCGCTTCGCTTTGAACCCGCCTTAGCCTTCGTGGTTATTTTTTTATAACCACCCAAAAATAATTTTCCGAAACATACACGATTAGTCCCTATGTGTACTGGCAGTATTTGCGTACTGCTCTTGTATGGATTGGAAGAACTTCGTAAAAAACTTATTTCCAATCTATACGTGATTAGTTTCATACCCTTGCGTTCTGGCCTTGTACAGAATGGAAAGACGCCTCGGCTACACCTAATATTAGCTGTGAACAAATCTTTTACACCTAGGTTTAAAAACCGAAGTGCGGCTACACCTAGTTTTAGCCGGCTAGAACTAGGTGTAGCCGCACTTCGGGTATTAGCCGTAACATATACACAACACACACATTATTGTGTGTGCATTAATAAGTAACACATAATATTCATATATATAATAAGTGAGGTGAAAATAAATTATAGTAGAGGAAACTGTACCTTTGTTGGCATCATCTCATTAATTAATTACAAACGTCTTCAAAATATTGTTATTTTTAATATTATTACAATTTGTAATAATATTAAATATTTGCATATTTGTTTACAAAGCACATTTATTATCTTTCGATGTTTGAGCTAATAACACTGAAGCGCTTTTATGACCGTCTTCTTTTGTTTACAATTTGTGATTGGAAAAATAGCCCATTGTGTATTGTAATCTTTATGGTATTCATTAGTCAGGTGTGATTCTTAAAAATTCAGTATACAGACATATTGTATTTGTACAGTATACAACAATGCCATAACGGAGGGGTGAGGCAGTCTAGCGATAACCACTAGCGGTGCAAGACGTGTGTACTACATTCAATTTATAGCGACGGACTTTGCGCGTGTTATTATATTTTTACCTGTGTTATACGTGTTTGTATAGTTCTAATAAATTCTATAGTAATTCTAACGGCATTTTATTTCGAGTCCCGTAGCTCGTATCAATATCTTGAAACAATTGACTGGGAAAATCATTACGTGGGGTGCCAAAAATAGTAAAACATATATTTACTATAAATGAAACATATTGTGTATTATATAAATAACATGTTGAGCTTCTAGAAATATTTGCACTGGTATTAATGGAGTACCTAACAATTTTGCAATCCGTCTCTACGTTATCACTTATCTAAAACGTTGTATGTATATTTATTCAAGATTATCACACACTTTTATAACTGAATGTATGAGACTCTTTCGGTAATATCTCTTTTCAATGATTCACGCTCATATCTTCTGACATAGTTTTTTATACACAATAACAATAATATATTTTTTTTATTGCAGGAGTTCAGCAGACAGGCAGACGGCCCACTTGATGGATAGCGGTTACCATCGCCTATGGAAATTTGCAACACCAAAGGTACTACTAATGCGCTGCTGCTCTCTTGAAGGAGATTGGAGCCTGGTCACTAATGCCGGAACACAACTAAGGGTTGTTATGGCGACATACTTTAGACCAGGGGTGGTAGCCATCCAGTCGGGCAAATGCCCTACCACCTGGCTGTGGGTTGTTTTGTCGCCTCTTACGACAGACCGCCCGGCTGCAGGAATTTGTATTCTTTCTCCGTTCCTGCACGGATAATATTACTGTAAACTTAGGAAAAACACATATTCACTTCACTTCAGGCAGCGTAAGAATAATAGCAACAATTTAAATATAACGTACGAATAATACACTATTAGACCGAATAGACTACACCGTTTTTAGAATTAATTTTATTGTTAATAAATTAACATGGAAAATACGTGTTGAACAATTATGTAACAAAATAAATAGATTTTCTGACGCTCTTTGTAAACCCTCAAAATTTGACAATCTAGATACTGTGTTGATTGCTTACCACAGTTATAATGAATCTATACCAAGGTATGAAGTTATATTTTGAGGTAACGCCACAGACAAAAAACCGCCACGATGTGAAAATTTGAGAAAAAGAGAATCAAATATATTTATTATGTATTAATAGGTATAATACAGCACTGTTGGATAAAAGTGTTAATGAAATAGATCCAGCATATATTTGATAAGCTACCAAAACCGTTAAAAACAGTACTATTAAGTACATGAATATTCAAAATTACATAAAAGGTAGGTTCTTAAAGAAATACTGAAAGAAAAGGGGACTGATTATTTAAATTACGACTTTTAAAATTCTGCTTATTTGGATACCATTGCAACTGGTGAAATGTACTAAACCATGTATTTCTAGGAATAGCACCTGTTCATACAACACAACCTGTACACACAACAACATTTATGAAAGAACAAATAATTCATTTAATTCTGTTCAATACTGTTTAATAATTTTGTCATCTGTGGACTCTTAATTTACCTATCTTTATACCTCAGTTATTAAAGCGAGAGCTGATAGCAAACTATCAAGCTTCCCAAACAACATTAACTAAATCTATGATTTTTAAGTCCATATAAATCTGAATTTAATGAAAACAGTACTTTTACTCGCATTTTCGTTCGCATAAATGTAGATAACGATAATTAATTCAAGATTTAACCTGTCACTCGATAAAAGCATAATATTTTTTCCGTACCGTTCGTACCTTATGCAAATCACCCTGAACAAACACAGCTTCATAACAATCTAACAAACATGTCGTCATGGCAACCTAACAAACAAATTCCATGACGACTGTTTCTGGATTGAACAGCTCTGACGACGTATATGGAAAATTTCTTGATTATTAGATAGATAGATAGATAACACATTATTATACACCATTACAGAAAACTAAGAAAAACATATAGCCTTAAAATTTTCTAAATATGCACAATGGGCGGTCTTATCGCTAAGAAGCGATCTCTTTCAGACAACCAGTGGCAGGAATAAAACATTTTATATTGGTCAAAGGTAGTATACATAAATATTAGAGTATATGCAGTTATTTATATATATTCTATTCATTTATACATATAAAAGAAAGTCGTGTTAGTTACACTATTTATAACTCAAGAGCGGCTGTACTGATATGGCTGATATTTGGTGGGGAGGTAGCTTAGAACCAGGCGACGGACATAGGATACTTTTTATCCCGTTGGAACCAGTAGGTGGCGAAGAGATCGGGTTCTAGAATCCTCCTAATCACCTGGAGCGATTTTGGTGATTTTGTTTTTGAGTGGGTTCCCGGATGATTTAGTTTCGCAATTAGAATCGGTAGGTGGCGTTGAGATCGGGTCCTAGATTATTATTTTTCAGAGCAGGATAACGTCCGCCGGGGCCACTAGTAAACATATAAGAATATAAAATATTATATAAGTAAGAATTATACTTATTATATATATATACATATACGTAAAAATATAAAACATCACTATGTTGCAGGTTATTTAGTGGGGATTAGTTAAGTGATTAAGGCGTAAAAGCGTAACATCCTCACAATTGCATTTATAATATTAATTAGGATTGAAAATGCTCCTACCTGGATGCTCCTGCCGAAGTTGGATGGCACGGCTGGCAAAGAGAAGTACAGATTCTCCACCCTCTTCCTCAAAAATTTCGAACTGTACTGCACGTCGTGATGGTAGATCATGTGCCTTTGAACGTTCGTCCCCAGGAATGTGTGGCCACATTCCACCAGGACAAACGCCGCGAAGAAACAAACTACCAGAGCAACCTTCATTATAACGTGTTGTCTCTGAATTGTTTACAGTGAGAATGGCCTTTTAAAATAATGCATTGTATTAATATAGTATTTTCATTTGACCGATAAGGCCAGTTATCTTGGACTACCAATATTAGTATAATTATAACATAACGGTATATAATCTGTCCGTTGCATTTTCTCTTAATTAATTGATATAGTCATTAATTCTTGTTTTTTTTTGCGTTAATTACTTATATTTATAACGAGCATTTATATACTTTGTAGATATGTATATTAAGTGTATATATATAGAGCGCCACCTACCGGGTCTAATTTTCAACAAACTCAGAAACGTTCTCTGGCCCATGCACAACCACTTTGTTAAAGATTATCACATGATGAAACATATAGTTTACGATTTATAAAGGAATACAGACAGATATTCATTTTTGTATATATATGACGATATATATGATTTATGTATTTATTATTAAAATGTAAGTAGTTGCTACTATGTGTTACGTATACCACCATCGCCATTATCATCTCAATTCGTTCCTGGGGTTGTCTGGAAGAGATCGCTTTTTAGCGATAAGACCGCCCTTTGTACATAACCAGATATAATTTTAGTCTTTAAGTTGATGTTTGTATTGGTGTACAATAAAGTGTTATCTATATAGAATTTGCTCGCAAGTTAGGCTGGCCAGCATTTAACCGACGGTTAAAATAAAATAATCGCTGTTTACGCATACAGTTTGATGGATTCTTTTATTTTGATAACCGATTAAATGTCGGTGCACACCAGCCTTAGTCCACATTGAACAGATAACAAAGATTATAGTTATTTTGCTAAATATAGCATCAAAGGGTATTTTCAGCAGGAAAATGGATTTTTTTGATATGAAAATAAATGAATCATGGAAATTCATGTAAAAACCCAGGATAAGGACTAAAGCCACAAAAGCCCTTTAGCTACGGTAGCGCTACGAATTTAATGCTTTTTATTAATATATTTTTTATGCACAGATTCGGCCCTTTACTTCCATACTCGTTGTCAATCTGCTGTTTCAAATAAAAATCGCCATCTTGCCTATTAGTAGTCTATTAAACTACCTCGACGTTGATTATTTTGACAGCTACTTCAGAACTACTCTTACTTTACCAGTTACTGAATAATTGTTTTAAATTTAAGAGACGAGACGAGAGACGAAGGTCATATTTAGTCATTATAAATAATAATGTAGTACTCAAAAAGTTTGATCTCATTTTGACTAAAATAATTAGCTATATTTAAAAATTTGATAACTAAAAATATTAAATTAACTGGTTTTGATAAAGGGTCGTTAATGCATTCATTAATATTATCTATTGGTATGATTAAAAACGCATATTAATTAATTATAAATCCCATTATAAATTTATGACTAATATGACTAATTGAACAAAATTTAGATTTAATTTGTAATATGTCATGTATCTGTGGTGAATAAATAAATTAAAAAACCTAATTATGTGTTGCTAGGCCGTGCCGTAAAAACACTGGAATAGATGGTTCTTGTATGGTTGTAGGATTTGTTATATTAAGATATTTTTGAAGTGATAACTTCTTATTGGAGGGTAAACCGCTTCCTTACGTAACGCGTTACGGTGCCAGTCTGTCTGGCTTCCCTTTCTCTCATGCATACGGCTGCGGTAGGCAGGCTCCTCCTCTCTCACTCTAACCCACGGCGCTAGCCGTATTTCGGTAACACAAAATTCTGATGTACATATTCAAGAATTGTAACTAAGGATATAATATATAGAAGTAGTCTTGGAGGCAAAAATCATCACAATTCATATTGACGACCTGCCACTCTCTCTTTCGCACAATTTGTAATTACGTACTTTTTATGTACATTTCAATTCTAAGGTTTAATTTAATAATAATAATCATACAGTCAATTGTATTGAATTTTATTCTCAAACAAGAAGCAACTGCTACCAATAATAGTGTTGTTTATAAATCAATTTTAAAACTAACTTTTGTTTTGTGATTAAATGCAAGTCAACTGAGTAACAAATCTGCACAGTGCAGTTTTAAAAGCATGCAACAATATTGTCTGATAACATGACATAACGGAACCGATGCAATGCCGCAATTACACCGAAGCGTAATTTATATTACAATTTTTACTAAAATGTGAAACGTGACTTTTAGAAATATCCTTTTACCAATTTCCGCCTAGTTTTAAACCCTAAGACAATAAAGATAATAGATATAATAATAAATACAATAGAGCGTAATATTTAGTCACTATATCAAAACTTGTTAAAACTTCAGCTTGAGAATTAAATTTAACTGCATAATTATGGTCATGTATGTAATAATTATGCATTTCATGTCCACTGCCATAGACTGCTTATTGGGCTTACGCCCCAAATCTGATCATTCGCTTTTCTCGATCAAGTAATTCCTTAGTCCTGCTTTACACTTGACTTTTAGCATCTGCTCCACAAGGTTTTGTCCCCTATATCAGTTGTGGTCAGCTCTTTGCCATATATGGCAAATCAAAGACACAAGTATGTACATATATTGAGCAAAAAAATACAACCAATCAAACATGATATTTATTGCTATTACAACAGTTTAGAGCAACTGTATTGTAAAATTATAATAATGAAAAAGAGAACAAGAGAACAGAGAACATCGATTTTGAAATTGCATATAATGAAAAGAAACCTTGCGCCAAAGATTTTTCTACATATTACGACAGCAGGTTGTTGAAGTCATTCGAAATTAAAAATGACAGCGATACCAATTTAAATGCCTGTAGGTAGTTGCTGGTGCTAACTTTTTTTGTCACTTTGCTTAGTAGGTTCTTAAGTTAATAAAATATTGATCAAAGTTCATGTAAACTTACAAGAAATGTAGTGTTTTAATAAGTTTTCCCGGATAATACATAATTAGCACGTTTTAACAGTTTTTAGCGCGGTATTTTATTTATTTTTTAGTGACTTCTAAATCATACAAAACGCCGCGCACAAAACCTTTAAAACATAGTGATATTTACAAATATTATTCGATTATGTAAATAATAAATATTATGTAAATAACTAAGACGCAATTTTCACATAGTCTCTCTCATCAACTCATGTTGGATCTAACTTTAGTGTGTTCGGTTCGGTGTAAATTAGGACCACGTTTTTCATTTTAGGTTTAGAAAATGCTACCTGCCTAGTTTGACAGTGCGCTCTGAAATAGTGTTTTTCTCAAAAATTTGTAAAAAAAATCCGAACTAGTCTAAAGCCAATATTAGATTTTATTTTTGTCTTTGAGTTTAGTTTAATCAATTACAGTGATCAATATAAGCATGAAAATAAACCATAAAGATAAATAGTTCTGTGCCTTTTAACTCATGCCCGGATGCCTCTATAGTTGAGCGAGCTAAGCCTTTGCCAGTCTTTCTCGCTAAAATACTCCGGGTTCGATTCCTAGTTTGGTAAATTTCGAAAACGATTTTTCTCCGTTATTTACTATGGTCTGGGTGGCGGGATCGGCCCAGGATAGTCCGTTGTATATTACCCATAACACAACCTAAATTTGCTTAATTTGATTATATACAATATCTGTGTTTATCTGCTGATCATTAATTTATTTTAACTAAATTCATTCAATTTGGTTGATCCAACTTACATTAAGATTAGGTTATATGATGGAAGAACAATACTATTTTTTCCAAGGTCATATTATGATATTATAATACATGTAATATGTATTCAGCTATGCATGGAAAATTATTTAATTAATACATAAATATTATGTATATAACTTATGTGTATATTTGTATATATAGTATAGTTATATATTTATTATTAAAATGTATGTAATCGTACAATAATTATGTATACCACCATCGCCACTCCCAATCACAGTATTCTTGCCACGGGTTGTCTGGAAGAGATCGCTTTTTAGCGATAAGACCGCCCTTTGTACACAATTAAATTATTACTAGTAGTCCGTAAGTTTTCTGTAATGGTGTACAATAAAGTGTTATCTATCTATCTATCTATCTATCTATGGCTATGATAACAAAGGTGTCAAAAATCTACTATCTTATCGCCATTTATTTAAAAAAAAATATAAACGCGATGTTGTATCTTGAAATTGTTAGTTACTTAATTTTATGATGAAGGGGACTTGCACCTAAGTATATATGCTCAGATACAAGTTGTTAAACTGGCACAAAATGTTTGACAATGCCCGTATAACTATCGGGAAAGTTGTATGAATTTAGTTACTAACTTAAATTAACTGTGCTATCAATACCCGGAAGTTAAAGGTAAACAATACATTATGAGAGCAATATTGATCATAACTTGCCTTCTAACATAATGCGAGTTCCGGTAACTAGAGGAATCTTTATAATCTGACACCATTGCCTGTCTGAGTATGTTAGGAACCAGTATAATAACATCTGATCTATTATCCGCGAGAGTTAACTTGCGACCTGAGCGGAATGCGCGCTCGCCTCCCGACCCCCGCCTTCTTACCGCTCTCGCCATCGACGCGTCAGTACCTCGCGCTTACGTCATCCGAGCGAAGTCTCAAGTTAACTCTTGCGGATTGTACTCTTTATACAATTTAAAACTATTTCAAAACATTTAAAAAGATAGATAGATAACGCATTGATAGGGAGGAAAATGTATTTAAATTATTAGACTTAATCACAACGTCAAAGCCAGAAGTAGCTGAGAAATGTCGATTTAAATCTGCAATGTTGAGTTCTTTGGGATTTGCACTATTTGTATGCTTACTAAAGCCCAAGGATCTTAGAAATTTCCAAACTCTATCTGGACTTTCAGTTTCGACTGATTCATGTTTGTAGCGGCGTTGAGCGTCCCTACACTCTTTATTGCAGCAATTAAAAGTCAAACTCGTGCATAATGTGTCCTACTGAAAATTGAAATCATCATTTGTGCTCATACCTAACTTCTTCAGGTCAGTGACGATAACACGGAAGATGTTCCTTTATTACTAGTTTCTAAAAATTTTGAACAAAGGACAAAATAATTTCGCAAGTACTTATTTTTAATTTTTTGAAAACTTCGCACATCTCATTTTTGATTATAGCGCTACAAATAGATAGATCAATTTTATGTTTATTGCTTTATTTTACACTAGCTGCACCCCGCGGTCTCTCCCACGTGGTGATATTTTGATAATAATAATAATAATCGTCATAATTCCAAAATTATTTTTTAAAAATAAAAGTAGCCTAAGTTACCCCTTATTACATCAGCTACCTGCCAATAAAAGTCCCGTCAAAATCGGTCCAGCCTTTTCAGAGATTAGCCGGAACAAAGACAGACAAAAATTGTAAAAAATGGTATTTTGGTGTATGTACCGTATATATATTAATATGCATGTAGTAAAAAGCGGTTATTTCAATATTACAAACAGACACTCCAATTTTATTTATATGTATAGATATATAAAACAAACATTCAACATAGTATTTTCTTAAGTTTTCGCAACTAGGAAAGCCAAGAAAATCGTCGCACATCTGTCGCCGCGCCGCCCGGCGGGGTCGTGGGATTATCTGATCTGTGGTTTTAACGGTTTTAAACGTGGTATTGTATTTGATTTTACTCCAACGTTTCGGTCACAGATCAGTTTCAAAACTAAGGAAATAAAATACTGCGCTTGAAAACCGTTAAAACATAATATTATATCTTTTAAAAATCATGAATTTTATATTATTTCAAATACATATCATAACAATTTATATCAAGGTTTAAGGTAAATAGCATTTAATAAAAAATACTGTACACAGGGCAATTTTCAAATTTAATTTGTATAACATGAAGGTGAACTTGTACTATATGAATCAAGAAATATTATATAAATATAATATAGCCAAAAATAACGTTTATAAGAAACTTTTAGCTGGATACTCGAGCAAGTGGGTATCGGGAGGCTGCGAGTGTACTTCCGACGAGTGCCCGCGTCAAAGCAGCCCGCCGGATGTGTCAATTTGGAGGCGCCATCTTGAAATGTGCTTGAAATGATGTGGGTAGTAAGAAATTTCCCTTTTTATAGATCGACTCTTGACCTACTTCAGTGTAAAGGATTGGATTAGCCTGTTATCCGGGGACAGCAATTTGCTTATAGACTATAAATTGAAGTCATTCATTATTTCATGATCACAGACAACAAACACCCTTAGGATTTGACCATGACACTTGTTACAAGTAATTAAAGAATGACAATTGCTCTGTAAAAAATGTTAATCCATAACATGCTCCAAACACAAGCTCATAATCAATCAACAATTTAAACGTAATCTTTAAAAATACTAGTTTTTTATTGCATGAGTTCAGCAGACAAGCAGACGGCCCACTTGATGGAAAGCGGTTACTATCGCCTATGGACATTTGCAACACCAAACGTGCTACAAATGCGCTGCTGCTCTCTACAGGGACTGGAACCTCGTCACTGATGCCGGAACATAAATCAAGATTGTTATTGTGGCATACTCTAGACCAGGGGTGGTAGCCTGGTCGGGCAAATACCCTGGCAAATTGATAAGCTATTCAAAACAAAAAAGGTCGAATTCGATGAAAGCGGTGACCTGCGCAAGGCCTCAAGGTCTAGCTCATGTATTTACTGCAGCGCTAAAACAGTAGTTATGCCGTCTAACCAAACTATCAAAACATGCAGCGCTAGATCGCTTGGAGCTGCAGCGTCGTTTGGGATGTTTATAAAAAATGACAATTGTTTTCACAGTCATTTATCGACCCTAGTTAGCGAGAATACAGGGTGTGGAAATACAAGCACAATATTACAATTTACCCTTGTTCCCCTAATTTGAAATAGCCACCAAACGATCAATGGGCCCCCATAATGAGTGTATGTTAACGCTGAAGCCGCCAGATGGCTCCGGTTAATTACTTAATCCCATAATTGATCCATTCTGATCCACCAGAGCAATTGACAATGGTTATATTTTATCACGTTATAACTTGTGCCTGCGATTGAGTGTTTAACGTCTTTAATTTTACTAAATTTTGGATGACTAGCCTGTAGAAATAGCAGCTTGTTACACGAGAGGTGAAAGTGCCTATTTAGGCATGAGATGTTTGTGTACCTAAATAGGTAACTTTCACCCAAGGTTAACACTGCTTTTCATTACAAATATGAGAAAATTAAATAAAAACTGATTGCTTATACAAACAACTACTTCTGTAATGAAATCAGGCGCTAAATACATATCTAAATCTGATGAACTAATTTAATTAATATGTCACATATGAAACGGCAAGTAAATTTCATTTTCTGTGACATTTTCCCAGCCAGTATTATTTTGTCAATGGTGATAGTAAATCTTGTATTTAGTTCAAAATGTAATTTAAATAAAAAAAATGTGAACATTAATTTATTATAAGTATAAAATGATGTTACAAAATTGTTGATATTTTTTATTACAATTTATGCAGCGATTTAACAGTTGTTAAGAGTTAGCATATGAATCGCATGTATTTATTATCAATGATACGCATAGTTTTCCAATTTTTTGACAGCAATGAAAATCGTTTCCCAAGGAATAAAAAAGCAGGTTTCATCGCCGTGATCGGGCAACTCCAAGCGTTTTTTAGAATATGCAAAATGAAAACCACATCTTTTATAACAATAAAAATACGTTTATCTATAATCTGTTTGAATACTTTCCGTTATGTAGTTTTTGAGATTGCGGTATTTTCAATCAAATGCTCTTTATAGCTATAGCCTAAGGATAATCTCCGCATCGATAATCGTATTATTCTTTTCAGCGTATAGTTTTAAATAATTGTTTGAACAATTACTTAAAATATTTGTATCAAGATTATTTTTACACGAAAATAATTCCAGACCTTTTTTTTTGAGGCGAGAGAAAATGCTTAACCGATTTACGCACAATCTGGGTCGTTGCTAGGGAATGACACACGTCGGTCGGGGGCGATAACACTGCAGCAATAGTATGCTCTTGGCAGTGCTCCGTCCGCGATCGACTCAGAATAGTGTGGAAAGACTCAGAGGAAGCTGCACGGGCAAGCGACCCCAATACCCACTAAAAAGGGTTCCCTGTCGACCCTGCGCTTTAGTTTGTGAAGGAAAGGCTGAGATTTAGAACATAGTTACACCCAGCGTAATTCCAGACCTTACCGTAACACGAGTCATTTACCAAAATTGTTTGTTAAAATTTTACAACCTATCCACTAATAAAGTGTGCGCCAATAAATCATAAACATTTGCAGTGAATTTGTCCAGCGGTAAATTCACGCAAACATGACGAGGGTGCGACGGACGTCCTGACGCAAATTAATATTTAACATGTATAGAATCATTTGTTATTCGTCCACTATCATTAGATGCTGTTCGTGATGAGATTGTTGTTATATAGTTGGCATCGTCGTATTTATTTCAATACGACTTATTTACTCTTCAAGAGATCAGAAGGCTGGATCCTAGCTCGGACAACGGATCAATATAGCGATTCAGCAAGCTAACGTAGCCAGCCATCTACGACCCCCTAACTTCGATGACCTAGGCTCAGTATTCTATTTATAGTCTTAAGGGATTGTGGGTAGAATATAATACAGGTGAAGTTTCCTTCACTATACTAATTCATAATTATTTTAAATAGAAAGTAATCTATAATTTATTTATATTAAAAATAAAGTAATAAATGTTTGTTTATGCAAAGTTATTGATCACCGAAAGATCGCTACGGGTGTTTTTGAATTCTTAGACATTTCAAACAGCTTTGAGTTAATAGTGTTTAGTACAACTAATGAGAGGTCTGAGGGTCCACTTCCTTCTCTCCCTATTCCCATCCCCCTTTTTTTTTTTTTTTTTTACATGGGGAAATGCGTTACCGCACCGTCAGCCGCGCGGGGGATCATGCGCGGCCGGTGTGTGGGGCTCCCCGACGCCGGTTCAATACGACCGGCTGCCGGTATACCCACTAAAACCCCATGGGAGCCTTCCTTCCGCCTAGCGCCGGGGTCGCGGTACATGCGTGAGCTTAACCCGCAACCCCGGCAGCGGCCGGCCGCCTCGTAAACAGAGGCGGCCTCTCCTGTGTGCGGGCCGGGGAATGACGTTTCCCCGGCCCTGAGAGGGACGCGGCTGCCTCTCGCGCCCTCTCGCGGCATTAGTGCGGGCGGAGGTCTATGTGGATCCCCCAGACCTCGACGCCCGCTGCCGCCGGGAGGGGGAGGCTGCGAGGATTACTCCTGCGCCATCACCCCTCCCTCTCCTTCCTCCTCCCCCGCCGCCTCGCGCACTCAGCAGCGTCAGCGGCGGGGGGGGCATCGCGATAGGGGGAGGGGGAGGCTGCGAAGGATTGCTCCTGCGCCATCACCCCTCCCTCTCCTTTCTCCCCCTCCGCCGCCTCGCGCTCTCAGCAGCGTCAGCGGCGGGAGGGGGGCTTCGCGATGGGGGGAGGGGGAGGCTGCGAAGGATTGCTCCTGCGCCAACACCCCTCCCCCCTCTCCTTCCACCCCCCACCCCCCCCCGCCGCCTCGCGCACTCAGCAGCGTCAGCGGCGGGGGGGCATCGCGATAGGGGGGGAGGGGGAGGCTGCGAAGGATTGCTCCTGCGCCATCACCCCTCCCTCTCCTTTCTCCCCCTCCGCCGCCTCGCGCTCTCAGCAGCGTCAGCGGCGGGGGGGGGCTTCGCGATGGGGGGAGGGGGAGGCTGCGAAGGATTGCTCCTGCGCCAACACCCCTCCCCCCTCTCCTTCCACCCCGCCCCCCCCCCGCCGCCTCGCGCACTCAGCAGCGTCAGCGGCGGGGGGGCCTCGCGATAGGGGGGAAGGGGCGGCTGCGAAGGATTGCTCCTGCGCCAACGTCGGCGGACGGAGCGGGGGAGGGTAGGTCGCCGGTCAGGCCGGCGGTGGTGGGGTGGACATCACCACCGCCGTCCTCGACGGCCAGCGGAGAAAATCTCGACGCTGGCGGTCGCAACGGAAGGGATGGGTGTTTGGGGAGGAGGTTTGGGAAGGAAGGGAAGGCATTGGGATTTGGAGGCGGAGAGGTGGGACACCACTGTCATGGAGTGAAAGGGGGATGTGACAGTGGCGGCTCGGGGCCCCGGGGACGCGTCCCCTTGTACCGCTTCCTGGACGGAGTAGAGTACAGGGCGGCACCCCCTGGGGGAATTCCCATCCCCCATCCCATC
Organism: Dendrolimus punctatus; assembly: GCA_012273795.1. Classification (NCBI taxonomy): domain Eukaryota; kingdom Metazoa; phylum Arthropoda; class Insecta; order Lepidoptera; family Lasiocampidae; genus Dendrolimus; species Dendrolimus punctatus. Next base: position 18,485,342 of record CM022541.1, read on the forward strand.
CTCTCTATACCCTCCCTCCATTGTCCTGTCGGATTCGTCTATCTCTTAACCCATATTATTATAGTCCATATTTTAGAAATTAATTTGAGCTTACCCAAATATTTTTCCTCCAGAATAATTACTTTTTATTTGACATACGCGATCCAATTTAAGTGACTTTTCATTTCTAATATCTATAGGACTAGACCTCAATTTATCCTCGCTGAGTCATCGTCAAAAGCTAATAACCGTGCTTGCTAAAATTTGTAATCTATTTGCGAGAGTATTCTGCTCGATATAAATTCGTAAAACGCAGCGTGGCCTTTCCGTATATCATTTCAACACGATTAACATTATATTAAGTCATACTAACCCCTAGATATATTGTCAATGTATGGTACATTATGTGCTCACATGTTTAGAGTTACAGCTTAGACCTGATTTTTTATATATAATATGAAATTTGTAACTTTAGCTGTATCTTGTTTTGTGTGCCAAATAAATAAATAAATAAATAAATAAATAGATTAACACGCGACATGTTTTACAATTTGCTCACTGCATGTTAAGCTTTGAATTGAATCAGCAACGGTTTCATGTCCCTATTCTCATATGATAGATAGATAGAGAACTCTTTATTGTACACCAATACAAATATGAACTTAAGACTAAAATTATATCTAGTTATGTACAAAGGGCGGTCTTATCGCTAAAAAGCGATCTCTTCCAGACAACCGCAGATTACTTACAGATATTATATTTATTTCATTCAATTACAATGTCAGTCTTACAACAACAGTCTTACAATTAAAGATATAACGTGTTATTTAAGAAGGCGTATAGGATATAATTATAACTACTAATACTAATACCCTCGGCGTTATTATCATTTTGGAAAGTTACACTTGTAATGTATAATTGAAAATATTACCGAAAAGAAAACACGTGTTCATTAAATTCAATTAATATTTATACTACTTTGAAATGATTAACATGGCCATCTTTTATTAAATGCTGAAGCACAGCAGACTAACGGCCCGTCTGTATTGGTAAGTGGTTACCGTTGCCTATGGACATTAGCAATGCCAGAGATGCTGCCATTGTGCTGCCAGCCTGCCAGCATGTCTGAACAAATCAAAGTTATGAGATTATAGTCTAGACTCTAGACCAGGGGTGGTAGGCATTCAGACGGCCAAATACCCTACCACCTACATCTTGATTGTCTAATTCATGTACATTAACGGATTTACATAACATACCATTCGTGTTATCATATAAATTGTTGATATTTATCAACTCAAATATGGTTTGCATCTACTTGTCTTCTTGCATCTAATTCTTTAACCCATTGCTGTTTACAATTAAGCTATGTATTTAAATGTGATAATTTAATCATCATCATCATCATCATCCGAGCGTTAAATCCCGGTTGCGTTCGGAGCGTTCACTCCGACGCCCAGGGTCCGCTTTCCTACTTTTTCTACTCCACTTCGCGCGGTCTTCAGCATCCCCCGTTTTGAGACCATTGGCACGCATGTCATCCTTCACGACGTCAAGCCAGCATTTCTTGGGCCTTCCCCTTCGACCGGGACCTGGCGGAGGTGGCATGGCTAGACATTTGTTCCCCACGTAATTAGCCGGTCTGCGTAAAACATGGCCGTACCAGCGTAAGCGACACTCTTGCAGTTTGTCTGCTATGTCACGGACATGAAGACTGCCGCGGATGCGGGAGTTCCTGACCCGGTCTTTCCGCGTCACTCCACACATCCATCGCAGCATATTCATCTCCGTGACACGCAGCTCTTGCTTGTGTCGCTCAAGTACTGGCCACGCTTCACTGCCATACAAAAGGACAGGTCTAATGATGGATTTATAGACCTGTCCTTTTAATTTGACCGGCATTTTGGGGTCACAAATGACACCTGTCACCTCACGCCACTTGGCCCAAGCTGCTGTGATACGGGCCTTGACGTCGAGGTCGATATCCCCGGACGCACTAAGGACAGATCCCAAGTACTTAAACTGATCCGTGCGCTCGACCGTATCTTCGCCTATGCGCACGGATGTGGGATCTGTAGTGTTGCAGGCCAAGTACTCAGTCTTCGCCACATTTAGTTTCAAACCGCCGTTCTCTAGCGATCTCTTCCACGCATTTACACGTCCCACCAGGCGCCCCCTGTCCGAATCTGCCAGCGCGATATCGTCAGCATACATGAGCAACCATGGAGGTTGCTCATGCGCATCCCTGATGCTGTTCGACAGTTCGTCTAATATCACGCTGAACAGAAACGGACTAAGGACCGATCCCTGGTGCACGCCTACTGTAATGGGGAAGGGTGTGGTGTCGCCAACAGCGGTCCGAACTATGGAATCGGAATCACGGTACATATCCCGGATAACGTCAATATAGGTTTCTGGCACCCCTTTGGACCTCAGTGCCCACCAGATCATCACGCGAGGAACACAGTCAAAGGCCTTCTGCAGATCCAAAAATAGGAAATGCAGAGGCGTATTCTTCGTCCTGTATTTCTCCATGATGATCCTTAGGGCAAAAACAGGGTCCATGGTTCCATGCCCAGGACGAAACCCATATTGACATCCCGAGACAGTGCACTCCTGCCGGATCCGAGAGTCGATTATGCGCTCAAAGAGCTTCATGGTGTGGGACATTACCTTTATTCCGCGGTAGTTTTCGCACTCCTGCACCGATCCCTTACCTTTGAAGACTGGAGTGATAACACTCAGTCTCCATTGGCTCGGGATGTTTCCGGTGAGGAGTATGCGGTTAAAAAGGTTTGTTAAAATGCCCACACCACGAGGACCCATCGCCTTCCAGGCTTCGATGGGGACTCCATCGGCTCCGACAGCTTTCCGATTCCTCATGCGGCGAAGAGCCCTATGGACTTCATCAGGCGTTATCAGTGGCACTAGTCCTTGATTCGGAGGGAGGTTCGGTGGCTGTACTTCTTTGTGCTGCTTATTCAGCAGTTCGTAGAAGTAAGAGCGCCATCTCTCCTTCACCGCGAGGTCCTCGCATAACAGGTTGCCGCCAGGATCTTTAACACAGCGGCACTTGGAAATGTCCTGTGCCGCTTTGATCCTTGAACGTGCCAACTTATAAATGAGCTTCTGCCCCTCAGACGATTCCAACTTATCGTACAACGATCGAAAGTGGTCTCGTCTGGCTCTGGCTACAGCTCTTTTAGTGGCACGTTTTGCGGCCCTGTATGCGTCGCGATCTTCAGGAGATCTAGACGCTTGCCACTTTTTAAAGAGGGTTTTCTTCACCCTAACCTCCCTCTGGACTGTGTCGTTCCACCACCAAGTCTCCTTGTCACACTTGCGACCACCCTTAGACACACCCAGCACTACGTTCGCCGCTTTAGTAATGGCTGCTTGGATCTTATCCCAGTGGCTCTGGACTAATTCGCTGTCAGCTCCGACACACATCTCGACGGATGCTGAAGCGAACTCCTGGGATTTACCTTCATCAAGCAGCCACCATCTAATTTGGCGTCGACAATGCTCAACGGGTTTGTCTTTGGGTTTAACGCAGAGGTCCATAACAAGGAGACGGTGTTGTGCTGTGAGACTCTCTCCGGGTATGACCTTGCAGTTGGCTACTTTGCCGATGTGGTGTCTCCTGGTGAGTAGGTAGTCGATCTGGGTAGCATGCCGTCCGCTCTTGTAGGTGATTAAGTGTTCGGATTTCTTTTTGAAATACGTGTTCACGATGGCAAGATCGGCAGCCGCACACATTCGGAGGATATCCTCCCCTTCTGCGTTGCGGCTTCCGTATCCAAAGCCACCGTGAACACGCTCAAATTCCTCCCACCTCTCACCCACATGACCGTTCAGATCACCACCCAAAACGACCCCCTGTGATAACGGGATGCCACGCAGTACATCACCGATCTGATCCCAGAACCTCATTCTATCAGTGTCGCTACAACCAGCCTGTGGCGCGTAGGCACTTATCAAATGGGTCACAACCCCTTCAATAAGAACCGACACGACCATAAGCCGGTCGCTGAAGCGTTTCACCTCTAGGATGTTGTTCTGGAACTCCTCGGAGAGTACTACAGCAACCCCGTTTTCCCCACCAGGGGCACCGGTATAGATCAGCTTGTAGCCATTCCCAATGAACCGGGATCTGCAGCCTTTCCACCGAGTCTCCTGCAGGAACGCCACGGCCACCCTCCGCCTGGAGAGTACTTCGGCCAACTCCCTTGCGCGTCCGGTCAGCGTACCAATATTCCACGTCGCGAAGCGGAGTTTCCTAATCTGAGTGTGGACTCGCGTCGTTAGCCGTACCCGCCCTTGGCACGGTAGCCCTTGCCCACTTATCGCAGGTGTAGGGCGATGTGCCTGCGCGTCGTTATGCGGCGACGCCCTAGCCATACCCAGTGATCTTACCAAACTTTCCATTGTTGATGTGGCGAGTTACGGTTTTAAGTGTAGCGGCTGCCGCCCGACCTACACAACCCGTGTAGGGAAACCAGGAATAGGAAGTGGTATGTGGGAAGGAGTAAAGATAAGGGATACTAGGATGAGGAGAAGGTGGGACACCACTGTCATGGAGTAAAGGGGGCAATATGACAGTGGTCGCTCGGGGCCCCGGGGACGCATCCCCTTGTACCGCTTCCTGGACGGAGACGAGTCCAGGGCGGCACCCCCTGGGGTAAAAAATGTGATAATTTAATCATTCTGTATAAAAAGCTTGTGCAAAATAATTAAATCAATACACTTAGTGTACATACACTTTATTTGTGTTGAGACTTAAAATTATATTTAGTACAATTTGTAACGTTTGATCGTCGTCACTATCTCTTCGCCGGTGCGTTTTGACTTCTCTGTCATCCTTTTCACAGATATTACTGTAACGAGAAAAAGATAGTTTCATATTGGTCATTTCTGATCGTCATTTATACCCTGTGATTTCTAAGAAGAATATTTAAACCTATGTTTTTATTAATAGTCAATTCTTGATACTCATAAGAGCGCCTTCACATTAGGTCGTAGGTAATGCGGCAGCAACGCGACAGCAGCAAATGCCTTTTTGTTACTTGTTTAGATTAGGGTGGCGCACTTCATTACATTAATGGATTCCAAGGAGGTAACATAATTGTTGTTCCTTCTATTTTTAGTTCTCTTTCGGTGCCATCAATGTCGCGTTCATAATAAAAAAGACAATATTGAATTGATCCTTTGTTTCGACATCGATTTGTGAATAGTGATTATGTAATAATATGTACAGTGTTGAAAAATTGTAATGATAAAAATCTTTAATTACGTTCGAAAGTCAAAAACGTCTTTCGGCAAATTTTTACGTATTTATGTACTTGCGCTGGCAACACTGGCTCGAAGCCGACTGATCGCACGTTGCTGCCGCGCTGCTTGCAGCTTAGTGTAAAGGAACTCTAAGTCCTATAAATAAATATCGGTCGTCATACTACATCATGCAAACATTTTGAAAAACGCTACCATGCATGAAAATAATTATTTAATATCGTTAAGATGTTACAAACAAATAAAAGCAAATAGTGGACATAAATAACACTGAAATCGGAAATTACAGATTATAAAAAAATTCCGGTCCAAGTTGGGTACATCACGTTGATGTAATCTGAATACTGAAAACATTAAGTCAATCTAGTTTTTCTATGTTTAGCATATAAATTCCTCGTAACAATTAGGTCGTACTTCACATGGCAGACCACGTCGCATGATTGAAGCACGTTTTAGTTTATGTGAACAATTTATATTATCATGTTCCTTCTTTTTATTGATTTATACTTTACATTATTTGTTGACTTTTATTCTTCACTTGTCTTTCTTCAGAACCGCCAGTAAGTATAACTATTCTATAATACATTAAACAAACCGATAAAATAATGCAGCTCATCATTTGTGACCTTTTTAACCGACTTCAAAAAAAGGAGGAGGTTCTCAATTCGTCGGGATCTTTTTTTGCTTTTTTTATGTATGTTCACCGATTACTCCGAGATTTATGATCCGATTTACGTGATTCTTTTTTGTTCGACACGGAATAGTTGCCATTTAGTCCCCTAAAATTTTAACATAGTTTGGCCCAGTAGTTTTCATTTTATGAACATCTTTTATGAAAAAAAAAACAATTTCGTTCCATATGTACACCGATTACTCTGAGATTTATGATCCGATTTACATGATTCTTGTTTAGTTTGATGCAGAATAGTGGCCATTTGGTCCCCTAAAATTTTAACATAGTTTGGCCCAGTAGTTTACATTTTAAGTACATTTTTATGTTCCCGTACCTTGGAACCTATATTTTTGAAGAAGCGCGACACCTTTCGTAGGTCTACCCATACGTAGCTAGACACTAAAAAGTAACAAATAAAATAAAAAAACTTCGTTTAAAAAACCGACCGAAATAAGTTATTTTATACTTTTTAGTTTTTTAGTTGAGCAAATAGTTTTCGTTAGCAACGAGATAACAGGCGCGATGAATTTAGAGTCTGCATCATCAACTCAATTACGACATTAATGCACGAAAGCGTCTATTGCATGGGGCCCTTTGTAGACAATAAGCTTCCAAAGTCTCTTAGAGAACTGCCACATACAGTATTTAAAAAAATATATAAAATATATATTTTTTTAAAGTTACTGACCACTAAGTCCGTCCTATTATGATATAAACATGTTTATGGAGGATAAAACATTATAAACTGACATAAATATGTTTAACATACTTTAATAGTAGACATTTTATTATTTAGATAAATTATAGATTATTATTATACTGTATATCTGATTATTAATTTTAATTGTATTGATTCGTTGACTGCATTTTTTTTTTTGTTTATAATTCAATACTGTAATCTTAATTTTGCACGCCCAATTATGGGCCGAATGATACTATAAAAACTGTAACATCTTGGTACATGCATTACGCAATAAATATACATTCTATTATATTCTAATAATTCACACAATTTGCCTAAAAGGTCAAATAAATAACTTTTTCACTTAATTTTAACGTTATTACCTGTACTTTCGCAGAGAGGAACATAATTCTTTCTAATTTCCTTTTTTAATTTTCTCTTGTTTCGCCTGTAGAATTTCGCTAAGGCTTCTGAGCCTAATTTAATGGTCAAGTCAAATTTATTCAGGCGCCGTCTCAGTTTTGGGTGGGAGGCGATAATTCGCGCCCATGTTTTGTGCGTATGGGTTGCGATGCGCAGGGATAAATCATCGAGGTAACTAAAAGAATTATAGACAAATATACCACTTAAAAGTTGTTTTATTTCACACAAGAGTTTATCCCGCTTCTACGCCGCGGGTCAAAAATGAAGTTTTTTTTACTATTTTCTTTCATGAGTTCTCCAAATAGGCAACATGGCCTATGGACACTTGTAGCACCTTTGGTGTTATGCGCTGCTGCTCTGTAAAAGAGACTACAACTTTACCACAATGCTGGAACGCAACTCAAGGTGATTATGGCAGCATACTCTAGTCCAAGTGTAATACCAATCTAGATGGGAAAATACCCTATCCTGGGTGTTGGTGGTTTTATCGTCTTTTACAGTCTCAGTTCAGACACAAATTGTATACTTTCTCCGTTCCTGCACGGATAATTGTAGCTTTTACTAACATAAAAACCTAATTAGGTTTCATGTCTTGCTAATAACATTTATTACAAGTAGTGCCACCTTTTATTGTATTATTATAATAATTGCGGGTGAAAAAACCTTCTTACTTAGCGAGCTTAAGTCGTGCCCAGGACGCAATACCTACCACAAAGACGTACTAAACGTTTGTACTGGAGATATGTTGCAGTACAAGCTGTTAGTAACGTCTCGTCATTATTACAACAATAATAATATTGTTACAATTTGAGCCACCTGCATATCTGTAAACAAAGCACACTTATTAACTGTCGGCGTTTGAGCTAATAACATTGAAACTCTTTTATGACCTTCTTCTTTTGTTTGCTTTGTGTTGACAATTTTTGATTGGAAAAACAGCTCATTGTGTATTGTAATATTTATGGCAGTCATAAGTCAGGTGTGATTCTTAGAAATTCAGTCCACGCGGTCGAGCAGACATATTGTATTTGTACAGTATAAAGCAATGCCCCAATGGAGGGGTGAGGCAGTCAATCAATAACTACAAGCGAGGCAAGACGTGTGTACGTTTGGTAATCTATATAGTGACGGACTTTACGCGTATTATTGAATCGTTCATTACGTTTGTACTGGTTGTGTTCAATTATATTTGTACCTGTCTTAGACGTGTTTGTATAGTTCTAATAAATTATATAGTAATTCCAACGGCATTTTAATTCGAGCCCTGCAACTCGTAACAATATTCTTCTTTCCCCTTACAGTGTCTTTGTCTAACAGAGCATGCACTGTTTGCTTCAGCTCCATTAATTCTTCGCAAAAGTAATTCTATAACATACCTCTGTATACAACTTTTCTTTTAAACTTGAGATATAAATAGGACAACAAAATATAAAGAGAATCAATTTTTGGCTAAACGTGTTGCTGGGGAGTTTCTCGCCGCTTCTTCTTAACAGCAATAACACGTTGCGAAGCGGTACATAGTATAGGAAGTAAAATTAAATTTTAGCTTATATGTATGACCTTCAAAAAGTGGTATCCAGTGGAACTTATTTTTAGTAAAAACTTTTGACTTTGAAACGGTGCAAACCAACATAATAAATACACCAGGAGGCCCTGAAATGTCGCAAATATGTATCCATTGGTAGTGGGTACGTATTTGTGGCTTTCGGGGTCGAGACCCTGGGGCCGTGGGGGCCTGGAGCTCGTCACCTCTATCGAGACCTCTCAACTCGTCTTATTGAGGTCTCGCGTGACCAAAAGGCTGGCTTGTACCTAGGCCAACGGATCAGCGTTGCCATCCAACGGGTAAATGCCGCCAGCAATTTGGGCACGCTCCCCGCCGACAGCGATTTGGAGTCAATTTTTTATGTATAGATTTATGTTATTTTGCAAGTATAGCTTTATTTATAGATAAGTATATGTACGGATCTTTAATAACAAAACACAAAAATGTTATGGAAATGTATAAGTTCCTTCCATGCTTCTATATACCTATTTCACTTAACTCTCGTATCCTTAAAACAATTATTACTCTGGATAAGAGCCTGTCGCAATATATTTCTAAAATAATACATTATTCACACATACAAGGATGCACAGAGAACGTAAGACTGGCAAAGGACGATATAAAATCGCAAGGCAGAGTTCCGCGCAAAAATCACTTCTTATTTTACGAGTTTAGCCTTTCTATCTCATAGGTATTTTTTTAGGAAACTATTGAATGTATATGTAGGAATTTTAAAGAGAACATGTATGCAGGAATGTTGAAGATGAGTGGTATGTGTATATCGCAACGAAAGTACAGAATAAACACCACTATTGGTCGCCGAAGTTTGAACATTATTAAGGTTCTGTTTTTAAAGATTATAGATAGTCACAGATTTCGCCAAGACTGCACTGTTAATTTGACTTTAACAATAAACAAAAGAGTAATATGCTTGTGTGTGTCAAATACATGATAGTGTTTTTAATGTTTTTCTTTATTGATGTAATGTATATTTTATGCATAATTTTAAAAAAAATAGTATTCTGCGCTCTTTCTCTAAAGGCATACAGAGTTATTGCTTCACGTGTTAATACAATGATGAGTGAAAGAGGATTTGATTAAAATTAACAATCGACAGTTGACGAGAGTCGGTTACAAGCGTGGAAAGTTTTGTCAAACTTGTTTCTAAAGTGTTTCGAAGCCGTATTGTAAAGGTGATCTTCAAAGAAGATTAAAGTGTTATATTGAGGAAGTTTTGTTTGATTTCAACGAGCTTAGAGCGAGCCAACCACACTCAAACCACCAACTCTACATGTAGTATAAGTACTTGTTACGTACAGAGAGCACCACCCTGACCCGCCCGCCGGAGCACACCTTCCCTCCTCGCCCCGCATAGCTCCGACGCCCATAGCTCGCACAATTAGCAGCTAGGCGTCGGATGGAACGTGGGACATAGAAGCGGCCTTGGAGGCCGGAATCACTCACTTACTCTCATTTGCTCATTCGCTTCACATTGTTCATGTATAGAATCAATACGCATTCTCGTATTTATTCCTTCTATGTTATAGTTTAATTGTAAATAACGTTTAAAATAAAAATACAGTCTAGTTTATATCGAACTTTATTTTAGAAGAAGCAACTGCCATCAATAATACTAGTATTATTTTATAATTATACTCCTATGCTGCTACACAATTAATCTGCAGAATTGTAAAAACATAAAGAGCAGAAGTAGCCAAGATATATGTACGTTAAAGAAGGTTGAATATTTTATTTAAAAAATCAAATTAAACACCAGAAATAAACTTAAGTATACTAAGTTGTTATAAATAACGTAACAAACGGCTGTCAGAGGGGAGCACGCCCAGAAACCTGGCTGCATTTTCACGCTATATGGCAATACTGATTGGCTTGGCGAAATACGAATCAGCTTTCTAATCATGGCTGGCATCAGAGCTTCTGGTTTCCTTTGAACTCTTTGCCACTGGACTCCATGGAGCCAATATTTCAACTCCAAACGTCACAAATATGTAATGCCTTCCTAATCTTCCATATTTGTGTAAATCTCAGTCGATCCGTTTCTGAACTTATTCAAAATAAATTTTCAAACCAAAATAAAGAGACAAAAATATTTAAACACGGCCACTGAGTTAAAAATTGATATTACAATACCGAACCCTAAAAAGGACGAGATACCACGTCTGGCGCCCTGTCAGACCGCTGAAACGGTAATCAGATTATTTTAAAATATTTGTCTCGCTAGAACAAACAAGAACATACTCACGAAAATATCTTCCAAGACAGCTCTAGGGGCAAAGACGTTATGGCATCCCTCTTTGTAACTTCGCCAAATATTTTCGTTCCAAACACAAAAATACCATTATGATACATATTGTAAGGAATTTGGTGAATAATTCAAATAGTTTTAAATTTAGAAGGTATAATCTTAATTAATTTGACAGGCACATCAATTATTTTTACACTTTTATTTTTTGTCCTGGTAGCAAAGACTTTATGCCAAGTCTTTGTATTTCAATCAAATATTTAGATTCTATAGATTCACGGACATTGAATACAGTCAATCATTAGATATTTTACTAATATTCTAAAATTACATGGTTGAATTGTTTCTTTCTATTCATAGAAAGTAACTAGTAATTTACGTCAATATAAAATTGAGTCATTAAATGAAATTGTATGTTGTCACATTCTTTCAAACAAATTGGTTCATTTACAGAGCGTTCCACTCATAGCTCACAACGCCCAAAATGCTCAGTTAACCGCGACCGCTATCGTTGTGGTCGTGGCTAAAACGTCACAACGACCCATGCCAAGAGTTGGGTTGAAAAGCCGTTTCACTTGGGTTTACGATTGTAACACTGGCAAATAAGTGTAACGGGAAAAATCGCGGTCATGAATGTGGTCGTTGTGAATCCCTCATGGAACGTAGCCATAGTTGAACCATAATATCAGCTTAAGTGAATTATAAAATTCATTTATTAATTATAATATTATTATTTTATAAAGGGCTGTAGATATTTTGATAATTAGTTTTACGTTTAATTTTTAAGCTCTACAACCATATATGATTACACTACATGTTTAAACCCAGAACAATGACTAAATTAACGCGCGTACGTTGTTCGATATATTGATAGCTCGTAAAATTGACCATCTTATATCGGTTTAAGCTCATTCCCTTCTTTCAATTTGGATGATTCATCTAAACTAATCTAGTGCCATAAACGTAAACTTGATATTAAGTAACTAATATAAACAAACTTGAATTATTCAGTGTCATTGAACACTTAGGATACTTTTTATCCCTATTAAATGGCTTAATTTCAGGATTAAATTTATTAACCAATACTTGTTGGCAACACCGACATATAATAATTTCATTTTTTAAAGTGGCAACATTGTCGTTGCATTTTTCTTCTTCCGTTTGGGTTGTAGCCGTAGGCGCTTTCGTTTGTAAAGTTATGTATTACATGTTTTCACTAATTAACAGTGTTTTAACTTCGACACCTACATCGACCTAAGTGTCCTAGGCCCACCATCAGCGTGTACCAAATATATATTATATGTGCGACGAGCTGCGCACAATAAGTACTTACGTCATAGTATAAAAAAGTATAATTGTTAAGATTTTTATTTAAGACTTTCACAAGCTTATATTTCAATGCTATGAACTATAATCTATGAACAATCGTATTCCTCGTTCACGATAACTTGACGCGTAGGGTTGCCAAATTCGCAAAAAATTAACATCACATAGGGCCGATTTTTCAAGGATCAGATAAATGTTATCTGAATTAAAATTAAAAGTGAAACAATTCCATTGTTTTATTCATACAACACTGTCAATTTTAATTTTCCCATTTTGTATTTAATTATATGAATTACTTTTATCTGGTGATTGTAAAAATCGGCCTTTGATATCATGTCATAAATTATTCTTAATTTTTCTTTTCTGATTTCTGAGTCTAGGTGTTTTTGATTCTAGCTTGAAGTGTTATAATTTTGTTTGTTGGTAGCCCCGCGCGTCAAGTTATACTGAAGGGAGTGTAGACAGAAATGATTTATCGCATATATTTTTTAATTACCATTACTTTTTTCATCCTCAATATACATTGCACGTTTAACAAAGTCTTCTATTTCGTCAGTACCGACAGAGAATGTTGTTATTCCTTTAACCAATAATACCCCGCTCTGATTCTTCAATGTAGTTTCACATACCGAAATCTTTCCTAGTTTTATTAATTGTGCTTCTACTGCTATTTGTTCACCAATTTTTGCTGCCATCAGAAAACTGCAGAGAAAAAGAGCAATTAAAATTTGAAATTGCTTCTGAGGTTGTAAGCGTCATAGCCGACTGTAACCACTTTCCATCAGATGGGCCGCCTCTCAGCTTGGCTGCTTCAAATATTTTTAAAAACTTAATGTATCCTTGACTGACAGATGGCTTAGAATCGCTTAGCCTATGGAGAGATTTTCCGTCTTTCTGCATGTTCGAGCGCCTATACAATGGGAAGTGTTCGGAGGAACAGTTCGATTTGGTGCCATCGCTACATTTTCACCACCACACCGCTCGGCGGGATGGTCACCCTCATTTCCTTGAGTTACCACGGTTAACTACGTACTCTTAAACGTTTACTCCGCGAACAATAACGGTATTGGATTACTGTGAACAGGTTCATATAAAATATTCTGCCAGCCGATTTTCTGTCGGACTCGACACACGAAAGTGGGAATGAGATTTTAGTTGACTCGAACCGACTTCACCCGGACGTATCCGAACGAGTGTTACATAGACGAGCGTGATGCGTGACTACTCAGTCATTCAGTACCTACAGAACAAAGTGCTCAGTGCGCCTAAAGACGTTTTCACTTTTAAAATAAATAATCGATTCCGCGTCAACGAAGGTTACAGCTAATTCTTACTTGACTGTCATATTCGTGGTCCATCCTATCTTGCCATTGGGATATGTCATATGAGAGATAAAGCTAAGGGAGTCTATCACAGAAGCCATACAGCCCCCATGAGCGTACCCGGCTGCGTTACACATACCACGCTCCACAGTAAAAGTTCCCTTTAGAAATCCATTTGATGCAGCCACAAATTTCATCTGAAATAATAATTCCATCCTATATCCAATCGTGTTTATTGTTCTTTTATTTTATTTATTTTTATTAAGGGTGACAAATATAAATACATTGAAATATAAATGTACAAAAAACAGTATATAACCAAGCAATAAATTGAACAGCTACATTTTGCACGGTGAAAATATTTGATATAAATAAATGTATTATCTCTCGACACTTTAGGTAAATAATCTATAAAAGAAAGTGTACAGTACATTCAATTATTAAACACATATTAAAAATAGGTACAAATGTAACAAAACTTATTATAACTATGGACCTCATTGGTAAAATAATTAATCCATCTGTAAGTGACTCTGAGGTCCCATACTTAACTGAAGCCAGAAACGCGTGATGTTTGACATGTCGAAGACAAAATTCCCCTATAAAGTCCAAATCGCAAAAGCTTTGGAATGGCTTGCTCAGCAAAATGACGCACGAAAACATTTTATCATTTAATACCAATCAGGCTGAGCGTGCCCATCTCTTAAGCGGCTCAAGGTGGACTCGGGTTTGTGGCTTCATGCCTTGTTCTTGTCGAATTTAGCACTCTCCTGGACGATGCTGGGTTTAGAATTGCTGTCCCTATTCAGCTGGGAGCAGCGGATGTAATCTCTCATCGCTGGCGATGTAGAGATAAAGTCGGTAGTTCGGGACACTATGGTTTGTCATGTAGCAACCAACCAACCAGCCTGCAAAGCCACAAACATGTATATCCATGTTTGTGGCTTTCAGTGTCGAAACTCTTGGGGCATGGCGTCCCAAAGCTCATCGACTCTATCGAGACCTAACAACTCGCTTAATGTTAATTAATGCTTAGGTTAATGTTATACTTATGGAATTTAGGTATGGGAATGTAACTTATTTATATTATGGATTACAATATAAATAAGTTACATTTTCTTTTATTGTATTAGATTATTTGTTGTAATAATAAAAAATATGACGCTATATTTACATTAAATTTGTCAAGTGGCCTCTACGTGTTAGCCTTCCCATAGCCCCCCCCCCCCCCACGCAAGCCCTCCAAATGTCCGGGCCATTTCAATAGCCCGTGTTCTTAAAAAAAATTATCAGAAGAAATTGTAGTACCTACATAATTAGAAACCTATACATTGTTTTGTCCCAGAAGATCTTTTCGTACATTACAAACAGGGTTCTTGCAGTGAACTATCTATTGATGTTTATATATTACCACAATTCAAATAATATTTTATCTAAAAATGTATTTTGTTAGAAAAAACAAGGTAAACATTACTCACATTTTTTAAAATGACTGTACTATCGAAGTTCTTAGTTTCCGCAGCATAACGTTCTAAAGATTTTATCAGTCGCAAACCTCTTCTACTTGAAGCAGCCATACTGTTATTAAGTTTTTCAATAGACGATAAATATTCAAGAAAACTCAACTCCAACTGCAAACCAACTCGACGCGATGAGTGATTATATTTGGCTAAAAAACCCACTGCAATTCTAAACACATTACATGCAAAAGGCAGGTGTCTGACTGATTATGATCATCGCGTTTTTGAAACCAGTGTGTTTTAACCTATGACTATTTGATTATTTTTTTACATTTCTATGAGAATTCAATATTTGGCACTATTGAGTTGTAATAATAAATATCTCTTTATTTATTCTGATATTCAAAATATACATTTAAAGAAAGATTTAATTAGAGAAAATGTTAAACGCTTGGTATGAGTACCCTCTCTCTCGTGTCTGTGTGTGTGTAACTTACACGCACACACACACACACACACACACACACACACACACACACACACACACACACACACACACACACACACACACACACACACACACACACACACACACACACACACACACACACACACACACACACACACACACACACACACACACACACACACACACACACACACACACACACACACACACACACACACACACACACACGCGCGCGCGCGCGCGCGCGCGCGCGCATTTATATCATAAAAAAATTGAGATATGTAATAAATTGATGGGTTTGATTTAATTTACAGTTAAATTTTATTCGTTTCAGAGCTTTAAATAAAAGCTTGTTTTTAAAAACGTTTTTTACTATAAATTTTCAAAACGAATCCATGAAAGTTAAACTTATTAAAAATTAAATTTTAACTGATTATTTAAATTACAACACGTCAATAAAACGAGACAATATGACCAGTAACGGCATCTAATCATTTGATTTTAGAAGATTTTCTGAGTCATATTTTGAAAAAGTAATCGCCATTCCTTCTTTGTATCTATAGTATTGAAAACAGTTAAAATCCCTTACGTTTCTACCACAATGATCAAAAAGCAGGAGTAATAATCTAAAATCTAAAGTATTATAACATTCTAATAATGCCGTGTCTGTACATTGAAGTTATTAAAAGAACAACTGGAATATACTATATAAACGATGGAGAACACATTTCTTTTTTTCTTATCCTTTGGCGGTTTGTCTGTTTGTTCGGCGTTCACGTAAAAACTACTGGGCCGATTTCGATGCGGTTTTGGCTGATCCGAATCCTACGGGAATTTTCCCGGGAAACGATTTGTAGTTGTTCGAGTGAATAGAATTTGCTTATTCCGGCGCGGTGATCATTACAACGATAGCTTCTTTTTTAAATACTGCGGTACCTACTTTGTGTCCCTGGAATCCTGCGAGCTTAATAGCAGCTTCCGGAATACAGGATATTTCGTCAAATTAGCTAAATAATGTATATTTTTTTATATTTAAAAGAAACTTCACTTTTCAGTTGAGTTCTTCATTATATTTTATAAGAAACATAACCAGTGGCAAAGTTCGGGATTTTACCATTGCCCAACAGCTGATTCTGGCGACACAAATGGTTGTGTTGCAAGGATTCTGGGTTAGTATAATATAAATTGTTTTTCCAGGGATTCTAAAATATAAATCAATTCTATTTTAGTGAGTTTTGATGTCACATCGCCAAGTTAAGTGAAACTGCCCTACTTTTCCTATTATTTGTAAGTTAAATAATGTTCTCCGTTTTTATAGAAGCCATCGTATTTCCCTCATCTTCCCAGTTTGGTCGAGGTCTTAGGACTCACCAGCGTTTAGCGTGCATTATCATCTAAATTGGATTATTAATCAAGCTTATGTGACATAGCTTAAATAAAGTCATGGGAAATAAAACACAATACTCAATATTCAATTAACAATGCGTAATAAAATGTATTATTTATAGTACAAAAACAAAATTAACCTAATACGATATTAATAATAATATTCTGTTTTAGAGTCCAAAATATATTTCGCCAGATAGATCATTTGCCATGAATATGCCATATCAGAATAGATGAGTAGGTATGTAAGGATAATACATATTGTGTCGACCCCAAATATAATTAGAAAAAGGCGAAAGAAATGAGAGGTAGGAGATTTATCCTGGTCTGTTTAAAAAATAATTAATATCGTATTAATTTTGGGTGTGTTTCATTTCGATGCTGGGTTTAGAATATGAATACAAAACTCAGGTCCTGCTCAAACGAAGTGACTGGCAGAGATACTTAGTTAATAATATATTTTTTACCAACTTAACAAGACGAAAAGTATAAAGATTAAATTATAGATTATGAAAAGTGAATAAGTATTATAAAGTCATTAGTAGATCGTTGTCACTTCGATTTGCGTGACTGTGGTAAAAACTTAAAATGTTTGTACACTCTGAACAATTCATACAAGGCTCTTGTTACGTGACGCTGGGGCTAGTCCACAACCTACACACAATTTAAAAGCTAATTTATATCACACATACGTAGCTGGAAGCTAAAAATTTTAAATTCGAAGGGAGTTTGTTTCGTATTGACATCATGTAAATGGTTACTGGCTTCATGTAAACGGCAAAAATCAGTTCTCGGTGCCTGCACTTAAGTCAGTAGCTGGATCAATGTAAATTAGCTTAGGTAGGACCACCGACACGTGTAGGTACGGCCTGGCCGGTGAAACCCTACAAAATGTATGCAAAAGCACGTGAACTACTTGTCGTTGGCCGCTACCTCAGCGGCCACTGTTGTTTTTTTTTTTTAATGTCATGTTTTTTCATGTCCAATGTCACCTGTGAAAATCCATAAAAAAGAAAAGTTGCTAATATATTATTAAAGAAAGGATTAAGATTAAGAAGCGAAATTTTAAAAGTAATATAATTGTATCAGCTTCCTAAATCACATTATATACAATATTTTAGATGTCATTTTCTGAAAAAGAAAAAAAAACTTTTCAATGTTACTAATTTCGTTTTAATAAAACTGACGAGTGAAACTTCACTCTTCAAGGTTCCGCTAAAAATTCCACTATATTTTAAAGTTTTTAGCAGGATCTTGGAGGGTGATATGTCGCTAGGCAGTTTTATATTTAAAAAACTTATAATACTGTATAAAAAACTGTATACACACGTAAAAAGTGACTCTTATAAAGAAGTTAGTTTTCCTTATTTTTCGAAAAATAATCTACTATATTTAACTTTACAGAAATTGTTTAAATAAAGTTAAATTAGATAAAGTACAAACAAAAGGATTTTATTATCATGAATACAAAATAATACAATTATTTCATTTTACCTTATTGCTACTAAGATTATTACACTATTTCATTAATTGTTATTACTCTTCGTTCGAATCGACCGTGGTAGGAGCAAGAAAAAGATGACGCGTAACCCAAAAGTGTGACGGTAATTTTTTTTCCAACGCTGATAAACAAGTTTCACTTCAATAATTATTAATGTTATTAAATCGGACTATGTGTTTGTGAAGAAAATCTCAACTGTGTAGTGAACTATCTATATCTCTTCAAGCTTCTGTGATTTGAAGATTTATTTATTTGACATTAGTTAAAGACCTTTAATTTGACCGAGAAGATACTACAAGCACATATTATCATAAAGCTGTCTGTCTGAAATCTCTACTACTGTGACAAAATTAACAAGAATAATGATCTTGTTGTATTTATATAATAGCAACACAGTCTTCTAGGTTAGAGAAAATATTCAGAATGCTCAACCGACATCTGCTTTAGACCAGAGCTTATTGATTTTTATACAGTTCAAAGTGAAATAAGTACATTTTACCACTTGTACCCAAAATGTCATACTAACATCAAGGCGCAAAATATGTTAGGGATGTTTTTCTAAAAGCGCTCACCATCTTACTTTCGTAAATATTTTGTATCTATACTACGTCACGTTTCGTTTTACACGTTTTTGTCACGACCATATGGCCGCTATGTAGAGCATTTTGGGCGTTGTGAGCTACCAGAACAACGCCCCCTTTATGTATATACATTTTATACAGTGTAGTAAATCCCTATCCAGGCTTTTAAGACACGAATGTTGGGAACACTGGTGAGAGTTGAAGTTTATTTTTATACCAAAGTACTTCTAAGTAAGAAGTAAATGTAAATATGTGTAAATACTTAATAGAAAATTCATAATAAATAAATTTCGCTCCTATGTAATTTATGTAAAACATATATTTTTAATTATCTTCTTTTCGAGTGACGCAGAACATAAAATAATATTAGGACTTTTTAAATTTTGTTTAACAAAGTGGCCGTATTTACTTATATTACTTCAGTCTTAAATCTTTACAATTTAATATTAGTTTACTTTGTCTGGTCTGAATATTTTTATTTAATAATATGTTCATATTTAATAATTTGATTTATATTTATTTAGTGGCAACTCTAGCTAGATCAACAAGCGGTCTCGTTGTATCGGTTTGTTCATAGATTTGTCATTTATTATTATTTTCGTATAATTTTCAATATTTCCATATACATAGATATATGCATATTGCCGCATAATCAATTAAAAGTGCAGTTTTTTCCCCTTTGTTTGTTTAGAAATGTGCAGAAATTAAAACAGATACACGAGTGACAGATGCCTCAGTGGTGATACGCGCCAGTTTTGGATATATTGCAGTTAAACATGGATGAATCTACAGAAAATATCTGCGATAAGTCTATTCTTCCCGAAGCAGCAGGTAATTAGCTTCTTATAAACCTAATTACAGTCTAAAACCAAAGTATATTTCTGGACATTCGTTTCTATAGACCTACCACAAAAAGTATGTGTCTTCAACTTCAACAGAAGAGGATTTAATACCGATTGCGGTATGATTTCTCTTCATAATTATTAATTATTATTAAATCGTCAATTATTTATGTACAAACCAATGTATTTTTTGAATAAACACGTCTCTCTGATTAGTTAATATTGAAAGTTAATTAAGTTTTCACGTGTAGGTTTAATAACCTATTTTTGGTCGGGTTATATCCAAACATCAATACGAAATCGGTGATAATGATTTTTGAGGGAAATGACTTAATATTTAAGATATCTATAGATTCATTACCACATTTTCAGATCTGTTTCAATATTTTTCTTTAACAGGCGTTTAAACTTGTGTTATTATGGTTTATTTGAATGTTTATTCAATTTTTAGGTTATATTTGGTAAAGATTTTAGATTGACTTGTAAATTTCCTACAGATCTCAGTCGTAAGTTTTTAGAACAAAATAATAAAAAACAACTTATAATATTGTATGTTTAATACTCTTCAAATAAGAATATGCTTACCGTGTACCCACTAGTATACTGTTAACATCTACATAAAGATGTATATATTTTCTGTATGGTATATATTTTCAATCAATTTATTTATTTGCTTATCATGATACACATTATAGATGTTAGGACACATACAGTTTCAAATGTTATTTATTTGTGAGGTGTACAAATTCAAAAGATAGTAAAATTCATATATTACAGATCATTTTATTTACTAAATTATAACTTTCATGTCACTTGTGTTGTTTAATTTTAAATTTTCATTAAAAATTGTATGACAACATTTAGATTTTTAACCAATTGTGTAATATAGTTCTGCATAATTTTATTGATTAATCTTTTAATGTCTTAGGAAGGTTATTATATATTGCTAATTTTTTTGTAGAAATATGTAGATGTACTACCATTCCATTGTTTGTTTGATCATATAGTATGCTCTCTTGTTAGTTTTGGTTTCTGGTTTCTGGGTTTTGTTTAACAAAAATTGCTATCAGCATGTCAACAATTTTATTTTTTAAATAGTAGGCGATAGAAATCTGATAAATGTACCCCATGTAAAGTTCTTAATCATTTTTTTGAGCTAAACACTATCTCTGTTTACAGAGTTTCCTCAAATAATTAAACCATAATAAAAGATGAGAGGCAACATAGTCACAGAGACAGTATGCTTGATTTGTCTTAGTGGAAATATAAATTACACAAAAATTTTATATGTAAAAATAGAAAAATTCAGATTAATATTAAATAATTAAAAAATCTCCTCTATAGATTTATAGTTGCGTTTATACAGCAGCTGATTTTGACATTGGCACAACCTAAAAACCACTGAACAGATTTAAATGCAGCTAACACAGGGCAAGCTTGTATCCCAAGTCAACACTTAAAGTACTTTTTATCCAGATAAATAAATTTATTTCTTTTTTAAGTTTTGTCATAAAAAAGTGGCACTGCTCTGCACTAACAATTTTCTGCACTGTCAGTTGCAATTCACTAACACATACATTGTCGGCAAGACAACGCGAACGAGGTTTCTCTGAAATGCCAGTAATGGTGCAGCTTCATCTGCGTTAGTGGTTTAGATATAGGCCATTACACACAAATATTTAATGTGTTATGTGAGATGTGACATTGTTAATGGCGTTAAATACTGACACATGACATATGTTTATATGCTAATGTGGCTATGTGTTAAGGGGGTTATTTTATAACGCTTTAAATAACACACATTTAGCCATAGTCTAATTAACACTAACTCAGGTGTGGCTGCAGCATAATAAATATTTTTTTGCATATTAGATTCAAGTTTAACAATCTCAAATATGTACAGTTAAATCTATTTTTATTAGGGTGTAAAGATTATGACATTCTTAAATTAAATTTCAGTACCAACAGTTCCCAGTTTACCAATAACCATTGCTGGTAGCCCCATCTATGAACCAGAGGATGACATTGTGGTAAATACTTTACTAGTTAAAAATATCTTTATTTATTAATGCTCCTAGTGGTACTATCTTTTGATTGATTTTTATGTTTTTATCTTTTTTCTTCTCTCTTTTATTTTTCTTTTTTTTTTCTTTATTCAAGATTTACAACAATACACCAGGACTTTATTTGTAGTACTCTACTTTACATATTGCACTACTGTACTTTGTGTGGTGCTGATATGAGAGGGAATGCAAAGCAGTATTCATATGGGATTGATACAGAATAGCCCATTGATAAATTAGCTTCCAAGATTTTAAGGTATATATAAGGTTGCCTGGAAGAAATTGTACTGCCTTACGGTATTTTATCTTATTGTGTATTTGTTATCTATCATGTTTGTGTATAATAAAGAGTACAGATAGACATTGTATTGTATTTTAATAAGTATGGAATGTTAGCTGGATAGGCTTTATGGAAACTGTCTAGGTATATAGGAAACAAATCTCTACTGCTAAGAATTTGTTGAAACGGTGAGCACAAGTGATGCTAGTTTGATCATGTAAAGATAAGATACATGTCTATACTGTCGTGTGTAAAGAGTGCCAAGAAGAGTGAAAGAAGTAGGAAAGTATGGGCTCTGGCACCAGAATCTGTCACTCATGGGTTTACCACTAGGATGATCATGATATTCTTTAATTATATTATGTAAGATGTATTTTTCAGATTTCATTTTTCATTTACAAATTTAGATTTAAAGAACTTGAAGTTTCAGTTTATGAACTTACATCATAATTTTGGTTTCTATACTATTAAACTTTATCCTAATTTCTGTCTGTTGCTACTGCAAAATAATTTATAGTTTTTATGTTTTTTATATAATTTCAGGTAGTCAGCTCTACTGGTACAGAAGAGAGCAAAATTGAGATCTCAGAATCTAAAGGTAAGCCCAGGATTTGTATAGTAATTTTTATAGTATTACTTTTCATTTGCTGACTTTGTATCCATTCAGAATACTTTCAAAGTAATGATGAATTGTATTTTTTAAGTTTTTGCGACTATGACATTATGTGTCATAAAAATATGTTGTGACATTTCATTTTATTGTTATTTCGATGTTTCACTAACTTTTCAGAGACGTCGAATTAAAAATCAATAAAATGCGGAGCTTAAATCTGTCAAAACATATTTTTAATTAGACTATTATTATGATAATATGTATATCTCTAGCCTTGTTTAGACTTTCAATTAATTTAAAAAAAAAATTTCTTTGTTTCTGTATTACAACAAAATTTTACAACTACAGCCTATTTCCATGGTCTTACAGATGACCAACTAGCAAGTCATCAAAAAAGAAAGCTGACAGATGACACTTTACAAAAAGGTGCAAAAGTCCAAAAACTTGCATTGAGTGATGAAGAATTTCTTGTAACATCCCAAACATTAGATGACGAAGTATGCGAAATTACCAGTGCAGCTAAAACAAAAGTTGTAAATTTAGAAGTACCATCTACTTCTCGTGTCCGAACTCCAGTAAAGTCAAGTCCTAGAAAAATAAAACGTAGTAACAGTGTTGATATTATTAAACAGAAAACACCAAAAACGCCTAAGGCTAGACCATCTAGTGTAGATGTAACTAAAATTAGAACACCTAGAAAGCTTAAAACGGAAGTTAAAGATGAAATAAATTCTGAAGTGGAAGTTATAAGTTCAAATAATTCACGTCCTAGTGTAGAATTTGTTAAGGAAATAGCTCCAGCAAAAGTTCCTGAAACCATACCTGAGGAAGATACCTCACAGTTGGATGATTCTCAAGGTATCCATCTAGAATTTATGGAAGAATCACCATCTGTTCATAACGGCTCTAAAGCACCGCAAGGCCGCTATTATAGCAGTGATCCTGTTAATCCCAAAGATAGAAAAGAAGACTTGAATCCTGGCAAAATCGATCCACCTCACAGTGAAGGTTATAATTATTCTGATCAAAGCAATTTCTCTCAATCTCGACAAAAGGATTTCATAAGTAAAAGTACAGATCAAGAAAGCACTGACAGTGTTGGCTCTATTACTTTAGATAGTCCAGAACATGTTCCTAGTGTTGCCTCGAAATTAATTTCTAAACTGTCAAATGGTAATTCATCAACACCCACCGACACTGAGACTAAACATGACAATATTACACCTGATATGAACAAATTAAACGCTACAAAAGGGAAACTTAGTAAAAATGAGTCTTTTAGAGCTAGTAACACTACTACTCCATCAACAATATCACCTTTACAAAATGGTCATTCATTGCCAATTAACACACCTCACATACCAATTTTTGAAGTCCACATAAATCATAATGAAGACAATGAATTCTTGTCTTTACATGTCATAAGAACTGATAATGATATTGGCATGGACATGTGTAAAGAGTACCAAAGAATATCAAAAAAGTTCAGTATTGATGCATATTATGGTGATGTAGATACAAGCAGCTCTCCATCTAGTGTGACTAGTGTTGGTATGATCAACTTGCCAAATAGAATATCATCAGCTTCAATTATTAGTTCATCATCGACATCTAGCAATAGAACTAGTGATGGGGCATTTGTCGTGCCACAGCCTCCACGGAAGTCTGTGGTCAATCCTACAACATCTGTTAAGGGATATGGAGCCTTACTCAAGAAATTACAAGACATATTTTCGCATATCCATGATCACTCAGTCGAAGACCGATCAATGAGTGATGACAAAGTTTCTGTAGGCATCCAAACATCATTATCAAATGATAGTGGACTTAGCAATGGCAATGCAAGCCCGGAAGAAATAGGCAAATGTGATAAAGTCACTCCTAAAAGTTCTCTCAAGAAAAGTCGAGTCCGTGGACGCAGGCCTATAGCAGGGAAAACAAAACGAGCCATATTACCGACACAACCTGAAGAGCCAGAATACATGCACGGCATTAATTCTCCTGAAATGTTGCCAAGTAATGGTCAAAATGGGAAGGATTCTCCCATAAAATCGCCTAAAGATGAGAAGCCATTGTCTTCTTTGGTGGCAACACCTAAATCTGTCAACAAATTGAAGCAAAAACGACGGCCAACATCTCCGAGACCAGCGACTCCTGTAGAGAAGGCTATTATTAAACCAGAATATCCTGGTTATGCACCTGATACAGTGGTTTTAGCCAAATGGGTTGATAAAAGATATTACTCCGGTCGAGTGTTAGAAATCACAGAGCCAAATAAATATTTGATTAAGTTTGATGATGGACAGACTAAAGCATTGTTGGATGATTTTATTATCTTTGGTGATATGAAAACCTTGCCTTTGGAGGGGCAGTCTGTTTATGCTGTGGTGGACGAAGAGCAAAGCTATGAGCCTGGATTGGTTTTGGGTGTTGAAGAAAATGCTAGTGGCACTGTGACATATCGCTGTACTACGGATGGGTAAGTTCTTTATCCTTTTTAAGGGATACGTATTGTTACGAGTGCGGGACTCGAATTAAAAATGCCGTTGGATTGACTATAGAACTTATTAGAACTATGCAAACACGTATAACACAGGTACATATATAACTGGACACAACCAGTACAAACTGCACGATTCAATAACACGCGCAAAGTCCGTCACTATATAGCTTATCGAATGTACACGTCTTCGTCGTCACGTCAGCCCTCCGTTCGGGCATTGTTTTATACTAAACTATACAATACAACACTCGACCGCGTGAACTGAATTTTCCAAGAAAACCTAATCTGCACACCTGCGGCCATAAACGAATACAGTAACAATAGCATGTTTTTTTTATTACAAATTTTAAACACATAGTAAATAAAAGAAGTCAAATTGCGGGAAGGTAATAAACTGCAGGTGTGCATTGTTCTTTGTCGGTCGTAACAATATAATTATAAAGTGCTTTAACACTTTATAATTTTATAAAAGGACAAAACAATAGAGGCATTTTAAACTTTTAAGATACATTTGGCCTACAAATATGTTTTGCCCTACAAATTAAAAGATATGTATACAATATATTGGCTAAACATGAATAAATAGTTCAAATCAAATGAAGAGTTGTGATCTTCATTTACAAATGTTTTTATGAAACAAATACTCTTTGTTGGTAACACCTACAAACAATTGATTGCAAATAAAAATAAAAAGCATTTAGCAAGATTTATTAAAAAGCATGTCTTTATAAAATACATGATTTTTGAAATTTGTAGTGATACAATAGTAATGGTGACTGCGAGTGAATTGTACCTGACTGAAGACCAAGCGAGATCACTGAAAGAGTCTGCAAGAGCCAGATCCCCAACAACTCCTACTACTACTCCAAGGCGAAGACATCATAGAGAGCTGGATCTTGATAATATTATACAGGTATTATAATTAATATTTCTTGTACGTAATTAACAAGAGTTTCCCTCACAAGTCAAGCCTTAGTAAGTAGCTCTCGTTTATTTAGATAGCAAACATTCACACAGGTTATTGTATTATATTTACCTGGAAGACTTACTTAAATTCTTTCCAGAAAAGGGGGTACTTTGCCATAATAAAATTTATTAATATGTTTATTCTCGGTATTGAAACAATATATTATTATGGACCTACCAATTTTCAGCAAAAGGGTCTAATAGTTTTTTGCTCTAAACGTAACAAACAGAGAGACTTATGCCGGAAACCATCCCATTTTCCGGGATAACATTATGCTCTATTTTCTTCGGTACCTAAATATGTATATGCCGAATTTCAGCCAAATTGGTTCAGTAGTTTTTATGTGAAAGTGTAACGGACAGATGGATTTACTTTCGCTTTTATAATGTGAATAGGAATATTTAAGATTTGTATTTTGCCTGGTGGCTGAAGAAACAGCCGCCCGTGTCCTGCCTGAATGCAAAAAGCCCAATACAGAGTGAAGTCCTGAGCGATTTCAAGATGCTGGTGGTCTTCCTCAAGGAGCTAAGATGTATTAAGTATCCCCTAAGCCACCTTCGTAAGCAAAATAGGCTTTATGTCGTCGAGTTATGGGAACCACTGCAGAGAAAGAACTTTTTATGAGACAATGTATAGTCACACGTTTTGGGGTGTCGATGAAGAGTGGCATTATGTAACAAGGGAGGCGAAGGTCTTGAATATCGTGACGACATATTCCAACCTAATATTTTTAAGCCTCAAAACACGACATTTTAACTATTAACAAAAATCTTCCAACTCTACCTATTATGTGCTTTAAGTATTAAAAAATAATTTTAAATAGATATAAAACTACGGAACTGCTGTCGCTAGCGTGATTTATGAATAGTACTGTAAATAATATTATAATAATATGTGTTTTCACACAAAAATATCAAATTGGGTTTTTTGTGGTATATTTCATGTTGCCCGTTGAAGATAGTTTTCAATTTGCTGCCATTTAGTTCACCTGTGTGAAAATAAATCCCATGAAGTATGAGGAACATGCTTTTAAATTTTGTTGGTGAGCGTGATATTTTAATATTTCAGGGTCCCCGTATTGCTCGCAGCAGAGACAAAGCTGCCACGTCGAGTGCCAAAAAAAGGGTGGCCTCTCCAAAGAGTCCAAAGGCCTCCACATCAGGTATTTTTAAATCTATATTAGTCTTAAAACTAACTCATTCTATCATCGCTAAGTTACCATTGGTCAGTGAACTTTATATAGCTATTAACTTTTTTAATTTTTGAGTTCTACAATCTCTTGGTAAATGTGGAACCTTTATAATTTACATTCTACTAGAGTTTACCCCGCGGCGCGGCCGCGGGTTAACCTCTAGTGCGTGTCTCTTGTTTATAGAGCAAGTGCTACAGGTTATATTGTATTACATTTTTATGTATTTGCCCACGGAAGATTCACTTCATTTTATATCGCTAACTATACCATCCCCTGTCTATCTGTAAACAACATAATTACAAAACTTGACCAAAAAGGCCAAAATAACCAACAGGCCACAGTGAACGACGTGGCCAAAATGACGGAATAGGCAAAAACTACTAAAAAGGTCAAAATAATCAAAATGACCAAAAAGGCCAAAGTGACCGACATGGCCAAAATGACGGAATAGGCATAAAGACCAAAAAGGCCAAAATGACCAAAAAGGCTAAAATGACCAAAAAAGCCAAAATGACCAAAAAGGCCAAAATGAAAAGTATCCCTTTTCCACCCTCAGTATTTAATTTACATACGTACCGAATGTCAGCCGAATCGGCTTATTAGTTCTTCCGTAAAAGCATAACAAACAGAAAGCCAATATATTTTTATCCCAGAAACATTCCCATTTTTCGGGATGAAAAGTATCCTATGTTCATTCTCGGCATCGAAAACACTGAGTTTCAGCCAAATCGGTCCAGTAGTTTTTACGTGAAAACGGAACAGACAGACAGACAGAGTTACTTTCACATTTATAATATTAATATGGATTCTTGTTGTTACTGGTTCCTTCGCGTTTGCCAATGTCAAAGTATTAGCGCCTGAAAAGAAAAGATACTAAACTATAGCTAACATAAAGAAAATTTATTGGTTGGTTTATTTTTTTCGGAAACCTTAAGACATGACAACAATCATGTTAGGCTGACTACTTATAAGCATATATTATTAAGTTGTTAAATCTTAATAAAATGTATACATATTTACTATATTGTAAAGTTAGTAAGAAGTTAATATTAATGGGATTAGGGAGGTCGGAGGGAAAAATGTCTCATAAGAAAGAATACATTTTCTGGGGTCGCTACATACGTCTTTATCGACAACGCGGCATCAACCAGTAGACCACCTGTCGATAATGAGCTGTTATTATGACCCTTGATGTTTGTATCCGCTCAGGAACGGAGAATGTATACAATTTCCTGCGGCCAGAGGGCCTGTCATAAAAGGCAACAAAACAAACCACAGCCAGGTGGTAGGGTATTTGCCCATCTGGATGACTACCACCCCTGATTTAGACTATGCCCCCATAACAATACTGAGTTCTGGTCCGGCTTTAGTAGCCAGGTTCCATTCTCCCTTAAGAGAGCGGCAGCACCTTTGGTGTTACAAATGTCAATAGGCATTGCTTTACACGCACATTTCACAACCAAACC
Source organism: Dendrolimus punctatus (assembly GCA_012273795.1). NCBI lineage: Eukaryota > Metazoa > Arthropoda > Insecta > Lepidoptera > Lasiocampidae > Dendrolimus > Dendrolimus punctatus. The sequence continues at coordinate 18,514,168 of CM022541.1, forward strand.
AAGACACACAAAGAACTTAAAAATTAATAACTCAGACCCAGAGAGGAAAAAACAACACACATGGTACTAGATAGGATAATATATAAGTATAGACATAAGGCCCACACTGCACACGCACTTCCTCACAACACCAGGATGTAACAGATACACTACACTACTATAAGTTTAGTATAAGGTTAAATTTATATAATAAGTCACTTATAAGATACATACACCTCAACACAAATTAATTAATGTCACACACAAGAGCTAAAATAACAAGCGTGTTAAATTTTAAAAATTAAATCTAGAAATAAAGCTTTAAAAAAGGGTACGGAACTCGAGTCCGTAGTCCGTAGAGTAGTAAAAAAAACTTGAGAGGTGTCAAGGGACACCTGGATGGAACGAAGTTCGATTAATTAGAGAAGGAATTGTAATAAATTGTATTTTTATTATTGATTATGTACAAAAAACCTGTATACACTCAACACAAATAATCGTCGCGACACCACACTAAAATAGAAAGACGAAACGAAAATAACTGGCTTGCATTCTATGAGAGAGAGAGAGAGAGAGAAACACACGCACGCCGTACGGCTTACAACTATAGTAAAAAGTGTCGTTACAACTTTTTTGGTCTTAAATTTTTCCGCCTTTCGCAACGCGCGATAAGGAACTTCGTTCCAAAAAAAACAATGACAATAGGCGATGGTAACCTCTTTCGATTAGATGGTCCGTCTGCCTGTCTCCTGAACACTTGCAATAAATAAAAAATCGGTAGTTGACCATTTTTGAGAAACAAGTTTATTTTGAGTCTTATGGTCTATTTTAGCCAAAATATAATATTAGCCAATATTTCAGCAAAAAAACAACATTAACATATTTAATTTAGCAATTTTATAAATATTTTGACATTTCGTCTCAAAAACGCGTCAAGCTGTCATGGCGTCTCGTATGACGTCACAGTGTGCAAAACAAACATCTGTTCGATTGAAGTGTTATCTGAGAAATCATTGCTAACTTGTTGTGTTTTGCACACTATGACGTCACGCGCTCTGATCGGCGTTCATTGTCACGTGGCTAATGGCTGCAATATAACAATTTTATTTCTCAAAAATATCAATTAATATTTAATATTTTAGTTAAAACAATTTATTTTTGTCATATTTAGATCGTAATCTACGATATATATTAAAATCAGCCTATATTTTTCATACTGTCAAGTACCGAATTGCGTGTTCGCAGGTGTGAAGAGCAAGAGCACCCCGGTGGGGCGCAAGCGGCTGGCGAGCGAGAGCAGCGAGATGAGCGAGAGCAGCAACCACGCGCCGCCCGCGCGCCTCGAGGAGGTCGCCGGCGTCGAGCCCGAGGTGCAGCGGACGCCCAGGAAGATCGACGGCGTCAAGGGTAAATTATACTAGCTTTTATCAATCGTACACCAGCGACAAGGGCCAGATGGCCACCACGACACATAACAATAACCTTTTTGTATTTAACTTAAATACATACATACATACATAACTTCACGCCAGGTCCCTTGCGGGGTAGGCACGAACAGCAGAGCGCCATTTAGGCTTATTTTTACACACCTCACTTGCTTCTTTGACATTCATAGCTCTTGTCATGCACGCTCGTCTGTTCTTAAGGCTCCTGACATCACCTTCTGGAAGGTGTGTTGTGGCTTTAAATACTTAAATACTTATATAGAGTATACATTATCAGATAGAATTATTATATTCGTCATCCAACATATCACAGCACGCTGTTGCACACCGTCATACCGACGGGAGCCCACGTGGATACACTAGTCTTCGTTGCTGTATTTAATTTCTTTGTTGGTCTTAATGTAAAAATAATAATAAACTCTGATCGACGTCATGCAAATGCATATTAATTTCGTGAAATTTCACATTACCATTTATATATATATATATATATATATATATATATATATATATATATATATATATATATATATATCCCTATTAATATTATAAATGCGAAAGTAACTCTGTCTGTCTGTCTGTCTGTCTGTCTGTCTGTCTGTCTGTCTGTCTGTCTGTTCCGTTTTCACGTAAAAACTACTGGACCGATTTGGCTGAAACTCAGTATGTATATATTTTCGATACCGAGGATGAACATAGGATACTTTTTATCCCGAAAAATGGGATAGTTTCCGGGATAAAATGATATTTGTCTGTTTGTTTGTTATGCTTTTACGGAAAAACTACTGGACCGATTTGGCTGAAATTCGGTACGTATGTAAATTAAATACTGAGGATGGACAAGGGATAATTTTCATTTTGGCCTTTTTGGTAATTTTGGCCTATTTGGTCATTTTGGCCTATTTGGTCATTTTGGCCTCTTCGGTCATTTTGGCATCTTTGGTCATTTTGGCCTATTTGGTCATTTTGGCCTCTTCGGTCATTTTGGCCTCTTTGGTCATTTTGGCCTATTTGGTCATTTTGGCCTATATGGTAATTTTGGCATCTTTTGTCATTTTGGCCTCTTTGGTCATTTTGGCCTATTTGGTCATTTTGGCCTATTTGGTAATTTTGGCCTCTTTGGTCATTTTGGCGTATTTGGTCATTTTGGCCTATATGGTAATTTTGGCATCTTTTGTCATTTTGGCCTCTTTGCTCATTTTGGCCTATTTGGTCATTTTGGCCTTTTTGGTCATTTTGGCCTCTTTGGTCATTTTGGCCTCTTTGGTCATTTTGGCCTATTTGGTCATTTTGGCCTCTTTGGTCATTTTGGCCTATTTGGTCATTTTGGCCTCTTCGGTCATTTTGGCCCCTTTGGTCATTTTGGCCTATTTGGTCATTTTGGCCTCTTCGGTCATTTTGGCCTCTTTGGTCATTTTGGCTTATTTGGTCATTTTGGCCTCTTTGGTCATTTTGGCCTCTTTGGTCATTTTGGCGTATTTGGTCATTTTGGCCTATATGGTAATTTTGGCATCTTTTGTCATTTTGGCCTCTTTGGTCATTTTGGCCTATTTGGTAATTTTGGCCTTATTGATCATTTTGACCTTTTTGGTCATTTTGACCTTTTTGGTCATTTTGGCCTATTTGGTCATTTTGGCCTATTTGGTCATTTTGGCCTATTTGGTCATTTTGGCCTATTTGGTCATTTTGGCCTCTTCGGTCATTTTGGCATCTTTGGTCATTTTGGCCTATTTGGTCATTTTGGCCTCTTCGGTCATTTTGGCCTCTTTGGTCATTTTGGCCTATCTGGTCATTTTGGCCTCTTTGGTCATTTGGACCATTTTGATTATTTTGGCCTTTTTGGTTATTTTGACCTTTTTGGTCATTTTGGCCTATTTGGTCATTTTGGCCTATTTGGTCATTTTGGCCTATTTGGTCATTTTGGCCTCTTCGGTCATTTTGGCCTCTTCGGTCATTTTGGCATCTTTGGTCATTTTGGCCTATTTGGTCATTTTGGCCTCTTCGGTCATTTTGGCCTCTTTGGTCATTTTGGCCTATTTGGTCATTTTGGCCTATATGGTAATTTTGGCATCTTTTGTCATTTTGGCCTCTTTGGTCATTTTGGCCTATTTGGTCATTTTGGCCTATTTGGTAATTTTGGCCTCTTTGGTCATTTTGGCGTATTTGGTCATTTTGGCCTATATGGTAATTTTGGCATCTTTTGTCATTTTGGCCTCTTTGCTCATTTTGGCCTATTTGGTCATTTTGGCCTTTTTGGTCATTTTGGCCTCTTTGGTCATTTTGGCCTCTTTGGTCATTTTGGCCTATTTGGTCATTTTGGCCTCTTTGGTCATTTTGGCCTATTTGGTCATTTTGGCCTCTTCGGTCATTTTGGCCCCTTTGGTCATTTTGGCCTATTTGGTCATTTTGGCCTCTTCGGTCATTTTGGCCTCTTTGGTCATTTTGGCTTATTTGGTCATTTTGGCCTCTTTGGTCATTTTGGCCTCTTTGGTCATTTTGGCGTATTTGGTCATTTTGGCCTATATGGTAATTTTGGCCTATTTGGTCATTTTGGCCTATTTGGTCATTTTGGCCTATTTGGTCATTTTGGCCTCTTCGGTCATTTTGGCATCTTTGGTCATTTTGGCCTATTTGGTCATTTTGGCCTCTTCGGTCATTTTGGCCTCTTTGGTCATTTTGGCCTATCTGGTCATTTTGGCCTCTTTGGTCATTTGGACCATTTTGATTATTTTGGCCTTTTTGGTTATTTTGACCTTTTTGGTCATTTTGGCCTATTTGGTCATTTTGGCCTATTTGGTCATTTTGGCCTATTTGGTCATTTTGGCCTATTTGGTCATTATGGCCTATTTGGTCATTTTGGCCTTTTTGGTCATTTTGGCCGTTTTGGTCATTTTGGCCTTTTTGGTCATTTTGGCCTTTTTGGTCATTTTGGCCTTTTTGGTCATTTTGGATTTTTTGGTCATTTTGCCCTATTTGGTCATTTTGGCCTTTTTGGTCATTTTGGCCTATTTAGTCACTGTTGCCTTTTCGGTCATTTTGGCAATGTCGGTCAGTTTGGCCTCTTTGGTCATTTTGATTATTTTGGCCATTTAGGTCGTTTTTGCCTACTCCGTCATTTTGGCCTATTTGGTCATTTTGGCCTCTTCGGTCATTTTGGCCTCTTTGGTCATTTTGGCTTATTTGGTCATTTTGGCCTCTTTGGTCATTTTGGCCTCTTTGGTCATTTTGGCGTATTTGGTCATTTTGGCCTATATGGTAATTTTGGCATCTTTTGTCATTTTGGCCTCTTTGGTCATTTTGGCCTATTTGGTCATTTTGGCCTATTTGGTCATTTTGGCCTTATTGATCATTTTGACCTTTTTGGTAATTTTGGCCTATTTGGTCACTTTGGCCTATTTGGTCATTATGGCCTATTTGGTCATTTTGGCCTTTTTGGTCATTTTGGCCGTTTTGGTCATTTTGGCCTTTTTGGTCATTTTGGCCTTTTTGGTCATTTTGGCCTTTTTGGTCATTTTGGATTTTTTGGTCATTTTGCCCTATTTGGTCATTTTGGCCTTTTTGGTCATTTTGGCCTATTTAGTCACTGTTGCCTTTTCGGTCATTTTGGCAATGTCGGTCAGTTTGGCCTCTTTGGTCATTTTGATTATTTTGGCCATTTAGGTCGTTTTTGCCTACTCCGTCATTTTGGCCATGTCGGTCACTGTGGTCTTTTGGTCATTTAGACCATTTTGGCCTTTTTGGTCAAGTTTTGTAATTTATTTTTTTGACAGATAGACGGGGGATGGTATAATTAGCGATATAAAATGAAGTGAATTTTCCGTGGGCAAATACATAAACAATGTAATATAATATAACCTTTAGCACTTGCTCTATAAGCAAGAGACACGCATTGGAGGTTAACCCGCGGCGCAGCCGCGGGGTAAACTCTAGTATATATATATATATGAAATGTAATTGCTATTAAAGCCATAACTTTTCATACTACAAAACATCAAATTGTGTGTAGTGTTTACCTATAATTATTTTTTGCATTTGTCATGTTTCCTTTCTATAAATCCATTAATATGAGCATAAATGCAAATAATTGTTGGCAAACCAAATAAATAAACAAACTCCAAAGAAGCTAGAGGGCGCCACAGCTCATTCTTTCAAAGATCCCAAAAGAGAAAAGGATCATCTTAGATCTGTGATTCGACCCTGACAGTATACTGTTACTTGTTAACTATATGCTTTTACTTTGCTAAAAGTATGCTTTCACATTGCTGACGGTATGCTGTCACTTTGCTGACGATGTAATGTCACTGCTGACGGTATCTTGTCACTTTGTTGAGGGTATTTTGTCAGTACGCTGTCACTTTGCTGACAGTATGCGTCGTTTTGCGAATAACATGTAGTGCTAAAGGGAGAAAAGTATTATATTTATATAAGCTTATTTATCAAAATGCATTCTAAATAGAGCTACACAACAATGTGGTACAATAGCAAAAATACATAATCTTGAGTAATAAATACCTAAATATTTTTTTTAATATCAGCATATTTGCAATATAATAGGTTTTTGATACCCACACAGCGGGACCACTCCAACTGAAGGGTGCAGCTAAGCAGAATATAGGAAAGAAGAACTCCAAGCTGACCAAGTTTGAGAACGATGAGGACACAGTGTCCAAATTGGGTCCAATACCCGCTGGCGAGAACAAACTCTTCTCTGGTCTCCATTTCCTGTTAACATGTACTGAGACCCCGAAGAGAAAGTCTGCGGACAAGAATGATAAGGTAAGAGCTTGTTTTTTTCTTCATTTATTTCAGTCTTTTGCTTCATATTCATGTCAGCCCCATCATCTCTCATACAATATATTTTTAACACTCTAAATTAAAATAATGAGTTGGCTAATAGACTAGCCTTTTTTGAGGCCACCTCTACTGATATCTCTATAAAAATTCTTAAATTCGATATTTCATAGCATAGAAGAAGAAATAAAAATTTATGCAATTTAATAAGCCCGTTGCCTTAATGAACAACATGTTCTGCTCTGACTTTTGTCTCAAGACTACCCTCATATATTATAAATAATTTACTAAATTCACTCAGAAACAAAATATTTTAAATATTACAATAATAAATGGGCAGATGCGCTAATAGGGGTTAATGTTAATTAAATGTAACTAGTTATGTATCTGTAAGTGAATTGTAAATTATTTTGAGAAATAAATGTTTTAAACCTAAATCTAAAAATCACCCAATATATATGTAATTCTATACAGGTCGGTTAACTAAATTTTACTATACAGTATGTGTAAAAATAAATGCAAGGTTAGGTAAGTTGTGTAGGAGTAATTTAAGAAAATGTTTTACTTCTAGTATACCAATTAATATTGTTACGTGCGAGCGGGGGTACGCACTTATGGATTGGAATAAAACATCAGTTTTTGACTAAGAGCTTTTATTGACTTACACAGCCGCACGTAGTACCTCTCTGCAGGGTTGCCCCTATACGCACGACCAACGATGCACAGTCCCGACGATAAGTTGTCACACCCTCAATACCGTCGCCGATATTGCGTAGACCACCTCCGATATTATCGCGTGAAGCTCGCTTCTGGTTCCTCTCTCGAACTACGCTACACACTCGTTCACGTATCTGTCCACCAAAATTGTCACTAAATTCACCACTTAATTCGTCTCTGCCTATTAACCTTCTCTTCCAACTCTTCAGTATCGCACTTGTCGCTTCTCCGTCTTGGACTGAACTCAACTCTAAAAACTGCCCGGTAGGCGCACCTTGCACTGTTTATATACCTGGAAGAATTTTCTAGAACCCATCTATCTATCTCCCTCTCTTCTTTCCCGAACCGTCTGTTCGGGAACTTTCGTTTATACATCTATCCGTTTCTAACATCTATCTATCTCTTTCTTTCGTTTATCGTCTATCCCTTTCTAACATCTATCTATCTCTGTCTTTCGTTTATCGTCTATCCCTTTTTAAATATATCCGTCCTTGTCTTTTCCTTCCAGTTTTTTTCTAAAAGTTCTAAAAATGATTTTCGCTGCTGGCAGTTCTACCCTCGGTCGCCACAATATGTTGTACTATGATTTGCCCGCGTCTTGACAAGTAATGTAGATTAAAGTTATTTTGCCAGAATTTAAAATCAATAGGTATTTTCATACTTAGTATAAAATTACATAAATCCCGGAAGTTCCTGTAGAACTCAGGATAAATAATTTTAATAAAGGCATAAATAATTGCAATTGTTTTACTAAATGCTTTATCGACCAATGAACATTTTGCAATGGAACAAATTTTTACTTGACCTGGCCATTTTATACCTCTCCCAAGAAAATTCCCGTACGATTCTCGGGATATAGAGTACCGTAGATTTTAAGTCCGGGAATCTACTATCGATTAGCCAAAACCGCGTCGAAATGTAGAAGCTATATTGTAAACTATATTAGAATTATTTTCTCCGTGCAGTTTGGATCATAAATCAAACTCGACCTCAGCCCGGCTAGGGCGGTGAGCGTGTTGCGCGGGCGCAAAGCCATTATCGATAAAAACTCATTCTTATCAAAGAAAGATTATCATTCTTATAAAAATCATTACAATCTTTTTTGCTGTTAATTTTAAACTTAGATATAAGTATTTATATTTATTTTTTATATAACTTGTTACATTCTAAACTTTTGTACTTATAGTTTTTTAATACATATATACCTAATTAATAATTTGTTTTAAATCATTATTATTCTTATTTTAATAAATACGTTGTTTTATCATTTTTTTTTCTTTCATTTATATCACTAACCCACAAAATAACAAATCTAAAATACACTATCAATAACGCTCATCGACAACGATAATGCGTATCAGTATGCCTGCCCATAAGGCCCGTGAGTGGAAGAGAGAGCGAAATACTCGCTTCACCGCTCCGATTATTTATGACCCAAAATGCACGGAGAAAATAATTCTACTATAAGATCTGGCTTAAAGGCCTAGCCTGCCAAGCCATAAATCTAAATAAATAAATAACGTTTGCAGGACACACGTCACTACTCGTCGGAGGAGGACGGCGAAATGAACTCGTCTTCCGCCGGAACTGACACCGAGGACCTGGTCTTCTGCGACATGATCTTCAACAAGGAACGGCTCAAGGAGCAACTGGAAGCTGGCGGGGGGGTGGTTTATAGGTGAGTTTTGTGGTCAATTAGTACGCTGATCATAAACCAGGGGCCAAGTCTGCTATTACTGTCTCGTCATAATCGCCCTACACTGTCGTCTCAATCGTAGGTCCGCCTGGTATCGGTATTCTGTTAATTCCAATGCTGTTCGTTCCCCTCGGCACTCTATTCATCTTTATACGTATTAATAAAAGAAAAATCTAGATTTTTTGAATTTTCTGAATGTTCATTTTATTCATCCATTTCCGCTAATATTGACCAATTTTTATTCTACTATTATTCTGTCGCGACAATATCCAGCAGACATTGTGGATTTAGTAGAATGCGAATTTTTAACACTCGCGTTGGATTCGTGCTTTGATTAGACCCCTTTATTATTGCATTCACTTTTGGCGGGTGATGGCCATTTTTCGAGATGGCGAAAAATGCACAAATCGCGTGACCGTCACGCCAAGTGTTTTTAAATATATAGCTCTTTTGGGATAGGTAAAAAGCACAAAATAAAGACCTACGACTGACAGTTTCTACACTTTTAAACAATATTGTCTCTCCAATAAGATATGTTTAAGTATGTACACATGTAGGGAAAGTGTAAAAAAAAATGGCTACCGCGTAGAGAGGGATATGTTTGGCCAGTGTAATAGTAATGGATATCTCAGTGGATATCTTAATATAGAATAAAACAATGTTGCTTTCCTCGACTCTCTGTCTCTTTGTAAACATTGCTGTAGGTACTTAGACTATTGTAAATGTATCACTGAACATATGTTAATATTCATAACACAGAAGTTGTTGTAATCGAAATCGGTTTAGTCTCGTAAACTTTAGACTGTAATATTAGCCTTCTATAAGAGTCAAATTTAATTGTTTTTTTTAAACCAGTTGCCATCAAAATTGCCGCGCCCAAAACCAAGAGAATTATGTCGTCTCTTTTATTCTAATACAAATTATATGTAGTTAGAGGGGGAAAGCATCAGTCCAACTTTCATTTCAATAATCTGTATTTGAGCCGTGTGTGACAAGTTCAGCAACAAATTTGTGCTTGTGCCGTCTTACAGGTTAGCATGTAACTAGTATTTTTTTTGGCATAGGTCGAAGTGAATTCTCATATAGTTTTAATTACTCTATTTCAGTCATTTCGATGAGGTCCCGAAAGCAAAATACACAGTTTGCAAGCTGATAGCCCCTCGTCCGTGTCTCACGGCCAAATATATACTCTGTTTGGCTGCGAACATAACCGCAGTGAACCACGGATGGGTCATCATGAGTTGCAAAGAAAACGTACTGCAGGACTTCGATAGGTTCGCCTTGCCAGCTGGACTCTCTATTATCAAACGGCGGTATATTCATTGGGTATGTTATTTTTTTTATCTTGTGATTTTTTTAAAAAGGACATGTGTACAGTACCATAAAGTCCCAAGTTTTGTCTTTGATTTTTATAACTAGTGGTCGCCCGTCGTCGAAATTCGACCATAATAATTTGTTGTCAAAGACTATACTACTATAATAACACTAAGGCTACATGGATAATTTAACAATAAACAAAAGAGTATATATGCGTGTGTGTCTTATAAATGGTAGTGTGTTTTTTTATTGATTTAATGTATTTTTTATACATAACATAATTTTTTTTATCGTTCATCGCTCTTCTCTGTATAAACAAGAAGTGTGCGAAATTTCATACTCCTCCATCCGCGCAATGTTCGTGGAAAGGGGAACAAAGATGTCCTAATTGAAGAAGATATATGAAACGTAAATTAATTTTCCTGTAAAATATGTATTTATATATTTTTTTATTTAAGTTTATGGCTTGGCAACTAGGCCTTTAAGCCAGATCTTAGTTTACAATATAGTTTTTCTTTTATTTTCTTAAGCCTATGTGTAGCACAGCTGAACTGTATGTAATCAACTATTGCCATTCAGTGGAGTTCTTGTGGCAACTCAAAAGGCCACATTTGACTATACAGTTTACATTTCTCACCAAACACATAATTAATACTCATAAACTAGCAATATCCTAAAACTATTGTTCATTTTAGAGTAAATTTACACATTTTTAGAAAATAAAACTGCACAGCACAACATCTCCTTTCAGTTCCCGCCAAAGACTCCCCCTATTTACTCCCCTATTTATAAGTTAAATGCACAGAAATAGTAGGGTGTGGTAATACCGTTGGAATCGAACCATTCGAATTTTCGAATAATTCGTACTATTCACGAATTATCGAAATATCACTGGATTTTCTATTGTTTCCAATTTGAATTCCATTATATCCTGTATCAAAATATTCTTCTTGCGAATAATATTAACTTTAACCGTTTGCGCAAGGGAAGCTCTCAAAAGAAAAAAAAACCCCGATTTCGAAACATTCTTCATTGGTGCTCCGCTCCTACTGGTTGTGGCGTGATGATATATAAGCCTTCTTCGATAATTGGGCTTTCTAAAACTGAAAGAATTTTTCTAATCAGACCATCAGTTCCTGAGAGTAGTGCGTTCAAGAAAACACAAACTTTTCCACTTTATACATTAGTATGAGATTAATTATGTTCTTCCAGACGGGTCATATTATATTTATTATTATGAACATAATATGTATTTAAATTTAAATTTCAGGCACCATCATCAGGCAACCGCAATGCAACTTTCTTCAAGGACAAAGTGATATTACTATGCGGTGAGCAAGATACATTCATCAAGTTCTGGGAACGAGTTTGTACTCTTGCAGGCGCAATAACGAGAGTCGTCAACGAAGAGGACATGAACGCGTCCGGGGCAATATCATTGGTGACCGAATGGGACTGTCCACACGAAGTGCAGAATATGGCGAACCAAGAAAACGTACCACTCGTCTCAACAACTTGGGTGGTTCAGTGTTTGATCGAAGCCCGCGTGATCCCACCAACGAGCCACGATCGGTTCTCGTTCATGTATCTGGAGCCGGAATGATCTTGGGATTTTAGAAAGTACCTCGTTATACGTGAAAATTGACACTAGAGGTGTGTTAAGTGATTGTGACGCTTTAGTGATAAGTGTTTAGTGGCAACTTGACAGTGATAATGGCAGTTATCAACGTAAACGGTATGTATGGAAGTCAAATACTGCGAATGATGATCACCCAGTAACTCTAAAATAGCTCTTAGATCGTACGTTTTTAGAGGACCTTCTTCTATTTGAGTAACATTAAATTATAGTGGGGACTCGATTATCCAGTTATACTGATTCACAATTAATCAGATTGGTCGTAATTACTTGATTAAGATTACTATATTTTAGTAATGTAATAAACATAAGTTGTTCGTTGACGATCCCGCAATGCCTAAAGACGAAAGTTTTCTTGCTTGCTTGTATCCTCCCCATCCTGACCTATGGGGCCGAGACGTGGACACTGATGGTAGGACTGGTCCACAAATTTCAAGTCGCTCAGTGGGCTATGAAGCGACCTATGTTGGGTGTTTCTCTTATGGATACAGTCAGAAATGAGGATATCCACAAGGTAATCGACATAGCTTGCAAAATTAGCAAGTTGAAGTGGCAGTGGGCCGGTGATATTTGTCGCAGAACTGATGGCCGATGGAGCAGATGAGTCCTAGAGTGGACACTGCATCTCGGTAAATGTAGTGTCTGATGCACTCCAGCCCGATGTATGATTATGAGTGTTGCCAACTTCGGGAGGCCTATGTCCAGCAGTGTATGGTTATTGGCTGACAACTAGTTTTTTGTAATTTGAATAAATGCAGAGAAAGTGAGTTTACTTTCTAGAGTTATAATATGTACCAAAATCGCTTACCAATACTTATATATTCAATTATTCGGATTTTGTATATTATCTGAATGCCTTACAATACCAATTAGTCTGGTGAATCGAGTCTCCACTGTATTTAACTGACAACATGAAATCAATTACATTTTTTTACTGGATGATTGTTATTTCTAGTATTTTATTCTATGGTTTTTGATGACAAATCAAGAAAGTATACCCATTTCTATAATGTGGGTAGTAGAATATTTGAATGATGACAATTATTTGTCTGAAAAATATTGGAATTTAAAAATAATGTACATTGAATGGTGACAGTACAGTACTAACTTATAGCCTTTTGTAATGAATAAGATACTGTTTAATTATAGTGGGTAGTGGACTTAAGTGGATTTACTAAGCTGGGACATATATATAGCCCCTATATATATCTATGCATATTATTTGCACATTGATGTAATTTAAAAAGAACATGAGTTTTCAGTGGGAATTTTTAAAATTTTAATTATATTTGCAGCTTGTTTTTCAAAAAATGTATAATGGTTTTAAATTTACAATAGCTGTTGGATATTCATTTATATTGAGCCAAAATTATTTTACCATTTACTGGATTAAAATCTAATAAACTATATCTACAAATTAAAATATAATTAAATAGCAAAAATGAACAAATTAAATAAAAATAATACAAATTTAAATTTGACATAAAGCCAAAATAGTCTTAAATTAATAATTTCAATGTATCAATGGCACTAATGATAATGTGCCTTTTCGAGCTACATATAAGAACTAATAAGAACATATCAATAATTTGATGGTATATAAAAGCCTACAATTTAGCTGAAGGTTCTTTTACATAAACCAGGTTTTACCTTATGCCTATTTGATTGAATATTATTTTCAAACTTGAATATCTATGAATTCATGACAGATTAAAATAGCAAAGCCATTAAAAATGGACAAACAAATTTCATATTCCTTCATGACTATGATTTATTTTTATTGTTTATATTAATTTATTTATGCCTACATATATATCTATCGTGTTTTCGACTGTTTGAAAATGTTGAGCTTATAATATAGATACAATTTAAAACTGATATTTTGAAAATTTCTCTTTGTTCTATTTTAATTTTGGGATCCAAAAGATTACAGTATTGTTTCTCAAACTGTGGTCGCGGCCCTAGTGGAGGTCACAGTCTGTTAAAAAACGACCTGTGTATTTAAATCAAACTTATAAATAAACTGAAGACGTTTTTACTTTATTCTTTAATTTTAATGATTTTTGCAATACATAGTACAGTATACATAGAAATAAAAGTTGCTAAAAAACATATAATTGATGGGCAACTCTATAGTGAAAAAGGTTATGCATCTTATAGAACACCAATAAGCTAGCAATCCTTCATAGATATTTGAATGTTTGCTTGATATGATCCAAAAGCTGATCATTATTGCCCCCTGGTCCTTCATAAGGAGGTTCTCAATTTGACTATACTTTTTTAAAGTTTTGTTACAATTTTATTTTACTTTCATTCAAAAAATCATACTCCTTAGGCTGTCGATATTGAGAGCAACTCTGTTTTAAGAGCACCAAACACCTACACTATTCGAAATGCAAAATTGTATATAAGGCGCTTAATATATTATCTCTAAAGCTATTTAAATATTTCTGCAATTAAAAAGTAGTTTTTTTTACAAAAAGAAAACCGACTTCAAACTAAAAAGAAAAACATATATATTTTCTATGACATCTTGAAGTGCCAAGTAAAACGTAAATTAACGAAATTGCAAAGTGCACTAATATCAAGATTTTTAAATATTCATTTTTGCTTTTTAGTTTGAAGTCTTTTTTGTTTTTCCTATTCTATACTTAAGTTTCGCTCAAGATGAATTCTGTTCTGAAAACAGTCACTTAAGTCCATGAATTAAAGTTTTGTTGTAATGACAAAAATAATGTTTTCTTGTATCAAAGAATTTTGAATCGTCAATGTATACCTACTGCTTGACGTAAATTAATTAAGTTATGTAAGTTAGGGCTCTAAATATCGATTTATAAGTTAGCTGGGTAAGTTGCTTTTAATTAAATTGACATAAAAAGTTTTTGATTAGTTTTTAAACAGACAAAAGGCGGTGCAATACACTTTTTTCATACGAAATCGGGACAAGCAAAATTGAAATTTGCCTATGGTGTTCATAGACACCATTGTACAGACTTAAAGGAGAGATTTTTGCACACTTGTTTAGCTGCTATACAAACGGGGCCCAATTCTGCTATTTCAATATATTGGCATTGCGAAAATTTTCAAAATAAAATTCCATTGTGATAGCGTTAAAAATGTGTAGTGGAACACTTTCAAGCCAATAGATGATGCTGTGCAATAATTGTGGTCACAAACAATTCCAGAAATGTACAAAGAATATATACAAATTTCCAATAATAATAAATGGGCCTAAGTAAGGTAAAGTTACTACTTTACCTACCTGCTGTACTCAGCATGCTGTTTTACCAACAGTTATGTTTTGTTTTTGAGTTTTCAGAAATTACTTTAAGTAAATAGCTAATTTATTCATCTAACTTGTATCTCGTATTTTCTTAATGTACTGTATGTAATAAATAAGACAAAAGTTACATTAAGTGAATTAAAATGGATTATTTAGCTTGTAGACATTTGATGTTTAGAAATTAAGATATTGTGTCTGATAAATATGAATGAGTAATAACTATAAGTGTTATTGATGTTTCAAAGTATTTTGTAAGTTATAAAATGATGTAAATGTGAAAATGTAACAAACGGTACTTATATAAAAGTTTTGTTTTTTTTTTACTTTTTTATGCTATTAATTGAGATTTCATATTCAATTTTTAACAAGGGTTTGGTAAGCAAAATATATTTTTAATATAAAGTCAGATATTGCACAAGCTTCTACATCTAAACTGGGCCCCAAGTCTGTAACCCACAAAAAACCATACCAGTTCGAGTCAAGATTCATTCAACTGATGATGGTCAATATCCATAGTCTTTAAAATTTATATTAAAACACCCTCAGTCACATCAAAGTTGATTCAATATTGGGCCGAAATAATTTACAGACTACTAAGGGCTCGATCCCACTATGTCGTGACGACAGATAATCGTGTAGTTTGTCGTGGCTTATATGTTTAATGGAGGTGTCATATAGAACGAGACGACTTACTGTCGTCTACATTTTTCGCAGTGACGACAGACTGTTATGACAGTGGGAACGGCTAGCACGACAGTCGTAGTACGATAAAATATCGTTACGACTAAATCGTGACGACAAATCTATCGTACGCCGTCGCGATCCAATGGAAACAGCTAGACACGATAGTCGTTAAACGATAAAAAAATTTGACGACAAATAATCGTTATAATAGGAACAGCTTTTCTTAGAGGCCGGCAACGCGTTAGCAACGCCCCTGGTGTTGCAAACGTCCATAGGCGACGGTAACCACCTTTCATCAAGTGGGCCGCCCGCCTGTTTGCCTGCTTCCGGCAATAAAAAAAAAGCTAGAGACGACAGTCCTCCAACGATAAATTAATCGTTACGACACAGTGGGAACGCGCCCTTAGTTCTCTAAAGTACAATTCTATTTGATTGCCATTTTGAGTTACAGGCTCGAGCCCTGGTTATATAAAGTTTCGCGCTTATTTGTAATGTAATTGGCTTGCGCGATTTCTTGTTTTATTAGTTTCATTACAAATTTTAAAAATGTATTTTTGCTTTTTACAACGCCGTCTAGTGAAAGTAGATAGCTATCAATTTTTGAAGTGAAACTTTATCGGCGTTGAAAAAAAATTACCGTCACATTTTTCGGTTACGCGTCACATTTTTTCCGTTACGCGCCATCTTTTTCTTGCCTCTACACGGTCGATTCGACCGTAGTAGGGGCTTTATTTAACCAATTTAAAGAAGTCGTCACTTTTTTTATTATATCTGCTCGATATACAGCGCGTTCCATAAGTAGCTTACAACGCCCAAAATGCTCCGTTAGCCGTTCCACAAGGCGACCGCGGTCGTTGTGCCCGTGGCGAAAACGTCACTAATGACGTCGTCATTTTCTCTTAACGACCCATGTTAATAGGTCGAATAACCGTTCCATTTGGGCTTACGACTCTAACGATGGCAACAAAGTGACAAAAACCGCGGTCGTGAGCGAGCTCGTTGTGAGTTCTTAATGGAACATAGCGATAAGCTAACATGACAAAGAATTTACAAACATACATTTACGATGTCAGTTGCTAGGTTCTGAAATTGTATGAAATTGTTTTATGGTTGAATTTGATTTTTAATATTTTTTATTATTCATATTAATATTGTGAATGGTCTCACTTAATGCTTAAGCGTAGCGTTACATGCTTTATTAATTTTTATTTGCATTTAAAATGGTTTCGTAAACTGTATTGAATTTACATGAATTTCTTCATTTCATATTCATGTTGTTTTTTTTAATATTTTTTAAAATATATTATTATGATCTCTACACAAGGGACCTATTGATTCTATGCTATTTACAGAATTAATTAGATACATTGAACGATATTACTATCAAAATAAATGTCGTAATTTGGAAAATATAAATTATATTTGCTTAAGTTTTCGCGATTAGCATACATAATAAAACTACGTTTTAACGGTTTTAAGCGCGGTACTTTATTTGATTTTTGGAAAGTGGCCGAAATATGTTATTAATAAAATTCAATTAAATTACCGCACCTAAATCCGTAGTTTTATTATATGATTTTTTTTTTTTAAACTATAATATAAAGTCGACAGATAATTACAGACATCCCAAAGCAAGTTATGCTTGTGTTATGGATAATATACAATTTATAACTCTGGGATCGATTCTAAACACCCAGACTATAGTAAATAACGAAAAATTTGTTCATAAAATTGATTATCCTTTAACAGAAATGTTTGATCTTCATATATCACGTATTAGTGGAAAAACTTTGTTTGGGAAGGACATGACTACTATTTGTTCCATAAGATAATTTTGAAATTAATGAAATAGGAAATCAAAATATGTGTGGGCAAACTATTATTCCTCAAATTAGTGATATGCAAGGTCACGCGTAGGTTTTTAGGTCCTTCAGAAAGGAAAACAACAAAGAGTTGTAATAAAATTTAATTTCAAAAAATTTATTTTTGAATGAGTTTTTTTTTGTTGTTGCAATGATTTGTTATTCTTGCAAACTTCCAGTGAAGTGGCTCGATTTTGATAGTAATATTGTTTACAATATTTAAATACGAAATCAGTGGTGATTGTGTACAATTAACTATGTGTAGGTATAATCGCTTGATCTGTTTGTAATATATAGTCTGCTAAATGGTATATAATCTGTATTACCGTGTAAGAAGAAAACTAGGAGTGCACAGTTTTTTAGTAAAAACTTAAAAGTTTCCAAAGCTCATCTACTAGATGGCGCTAATGGCTACTCTCATATGACGTTTTATTATTTAAATAATTTATTAAAATGTATTTAATCACAAGTAAACACTTGAATGATGATAAGAATCCCTTGCTCTTCTCCCAATTTTTAATATAAATATATTGAAATTGGGAAGAAGAGCAGAACAGATACTTATATAATTAATAAATAAAGGTAATAAATATATCCAAGTGACGTGAAAGGTATATAATGAAATAACTAAGTGCACAATTGCAACGTTTTAAACGGATTTTGATTTGTTTTTGTCTTGTTTTAATAAATATATTTTAAATAATAAAACGTCATATACTGCTTTACTTATAATAATCTCGTTAAGAAACGATTAGACATCTCTTAAGTAAGAGAATCAGAATCAGACCTTTATCAATGAATATTTGTTTTTTCACTGATAAACGTCTATTGTTGTTTACCTAAGAGGAACACAGATAACGAAATTTGAATGATCAACGTAGGTTGTGCCCAAAATATTAGACTAAAGAGGAGCTTATGGGTAAGATTTTCACTGATCAGTTGCTAATCAGTTTCTTTAAATTTAAGAACGATTATAAGTAAGGCCCATAGTGTTTAAATACTTTAAACGATTATGTTTTTTTAAATCCTATTGCATTCCTAGTGTTCCTTCCTGGTATTACTAGTTTTTAATATTATTAAGAAAAAAAAACTCGCTGTATTTTGGATAAATACGAATTAATAGGTGTAACCCTATCGTTGTACTACATGTGTAATATATAATATTGTAAGAATCTTTGTGTACTCTGCGTGAAATTAGTATGTAATTATGTATGGATAAGTACTACAGCAGTACAAGTTGAGAACAAGGTCTTTAATTCCGTGATGGGAGAGGAATACTAAAAATGACAATTCTAATACTTGTGGTAAGTTACCCTGTTCGCTAGATGTCGCTAGTAATGATTCTTTGAAATATTGCTTGCATAGCATTTGTGTACATTACATTTTCATATTTGGACCTACTTATGCAAAATGGAACCAACCCACATACTGACAGACAGAAAAAGCCGTTTTTATTAAAAAATTGCATACAAAAAGGGTCTATATTTTGGAAAAAAATTGGTTGAATATTGTATATTATTTTTTGTCCTATATATTCAAGTAAACCTTTTAGGTTTTTGGGATTACCCTGGGTCATGGATCTTGTTAGTTTTTTATACTCTTGGTGTTAGCTTCTTTGTGATAAAAATGGGTTTATTCTGTAAATGTTGACAGATCGTTATGTTTCTTATTGAGTCGATAGGAGTTGCATTTAGGAAGCATTCTGTATCCTTAACTCAATTTTGGCATGTTTGTGCATTGGTTCTGTTTTGCATAAGTAGGTCCATTTATGGTGCTTTGCTAATATAACGATGTTAATAGGCACGAGTCTCCTTAGAATATTAAAGATGCCTGCATTATTATGGCTATTTACAACTCTTTGCCAATTGAAATTATAAATATGCCTGCAAGAAAACTGTGGTCTTAAAAAGTGGCAGATCAAAGCATGTTTTCATACTGTAGATAAATGTCTTTAAAAAAGGGCTCGCCGTTATCTTATATATATTTAAAACAGTTCCTGTCACAGTGTTTGACCGCGATGAATTCCGAAACCATTCAACCAATTTTAATGATTTTTTTTCATTTGCTGTATTTGTTCCAACTTAGGACGTAGGTGTCATTTTAATTTATAAACGACATTATTTTTGAACCGAGTAGTAGATAAGTAAGAGTTCTGCTGTCAACTAAGTTAGATAAGCAAATTTTTTTGTGTTCAAGTGAATTCGAGAGTGGTTTAGATTCACAATTGGACCCGGTAGGTGGCGTTGGAATCGGGTTCTAGGATTTTGTCATTTTTTTGGGATTTATTAGAGTGGATCCCTCGATGGTTTAAATTTCCAGTTGGAACCAGTAGGTGCCGCTGGAATCGGGACCTAGATTTTTATTTTTCAGAACAGGTCAACGTCTGTCGGGGCCGCTAGTTATCTATCTGGTAAAACTTAGGCTGGTGTGCACCGACTTTTAACCGATGGTTAAAATAAATTAATCAAAATGTATGCATAAACAGCGATTATTTTATTTTAGCCGGCGGTTAAATGTTGGTGCACACCAGCCTTAGTAATTTATTTGTTACTTTTATTATGGACACAAATTATAAATACATACGTACCTTTATATTGGTGATTGTCATTTTATAGTATTCTTCTTTCATATTAGGGTAATAATATTTATATTATATGACAGGACAATTAATTGATGGTAATTATGACATAAAACTTTATTGTGATCAAAAACTCGACTACGCTGGTATTACGCAATACAAGTTAATTAATTTTTAATTGACCCCTGTTTTTTGTCCTTTATGTTTTGAAGCGGGACCGCCAAGACTTTTTAAAAGGCGTGGTAGAATATTAAGAATTTAACTGACTTGAATTTCTTTGCAGAAGATTCTCAATATATTTGTTAACAACAAATCGGACAATTAACAACATACTTGGAAAACTTATAAGTTTATTTTCATTCTTAGAGATGACACGTAGCGCCATCTAGGGTTTAGGCGGTTTTCAGAGTTACGCACTTGTTATTCTTAAGCTGGTGTGCATCGAAATTTAACCGATGGTTAAAATTAAACAATGGCTATAATTATATGCCGAAACAGCGATTATTTTGTATTTACCATAGGTTAAATGACGGTGCACATAAGAATGAGTATTCTTCTGAAACGATAGAAACTATTTTTGCGCAAAGTTGCTTTTTGATGCGTGTTATATATACCCTTTATAAAGGGCACTCCATATCCTTGTAAAGCCGAAATTACACGCGTTCACATCTGTCTTTCAATTTCAATAGGAACGGGACAGGAAAGAATCTATTTAATCAAAAACATTTGTAACTGCTTAGTTAAGCAATTAAATACTAGTATTACATTTTGAAGCAGTAAAAAAAACATTATTTGAACATTTATGAAGACTATAAGTTCGTATACTTTTTATAGATTTTTTGCCCTATTTTTATTTGAATTTAAAAGACAGAAATTAACTGTCTAATTTTGGCTAAATTACAATAAACCTGAATATGAAAACGTATTCAATTTTGCAATACTAATGGCATTACTTTTCAACGCCATCTAACGTCAATTTTAGGGAACCGTCATGATTTTAAACGTTTAAAACACAAGTTTCAATATTGCAATTCACGAAGGCGAGAGAGCTTCAGTTGTGTTAAACACATGTTTGTGTGCCTGAGACCAAAAGCGGCCGCTTTCGCAAATTCGTAATACGATTATGACAAGTATCAAATAAAGTGGTATTTTATGTTAGATATATACCACTATATAGTATATAGACACGTGTCAATTTCATTAAGCGATTTTCCAAAAGTAGCCTGTTTAGGTACTCTAAATCGTTCCATCAGCCACGTACACTGTCGCAATATCGCCAATAAGGTAGTTGACAATCAAATCAGCTGATCTTGAGATACTTTTTATTATTTCAAATGGCGTTGCAAATTATGACGTAATTTCTGTAACAAGTCAAATAGCGTGTTAATCACAGTATAAACAGTAATTAAATTTATTTCTATCTATATCTATTTTAAAGTGGTGCTGACGTAGTATTTGACGCGCCTACTCTTTTATATGAACATTGTTTCATTTCATTTGATTTGCGTGTTTAAACAATTCAAACGTATTGGCGTAGTCGGGAATAAATTAGAATAAAAAGAATTTTCTTTCAAATAACTAATTTATCACATTTGACCTTTTTGATATATTTTTTTAGTTGAACTATTAAAATGAGTATAAAATCGCTATTTGGCAATCTGGTAGGAGTGTAATGTGTATAATAAAGATGATAGAATTATTTCTGCCTTTTATTTAAACGGGTTTTTGGAAATTATTTTTACAATATCAACGTCATCTAGTTGTTGAAGGGAGTTTTATGTCGAAATAATGTCTGCAGCCTGCTAACAGATGGCATTGCTTTATTTGTAGTGTTTGGTTCCAATATATTTCCATCCATTATATTCCTATACGTGATTAAATAGATTTTAACAAGTGTAAGGTACTGGGAATTAATGGCGAAAGGCTTTTATTTTTCTTACAGAATTATTGAATAAAATTTTAGCTATATTGTTTATTTCTTATAATTTCGCAACGTCACATTATATAAAATCGAATATATTTAAGACGTGAAACAAGAAATTTAAACTATAAACGATTGTAGTGTTTTTCAAATTATAAATGGAAATAAAACTAATTAAGGAACTGTCATTTTAATCTAATAATTTCTTGATGTATAATTACAAAATATGTGATGTCACCGGGAGGAGTCTCAAGAATGTGACCTGCTGTGACTAGGACGAGGGAGGACGAGGGATGGTCCCTTTTGACAAGATGCTCCCACTCTATCGTACATAATGGCAATGTTTCTCAGTTCTAAATGGACCTCTTAACCCAATCGTCTCTCAAGTCTGTTATAAAAAAACTATATTATGGACTGCGCCATTACACCATTATTGAATTCTATTGACGGCCTCCTCCTCTTACTCCTGTTTAAGCGAGAGGCCCCGGGTTCGAATTCTGGCATGGTAAATTTCGTATACGTATTTCCCGTTACTATGGTCTACGGTCGGTTTTTATAAAATAGACGTATCCCATAACAAGCGTAGGTACGTTTTTCAGCTCGGGAATACTGTCTGCCGATTTAAAAATATAAATAGAGTCGCAGGTTTTCGATTCTTCTGTGTATTCTTTTAAGTTATGGTTTGTAGACAACAAAATAAATTACTTTGACTTTGAACGTTCGTTACTTGTATGGAGTTAGTGTTGAATTTTAAAATGTACGCCAATGCACTACTTGAATATTGTAGTCATGTAAATAGACCGTTTAATTACCAATGGTAGTCCAAAGTCATTCAACCCGTACGATATGTCGTTATTCCAAAATTAATTAACCATTGACCCTGTAACGTACGAAAACACCAGCATAAATTATCTTGGCAACAATACACTCACTGTGGATGACCTGGGGGTGAGGCCTGATACGGTGACACTGACTACAAAAGTGTATCATGTAACCCTAGGCCAGTGTAGGGCCAAGCTTAAAGGTTACTTATATAAAAGCAACACTATAACGTTTTGTAAACCCAGTTTTGTCAGAACTAACATTGTTGGTGGTCGTTCAAGGACTGCTCTTGGTAACGCTGCAAGGAACTTGCGACAAGTATCGAAGTTGAAGTAAGGAAGCAGTGTAGAAATGTGCCGTTTTCTTACAAGTTTGTAACAAGATTCCGAACGCTGGATGCAGTGGTTTGTGATATTGATAAGTTTAAGCAAGGAAGACATGTTATTAAAATCCATAGAGTTTGATGAAGTGATACTGAGTTTGGAATTCTGGATGCAGTGTTTTGTGATCCTTACATTCAAGTGATTCAAAGTAGGGAATAAGTACATAAGTTTGTTCTTCAAAAGACCATAGTGTTTAATTAAACAATTGGATTTGGAACTTTGGATGCAGTGTTTTGTGATACTGATAAGTTTAGATAAGGAACAAGTATATAGGGTTGTTCAGTTTATAGAATCCATAGAGTTGGATTAAGTGCTTCTGGATTGAGAATTCTGGATACAGGGTTTTGTGACCCTTACTAGTAATCGCAGTAGGGAAGAAGTACATAAGTTTGTTCTTCAAAAGAACATAGTGTTTAACTAAACAATTGGATTTTTAACTCTGGATGCAGTGTTTTGTGACACTGAGAAGTTTAGGTAAGGAACAAGTGTATAGGGTTGTCCTGTTTGTAAAGTCCATAGAGTTGGATGAAGTGTTTCTGGATGCAGGGTTTTGTGATACTGATAAGTTTAGGTAAGGAACAAGTATATAAGTTTGTTAAAGTGCATTTGGATTTGGAATTCTGTATCCAGTGTTTCGAGATACTAATAATTTGATCTAGGGCAGAAGTACATAAATTTGTTCTCTTCTATACAAAAGCATATATTTGACTAAACTTGGATTTAAAACTTTGGATGCACTGTTAACTACTGATAATTTGAAGTACTAGGAATCGAAAAAGTGTAAAGTTTATTCTGAACTTTAGACTCTCCATAGACTTGGATGGAAAGCTTTGGGGTTTTCAACTCTAAATACAACTAATTTGATATTAGTAAGTAAGAATTTATTGTGTTGTTACGATTCCATAGAGTAGCACAATGTGCTAATCCTAGATAGTGTCGCTCTGATAAGTGTTGATGAAACTACTTAATCATTTAAACTGTCAGAAAACATGATAAATAATCATTGTGACTAGGGTTGCCAACCATACTTTATAATAACGTATCCCACTTTGTTTTTGGTAAATATACTTTTGCATACAAATAAAGTATGTGAAAATACAATATTTACTCTGAGATGTAAAATAATTATATAGATATTTACTTAATTATTATCGATCCAACTTTCACTGAAAGAGTTTATTCAGTAATGAATCTAAAATGGCGAGAAGAAAGGAACAGGACATCTGTAAATTCAATAAAAATGAATTGTTTGTTTATTTAAATTGGGAATATAAAGATGTTCGAAAAGTTGTTAGTGTGTGCTGGAAGCACACAAAAATAGTATCTTCAAGCGAAGAAATAAATAAAATTTAAAAAAATACTTTTTTCTACGAAATACTTTATTTTTCCCTACTTAAAAAATGAAATACGTTATTTTTCTCAAAAATAGTTGGCAACCCTAATTGTGACATTAGAATATCAGGGCTATTATTATAATTCAACTAGAAAGAACGTAGTGTGTTACGTCTGAACTAAACATACATAGAAACAACCTTTATTGATGATCTCAATTTACTAACATCTATGAGCAATACAGTCTGGGGGTTCCAATATAACATCAATTGAATTCCAATGTCAACTTAATTGTAACATTTAACGTAGTACCTATTGCTAAAATTTGTACTGACATGTAACAACTGCTGTTGTGCCCGTGGGAGTTAGAACAATAATCCCAAAAAAGAAAATGAAGAACCTTTGTTGACTGATGTTGAAGATAATTATGTAGTCTGGTAATATTTTTATACTAATTAACTTCTTGGCAGTTCCACAATGCGTCCTGTGATTATTTGTCTACACTCTATGCTACTCTATGGATATCGTTAAGGCCTTAAAAACACTACGTCTACACACAAGAAGAATACCAGAAACGACGAATGCCCACCTAAAAATGTTACTCTGGACTAGATGGCGCTCCAAGTCATTATTCTGTCGCTTTTTGAGGGATATTTAAAACCTATTTATTTATATCAAATAAGTAAATAATATAACACAAACTTGACAAAACTTAAAAGGTTTGTTTAGGTAAATACTAGTATCCTGTTGAAAGCAAAAGACGGATAGTGAAAGGCTCCTTCTACATATTAATTATGGATAAAAACTTTTCAGTTTTTCGTTTTATTATAACCCGATTATTTGTGGTTGCTAGATTCTAGATAGTCTAGTATATTGTGTAGCTAAAACGCGAAGGCTTCAACTATATCTATAATATATCAATCTGGATATATTTGTAAAGTAAACAATTTATTATATCATTATATGACTGAAGTTCGATCTCAACGTTATTTGTATTTAGGATAACGCATAAGCGTTGCCATACAATGTGGTAACATCAATGATCTTATAGTATATATAAGCTCACTGGGTAACGTGGTCAGAGCGCGTTCCCAGAGGAACGTTCGCAACGGACGGTGATGCGTGTTCCATTTATAAGCTGTATTTACGATTACAATGCTTTATATATAAGTTTTTTTGATGTTTATTTAAATTTTGGTTGTTAACATTGATAATTCACCGACAGTGGCCTGGAAGCCATTTATGATTTGTAAATATTTATATAGTAATCTTAGTTTTATAGGTTTTTAGGTTCTTTTCAAAAATAATTATTGTATGGTATAAATACTTTTAAATCATAAATAAATATCTTTAGAAAAGGGTACGAGACAGACAATAAACGAAAACACTTTTTACCATATTACAAACCGTAGCAAATTATGACGTCATATCTTTAAAGAGGCAAACCGCGTATTATTAAAACAGCAATTGAAATTATTTTTATTTTATTTTAAATATTTTAAAAGTTGGTGTAAGGCAATGTTTTTACCCACTCCTTTATGAACATTGTAAGAGAATTTACTGAAATATTATTATGTTTCTCCTACCCAAATATTCTAGAACTGATAAGAATTATATATTCTATATTAAATCTATTGTAAAAACTTTTGTATGTCATTTTTATTCACAAAATAAAATGTTCTATATATAAACCTAACTTAAAAATATATATCCAAAGTAAAAAAACTAAAATAAAAAGAAAGACCTATATTAAAACCCGTCCAGCCCCAACAGACACCTGTCGCAGGGTATTGTACCTAGAAGGCTGACAGCATTACCTCGCTCGATACAGAGGCTAATCCTTTGAGCGAGATACGCTCTAGCCATCCGGTCTAAGAATGTACTCAAATGTAGTATTATTTTATTTAAATAATTGTACATATTTATTAAATTAATATTATAAAGTATTTAATACAACAAAGAAAACTTAACTTAGTTATATTGTATTTTATGTATAATCCTTCAAGAATATAAAAAGAATACTTAGACTAGGCCATCGTCTTCTATGGGTAAGATGCCAAGAAGGCTGGCTACGTTTCCTCGCTGGATCTCCATACTGATCCGCTGTTCGAGGTGAGCACCATCCCTCTGATTTACCCGAAGAGTTGATGAGTCGTTTGGATAGTTCTTTGTAGAGGCTCATGGCCTCAGAACCCCACGGTCCAAGCGTCTCAACAACAAACGGCACAAAATAAATAACTCTCACTGAGGGATACATATCCGGACTGCTTGAAAGATTCAGCTGAACCAGCGCACCGGCTGATATGGCTGTATTTGGTGGCTGTATCTGTTAATGGGATTCAGTCAACGTGTCGACGCAGGTCGGATCCCATAGCAGAGGGAGTTAAAACTTTTAAATAAATGTATTTAATCATGACCGAAAATGGTTGTTTTCTTTTTTTGTGAAAAAAAAGAGATAAGCATTACATGCTTAAATTAAATTTATAGAAAATAAACTGTCCAAAGTATCATTGAATGCTGAAATATTTTTTAAATAAGTATCTATACCGGTATATCTTGAGAAATAATGTAATTATGTATATATTCTTTATCAACAAAGAGGCAGTCAAAGTTTATCAGTAGTCGTTTTATTTCGTCATTATATTCATAGACACCACAATTTCTGACTTTCGGTTCGATTTTTTTTAAAACAGCTATGTGCCAGTCCCACTCACGCCTTCTTGCTTCGTTTATAAAATAAGTACTTAGGTATGTTACAAGCATAAAAATTTGCATTAAGATCGAACATGTTGGCAACACCAACATAAGCTAATATTCATTTTTAAACTTGCAACACTGTCGTTGTTTTTCCTTCTTCCATTTTGATTGTAGCCGAGTGTACACGAACTTTTGGAACGAAATTCCTTGTTGCGCGTTGCGAAAGGAGGCTAGACGGAAAAAAATAAGACCAAAAGTTGTAACGACACTTTTTGCTATAGTTGTAACTAACTTTTAAAAAATTAAATTTTATTACAATTCCTCTACTAATTAATCGAATGGAACTTCGTTCCATTCGGGTGTTTATGCTTATAAAATTCATTTATTATAAGTTTTCACCACAACAGTTTTTAACTTCTACTCCTACATCGACCAGGGTATCCTAAGCTCACACCAATGATAGGTGGACAGTTAGGTTAGGACATAATCATAGCTATGTTTTAACGGTTTTTATGATTTTTTATTTGATTCTGACATTTAAAAAACTTTTATTTTTAATTAAAATTACATTTGCATTTAACGTTTAACTACATTGAACTTACAGACGGCTTAGAACCTTTAAGTCTCAGAAGAGACGTAGGCGCTCTCAGCGCGTTCTACCATCTGTACAACGGGAAGTGTTCTGAGGAGCTTTGGTTTGGTACCTCCATCGCCATTTTACCACCGCACTGCTCGCCGGCGACTGGGAGTTTATCCACACTTCGTCGACACCTGGAAGTTATCCTCTGTAACTGGCGCTCGCTCTTTTATGCCATGTGTGAGCAAGCTGTGGAATGAGCACCCTCACGCGGTTTTCCCAGAGCGCTACAATATGGGACTCTTCAAAAAGGGCGTAAACTGTTGTTTTAAGTCTCAACGAGGTAGGCAACGCACCGGTCCCTTAATGTTGCAGATGTCTATGGGCGACGGTTGTCACTTGCCATCAAGTGGACCGTTTGCCAATTTGCCTACTCGCAAACATAAAAAAAATTAACACTGTTAAAACGTATTTTAATTATCATTTTTTTATGGGAATATATACAAAATAGAGCAATATATGCGTTTTTCTTCACTATTCAGATACCGAATAGTTAAAAAAGTGGCCGAACATTCGTGGCAACTTTAGTTTTTCCTTAAACTTATATACACCCTGAGAAGAACAAGACTTCACCTCATTAAAATCGTACACAACTGATAGTAAGATGACCAGAGAGGTCAGAAGAGAGATAAGAGTCATAACGAATGCTTGTATTTGTCCCATTTATCTGAACGATAAGTCATATGCTGAGATCATGTTCTAATATAAGACAGTCGCATGATATTTAATCAATACATACATGTAATCACTCTTGTTTCAAATGGGGGTAGGCAGATATGATAAATCTCCACTTGCCACGATCCTGACAAACATCGTTCCCTATATTTACTTTAATTTACCTCTTTATTCTGTATGAATGTAGACGGCCTCTGTGGTTGAGTGGGTTAAGCCTTTGCCGGCCTACTTCCGGGTTCGATTCCTGGTCTGTATAGAAAATTTCGGAAACAGATTTTCTCTGTTATTTACTCTAGACTGGGTGTCTGGGATCGGCCCCAGTGTAATGCGTTGTACTTATATTACCAGTGACAAACATAAGCGTAACTTGCTTGATTTGGGGATATACAATATGTGTTTATCTGCCGATTATTATCTCACATATTTATTCAGTCTCAAATTCTTTACAATTTTCTTTATAATATACATACTATATAGGTATATTGAAAAAATAATAAACCGATGTCCACCGGTAGCAAGGCCTAGGATTCAAGCTACCGGTGGTTAAGGCTCCAGAGATTACTAAAGACCAACTTTAAAGCAAAAATAAAAGTATTGTAAAACCAAGTAAAACAAAAAAGCAACAATAAATAGTAGACAATTTTTATGTTTCACTTCGCACTGATTTCAAGATGTTGTACAAAATATTAATTTTTTTGACTCATAGTCATTTTTTTTTGTTAGATTTTTTTTATAATTATACAGATTACGCACTGATTTAAATAATGCACAATAAACCCAAAACTAAACTAAACATGAAACTGCCTATAATTTTTATTTATTATGTTACATACCCCAAAACAGCCATCTTTTAACCGCTTATCTCTTATACTGATAAATATATCAAGTGAGGGTTTTTATGTCTTATGATGAAAAAAACCGTCAAATAGCGGTAAGTGCCCCTCGGGACATCGTCACCCGTTATCTCTAAGATATAGGGAAAGCCAGAATAGAAGTTTGTTATTATTTTAGTACGGTCATAATTCTTATCAAAGTATTCGGAGATGATATATTTATTTATGACTTCCGATAATGCTCTACGGTATAATAATTCAAATTATGTAGGTACCTACTAAAATATACCATTGAAATTAAACTATATTATTTGTATGTTTATTCTGTTTTCTCGATTTTGAGAATGAATCAAATCTTTCTAATTAAACATACATATTTAAATCAAGTGAAACTAAGTACTTAAAAATAAATTAAATTATAAATAATTTAAAATAAAATACTATTACATATTTTATTTTAAATTATTTATAATTTAATTTATCGCTGCCAAAGGGGAGCGTGCTCAAAAGGCTGCCTGCATTGCCACGCTGTACGGTAATACTGATTCGTTGCGCAAACTACGAACCAGCCTTCTGATCACGGGCGGTATCAAAGAGTTTCTTACAAATTTCTTTTAATATACCGTTTGCCGATGGACCCCACGGACCTAAAGTTTCAATTCCAAACGACACAAATATGTAACCCCTATAAAGGGTTCTATATTTGCGCCGTTTGAGATCTTCAGCTGTGGAAACAGCGTTGCCAACCCCTGACTTAGTCATTGGAAGATGTGATGCTGCCAGAGTGTCAACGCATCAAGTCTAGTGTACAATTATGATCCTACTTTGGTGAAGAAATATGAACAGAGGATAATTTAAAAAAAATCTTAATAACATAATTTTCCTTTCACCCATTTTAATATTACATAAAATTATTAGAGCTACGCGTGTTTGCTGAAGCATTTCTTGCGCCGCTTCTCCTCAAGTCACAACATGTTGCGGAGCGGTGGTAAATTAGATTAGGCTCCCTTGGAGTAAAAAATAACCATAAACAAAATTAATGCTAAATAATCAAAATGAACAAGTTAGCGGTAGGCTAAATAAAACTTTAACAATACTCATTGACAGTTAAGCTCTTTGTCTTCTGAGATCACAAAACGTCGGAATAATAATCATCAATTAAATTACCGCGCTTAAAACCATTAAAACGTATTTTTATTACGTATACAAGTCGCGGAAATTTAAGAAAATACTTATTATAAAAATCTCAGTTCAAGCGTGGAAAGCTCTAGTAGCTGCTATTTGTTATACTTCAATTTCTAATGTGTACAGTTTTTCAAGAGTTTTCAGTAAGCCACTACTAATTTACGTTATTTGTTATGTCATTTGTGTGGGTGTTTGGTTTGGGCCAATGGAGTAACGCCGCGGGGTCGTGACCCCGCCAATGACGCCGGGTTACGCCCTGACGTAATTACGCGACCTGAAAACATATATACATTATACATACAATGACGGAACCACCGCTTCCATTCTTCCACGTTGTATATATAATAAGAAATGTCGACGTATATTATAAGAAAAAATAACAGGATTACTTGCGTACAAACTACGTTACTTACGCCTAAGTGGAACAAAATATTACTGCAACATTTTTTGACATTTACTTGCTCTTAAGGTTTAGAACAACTTGTGTTATTCTTTTTATTCATACCATACTGTTGTGGAAAATATTGAGATATGTAGAATATAATACAAATATGATACCTACAAAAGTTTTTATTCAAATACGTTCTACTGGACAATATAAGTTAAGATTAAGTCTATCTGTCTATACACATCACATCGCCACTTCTTTATATGCATAAATAATATGTTACACGATTATCTTTCGAAGAATTAATGGAGGATTGGCAGTGGCGGCTTTGCCTTAAGGCCGAAAAAATAACTCAAAGTACATATATATTCTAAAGGCTCGCGTACAATATGATGCTGAGAAAGGGGTGACTGGTACTTACTATATGGCGTGGGGCCTAGGGCGGGCAAGACTGCAAATCCGCCACTGGGGATTGGAGAACGGAGAAAGAATACAATTTCCAGCAGTCAGAAGACCTAAATAAAAGGTGACAAAACAAACCACAGCCAGGCAGGTAGGCTATTTAGGATGGCTACGGTTTAGAATATGCTGCCATAACAGCCTCGAGTTGTGTTCCGGCATTAGTGTCCAGGTGCCAGTCTCCCTTAAGAGAGTAGCAGTGCTTTTGTAACCCCTTTGATTGCCAAATGTCTAAAGGCAATTGTAACCGCTTTCCATCTGGTGGACCGTCTGCCTGTCCGCTGAACTCATGCAATAAAAAATGGAGTCATAGCAAACAGTGCATAGACATAGACAACCCTAAGTGTTGTTTGTTTTGGTGAACAATAAGGTCTTTATTGTTCACCAAAACAAAAATGCACAACAAGACAATAGTTTCTTGATAAAACAAAAGGCTGCGTTATCGCCAAAAACGATCTCTTCCAGGCAACCCGACTCAAAGGAAATTCTCAAATTATCTGTATTTATTATGCAACAACGAAAAAATTAATAAATAAAAGGACAAACATGAACAGCAGATTATAGTTTAAAGTATTGTAAAGTACAAGTAAATACATTATTGCGTAAGACTGATATAAGGATTAATAACATAGAATAGATACAATGAAAATTCACAGTGCAATATATTTATATCCATTAATTTAAATGCTATACTTACTACTACATACTGACGGAGAAAGAAAAAATTCTAATGAAACCTGCACATCAACATAATTGATGTGTCAAACCTGCCATAACGATGTTTTCCCTCGCCTAGCACGAAGCAATTGTAACGATATGCACATTAGGCTAGAAAACTTCCTAAGTGCATGCATTTGAACCCTTTGAGTTTGAGATATGACTTACGTAATACCTACATAAATGCATGCATCTAATAAATAAAATTATTAATATTTTTTATTAAAAAAATAAAATAATTAATAAGTCGTGGTAGCGTAATGGGGCGCACGCGCCCCTAAATCGAAGGCCGCGGGTTCGATCCTGACCGGAACGCATGTACCTCTTAGCCAGTTTTCTGGTCTAATGTGCATATTGTTACAATTACCACGTGCTAACAACGGTGAAGGAAAACATCGTGATGCAACCTGCACATCGAGATAACCGGTGTGTCAAACCTGCCAAGCCGCCTTGGACAAGCGTGGCGGGTATACTGTCGGTTCCCCCTATAATGGGAGGCCTGAGCCCAGCAGTGGGACATTTATGGGCTGATATTAATAAATCTAATAAATAAAATACATCACAGTAATAATTCTGTATTACTTTTTTATCAAGTATGCAGAGATAGCTTTGTTAAACAGCCTTGCTAGTTCCAATAAGATCAAGGGTCAACAGAACAAGAACCAAAACCTAACATTAACCACATTAAGATTGTTATTATAACCACATTACCTAACTTTGAACTGCAAACCCAAAAACCTACAAAGTGAGGGTAGGACAAAAACTCGCCCTAAACGAAGGTGGGGGAGACAGCCTCCACGTATTGATTTTCAGGACGCGCAAGCCGCTGAGACATTTTACTTATGTACTCTGTTTATAAGACTCGGTACCTGTTCGGTTTACATTCTTATACCAACAAACAAAACCTACAGAAACTGCGATTCTAAAAGGGTTGGATTCAAAATTATAATACTATTAAATGTTCTCCCTGTATATTATATAATATAAATATCATAAATGCGAAACTTTCTATCAATGGAAGTGTGGATATCCATATATCCACACTTCGATTGTTAGAAACATACATACATATTATGTATCTTTGTTACTCTTTAACGCAAAAACTACTAAATGAATTTTGATGAACATTTACAATCATAGCTTACGCATCGGAATAATAGGCTATAATTTATAAAGATATAGTGTGAATTATTCAAAATATTACAATTTTTCTTCACTTGCGAGTGAAACCACGGGCAAAGCTAGTAACACTAACCACCAAGTTACCACGGCCTTTTTACAAGTATGTTCTTATTCACCTACATCAAAATCTTAATATATAAAATTCTTCTATACGTGGGTATGGGACTAAACTTCTAAACAGCTGGACCGATTTCCATGAAATTGTTTGTACGTGTTCAGGTGGATTCGAGAATGGTTTAGATTCACAGTTCGACCCGCTAGGTGGCGCTGCAATCGGGTTCTGTTTTATTTCTTCAAGGCAGGACAACGATATACGTAGTTTGTGAAATCTTCTAACCAGATAAATAAAATTTAAGTGTATGTTTGTAAAGTGCAAATAAAATCGGACCGGCAGATACCAATAATGATTTTTTTAGAATTTATGTCTGTCTGTCTCTCTGGATATTCTGGCTAATTTCTGAAACGGCTGGATTAAGTTTAACTGGCAAGTAGTTGATATTATTATTATAAGAAGAAACTTAGGCTCCTTGTTTAGGTAATCAAAAGTCTCGGTCAAATCAAGATTGATGCAATATTGAGCCGAGATGGTTACCAAAACCGTCAAAAGATACGATTCCAATTCGATGCGATTGCCAATTTGAGTTACAGACTCGGGACCTTTTTGCCAAGTTCGCAATAAAAAAACCTTGGTTAAGCTTAAAAATCCTTTTGAACAAATTTTTTTTTAAAAAAATTTGCATTTGTTCAGCAGACAAGCAAATGGCCCACTTGAAGGAAAGTGGTTACCGTCGCCTATGGACATTTGCAACACGTAAAGGTGCTACAAATGCGCTGCTGCTCTCTTAAGAGTGACTAGACCCTGGTCACTAATGCCGGAACACAAATCAAGGTTGTTATGGCGGCATTCTCTAGACCAGGGCTGGTAGCCATCCAGTCGGTCAAATACCCTATTTTAAAATATTAGACGTGTGTCCACACTGGAACTTTTCGTTCTGTGTACAGTGCTAAACATTTACCAGATCTTTTCAAATTTGTCAACCATAGTACTTAACAAAAAAATACTTCTCGTTATACAAAAAGCGGGCACAAACAAACAGACACGTACCTATACTGTTCAAAAGGGACGGGCGTAGCGCCCTCATTAGAGATGGGAGGGCCTCAAAGACCTCTGTGGAAACGAGCTTTGATCTGCCGACCCGTTTAGAGGAATGAGTATGTTTGTATGTAATACCTAATTATACATGTGATATGTAAATGTTTGTAAAATTGCTAAACAATAACATTTGTAAGGTATTTTAATAAATCCAAATAATAATTGATACATACGAAACACTTCATTATGTATGTATTAAATTTAAAAATTACTAAGTACTAAGTATATATATTAAAATTGAACAGTCATATCTTTCTTCTGGTCCAAATACATCGCAAGATTAGTTCTTTGTTCAATTTTGACTTGGCAAGTTAAGAATTTCTTCAAAGCTAGGTTGCCTGGAAGAGATCGTTCTTAGCGATAAGACCGGCAGTTGTTTTGCGAAGAAGTATTGTAATTATGCATTTTGTGGTGAGCAATAAAATTTTATCTATCTAAAATAAAAATTTGTTAATATTTATTTTAATATTAAATATTAATCATAAAATGTAATATGATAATACAGATTGTCAAATGAATTACGTTAAGCAAATATTACACGGTTCATTTATGTCTTTCAATTCGTATGAATCAACCAAAGTGATCTATATAAACAAAGTTGAATCATTCAATGACATTGAATACCGTCGTGAATTTCACTCCCGCGCCTTTCAACGAAATTGATTGATTGATATGATTTGTTTGTTAATTACTTACATGATAGTACGAATGATTATTATGTATTCACAATTTAGGTGTAGTTAATGTATTGAGTTCCATTCAACTTTCTTCTCCCCCATAAAGGGATAATCTGAAAAGCCATCGGCCTCGATGCCTTTGATAGAATGTTTACCAATATGATCACTAGATATTACGCATACGTATCGTTTACCATTGCAAAGTCAGACTCGCCCCTTTGACAGGCCATCCAGCTCACTCCACATGCTGTGAAAATCGAATAGATAATGATTTGGCCAGTTTTTTACATGCTTTTGAAAAGTATTATTATTTAGAATTTCAAAATAAATATTTTTATGTCTTGGGCAATTTATAATATTGTCATAAATTGAAAGAAGGAAAAGAAATAAAATAATGATTATTTAGTTATTTAAAATTACAAAAGTATACATAAGCAGTTTAATGAAAGCCAAGAGTTAACTGACTCTAAACAGGCCCTAACTCAGCAAATGTTGGTTGATAACAACCAACGCTGGTCTTCTGTTAATGCCAGGCATTAACTTCACCTTCACAGAAGAAAAAAATAGCTAATGAACATTTAATATTTTAATATTATTTATAATTAGAATAAGATGAAACAGAGAGTAGACATATTTTGAATAATTTAATATAAGTACATAATATGTTATGAAATATTTAATGAAATTTGAAAATAATGATTTTGAAAAATAATAATAGGTAGGTACATTACGAACAAAATGATAGAAATGGAATTAAGGAGACCTGTAGCTATGAAAAAGACTCAACCAGGCTTACTAAATGGCGCTTATATCAAGTGCGAATATATAATAAAAAATATAATATCAGTTCATAAATGTCTCACTGCTTGGCTCGGGCCTCTCATTATAGGGGAAGCGGACAGTATACCCGCCACGCTTGTCCAAGGCGGCTTGGCAGTTGTGACACATCGATAATCTTGATGAGTAGGTTGCATCACGATGTTTTCCTTCACCGTTGTTAGCACGTGGTAATTGTAACGATATGCACATTAGATCAAGAAACTGAATAAGTGGTTCGATCCGAACCCGCGCTCTTTGAGTTTGAGACGCGTGTGCAAGCCATTACGCTACTACGACTTAAATATCATGAATTAACTGAAATATAATAAATGTCAAATCGTAATTGTTTCTAGACATTAATACAGTACTAATTCGTCTTCTAGAGATCTAAAAGTATTCGTGGGAGATTCAGTCAATACTAGAGCTAATTCAGGTTTAGTACAATACCGACATGCAGTATCGTAGTTAATTATTGGTGTCGAACCGAAACCCGGCTGAAATTTAGTGTGCAGACCTGTCGGATTGAGTCGGCAAACAACCGGGCTTAGCTTGTTTTGTTTACCCACATACAGTGAGGATTGTACACTATAATAGCATCTAAATCTAAATAGTGATGTTAGTACAATACAGTGGTAGTAGTAGTTTAGTTTCTAACATAATGTGATTATTGTTACAATTACCACGTGCTAACAACAGTGACAGAAATATTGTGATGAAACCTGCACATCGAGGTGACGGGTGTGTTAAATCGACAAGCCGCCTTGGACAAGCGTAGCGGGCATACTGTCAGTTCCACTATAGTATATTGTACAAATATTGTATTATACAAATAGTAATCAATATAGAAATATGTAAGATGTAGATGACGAAATTAAACTAGAATAATATAATGTAATATGTGTTTATACTATGGGACATGTTTTCCTGAAATAAAATTATAAGTAAATAAAAACTAATAAGTTGTAAATTATTTGTAAAACAGTAAAAATTGTGACTTCACTTTATCTGTAATCTGATATCAACGGACTTTGGGCGATTTTTGTCATTACGATTTTATGATTTACGGACTTGTTGTATTAGGTTGTGTTTATAAGAACTGTGAATTATGTGTACTTCTAATAAAGACTGTGATAAATCTAACAGCATTTTAAATTTGAATCCTACAAACTCACATTCTTCTTTTCTGACTCTGGCTCGGTATGTTTACCAGACAAACAGTATTTTAAATTAAAAAAATAATTTAAGTAAGTTAACTAGTCTTAAATTCTGGTTTCAGGTTCTTTGATTTTTTTATGAATCACGACTGTTAGTGGAATTAAATACATTAGTTATGTGTTTATGAGGGTTCTGTTTTTGCGAAACTAGTAGTATAAAACCTAGTACCTAGTAGTTCGTACTCGTCATTGTGTGAAATAATAATAAAGTTCACGAGGTGTTGTTACATACAGAGCTATGATTGCAAAATTTTGGCTTCTTGCTGAGCCGCTATCTAGATTCACATGGTATCTCCTTTATACTGCTACACTATTAGCTGTAATGTACGAGGTTGAAATAATAAATATATTTTTTATACAAAGATGACAAATGTCAATTATTGTACACAAAGAGTATACAACAAAAGTAATATAATTTAATAAGTTGCATCTCTGTTAGTAGTCAACAACAAGGCGATGATTTGCATGATATTTGTAGAAATATATATTATAATATAATATTTGAAAAGTCAAGCATAATAAATTTACATGAATAAAATTTGAATAATATATTTATGATGTCTAATCAAAAGATTTGTTAATAATTCATTATGATCGAAAGTCAATTTAAATTAATATTCTTCCTAAGTCCTAACAATAGATGGTTGCATACGTCATAGTGTATAACACAGCAACTGCCTACAATAATTGAACGATGTCGGTACACATGTTGAACATGGATGCATTAATTAGAACATTGCCAGCTATTTGTGTTGATTAGTTAATATCCAAATGTTACAATATCAGTACAAATTGTTCAAATGATGATTTTATTGAAACGCTTCATTCACTGGAAGGGGATTATTTAATATTATAACAATACTAGGATATGCCCGCGACTTTATCCGCGCTTGACTTAAAATTCCCGCGTCATTCCCCGAGCATAAAGCGCAGCATTTAATAAAATAATATATATAATTAAAAAAAATTAAGCTATCGTTTTAATGGAGTAGCCCAGATTTTAAGTCTAAGAATTTGTTTTTGATCAACCAAAGCTGCTATGTAATCGGCGCAGTCGTTTTTATGTAAATCCCGAATGAATTGACAATAAATCTAAAAATAATTGTGTTCCCATCCATTGCATTCCAGTTGGTTTTTTAAAATAAATAACTGCAATGTACAGGCACGGCATGTTTAGATTATTATGAAATTATAGATATATTTGACTGTCTCACAATTTAGCCCTCTGGTCTAAGGCCTCCCTATGTTGAGGAACGGAGAGTAAAACCGCAGTACTGCAGTTCAAGTCGTTGCTTGTCACGGATACTTTTTGAAAATTGATGTGTAGTCTCCGGAGTCAGGTGGAAGGAATTTATGAAGGTTACTTACTCTTAAAGAGCCCATAAACTATCCTGCAGTGGGTGGAGATTGCAGGAAGGGGCACTATGCTCAGTCTTGTAGGAAACAACACAGACTGCAACCATATTCAGAGTCCTGCATTATTTGATGGACTACCAGATGGACTGCCATGCAGAGTCGTAAATTGACCCCTTTTACTTTATACTGATCTAACGATATATTATTCCGTAGCGGATAAGCCTTTAATACACCTACTAAATATAGTATATATTATATAGGTACTTATGTATAGTATAGTGGTACTACTTGTAGCGTAGTGTAGTGTTATACTCGTAGTAAAGAACTCCAGCATCCGTTACATCTATCATGTCCGTTTTATAGTACTCATCACATTGCAAGAGAGTCTTTATATCTTAGACCGTTGTTTCTCAACTATCTGTATGTCTCGAACCTCGAAAACATCAAAAAATTAAGTAAAAATTTGCTCTATTTTTTTTAACAGACTGAAAGCCCCTTTTATGGCAAACACAACCCCCACAAGGGTCGCGACATAGTTTGAGAAGGAATTCGTAGCCAAGTAACTAAACAGGAGACGTCCGTCGCATCTACAAAATTCTTCAATCTGCGAAGTTCGATACGCACTTATCAGATTTATTTAAATGTTTTCGAGTTTCGAGGACACATAAATAAGGAAACTGAATCAGCACTTAAACGTAAAGATATTGTTGTCTCTCTAAATAAGCTATAATGTCATTTTAAGAATGAAATTCTTTAAACAAAAACATATGCGGTTGAAACCGCGAGAAAAATCCTGATCCGAATACTACCCTTAATCCAAAACACCCTTTACACTTAATCTATAATCACATCTGATGGGATTTTCCACCACTCGAATAATCGACGATTCGCACCGATGTCTACCAACATAACAAGACCTCCAAGCAACGCTACTCGACATATTTGTAAATTTCAAATGTAAATCGTATTATAGATTTATTCAATTCAAGATAGTAAATAATAAGACTACGTTTTAACGGTTATCAGCACGGCAATTTATTTGATTTGTATCATTCCAACGTTTAGGCAGTTATTGAGATAAGGATAGATAGATAGATAACACTTTATTGTACACCATTATAGAAAACTTACGAACCAGTATTAATCTTATTGGGTACAAAGGGCGGTCTAATAGCTAAAACGCGATCTCTTCCAGACAACCCGTCGCAAGAATATTTTGATTAGGAGTGGCGATGTTGGTATACAAAATTATTGTACGATTACTTATCACTATCACTACATAGTATAAAACAAAGTCGCCTTTTCTGTCCCTATATCCCTATGTGCGCTTAAATCTTTAAAACTACCCAACGAATTTTGATGTGGTTTTTTCCAATAGATAGAGTGATTCAAGAGGAAGGTTTATATGTATAATACATAATATAATATAACCGTAATTAATTTTGTATCAGCATTGCACCCGTGCGAAGCCGGGGCGGGTCGCTAGTTTTAGTAATAAATATAAGAGGCATTTTAATACTTGTATAGTTCTTTAAAGGTCTGCATTTGCACGGTATTTGAAGGTGCTTTAATGTAGCACAGATCTCTTTATGTTGGCGAACAATTTAATATGGTATGTATGTGTAAATACCCCTTCCCACCACCCAGTTCGTGCATTCGCGTTTAAAATGTTTGCATTTGTTATTTGCTAAACGAGTTGATACGATTTTATTTTGTGTTTATTTGCACGTTTCGAAATGTTGAATTAAGTTACATAAAATAATGCATGACGGATAGATCTGGTTGTGTATTAGAAAATAAATACAAGCTTGTAATGACATTAACATTAAGACAGACGGATATGACCTTTTTATGATGGTTTCGTTTTTTTCCAAACAACGACATTTTTCTATTATTGATTGATGTACTCGTTGCGTAAATAAATTTTTACTTGTCGACAGCTCATTTATAAAGGGTTAAGATATGAAAAACGACCCAACTAATCGCTTAATTAGAGGTGTAAGCATCAATGTATTTATGACGGCTTTCTCTCTTGTCTTCTATGTACTATGTCTTCCCCTGTCACCGCGCTGATATTATATGAATTTCTATGTACGAACTGTTACCGTCACTTGCAAGAAATCATTTAAATAAAATAGACACACGATAGAGAGAGAGATAACACTTTATTGCACACCAAAAAATACAATTACAAAAACAGACCATGTTTACAATATTTTCTAGGCAATACAATAGGCGGCCTTATCGCTCATAGCGATCTCTTCCAAATACTTAAATTAGAAATTTGAATCAGGCCATGTAGGTGGTACAGGAAAAAGGCAATAGATACTTAAATACTCAAACTACTTTAGGAATTACGTTTACAAATACATGCATATATATACATAGTCATATATTATTGTTTATATACACATATACAATAATATATTTCAAAATACATAAATTAATGAATAGTAATAATAATAATAATGGACAGTTATTTATGGACAAATACTGTTTTCTGAGTAAATTTCTAAATGTTGATGAGGATTTCTAATTCATAATATCCTCTTCCGGTTTTGTTCAGCAGCTCTCGCCAACGGACTCGGGCAGCGAAGACAATTTTTCTTTGATCATCTTTGCGTACCTACATGCATCTCGTTCTAATTCCCTCAAATCCATTTCAAGTTATTTGTTTTTTTTATAATTTAATTACATACATATTCTACCTACAGCTTGTTTCTATTCATAGAAGTTTCTTTAATAAAAAGGCGCTTCGGTAGGCTCCTATATCGCCACCCCATCCGCCATCCAGTCCGTATGACAG
Source organism: Dendrolimus punctatus (assembly GCA_012273795.1). NCBI lineage: Eukaryota > Metazoa > Arthropoda > Insecta > Lepidoptera > Lasiocampidae > Dendrolimus > Dendrolimus punctatus. The sequence goes on from CM022541.1 coordinate 18,555,412, forward strand.
CAAAACACGCGACTGCAGTGCAGTCTGCATAAGCTCTCAAGGTACATTTAGCTAAAAACTCACTCTAGCGTGTCTTGTCAAAGTCCCTACTAAGTCTATCAGAATTCGTATAAAAACCTTCGGCATTCCAAGGGGCGGAACCACCTGTAAATGTTCCGCATATCTCCATTCCGTTCTGTCTACGTTGTCTTGTTTCAAATTGTACAGCATGTTTCGAATAGGGCAATTTTATTGTCTTATTAGAATTTAATACTTAATCATAATTATTGGTTTTCGGTTGCATGTGTATAAAATTTAATTAATACAGCTAGTACATTATTTTCAATATTATTATAACACTCTTTACTAGTGACATATCGTTATAAAAGGTTTAATCTCCATGGTTCATTGCTACTTCCTTTCACTCTCATTCAATTATCTATGCTATATACAGATGAATAAAATTCAAAATGATTTATTACACTTATGAACAATTATAAAACTACATGCTTTTGAACACAATGTAAGAAAACTTAACTTATTTGTATTGTATTCTACCCATAGTCCCTCAAGACAATAAGTATCTGGGCTCTGGGCTCAGTAGCCCAGATCACAGTCTTCTATGGGTAAGGTGCCCAGAAGGCTGACTACGTTTCCTCGCTGGATCGCCATACTGATCCGTTGGTGAGGTAGGCACCAGCCTTATGGTCACCTGAAGAGTCAATGAGTCGTTTCGATAAATTTTGGTAGAATCTCATGGCCTCAGGACCCCACGGTCCAAGGGTCTCGACGGCGAACGGCACAAACATATAACTCTCACTGAGGGATCGATAAATTCTAGTTTTTGTTTGAAATGTCAAAATAAGAGCTTTTTACTAAGTGCATATGAAAGTATATACTGTATTTATATGAAATCTGTTTTTAGAATTATTGGTTTGTTTGGATGTTCCGGCTAATCTGTAACACGGTTGGACCGATTTTCACGAGACTTTCACTCGCAGATAGCCGATGCTATAAGGATATACTTAAGAAACATTTTATAAATTTTCTTAGGGTTCAGTATACAGTTGGTTCCTCATAAACATAATAATGGCACTGGCTGCAGATTGCTACATAGTGTAGTTAGTTTACATAAACTATGTACAAAATTAGATTTTTTTAATTAAGAACTAAATTTATTGTTATCTTCTATGTTTAATTCAATTATTCAAATTGTTTTATTGGGTGTCTGAAATAATAGTAATTATTATTATTTATTCCATTTCGCGCGTAACATTAATAATTCCTATATAGAAGTGATTTGTTTTGGTACTACTATAGGTATGTTGGTTCATACTTAAAGACTTTAAGAATAAGTCCTTTCATTGTATTGATTTAAAATACGCAAGTGTAGCTGAAATAACCGATTATTGTTTTTATTCCGAAAAGTAAAGTTTCAAGAAAAAACTTCAGTAGTGATAGACTAAAAATAAACTAATTGACATGTTACAAAACAAGTTAAAATGCGTATCACAAAATATACATTTGTTCACGAAATGGTTTTGGATGTTATTCAATGAAACATGCTGTATAATGCAATATGATCCCGTGGGATCGCGAGGCGCATAATTTACACCAATATTTCCCGCTTCTAACCAGGAAATAACTGTTTTTATAATCTCAGTGTAAATGGACTTCCTATCTTATAAGAATTTAAACATTTATATACACAGTTATTACACTACTCTGATTTAGGGACCCTTACCATAACTTAGGGTGATGCGATATTAATGACAATATCTTATCACAAATAATACATCTGCGTGGAGCGGTCAATATCTATAACATTATCCCAAAGGGAGCAGAAAGGTCTCGAATAGGTACAATTAACACGTGAAATCACTCTAGGGTTTATGCCGCCACCTGTCACATGTCCTATAAACAAACTATGGGAATTCGTGTCCACATTTCCCGCAAATCCCGTTTCCTGGTTCCCGTGATTTGTTCCCGGCACGACATTTGGCTGGGACACCTGTTTTACGGTTCCCACGGATCGCGCGGTTGACATGTGTTTAAATCAATGTATTAGTTTGCATATTCTAATAGTATTGGTTCACGAAGAAATCTTCTATGACGTATGGAAGCTTCTAGTAAGAGGATTTCTTGTAACTGAATTCTTGTGGTAATCGCTGAACGCGTCGAATTACCCTCAAAATCATAAAACTACTAACGGTCGATTTTGATAACAGATAAAAGACCTTTTTTTATTTTTTAATGTTTTGTTTTATACTAAAGAATAATGTTTCAAAGTAATGAGTTTGTAATAAACAATCTTAGAGATCGACCCCGAGCTCTCAGAGTGCAGTGGGCCAAAGGAAGCCGATTTTGTTATGTTATATTAGAACTTAGTATCGAATTAAATTAATAGTAGTTTCCAGTGGATATCTAACTATTAACAACACTGACGCAAACCACGTGTATACTATATAAGTTAACGCACACAATAAAAAGAAATGCTCAATGTCATTTGACGATTTTGTTCACGTAGTTCTGTCCATACTTTTACTCGTTCGTTTGAGTATCTAGGTGTATTATAATAATGATTAATTATGTATATGGAAGTTATATTGCTCAAAACGAAATATAAAACTTTTTGTGCCCGCCAAAATTACTTTTTTTAGTAAGATATCGAGAAGTTAGCGTGTCGTATGTTAGTATTTATATTTACACTAGCCGACTGAAAGATTTTTTTATCATAAATTGAAATGAAACCTATTCTATGTCTTAAGGAGGAAAAAATTAAGAAAATGAAAAAAAAACATCAAAATCGGTTAAGTAGTAGTTGAGTAGTCAAACATCGCAACAGGGAAATATATATATATTAAACTAAAATTTTTGGTACATACATACATACATACATAACTTCACGCCAGGTCCCTTGCGGGGTAGGCACGAACAACAGAGCGCCATTTAGGCTTATTCTTACACACCTCACTTGCTTCTTTGACATTCATAGTTCTTGTCATGCACGCTCGTCTGTTTTTAAGGCTCCTGACATCACCTTCTGCTAGTACACGATCAATTTGATCATGGAAGGTGTGTCGTGGCCTTCCGCGACTTCTGCATCCATCCACTTTTGCATTGTATATCTGTTTAGTCATTCTTTCATCATACATTCTTTCCACATGCCCGAACCACCGGAGCATTCCTTTCCTTACCTTCACCCCGACACTCTCTTTCAGACCAACTCTCTTTCTTACTTCGGTATTACGAACGCGGTCCGCGAGCGTCACTCCGCAGATTTTGCGCAGTGCTCGCATCTCGACCGCGTTTACTCTACTTAAACGTTCATACTATATCGATAACAATATTCCGTTATAACGCATTATGAACAAATTATGATCAAATGACCATATCATCGCAAGCTACTGAAAAAAAGACGCATACCGTGGGTGGACATCGTAATAAATCTGTCACAGAGTAAAAAAAAAACAAAATGACCGCAGCTGTCACCGCCTATAGAGACATCTACGTTTCTACAAACTTATATTTGCTGATGAATCTGGCGCTAGTTTCTATACGAAATTTGAAAATGTTCTCATAAATATTCAGGCAAATTAAGTGCTAAATTTTTCCGCTAGCTCAGATAAGTTTGTTAAGTTACAAATTTCGAATTACGTTTTATTTTCGTTCTACTCAACCTTGTTTCACAAGTTCTTAAGAAACATTTTAGATTGTTCTCAGTTAGAAGAATGTAATAGTGTTGTGGTTAGATTATTGTCAAGGCATAAAAGAAACATTGGTCATTAAGGGTTGTGACACGGTCTTCGGCGTGTGAAAGTGAAGTAACAATTAATTTTATGGATATTAAGACATAATTGTCGTGGTAACAGGACATGGGGGCGGGTGACCCTAGTTTTTTGTGTAATGGACACTAGTAATTTGTACCAAATAGTCGGTTATTATTGTAATCGCTTAGACTTACTTGTCAATATGTATCATCTACTTATAATAGGTATAAAATTTTTGTTCAAACTTAGGATGGGCCGACACGTGACGCTTTGTGAATATTTTTAATTGTACAATTTTCTTGTCAGCTGTTTTACATGTTGTTCGATATATTTGTCTGCGGTCTTATGGGCATCTACAACAACAAAAGAGTCGATACGTTACCTATCTCACTGGGAATTTACAAAGTTTTATTCGTTTTTTTGAAGAGCTCCATAATAGATGTAAAATAATAGCAAAAACCCTTTTTATATTTCCAAAATAAGCAAATTACGCTTGTATTATATACTTACATGAAAGGAGCAAACATGAGGCCGATTTAAGATATCACCAGATCAAAAATGTGAGCAATGGAAAGTTCTTTTATAAAATCTCTTCCAAGCAACCTAGCTTAAAATAAAGAAATTCTCAACTAATTTGGAGACGTAGATAGAGCAGAAAAAAGATAGGACTGTACAATTTATATTTATTACATCGCATTTTTTTTTTACCAGGCCACTTCAAACTATTCCCGAAAAAATGTCCGTAGTATTCCTGGGATATACAGTACCGCAGATTTTGCTTATCAGCGATCAGCGAAAACCGCATCTAAATCGGCCCATTAGTTTTTACGTAATTTCCAAACAAAAAACGCAACACTACTCTTGTATAATTTTATAATAATATAGATGATATAGGTGGTGGCTAGCGTACCCGTCACAAACTCAAAAGGCGCGGGTTCGACCCTGGTCGGAACGTATACACCACTTAGTCAGGTGATATGATGATAGGACCATAGACAATACAGATCTGTCGACTTCTTGTTGCATTTATTTATATTATGTCATCAATCATCATAGATATCAAGGGTATTTCGCTAATCCGATTCTTATAATTCCGAAGCCTTATTACAACAATACGTAAGTATGTGAAAGTTAATCTATAATAGAAAAGGCAGCGATTCGTTTCCGCCTTTGTACTTTGACTTCCGTTTGAACGCCGGCTTCTTGAAAGGTTGACCACGTAATTTCCATCTTTAGAACTTAAATACAATTTTTATTCGGAAAAACATGAAAATACTTGTCAGGTACGAAATACAATTTTACAAAGATTAAATTACGGAGTAACTATAGTGGTCAATTAAAAACAAATGTAAAATGTATCCATTTTCCTCATTATCAAGTCAGCTGTTCAATTTCCACTGATATTGTTTCTTTAAATGAATTTTTGTGCGGTCATTGTCTTACTAGATGTTTGCCGATGTATATTGTTCTTGACAAAACATTTAGAAACTGTATTCTGATACAGTTTTTTAAAATATAATATCGGTTTATACGCTAAATAAATAATTATAAACTGGCCTGTTGTTGAAGTTTATACCTTTGTAATATATTGTGAAATTTCTTGGGAAGTACTTGTTAGGTTTTGAAATTGTGCAGCTGACGTGCTAGTACCTACTCAAGGGAGGTATCATTTTTATGATGTATTCACTAAATTCCTTTTGGAATTTAGTGAATACATCTTGGACAAGCGTGGCTAGTACGACTGTTCCTAAGAAAATATATGACCTTGAGAACGTTTGTGTGTTCATATTGTACAGTAGGTATGCTGGATTTAATATTTTGAAATTATTTTTCTACTTTTAAATGTCGCATTAATAGTTGTTACAAATAAAACAAACAATTATAGGCTTAGCGGGGAATTTACGCTAGTCGTAACTAATCAAATTTAGACAAGTTTAGTTTTAGAGTAAATTTTTAATTATGTTAATATAAAATATAATAAAATATATGTTAAATAATATGTATTTACAATGTAACTAACTGCCTTAAATAAACCAGTGGTTATTCTTTCCAAAACCACCCTTTGATTACTGTACAGCGCTTATGTTATGATTCCAATGACCTGAAAGCTATTGCTGCAAGTATTGATTGGAAAGTGATAGTCATTGAGATTAAATGAACTTAAATAAAGACAGCTTATTTTCTATTTGTAAGCTTCAAATGTGGCTGAATACAGTGAAAAGAAAATAAATATTTATTGTTATAATTTCATAAACATGGTCACCTTAAATTAAGTACGGCAATAGTATATGATCCTCTTACTGACTACTGCTTACTTTTGTGATCGCACCTTTTGTTGTATGGCTTCCCACAAACTTCGTGAGGGTTTGAGGAGGCAGATTGAATGTACGATTTCTTACGACTTATAGTCCTGTTGCTGGGGAATAATATATTTAGGACAAAGGCAGTAAGGTAAAGATTGTAATAATTGAGGTTTATCAACAAAAAGGTTAATAATAATTATCCAAGACAATATTATAGTATAATACGATAAGACACACGCACATGCACACATACGCACACACGTAAGCTTACGACAAAGTTATTTGAATGAGTAATCCTAAGAAGAATTTAAACTTATTATTCTGAGGTGTATCAATTGACATAGAAGTTGGAGAGATGGGATAGAATAGTAGAGGTGGGATAGATTATCAGACAGGAGGAATTAGAATAGAATATTATTTGTTATACAATAACATTTATAAAATAATACACAAAAATAATTTAGAATTAAGTACAAATGGCGTCCTTGTTGCTGGCGATCGATTTCTAGCGATCTCTTCCAAACAACCTAGGGATGGAGAGAGAAAACGGCACAAAGCTAGGGTGGAGTTTAGTTGCACAATATTCTAAAAATATAGATTTATATACACACATAAATACATAAATCGTAGTAATATATATAACGGCGAGCGTCCAGGTTCGTTTTCCAGATCAATAAATGAACCGTTTGTACCTCGCACACTTTATTAACTGTAAAGATCACTTCTAATTATCCAAAAGCTGTTTCTAATAAATCAAAAATAAAAACGGTGCTTGTTTCCCTCTAGTCTTCAAATGAAAGCGTCCCTTCTTTCCCCCTTCATCATTCAAAATCAACTGACTTTTTATATTTGACATATAGGTTAGGCGTAATAACTGACAGGTTAGATCACAGATCTATGATCTATGGGTTAGATAAACCCATAGCCCATATTAATGATAGTAATCCTTAACAAGTCTATTGAAGGAGGATACTGATTGGGCTTGTCTCACTTCTCGTGGAAGCATTTTCCATAAGTGAACAGCTTGAACACTCAATGATTCATGCCCTCTATCCAATTAGACAAAAGGGATAAGATAGGGCAATGTAATAGAAGGAGGAAGAAGTGAGCGAAACACGATTAGGTAACTCAAGGAAACCGTTTCACGCTGATATTCTATGAGAGCGTGGTATCAGACCGATCTAGCCGGCCTTAAGATCTGTAATCAAGTGATGTTTGCATCATGGCTCTACCACGCACAAAAATTTAAAGATCAAGCATCTACCTACTAGAACTTTCCACATCGTTTCAGTTCAGCTATATAATGTCTAATGAACTCGAAATTCCCGTAATTTATTTTCGTCACCCATTTACACGAAACAGAAATAAAGCCTGACCTATAGCCCCGAGCCATATTTTTCAAAAACCACCATTAGAACTAAAACTAAACAAACGAAATAGACTAATGGCGGAAACTACCCTCAACTTCCGCTTCCTCCCCCTAAGTACTTGCTGTTTATTAATAAATCAAATATATTTTTCTCATAAATCCGTCAAAAACATGATTGCCAAGAAATTTGCACCTTATATTTAGTTTCATAACATTTAAAATCAACTGAATGACATCTTCAAAAAAGTTACTAATGTCATACGAATAAGCATCATATTTCTAAGAAATAAGATATATAATAGCGTGTACATGTATGTAGCGTCAAAATTAAACGATTTTAAAATGCTTAAAGAAAATTCGACTTCCTTACAAGGTGTTAAAGTTTAAATTTCTATGAGATTTACGCACTAGTTTACAATTTATAAAGATAAAACTGTCACATCTGTTTGAGGAATCTTTGCTGATGTGATGATGATTATTATGAAAACATTATATAAGTAATTAAGGCGTCGTATTTATTCTGTCAAGCGTCGATTTGTTATAAACCCCGGCACGATTCTTGAGCGGTGATCTTGGCTTACGCACACGTGATATATCGGATCTCTTGAAGTTTGATGTATTGTCCTTCCGAGTAAAGGGACAAAACCATATTGATTAGTTGTTGCTCGTAGCTTCTCTCTTGTAGATTAAAAATATTCATAATATGAGCAAACTTTCTAAACCTTTTTAAACGTGCTTCTTACTTTGAAAATAATGGTTTTTCATACAAAATTTCATCCCCATTTTCACCCTGTTAGGGGTTGATTTTTTTAAATCCTTTCTTAGTGTACACTAACAGTACCTATAGAAAAAACCCGCTTGCATATTTTGGCAGCCGGCAGACGAGCCCCAGTAGTTTCGGCTGCGTGTTGATATGTCATCGAGGTCAAGTAATCTATAATATTGAAGCGACAAGTGCGATAGGAAAGAGTTGGAAGAAGAGTTTAATAGAAGACACTGGCGAGTTTAGTGGTGAACTTAGTGATAAGTTCAGTGGTCAGTAAGTGAAGGAGGAGTGTAGCGTAGTTCGAGAGAAGAACCAGAAGTGAGCTACACGCGGTAACATTGGAGGTGAGCACTGCAGCAACAGGAGGTGGTCTACGCAATATATCTCATGTAATAAAATTCGTGTTATTTTTTTCTCCCGGGAATCCCTCGACAATTTTCCCTGGAGTGATTTGTAAGTAGTCCGGATTCATGAAAATTAGCTTATTCAAACACAGTTTTCACTAAAACGATGGCTTACATTCTATTTTCAACCGACTTCAAAAAAAGGAGGAGGTTCTATTCGTCGGAATCTTTTTTTTCGCAGGCATATCCTAGTACATGTATAAATATCGTTGGCGTCAGTGAACTTGTAAGTATTTTTTTCGTTAATAATATATGCATGTAATACGTAAGAATTATTATTTTTGAAAATGGGTACTGAGTAACATACTAATACGCTTACGTAACTTGCTACGTAAGCTGATACCCTGAGGTCACCAGCCACGTGCAACTTCCTATTGCCTTCCTATAAAACCACTTCCACTTTGATATTGGAATAATATTGTATATCCTCAGAGGGGAGACGTCACGCACTTATAATATAAGAGGGTACAGTTGTATTTTTTCCCTAAAACATCGATTAAAATGAAATACAAGTTATAACTCTACCACAATATAACCCATAGTAAATTAAAATACCATAAACAGTAATCCTAGCATAAAAACGACCATACAAGAAAAAAAGCAGCTACCAAGAAATCGTTTGACAAAACCCCATAAAATAATAAATGTAAAACGTAATGGTAACATTAAAATTCATTGGCTCTAAAAATTCGCTGCCTTCGCCTCCTTTTCTTTTTTAACTAGCCTATTCGTAGTCGACTTCCCGCCATAATATTTCCATAGTTTTGACTCGGAACTACTTGGAATAGGGACCGCTTTACTTTATTTGGTTAATATACATAGATGTCTTTGTAAAACATTTAGAATAAACAAGATGTTTTGACTGGGTTGTGTTTACGAAAAACAGATGCAATATACTTCGTTATGATAAATAGTAGGTATATCCATTATGTATTGGCGATGCGGTGTTCATCACCTTTGTAAATCGAATGTGACGCAAACATAAGTAAATATTTACGGTCTTATTCATATTGAGTTAGAGTAAGTTTTTAGGCTACTTTAAGGTTCTAAAACTTCACTATTACGACACCTAGAACAATGATTTTTGAAGTGATAACTTCTTATGGGAGGGTAAACCGCTTCGATTCGTAACGCGTTACGCTGCGAGTCTGTCTGGCTTCCCTTTCTCTCACGCATACGGCAGCGATAGGCAGTCTCCTCCTGTCTCACTCACCCAAAGCGTTAGCCGTATTTCAGTAACTATATTAAATAATTATACTTATAATGTACATATACAAAATTCTAATGTACTAATTCAAAAATTATAACTAAGAATAAAATATATTTTATAATCAATAAAAGATTTTATTAATAAATAATCTTTTCTTACTTTTTCATATATACATAATGTAAAATATAAACAATATACATAAAATGTAAGCAATAACCTAAGCTTTTCTCAACTGAAACAATTTCAATATTTTTATTGAAATTATGCTTATTTATATTTGAACTATAAATTAACATAAATTATTATGTTTATTTATAGTTCAACTTAGATTAGTTTAAATTTCTACTTCTCTCGAGCGTCCCGAGACGCATGATATTTTTATTTATTTTATATTACATGAGTTCAGCAAACAGGCAGACAGTCCACATGATGGAAAGTGGTTTCCATCGCCCATGTATATTTGTAACACCAAAAATGGTAACAATGTGCTGTCGCTCTCTAAAGGGAGCTCTCTAAATTGTTACAGGTCAAGAATTGCGATATATGTCTATTATAAGAAGTCGAAAGTAAAATAAATTCTTGAAAAGTATAAAGTTATTTTATTTTTTATGAAATAAAATTCAATAGTGATTGAGGTTACACCTATAATTTTAAGGTAAGCCGCCGCGAGTCTTGCGTATTTACTAAAACCATTTTTAAACAGTAGGTATATTTATACAATGTATGGGCATAAGAATTTTAAATTTCGAATAACTCAGATGTAAGCGAGCCCACATAAGCGCAAACCACTTCGAGACCAATGTTCCGGAACACATCAAATCAGTATCCACCAGTGTTACCCGATTATCAAGATCAAAATAATATATAATATAATAAATAATATTGAGTTACATCAAAATTGTAATTACATACATACATAACTTCACGCCAGGTCCCTTGCGGGGTAGGCACGAACGAAAAATGTAATTAATAATTATTATTATTATTTACTATTCTATTTTTATTATTCTAGTAATAGTCTTAAGGGATTCTAGGTAGAAAATAATATAAGCTAAGTTTTGGTCACTGTAGTAGATTATCGTTTAAGAAAAATCGCAGCGATGCACTATGCTTTTAATATTAATTGCAGTAGAATGCTGGAAAAAAATTCTAAATTTAACATTCTAGAACATATTTATTACGTAAACACATCCCAACATTTAAATGTAAAATAGTAAGTTCGTTTATAGCTAATTCAACTGTAAGTCATTGGTTAAATATTAAATACGAACGTGTTTAATATTTAAACAAACAAAATAGAAACATACAATTTATACAAAAATAAATGATATCTCAAATTACAAATAATGTAACTGATAGTGGAAAATTTATTTGAAGCGTTCAAACTTATTCTATCTAGCTTTCTATGAATAAGAGACGAATAAAACGTTGATAAATCATTATATTCTCATTTATTTAGTACGTTGGTAACACCAATCGTAACGGAACGGTGCACACAATTTTCAAAATGTAACACAATTTATTGCATCAAAATGCACGGCGAGCGAATTTCATCCCCAGCCGTGTCGATTCGATACAGTTTTCTCAGTTTTTCGATTTATAATAAAATGTTACAAATAATATTATTTATGGTCATTTTAAAGTACACGCTACGTTACTTTTTGTTATTGTGTACCGATTATAATATTTATTGCTGGAGCTTGGAAAATTAACACAATTTTTTTCATTACTCCCTCCCTGTTTCTTCAGTTAAACTCAATAATGTAGGCACAGTTGCTGACTAAAGCTGGCGAAATACGTTGCTATACTATACTATTGCCATTTCTTTATTTTCTCGATGGCAGTTCTAATTTGATAGTTGTAGTGTTGTGCCCAAATAAGTACTGATATCGATCGCATATATTTATTATGTTTTTAACAAAGACAAATACAACAAAAACATTAAAATATAAATTTAATAGTACTATTAATATGTCAAGGCAAAAATAAGTCTAAAGCTACTTAAATGTATATAATATACATAATATAATAAAACTGTAGAGGTCGAATTTATGTACAATAAAACTATTTTTTTTTCAATTTTTGAGTTTCTTTGTTTGTACGGGCTAATCTCCTAAAACGACTGGACCGATTTAAATGAAATGTTGTATTGTGGTAGCTTATACTTTTGATCCCAAAAAATTAATGAGTTCCCACGGGATATTTACAAAAACTTCTCTCGCGGACTAAGTCGCGGGCTGAAGCTAGTTTGATAAAGTTCTGCAAATGCATGACGGGCCACAAACTATGAAGAGTTCTGGAGAGATTCAGTAGCTGTAGTGTTTTGTAACAAATGTCTTCTATTATCACCATTTGACTACCGTACTCTAAAAGACTCGTAATCAAAAATACCCTATCATATCTCAAAAATTGCTTAATAGAGCGTATTAAATTTTCGTTAGAAGTATTTTACAGCTCAAATGATAAAGAAAGAAGGTGTTTTTGGCAGACTGGCTGCTATTAAGAAATGTCATTGAGAAACATCGTCAACATTTTAAAAATCTAACGAACCGCATTATAGTTATCTACGCCTGGGTACACTAAAATAAACTGATAAAGGATGTTAAGATTTACATTGTATTAGTTATTAATCGGTTCTGGTACCTACGCTCACGTATGGAAGCGAGAGTTGGATATGGAATAGAGAGCATGAAAGTAGAGTAAACGCGGTCGAGATGCGAGCACTGCGCAAAATCTGCGGAGTGACGCTCGCGGACCGCGTTCGCAATACCGAAGTAAGAAAGAGAGTTGGTCTGAAAGAGAGTGTCGGGGTGAAGGTAAGGAAAGGAATGCTCCGGTGGTTCGGGCATGTGGAAAGAATGTATGATGAAAGAATGACTAAACAGATATACAATGCAAAAGTGGATGGATGCAGAAGTCGCGGAAGGCCACGACACACCTTCCATGATCAAATTGATCATGTATTAGCAGAAGGTGATGTTAGGAGCCTTAAGAACAGACGAGCGTGCATGACAAGAGCTATGAATGTCAAAGAAGCAAGTGAGGTGTGTAAGAATGGGCCTGTGTGGCGCTCTGTTGTTCGTGCCTATCCCGCAAGGGACCTGGCGTGAAGTTATGTATGTGTGTATGTAGTTATTAAAATTAACAATTTATATTTGAAATAAAAATTCCACTGGAGAACACTTATTAAAGGTCATACGTGTAAGGTAAAATTTAAGCTAACTTCCTATTCTATGTACACCGCTTCGCAACATGCTATTGCTGTTAAGGAGAAGAAGCGGCAAGAAACTCCTCAACAACACGTCTAGCTATAAACATTGTAGATAGTTAGATAACACTTTATTGCTCACCAAAAAACAAATACAAAAACAAAATGCATTATTACAACACTTCTTGGCAAAACAACAGGCGGCCTTATCGCTAAAAGCGATCTCTTCCAGACAACCTAGCTTAAAAGAAATTCTTAACTTAATTTAATTCTATATTCCTTTATATTTCTTGTTTTAATTATATCTCAACCTTTAACCTCCTTAAACTGAAACTGAACAGCTCTCACTAGAGTCGATTGAGTAGAGCCAGGAAGCTGATAGACAACGGCCAGTTACTCAATGACAATATTCAAAGTCTCGAACGTCGACGCAGGGTGGCTTATCGGTTTTCTATCGGATACATTTTGGAGAGTATGCAGTGGAGCTTTTCGATATTATGCCGCCATGCGGCGAGATAATCGTCAAACGCGAATCTAGACTGTAATAATAATCTCTGCATTTCATGTGTGACTGTGATTTCACTATATTATTGCGTAATGTACTTCTTAACTGTGTAACTCTGTAACTTCTTTCTATAAAATTTTAACCGTTTATCGTGTTTTCTAAGCTCATCACCAACTCCCAACTGGTTGAGAAATATAATTGTGAAAACTGGAAGCGAGTATTATATTATACTACATGCGAGGAAATATAAGTAGTTATGGCTCGATGACAATTTTCACTGAAGATTATTTTACTATAAATACGTTAATTTTCAAAAGCAAAGAAAGTCTTAAAAACTATGCGTACTTTATTTAGTGCAAGAATCAAGAAAGAATAGCAATTCCAGCCGAGCGGCCTGTTATGAAAGGCAAGATAACGACCCACAGCTATACAGCCAGGTGGTAGGGCATTTGCCCGTCCTTATGGGTACCTCTTATCTACAGCTTTGAATGAAAACTCTTTATTGTTCACCATAACTTAATTTAGACATTCAATATAAATCCATTTCCATTCCATCCAGTCTTGAGTTGTGTTCTGGCATCAATGGCCAGATCCCGATTCAGATCAATGGTCATCTCTTCCAAGACAGGACATTGGTCAAACGTTTGGTGTTGCAAATGTTCATAGGCGACGGTAACCAGTTTCCAGCATGTGGGACTGTTTTAGTCAAAATGGCTAAATAGCCTAAAGATGCATTATCTAAAATCGTAATAGAATATTCATTTCCAAAACAGAGATGTCACCGATGTCAGCATTTACCGAAATAATCCAGACACGCAGTCCCGATTTTCCGAACACTTTCAAGAACTGAAAGATAAGCCGAACACATTAACCGCTATCTGAAACGTCTGAAAGCGATCTCTTTCGGTTTAATGGGTGATATTTTTTTGTTGGGAGGGGTTAAAGGTTAAGATCGTCCAATGGCGTCCCGACGGCACGCGTCTGTTTCTTCCATCTTACTCAATTCACTACTTGGAGGTGCTGTTGGAGAGGGATGGATGGTATTCTATTCTTGGTTTCAAGTCTGTTTGCTGTAAAGGACTGGCAGAGAGACAAGTGTTCTTATCTTTATTTATGATTTTTTTAAATTATAAAATAGCTTATATTCGTCTCAAATATTTGGGCACATTTTATGAATTCACTTGTCGTTCGATTAGTGTAATTTTTATATTAATAGACACACATAACGTATGAGATTGAACAGTAAGTCAGTAACATAGTTGTAGTGTTAGAAACTTGTAATGCATAATAATTATAGAGAACTAGATTATATGTATATAAAGCAAAAATAAAAGAGAGAAAGTAAAAATTAAGAAATGATGAATATAATAATTAGAAATAGTGAGTACTGTTCTCGTACTCATATAAATAACATACTCCATAAATTTTCTTTTGTTGTACATAAACGTAGACACCTATAGTATGGTGCGTTAGATTTTAAATATACACTTCTGAACAGATAAAAAATAAAACATACAGAAACCCATCACATCTCAATCGATTTCTTTTTATATATTATTATATATTATTATAAAATATTACCTAGGTACGCATCATTATCATCAACATTATTTTAGGTTTTGTTTCAGATAATACCTACTTCATGTCTAAGAATTTTTTCAAACAATATATATAGCAGGGCATCCAGATTTCGGATTTTATTCACCCCAATGTTATTATTTGGAATCAAAAAAAAAATTACATATAAAATTTTTGAATGTAAAAATACGAGCCAAGCACTAAAATAGAATTAATAATGCTGCCGACTGTCTGTCATGGTTTTAGTATAATAAATTCATCAAGTTGACGAAATTAATGCAATTCAACCTGAAGGTCCTGATTTATATAATGCCACAGCGAACGTTTGTGCTTTTACACTTTTGTTTACAATTGTACATGAGTTTATTCGTGGCTATTGCACATGAAATAAATCCAGATGCGGATGGTGAGCGTGCTCTGAATCACTCGCATACCTACCTTTTCCAATATGTATACTTGCAGGAAAGACAGTAAACTGAACTATTTCAACTCACATCTTTTAATTTTTTTTAATTGCACTGTCTAAAATTTTAATCACTAATTTTTGATAAATAGAAATTGATTTATCGACATATTTTAGGTCTCTATAGCAATTTTAGAAATCACGAAACTTTTATGAATGCTCCTGTATCTGTGTTCATATGTACCAGTCGCTTTCTCAGAAACTACAGGGTTTTTATTGAAGAAACTTGACAGGAAGGTGTAATCTACATGCCACGTAGTAGTGTAGTGAAATCGCAAAATAAATAATCATTAGCGGCCGGTTCCTCTATCGTACTGACCGATAGAAAGACTATGGTCTTACTATCGGTTAAACATTTAATATAACTCCATACAAGTAATGTTAAAATTCAACTGCTGGTTGGGAAAGTTATAAAATTTACTAAGCATTTAAAATATTATTTTTATAAATTGTTCTTCGGCAGAACTTAGTTTGAATGAACCTCTTTGTTTCCGACGCAAATATTAGGTGCCTTCTTTATGCGAGATTCTATCTGTTATTTTATATGAATTAAATGTCAATTTAAAAAAAACCTCAATGTTTAAAAAGCATTCTCTTCTATTTTCAAATTGAATAACGCCGTCGTTTCATTTATTAATTCTTTTCAACATTTCATTTAATAAAGTGACAAAAGAACCAAAAAGTAAGAACTATCAACACTTTTGGACTTGAATTTTAATGACATGGGGACATCTACCGAATAAACATTTTTAAAATCTTTTCCATAGTATATAAAATAGGTTTTAATTAAATTATCGGATTTTTCCCAATATTGTCGCCTGTTAAACTTTACATTACAGATGTATATTGCATCAATCAATAATTAACATACAAAGTCATTCATAAAATGGAAGTAGCACATTTGTCGGAAACGGGCTCGACGGCGATTTATGTCGACAGTAATGCCGGTCGGCTTTTAAAACCAAATAAATACAGTAATGCGACAACGGTGTGCTCAAGTGTTATTTTTAAATAACGAGTTTGTTTTTTGTCTCTCTTATAAGAAGGAAGAATTCCATTAAAAAAACCACATACTCATTGAATATACGAACACGATGCAATTTCTTTTTTTTATTGTAGGAGTTCAGCAGACAGGCAGACAGCCCACTTGATGGAAAGCGGTTACCATCGCCTATGGACATTTGCAACACCAAAGGTGCTACAAATGCGCTGCTGCTCTCTTAAGGGAGACTGGAACCTGGTTACTAATGCCGAAACACAACTCAAGGTTGTTATGGCGACATACTCTAGACCAGGGGTGGTAGCCATCCAGTCGGGCAAATGCCCTACAACCTGGCGATTTCTTGTCTCTTTGTTCGGGATTCACGTAAAAACAACTACGCCGATTTCGATGCGGTTTTCACTGATCGACAGCAAATTCTTAGACTTAAATCTGCACTAGTTTTTATCCTAGGAATCCTCCCAGATTTTTTATAGGAATGATTTAAAATGATCACATTACGAAAAAACCAATTCCAATGTGATTTTTTCATTGATTGATAGCAAATTTTATGTACCTAAAAGGTGTGATATTTTTTCCCCGGGAGCGGAATCGGATGCATAAAACTAGCTTATTCCGACGTCACAGTTTCCACAAAAACGATAGTTGACATTCCTTTTTTAAAATTCTGCAATATTTTGTGTCTCGGAAAACCCGTGGGAATCTCAAGTCAAGCGTGGACCACATCGCAGGCATATTCTAGTTTATTTATATAATGCAGACAACCTAGATACTAATGTGAAATAGTAGAGCTTAAAGACTGCGTTATTAATTTATAACGAATAGTGATGAATTAATTCATTTTAGATTCAGTTCAGGATGCTGTTGCTGCTTCCCTGCACTCTGCTCAGCGGGAAAACTGCTATCTTCTGCCAGTTGGCGTTAAAGCCATCCGTGCGTGCAGTATAGGAGTAGGTTCAATCATTGTTATTACATAAGTATCAACTTTATCCTTTTATTATAACTCTTTTACAGTGCACGCTGTCAAACGTTGGAATACGCTGCTTCTTACTGTTAGAGAGACCAAAACAACGCCTACATTTAAGAAATTGGTCTTCCGTGACCACGGCCACTGAAAAGCGGCCGAAACGTCGGATAAACCAATATAAAATAAATTACCGCGCTTAAAACCGTTAAAACGTAGTTTTATTATACATTTAAGAACTCACTCAGAAAATACTACTTTTCCTTAAATAATTATGCCCAATTCTATATTTATTTTACTATTTTATCTATATGTATGTATTTAATTTATAAAGTATGTAGTTTAAGTATGTTTATTTATGATATATCTGACGACCTGCACCACCTACATCGCCAGATTATGTTAAATTATTCCTTAAGTTAGGTTGCCTAGAAGATGTTGCTTTAAGCGATAAGGCCGCCTATTGTTTCTACCATGACAATATTGTAATTGTGTATTTTTGAAATTGTATATTTGGTGAGCAATAAAGTGTTATCTATATATCTATATCAAAAGTAAATTTGTTCGGTCTATTAATCAAAGAGAATTATAGCTGGAGAAGTAAAGGTGGGTTTACACTTGTGTAGAGAGTACAAGTCTATGCACTGAATATAAAAACTTTCCTTTAAAACTTAATGAATCCAGATATACCTACCTCTTCTAGTAGTATCTATAATATGAAAGAATGAATTCAAGCTTTTCGACTTTCTGTATATAATATTATAAAGAGGTAAGATTCATATTTTTGTATGTTTGTAACGAATAAACTCAAAAACTACTGGGCCGATTTCAAAAATTCTTTCATCATTAGCATGCTACATTATCTTTGAGTAACATAAGTTATATTTAATTTAAATAATCTAGTGTTATTTTTTTCAAGGCGCGACAAAATGATCACGATTCAAGTAAAGATATTTCGTCTACCGTCGTCGTTTTAATTATAAATATTTCTAAACTAATAGAAAATAATTATTGTTTCTTATCTTAGTCCCAAAGTTATCGCGGACGTGCCAATGCTTCACACAAGGAGTCGTGAAATAAAAAAATCTGTAATGTGCGAGTTACCATAATATGTCGAGGTTCCGTAGTGAATTGAAGAAAGAAAGATAACAATTATTTGAATAAATAGCGACGTACTTACATTGCTGACATGTATCTCAAAAATAAAAACATATTTAGAGAATTTGTACGCTGCATTGTCAGCAAACAAGGTTTGCATTCAGCTTATTGCTGTACCGACATAATGTCCGACACAAAGCTGATTTTCAGTGCGAACCTTCCTTTTGGCGTAATACTAAAACGACCCTAATAATTTGTGAATTGATATAGGATATCAGTATTCACTGTCATCCATTTTTTAAATGGTTTTTGTAAGGTATAGGCATTGAAGAATATTAATGAACTAGTAATAGCATTCATTTTTATTAATTCGAGATGCTCAGAATTCCTTGAATTGCTCGCCGAACGAATGCCTCCATACTGAACGAGCACGAGGATGGATATCATTAGAGGTTATCAACAGTATGCCAACAAGTTATAGTGAAATACTTTGACCACAGCCCCAAAGAACCCAATCAACATGGAGAGACTTGTGGTCACTGGGAACTTTGTAGGCAAGAGATTTTGCGGTAGACCTCCAAATAGGTGGATGGTTGAGTGGACCACATTATTGACCAGCTGGAGATTTTGAGAAACTCGGCCGTCCACCATGGTCAAAACCAATCTCGGCGGAAGAGCGCAATAGTTCACTGTCATCAAAATCACTATCCTCAGTAGTGAGGGAACGACTTAGATGATGAAATGCTACTGAAACTTCGTTCGCGCTGCCACGACGACGTATTTTTTTGTGAATTGCAACGGCGACAGCAAAAAAACGCGACCCAGTGCCATACTATTGGCCATTGGCGTATTAAGTGCATATTGTGCCAGAAATGACATATACATTTTTGTCTTTTTTAGATAAATCCTCTGACTTAGACTTATAGAAGAGTTTAGTGCGTGGCTTGGATTTGTTCCATCCCACAGACACAGTATTTAGTCTGTCCTAAAAATGTCCCCTAGATATTTGTGTCTCCAAAAGCAAATGAAATGTCTCAACCTTCTACAGATCCTTAAAACGCTGCGTGATTGTATTAGACCATTCCAACGTCAGAACCCTAAAAATACAGGAAGATATTTCTCAAAAAGCGAAGTCGAGCATAGAGTATTTATGGAAATGTAAATAACTACTGACTTTTTTTAATTGTTTAGGGGAATGAACTGTTTTTTGTAGGCTTGGAATATATTTATTTTGGCGGCTGAGTGATTTGTTCGACGTTAAATATTGGGCGCAACCGTTTGATGGCACTTAATGAACTGTCGCTTGTAAACATTGATGTGTATGTATGATGCCAGGGGGAGCCATGCTTACTTCCATATTTCTTACATATATAGCTCATGCAGTTTAAAAAGGTGTTTAGATGAGAAATATACGTAGATAATAACTAGCTATAGCTGACACAAAATTTACAAATTATCTTTACTAAGTCTTTTAAGAAAACAAAGTACAAAAGACAGGGAAAAAAATGTGTGCGTGTACTAGTGTACACACGTAAGAAGTGAAACTTCTTTATGTCCTTATTTTTCGAAAAATGATCTACTATATATGCAACTTTACAGAAATTGGTTAAATAAATAAAGCCCCTACCACGGTCGAATCGACCGGATGCCTCAACGGAGGAGTCAAGCGATAAACACAGGCGTAGCAAGACGTATGTACATTCGATAATCTATATAGTGACGGACTTTGCGCGTGTTATTGAAGCGTGCATTACGTTTGTACCGGTTGTGTTCATTAATAAACCAGGTTTTATGGCAGGCAGGTGTGCATCCACTTTTTGTCGGCATGTAACATTATGATAACGTCACACTTAATTACGTGTGCCGTAATTTATGGATTGACTCTAATGTAAGAAACCCCTATAGTATAATTACCTATAGAAAATGCACATTATGAAAATACAAAATACCTAAAATTCTTGTTTTCATCTGGTAGAGTTCAATTTACAATCTGCCTACGATTGACAAGCCAAACAAACCTAGACCATTAAATATTCTCACAAAAGTCTATTGTTACGCAAAATTCATGCAAAACTAGACCAAAACCGGAAGGTCAACTTTGCCCAAAGATTAATGACTTTACAAGTGTCGTTCTAAAATTCTCAAAGAAAAGGTGACCCTGCAAACTTTCCTTGACCATTCATCAATATTCAAGAAACACCACTTTCGTACACATTCATAGTGCGGGCATAAATTAAAAATCCGCGCACAATATCCGCGGCCAACAATGCCCGATCGAACCGGGGGCATTAATTATAAATTCTATTCGGACTTATGATCTATCTTATTGTCCAAGAGGTCACTTCTTGACCCGTGAGAACGTCGCAAAAATTCACTTGAAAATAATTTAAAATCGCGCGACCCTAAAATTTGAATAATGAAAAACAATTCCAACTTACAACAGAACGTCATAAGTGCCTTGAAATGTATAGATACTTACGTCGTTTCTACAGCTTTAAAGTACCGGTCACCTTTTGTATGCAGTTGCAGACCAGCAGTGTCATATTATTATTCAAATGCAAGCAGGTGGGCCGACGGAAGCAGAACTGACCTTAGCCCGGACAAGTTTGTTTTGGCATTTGAATTGTTTGACCAAAGCGTGTTTTAGCCCTTAATGTTTTACTAAAGTAAAAAATATACAACGGGGTGCGATTTAAATATTTATGTCGGAATATTTTATCAGTGAATAAATTAAACATTAGTAAACTTTGTATTTTATTGCTTAATTGATCAAATTAATTTCTTGAAAATCGGGCCAATTACAGCAAGTGACAAGTTCAAGATTTTTTTAAATTTCATGTCTAACACATGAATTAAAATTAGTTTTTTTATACTTGCTTCCCTGTCATTGGTCAAGACAGGGTTTCAAATTAACATTAGTTAAAGCTAAGTGTTCTTAATTAAATTGTTAAAAGGTATATTAGTGTCACAATTATAAGCAGTTCGCAGAAGGTTTGCCGATGATCACCCCTCACGTCTTACGACTGGGACCGGGGCTTGTCTAAGTAGTACTAAGAACTAGACGACCCCAGGTCGCAGTTGTATGAAGAGGGGTTATCATCGGCAAACCTTCTGCGCGCTACTTATATTCAGGCTGATTAGATCAGAAGATATAAATTCCACAAATCGGTAATCCCGATATAGATCAGGATCTTTTCCTTTTAGACATTAAGATCCGTGACTTTCAAAAACCTAATACTCATACGCAAACGTTGATTCAGATTAAATAAATTGCAACACCTGTTAAATAATAATTAAGTTTATTATACTAATACTAGTATATAAAGCTGAAGAGTTTGTTTGTTTGCTTGAACGCACTAATCTCAGAAACTACTGGTCTGATTTGAAAAATTCTTTCAGTGTTAAATAGCCCATTTATCGAAGAAGGCTATAGGCTATATCATCACGCTAAGACCAATAGGAGCGTAGCACCAATGAAGAATGTTTGAAAGTCGGGGGGTTTATTTTAACTATTCCACGCGAGCAGAAGCTAGTTAGATAATAAATATATTCCAAGTAAGGTACGAAGCTCCACACAGCCGCACGAAATTTTGATTTTTGCAGCTCTATATTGGAATTTGAATTTCTTTTATAAGCTTACTTTGACTTAACGATATCCAAATTTTCATTACAACCTAAATCTAACCAAACATAATAAATACACCAACATGTAAACAAACCTCAATACATCTATTCATGGCCACCCCTGTCGGATATCGCTGCAGATTTTTGGCCAAAAAATGGGATATATTTTATCGGGCGCGGTCATCAATCAATATGGCGGATTATACGTTGGCGGGCAGCTCTAATCATTATTCCCTGTGGAGGTTTATGAATTTGGTTGATATTGCGTTTTATATTATCTAAGTGCCCTTGAAGAACCATCTTGAAGATTGGGTTATGTATTTTTTTATCTACTTCTTATATGTTACCTACATTGACTTTAGAGAGGCCTTAATAAGGTCGTGTTCGGAAATTCGTATCATGACAAGTATCAACATAAAGTGGAACTTTATGCTATGTCTTATAACTACCAGTATATCTAAACACGTGTCAATGTCAATAAGCGATTCTCCAAATGCGACCGCTTTGGGCCCTAAGATAAATATTGTAAGTGTTGAACTATGTCAGTCAAATCTTCATATTCATATTTTCTAAGCCCTGCAATATATACGTTTGTATAGAAACGGAACATACACATATATTCAAAATAAAATCTCTGTTTTATTGACTGACATTTGTATTGAATATCTACTGTTGAACCGTTTCAAGACTATTAAAATTTGAGTCAATTTTTTGATGGTTACGTGTGACTAGGCGTCGATCAAAGTCTTTAATTAATTTATTAAATTTTGTAATTGATTTCTTATTGATTTGTTTTGGTTTTATCTGTTGGCAGAGATATTTTTAAAGAACTTTTATGATTTTGATGTCTATTCGGATCTCTCTCTACCTCTTCCCCCTCTCCCTCTGTCTCTTATTCTATCTCGTCCTCCCTCCCTGTCTCTATCTCTCTCCCTCGCTGTCTCTCTGTGTGTGTGTGTGTGTGGGTGTTTTATTAATGTAAATAAAACTGCATAATAAAACATCTTCTCCAAATTCCCTCCAGGACTATTTTGAAAGTATTAAAATAATGTTATTTCCACTTTCTATATAATACGAAATATATATTTAGATAAATTCGGTAGCATATTTTAAGGGTCCGTGTTGCGGATTTAGTAGCGTATGCGCGATCAAGTGATAAAATTTTACGAGATGCGGTTAAGGGTGGTGAAAATCAGTCAAGCGAGGTATTGTTTCCATTACATGAAATATAAATTTGGTATAACCAACTAACCTGTATTTTATGTTTTAAAATAAAATTAACTGATACCAATTATAGAAAAATTAGTAGTTACTATAAACATTTTGTATAAACTAGTTATCTTCACGGTTTCGTATCTTACGATCTACTGACTCAATCTTCTTCTTCCTTTCATCCAATTTGATGGCCTTTGTGTTTAAGTGGGATTTATCGGTCATCCGCCCTGCAGTACAAAGTCTCCGAGTTCGATTCGTGGCATAGTAAATTTTATAAACGAATTGTTAGTTATTTATTACATCATCGATGCAGAATCGCTAGCGCTTTGGTATTCTATGGGATATACTTCGGCAAGCGTGTCACGGAATTCCACGTATTGATTCGTCCCGCACCTTATTACCACACGGACCAACAGACAATCAACTCACGTCACCGATATGTGGTGGAAAGACCAACTAGGCGGACGAAGCGCTTCCACTTTTATCATAAGTACCGCTGAAAAGTTGAATTCTTTAGAAACATTCAATTTAGATGTATTCAAGTCTTGCATGAACAGGTACCTTCTTGATGAACGCGTGTCATCTTCGATTGCAATTCTATTAGAGGTTAGGTGCCATGTTGGTCAAAAGGGAACCTATACAATAGGCGCGAGACCATAGACCAGGACAGAGGATTGCGTTGAGCACAACTTCCTATCTATGAGCGGGAGCGTTATCGTGAAGATACAATACGCTAAACACCAGTTATCCAAGACGTTTTTCTTTAATCGTTTGACTCACCCTCGGAATTAAATTTACATAATAGGGTCCAGTAATCGTCTGGCCTTTTGTCCTCCTTTTTATTGATTATAATCAATAAAAAGGATTTCTTCACTATCCCAAAACACTGAGGTCCTAACTTTGCCAGTGGTAGAAGCAACTCGATATTTCTTAATGGATGGAGAGGACGGCCGTTTCCAAGAAATGCTTTGGCTGTTAGTTTCGAGATCGAAATCGTGCACCCTCCTGCACCCATGGTGAAAAGGCGACGGCAAAATTAAACAAACCACGCTGAAATATTTAAAGATTATGCTTAAAAAATTCCATACTTCATTATCATCATATCCATCACCTACGAAACATACAAATTACCTGAACCACCTCTCCCCTTATCGTAACAACATAGATCGCGTAGTGTCTAGCGGAGATAAGATTTTTTCTTGTTCAGAACCGGAGCAATGTACACAGTTCGTGTGTTGAAATAACACGAATTATTGCGTAGACCCAGCGAATTTTCTTGGCATATATATACAAGAGCCTTTAAGCTGATATTAGGCGGATCATTTCTGTCTTTCAATTCGGATAAACAACTTATTTGGTATAGTCTAAATTTAACGATAAAATATCGTCCGATCGCATACAATGGATTCAAACCCTCTTAAGAACCCTAACTCACGAAAGGGTTACCCATTCATCCCACTAAGCTGCCTCCTATCGCCAAAACGGCACATACCTCCACGCCCATGGATTTATAGTAACACCAAGGCTAGATTATGGTGATTTTTTGTAAGTCATGGAAAATGAGATAGTTTGTTTTTATGGTATGGACATGGAGAAAACGTACTAGAAATAATACACAGTAAATATATTAATTTTTAAAATAATATATTTACTGTAAAAAACCTATATGCTATATTTAAGATGATTCCAAGTCATTTATCTCGTATTTTGATAAAGGATCACCACTAAACTTTTGCCTAACATTAATAAATAGAATGCAGAAATTTCCATTGTTTACTATGGTCTGGGTGTCTGAAAACGACCTTACAGTAACCCCATTGTATACCTATTATCCGTAACAAAAGCATGCTTAGCTTGAGCGTATTAGAATAGATATCTATGTTTGTTTGTTTGTTTGTTTAAACTTATTTTGTGACCAAATCACTCAAATTTGAAGACACAAATTTTCTTTTCACTTTAATTTATAAACAAGTCATCAATCTTAAATAAAATTATAAAGAATCAATACTAAGGGTAACTAATGATTAATATGAAATGAACAATCAAGAACAAGGTGAATGAAGGAAACACTTTAAAGTAAAAAAAATATCTAAGTAATTTTACATTTGAATCAAAACTACTTAAGACGAGAGATGAAATAAATGATTGCCCGAGTGACTCAATTATTCCCTAGGCGAAATTTAAATAAATTCGATAATACGTCCTATCCAGATAAGACCCGAAAAGAATCAATACATTAGGGATAGTTCAAATCCGAGGGACGTTAAGAATCCCTGACCGCTGTCCCCTAGGCAAGACGATTCTCACGGCGACCGTATAATTTTGCTATAAATAAAAATCTGCTGTAAAATTGCTCAGCCATGCATCTAGTAAGTACTACTATTCGCAATTTTTATGGCAGTTTATTTTTAGACTACGGAAATTCACGCGGATTCGCTTACGTGGCTTCACATGTTTCGACACAGATGCTAAAACACGCAGTACTTATGAAAAAATGGGTTATTACAGGTGTCCTAAGAAATCAGAATATAATTACGATATATTTCCAATCAACAAAAAAAGGCTCAGAGATGGATCTCCGATGTGAATAGCCACATCTATCATATATACAGATAAATAAAATTGAAGTGTCAATGTCAAAATTGAATTTTTTACCAAATGCATATGAAAGTATATAGAATCTAAATTATCTTAAAATCAATTCTTAAAATGTTGTCTATCTGTCTGTTTGTTCCGGCTAATCTATGAAATGGCTGAACTTGGCTTGACTTGGTTTTTGCCGGGACTTTCACACTGGCAGACAGCTGATGTTATAAGGAGAAACTTGGCTACATTTAAAATCAGGGCGGACGAAATCGCGCGCACAGTTAGTTTAATTAATATTAAATATTTGTATAAACCACAACTCATAGGCGTACATGATGCATACAAGGAACTTGTATCTAATTTAGGTTCAATTTATTTAAAATATTTTTCTCCAAATCCTTAGGGAGGAACAAAATTAGTAGAATGAGGAACCCCAAACTCGCAGAGTGAAGCCGGTAAAAGATAAAATAATACATTTAGCTCTAAATTAAAGAGCACAAAATGGTATTCACATAATTTTAATTTAATTTCTTAGACCATTAATAATTACTCAAACTTCAAACGTCAGTTTCTCGAGATGGATTTAATGTAGTTATTACATTTTGGTATATCGGGGTCCGTTTATGTGGCCCCATAAAACAAACTATGAATACGTTAACCTCAAAATGAGGTATTTCCATCCAAAATATTACCTCAATACAGTACCCCTATCCATCAAGAGGGCCAGAGGGAAACTATTGACACAAAATTTACGAGATTAATATTTACAAAAGGAGGGACGCCGATAGACCCCTATAAATATTATAGGAATTTGTCTTAATATTTTAAAGTATTAAATGTTACCCTAAAACTGGTCTAAAATAGTAATAACATAGTGATTTAATTAATCGGAAAATGATAGGCAATTTTTCAAAAATAAAACAATACAGCGAAACATTACCAATCAGGCTCCCGTCAAAAATTATTTACAAAAAAAAAAGAAACACAAAACAAGAGATTGTGAGACAGTAAAAGTCTCACTTAATTTGAGCATCAACAAACGTATTACTTAGGCTTGCAGAATCGACTTTTCAACTCCAAAGATATAGTTAGGTGAAAACCTAGTAGAGGTTCATGAGATGAATTTGGTTTTACAAGTTTACACATCACCAGTAATCTATTCAAAATAAAATTCGAATTTCAAATTGAAACAATTTTTTTTCTAAAACATAAATATTGAAACGTCAAAAAAGTTTAATAAAAGTAGATCAACATAAAAAATGTTTTCTCAGCCACTACCCGTGAGTGTTGTACAAATTTGCGTTTCCATTGTTACAGTTGAAAAAAATGAAGTGACCACTAACAAGCTCTTTTCAAGAACATCTCACGCCCCAAGGATAAATATAGAGCGTTTTTTTATTTACATCTGCTTATATCACTTTTTTGCAGCGGTCATTTTTTTAAGGGAGCTTTTCTTTGATAATTTTGATTATGATTAAACTATATATAACCTAATATCCTATCCTACCTATCCTAACATTTTCTTTTCGAGAACTTTATGAGGATTATTCTTTATTTTTTATATTTATTAATGAACCCAAAGTAGATATTCATATTGTACTAGCGTTTTCCCCGCGGTTGCACCACGGGTCTTACCTTCAGAATACATATATTTCTGTATTCTGAGGTCTTACCTTAGCCAGTATCTCTATTTTACTTACATAATCATAACTCAATTATGTTCTTTTATGTATATAAATCTGCAGTGAAAAATTATCGAACTGATGATAAAAACGCTTGAAAATCCGTTGCCTAGTTTATTTAGGAGGAGCTATCGCGTATACAAACAGACAGACGCAGAAAGTGACTTTGTTTTATACTATGTAAAGATGCTGTATATGTACGTTTAAATTTTTGTTAGTAATGAATAAATAATAGTGCATTTTCAAACGAATCGAAAATAAAATGTGCTACTCTCTATGTTGGTGTGTTATACAGGGCAACAAAAACAATCTAAAAACGCTGTAGAATGTAGCAGTACTAGTATAAAGTAATAACTTAATCGAGACAATTAATATATTGAAAGATAATATAAGAAATATCGTCATAGAGTTACTTCATAGGCAAGAAAGTACGATGGCTCCCGTGATCAACCTGCAACATCGAGGTAACCGATCTGTCAAACCTGCCAAGCCGCCTTAGACAAACGTGTCGGGTATACTATCCGTTCCCCAACAGTGGAAGGCCCGAGCCCCAGCAGTGGTATATGATATATGTATAGGTATATGGGCTGATATAATAAATAATTATAATTTATAAATTTATGTCCTATAATTAGTATAAAAATCAGACATAAAACATTTAAAACAATAAAACAATATTGATTGTTAGACAAGATTTCATAAGTAACTTGTGACTGCTGTTTCATTTTTTTGTATTATTTTAATTTTTGTTATTTATTTCTATTTGTTATTTATACACAACAATATTTTATAATTGAAACATTTTTTTCATGAAAATACTCAATAATCTAATACACACAAATAGATAACAAATAAGCAGTTAAGAAAGATACATATGAAACCTTTATAAGCTATTAAGTTTGTTTGTTTTAAAGTTGCTAATGGCTCATCTCTATAAAGGACCGAAAAGAACCACCTGTTTTTGGCATTACTTTCGTATTTCTAATATTAACTTATTAACTCAAATTTCTACTTTAATTTTTAAATCAAATTTCAAAATCACAAAGCATTAAATATAAATATGTCACAATCATAACGTATTCATTGACGCGGAATCACTAATCCAAATAAATTCTGATATTTTTCCAAAATTATGCACATCTAGGGGAATGTCGTCCGAGTCTTATTATTTATTCAAAAATATAAATTCAGCCGTCATGGGAAACGTCGTCACATACGAGCATGGCTAATAAGGGATTTATTTTAACAGCAAAATTATTTCTACTTTTGTATGGACGTCGGTAAAATTCGTGACGCGATAAATCGATTGCGAAAGTGACATGTGTTTTGAATACCATGTGTCATCTTATTTTTTCGCTGCCCTATTTCTTGTGATTTTTAGGGTTCTCTGGTTGAAGGGTCAGATCTTGTATTGTCGTGTTGGTATTTGTTGAAAAACTTTTTATTATTTTTAATAACGTGTTTATTTTAATATTATACAACAGCTAACTCTTACGTATATTACTGTATATTATATTTATGACTATGTATACATGTATGTATTTGTATATTTATTTGTTGCCTGGAAGAGATCGCTTTGAGCGATAAGGCCGCCTATTGTATCGCCTAGAAAATGTTGTAAATATGGTCTATTTTTGTAATTCTATGTTTTGGTGTACAATAAAGAGTTATCTTTCTCTCTCTCTCTAACTCTTAATATATAATATATTTTAAACATTAATCTTAGTATTAACAAATTGTTAATGTCTCCGTGTTCGGTTTGTAAGAGGGGGCGAGGAGGTAGTTGGTAAGTCACCTGTCATTGCTGTCAAACAATATTGGCAGTGACGTTTTATTATACAGATTAAACACTCTTACTACATCATCCTCTTTTAAAATTTATTTACATTCCTCATCCCCTTTTAAAAGAGTACACTTTTATCAACATAAGAAGTGACAAAACATATTCTTACATACAATTATAGATTTTCTACTTATTATATTTGTTAAGACACTACAGTCCTTACATGTATTCCGGGAGATGATACCTCCCTTATACAAACCTCTTTAATGTTTGAAGTGGTTTAATCATTCATGTTTGTCACAAGCCCAAATTACATTTGCATTGGTTATGTAGTTTAAGTCTGTATCATCGTTTGGACAGACATCAACTTGATCAGCAGCTCACAGTACTTAACCAAGAAATCGCTGCCCAAATGATGATGAGGACTGAACTCGCCAATTTCGCAGGTCAACTTATGCACTATGCACATGTAAATCAGGCTTTAAGGATAAAGTTCGTCAGTTATCTTTAAGAACATAATAATACTTTATTTTTAGCAAAAAAAATGGGTTTTAAAGTGAATTTTGCAAAGTCATGGCAAACATGGCAATCCTTTTTTGATTGAACAAAAATATATCTACAGAACCTCTATCTATTTTATACGACTACTCTCACTTGCTTTGGTTTTTTGCACAGTCCCATATCTTGTCGGCATAGGGCTAGGGGGCCATGGCAATTATATTTTGCGCCACTGAATGGCCAGTTTGTACAGCAAGGAGTGTGGACAATGGACACCGGTGGACACAAAGGTGCAGCTTTCGCGGTCGTGTGTCTTTATTACCAATGTTTTGCTTGGAAATTCTAGTCGATTCTTATCTGTGTGCTTTGGATTTCTAAGATAGGTATTTTGTAATAACATTTTTTGTATTATAGGAAAGTTACCGATATATCAAGAGGCTAAAGGTATCAATTTCGCACGTAGTGCAATTCTGAGGCCGATTGCAGAGGGTATATACAAAATAAAAAACATTACTGACACTACTGTGTGTAATTGACACATACACGCATATATACTCTTTTGTTTATTATTAAATTCGAATTAACAGTGTGGCCTTGGCGAAATTTGTGATTACAGAAGTATTTGATAATAAATTAATAAGGTCGAATTTCTACCACGGGCGACCACTAGTATTTAGTTATTACAGTAAAGACATACAAACAAAGTGCGGGAAAACCTCTTTAACTAATTAAAAATTATTTCTTTGTTATTTAAAATAGCCTAAACAATTTCACATGAATCAATCAGCCTCAGGGCTGCTCCTAATAGGGCGCTAATAACGGAAATATTCAAAAAACGAAACATCAAAAACAGTATAACCATTGTATTAACCACAAAAGAGTCTCGTATCAATTTCTTGCATTATAAACATCTGTTTTTGCGCTATATTCGACCTTATGTCAAAAATATAGGGGTTGTTTGAACGATATTGGCTTATGGAATACGATACTTGAACCAAATTAATAGCTTATCTTGAATCTGTTGCTCGATTATTATGTCACTCAGTCACTCATTGCGTGGGCTGCGATACTTACTTTACAGAACAGGGCTGCCAATTAGACGTGATTTAATAACTCAGGGCCACAAAAAAAGCAGTTTTCCTGCTGAGCATAGTTTTAAATTCAAATTCAATTTAATTTTGTTATATTGTTACGAGTGCGGGACTTGAATTTAAATGCCGTTGGAATTACTATAGAATTTATTAGCACTATACAAACACGTGTAACACAGGTACAAATATAACTGGACGCAATTAGTACAAACTGCACGATTCACTAACACGCGCAAAGTCCGTCATATCGTCGTATAGCTTATCGAATGTACACGTCTTGATTGTATCGTAATCATCGCTTGACTGCCTCACCCCCAAGTCAGGCATTGTTTTTATACTGAACTGTACAATACACTCGACTAGTACCTACTAGACTAGTACTTGACCACGTGGACTGCATGTTCCAAGAAAACGTATTCCGATAAAATACACGATCTAGAAGTTTTTTTGTATGAAGATAACATTCTCGTAGTTATTATTTGCTTATAATAACCGTCCATAAACGTCCCAATGCCGGGCTCGGGGCCCCCCCCACTGGCAACGGACAGTATACGCGCCACGCTTCTCCAAGGTGGCTTGGCAGTTTTGTTACATCGGCTATCTCGATGTGCAGGTTCCATCACGATGTTTTCCTTCACCGTTGTTAGTGGTAATTGTAATAATATGCACATTTGGTCAGGAAATTGCCTAAGTGTATGCTTGCATGTATGCAGGCATGTTTTCTGAAGAGTTTCTTGCGCCGCATACCGAGTAAATAATAACCATAAACAAAATTAAAACTAAATAATTGTAATGAACAAGTTGGCGGTAGGCTAAATAAAACTTTAACATTACTTATTGACACTTGACATCTTTGTCTTCTGTGATCACGGCTACTGAAAGGTAGCCGAAACGTCGGAATAATAAAATGAAATAAATTACCGCGCCTAAAACTTAGATTTATAATAAATTAATTTACGCGCATTTCAGATCATGGTTTGTAACTATATTTTAAAATTCTATAAAATAATAAAATTTAATTGGCCAAAAATATGAAGAATTTTCATTTATATATTTAAAATTGAAACCGTCACAAGTTTATTATTCGGAACTATCCATACAAAGAAAGAAATTCAAAAAAAATAGGTAGACAGAAGAATAGTACTCCAAAAAGAACCCTCAAACGCAAGCAAAATAACCGCAAATTACCACCCAACCCTGCCGCCCGGGGGTGTAATGTACCCGCGCATTGTGTCCGTCGGGCGGCGGGTTATCTGCACCATCTAGACTTTGCTTGCGACCGTAATCAGAGAGCGCGCCCTATCAACTCGGATTATTAGCAGATGGGGCCTTTTGTACCCCACGTGGGAGTTTGCGGGATGTATTAAGCATTTTATTTGGACTTCTTGACTATTCGTTAATTTGCATTTAATAATAAAAAAAAATATTTCGTTTAGAAGATTTTAAAAATCATTGGCACGAATGTATTTTTTAATATATGTGTTAGTTAGCAAAAAATCACAAGAGACCTTTTTTGTAGAGCGTTAAATTTTCTACAAGAATTATTATTGTTTGTCGACATGATCTGTTCATCCGTTCATGACGTAAAAAATTCAAAAGTAATAACAGATTTTATCCCCTGTTATTTCCATTTAAAAGTTTGGTTATTTAGAACCGATTTAGGACTATCGTGAAGAGAAATTCGGACAAACCCTAAATAAGGACCACCCTAATATATAAAACGACAGCACCTCTATTCAGTTTTTTTTGGCGCCTCTCTTGTCCCGGCCGCAGAAATTTATATTCTAACGCAATTCCTGGACAAATATAGTTACGGACAACTAGAATTCCCTTGTCATATGAAACCTTTAAGTATAAGAAAAGGCAGGTACAGTAGAACCTCTTTAAGTCAAACCTTGATAAGTCGAAAACCTTCCAAACTAGAAAAAAATTGTGTTCCACCCCCTCAAAGCCCAAAACCTCCGTTGCTCGAAATCTGAAGCCTCTATAACTCAAATAATTAGCTCCTATAAACAAATTCAGTACTTATTTTCCGTCTATAACTCGAAAAAATAAATTGGACCTCTGTATATCGAACATAGCAATATTGGATTTTACAATCTTTACAACTCGATTATTTGAATAAATCTGAACCTCTACAAGTCGAATGTTACCTTACATAATACGCTTAAGGAATCCTTCACAAGTCGAAAACTCTATAACTCGAATGTTTTGGGTTCTCCCTTCAAGTTCGACTCAAAGAGGTTCTACTGTACTTGTATGAGTCGTGCGCAGAAGGTTTGCCGGTGATAGAAAGTTTTCCCCCTCCTGCTTCCTACAACCGCAACCCGCGGTCGTCTAGTTCTTAATACTACTTAGACGCGCCCCGGTCCCAGTCGTAGAAAGCGGGATGGTCATCGGTAAACCTTCTGCGCATGACTTATATTTTTATTAATAGTAAAGTGTAGAACGAATGTATGATGAAAGAATGACTAAACAGGTATACAATTCAAAAGTGGATGGATGCAGAAGTCGCGGAAGGCCACGACACACCTTCCATGATCAAATTGATCGTGTACTAGCAGAAGGTGATGTCAGGAGCCTTAAGAACAGACGAGCGTGCATGACAAGAGCTATGAATGTCAAAGAAGCGACTAAGGTGTGTAAGAATAAGCCTGAATGGCGCTCTGTTGTTCGTGCCTACCCCGCAAGGGACCTGGCGTGAAGTTATGTATGTTCTAGTAAAGTGAAATTGACACCTCCACTTTATCACTACTTTTTGCAAACTTGCTTCGGGTGTCATGATTGACTCGTATGCAAAAAGCGATACCAACCGAGGGCGGGGTGTCTTGACAAATTTACGGCACATTTTTTGCCATAACAGGTTTTATGGTTCCTGCAAGTGGTAAACGGTTGTGTGAAAAGATTAAGAACCACGTGGTGTTATGATTTCAAGTTATTTTTAGCATAGTGATCCTAATATTTGTATTCTGGTCGAGTCTGATAGCATTCTTTTTATTGTCGGAGTACAGCACACAGGTTGACGGCCCGATTGTGATGGAAAGTGGTTACCGTCGCCTATGAACATTTGCAACACTACAGGAGCTACTAATGTGCTGCCTGACTCTTAAATGGAACTATTACCCTATTAAAGAAACAAAATTATAGTACTTCTTTGAATGAATGAATATGCTTTATTGTGTCTTAAAAAGTTACAGTTAACAGAAATAGGCTCGGTTTCCACCAAAACAGAGAGGAGAGGAGACGAGAAGAGATGTGCTACGAAGCTGGCAGGTTATTTCCACCGAAACGGAGAGGATAAGTGTAGCGCAGAGGAGATGTGAGCTTTGTGTAGCCTCACACACGCCTTCGGGTGTCCGAGGCGCGAGTTGAAGGCAGCGGGGAATAGGACGCGCGAGCGCGGCCGCCCGACTACACACGTCTCCGCTCTGCCGCTATGCTTGCTCGCTCGCGGCACATAACTCTATAGAAAAATACATCTCCTCTAATCTCCAGTCGATCTATTTCCACCGAAGCTAAGCGGAGAAGAGATGTGGAAATAACGAAACCTGATTGATTATTTAAAACACATTTTCTCTCGTCTCCTCTCCTCTCTGCTTTGGTGGAAACCGGGCCATACAATAGGTGAAATTGTACAATACAATAGGCCATCTTATCGCTATTAGCGATTTCTTCCAAACAACAACTCTGGATGGTCAAAAATTCTTTATTGCTGGAGTTTAGCAGATAGGTGGATGGCAGGAAAATAAGGTTATTTTAAAGGAAAGTGGTTATCGACGCTTATGGACGTTTGCAACACCAGAGGCAAATCCTATGTTGTCAGCCTTTAAGATGTAATAGAGGAATGCGATAAAAAGAATGGGATTGCTAATTACGTAATTAAAACAATCATACCCATAATATCTGATGTAATTCGCATAACACGCCAAAGGTTTCCTTTACCCGACCATGAATTCCAAAAAAAAAACATACCGCGCCACTAACAAACCGTTGTTTATGTCATGCACATGACGTTAATAGTTTCCATCTTAACTTTAATTTAAA
Source organism: Dendrolimus punctatus (assembly GCA_012273795.1). Taxonomy (NCBI): domain Eukaryota; kingdom Metazoa; phylum Arthropoda; class Insecta; order Lepidoptera; family Lasiocampidae; genus Dendrolimus; species Dendrolimus punctatus. Next base: position 18,590,552 of record CM022541.1, read on the forward strand.
GTACCTGCCATAATACTAATGTTCAAATTTAAAAAGCTCATATTTCCGTTCTTTATTTTAGAATATATACGAACCCAATAAAAATAAATTGGCAACATTTATTCTTTATGATCTCTCCTTTTGTATCGAATGCTTTTCGTTTGACATCATTCTCCTATGAACACGTAGTGTCTACCTACATGTACTATGTACTTAAGAACACGATAACTGCTTAACCGGTACATACTTTGCCAGGATTTAAACTTATGCAGTTAGAATAATACGCGTGCCTTAGCTACTAAACCACGTGATTTGTTATTTTATAAATTAGTGACTATTCTGACCTAAAAACAATATCCTGTAACTTAAATAATTGTAAAAAAAATGAAACTACACAGCAAAATATTAGATACTCTTCAAGTCACACAACTCCTATGAAATATATTGTATTATATTTGTCTAAGCCGTTAAGAAAATCTAAAATTGCTTTGTGCAGTTCCATGCTCAAAAATAAACTGATGGCATCTCTTTATATTGACAATAATAAACATATTATAATAAATTAAATAAATTTACATCAAAGCGCGTGCGACTCCAAAGAAAGATTTCTATCACTTATTATGTTAAATCATAAGTCAACCCTTTTAATCTAGAGAAACCCCAAAAACCCGTTCGAAGCGCGTGCGTCCGCGCAGCATCCCATCCCTATACGAAATTCAAACGTTTAACCCTAAAACGCGTGCCGGGATCAATAAGACCCACCTTCAGACTCCCATTGTACCTTTATCTCAATCCCTTTATCCCATAAGGGTTAAGGGTACGAATCGTGCGCAAGGATTCTGTACTGTATCACGAGCCCTTTGTTGGGATGTAAAATAACCCTAACTTCTTTTGCCCTTTATTTGAGTTATTTTATATCTTTTGTTGAATAGAAGTAAATAACTGTCGCTTTTCTGGAGATCACCTTTGATTGTCGGAGATAAAAGCATTACATTGAGTGAAGATATTTTTATTTATACTTATTATCATTAAAGTAGGAAGTTTCTATCTTAGCAGATATGAACATAAATATTAAATGCACCACCTATATCATTAGAATTTAATTTAATTTAAGTTGCACGAAAGAGATTGCTTTAAGCTATAAGACCGCTTATTGTATTTCCTAAAAAGTATTGTAAATATGGATGTTTTTATTGATGATTACGGGTACAATATAGTTGTAATCTATCTATCCTACAATAATATCAGTGACCTCGCAAGTGATAAGTTTTATAAGTTGTAAGAAGTTTCTCAGGCGTCGACTATAGCAAATCAAGTTTTCAGCGGCATTGGATTTTTGAATCCATTCAAAACACGTGCACTAAACCGTGGGACCACACATGTAAACAGGCGATTTCAAAATTCGAAAACCAGATTTCTTTCTTCATCAATATTCACAATATTAGACGAAGCCCCTCTTTTTTATCTATTTTTTGTACAGGTTTTGTAACGACTTTTTTCCATCGAAAAAGACGATGGTGACCCGTGACCTGTAAGACCCTTTGAGCAGCGAACGGTTGAATGTTGGATCTAGTTTGAAAAAAGCGTGTCTACGTGCTTTGTATTGGACAATGAATGGATCGTCTGGAACGGATTGTATGTGGTTTGGGCGGTTTCTCAATGCCCTATGTGCTGAGAATTTGCCGTTTGGTTTTATCATGTCTTGTGTCCCTTTAAAAATTGTACAAACCATTTGTGAAGGACATAGAACAGACAAGCGTTACAAAACTAAGTATATACGTTACAGTTAAATATAGTTAGGGAACTATAATTTTATAAAGTACATACACAATACCACAACTGTTTCTCATAGATGTAGGCAGCTTTTTTCAATAAAAATTACTACGTAAAATTTGCTACGGAACAGTCTTTAGGTGCTTTCTAAATATTTAGTTATCTAAACAAATAAATAAAATTGAAGTGTCGGTTTGTAATGTCAAAATAACAGCCCTTTACTAAATGCATATGAAAGTATGCAGTGCTTATATCAAAAAATCTATTTTAAATTTTTTTGTCTATCTGTCTGTTCCGGCTAACCTTTGAAACAGCTCAACCGAGTTTGACGGGATTTTCACTGGCAGATAGCTGATGTCATTAGAAGTAACTTTTTACATTTTTTGAAATCCGCTAAAACAATTTCCACGCGGATGAAGTCGCGGGCACAGCTAATTTTAAATATAAAGATATATTGCTGTTTGCTAGTCTGGCTCAAACTAAAAAAGGGATTCACTGATTTTGATGAAATTGTGTGGGTGTGTGTTTGAGTGAGGGGCCTATTCACAATTGGACCCATTAGGTAGCGCTGCAATTAATTGGGTTCGAGATTTTTATGTTCGCAGTACAAGATAACTTCTATCGGACCTACTAGTAAAAAATATTAAAACCTTAATAAATTAAAATTGAAATATTTTAAGCTCTAATAAATCATTATTAGCAATTAATTGGGTAAATTATTTAGAAAACAATCTCGACTTCTAATTAAACGCTGTCTCATATTTCGAATTATCAAGTTCGTTTTTCAAATCAAACCTCTCTTGTTCTGATCGAAAAACTTTCAACAATACAGCCAATCAGCCGCCAAGAAGCTTCTTTAGAATGGTATTAATTTTCAATGAGATCATTTACAAATTCTCGAGTAAAATCCAGGGCAACGGGGGCTGGAACTGTCAATATTGTCACAAAACATTAACAACACAAAAAGTTGAAAAAATATCCTTAAAAAATACATGAATGTGGATTAATTTTCGGTCTCAATACTCACTTTATACGTAAGCATCAGGGCGTGATACAAATTAATTCATACGTCTTTGGGTATTAAGAAAAAAAGCGGCAAAAAATGCAAAAGACCGTTACCTTTTAGTTTTTTTTTCTTTTTATTTATGGTGCAAAAATTGGGTTACTTAACGGGAGCGAGCGGCCATTGTGATATTGCAAGGGACACTGCATTGTAAAAACACTGCGATAAAAAGTTCATTCCATTTTTGAATATGGCTAAGGCGTGTTTTCTCAAGATGTTAATTAAGTGATATTAATCGATTTTTATTTAATCGATTTTTGATTAATGATGTAGTGATGATTTTTTTAAACTCTGAAACTTAAGTAATAAATAATATGGACAATTAACACAAACTTACGAGCTCTTGAAGGGTGATGTTGTGAATTATAATAATCACTTTTTCATTATTATAACACATTACTAATGAATGTTGTCTGATAATTTATAGTAGAGACTATAGAAATCGCAAGAAATTTCGTCAAAGTTGGATGGGTAACCAAGTTCGTAATTGTTTTACACAGAAAATTTATATTATATAAATATTGCATTGGAATAAAAAAAATCTACTTGGCCACGTTAAAACACTCCCAAAAAATTTCTCACGGGACTCCCGGATCAAAAGTTGGCAGATTTTAAGTCCGGAAATCAGCTAACGATCAACGAAAACCGCATCGAAATCGGCACAGTAGTCTTCCACAAATTCCGAATGAACAGACAAACTTACTTAAAAAAGTAAAAGACTACACTTTTACAATTTTAGAATATTATTAGAGATAAACGGTGCTAAACCTGAATATTCATATTTTCCTAAATTTAAGAAGTATTTAGAGACAGAAAATCAAATTAAATTATTAAAGGGTTGCCAGGTGGTAGGGCATTTGCCCAGCTGGATAGCTACCACAACTAGTCTAAAGATGTCGCTATAACAGCCTTGAGTTATGTTTCGGCATTAGTGATTTTGGTGAATTCGGCATGAGTCTCCCTTAATATAGCAGCAACGCATTTGTAGCATGTTTGGTGTTGCAAAAGTCCATAGGCGATGGTAACCGGTTCCCATCAAGTGGGCCGTCTGCCTGTCTGCTGAACTCCTGCAATAAAAAATGAGTTATTACACTTTTGATCTTTTTTCAATCCATAAAAAATAGTTGCACCCTTTTTAAAGGTGTTGCTAAGTGGTTAATTTGTAACAATAAAAAACGTCCCAGCATCCGTTATTTACGGGTTAATAGTGGCAACCACAACCCCACACCACGTGCCTCAAGATGAGGGTTAATCTTCTAAAAATGACATTACAAGAACACATAAAAAAGGGTGACGACTTTGGTTAAAATTTAAACAGCTACATACTGTTATTGACTCATGTTTTGAGCTTTTTAATAATTATCATTTATTAATTTCAAAAAACAATTTGAACTCAAATGTCAAATATTAGAAAACATAATAAAGATTTTTGACTAAGAATTTATTTGCTTTATTAAGAGACAAAATGTTATAAAATCTCAACATTTTGAAGTCCTTTTAAATTTGGCAAGAGAGCAAAATTTAAAAGCTCCATTTTTTTTACTAGTATTAACTGACTTTGATTACACTCGAGCGAACACATAATAAAATCTATGTTTAAATCGCCACTTTTCAGTAACCGTGATCAAAGAAGACAAAGATGTCAAGTGTCAATGAGTAAGTAATGTAAAGCTATTATTTAACCTACCCCCCTTGTTCATAACAATTATATTAATTTTAAAACTTAGTTTCAATTAAATGTAGATTTTTATTAGATAAAAGATGATTGGATCTCTTGCAAAAGAATACCCGTATTTAGATTGATTTAGGCCACATCCCATGGGAAATATGGGACCGATTAATAACTGCCTCCCTGACCGGTCATCAGATTGGTATTTTATGAAAACTACGGATTCCCCCTACTTACTACACTGATACAATTATCTTTATTTCATTTTCATTTTTTTAATTCTGTAGTGGTTTATGCTAAAACCCCTTTTCTCTAATTTGATGTTTTGACATTCCTTTACAAGATTGGGCCTTATAAGCACTACACTTATACTATGAATTGGTGTAATAATAAAGAATGTTATTTATTTGTTCATAATCAGTGGACTTGATTCCTGACTAGGGTTTGATTTTAAAAAAAACTTACCAAAATTTAAATATCACTTTAGATTTTATCAAAATCGACCTTTGAGTATTTTTCACTATTTCGTATAGTTTAGGATGAAATGAAATGAAATTTATTAGCATGTGTGTAAGTAGTACATGGTACATAAAAAATGACTAAAATACAGAGAACAGTACTAATGGCGTCCCAAAGGAGACTCTGTTTCCCGCGCTAGTTCTCCTTGGAGCCTGTGTGGCGAACCACAGTAGGATTCGCTTCGGTCATAAAATTCACATCATTGCCGATAGTATAATAATGCAATGTCTTTGTGTAATCAAAATGAATTGAAGGCCCACTTGAAAAATTTACCGGTATATAAAGAGATACCTAAGATAAGAATAATACGTATTTTTTTAAATTTTATTTAAACACGTAGTAATAGATACCTACCGTTCGAAGTTGAGTGGGCCTCCGAGGCCTGTTTAGGTGTGAACGGAGCGAACAGAACTGGCCCCCGCTTAATCGTCCAGATTAAGTAGCATTAAACGCTCCCACACAATCCTATCACTTGCCAACAAATCTGATTTCATGAATGCACTTTAAGCCCATAATATCGGCTTGCCTGTACGGAGGGCCGCTACTCTTTTACCGTTACTCACTTCCATTGCGTCATGATTTTCATATAACATCTCTAATAATCACAGTAAATGTAGTGTAAGAGGAAAGAGTCCGAAGTTCAGGAGTAGACTGCGATTAGGTAAATCAATAACCTTTTATTACCTAGTAAAAGAGAAATTTTAATAAATATTTGTTTATGCGAAAGAGAGTCTGTATGAATGTTTAATGATTCATTCTTCACGACCTTGAGCCTGGATTGATTCAAATCAAGGTAGATTAGGTACTTTTAATTAGATATAGTCATGATGGGCAAGACCATCAGTGGGGTAAGTTCGTATGCCTCTCGTTTTTTACCTTTTTAAAACGGAATTTATCATCAGAGTTATGGTGTCTTAGGTTTACTGACCGATTTTTTGTCGCCGTGGCTATTCAAAATTTACGCAAGTTGCTGTAAAAGCTTGTCATCTAGGTAGGTAGGGTTGATTCTAAACCAAACCTGTGAATAGATCTATATCGGCAAATTTTTCTCGCGATCGACTCAAAAAGTACTTGCAATCGGCGCTTGGGAACCCCTGCACTAGCATATAGGTAGTATAATTCCTTTTTAGGCTATACTTTCGTGATAAGGGGCATTTCTTCTATATCTACGTATATGTATCACATTTTAACTTTATCGTCTAATACATTTGCAACTAGCAGTTTTGACAGACGAACAGACCTGCAAATAATCCCTTTTCATATTAAACGTGTAGAAGAAGGATACATACATATTATTACGCCTATTTCCTATGGTGGCAGGCAGAGAAGAGACTATGAATCTCCACTTGTGACGATTCTGAAAAACAACTTTCATTAACCTCTTCATACGTGCACGATTATTTGAAATGCTTTTACCTGACCTCTATTTAACACTTCTGCCATTTATGCTACCGGCAGCAACTCTACCATTCACAATGCTGTCATAACATTGTTTTGTGTTTATACTTTTATTAATTCTCTCTTCATGTCCAAACTACCTTAACATTCCTTTATTAACTTTATTTATATCCGTGCAGGAACAGAGAAAGAATACAATTTCCTGCGGCCGGGATGCGTAAGAGTCGTAAGAGTAACAGTAAGTCGTAAGAGGCGACAAAACAACCCACAGCCAGGTGGTAGGAAATTTGCCCGATTGGATGGCAACCACCCCTGGTCTAATATGTCGCCATAACAATCTTGAGTTGTGTTCCGGCATTAGTGGCCAGGTTCCAGTCTCCCTTATGAGAGCAGCAGCGTATTTGTCGCACCTTTGGCGTTGCAAATGTCCATTGGCGATGGTAACCGCTTTCCAACAAGTGGACCCTGCCTGTCTGCTCCTCCTACAATAAAAAAAATAAATAATAAACTCTTCTTCAATCCACAACGTTTCTTTATCACACTGTGCCTTATAATATAATTCAAGCTAACCACACATATAGGCTCAAGGCTCTCATTTCAACTGCGTTTATCCTACTATGCTTCTTCTGTCATACCAAACTTTCACTACAATACATCAGTGTTGACACCAAAACCCTTTGATGGACAGCCAAGCGTGACTTTACAGACACTTATTGGCTATTCATAAAAGAGTTTAGCTCTCCATTCGCTTTATTACCCGCTATTACTCTCCTATATCATTTTCATGCCTTCCATCTAAAAGAAGCGTAAATACGTTAAAAACAGCAATGAATATTATCCATAACGAAACTGTCAGTCAGGGTTGCAGAACATCCAAAAGCTCTCGCGCGGTAGTCAATTAAGTGATCAAACCAGGGGTTTTGCGCAATTGGTCGCCTCCGCACAATGCTACGGTGGCGCCCGCGTCGTTGGTGCGTTTCGCTGAGCTGACGTTTTATTACAAAAGATCTTTTTAATTTCGAAGTGTCATAATACGGATTTTGGTGCTTATTAAAATTATAATTCCTAAACTTCTGAATGTGTAAGCTTGTGTTTGATAGGTAAAAATAAGTTTTATAAAAAAGTTACTTTTAATTTTTAAAAGGGTTCACTTATTATATTTAGCATGGTTTACAAAATTATAAATTGAGAGAAGCTATACAACTTCATTTGCATAAAATTTAGATAGGAATCTAAATTTTAGTATAGTATAGGAAGTATAGGAATACTACTAACTACTCTTTCGTTGTGGAAAGTAAATTTATTAAAAAAGGAATAAAAATATACATATCAATAAAAGGTACTTTCGTATTTATGTACTAGTACATAATATAAAATATCAAATAATTAATGGATAGACAAACACATACATTATGTATTTACAGGCTAAGCAAGTTACATTTGTGTTATGTATACTTAAGACAGACCGCTCTGGTGCTGATCCCAGACACCTAGATCAATGGAAATAACGAAAAGTTCTTTTTAAAAAAATACGAATCCGGAGCCACTACGTACTAGAAAATGTTTATAAAGCTCACTTAACCACAGAGACCCTCGAAAAAAATATATCCGTAATAAATATAAGTGATTCCAAGTTAGGGTAGAATAACGTTAAAATTGCCATCTACAATATTCATAATATAACAAATATTTTTTCTGTTATATAGAGTGGTAAATTAGACTTTATATTTTATAAAAAAAAGAAAGGCAACTATCGCTCCAAATCCGTATCTATATCGACCAATAGTTCCACTCTTCCAATAAAGAATCGTGAGCGATGAAACGGTCCGCGCGGCGACGCGTGTAATCGCATTACCGTGCGGCTAGTCGACCGCGACCGACGGTTTTACTCCTCTGACCGACGCCCAGCTATTTCGGATATCGACGTATATTTTGTTGACGGAAATTCTGATTAAGGTTACTAGGCTAACGAAACCAAAGAATCTGCTTTAAAACCCATGTGCGGGCGCGATGCGATGGCCGGGAGATGGCAAATGGAGTTTAAGAAAGAAACAAGTAGAAGGACTTACCTTGCCACCAGTACGCGCTTCACATTTCTCCTGGGGCTAACACAACACTAGGATTCACTATTATGAGATATAATTAAATTATTTAATTAGGTATATGTGCATTTAATAATATAATTCAATAAAATAAATTAATATAATAAGTCCGCAATAAGCTGACTGCAAATCTAGTTTGCTGAAAATGCAGCGTACAAATTCTCAAAATATGTTTTTATTTTAAAATATATGTTAGCATTGTAAGTACGTCGCTGTTTTTTCAAATATATTTTTCTTTCCTTATATAATTTATTTCGTGTAGTTCCAGCGTTATAAAATATGAGACCACAATCCACATGACAAGTGACAATTCTTCGTTTATTTTATTTTTTTATGGCGAGGGAACAAGGAGGTGTTCTTTTACGCAACCAACATGTGGTGTTTCATGTGATGACATGTAGATTTTTTTTTATGTTACCCATATTGATATTGAGTCGATATTAGAGGGTCATTTCTGTCGTTCATTTTGGACGACTAAACCAAAGTGATTGATAAAAAATTAAATGATTTAATGTCATTGAACACCATCGTGGGATTCAGTTCCATGCCTTTCAACCGCATTGAGCCAATTTAGTCGATTTGTCTAATATTAGCATTAGGAACGTTATTGTTTACCATAACGATGTACCATTCGATATTATGAGAGCTGAGCTTTATGGGAAGGCTTCAGCGGCTATAGGCGCCGTGTAGCCATGGTAAAAAATTTGAACCTCAACTATTTAATAAACACTATCAGTAGAAATTTGATATTGGGTTTGATATGGAGATTATGACAAAATTAAACTGAAAGTAAGGCAAATGGTTGGTTAGTAAGATATAGGAGACGGCCAATAGATGTAATCTGCGGCGATGAACCGAGCCAACTTTAGGTTCATTATGTTTACACGTACTTCATTTAAATCAATTCAACGAATAAAAAATATTTAAAATATTTTCCATGTTGACATGTTTAATGCCTACTCGTAAAAGATTAATGACGTAATGGTTTTTCCCAACAATTGTTGAATCGAACACAATGCCTCTTAATTATAATGAAACGTCTTAATTATATTTATGGGTGTTGTGGGGCCAAATGGTAGATAACCTTTCAATGTTCCTCCTTGGCATCTTATCAGGCAAAGAAAATAGGTTATGTTTCTCGTACTATACTACGACTTGTTTTTGATTTTTAATATACGTATCATACAATATTTACAAATAATGTACTTACGATGAAATAATAATATAATATAGGTACTAAGAATAACAATGAAAATAATTAATTATGTATATAATAATAATTTTACATCATAAAATAGCAATGAAGCACCACTTAAGCGTATGAGGTTTTTTGTGATGCAACACACCCTCGCATTTAAAGGAAAACTTATTCTATTAAGTACAAGATTTGTAATTATACATTGTATCGTGTTCTCCATCGTTCCTGTAGTGACGCATATATTTACGTATATATTTACATATATACGCACTAACACAAACCCACAAACACACACATATATACTCACATATATACACCTACACACATATACATTGCTCATATAAACATATACACAGTCAAACAATCACTGGGAGGGAGCGTCCATATTCTGCGAGGCAGTAATGTCTCAAAAGGATGCCGCTGAGCGAGATAGAGGGGTGCGCATGTGTCTCGCGGGTACCAACGTCAGTCGGGGTCTCGGAGGCGCACATATGGGCAAAATCACCCGTGATTCTGCTACAGGGGTCCTCCAGCACCTGGGGAGCGGAGGGACTAACCCCTGTTGACGAAATGAGTTTGCCTCTCCCGGGGCATTCTCAGGTACTGATGCGCAGGATTAGCGTGGGCGTGACTACGTTATAAGTCTCACGCTATTCCTACCATAAGCGCGGAGCACATGGGAGGAAGGGGGCTTTAGTGGAATATTAGCCCATGGGTTAGCTCTTTAATAGGGGTACCTTGCTGAGTCTCCACTCAAGCCGGCAATTGACTCTGTTATCTGCGCCATTTTCAGTGGATAACTCTCATTGCTTTGGTCTAATCCCAGTAAGAGACCCGGTAATCTACGAAATGCCCCTGCCCCAAAAAAAATTGGTTTACTTTATTTTCTTTATTAACGCATAAGCACTTATGCCATCAGGTAGTAATAATTTAGCTTGAAGCCCAAATTACGACACAACATATAAGCATATGATATCTAAAGTTACAAAGCCTCTGAACTAAAAAGAAAAGTTCTGAAAGGCAAGCTACCTGTACCCAATTACTCAAGTTGGGTCGTCATGGGGAGAGTGGGCGGAATGGGCCCCGATCGATGTGCCGTCTCGGAATAACTTGACGGATTCCGGGACACGTCTACTCTATGTGCGTATGTTGGATTAATTAGGTTCCTAGTTGCGTATTTTTTTGTGCAGCAATAATATATGCACGCAGCTTTGATCGCGTTAAAGTATATTTTGACAATCAATATCTAGATAACTCGTCGACCATTCTCTCCGTCCGGACCTACGGATCCGAGACATGGATGTCGACGCAGGATTGGTCCACAAGTTTCAAGTCGCTCAACCTGCTATGGAGCGAGCTATGTTATGTGACGAACCTTTTCATACTGGATTCGTGGCAGGAATACTGCCCGCTCTCTTAAAATGGAGAAGCCTGAACCTATCAATGAAAGGTTTATGGCCTAATATATCTTATATTCATTCACAATCTATGTATTATTAGTTGGTACGTGAAGTAAAAACACACTAAAAAATTTCCACCCCTTTTTACAAAAATTGCGCGGTCGGAGGAGTATGAAATATTGCACATTTATAGTTTATATAGAGAAGGAGTGCAGAATGCTAATGTTTTTTTTAATTACGCATAAAATACATTAAATCAAATTAATCAAATATATTACACGCACTATCATGTATTTAACACACGTGCATACGTATATTTGACTTTAGCAATAAAATTATTATTTTATAAAATTAAATTATTTTATTATTATTATTTATTGGTAAAGTCAAATTAACAGTGTAGACTTAGCAAAATCTGTGATTATAGAAGAATACTCTTTGAAAACAGAACCTTAATAATGTTGAAACTTATAATTTAAAATAATTATTATGGTCGAATTTCGACCACGAGCGACTGCAAGTAATAATAATTACATACGATATTAATTCACTCACACAATAATCTATTGTGTATGTGCACCACATAAAAACATAAAAGTAAAAAGAGATGCATGTAAGCATCAATCGTCGCGTCGCTTTGTCTTTCAGATTGAATCATCGTCTTCGAATGTTCAAAGGTAAGGATGTGAAGAATGTGAAGTGAGCTTTATAGTACACACGTGTGAAACGAGCTTTAGTCTCAGTTTAGTACATTAGTCACTTCCTTAATTTTTACCACTAGTAATTTTTCGCGGTTTTTCTCTCGCAAAAAAGTTTTGCATCATTAGCTCGCTGGATGTATTGCAATTTTATGTCTATATAAAATATTTGGAAATAATAATTAGCCCTTAACAACCCGTTGTTGTTTACGCTTGTTTAATACGGATTGGCGGGTTTCAGACATCGATTACTTCCATTTGTAGTTTTTCTCAACTGTTGCGTTCATCGTCAGCACGTGGTAATACATAAGTAATTATTAATGATAGGCGAATTAATCAGAAAAATAACCACAATACGAAAGTACTGGAGAGTTAGACGGAGTCTACGTAAAGAAAACAAACAGACAAACAAGCGAAGCATTTTTTTAAAGCTCATGTAGTATACTATTGAAATATGAAACTATTATACCTTTATCCTTACTATGGTCTATAGTCTATTAATACTAAGTTCCCTTAATATAACTGGGAGTTTCATCGTCTCCGCTGGCTAGGTCATGTACAACGGATGGAGGAGGATCGGGGAATGAAGAAAGCATACTTGGAGCGACCAGTCGGTCGGCGACCGGTTGGTCGTCCCAAGTATCGCTCTCGAAAGTATAGAGTGGAAGCTGACCTGGCGTCCACAACTGGCAAAAGACTGCGCGGGACAGAAGAAAGTGGCATGCTCTCGTCTCGCAGACCAAGACTCACTTCGGGTCTCTGAGCCAACTGTGTGGGTTAGTTCGTTAAGTTCTCATACCAATCTACGCACTCTACCCCTTATCCATGCAGGAACGAAGAAATAATACAATTTCCTGCGGCCGGGCGGCCTGTCGTAAGAGGCGACAAAACAACCCACAGCCAGGTGGTAGGGCATTTGCCCGACTGAATGGCTACTCTGATGGATCGCCATAACAACCTTGATTTGTGTTCCGCCATTAGTGACCAGGTTCTAGTCTTCCTTATGAGAGCAACAGCGCATTTGTAGCACCTTTGGTGTTGCAAATGTCCATAGGCGTTGGTAACCGGTTTCCATCAAGTGGGCTGTCTGCCTATCTGCTGACCTCCTGCAATAAAAAAACCTAATTGGTTCATCTGAGCCAAAGACACAATTTACTAAATCTTTAATTCAAAATTTACTTTCTAAGAAAAAACAGATTGCATGTTTATATATATTAATATTCTTCGAATATTCTTCTTTGCAGATCTTTTACAAAACTGCACCCTTTCTTAACTAAATATAGTTTGACTTTAAAACATTCTACCAAAGTATAAATCAATCCGACTCCGAAAACAATTTCAAACGAGATCGATCCACAAAAACCAAAAAGACAGTTGGTGTCAACGCTAAATCACTCGTTTGTCCGCTTGTTTGTCTCTTTGTTCGTTTGTCTGTGGATAATTTAAGAACGTCTGCTGATTGTGGTTTTGTTTTCATGTGATACAGTTGTCGTTAAGTGGGGAATAAATGTGTTGGTAATAATTGTTTCTTAGTTACACTTTTCACCCTCATCTTTAATTTTCGAGTCAACACCTTCAAGCAGGGATTACCGAACTATTTTCGGCAAGAGACCCTTTTCCGAAATGAATGATACATCGGACCTCTATAGCTAAATTACTTTAAAAATCTTTGCGATTGTTAAGTGAGTAAATTTGCCAAAATTTTCTCATCAAAATTTAATGAAATAAATAGAAATCAAATTCAGTAAAAAAAAAATTGAATTTATTCAAAAACATACATAATTTTTGCATATACTTATATACATCTTAAAACCCGAAAGGGTTTGACGAAGATGCTAAAAGTCCGCGCTTTATTTGCAGTTAATATGAGGTAGTTAGAATTATTACATCTACCCTTTCTGCATTCTTAGTACCAATATCAAATGTAATTAACGATTATTTATACAAATTACATATAAATACTTGAGTATGTAATTATTTATTGGAAAAAAACACATTTATACACGTAACACAACTTATACAGTATCTTGCAAGTTTCACATATTTATTTATTAATTTTTTTTTAATTTAAACATACAATAATTCATATTCTTAAATATAAAACACAAAATGAATACATATATCAATCAAGTTTCCACTATAAAATAATTTATATAATAAAAATATACAAAAATAAAATACAATTATACGAAAATTACATATAATGTCTATTTAATTTACATTACGTCAAAATTTAATAAAACAAAAAGAAAATGTCAAAAAAACGAAAGTATAAATTTAAAAAAAGTTTATGTCATTATTCTAAGTCGTTGGATCATTCTAAATTACAACATTTTTTAATTTGGGTTTTATTTTGATGTAGGTTACCTATGAAAGGATCAATACTTGTAAATAGTGCATTGTATTGCTGACAATAAGCACTTGTGTTAATTAATAGGGGTTGATTTTTAGACATTGTCGCCCCAAAATTAGTTTTCGTTTATGTCGCCCCCTGGGAAACCAATTTTGACCACAGGGCGTTGATATCGACCACTTTGGGAATGCCTGCTTTAAAACATGTAAGAAGTAGGCATGTAAATAGTTCTTATAACTACATTTATTACTGAACGACCGCCATTCAGTGAAAAATATATTTTAGAAAAGCTTTTACAACATTTTTTTCCAATTATAGCTTGGGCATTGAGCGTTCGGCGTTGATTTTGCCAGTTTCTAAGTAATAAACAATTGTTTAAGAGTTATTAATAATGACTTTAAAACGATTTATTTTTGTCTTTAAATTTTGATAGAATTAACTATCAACTTTAAAAAAATAAAGTCAAAATAATTTATTTTGTGTATACAGGTTTGAATATGATGTCCATAATTATAACAATTTAGGTATCACTCAATCCTGCCACATAAGTAGCTTACAAAATAATTAAAGTCAAAATACAAATTAATATACAATTTATTATAATAACGCTTAAAATGATATGGATTTCTCATGTCACAAAATCAGACTTCTGTATCAGTATTTGGGTCAGTAGATACTCGTGCATTGTATAATATGCTTTATTTATTAATGATTGTCGTAATTTTATTTTAAAGCTTTTGATGTTAAGTAAAAGAATTTCATCGGTAAAAAGATATCATATGCGACTTTTTCAATTGATTAAATCTGCTTATTTAATGGTTTTTCTTAGATTATGGGGTACTTTCAACGACAAATTTGTATTTAAAGTACAAAATTTAAATAAGACAAACGAAAAGCAGTTAAAAAAGTTACTTACGAAACATTTATGTCTCATCTCTATACTTACAAATTGAAAGAATTTAAATAGATATAAAATTGTAATAGTAATTAAGACAATGTATAATTGAGTATGTATAAGATTTGGTTTAAAAAAATAACAAAAAATACAAAATATAACCCCTACCTACCCCCGTGCTTTTGGAATAGATATAAAAATAATAAGACATGAAAAGAAAAGACTGTCTTGAAGTATGATGGAGGAGTTGTCGAATAAAAAGTAAATAAAAAAATCCTAAAATCGTAACACAAGCACTCCTGGCCTTAGTTGTTCTTTCACTTCTGACTCCCTGTTTTCGTCATTCATATTAATTAAATTAATATTAAAAGAGTAAAATCCACAAATCCACCTAATAAATTTGATGTGTGCAACTCTGTGTTTTCTTTCACCATATCCCAATTAATTGTGGTCAGCACAATATGTCTTTTCCTTCCACACTCCTCTATTCTGACATAGGGGAGACAGGGGCTGGTTGTGACAGGGGTAAGTAGTTACAGTGGCAATGGTGGCGAAACAGAAAACGCTATAATGACGTTAGAAAGAGGTAAATCGTCCTGCCACCTTCGGCTATCACCCCGCGCGAGCCAGTTGTGCTAACGTTTTTACGTAAGGAGCCCTCACGTGCTGCCATTAAAATCTTAGTTTTGTAACATTTTCAATTTTTAGTAATATTGGTCTATAACCCGTTTTCCACAAAAGCAGAGAAGTTTCAAATGTAATATTTACGCCTTAATATTTTCTTTTTGCGACGCATTTACGTTTATATAGTTATATTTATTTGTGTTTTAACTACTTAACAATGAAAGGTCAGTTTTGGTGTTGGGGCTAAAAGTGACATTTGCTCGGGGCAGGTTGTGATTTGTCACTACCTACCCTGTTGTGCTTCTTGTCAAAGGATATGATTTAAGCTATATAACTAGTTGTCTTTTGTAGAACGAGGATGTACAAAACGAAAACCAAGAGTGGCAAAATAACTATAGTCGTTTACGAACAAGTAGCTGCCATTTTGGAGGAGGATTAAACTAAAAAAGTTCGTGGCAATGCAAAAGACTTTGGATTATGTGATGTGACCCTAACAAGATATTTAAAGAAATAAGAAAAATCAAAAGACAAGGGTATATCTATGGAACCTCTTACAGTTGGGTATCGAAAGAATAGACAACATTTCAACGACGAACAAAAGGATATCTTAGTGAGTTACTAACTAACTATGCTGCCAAATTTACTACGAATTGACGCCAAAATATATCAGACAACTAGCATTTGCTTGTGCGTGAAGTATAATATAGTACTGCCGCAATCGTGGCTTGACAATAAAGAAACAGGAGCTGACTGGCTGATAGCGTTTTACCCGTAGCGTCGTACCTATAAGAACAACATAGTCTACCAGCTTGAGCAGGGCACAACATTTAATAAAATGAATGTTGATAATTTCTTTTTTAAATTGGCCGACGTATTATATAGATATACATCGCGTACTTGATACGTAGATGGAAGAGGTGAACAACAACAAAAAAAAATTAATCACATCAGAACAGGGAGGAACTCTAGATACTCTCTGCGTTGCATCAAATGTAGGTGGGAAACCCGGTGCCATGTATATTTATCTTCCTACGAATTAAATATTGTTGTTTATTTTGCGATAGACATTCAGACTGCATTCGAGCAGGGAGTTCAAGTGGTCGTATGAAAGGGATGGAATTCAAAACATTTCATAGAAAATGTGAAACCATCTTCATCCTATCCTGTGCTCTTATTATTGAACAATAATTCTTCGCACTTGGATATTGAATTTGTTGAACCAATTAAAGAAAAAACCCTTTCCACCACACTGTCCGCGTAAGCTGCAGCCTATGGATGTGCGCAACATTGATGATTGTTCCTAATAAAAAGTCTTTTATAACGTTTGTTTTTTATTGTAACATTTTGCCCCGTGTAGTGTAACAACCAGCCCCTGGCGTGGGGCTGAAAGTTACACGCCTCTTTTCCCAAAATTTATTCATTTATTTAATTTCTGATAGTATGGTATATAAAAAACATATTAAATTTAAATTCTGAGTAGTTACTTAATTAAACAAACCTATGCATAGATTAAAAAATCAAACGAATAAAAAAATATGACCATTTGTAAAAAAAATGTCACAACCGGCCCCAGTCTCCCCTACATCTTCTGTTACACCACAAATCATCATATCATATATCATCCTTCACACAGTCCATCCATCTTTTTTTGGTCTATCGTTACATCTGTACCCATCCATCTTTTAGTTTAACATTCTTTTGTCACGTGACTTTCATCCCTCTTCATTATATGCCCATACCAACTTAATCTTCTTCCTCACAACTTTCCAGTGACAACTTCGATATGTGCAACTGTGGTAGTATAATACACCTAAACCTTCGCCTCATTATTTAATAAAAATTACATCACTTGAGTACTTGTATTGTCCATCCCTTTCTACCTCTATTCGAGCTAAATATACCTCGCTCACTGGGTCGGAAGAAAATCGACTGCTAGAATGGAAGTAATCCAGTTGTATGGTAAGCTCATTCAAGTAAAATTAATATTAAAATATTAAGACTAAACTGTGTGGTGATGTAAATTACATAATCAACTGGAATATGCCCGCGACTTCGTCTACGGTTGATTTGAGCAGCATTAAAAAAAATGAGTATTCTTTTTGGTGAAAACTATGTTGGAACAAGCTAATTTTTATGCACCTGAACTACAAATCGCTCGCAGGAAAATTCCCGCGGGATTCCCAGGATAAAAAATATCACATTTTATTAGATAAAATTTGGTATCGATCAGTGAAAAGTCACATTAAAATTCGTTTTTTTATTTTATTATTAAATTCGAGGGACAAAAAAGTAAAGCGAATTTTAAGTCTAAAAATTAACTGTCGATCAGAGAAAACCGTATCGAAATCGGCCCAGTAGTTTTAACGTGAATCCTAAACAAACCGTTCTCCATTGTTTATAGTCTATTCCACTTGCTTTTTTGAAAAAGCTTCAATGTACAGACACGACATGTTTATAATTTAATATATTATATTAGAAGATTATTAGACTAAATAAAAGTGGCCATAAAATATTTAACATACAACAACATAGAAGAACTGTAACACCGCCCCAAAACATTAAAAGGAGATCTGTTGAGTTCCCTTCGTGTTCTTCGTATTTTAGTACATTAATTGTGCTCAAGATTTTTTTTTTTATTAAATTTGAACCAAAGTGTAAATTTTTTCCCAAAAAGCTTTCAGAGTAAAGTTCCTTTGTCTCATAAATAAGCGAAGAAATCCGCACGAGTGTGAGTGGGCGGGCGGGCGGTGGCGCTGGGCGGCGCGACCTTTGACCCGCCCTATCGGCCCCCTCACCTCGCCCCGCTTCGCCCCCGCACTTTCACCTCCAGGGGTGAGATGTGAGGACGGCTTTCTGTTACAATTCACAACTACTTTGGAATAAATGGCATGACTATTTTTTATTTACACCGCTTAATTTCTATCTACATCATCATCATTATCTTCTGAGTGTTAAACGCGGGTTGCGTTGGGAGCCTTTGCTCCAACGCGCGCCGTCCCAGCGTCTGCTTTTCTTTTCCACTTCACGCGGTTTTGTCCATCCCTAATTGTAAGACCAGTGGCAAGCGTATCATCCTTTACGACTTTACGATCTCTTGGGACTTCCCCTGCTACAGGACCCTTGTTAGAAATTTGTTCCCAACATAATTGCGTGGTCTCCGTAGAATGTGGCCGTATCAACATAAACAACTCTCTTGCAGTTATCACGGAGTGACTCATGATCCGATCTTTCCGTGTGACTCCACACACCCATCGCATTCTATTGCCTTGCCTTCTTCTTTAGCCAATCTCTGTCCACTACTGGACGTACACCTCCCCAAGTTTGCGCCACATATCCCAGTCTCCTGTCTACCTTATCCCGGGTTTGGTTTGTATGAAAGAGAATTCCGGTGAACCACTTCTCCCTCTCCTATCCCATTTCCTTATCCTGTCTTCCTCGTCCCTCCCCTTTGTCTCGTTTCTCTTGTCTGACCTCTCTATCCCAGCCCAAAACATGGCAATACGTTGGCTTCGTTTGGCGTGGTCTGTAGGTGGCGATAAATACTTTCTGTCTGCTTATTTGCTATCTTGTAACCAAAAATGAGAAAATTATGTTAAACTAAAATTCGAACTCGACTTCGTTCATCGTAAAGTATCAGAGATTCTGGGACACACAATTTTCTATTGATTAGTGAAAATATTACATGATAATCCGATTTTTTTTCCAACCTAGGTACTTTTAACCGCTGCCAAGAAAATTTATGTGGGATTCCCGAGTAGCGGAAGTAAAGTTCGGCAGATTTTAAGGCCGGGAGTTTTCTATCGATCAGTGAAAACCGCATGAAATCAGCCCTGCAGTTTTTACGTGTATTCCAAACAAACAGAGAAACACAAAAAATTAACTAACTATGCAAAAACCTGGAAGAATGTAGAAACTGTGACGACCTCTCTAGCCTAGTTGTAGGTATCAGTTTACCAAATTCACAATAACTTAGAGGTTCCAAGTTCAAATTTCTGTACATAATAGTTAATGGAACTTCCGTTATTTGCTCCGGTCTGGTTATTTGGAAACGATCCTAGTCGATTGTATTAACTTTAACCTAAATTACGCGCTTGTCTAAATCTGTTCTAAAATTGACCCCACTGGGAATCGACCCCGGTACCTCTGTTTCAGTAAATTAGTTTAGTCAACCCTAAACCATTTATTGCTAATCTCGAAATCTCGAATTTTTATGTAATTTCCGTAAGCTATGTTATGATTTATTTTCATAAACCTACATAAAATGTAATAAGATCTTAATGACTGACATTCATTTATTTTTTAATACATCTTTTAAATTCCTTTATAATCAGTATTTAGTTGCATACTTTTTCGGAAATTAGCTTTTTTTAAATTATAATTTACTTTATTACACTTTTATTAAATACAATTTCCTTAAAAAATACAAATAGTATATTGGTTGCAAATCGCCGTCAGGTGGGAGAGAAAGCTATTTTCTGAAAAAAACTCCCTATGAAAGTTTCATTCTTGATCAGTTATCTAAGCAAGTTTAATGTTAATAACCTGCAGTATATTAACAAACAATTCCCAATAGGAAAAAAGAAAGCGCCAATACGTCTGCTCTTGACGGCGTGTCGCGTCAAACTGCGTGGACGTCACGTTGACAACTGCGCAGGAGTGGCGGCCCGCTACAGGTCACGCCCACTTACAAGCTCCGCCCATCGATGATCTAGATTGCTCTAGATCTAATTGTAATGCGTTTCATAATAAATATGCTGATAAGGCAACAAATAGATCCATAGATCACTGTATAGTCAAACTGATTGATTCAAGGTTTTGTTACTCAGTTCACATATAGATATTATATTGACAACATTTTTGTAGATGATTGAAATCTAAACATTTTATGAATTTAGTTATCTGTATAACTTAAATAATAATAGATAGATTTAATTAATATTTAACATACTGAAGATTTTTAGTAAGTATTAAGTTCTGAATTTAACTGTACTCACATATATCTATACTATAGATAACATTACGAAGAGATAAAGTTTGTGACTTTGTTTGTAGGAAGTAATCTCTTGAACCGCTAAAACGAGTTTGAAAATTCTTTCACTAGTAGAAAGCCCAAAATGGTGAAAGAAATTATTCCTGAATGACAAGCAATTGCTTTTGATTAATAATAAGTTTTTGACGCTCAAGTTAATGGACACGAATCAGCTAGTGTTTATAAGTCTGTTGATATAGATACATTCAAATTGATGATATATTTGGACATTATTTATTACAACTATACAGATAAATAATAGGTAGATACATAAGACAATTATGGCCTTACTTATAATAGTTTGTTAAATTTTAAGAAACTGCTCAGCAACTGATTAACGAAAATCTTACCCATAAACTCCTCTTAAGGATAAGAGGTGGTGGTAAAGTAACTCATAAATGACTGTAACAAATAACCAACATCGAGAGGCAGTTTAAGTGTCTGCTAAGAGGGAAGATGGCAAGTTTTATTTGAAAGAGCCATTGATTAGGGGCTTAAGAGTCTCTTATTTAAGAGATAGCTAATCCTTTTTTAACGAGATTATTATAAGTAAGGCCCTTAATGTTTAATACAATGGAGATTTTTGTATTATTAAGTCTGTGTTTGAACTGTTCTCATACATGTATGTCACAAATAATTAGAATTCAGTATTTAAGCCCAGCCCACCTTTAGGATGCCTATGGCAGATGGTTCAACAAAATTCAATCAATTTGGCTGCAAGACATAGAACTAAAAGGATACCTCGATATTGAATGATTCAGGTTTAAGATAGAATATACTTTATTGTATAACCTTAACATACAATTCAAGGAGTCTAAAAGCTAGACCGGATTCCAGCGCCACCCACCGGAACTAATTGTGAATCTAAAACATCCCGAGATCCACTCAAACTCCAAAAAATTTCAACAAAATCTTTAACACCTTGGGTTACATTATTGAAGTTTTAATAGGGATCCCAAATTTTTTCTACTAATGAATATAGCTTATATTACTCAGGGATAATGTAGCGTTCTAATGGTGCAAGAATTTCTTAAATCGGTCCAGTAGTTTTGACTTTATTCATTACAAACATTTAAAAATACAAATCTTTCCTTTTTATAATATTAGTAATAGATTTATGTTACGTCTGCAAATTCTTAATTACAGTGAGATGACCCTTTCAGTTGAAAAACAATAGTCTATACTAGAGATACCACGAATATTCGGCTTCTCTCACTATTCAGCCGCTTTTTTGTTACTCAATATTCGGCCTAATACTGCGTAGTATTTGGCCGAGCCGAATATTCGTAGTATCTCTAATTAAAACCTGGTTTAACTATAAATAATTTGTGGTTGAAATAAATTTACGTATTTCAATATGTAAATGCGTTATTTTTCACGATTGAGTATTCGGTATTTACCCGAATACTACTATTATCCGTGCAGGAACGGAGAAAGAATACAATTTCCTGCGGTCGGGTGGCCTCTCGTAAGAAGCGACAAAACAACCCACACTCAGGTGGAAGGGCATTTTCCCGACTGGATGGCTACCACCCCTGGTCTATAGTATGCCGCCATAACAACCTTGAGTTGTGTCCAGGCATTAGTGGCCAGGTTCCAGTCTCCCTTAAGAGAGCAGCAGCGCATTTGTAGCGCCTTTGGTGTTGCAAATGTCCATAGGCGATGGTAACCGCTTTCCATCAAGTGGGCCGTCTGCCTGTCTGTTGAACTCCTGCAATAAAAAATAAATAAAAAAATACTATTTGGTCGAATACCGATTAGAAACCGAATATTCGTAGCATCTCTAGTCTATACAAATTATTTTTATATTTAAATATTCAATATATTCGACAATTCATTATTATTAATAGAGTGACATTCATAAAATATATAATTGTGTATAATGTTGACACCAATATGACAAAATTGTAATAAAATTATCTGCTACTAAGTATAATGTTTAAAAACCATATTAGTTTAAAAAAAATTGTATGCCAGTAAATGGCGAAACATTTTCTTACTATATACCATAAGACCTCTTTATCCAAGTTTAATACAAACATTTGATTTCATTTCAATGTGTTTTCGCTTACACACTACAATAGAATATATAATTAGTGAAATAAGTTTATACAAATACGACCAGGTTCTAAAATATAAAGCGTTATTTAAAAAACCCCAATAAAATTACGTAATATAATTAAAATTAATTTATTTCGTTTTTATCTATTACATAAAGATAGCTGTAAGAGGTTATCTTCGTGCTCTTCGGCGTGGCCTCGTTTGTGTAATTATATTAAAACTATGCATATGTTTTTTAGTTGTGCATTATTTAACAGGAAACAAAGTCCATTGGCTCTATAAAATTAACATATAAACATTCTTGCCTGGTTTAATATTGAAAAAGTAGGAACGAGTGGAAAATTACATATTATTTTTAGTAAGCGCGCCTTGTCTTAAAAAAAATATTTTCATTATGTTCCTTTATTCCTGTAAATATAGGTATAATATAACTTGATCATAATGTTTAGAAAGAAAAAAATATTTTTTGCTTTCTAGGAATATTCTATCTTATCTTTAGTCAAGGTTATTAAGTTGTAAATAAAGCAAATTCATCCATGTTATTTTTAATTTAATTCAGGAAACGTAGCCAGCCTTCTGGGCACCTTACCCATAGAAGACGGTGATCTGGGCTCAGTATTCTACTTATAGTCTTGAGGGACTATGGGTAGAATACAATACAAATAAGTTAAGTTTTCTTACATTGTATTCAATAGTATGTAATTTATATTATAATACTCTAATATAACACTTTATTTAATTAAGATTTAATTTCATCCAAGTCTAAAACCCACTAAAAATAACTAAATACTTCCAGTCTAGTTTATTCTGTCACTGTGTAACTATCTTATTATCGTCGGTAGTCGACAGAATAGTCTTGTATTATATAAAGTCCAGTAACCTCCAGTAATGTTGTTTTCTTATTCGCGACAACGGCAGGCAAAAAAACGCAGTCCATACAGCTTTGTTTGACGTAAGTCTTCCGTATAGGTGAGATAAATTGTTGGTTTTGACTGAAGCCAAACGACGGGGTTCTTGCGTCAACTTGACAGTGACACTTTACTACAAAGTTCATACTACTCACAAAAACCTAATTATTACTGAAAAGATATCAATATTTATCCTTTTAAAAGTAATGTTTAATTATTTCTATTTTTAGAAAATAAAACTGCATTATAAAACATTGACCCTTCAGTTCCTAACAAAAGCTCCGTAATCTCCAATAAATTAAGAAATTTATATATTTTGGTATAACTGGCAATAATACAGCTTGGTAACCATATTTGTTTTTGTATAATTCGTTAATTTGTTTTAAATTTAATTGCCAGATTAATTCAAATGAGAATCTATTAAGACTTCGCCATTTTTTATTTGCGAAGTGATCTATTGATGTAGGGTTTTTGTTTAATCTATAATCTTTTTATCAATGGATTTTGACAACTCATTAACGTTACATGTTGATCTTATAACTCAATAATAATTAAAATTTAAATAGAAAAAATTGATGATGGTTGTATTTACCTTCTTTACAGTCATAAGAGTAATTTGATTATCATAAAATTTAATATACATCTCCTTACGACAATAGAGATATATATGCTATATTTTTTATCCCAGAATACATAATAATTTTCATGGGATAGGTATAAATTCAAAGTATAAGAATAGCTTCTTTAAAAATTTATTAAAAAAACATTGAATAATTGAGTAATGTGCTAGTTTACAAAAATTCAATGCTTAATTTAAAAAAAATAAACGTAATCACCATTCCCAGTATAAATAAAAGAGGGAAACAAAAACAAAAAAGCCAAAGTTATAATAAGTGAGCCACTTGATCACCGAAATATGTAGATAGTTAAGTATACTACGGACCGAGTGCCTATCGGGCCGCAGAAATATGGAGGCACCGAGAAACTTGATGCGAAACTCAGATTTTCAGGTATGGTCTGCATAAAAATCAACTCTTTTGGAAATATGCATCGAATTAACACAATAACCACCATACGTGTTACGTATACAACCATATTCAAATCAATCGGATTTGCCTTCATTCGAGAATCATCAGCCGCGCTTAGGGGGAAAATCGCCGCCGGTGTGTGAGAATTCGCCAGGTCTAGGCATAACTATAAATGCTATTGTCACACCAGAATTAGGGATACCGACCAAAGCCCATAGGTATGGGTATACTACTGGCATATGGTCTAGCCCCTCCGCTGGCCCTGGCAGGATCACCACATTTATTCCAATTTTCCTGTCTGACGTCTCCCTGGTACTGCAATCGTCTATAAAGATGTTAACCACTTTCCATTACATAGGCCGTCTGCCTGCTAACTAACTTCGCAGTAAAAAATAAGGTTCAGTTTTTGTGATATAAATTAACAAAAAAGTAGGAGGTGATAAATATATCTGCCACAGGTTTTATTTATAGTATAGTTGTAATTTTTTCATACATTTGTATTGTATTTTTAAAGTAACAATAAAACGAAAGGAAAAAGCAATGAACCATAAACAAAATTAAACTCTACTTAATTAGGAACATTCAAGCCACTCGTTTCGCTCACTCCACTTGTACCTTTTAGGACCACTTCTGACAAGATACATCATTTGCCAAATTAATTAAATTATTAGTAGATGGCTTAAAGGCCTAGTTGCCAAGCCATAAATATAAAAAAAAATATTAGTAGATGTTTAGTCCTAATAGCATTTTTTTGTTATTATTTAAGGATGTATTTATAAATATCCAGTGATAAAATAATATACCTACAATACCGAATAGAAAATAGTTTACTGGCAAATAGTAAAGGCAAACTGTATTGTATTGGTTTACTTTTTAAAACTAGAAGATACTAACTACTAAAATTATCGTGAAACTGTTGCAAGTGTTTCTGACGGTACAAACAAGCTGAAAGATTTCACCGGTGTGCGGCGGGGTGGCGAGGCGACGCGGGCGGTGGGGTGCGATGGGGTGCCGGGGGCGTCCGGGCGGGTGGGGCGGCGGGGCGCCGCGAGCAGAGGTGGCGGGGCCTTCGGCCTGCGTGGCCCGCGGCGGCGGCCGGGCACCGGGCCAATGGCGTGGCGGCGCGCCCTGGCCCGACCCGAGCACCCGAGCTCAGTCGCGACTCAGCCGCGACCCTTGACACAGGCGTCGCGCACGCACGCTTCTCGCCGCGCGCATCCGACCGGCACCATCACGCACGGCGCGCTAGTGTACGGCGGGGTCGGAGGCCCGGGGCTGTGCCCTCCGAGGGCCCCCGACCTCCCGCCTCTGGAGCTGGGCTTCCGCGGCACGTGGCGCGGCGACGACGAGCTGCTGCCGTCGACGCCCGCCAGCCAGGCCGCCTCGACGCAGAGCGGCTCCTCCGCCACCGACAAGGGCCAGAACGTCGAGTGCGTCGTCTGCGGGGACAAGTCCTCCGGGAAGCACTACGGCCAGTTCACATGCGAGGGTACGTAACCTGTGCAGTGAAAGTGAAATACACGTGTACACCGGCCATGTTGTAACCGGACCAGTGTTGTGCGCGATTTTAGATGTGCATTATGACCACGTCTTTTTGATAATTGAGGTCATTGGTGATAACTGATAACAAACGCTTTTATGCCATAACAAAGTATATGCAAAGGTTCTAACTTGGTCTGAAGTATTCTTTTAAAGTAGTTCAAGTGCAAGGCAATAAGGAAACTAAATTAGGCGTTATACTACGTAATATTTGACCGTATTGGCCGGATTCTTATCAGAGTACCTAGGAAAAACCAACAATAAAAACAATAGGCATAAAGTAATTCACGTAGAAGATGGTCATTAACTTAAATATCCATATGATAGATAATCTTAACAGAGGTAATAGTTCTGCAGAGAATACAAGATATTAAGATTTAAACGATAAAAAATATTTGAATGAAAATAAAGTTCAAAATTTACGGAGCGACGGCAGTTACTTTTAAACTGAACGAATTGCGTGCTTAGGTATAGGCGCGCCAAACTTACAGATACTCTAAATTAGCTACAAAAACTGTGCAATAACTGATTTATAATGTACAAAAAATTCGTGCTAAAGGAAATCAGAAAAATTACCCAAAGTAGGTACCTAATAATATAGCTGGAAAAAAGTCATGAATCAAAACTAAATATAGATTAAGTAACGTAATATAAAACCGATAAAATTACGTCGGCCAAGTGCGTGTCACTCATCACACAACAAAAGGTTTCGTAGAAGTGACAAATGTCAAAACCTCGGAAGAGTAATTAACCCAAAATACTTCCCCCTTATTTAAAAAACCACTTGACGGATCTTGTCTAAACAAATTTTTGCTAACAATGTTATTTTAATTGATTTTTCAAAATTCAAAAGGCGAAGTTAAAAATTAGCCTGAGCCTTCCGATTTTCAAAAAGCCAATAAGAAACATAAATTATGATTTAAAAAAAACCTATGTAATGACACACGTCTATATATCATGAAAAATGTTCAACCCACAATTTTATGTACGGCTACCCCTTATGCCTCTGCTCTACCTGGGTTAATGTTACTATTAATGACTGACCAAATGCAAATTACTATAGCGTTAAAAATAACGAGTTAACGAATAGCTACATTTAAATAGTGTATATAAGGTTGGTACAACGCGACCAAAATGTCTTATTTTTTGCCTTCTGGCAATATTCTATTTTATATGTAGTCAAGGTCAGTGAATCATAAACAAAGCGAATTAATCCATATTATTTTAATTTTAACGTTGTCCCGGGTCTAAAATCCGCTAAAAAAATAACCAAATACGCACGTAATAATACTACGTTTCACATGAGCAGTGATTTTTAAAGTTGTGTGGACATGTAGTGGAATTTGACGCAAAAACATTTTTATTCGACGATATTCACCAATGCTTTATCATATCAATAAATTTACTATTAGTGCTTCTTTTAATCAATTATTCGTTCTGTTAACTATCACAAGCTTAAAGCTCTTGCTTATAAAATTATAGTCATTATTATTAAACAAAACATCATAGGATAGCCTATGATAATTGACAAAATGCGTGCGTGGTAACTAAAGCAACTTGATGCTTACACGATGTTTAGGTTGTGCTAAAATTACTCTTAAGTGAAATTACTCGTGACCTAATTTTGGAGTTGCTAGAGTTTAGAAAAATTTGCGAAAGTGGCGCCCCTATTATTTTCTACTTTACTTTAATCCCTCGGCTACAACTGCCAGTCATAGTCACTCAGTTTTATTTCACTTTAAGTTACATAAATATTTAATACACACATTTAGGGCCGCTTGCATAACGATCGCCTTTAAATAAAATAGTTAATCATATTAAACTGCCTAAATACGTTTCAAGCAAAACGTATTGACAGTTCTTTATACATATTTAGCGGCAAATTTTGCGTTGTGCAAGACGCTAATTGTATTTAAGGATGTTAAATAAGTTTTGAGTTTCTTAAATAAATTAAGCAACCTTATGCAAGCGGATTTAGTTTTTGGTTAAAATTAATTATGATTATTTTAATAAAACAAAGTAAAAAGATGATATTTTTTAAAAAAGTGACACAACGTCAATGTCGTCGCTTATTAAATATAGTTATGTCATCGCTCGATCTGGGATAAAGTTAATGTGGAGTTGCCAACCATCCTGTTTTCCCAGGAGTATCCTAGCTTTTGTAGTGTCCTGGGACGTCCTGGATAGTTTTTAAGCAGCGTCCTGTGTTTTCAAAGCGCCCTGATAAGGTATTTTAAAATTCGCGCGCTACTTTGATCAGTGGTCAAAAGAAAGAAATCGATTACTACCAAGACAGAAATCGATAGCCGCAATCATCAAAACTATCTATAACATAGATATGAAGTGTGACCAATTTTTATGATTATTTGTTTACTCAACCACAGATACTGAAGGAAATTGGTGGGGTTGAAAAGTATACTTAGTTTGTAATACTAGATGCTATAACAGACCTAAGTTTACAGAATTTGTTATAAAACAAAAGTGTTCATTTTATCTTAATAACTCGTTTTCAGCTCGTATAATTTTAAGCAAATACTTTTATTATTAAAAAATATGATTATTGTCAGTAATCATACTTGAATTTAATTTAATCATTGCAAATATACAGCGTCCTGTTTTTAAACTGAATTATCCTGGTTTTTCCAACTTCGATTCCTCTTTATTTAAATTTAAGGTTGACAAACCTAACGTAAGTGCCCTTTCGCAGATGTAACGATGATTTCAATGAGTTATTTATAATGCGATCTCGTTGTTCAATGACGTAAAACGTAAATAGATATTGTACACTCATGATTACCGAAATTGTTTTTAACGCTATAAACAAATCGCATTTGTCCCAAGCCGCTAACTCTCAAATTATTCCAGATAGAGCTCGAGCGTTAGGGCTGCTTTAATTATAATCTTACTAACGTAATCCATTCTTAAAACTGAAAAATGTGGATGTAGAAATAGCCTTAACTCAAAAAACCCATTAATAGCACATTACCGGATTGATCGGGGGTTTATAAATTTACTTTCGAGCGATTTAAAGTTAATAGTTGAAGTTTATGTGCTACTCACATCGCCAGATTAAGCTAAGAATATCCCTTAAGTTACGTTACCTGGAAGAGATAGCATTTTTTTTATTGCACAAGTTCAGCAGACCTGCAGAAGGCCCACCTGGAAAGCGATTACAATCGCCTATGGACACTTGTAACCCCATAGGTGCTACCAATGCGCTGCTGCTCTCTAAAAAGAAACTAGAACCTGGCCAATAATGCCGGAACATAGCTCAAGGTTGTTATAGCAGCGTAGCCATCCAGACGGGTGATGACCATCCAGACAAATACTCTACCACCTTGCTGAGGGTGGGTTCCTTTCTCGCCTCTTACGACAGGCCGCTTGACCTCAGGATATTGTATTCTTTCTCCGTTCCTGCACGGATAAAGTTCTAAGCGATAAGGCCGCCTATTGTTTTGCCTAAAAATATTGTCACATAGGGACTTACTTATAATAATTTCGTTAAGAAAGGATTACAGATCTCTTAAATAAGAGACTCTTAAACCCCTAATCAATGGCTGTTTCAAATAAAACTTGCCATCTTGCCTCTTAGCAGTCACTTAAACTACCTTCGATGTTGGGTATTTTTGACAGTTATTTATGAGTTACTTTACCACCACCTCTTATACTTAAGAGGAGTCTATGGGTAATATTTTCGTTAATCAATTGCTGAGCAGTTTCTTAAAATTTAACAAACGATTATAAGTAACGCCATAATTGTGTGTTATTTTTGTAAGCACTAAATTCTTATTTATCTATCTATCTCTCTAGGCATCATACTTGTAGTTTTAAACGTTTACAGATCCAGATTGTTAAACATCACAATTAGATATGGTGGGCATTTAAAAATGGAAAGTTTTGTCCACAAAAACTATTAAATAAAAAAGAAAACAAACATACCGTAATAAAAAAGCGTTACGGTGATTGTAATCAATATGTTGATTCAATTGATTGTATCAACCGTTAATTAACGAATCAAATCCGAATGTGTAATTTCAATTTGAAATTTTGTTATGATAACCTTCAAATTTCACGGTGTTTATCGTTTGGAAAGTGCATTTTCTACCTATACCTAATTTAGTGTTATTTGTTGTTTATCTAGGTTTGTCCGATTCATTTACAAGTGCGTGTTGTCTACGTTTATTTTGTATACTAAACATAGCATATCGAGCCTTTATCTCCATTTTATCGTAAGTGACATTTGGACTCGAGTATATTTTTTGTTGCGAAATTCATTTTAAAATAATATTACATTTTAACTACTGAATTAAAAAGTCAAAGTTTTAAAACAAAATAATACTTATCTTTTATAAAAAAATTTTGATCCTCGTACCCTCTGTGTTTAAAGGAACGTTTTGATTTCCTACATCTTTCTCATTCCGTTATTTGCGCTCTAGTAATCTCTCCTTAATGACACATGTACACACTTCTTCCTTCGTTGATAACTCTTTCACGGTACAGGCTGTCCGTTTGTGGAACTCACTGCCCCTCAACATCAGATAAGCTAGTTCCGTATTGTCTTTCAAACTGATGGGTACTAAATATCTTTGGTCCTCGCAAGTCTAAAACATGCTGCTGATTCTATGTATAGAATGGTATATCTTATTTTTGTATAGTAGGTATTACTTATTCTTGGAGGGTTTCTTATTATTCATTCTCTTCACCGCCACTGTTGTTTTAATAGTTTTTGTGTATTTAGTACTGGTTTTATTACTACTTGATCACATTCAAGTTAACGCAATTTTATATAGCACGATTATGTTTCTCTTCACGCTCTGGAACCGGCGTAAAGTCATTCTCATACAAAATTGCGTTAACTTGGAAGTAATTCTTTCTTAAGTTAAGTTTTTCTAAATTCTTTCTTTATTTTGGTTTTGTTCTGCGCAGTCCTTTCTGATTGCAAAAAATGACACTTTCTCAGTTTGACTTGCACCGATATAGGTCCGTCCTTGCCTCTAGCTCCCTAAATACAATAATAAATTGTAAACATGAATGAATTTATAAACAGAACGTCGTAACTCAGATATGAACATTTCCTCCGATCGCATAATTTGCATAAAAGTAAAACAACCCCTTATCTTTTGGAGCAGGCAGTTTATGAAAACTTTGTCTTATTGCATTCTGATTAGAACTGACGGGGTTGCGATTCACTTAATTGTAATTTTTGAGGTCGAAAAGGGATGTTAAGTGGTTCAATTTTTATTTATTTAATTATATTAGGAGGTGAAGAAAAATCTTAACCATTTTTACGAAAATTGCGTGGACGGAGGATTATGAAATTACGCACACTTATTTTTAAATTATGCTTAAAAAACATTAAATCAATGAAAAAAAACGTTACACACACTAAGGTGTAGGTAGGTATGTAACACGCACAAGCATATTATACTATTTTGTTTATTGTTAAAGTCGAATTAACAGTGTAGGCGAAATCTATGATTATAGAAGTATAGTTTTTGACAACAGAACCTTAATAATGTTCAAACTTATAATTTATTTATTATTGTCGAATTTCGACCACTTTACGACCGCTCGTTTTTTTAAAAATAAAGAAATAGATTTTATTTAAAGAAATAGCGTCGTAATTACATACTTATTATCATTAAAAATATAGTATATTTGACGGCCTCTGAGCTTGAGCGGGCTAAGCCTTTGCCGGCCTACCTCACTGCAACGCAGAGGCTCCGGGTTCGATTCCTGGAATTTTCTTCGTTATTTACTATGGTCTGGGTGTCTGGGATCGGCCTTAGAGTAGCCCGTTGTACATAACCCGCAACACAAGCGTGACTTGCATAATTTGGAGGATATACAATATGTGTGTTTGTCTGCCGATTAAAAACTTTAGCATTTGTGCGCTGTATTTTCAGCAAACAAGGCTTGTACTTAGCATGTGCGGCATTTATATCATTTTCATGTTTAACACAATCTTATTATTATCAAGTCCATACTTGACATTATTGTTTTGGTATAAATATCCCCTTTGACGCCGTGATGTATATAGTGATGCGAGTGTAATGGCCAGTATTACTTTTATTAATTTAATTTAATTATTGTGCTTTTTATAATTTGAATTGGATATGGAAATGGTTTAATTTGCTGAACCAAGTTATTAATGAATTATTATTACTATGATTTTAAACTTTATTTAAATTAATAAAATTGCTTTCAAATGAAAAAAATTATTTTGATTTAAATTAATAATCACCTGTGCCCGTAAATACGTTGGGATTACAGGTATATATTATACTCATATCTTCTGGACATTACTGTATATTAAAATGGAATAAGTAAGAAAAATTAAGATGTAAGTACAGTATATACACGATAACTTAACATGCAGGTTTATCAAACCCAAAATTATTAACGCTAAAACCTAAATAAAGTATAAAACGATTACTTAAAAATTCCCTCTAAATAAATAACAATTATGTAATATAATAAAGTGTTACTGAAAAGTATATAACTATAATTCACAAAATAGTTGTGACTCACCCACTCTCCCCTCCCACCTATCCCATCCCTTATCCTTCCCTTGAATGTTGTTGGCTTCGAAAACTGCTGGTCCATACGCGTTTATAAGTCGGTTCTGAATTGTGGGGCGTGTCACGTTGGTGTGGGGCCAGGGAGACCCGATGAAACGGTGCATCGCTGGCCGCCCGTTGGTTGTAGAGGCCCGAACCCTTGTTATCCTGGCTTGGGAGGCTGTCCTTCCGCTGGCGAAAAATGCCCAACAGTTAGTCGCCGTGCCGGGTTGGGGGCCCGGAGTGGAACCCGGCGATTAATTTAGGGTTGGATCGGGGGCCCTTCCGTCCCCCTCGCCAGCGATACACATTACCCGACGACTTAGGATCTACTGGGAACCGTAGCTTTGCCCATGGGGTTTTCGAGCCAACAATATTCACTCTGTTTATTATCCCTTAAAATATAACAACTATGGCTATTAAAAAGAAAAAGAGGAACGTTTCTACAGCGGCCACCCCTTCCACATTTTGCGTGGACTTTTGTAACATTCGGGACTTCATTCCAACTTAAATGCCGTCCACCACCACCTCGAGACGGTAAAGCCGGCCCTCCTCTTCCTGACGGAAACTCAGATATCGCCACCTGATGACACATCCTATCTTGAATATCCCGGCTACAGTCTGGAACACGCATTCGCGTCCAAAGCCGGGGTATGTATGTACGTCAGAAGCGATATCTTTTGTCGCCGATTAGGTAGCCTTGAAGTCAGGGACCTGTCAATTCTCTGGGCACGTGTAGATTGCGGTGGTCACACGTGTTTCTATGCGTGCCTTTACAGGTCTCATAGTGGTGACTCTGAAGCCGAGAGATTATTCGGACACGTCCAAGAAACCACAGATAGCCTTCTACAGCAACATCCCTCCGCAGAGGTTGTAGTCCTTGGCGATTTTAATGCCCACCACAAGGAGTGGCTGGGGTCGCGTACGACCGACCACGCGGGGAAATGTGCCGCAAACCTTGCCCTAGCTTATGGTCTCACCCAGATGGTATCAAATCCTACCAGGATACCAGATATTGAGACCCATACACCTTCTCTGCTGGATCTCTTGCTGACTACCCACCCGGAGGGTTACCAGGTGTCCGTCGAAGCCCCCTTGGGATCCTCCGACCACTGCCTGGTACGCTCTGTGGTCCCTGTAGTGGAAAACGGCCGTCCCCGTCCCTCTGGGACACGCCATGTATGGCACTACAAGTCGGCGGATTGGGACGGCTTGCGAGAATTTTTCGCTTCTTTCCCATGGCTGCAAATCTGCTTCTCATCAGATGATCCCACCATTTGCGCAGATGCCATAGCGGACACAATTCTGTCGGGAATGCACTGTTTCATTCCCAACAGTGTTGTCCGTACAGGTGGCCGTTCGCGACCTTGGTTTGATGCATCTTGCGCTGAAGCTTTGAAGCGCAAGCAATATACTTATCGAGCCTGGGTTGCAGCGCGTAATGGTGAGGATCCAGCTACACCTGATTTAAAGAAGCAGTTTAACACTGCGGTCAGATCCAGCAAGAAGTGTATAGCCGAGGCTAAGATGCGGCACATTCAGAAGATCGGCGACAAATTGATCAGCGTCCCTTCTGGGAGTCGCGCTTTTTGGTCTCTCGCCAAGGCTGTAGAAGGCAATTTCTGTAGGTCTTCCCTACCACCTCTACACGGATCAGATGGCTCACTGGCTACTTCCGCAAAAGAGAAGGCTGATCTCTTGTGTACTCTTTTCGCGTCGAACTCTACTCTTGACGACGGGGGAACGGCACCACCGACCATTCCGCGGTGCACGGACAAAATGCCTGAAGTGCGCTTCACGCAACGTGCGGTGCGTCGGGCGTTGCAATCCCTCGACGTCAAGAAGTCCAGTGGACCTGATGGTATACCCGCGATCGTGCTTAAGACGTGTGCTCCCGAGTTAGTTTCAGTATTGACGCGCCTATTCTCGCTTTCCTATTCTGCGGGTGTAGTTCCAGCTTCGTGGAAGGTAGCTTATGTCCACCCTATTCCCAAGAAGGGAGACCGCACAGACCCGTCCAATTTCAGGCCTATTGCAATAACCTCCTTACTCTCCAAGGTGATGGAGCGCATTATAAACACGCGTCTTCTCGGGTACCTAGAGGAGAACCAGCTTCTAAATGACCGCCAATACGGATTTCGTTATGGACGGAGTGCTGGGGATCTTCTAGTGTACTTGACTCACCGATGGGCAGCCGCCATTGAGAGTAAGGGGGAAGCATTGGCGGTTAGCCTGGATATTGCAAAAGCCTTCGATCGGGTCTGGCATAGGGCACTTCTTTCGAAGCTTCCCAGCTACGGACTCCCGAGGGGTTGTGCGCATGGGTAGCCAGCTTTTTATATGGGCGGAGCATCAAGGTCTTAATTGACGGTGTATGCTCGGAGACGAAGCCTATTAATGCTGGCGTACCCCAAGGCTCAGTGTTGTCGCCCACGCTGTTCATTCTGCATATCAATGACATGTTGCAGACCAGCAACCTCCTTCATTGTTATGCAGATGACAGCACGGGCGATGCCTTCTACACTGGCCGCGTAAACATTCCCCATGCAGAAGTTGAGGAAAGTAGAATCCGGCTTGTGTCTGAAATCGAGACCTCCCTGGAAGAGGTCTCGGAATGGGGTAGACGAAATCTCGTCCTTTTCAACCCTAAAAAGACACAAGTCTGCGCGTTCACCGCTAAAAAAGCCCCATTTTTGTTAGCGCCACAGTTCCAGGGCACTCCCCTCAAGATCTCGAACTCAATCGGGATCCTAGGCGTCGACATTTCGAGCGAAGTGCAATTTCGGGGTCATTTGGAGAGCAAAGCGAAAATCGCTTCTAAAAAGCTTGGGGTGCTCAACAGGGCTAAGCGGTACTTCACACCGGGACATAGGCTTCTATTATATAAGGCCCAAGTCCGTCCCCATGTGGAGTACTGCTCCCATCTCTGGGTTGGGGCACCTCAGTACCAGCTGCTCCC
The DNA here is from genome assembly GCA_012273795.1 of Dendrolimus punctatus. NCBI lineage: Eukaryota > Metazoa > Arthropoda > Insecta > Lepidoptera > Lasiocampidae > Dendrolimus > Dendrolimus punctatus. The sequence goes on from CM022541.1 coordinate 18,626,307, forward strand.
ACTTGACTCCTTGCAGCGCCGAGCGGTCCGGATTGTCGACGATCCCGAACTTACAGGCGGCTTAGAACCTTTAAGTCTCAGAAGAGACGTAGGCGCTCTCAGCGCGTTCTACCGTCTGTATAATGGGGAGTGTTCTGAGGAGCTGTTTGGTTTGGTACCTACATCACCATTTTACCACCGCACTGCTCGCCGGCGACTGGGAGTTCATCCACACTTCCTTGACACCTGGAAGTTATCCACTGTACGTGGCGCTCGCTCTTTTATGCCATATGTGAGCAAGCTGTGGAATGAGCTCCCTCCTGCGGTTTTCCCAGAGCGCTACAATTTGGGGCTCTTCAAAAAGGGCGTAAACAGATTTTTAAAGTCTCAACGAGGTAGGCAACGCATCGGCTCCCTTAGTGTTGCAGATGTCCATGGGCGACGGTAGCCACTTGCCATCAAGTGGACTCGTCTGCCAGTTTGCCTATACGCAAACATAAAAAAAAAAAAAAAAAAAGTTGAGACTTTCAACACAAATTTACAATTCTTAAATAAATATATTCAATACGCTACATATATCATCTTTTGAAAATGAAAAATAAGAAGAATTCAATAGAATCAAACCGTTTCAGTTAGTGTACTATAGAAAAGTGCCAACAGAACAAGAATGTTATTCTTCGATTTAACTTATTTTATAAAATATTAGGACAAATTAAATTAATTATTAGCTTCTATACGCTAGATCGTAATATTTAGTAAAGTAAATAAATAATAACAAGTTGCTTTTACATATAATAAAAATCTTTTAAAATCAAAACTGCACGGCAAAACACCATTCTGCAAGATCGCGCTTTAAAGTACATTTACGTGTTAAAAACCCGCGGAAAGAATGCTTTTTGTTAACCCGCGCATGACATAATAGGTCTGTCAAGTGCGCTGTCATTATACGAGGCAGTGGTCCAAAATAACCATAGCCTTGACCTTTGACGGGTTAAGCTCAGCTTAGTTCACCTACCATATAAGCTAAGCACGTGGACTAAAGCATAATAGACTGTTTTGATGCGTTCGATTTTTAAAATTAGTTATGTCATTGTCATTGTCGAAAGTTTCACGTCCCTACTATAATAAAAAAAAATATATGACCTCACACTCATTATACATCTAGCTGGTGTAGACTTCTGTAATGAAATATCGGCTAATTAATATTAAGTGTTAATATTGTGTGAACACAACGGAAAAAATAAAATTTTCTTTTTAAATTCTAAACTTTAAGCGCAAAATGCAATTTATTCTCACATTAGAGATTTTTCATGTCGCAGTTCAGCATTCTTAAACCTGGTTTCTTAAATAGAAATTCTTGAGACCTAATAAAATGTTTACTTAATCATAAGCATATTACTTATATGGGATTAATAACATGCTTTATTTCTTAGTATAAAAATCGAACGGTATTATGATAAGATTCCAACACCATTAACTGAATTATAATAATAATTCTAATAAAATAGCTTAATTTGGTTATCTTAAGCAGCTATGTATATGACATAGATATACAAAAGAAATGAAATTATAGTTGAAAATACCAAAATTATAAAGAAATTTAAATATTTAACTGAATGTCTGGTATGTGTTGTGAAAGAATCAGATGGCGCCAAGCATTTCCGCCGGCAGCGTTATAAGGCACTAATATATATATTAAAAAAACCGATATCCGGGTTTTACTAATTAATTGTTCAAACGAAACGTTGTTATCGTCTGGCGCCGGTGCGGTCAAGACCTCTGTTATCAACGGATCGTCTTTGAAATTTTGCGATAATAAACCTAGTGAATGATCAAAACTGGAATGGCCTAAGCAGATAAAGTTAATACCTTTCCTTGCTTAAAATAAGCTTACCTATAAATCACCACGCTTAAAACAGTTAAAACGTAGTTTTATTATGTACACAAGTCGCAAAAACTTAAAAAAATATTATAAAATAACCTTTTTTAAATCCAAGCTTTTGAGATCCTGGATATCATGCAGCAGAGTTCTAGCCAACACAAGTAAAACGAGCCCAAACACAACGGGTCTATCTTGTTTAGTACAGGAGTTTCTATGTCCACCTTCCGACTCCATCAGATCAGCTCTATGGTACCATATTATAGCATTGTCACGCGATATACATATGCGTGCAAAATTCTGATCGGAAACCGGAATATGGTCAAATTTAACTTGTAAGATTTTGTGATAATATATAAAATTGTCGACCGTTTTTACAATATATAAAACCCATAAAGTTACACACTACTTTATAGTTTGTTTTTACCAATAATTTATTAGTGAATGTTTTTGAAATGTGTTCATGTAGATAGATACTAAGCGGTAAAATGTGGCCTTTCTAGTTGTTACAAGAATTCTGTGGTTCGGCTTCAGTTCGGACATAGACCTACAGTTTGACTGAGCTGATACTAAATACTCAATACAAAAGACAAGGTTGTATGGACCGAGTTCCTTTGCCTGCTATTGTGGTGAATGAAACAATAACTAAACTTAAATTGAACATCATAATATAACTAGGGGATTTACCACATGGAATAATCGTTCCATATACCAATTGAAATCTATAGATGGAAATACAAATGAAGAGGCTGTATGGTTTGCGATCTTTGCCTGTACTTCAAATACGAACAAAAATGTCACCACTACTTAAAATGCTTTGAAAGTGCTCTCTGACTACTTTTTAATGCTTAAAATTAGAATATGCAATTAGATATTGGTGTCAAAGATCACTGTACTAACCATTTATAATGCATACAAATGCACGTTAAAAATTCAAGGTAATTTCGAACCTAATCAACAAATTTAATCAATTAAATGAAGTAAAAAGCACACTCGAAACACTTTCCAACCGTTGTGTACAATATATAAAAACGGTAGAATAATCTCACACGCAGATAATATGTATAAACGCATACTCAACTAAACTTGTTACAATACAGTATATTTTGGTTTTAAGCTTATAGTATGATTACTTAAGAGTAAACCGATGAATCGCATTAGTGAAGTGACCATAAAGTGTTATTTTGATGTCGACAAATCCACTTTATTAAACTTTAGACCTCCCGCTGTCTCGATACACCCATGTCTAAATAAAAATAGTGAGCGCTGCAGGGAGAACTGTACTAAAACATTTATAGGTGTTAAAATGACAAAGTCCCTGGTTAGAAGCGCTCCTTTGACTTAAATACTTGCGTTCGACAATAGTGAGCGCAGTTGACACCTGTGAATAGAGATGGGAGTATCATTATCGATTGTTTTTTTAATGATATCAAAAAGTGGTTTTATTGGTCTTAGACAGAATTATATTTCTAGTAGTAAGTAACCTTAGAAGCAGCTAAACATGAAAAGCTTTATATAGAATTAAGTTTCACGAAAATTAAAGTGGTATCATGATTTACTGATTTAGTATAATAATACAGGCCCTGTTTATTTTTTGAAAGTCAGCCGATACGAATACTGCCAAAGGTAATTTTGATTTTTGAAAAATGTAATAATTCCAATCTAGATTTCGTCAAAACCGGCCTCGAGCCCTCTTTAATTGTCTATCGCTATTTCGTATAGGTTAAGGTTTGGCCCTAAAGACCCACTTAAAAAATGTTATAGTTATATGTGCTTTATGCAGTTTCTTGGGCGTAGGTATTGAGATATTATGGACTGGAGGATAACCATTGCTATTTTTACTAATATCACTTTAAAAGCCAGGGGTTGAAAAGAATAGCGTGGCCAATGCTATTACCCTGCCTCATCATCATTTCAAATTGCAGAGGAAGGAGGTTCGTCCAAGGAGGCTGTTTTTCACTTGTATAGAAGAGCGCGCATGGAATACCGCTCTCGTTTCGACAGCTGTATACCGTCATTCAAATACTTGTTTGTAAGCTGGATCCAAATCAAAATCCAAATCCCATAGAAATTAGGGCATTTTTAGGTAATCTATGACATTAAAATAATGAACATAATATATATAACGTAAACCGGTTCATTTCCAAGGCCAAAGAAAAGGAACAAACAAGTAGTTAAACAAAAACAGTGACTTTCACATTTGTTTATTAACATACAGATAAATAAATTTCAATTTATATTACCTTTTTTTCATAATATATTATAAAACTCTTTTTGGTTATAAAATCTAAAGATTTGCTTTTTATTTAAATTATTAATTACTAGCACGTATTTAAAATTAAGTTGTCACCTTAACTAATAACATGTGGCACATTTATTAATTTTTGATTGGAATATAAAATTTTAATGTATATTTTATTTATTAGCCATCGATTTTATTCATTCGTAGGAATTTTTTAATTAATCATAATTTATCAAGATTTAATTTTTAAATTCAAAAAAGCTTTATATGATAATTACTTTTGTTATGATATCGATTATAGGTTGGGGACAGTGGGTAAATTTGTTTTATCGATAAATCGAAGACGTCACTAACTTCCACTATAACCGGTCAGTTTATGGTATGTTTTGTCCCGCGATACCGTGGCAGTTAACCCTATCTTTACGACCGACTCTAAACATAAGTGTCTCTCGAACTTATTTATTTTTATCTCATTCCACTTTTTAAATTGAATCCACGTTCGGCGCGTGTGTGGCTCTCTACTCACCACTAAAACTGTCAATAAAACGCTTGAACACCTTGAATCATGCGGTCGTTTAATGAAAATTTGACTCTTTTTAATATATTATTTATGTGAATTAAACAAGTACTCCAGCTACGCCTTAATAAGGTAAACATTCAACCGAGAGACGTTAACGGCCATTTTGGTTATTTAATGCCCGGCATATTGTTAAAGAGTCCCGTGTTTGTCACGTCGTAAATCTAAAATTTACGTTTCTTTAAACATGGGCCAAGAAATTGTCTATGATGATGAAAGATTTTTGTAATCAACGTTTTGTTCATTCATGATGTATTTTATTCATGACTAGCTACTGCCCGCAACTTCGTCGGTGTGGAATAGTAAAAAAAAGTAAGTTAAAAAAAATCCACCGATTTTGAAACATTCTTCATTGGTGCTCCGCTCCTATTGGTCTAGCGTGATGATATATATATCTCTTAGCCTTCCTCGATAAATGGGCTATCAAACAATGCAAGAATTTTTCAAATCAGACTAGTATTTTCTGACATTAGCGCGTTCAAGCAAACAAACAAACTCGAAAAAAATAATTACTAATATATACTCGTAAAGCTGAGATTATTTAAATAATTTAGTGACGTTGTAAATGCTATCCCGCATAAGTTTTAAATCATGATTTGCGTATATTTTTAATTGTAATATAGTTTTCTATTAATATCAATTAAACATCCCAAAGCTTCTAAAATTTTTTTAGTAATTCAATTACAATTTAGTATCATTATCATATATTACGTAGTATCCATATGACATTGAATGAAGTCGTTCAACAATGAACTATTTATTATGCACTTACAAATCCGACTGGTATTTCTAAATTAACATTTATTTCAAGACACATCCTCAAGATTTAAATAAGGTAATTAATGAAATTAAACGGCATAAGAATCTATCGATAAAAGCGTTGTTTTTGTCGATATAATTTACATATGCTAATGTGTACAGCTCTACCTACGGATTTGTTTAAATGGGGTATTGTTTTAACCTAATTAATATTAATTTTGCTTCATCGGACCTTTGGGACAAGGTAGTTAGCCAAGGTGACGTGCATTTAAATTATTTAAATAGGGTAGCTTTTTTTAATTGAGGTTTACCGTTTACGTAATAAGATTTCAATGAAACAGTTAATGTATTTCGTTTGTTAATGATATTTAAGAAAACATTTCACTAATTAGTGAGCACTATCTTCGGAATACCGAGATTAGTACATTTATTCACTGTACAATTCAGCTTTTTGGCAATTACTTGTAGTCACGAGAAATTAACTTTCAAATTAAAACTAACCAAGTTGTGCCTGTTGCCTGGCACATGCTGAACAGCACCTATTTGGTACCATCGCGAGACTTTTTAGTACATATCACCGTACAATTCATTGCCATGTCTGTCCCGTTTTGTGATGATCAAATAAACGTTTTTTCTTTCTTTCTTCTTTCTAAGTATAACTGGACACGTGGTAAGAAAACGAATTAACTTTAATAGTCCTCAGGGGGTCAAAAGCGGCCGTTTTTGGTGAAATTGACATATGTCTGTATTTCTCAAGCCATGCGAATACTTATATAATAACAGCCTATTAATATCCCACTGCTGGGTTCAGCTCTCCCGTTATAGAGGAACGGCCAGCATACCCGCCACGCTTGTCCAAGGCGTCTTGGCAGGCTTGACACATCGGTTATCTCGATGTGCATGTTGCATCACGATGTTTTCGTTCACCGTTATTAGCACATGGTAATTGTAAAAAATATGCACTCTAGATCAGAAAACTTCCAGGCTCTATCCCGCGCCTTCTGAGTTCGGGACGCGTGCGCTAGCCCTTACGCTACCATGACTACATGGACTAAATACTACAGGCCTTACTTATAATAATCTCGTTAAGAAAGGATTAGCCATCTCTTAAATAAGAGACTCTTAAACTCCTAATCAATGGCTGTTTCAAATATAACCTGCCATCTTGCCCCTTAGCAGTCACTTAAACTACCTCTCGATGTTGGTTATTTTTGACAGTTATTAATGACTTACTTTACCACCACCTCTTATCCTTAAGAGGAGTTTATGGGTAATATTTTCATTAATCAGTTGCTGAGCAGTTTCTAAAATTTAACAAACGATTATAAGTAAGGCGTACATGGTCATGCGAATGTATATTTAAAAATATGAAACCATTCAAGATGGCCGATCGTATTTTCCGCCTTCGATAGGCGGTCTTCCATAGACTATATAAAGAATAATGCTACATATACACTGCACTTCTTGCTGTACTACCCATAATTTACTTACGTTCCTCATAAGGCGATCAATACGTTTAAATGTATTATACAGCGCAATATACAAAGCACAGGACCTAGATCATTAAGGTCTGATCCGCTGCAGTCATTAGAGCGAGTAATTTTTCATTAAACTCCTTCTTTTGTACGGCGTGTCTTAATGAAATGATTAAGGGAAGTTATGGATCCAATTTTGAGATACTTGGGTGTGATAGATTTGCGTTCTTAATGGAGCTATACTTTGGAATTCATTGCCTGTTGCTGCCAGACAAGCAAAATCCCTAATAACATTTAAGAACTTGTCAGGAAATTCTATCTGCGATGTAATGCAATGCAATATAGCAGTGTTTTTCAACCTGTGGGTCTCGACCCCTAGGGGGGTCGCAGGGCTTTCCTCAGGGGGTGGCCAGCATAAGAGAAAAAGGAATTTATGTTTCAGCAGCAGCAGCTTTTCGTAGAGTATAGGCCGTAATAATGAATATAGGTAACAAAATAGGGAAAGACTTAAACGCAGTCATTTAAATTACTAATTTTTTGGCTGTCGATGCCAAAGGGGGTCGCCAAAAATTTTCAACCTGTAAAGGGGTCGCGTATTCAAGATTGAAAAACACTGCAATATAGTATGTAATTTTATATAATTAGTAGATATTATATTGCATGTAGTTATATGTTTACTATGTTTAAATAGTTGCATATTATCACCATATTTGTACATGTATATAACTTATGTGTATATTTGTATATATAGTATAGTTATATATTTATTATGAAAATGTAAGTAATGGTATAATAATATATGTATACCACCATCGCCACTCGGGTTGTCTGGAAGAGATCGCTTTTTAGCGATAAGCCCGCCCTTTTTACACAATTAGAATAATACTAATTTGTAAGTTTTCTGTAGTGGTATACAATAATGTGTTATCTATCTATTTATATTATCTAATTATATATGTTTGTTATTAAACATATTCTAAGAATAAGATGAGTTGTGAGGTCCATCGTGTAGTTACCGTTGAAGGATAGTTAAATAAGCTAACTTAGCTGCTTTCAAATACATGGATTAAATCCTGTCCGGGAAACATGCACCACTAAGATAATATTCTGTTCTAATGTACATATTATCCCCGCAAATTGCTATTGTGCCTGGCCGCCATTTGGTGACATAACCGTAGCTGAACACTCAGTACCGTTAGCATCACTGGCGGCGAGTACGCGTACATATCGAGTTGCGGATGGCGTCACGTGAATGTTAATTTGACAAGGCTCCAGCGCATTGGCAATTTGCGGGGATAATACTCTTTCAATTAATACGTGCTGAAGATAAAGGAAACATCATGATAAAATCGAAATAATCGATCTGCCAAATCCGCCATTCCGCCTGGCGGAGTAGCGAGTATAAATAAAAAGATTAAGCCACCCCCAGGAGTGAGATGTTAATGAGCTGATATTTATTAGTTATTACTTCAGTGAGGCTTGATTGTTGACTGATTTAGTCAATAATTTAAAATATAAAACATCATGAAGCGAAAGAGGATTACTGTTGCAACATTTAGTCATATAAGATTTAGAAGCTTTTGTCAATTCAATTCATTTAATTCGAAAATACTTACATCCTTAGGTGTTTAATTTAATACAGTCTTGCAGAGGTGTAACACTTGACACTGGCTACATCTTCTCACTACAATTTTCAGGTCATACTGGGGAATATTAAAAAATTAAGTCCATAATTAACATAAAGATTATTTAAATTTGAAACTAAAATATAAATAATACTTTATAGTTACCGGCACGTAAGTTGGCAACGATTTTCGTAGTGGGGGAAGTTCGCGCACGTACAATTTCATACATTTTTACAAACATGAACTTTCCCCACTACCCCAAAACCTTGCCAAGTTACGTGCCGGCGATTGTACTACAATTTAATCCCTAACAAAAAGAAAAGAAAATATTATAAATATAATTACAATGGTGACCATTAGACCGCCGTCGCTGGCAGTAGGTATGCCTAGGCGGCTGGCAGCATTACTCGTTCAATACATACTTAATCCTTTGAGCGAGGTAGGATTCAGCTTTCCAGTTCCAGTGGCCTCGACCAGCCGTTTTTTCAATATTATAATTTTTATTTATTTATTATTATTCATTTAATTTTTAACACCTATATAAGATATGTAAAAGCCCCGTAACTACATTTTTGGTGAAATTTTTTCAGCAAATTGATAACAATTATTATGTAATCTAACAATTTTGACGACAAAAAGGATCTTTTCTGTGGAATACCAAGCTGAATATAGATAGTTATGTTTAAACTGATTCAGTGGCTCTTAAACTTTTTAACCGGAATTGACACCCCACTGAGCTCTACTCCTATGGAACAAATTGCAAGGCCAAGCAACCAATAAAGTATTTACGCGGCCGACCGTGGACTGCACTATTAATTGCTTTATAACCTCTTTTATTGCTTGCAAAACGTTGGTTATCTGTGTGTATTTATTAGTAGACAGCTAGAATAAACAGTAATTAAACATTTTAATATCTTAAGGCTGTTTTAGTTATAAATAAACTTGTTGTTTGTCAGATTGCACTAAGCCTTTGGACCCCAGTGTGATATTACAAAGTTTACAATGAATGCGCTTTCTGATACAAGAATAAATGACAATTAAATATTTACCATTAAAATTTATAATTAATAAAACACACCATCAAGTAGTTTGTCTTTTCGGTGTAAACCACGACGGCACTTTGTGGCCCCATTATACCGGTCCCGGGTGAGGCATCGTATCCCTTTATGAGAAACTCTGTACTATGCAATAGTTTTGTAATACTTATTGACAATAGATGTAATATATATAACAGTAAATTTAAATTAAGTTACGTGTCTGAGCTCTTTAGATTTCAGCATATTCTAAGAATTCTTAAAACATGCACATCAGGTGAGAACTGTTTATGCGAAAGACACCTCACACGTATTAGTATCACGTCATTGGATTGAGCCTTACACAATGACCTACCAATACCTAGACTACAAACTTTGAAGTCTGTAACTTTAAAGCTCTCTCTATCATTTTCTAATGCCTGCAAAGACTTTTTCAAATAAAAAGCAGCACGGAAAGAATGTCACACTTTTCCCAGGGAATTACGCTACGTCGATAATTACGATTCTCAAGTTGGTACTTATCTTACATAAGACGGATGTGGGTCAGTTTGACCGCGGCTACAATCTCAAAGCCATTAGTCTACCGCCAATAATTGTATACAGCTCGCAATATTTAATAATTTTAATGTTGCTCTGACACGCCGATATTGTTTTAACCTTGATGACTTACAAGAAGAATTGTGGACTCAATGTGACCATTTTTGTTTGTCACCTCACGGTAATATCTTTGAGTCTGTTCTACAAGTATAGGGTCCAAACTTATTTTTGTAGCTATATTGTGTTTTCGCTATCGCATAATTACTATTTCACATTTATTTCATTATGAAAACATCTACTTTTGCATTTGTCTTTCTCCTTCCATCTAGTTCATTACGAAATCTACTGTTAGGTATAAACCTCTCTCTCTGTTCTTTCACCATCTCCCAATTTTTGAGGGTCGGCACAATATGTCCTTACCGGTCATACTCCTCTATTCTGACATATGCTTGTGTCATGCCAAAATCATCATGTCATTCTTCACACAATACAACCATATTTTTTTTGTCTACCTTGGATCGTTAGGTATATACCATTTCTCTAATTTCTTCGAAAGCTTAACAGCTCGTGTAAGGAATCAAAATCGAAGATCTTTTACGAAATAGAAACAAATCGTTTGGTCCTATGGGCCGGATTAAATAAAAAATTGCCTGATATTTTTACATCGTTTTTTTCATTATTCAATTACTATACTACTATGTTTAGTATTTTAAGTAAATAATTATTATTCACCTGGAATGAAGGTTAAACATGTTATGTATGCATGTAGTTTGTTCTATTACATCATCGCAAATATATGTCCATTTTCTCCACGACAACATTGTTTTGAACATTAGAGAGACAATAGTGGGGACTATTGTCTTTAGCAGTGTCGATGCACCCGGTTATCAGCTCTCTTTGTATACAATTTGCAACACTCGATGTTCTCAACGATAGACATAATTGGGACCACACAATTCCCGAAAGGGAGAGACTGAGCGGTTAAACGCTGCAGTTGGAAATTTTTAGGTGATACAAAGATATGTCTAATAATTTGAATTGTTCATATTTAACATAATATAAAGACAGGCGCTCGCTTTCGGCTCTGCGTTCACCCCACTTCCTTGAGTTTCTCTTGCTCACAATGAGCATATGGAATGAATTCCCAACTGAGGTTTTCCCACAGTACTGGGATAAGTCTGGTCAAACAGCGGACGGGACGGCGACGCAATGCTGGCGGGACGTGAAGAGTTGTAATATATTAGTTAATGTAGAATATGTCACATAGATGGACGTGACGCGACCGCTAGTCAAGCGCCGAGCGCGACGCCTCTATGTGACATATAATATACTAGCTGTCCTGGCAGACGTTGTCCTGCCCTAAAGAAATAAAATTTAGAATCCGATCTCAGCGCCACCTACCGGTTCCAACGGTATAAAAACTATCCTATCTTTCAAGTTGGATCAAACTGCACACGGTGTGCAAATTTGATTAAATCGGTTGAGTAGTTTAGGAGTCCATCGCGGACAAACATCGTGACAGGAGATTTATATATATAAGACTAGCTGTCCTGGCAGACGTTGTCCTGCCCTGAAGAAATAAAATTTAGAACCCGATCTCAGCGCCACCTACCGGTTCCAACGGTATAAAAACTATCCTATCTTTCAAGTTGGATCAAACTGCACACGGTGTGCAAATTTGATTAAATCGGTTGAGTAGTTTAGGAGTCCATCGCGGACAAACATCGTGACAGGAGATTTATATATATAAGATTACAACTCTTCACGTCCCGCCAGCGTCGCGTCGCCATCCCGCCCCGTCCGCTTTTTGATCAGACCTTTACGCCTCTGGTGTTGCAAATGTCATTAGGCGACGGTAAACTCATTTTATAAGATGGGCCGTCAGTTTTTCTGCTATACTATCGTAATAAAAAAACACAATTATAATATATTATTCAGATTAGACGCAATATGATCTTGAAAGACTATCAAAGTTCCCAGCACCACATTGTAAAAATGGTGCGAAGTGATGTTTTAAAATGTAACTCAAAAGGCGACGACTCATTGACGCAATTGGACAGCATTAGCGTTTAAAACGCTAGAGTGCCCGTGGCCTAACAAAGTTTTCTCGCTACGTGAGCATAGGCTAACGGTATCGCGATTTAAGGATTCGCAATGTACAGAAATATTCCTTGATAATCTTGGTTTATTTTATTTCTGTGTACTATGTGTTGTTTATCAGAATCTTTGTAATATCCTCTAGAAACAGAATCTGCTGCGAACTTATTGGCCTATCTAATAAAGCGTTCGGAAGTGGCAACGAGTTTAATTAGGTTTGTTATTTGAGTACTGTACCGTGTGACCGAGCATGTCGCTTATTTCCTCAAACTATTTATTCAATGTAACTTATTTAAACCAATTCAGGTTTTTTCAAGTATTCTTCAAGTTCGTCAATCTGTAAGTTTTTTGAATTTCAGAAATAGTAAGAAGTTCATCCGAGCAGGAACGGAGTAAGGGCACCTCCCAATTTGTCGTGACGACAGATAATCGTGTAGTTTTAAGTGTCGTGGCTTATATATTTAAATGGAGGTGTTTTGCAGTGACGACAGATTGTCATGACTGTGGGAACGGCTAGCACGACAGTCGTAAAACGATAAAAATCGTTACGACTAAATCGTGACGGCAAATCTATCGTAGCCACGATAAAAATATCGTCTCGTCGTTAACACGTGTTTTCCCTTCCCCTCGCTAATGATGTGTAAACGACAACGCGACTGATGTGAAACGATAAAATGTCGTAGCGATCCAATGGGAACAGCTAGATACGATAGTCACTAAACGATAAAAAAATTTGACGACAAAAATCGTTATAATGGGAACAGAGAAGACAGTCGTCCAACGATAAATTAATCGTTAAAACATAGTGGGAACGCGCCCAAAGAATATAATTTCCTGCGGCCGGGCGGCCTGTCGTAAGAGGCAACAAAAACAATCCACAGCCAGGTGGTAGGATATTGGCCTGCCTGGATGGCTACCACCCCTAGTCTAGAGTATGCAGCCATAACGACTTAAGTTGTGTTTCGGGACTAGTGACCAGGTTCCAGTCTCCCTTTAAGAACTGCAGCACATTGAAAGCACATTTGGTGTTACAAATGATACAGGAGATGGTAACCGCTTTCCATTAGGAGGGCAGTCTACCTGTCTGCTGAACTCACGCAATAAAAAATAAACAGTAAGTTCGCGCGGATTGGCAAGTTTCACACATCGGCTATGTGAATGTTTAAGGTTAACAACAGTCTTTTCTTGGACTGTTATTACGTGATAATTGTTAAAATATGTCAGAGGCACCTGTACAGACTTAACGATGCGTAGTCTCCAGCTAGAATTCGAACCCCCATAATTTGGTTGAGCTTATCCATACCTGCCTGGATTTCACTTCCAGCTCCGATTGCCTCTTTCCCCTCTCCGCTATTTCAACTCCCCTATCCCACCTTGTCCATCCCATATCCTGTATTTTATCCCTCGCATCCCATACCTTCCTTCTCTATCTTCTTCCTCTACTCTAATATAGAGACAGGCAATTCATTGACATCGCCTCCTGAGAACCACTTTCCATCGGGTAGGACGTTTGTCTATCTTCCCGCTGTAAGCAATAAAAAATATTATAAATATACTTAAATACAGCATACCTATCTAAAATTATTGATATCTCACTACAAACTACTAAAGGACATATTTTATCTTTTGAAATTATGATATATTTTTTCCTTGTTCTGTTTGGATCATAATAAAAATATACGTAGAAACGGGCAAAATATATAAACTGAGCTAAAAGTTTCCTTTTGTTAACGTTAACTTACTAATATAATTACTTTAAAAAAAAACGGTTTGCGACGTTTTGTTAGATGATAAAATGTACTTCAATTTATTTGACTATATATTGTTACAATTTGAGCCACCTGCATATCTGTAAACAAAGCACATTTATTACTACAAACTTTTATGACTGTCTTCTTTTGTTTACTTTGTGTTTAAAATTTGTGATTGGAAAAACAGCCCATTGTGTATTGTAATTCGCCATTTTAATTCGAGTCCTGCAACTCGTGACAATATCATCGCGCTAAGCTCAATAGGAGCGGAGCACCAACGAAGAATATTTCAAAATCGGGGGATCTTTTTTAAATTACTTTTTACTATTCCACGCAGACGAAGTCGCGGGTAGAAGCTAGTAATATAATAAGTTTCATCCGTGCAGGAACGGAGAAATAATACAATTTCCTGCGGCCCGGCGGCCTGTCGTAAGAGGCGACAAAACAACCCACAGCCAGGTGGTAGGGCATTTGCCCGACTGGATGGCTACCACCCCTGGTCTAGAGTATGTCGCCATAACAACCTTGTGTTGTGTTCCGGCATTAGTGACCAGGTTCCAGGCTCCCTAAAGAGAGCCGCAGCGCATTCGTAGCACCTTTGGTGTTGCAAATGTCCATAGGCGATGGTAACCGCTGTCCATCAAGTGGGCCGTCTGCCTGTCTGCTGAACTCCTGCAATAAAAAATAAAAAAAGTTTATTCTTAAGGCCTTGGAAAGAATAACAAACCGAAAAACACTTTCACAATAGATTCCCAGTTTACCCATAGACCTGATAACTCTAATTTAAAGTAGCTTATACAATTTATGTTATTTAACATAATAGCCCCGTGTCATGCAAGTGTGGTTGCTCTAACAGGCCTAAAATTTAAATATATTGATATTATAATTAAATTGTACCGGCAATTACCTCCCATGGTGACTTTAAACATTTCCACATTAAGCACCTATAAATACCTGTATTGTATAATATATACCGCTTTTGGTAGCACCCCACCGGTATATAGGTTGATACTTGAGCTGCTGTACGAATACCACGTCTAATATACATACAGTAAACAAACTGACACTTATTAAGCCATATTTTATATTGTTATAGTCGAAAAATTGATTTTGGAACGTGGAGGAATTTCTCAATAAGTATATTTAGGTATTTTTTGTGTTAAAAATTGACGTTCAATAACAATATATAACTTGCAATAAACTTTTTAAATTGCTCAGTTTTGTCAGAGTTTTTATAATAAATGATTATAATCTTTTTCATGTTATTTGATTAGTTTCGCTTTTATATTTTTTACATACATACATACATACATAACTTCACGCCAGGTCCCTTGAGGGGTAGGCACGAACGACAGAGCGCCATTTAGGCTTATTCTTACACACCACTTGCTTCTTTGACATTCATAGTTCTTGTCATGCACGTTGTCACATGTTTTATATTTTTTAATTTTTAAAACCATGTTAAACTTGTGTGGACTTAGGCCATTAAAGTTTCTCCACTCAGCCGAAACCAGAACACTAAGATAGGTAAATAAGTGTTGTTATGAGAAGGGAATTATGTTAAGAAACGATTACTACATAATGCAGTCTTTGAAAATTGCACCCGTAACTGAAAATTTGAAAGGACTAGGTACAGACAGGAAGACAAAATTTGAAAGGACTAGGTACAGACAGGAAGACAAAATTATAAAGGACTAGATACAGACAGGAAGACAAAATTTGAAAGTAATAGGTACAGGCAGAAGACACAATTTGAAAGGACTGGATATAGGCAGGGGGATTAAAGTACAGACAAGTAGTGAGAAGGGAAGAGTTTTGTGACAGAAGACTTATGCCAGAATAGTGGAGTTTGGAAAGAAAAGATACACATCCTGCACCGACCCTAAATTATTGGTGTAAGGTAACAAGAGAGAACATCTTTAAGTTACCATTATTTTTAAAACTAATTAAAAGTCGGATAAAAGCACCTCAAATAAAAATGCAAGTCTGAAGAGATTAATGAAAGTAGATGAAGTGAAAGTTGTTTGTCAGTATCGTCTCTGTCTACCCCCATAGGCAACAGGTGTGATAATATGTATTTAATAACAGAATAAGTTAATTTCTATAGTATTTGCTTACGTTTTTAGACTATTAGGTGTTACGTTTTTATAGATTTAGAAACTATTGTAATACGGAGATTTCCAGTTGTGTATCAATAGACATTACAACTGTTTTTGAAATTTGTTCTTTCGAATTGTCACAAGAACTTGTTGCTTGGCGTTAGTAAAAGAGCTATACTTTGGTAGAGCTGACACTCGTAACTAATTAATCTGATAAGGCTTTATGGTCTTAGTTCCTTTGCTTGCTATTATAGCGACCACAACTAAAGCATAAATTTGTGAATAGGTCTACTTAAAAACAGTCCAAATATTAACAATAATATTAATATGATTGTTACAACTTAGCCCCCCTACAAAGACATATTCAACGAAGCACATTGTATTACCTGTCGGCATTTGAACTAATTGTAATTCTTTTATGATCGTCTTCTTTTGTTTACTTATTTATTAGCATACCTTTCTAGAGAACCGCCCATTGTTTTATTGTACTCGTTTATGGTTTATGCCGAATCATTAGCTAGGTGTTACGGATTACGTCGACTACGATACTGGCACATTGCATTTGTGTATAAAACGATGGCCTGATTGAGGCTGGGGGCCAGTCGAGCAAAAACCTCCGTGTGTACATAACGAGAATCTAATAGTGACGGACTGCGCGTTTTACTGAATTACGACCTGCATTACGTTTGGATTTGTTGTGCTCGGTTATGTTTGTACCTGTTTTATATGTTTTATTTTCTAATAAATCTATATATTCCAATTTTATTCGGTTTCGTAATATATATGATTTGCATCGTCCGGTTATGTTTTTACCTTTTTTATACATTTTGTATATTTCTAATAAATCTATAATAATTCAAACGGAATTTTAATTCGAGTCCCGCTAAACTCTAAAATAATATTGATTTTGTAATCTGTATTTACCTATTGTATGCATTTATAGTATATATCTTATCTATATTTATCAACCAAAATTTTTTATGATACAAATTTACTGTATATGATTTTTGATCCTGGTTCCTGTTGGATTCGGGATATATGGTATTCAAAAATACTAAAAACATACCGAGTGGCCGATCCGGATTTCAGCAGTGGAGCCGGGTTTTTCCGCCCATTAATTTAGCTGGATACAATAGATAGGCATAAATTGTTTTCTGTTGTGATTTAATACAGATCGTGGTCCTTTGATTATTGTTTTTATCCCACGAATGCCACGGATATTATCCCGGGAGCGGTTACAAAATTGTTCGAATGCATAAAAATTGGCTTATTCCGACACAGTTTCCACTAAAGCGATAGCTGGCAGTCGTTTTAATGCTGTACCCCAGGATTCCTGTGGGAATTTCAATTCAAGCGTGGACGAAGTCGCAGGCATATAGTAGTTTTAAAATATTACATCATAACCCTGCCACTAAACGCATTTAATATGAATTTCTAACTTTAATTTAAGCTTTTAAAACTAAACAAGTGTTGAAATTGGGTCTGGTGATCAGAATAACCGCCGAAAAAATTTTAATCATGGTGTTCTAAAAAAGTAAAAAATCGTAAGGAAGCAACAATGCGATAAAGAACCAGTCGCGGAGAAATTTCCGATTATATTTTTCATTCGGAGTAATCTATTCATGAGAGTGGCATTAACTGTCTTTAGATCGTTAGCTTGGTATTTTAACTGTTTTATAAATTCTGAATCTGTTTAGTGTGTAACTTGAAAAGTAGTCGAATATTTCTACCTATTGATTTTGATTTGACGTACGGGCTTATGCTAATCATATTGGTCGCATTACCAAAATAGATTGACAGAGTCTACCTATATTGTAATGTCTATCAATAAGACAAACAGAAAATTTGAATTCATTAAATGATTGGCTCTAAATTTTGTTTTTTATTTGATTGTCGTTTTAAATGTTCTTTACGATATTAACTTCAGCCAAATTGATATTATTTATTGTATTGGTTAATGCAAATAAGACAATTGTATACCGAAACCTGATGTGATTTGACACGTTTAATGTAAATTATTTCTAAATGTTCAAATGTTTGCTGATTTCTAGACTTTAATCGAATATTAAATCACTATTGTTTTATATTTTTCTCCGTTGTACGATTTTTTTTAGCAATGAATCACAAATTGTCATCACTTGTCACTGTAACTTATAAGGCATTATAAGTTTAGTTATTTTATTTATATATACATTGTTTATTAGTTTTTTTTTATATGCATATAAGTTTCTATTTATTTTTTTAATTATCAGTTTTAGCTAAAAGTGATTAATAAATAATTCAACATGTGTTAATTCACATAATTATTTCAAGTTTTTCTGCTTATATTCAGTATAAGTATAACTATAAATATAGGTAAACAGTTATTCTAATTGACAAATGATAATTATTCTTCTAGAGTCACTAGTACGAATTAATGTTGTAACTCCGTTATTGTTTGTAACCTTTACGTTCTCCTCCGCAGGTTGTAAATCATTTTTCAAGAGATCAGTAAGAAGGAATCTTACTTACTCCTGCAGAGGGAATAGAAACTGTCCCATTGATCAGCACCACAGAAATCAATGCCAGTACTGCAGATTAAGAAAATGTCTCAAAATGGGCATGAGGAGAGAAGGTGAGTTCAAACAACGATTAAAAACAATACTAATAAAATTTATTAATGCAACAAGTGCATAAATGGATGCATTAATGCACTTGTTGCATTAATGCATCCATCTAACTTTAAAATGTCAAGTTTCATAATAATTAAAAATGTTACACTATCTAGACCATCAACAAAAAAAAAAACAAATGACATTTGTAATGTCAAATTCGATGTCACAGATAATAAAAGATTATCAATTTACGTAAAAATACGGATTAATTAGCATTATTTCGCTTGAAATTAATCATATCTATATTGAGATATTGACATTTTTAGTTATTATGGGCGAGCTCCTCTTATAGCTTACAACGCCCAAAGTGCTCCTTCAGCCGTTCCACATATCGACCACGATCGTTAAGTTCGCTGCGAAAATGTCACTACGATGTCATCATGATTTTCGATCACGCAATGCTCACAACGAGCCATTTCAAGAGGTGGGTCGAAGTGTGCGCTAACCATAGACGGCACAGACTACAAATTCTCTTTATCAATACGTTGACAAAGGCGCGGTTTTTAAATCAACCATACACCAACCAATGTATGGTCATTGGTCCCGTCCTACTTGAGCTTATAATTGTAACGCCCGTAAACTCAATAATCGCTTCTGTGTTGACTTATGTCTCCTTACACTGTAAACGGTTTCAGAGCATTCGCGTTTAAAAGCTGATAATATTTAGATTAATTGAGTAAGTGTCAAATGGCTATGTACGAGTCCGATATTCTATCTAAGACTCCTTTATAAAACAACTATAAAGGCAGGTATTAAAAATATTCAGTGTAACTTTATTTACTAAAACAAATTTCAAGGCTCGGACTCTCGCCGGCCGCTACGAGTACCGCTATATAAGCGTAGGCGCCATATGATATTTCATAAGTGGAACGGGCAAAATCCTGGTCGTTATGAGGCTCTTGTGGAATATGTTCCACCTATGTTTAATCAAATAAGCTCTTTTCTATTACCAGTGTGCATATTCTAGTAATTGTATTCGAGAAAAATAAATAAATAGACGAAGTGATGAGATTATATAGGATCTATTTGTGCATTTGTCTATGGACCCTAAAGACAAAACTCTTTAACCGTAAACAAAATCTATTGCCTTATAATAAAAATACCAATATAAAGGTTTTAAAGCTGTCACAACTATAATTAGTGGTAACATTAATCTTCTGGAGTCATTAGTGTGCCCTTGGACACCTAAGTACGCGATGACTATAATTTTAATAGGAATTTTGTCGGTAATAGGTTATTATATCAGTTATTAATAAAGAACGTTATTGTTTTAAACACATGATTGATGGTTTGAAGTCTTATAGAGGTTTTGTTATTAATTCTTAGGGTTCCGTAGCTATCATTATGTTCCTTTTTAAAAATAAATATTTGTTATACAATAAAATTAAGTAATAATACTGAATCCCACGATATTGTCCTTAGAAAAATAATTATAAGTTTAATAATTAATATCATCATCCAAGCGTTAAATCCCGGTTGCATTCAGAGCGCCCGCTTCGAAGCTCGGAGTCCTGATTATTACGTTATCTTATACACTTCGTGCGACTTCGGCATTTCTTATTGTAAGAACATAAACACGCATTTCTTCTTCGCGATGTTAATCCAGCATTTTTAGCTCATCCTTCAAACCGCAACCTGCTGGATTCGTGGCTGTAGTTTCGTAGTTATTTGGCCCAAAATTATCAACAATACACATTTTTTTATTATTTATGTCTTATTTATTGGCCATAGGCCGCCTTTGTCCAACATTTATTGTATCTAGTTTTTAAGAACATAGTTTCAATTTTGGTGAACAATAAAGTGTTATCTATCTATCTAATTATCTGTCTGTCTATCAAGTATTATAATAGGTGCTTTGCACTTTTACCTGGCCTTTAATAAACATGTATGTATGAAGATATTAAAAATATAGATGAACAAAGATGTATGTCTCTTATGTCTCTGCTTACCTCTATGGAAAATAGGCATGATAATAGACAGGTATGTATGATTAATAATAAAAAATGTTACATGAAAAGTTCTGAGTTCTTCTTTTTTGAAGTCGGTTAAAAATTAAATCTAAAGCAAACTAAAATATAGTTTTCAACATAAAAACACGTTACTCAATAAAACTAACAAAGTTATAAAATAGCTCGTAAAAGTCGTATATCACAAAGCAGCTTCAAGGCTGCTTTTCCCCATACAGCCTTGACCTGAACAACCTCATTTCAACGTAACACCATACCTTTATGAGTTTCATACAAAGATAGCGATTTCACAAAAAGTTTTCCTTTATTTCAATAAACTTACGTTTTCCTTTCTCTCAAATATATTAACGACTAATTGAAGTTATGGCCAAAAGTGTTATGATTTTATCAAATATTTTATCAAGTGATAAAGAAATTACATATTTACGTAATCCGACAAGTGCTTCAAAAAACGGTAGCAGGAGACATGGGTTGCACCTTAAATGTATACTCTGATTTTTAATTACTAGACTAAATTAACACAATCAACAACTCGCCAATGTGAGTTGAATCCAATAGAATTTGTAAGTAGTGAGTTGAATCAACGACTCACACAACACACTAATCAATGACCCATACTACAACACAACATAAAAAAGCCGGAATAGAGTTTTGGCGGAACTGAAAGGATATATTGTGCTGTGCAGTTTTATTTTCTAAAAATGTGTAAAATCACCTAAAATGAACTAAAGTTGTAGGATATTGATAGTTTTTGAGTAGTAATTATGTGTTTTATGAGAAATGTGAACTGTATAGCCAAATGTGGCCTTTTGAGTTCTCACAAGAACTCCGCTAAATGGCACCAGCTGATAACCTACACAGTTCAGTTGTGCTACACATAGGCTTAACAAAATGAAGAAACTATATTTTAAACTTAGCTATGGAAGCGAGAGTTGGGTATGGAACAGAGAGCATGAAAGTAGAGTAAACGCGGTGGAGATGCGAGCACTGCGCAAAATCTGCGGAGAGACGCTCGCGGACCGCGTTCGTAATACCGAAGTAAGAAAGAGAGTTGGTCTGAAAGAGAGTGTCGGGGTGAAGGTAAGGAAACGAATGCTCCGGTGGTTCGAGCATGTGGAAAGAATGTATGATGACAGAATGACTAAAGAGATATACAATGCAAAAGTGGATGGATTCAGAAGTCGCGAAAGGCCACGACACAGCTTCCATGATCCAATTGATCGTGTATTAGCAGAAGGTGATGTCAGGAGCCTTAATAATAGACGAGCGTGCATGACAAGAGCTATGAATGTCAAAGAAGCAAGTGAGGTGTGTAAGAATAAGCCTGTATGGCGCTCTGTTGTTCGTGCCTACCCCGCAAGGGACCTGGCGTGAAGTTATGTATGTATGTATGTATATTTTAAACTAAGATTTGGCTTAAAGGCCTAGCTGCCAAACCATAAATCTAAATAAATAATAACATAAAAATTCGACCGCAGCTGTCATTTTAGTCCAGTTAATTAAAAATCAATGTATAAATGTTGTATTGTGTGTTCTTCATATTTATAAAAAAGTAAAGTCTCCAATCCGTCTGGTTAATCAACATTCCCGAAAATTCGTAATAAATAATAGGGTTTTAAATAAATCATGTAGCGCCTTTTTAACAACAACATTTTTTCAATGTCTTTTAAATGACCCAGTGTCCTATTTTCATATGTAATTGAAAATATCACAGAAATGGACCGACGAGCCGTAGGGCTATTAGGTTAAGGGGCACAACATTTTAGGGATACCCGCTGAGCTGTGATAGCGGACACCTGTATAATAACCAGCTACAATTATCTTGATATTGAAATAAATATAAATAAATGTTCCTCTATAGAGTACACAGGTACAGAGTGCGCATCTTTGGAAAGTTAAAAGTTACTATATTTTTAGTTCATCTTATACTAATATATAAAGCTGAAGAGTTTGTTTGTATGTTTCTAGCTACTGGTCTAATTTGAAAAAATCTTTCAATGCTAGATAGCCTATTAATCGATGAATGCTATAGGCAATATATCATCACGCTAAGACCAATAGAGGCGGAGCACCAATGAAGAATGTTTAAAAATCGGGGGGTTTTGAAAACAAATTCCGCGCGGACGACGTCGCGGTCACAGCTAGTCTATAATATAGTTATATTTAATTCTATAATATAGCTCATATTTAGGCTGCTGTTTGCAAACGTCACTCGCACGCTTTGTCGAGTACTAGTTACTAGCCCTAATTTTTGATTTCATAATTTTATCGACATTCAATATAGAAGATTCTATTAATATCTTATGTAAAAGCAATGTTGTCAAGTAAAAATAAATGTAAAATCGGCTTACTTAGCTTACAGAGTGCTCTGAGTAAGTAAATCAATTATAGCCAACCACTATCAATCAATCAATAACTTTTTATTGTATACCAATACAAAAAAGTACTTAAAGACTAAAACTGTCTCATTATGCACAAAGCGATCTCTTTCAGACAACCCCACGTACATAAACAAAAAATACACGTTGCCTGCAAAAAATATTTCAGTTATTTTATAACATCGTGCGCACTAACGAATGTTCAGTTCTATGTGGCGTCATTTAAAAAAATATTCTATAATTTGACCATAACACCTGATAATCAAGTCTAATAAATCCGTTCAATATCAAAAATTAAAAGTATCAAACTAACGATTTATGGACCCCTTTGATGTGCTAAAACGTTTACAGAATACATGCGATAAAAAAACAACAAAACGGTACAACATCGCCTATCGCCATATCTAAGACGATTAGAAAGGGACAAAGGGCAGTGTGCACACTCTAACTTTCTTCCTATTATGATATGTATTGTGTTATATAAAAAGGATTCTGCATTTGCACCTACCTTTTGTTTGTTGACAGCAAACAAATCGTTTGTTAGCCAAAATAAGGGTTTGATACAGGGTTGTCACCTTTGTAACATTTTATATACTCGCCTCTGGATCTTAAATAATATTTGCTTAAGTAATTATTTTATTTTATTTTAATAGGATCACCAACAGTTTTTTACATTTAATCAGTTACTAGACTTATGACTAAGGTTTACAATGCAATGTAAAGCTAATTATACGTGAACACAACTTGCAGTAAAATTTCTTCACTGTTATTTACTTAGAATCTAATAATGGATATAACAAAAATGTGTATTTAAATTAGTTTGTCCGTCAGACTGTCTAATGAGTGTTGGGCTAAACGATTCTTTTTATACAATGAATTTTTAGAGTCAAAGTGAATGTCAGTAACGGCTGCTGTTGAGAATTCTACACATTCTAGAGATAGGGAGTTAGCACCTAGTACTGTCGTTCTTAATGGGGGGAAGAGGGGGGTTATATGTTGTTGCGGGTAATAAATTTAATACCTTTAATATGTTACCTGAATTAAATTTTATACCAGACTAGCTGTACCCACCAGACCTTGTCTTGCCCTTAAAAAATAAAAATCAGCAGCGCTATCAACTGGGACCAATTGTTAATCTAAATACAAAAAATCATCAAAATCGGTCGCACTGTTAAAGAGGGCCCAATCGTCAACCATTCCAGGATCCATTTGAACACACACAAAAATAATTTCACCTATATCCTGAAACCCGATTGCAACACCATCTACCTGGTTCAAATTTGAATCTGAAACATCCCGAGCAACACAAACAGATAATAATAACAAATGAATGGCTAGACTGATGTTTTTTAATGATTTTTTTAGCGATGAATAAATATCACATGTTAATACTGGTTATCCTATTCCGGACGAAGACAATTCCAAAAATCATAACAATCGGTTCAACCGTCCTTGAGTTATTAATGGTGTAACTAATACGGCTTTGTTCTATATATATAGATTAGTATAAGGATAAAAGTCAAAATCAATCATTTTATGTTTCGTTGTTAATGACAGAAAGCTGATTTACCGTGACTGAATTCAAAATATTCAGTCGAAATATTGAAGTCGTTCAGACTTAGGAGCGCTTTACTAACTTGGAAATCAATTTACACGAAACAAGTGTGAAGTTAGCACTGAGTTCCTTAGAATTTGAAGTCAGTTGCTAGATCAATGTAAAAGTTTAAAGTTCTGTTTGGCGAGAACAACTCTTATATAGTTGGTTATTTAGTTGCGAAGTTAGTTAAAAAAAAGTATTTTTTTACAAGTGAACAACAGTTGCAGGATTTTGATAATTATAAGCAACAATGTTGTGTTTGTGTCATATTTACTGAGTTTGATAGATGCCACATGAAGTTGATAGTTTGCTGTCAGTAAAATACCTACAATTTGATTTTTTCGCGACTTGTATACATAATAAAACTACGTTTTAATGGTTTTAAGCGCGTTAATTTATTTGGTTTTTCTGAAGTTTTGGCCGCTTTTCAGTTGCCGTGATCACGGAAGACAAAGATGACAATTGTCAACGAGTTTTGTTAAAGTTTTATATAGCCTACCGCCAACTTGTTCATTATAATTATTTACTTTTAATTTTGTTTGAGGTTATTATTTACTCTATGGGAACCTAATCTAATTTACCACCGCTTCACAACATGTTATGGCTTGAAGAGAAGAAGCGGCGAAAGAAACTCTTCAGCAAACATGCCTAGTTCTAAACATTTTATATAATATTATTGTCTTCCGTGATCACGGCAACTGAAAAGCGGCCGAAACGTCAGAATAACCAAAATCAAATAAATTACCGCGCTTAAAATCGTTAAAACGTAGTTATATTCTGCATGAAAGGTTCTAAATTTGAAAATAGTTTCAAAAACTTGTCATCGAAACTATGTGCGTTGGTTATATTTCCACTTAGTGATTGACAGCCCTACGGTGGTGTGACGTAATGGGGTGCTTAAGGGCAGAATTGAGAGCAACGGGTTACTTCGTCCTTTCCTGTGCCCTTTGCATTATCTTTTACGAAGGTGCGGGATAATCCTAATGACGCAAAGGTGCGACACGTAAAAAGTTCTGATGCTATTACTAAGGGACAGAGTTCATGAGTGGATCTGGGGTTTTTGAAGGTGACAATTTTATGGTGAAATTTCGACAAACATTTTAAAAATAGAGTAATATATTATATAAATTAATACTTAATTGCACACCAAAATATACAATTATAAAAACCAACCATATTTACAATATTTTCTAGGCAATACAACAGGCGGCCTTATGGTTCAAATGATCTCTTCCAGGCAACCAAATTATAGAAATTTGTTTGCTAATCTATGAATATAAGTATGCAGGAAAAAGGCAATATCGATACATAAATACTTAAGCTAATTTAAGAATTAACTATACAAATATATACATAGTCATATATGTACACATATATAATAATATATTTCTGAATACATAAGTTATTATTATAAATGTATTAACATGATTACATTATGTCAGTCAGAAATAGCTATTTGTAGACAAAATAGTACTTTCTGGGCAAATTTCTGTTGGCAAGGAATTGTCCTCTCTGACAGTAAGGGTCAGTTTATTCCTTTTTTTAACATTTCATTCCAAATATTTTTATTTTATTACTACCTGTGCCCGCAATTTCATCCGCGAGGTTTTTTTTTTGCGGAAACCTAAAAAAATATAAAGTAGCATAAGGTAATTCTTATAACATCAACAATCTGCTCGTGAAGGTTCCGTCAAAATCGATTTAGCCGTTTCAGGGTTAGCTAGAACAAACGGTTTTAATTTGTTCCACGGAACCCTAAAAATAGTAGCGTAAGTTAATTCTTATAACATGAGCTATCTGCCAGTGAAAGACCCGTCAAAATTGGTCCAGCCGTTCCAGAGATAAGTCGGGACATCCAGACAGATAGACAAAAACCACATTTTTATTTTGACATTACAAACAGATAGGTACTTCGATATTATTTATCTGTATAGAATACTCTCTTGTATACAATAAATAATAAAAACTTGAAACTTGGAGCTCTTTAAAAAAACATCTAGTCATACTAACGTCCAGTCCCCATAATCGCAATTATGCAAAAGCCAAACAATGGACACATATCTATTGATTAATTAACCGCATTAGTACAACCGGTTTATTAAATAAGTGCATAAAAGTGTACAAAAGGCTGTTCGGGGTTCCGTCACTTTGAACAATGGCTGCCACACCTTTTGTTTAGGAGGCATCAATCACGGCGGCTCATTGTTTGAAATATCTTAATAACTTTTTGTATTGAAGCGGTCATTTAGAAAGATCTCTCGTATCGCAACCGATGCTCCCCCTTCAGGCGTTTGCGATGAATTTTAATGGGATTCGATTTTGCGGGAAATGAAAATACTTATCTATACAGATTTGGTCGAGTTTTGCATTTTTAGGCCTTTGCAAATTATTCAATTGTATTTGGTGTAAGATTTCTTGTTTTTGGAGTTATAGTATCTATATATTAATACGTGAATCAAAATTTTGTAGCCTTTCTTATCGAAAATTGCGCGGAAGGAGGATTATAAAATTTCACACACATTTATAAGAGAGTTTTTAGAGTTTATACACATGCTACATACAGACTACAGTACGGGTACAATAAAATTAACAATATCCAAATCGATTCAAGTAAAATATTCGATATTTTTACCCATACTACGTAAATATCGTCTCCCATAGACTTTTACAAAATATTCCATGTCCTAATATGTCATGGTTAATAAAAGCGCTAATCCGTGCGCGAAATTCCATACAACGGCTTCATTCTTTGACCTGTCAAAGACATCATCTACGATGTTCCCATGGGTTCGCAAATCACTGGCAATGTTTTCTTCGGCCTATTATTTATGAAAGCAAATGCCCTAAACCGCCCTTACACGCCTATCGCCACAATGGACGTGTCAAAAGGATCATAGTTGCACTTTGAGGAGGGTGTCTTTCGTCCTTTGGCCCAGGTGGTCATTATTGATCAACTGACCATAAAGTTGGTACTGTTTGCATTTGCCCTGTCCAGTTTTGCAAACATTTATCGTGAGAAATTTAACGTTTTTTTTAAAGGGTTTAATTGCTTTTTTCGAGTGGTCAAATGAATAGACGGTGTTGCTATTATTTTAGATTAGGGTCATTTGAGCAAGAACATTCATGGCGAGCTACCTCAATGTTGTTACTTCACTAGTTAAATTATTCTTTTTATATCTCAAAAGAAATATATGTTACAGAGAACGCTTGTCTGAATGTATGATATTAATGGCTTAAATTAATTTTATTGTTTGGAGATCAATTTTATTAAATACGTAAATGCTTACTAGCTATATAGTTAGGCTGGTGTGCACCGAAATTTAACCGACGTTTAACCAAAAATAATCACTGTTTTTCCATACATTTTAGCGATTATTTTATTTTCACACCAGCCTTAGTTCATCTTAATTCAATTTCAGTTGTCTATAGCTTTTCCAGTTTAGTATTCAATTAGGTTTTTTTTATGAAATATAATCTATAATTGCTTTTTGAGTGTTCAAAGAGCTCGTTTTTTTCATCTAAATATGTTTTTTGTGAGATTATAATATTTTTTTGAATCAACCAAAGTTTACAATAGTGTTTGGGAATCAAGTGCTACTAAACTAAAAAGTTTGAACCGCACAAATTAATAACCTCAAATTCAACACTTAATAAACGTAATACATATGTAAAAACTAATTGGAGGTTATAAAAATATAACGAAGGCACTAAAAACACTACTTTAACACATTTCTAAGCATGATTAAATTAGTAAAAATCTAACAGAATATTAACATGTTATAACATATATTTAGATAGTATTTTTGATAGCAATGTAGTTATATTAGCTTAACAAGAAGCTACATATTATAATGCCTTAATCACGTAAACAATCAGTTTTAGTGTTGCCAGATAAATGTTGAATTTTACGATAACTAAGAATAAGATTTGAATGATTACTTAATACCATCTCAATACTTTATGTTGCAGAGTGAAAAATATTTAAACCACTTAGCAAACGCGCAAACTCTATTTTGAGGCGTAATGTAAATTTAGATTATAATACGAGTTTTTGCTGAATGCAATTTCATAACAATAATTAATACATAAAAAATACGTCGTCTCCAGCGAAATGCTTTCTACTGCTATATGTAGGCCTACCCATATTTACCCCACATATCAAATATTTCTCCTTTCCTGATCCAGACTCCACCTGTGACCTTATACAGGTCATGGTCACCAAGCTAAAGGCTTTACAATTGCAAGCAAAAACTTATCTCTGGCATTTATGCTGTTCCCGAAAGTATGAAGCCTTAACTGAGCCACGAAATGCATATGCGTGTCGACTATTTATTTTATTGCCAAAAGGTAACAAAAAGACGCGGCCCACGTGATGGAAAGTGGTCACGGGCACTTAAGGACGTTTGCCATATCAGGGGCGTTAGTAAAGCGTTGCCAGTCACGGAGAAATTTTATAACGCCTTTCTTAAATATAACTATATAGTATACTTGGTCATGGTGATGGTGGTGGTGATGTCAGGAGCCTTAAGAACAGACGAGTGTGCATGACAAGAGCTATGAATGTCAAAGAAGCAAGTGAGGTGTGTAAGAATAAGCCTAAATGGCGCTCCGTTATTCGTGCCTTCCCTGCAAGGGGCCTGGCGTGAAGTTATGTATGTATTTATATACTCGGTGTAAAGAAATTATGAGAGAGATTTTAACCTACGTCGACTCTGGCAACACTAAATCAGTGCACAAGAATTTGTGGAACTCAAAGCTACGTCTGCGTCATAACACGGTTTAAAGATATTATCGTAACCGACCATAATAACTGTGACTCGCTCGTATGACGCTCCAGGCCCTCGTAATGTTGTTTTTCTTGGAATCTCTAAGAGAAGAGCGTCTCGAAAGTCGCGTTCTACATAAAGATACGATCAAGCGTGACTTAACTGACGTTTTCCCACGCGCGAAAATCCCTACAATTTTTGACAGTTCGACAGCCTGTGGTCAAGAGTTACAGACAAAGTAAAACATTAATTTAAAAAAAGAACAACAAATGAACCGGTTTTATGGTCAAGGTCTGACCCTCCGTTGACCGGTGCAAAGTGTCGTAAGCTAATTATATTTCCGCACGTTTTGTTCAAGCATTTGCATTTGAATAAGGGTGGATGTACAATAGAAATCGCTAATCTGCAAAAAGGTTGCCTTCAGGTACGGTTAATGAATAGTTCGAAATTTGATAGTTATTGTAAACAGTCGGTTCGTGAATGGCACAGATTATATTTCAAATTTGGAAATAGATTTCGTCGAGTATTTTGTGGTGTATAATTTGTATTGAGAACTTCTGAACAGATATTAATTAATACATTATTTTTTAGTGGCTAGGACAACCATTATAATGACTGGGTTCGAAACCTGACCGAAGAGTCATGAACCGTTTAGAGATTTTTTGGCCAAATATCCAGGCCAAATATATATTGGTATTGTAAAAAAAACTGGTTTTATTAGAGTTATTATGACTAATTTGAATATATTCCTTATGTTTGTATGTGAGTATTACTTTTCTTTAATTTGCTCTTGTCCATCACAGTCCCTTGCTATCTAATACATAATTATATATGAATTATAAATATACGCCTTAAGAACAGACGAACGTGCATGACAAGAGCTATGAATGTCAACGAAGCAAGTGACGTATGTAAGAATAAGCCTGTATGGCGCTCTGTTGTTCGTGCCTACCCCGCAAGGGACCTGACGTCAAGTTATGTATGTATGTATAAATATAGACATGAATCGAAATTAAAATGTATAGCAATTATTTTCATCTATTTGCCTTTGTTTTGTTCATATATTAAATTTGCGATTCTAGTATGTATATTTTATGATTTCATAAGTATTTATGTATTTAGATTCTATATAGAGATATTAAGTATTTATTATTAGTCGTATGTAAGGCGAGTGACATGTGAGATTTATAATAATATTATGAAGTAATGAAATGAGGTTGTAATGAATGAAAGGTTCTGTTAGTCGCAGACAGCCTTATTAACTATAGAATATTTCTTTGCATAGATACTTATGAAGAAGAAACATATTTTTTAAATTTCTTACTCAGTGATTAAACCATACCTTCATTCTTGATACATTAAAAACACATTCAAATTTTAAATATCTCTAATACATTTACAAGGAATCATAAAACGAAGCAAACGGACTAAAAAGAGAAGCTAAGTGTAAAAACATTTGTGTCGAATGAAAAAAGGAGCTAGATGAACTGCGTGTATTACATATCACGAATAAGATACGCTTTTAGTTTCTATTTTTGAGGAACTATTTAGTTAAAGTTATAAGCCCAAAATGGACATAATATGATATTAATTCTACTTCAATCCATGCATTTTATTTCAAATAGCACGGGAAATCTTGCTATAAATTTTGCCCTCATCTTTATAACGTGGAAATAATTTAAAGCTTTATGGGAGAAATTTATATTCAAACAAACTCATATATTTTTATTGTATGCATGAGAATTTCAGCACAAACCGTTTTTCTTTAAAATAACTAATATCCTTTAACTTTGACGGTTGATATATATCGAATCTTTATTCATATTTTTAAAAGCTTATTTACATATCGAAGCTTTATTTATTCTTAACATATAGGGTTTTAGAATAATCTTTTAGCCGCGATATTTTCACAACACTATAATATGAGATTTGATTATACAGATAGATAAAACTTTATTGAACACCAAAATGAGCAATTACATAAATATGTAATTGTAAATACCTATAAGTATATTATTTACTTAAAAGTGAAATGTTATTTACCTTTTCACTAATTAATACAAATACTCAAGTCTAAGGAAGAGCAAAAATATCCATATTTAAAATACTTTTTAGGCAGCTTTATCGCTTAATTTTTAGATAAGAAAAAAGTACTAGGAACTCCGGTCCTGTGTTAAGCAATGGTGGCATGCGGTGCCCACTATCAATCAACTGATGATTTATATCCTTCGGTGGTGGCATGATGTATCGCCATCCCGTCCCAACGGGCCGAGATTCGATAATTAACTTTTTAAATTTTGATTGACGCCTCACTAAGAAAAATTGAAAGGGTTTTGGGACGGTGCAATGTTGAATTAGTGGTAGCTTAGTGCCAGGATCTTCAGACTGATTTTTGGAAATATCCATACGTCTTTTCATTGCGAATCTGGCTAGCAGGCACATAGCTCGGCTCATGGTTCAACCAACGCGTTGCCAGCCTTTAAGATGGGATAAAGCGGTTGGTATAGGAAGATAGACGATATCTTACGATAAGATTGGATATGAAATTGAAAAAAAAAATTACGCCCGAAGTAGTTAATACAACATAATTATAAGATATATTTTAGTGTTTGGCTCTAATGTTTAAATCCCAGTAATAAAATTTTATGTGTACTCCAAAATTTTTGAACCTCATATGATTTTTTTTGTGAAAAATTTCCTCAACCTGATAACCCTGTTTAATCGTTAACACAGTCGCGTCTCCAAGTCGCGTTCCTAATGACATGAGGTCAAATTCTGGTAGGAAAGCAACCATTTTGGTAGTATTCCGACCAGTTCAGTTTATATCGGTACAATTACCACGCGCTGACGGTGAAGCAAAACGTCATGATGAAACGAGTATTGAGATAACCAATTAATGAAATCCGCCAAATCCACTTCGGATAAGTGTGACGAGTGTATTATCCGATACCCTAAAAATGACCGCAGTATGACATTTATGGGCTGCTATTATATCATATTATAGATGATTCATATATTCAAAATGTTTCTATTTCTACTAGGTCACCCGGCAAACGTTGTTTTCCTTAAAAAAAATCAGGAACGTGAAAAACACTTTGCGACCTATTCTCATACCTACCAAACAAAAAAATAATTGAAATCAGTTAATAGCCGTAACACGGCATATTTATATATAAGTTAAAAATATTTTATAAAAAAACAAAACTTGTTGCTTTGTCATTTAAACACTAATATGTTTACAACTCGCATTACCTCGCTATTTTTTTAAAAGTAAATACTATTTTTACCATATTTATTTAAGATTAACAATCGGCAATGAGTGCGGAAATTAATGTATGTTTATAATAACTATCAGTTCTCTCACAATATTTCATTGATCATTAGGCACATGACAATTGTAATAAGCCCATAACACTACTTAAAAGCTACACGCAACTGGATTAACATAAAAATGTTCATAAACATTATAATTCACATCTCAACATTACCATTCCTAACGAAATTAGAAAGAGGTTTACGGAGTTGAATAAATCAAGTACAATGTTCAGTAAAGTTCGTTAGGCGATGGCTCTGCGGGGTGCTTCGAGTCCCGGCCGAGGCAAGTGGACCAAGGCAACCCCCTGTAGGTGGTTATTTTGACATGCTGTATAATGCCGCGCCTGGTTTGATATATCGGGAATGCTTTTGTAGTTAATATCATTGTAATCGGTTGTACAACGTTGTAATTTGTTAGAACAAGGGTTTAAAGTTTTTTTTATTACTGGATTGGCTACCTACGAGATGGATAGTGGTTATTGTTGCCTATGGCATTTGTGTCAGAGGTGTCAGGCCTCGACGGAATGTTATGACACTTTTTTGAATGAGCCTGAGAGAATGAAAATCTCGCTAAAGTCTTGAATGTATGAATGAATAACCTTATTGCACATATACATAATGGTACCATGGGTGGTCTTCTCGCCACAGGCAATCTACTCCAGGCTACCCTACAGAGTGATCGTAAATACTAATTTCACAACATTTCGTGTTTGTTTCGTATTGTGATTGAAAAACAGCTATAGGATGCGCCTGTAATTATTCTCACATAAGGTCCAATCCGGGCAAAGCGTATGCCAGTATACTATACCGCTTAAAATAGTTTGATTTAATCAAGATTATTATTGTTACAATTAATACGAAAAATTGAGATTATCGATGTGTAAAACCCTCCAACCCGCTTTGGACAAGGACGAAGGAAAACAGACGCATGTCTTTTGAGAATGTTTAAATTACGTTCAATATAAGAAAGCGCAAGCCGTAAAACGTTAATATTATATAAGCATAAAGACAACTTTGAAGATTTTATTAAGAAAATTAAATATTATCTTCTAATGCCCTTGAATTCATATACACTTTTAATTATGGCCATGCACGATTTGTGTGTCTAGTCAGCAAGAAATGTTTATGTATAACTAGTTATATTCAGGTTTTAAAATATTTTTCAAACAAGCAACTACCCGGTTATAAAGCTGGATCTATATACTCGCACTTCACAGAAACTACAGTACGCACACGATACTACAACAAATTGTGGTCTTTGAATGACGCCAACGTTAGTTCATAGGGAAACTCGAAAAGGCATATTTCACTAAACAAGATAAACAATAAATATTCCCTAAATATTGTTTATTTTAAAACTTTTTAAAATTAAATATCATTCTATAATTTGCCTTCAAAAACTAGAAATACACTATTTAATTATTCTATTTAATTTTAGCTTAACACAAATTGTGTATTTAACCAGTGTCACATGCTCCTGATACTTTAATTTTCAATGTTGTTGATGTTATAGCAGATTAAATAAACATCACTTTTACATCTTAAGTAATTCAAAAACACTCGTACGGCGGTTAAAGATGACTAGTATCTGGTAAGAGCCCGGCTTCCTTCGCTTTCCTTTACTTTTCAAGTTATACGTCAATATAAACCATTATTTATCATGAGAATAAACCGATAATCTACCCGTATGCAGATTAACTGATAGAATTTCTAACAGGTGAAATTTTCTCACAGTTAGGCTAGACCGGATTAAGCTCGTTCTCCAGTGTGTTGGCTAAGCTACACATAGATATAAACCACACTAATCAATATATATATGAATGTAAATTTGATGATATTGTTTTTGTCATGATTTTGTCTGAATCTGATCAATTTATGATCAAATCACTACACCTGCACACACTTCATCCTTTTATGATAACTCTTTTACAGTGCAGGCTGTCAAACTTTGGTATGCGCTGCCTCTTACTGTCAGAGAGGCCAAAACGTTTACATTTAAGAACGTACTCAGAAAACACTACTAAATATATCTTACAAATATGTTTGTATGTATATATTTAATTTATAAAATGTGTAGTTTAAGTATGATTGTTTATGATTTTGTTTACCTAATAATCTGCACCACCTACATCGTCAGATTAAGTTAATTATTCCTTAAGTTAGGTTGCCCGGAAGAGATTGCTTTAAGCAATAAGGCCGCCTATTTTTCTACCATGACAATATTCTAGTTGTGTATATTTGAAATTGTATATTTGGTGAGCAATAAAATGTTATCTATTCTATTCCGTTCTATATATATATGTCTATTTCTTTTAAGGAATAATTTAGGATACCCATATCCACGTAAATTTGGGTAGTTTTCGCAGGGTATGGATTTGAATTCACGCAAGTAGCTGCGTTGAAAGCCTAATCTATTTCTCTAAAAAATCTGTATCCGGATTGATTAAATGTGCATCAGGGTGATTATCAATATTTTTTATAACTAGTCTAATGTGCATAACATGATTTATTTTACATTATTATTCATATATGATATTTGTGCTACACTGTACACAATGTATATTAGATAATACATATTATGTATTATTTATATACTTTACTCTTGGACACTGGTGGCTGTCAGCAAATTTCCCGACATCAGGTGCCACTTTTAAATAGATTCCCTTCTATTAGGTCCGCAATAAAAATAATAATAATATATCTGCTTAGTATAGTGTTCAATTTATACTAGGCAACAAATTCTTCTGTTTGCTGCCTAACTATCACATAAACTTACAATGATATAGCTATGTATATAGCTTCCAGTATACGACATGACTTATTAAATCATAGACGGAGTAATGTACGCTATGCGCAGTTACTATGCTAGTAAGAACCTGTTCCGCTGCCGGTCGTGCCCTCTGTGCCGGGCCTTATTACATATCTATAGTTTCACTTCACTTCCATTACAGTCAAATTGTGAATTAGGCCTAGTTTTAATAATAGTTAAATCTAGAATATCAAGTATTTGTTTAATTCCGATTACAACAGTTTACAGTATTCTACTTTAATCAGTGTTTTATCGTTAATAATAGTGAAATGTTTTTTTCAACTTTACGCAACTCTTAAACACTATCTACATTTTGACGGTTTTAATTTTTTATTAATTATTTTATTTTTAATTTAATTTTAATATTACTATCCACTGATGGCAATTGTAGTTTTTTGATAGCCATAGTTTGATAATTATATTTTCTTTTACAATAATGTGTTAAAAGTATACCTACTTTAAATTAAACGCAAACACGCTTAAAACTTAGTTAAATTTTGTGGAGCCACTTTTACAGTATGACCTTTTCCTAACTTTTGTAAACTGTCATTTTATTTCAATGGAAAGGTGCAAAATGTTAAATTTATTCTACTGAATACCATATAATACATTAAAAAAACAAATGCTTTTTAATCGCCATAAACTACTTCGATTTTCAAACCTATAAATAGAAATTCCAAATTTAAAACCGCCATAAAAGAACTATCAACGGTAATTAAAATTCTCGACAAAAATGACTTCCTTGCGTTCCAATTCACATAATTTAATTCTGGAACGCGTTATCAAAAGAGATACAACACAAGATACTTAAAATAAAATTCGTTATATTTATTAGTAAATCGTTGACAGCTTAATGGCCGGAATGTTTCGATCAACAACGAATGTTAGACAACTAGATGCGATACAAAACAAAAACTAATTTAATATGGTAATGCCGGTGATGGCTCAATAAAATTAACGATAACATATTTTAATAATCATGATGGGGTTGTAAATAAAAACAACTGTTTTACTCTTAGGTATGTAATCGATTAACCAGTTATCGATTCAAAGAGCGATGGGTTTATTCAATTCGGACCGATGTTTAGTCTCTGATTTTCAATCTTGCTTCTTGTTTGCCAAAAACTGCTACATCAAAAGTTGAAATAACGTGTTTTTACGTTAAGACTTTAAAAGAATTTACGATATCGGAACATTGCCAGAACTTAGTCTTTCAAGTCTTAAGAGATCTCATGTTTTTACTGTCCCTAATAATACTATTATATTCATCTGGCGTCCACATCTATATGTCAGTCTGTCTTTACGTCCGTCATTACATGTGAATCATCGGTATCGTGCTTCGAGAATTTCGTGAGGTCACAGTTTACTATAGCGGTTTAGGCGCCCTGCGGTTGTAACGTGGATAGAGATGGTGCTATACGATTATGCACGTGTGTGAAAGGGAGACGTGATAACCTCTCTCTCTAGCATCGACCGTTTCGTGACCCCGTAGTTAATCACATATCTGCAAGCGCATTATGATTATCGCAAGGTTCGTTTTCTCGTACGGTGTTTGTGGTCACTGACTCTATGTTTTTGGATTATTAATTAATTTAGTTATATCGTTTGAATTCTACACATTATTTCAATGTAAAATGTTGTTTATTTCGTTTTTGATTTGCGTGATATAAAAAGCTTGTCCAACCATCTTCGATCTTTTAGGAGATCTCTGTTAAATTATAATTAAATTGGCCCTTTTTTAACGAGGGAAATCGGATTGAGATTTACCACTACGAGGGAAGCGCGATGGGGACGTGTGGGATTCTCCACATTGAGGTGTTAATAGCACCTCCGCGGAAATGTAACGACCATCCGAATCCTGTAATCCACTAAAACCCCTGGATGTTCTTCATCTTATGTCAGAAGCAAAACCAACTCCGCGTACCCTGGCAGCCTTTGAGGCTATGGACCTCTTGCCCACTGCCTAGGGGAAGCAAATCCCCGGCAAATCGATTTTTCTGGATTATCTCTGTTACTAATCCAGCACAGGCGACATAGATGTATTGGTCATTTTTGGTAAAATAACATGAGGAATAAGACTCGCTCTTTGTTCTTTGATCTCAGTGATGAGAAATCCATATTTCCTAAAG
This sequence comes from Dendrolimus punctatus, assembly GCA_012273795.1. Classification (NCBI taxonomy): domain Eukaryota; kingdom Metazoa; phylum Arthropoda; class Insecta; order Lepidoptera; family Lasiocampidae; genus Dendrolimus; species Dendrolimus punctatus. The sequence continues at coordinate 18,663,976 of CM022541.1, forward strand.
TTGTAATGTGAAATTCGAATTGTTGCCGTGAAAATAATAATTGTGTAACCATGCTTGTATAATTTGCGTAATTTTATGCCACTTCCGCATTCTCCTTGTAGCATAGAACAGGTTCTACAGAATACAGGTATAACGAATACTTATTAGTAATATGTTTTCGATCATACAAGTATATAATCATTTTGCTAAGCAGAGGCTGATCTATGTATGTTATAGATTAATAATTTGTTATGCTTTACATAATTTATCGTCCTATAAACTTCTTAAGTCAAAGATTTTAAAATGTTACTCCCGTAATTTAAAAATTAAGAAGGACACAATTAAGGTGATATTGCCATATAAATGGATTAATTGTGTGAAAGACGACATGAGATTTGTAGTCAGACAGAGGAAGTATGCCAGACTAGAGGGGTATGGAAGGAAAGACATACTATCCTGACCCCGAATTATTGGGTTTCAAGTTGAACTCTAATTTCTCTAGTCTTGGGGCTTGTAAACGTAACACACCCGTTGAAGGCAGGTAGGTTTTACTACTGTAATGTTGATGAAATTTTTTGTTCAACATTAGCATGTGATTATTATAATATTCTATTAGAAAAATTATCTAAAGGGGCTGCGTATCCCACAGCTCTGGGACAATAGTGAAGTAGTCTGGAGCTCTGGGTTTTGGACTCACTGCGACTGCCATTTATCGATAACAAAACTGGATGTTCCTTATATTCACCAAGAACCCGACCCTTTGCTGGTATAGGTTGGTCTGTCCTTGTTGTGATTACAAAATCACAGCCATTCTATAATATGTGTTTGGGAGTTGTACCGACTTTCTTGACAACAAACTGAGACAACGCAAAATATTACGTGGTCCATCCGGGATTTTGGAGCGAATGATAACTAATGTAAAGACTCTCTTCTTATAATACTATACATGTCTATCCAGTTAATAGATGCAATATAAACCTTACTCAACGTAAAAGTATACCACACACAAAGCGGATAATTTATCAATTACAAAGCACGTGCCCACCACAGCATAAGTATCCAAATCTCAAGAATAACATCCCAAGAATTTATCTCGTGACGATAAATTTAATTGACTGTTCTGATTTGGTTAACTTTTAAGTCTCCCGTAACTTTGAGTTTAGGGTTCCTTAGCCTGAAATTTTTAAAGGAGATGAAAATCCGATACCACCCCAAGCAAAATGAACCGATTATATGTATTTTTTATGGTTGTTGATACTTTTCCGTTATTTAAATAAAATACCTACAAAAACCTTTCAGTATCGCAAAAGAACTGGTGTAGTAATGTGCCGCAATTGTTAGCATTGGGTTATTATGCATTTAACACTAACACCCTGGAACTCAAATATTTTTCTTTCGCCAGGCACTCCAACTATAAAAACAAAATACAACGCACTGATTGTCAAAGACAATATAAATAATAATTTTCCATATCGGTAATAAGTTTAGATATTACGATATCGAAAATCCATCTACAGTGACGGAGCAAGACCTAAATATTATGTGGTCAACATTCACTTTGCGAGGCCCTCTGGGCCATAATAGTTAACCCAAATGTCGCTGGCCGAAATAAAAAAGAATTTGATATGAGTTAGGATTACTGTTTTACACTAATAAAAAAATTGACATTTTAAACGCGACAAAAATGTTACCCGTCCTATCTTCGAGGTGAGAGGCCGTAAGCAATGACCCACGTCACCTACGCTTTACTTTTTGTTCTTCTATCCTCTAAAATCGGAAGGCCCGAGACCAGCCCTTTTTTGAAGTATTGTATTAACATGCACTACTAAACTTCCCTGTTGCTATCACGATGACATCTTTAATAGTTCGGCCACGATGCGATGGACGGGAGAAGGCAAAGGGATGTGGTAGAAGAAGCAAGGGAAGAGTAACTTACCTTGCCACCAGTCCAACGCCACTGCAATCGTCCTCCGGGGGTTCACACACTCACTAGGATTTGCTAGGAGATTTTTTTAAATATAGTTATTATAATGCTTTATTTCAATATTGTGTTCCAATCATATTACATGCAATAAGTGATATTGCATATTTTTGGGGGGTAGAAGTGCGCGGGGGGGAGCTGATCGTGGTGGGGCTCATGGTTTAGTCACTATGAGTCACTTCGACGGAAGCGTCGCGCATTTGCTGCGCATTTACGAGAACTCTCGTTCATACATCGTTACCAGGCGTTTATATTGTTCTGAATATGGACTACGGCAAATTAGTGAATCTCCGAGTGCTAATTTAATTAAAATATGGGTACAGCGTTTTGAAGAGACTGGTTCAACGTTTAAACCACAAGCAAAAGGTCGTCCAAGAACATCTAGGACCGACGACAATATTGAGAGAGTTATGCAGTCTGTACGAGGAGATCCACAAATGTCTACTCGCAAGAGATCGTCTGTCTTACACTTATCGCGACGAAGTTTGCAACGAATTTTAAACTTGAATCTTAAACTGCATCCTAACAAGTTGCAGTTAACACAAGAATTGAAAGAGTCTGACTTCGGAGCAAGGCTCGCATTTGCTAATGAAATGCTTCGATTTTCCAATTTTGACAATATCCTTTTCTCAGATGAGGCCCACTTCCATATCAATGGGTTCGTAAACCGTCAAAATTGTCGTTACTGGAACAGTGAGAATCCCAAACTCAAGCACCAGAAACCACTGCATAGTCCTAAAGTGACAGTATGGGCAGCAATCTCTGGTAGAGGAATAATTGGACCGTTTTTCTTTGAAAATGCGCGGGGGCAAAACGTCACTGTTAATACCGAACGCTATGTTGCGATGTTGGAAGGTTTTTTGCCTCCAGAGCTTGAAAATTCAAGAATTGTGAATTCTAGGACTTGGTTTCAACAAGACGGAGCTACCTGTCACACATCAAATGACTCTATGGCGGTTGTGAAACAGATGTTCCCTGGCAGACTGATTTCGAAAAGAGGTGATATCCCATGGCCCCCACGTAGTCCAGACGTGACGCCTCCTGACTTTTTTTGTGGGGATACCTCAAGAACAAAGTCTACAGCAATAATCCGAAAAACATCGATTAGCTCAAGGAGAATATCCGTGGTGAAATGGCAGCAATTACATCAACATTACTGAAGAAAGTTTTCAATAACTTCCGTTTGCGATTAGAGGAGTGTCGTCGTAGAGAGTCATCATTAGCGATGTACTCAGACATTACCTGATAACAATACATATGCACGTTCTATGAACGGTTGAACGTGTTGTATTGCGCATTCTTCATTTGAAAGTTTATTCTTTTCTTGATGGCAAGGATGGGGAGGAAAAATATATAAGGTGTTCCTAGGCACCGTCAATTAGAAAATTGCAACGGCGGCGCTAAAAAAACACGAGTACCACACCACCGTTTTAGGATATATTTGTCTATCCCACGAAAACGACGTCATTTGACGAGATAAAATGTGTCTAAGTGGTTGACCGGATTCATAAACCAGATCTGAGTCGAGTTTCATTTAAATGCGTCTAGTAGTTTTTACATGATGCTCTAAAAGACAGACAAACAAAAATTCTAATGTTGCATTTTCGGAATCTACTGGTCCTGATTTTTCACATTTTTAATTGATACAGACTCGAATCCTCTACAGGTTTATTATATTATAAATCATTATATTGTACAACGGAACCTTCTTCATATCTTGCTATTTGAACATTATCCGTTTAATATGCTTCCAATTTGGATGCTCTCTGTGGGCGGCTTTGTTTACCTTCTTCAAGTTAACTTTACTTAAAGATAATGACTATTAGCATAAGCTTTTTAATACGACATCGTTTGTAAACCAATAAAGTTAGGAGTACAATCAAATGTTAAGATAAAGACAGATATTGACCATTGGATGACATATTAAAAAGCAAACGAGCGAACGGTAGTATTGTTTCTACCAATGATTTAGCAAAGCTTTTCAAAAACATTTTATTTTACCACTAATTTAATGTCTCGTTTACATTATACCCATTTTCTCAGCAGGAAGCAATGAAGTGGCGAGAGGAATTGGCAGTATGTAAACACAACATAATGTCGAATATGACATACTCGCGCTACCTTTACCGTTTCCTTACCGTTTTCTTTCTTCTTGCTGTGGAAGTGGACATATAAACAAAGAGTTAATCTTTGCTTAAAGAAATCCGAATGTTGGGCTGCTAAGGCACTAGACCAAAAACAGAACTATTTAGTTTGCCGTTTGATTAAAACCTACAATAAGGATGAAAATTCTGTTACATAATCCAGCTTTCACTTATTTCACATTTGTTGGAAGATTATTTTTAAACTTCTTAAATAATTGATATTAAAAAGATACACCAATAATACGAACTTTAAAAAACGCTCTTATCAAATCTTGGAACAAAGGAACTAATTTCACCGAATACAAAAATAATCTCTGAGACTACATTTATTAAATAAAAAATTTACAAACACACTTTCTCATGAATATATTGTTTTAAATCGATAATAAACGTTTAATCTTAATAAAAAAAGTCGAAGAAGATTTATACATTTTATCATTTTTAAAAACGGAACAAGAATACCACACTATCCGTCAATGCCTTATGTCACAGACTAAAAACTTTCTATTATACATTTACAAACTTACAAATCTAAACGTTATATTAGAAACAATATATCTAGCTGTCTTTGAGCCGAGAATTTCCTAATGATATCAAAACACCACCGTTATAACAACAAAAGGTGTATCAATGGTCATTTGTCGTAGTTTGAATATACTTCTAGTGCAGGGACGTGAGTTACAGTCGAAACCGAATGACGAATTCGGCATTCCATTTTCAAATGTTTTTTTTTTCATTAATTGGGTTAATGATCCAGTCGCTTTACGATACAGCAAGATTTCTGTGCAATTTACCTCTTTTTGGGTGGACATATAATGCGTTCTTTGAAGTAAGGTATATAATACGTTACTTCTCAAATTCGATCAGTAAGCTGTATAAAAGATGACCTTAAACTCATTTTTCGACTTGTAGTCTTGAAAATCTAAATAAAGAAACGTGTTTGGTATGAATTATAATAGAAATTGTGTGCCTGTAGAACACGATCATTTTATGTTTCTATCAGTAACATACAAGGAGAATAAGTTGGTACTGAGTATAATAATCGTCAACTCGGTGAAGTTTATAAATCCTTACTGAGATTTTTTACATTTTGATGTTTTATTATTAAAAACAATTTTTAAATCAAAACTAGTCTGCGTTAGTTTTTCTATCATACACACACCGAAATTTTCGATTAAAACTTCGATTAGACGCACCCGAACGCATTTCCCACCACTACTCCGGTCATATGTAGCGCGTGCTTGGCCCATGAAAAATGTCTTACATAAATAACGGATTATCATGCTGTATGGACGTACAGCGATAATGGCTAACAACCAAAATAAATAGGCGAACGGTAAATGAAGATGTGCTCCGGACTTACAAGTTTAAAATGCACAGAAAACGTGGGAATATTCATCGTGTGATGATACAGAAGAGACAGTTCTCTATTTTTAGTTTAGATCTGAGGTTATACAAACGATCCTGTCTGATTCTATTCAAAATTATGAAATATCTCGACGTCCGCGTGTTTTGGTTGGACTACTAGATCAGTGACTACTTTTTTTTACAACATTCTATTAGTGGAGGAACCCAGATTAGATGGGGTCGATGTATCCTTCTGAATAAAAGCACCCAGAAATACAAAATAATAAAAAGACTTCAGATTAACTTAATTTGACATTTCGCACCTTCTGAGATAAACCAATACATTTGTTTTCAAGAGTTTGATGACATCTGTCTTAAAATTACGTTAGCTACCAAATAAATTTGACACTTTCTTGAAATTCCATTTAAAAATTTCGATGCCGTTTAAATTTTCCGTTACCATGTCTTTTGCTTGTATACATCTATACACATATAAATAAAAGTGGAGTGTCTGATTGTAATATTGAAATAACCGCTTTTTACTACATGCATATGAATATATATACAGTACATACACCAAAATAAAATTTTATACAATTTTTGTCTGTCTGTCTGTTTTTCCGGCTAATCTCTGGCATGGCTGGACCGATTTCGGCGGGACTTTTATTGGCAGGTAGCTGATGTAATAAGAAGTAACTTAGGGTAGTTTTATTTTAGAAAAAATCTTTTATTTTGGAATTATGACGATTTTCAATCACAACGCGGGAGAGACCGCGGGGCGCAGCTAGTTGTGTCATAAAATGTGTGTTGAAAAGTCGATGTGATAAGGTTTAAAAGAAAAATGCGATTTTGGAAAAACACGGCTGCGGGAAAACATTAATATTGAAAAAAGATAATATAATTTATTCTATTTGCAAGAAGGCAAATAGTAAAATTTATATATTTGTTTAGTAACGGGTTACTATAACGTTTTAGTACTCTGAATGCGTATACTTTCCTATAAAGTTGTTTAAACTTTAATGCAAGGATTTAATATAGTGATTAAGTTAATCTTGTATCCGCCTTGTCTAATACATGATGTTAAAATATTAACAATGTTTATATTGTACGACAGTACAACGATGTACATTAATTGTGAAATAACTCTTAAGGACCTCCCTATACCATTGTCCACGGCAACTTTGTTTATATATAAAATAAGTATATATTTAATGTTGCCTCTTTTCTATAAGTATATTTATATGAGATTAATGTATAATTAATGGATTTTGTTTCTTACGACTTTAACAATTAACCAATAGCCATGAAATATTAGCTTTCCTAGCTGTGTGTTACTCACGAGTGCATCTACGCTTATGATTTTTGATAGCATAATGAAAAAATGCTGTAGCAGTGAAAAACTTACTAAAATAGCTCAAGTAAGAAAAAACGGATTACCTATACAAATTTTCTTCCCTTATTTCACCTTATTTTACCCCCTTCCAAAATGTTTTGAGATTGAAGGTAGCTTGTCTTCCCTCAGGGTAGGTACAGTCTACCTACACGATTAATTTAATTAGCATCCATTTAGCCGTTTACTCGTGAAAAACTAACAAAAAATTCATTTTAATATAGATATGTACTTCCAATAACAAAGATTTAGATCATAAATTTAGCTGAGCCTCTTAGAAAGTTCAAGAAATTTAATAAATTACACAGTTTATGCACTCTTCTAGACAGCGAAGAATATTGACAGGTTAAAACAGTCACCTCTGTGCTTTTTAGTTTTGATCTTTGGACAACAGCGATACATCCTCATGTATCATTTGGACCTTGTAATGGCCCGACAGCCGAGGAAAGATGAACCTCGCATACTGTTTTCGTTAATGGTACAATTTATAGCTTGTTCCTTTGTTTTTACCTACTTATTTCAAAGAGACAAGACAAACATGGGAGCATAGATGAAAATGTTAGATTAAAATAATTTACGGTGATAAACTTGGTCTTCGTATTAATTATAAACAGAGTTTCTACGTAGAGTTTTGAAACTGTTCTAATTTTTTTGGTAATTGCCGGAGGTACGCAAACTAGCATAGGGCTTTCTTGATGAATAGTGGTTACCATCGCCTATAGACGCTTGCAACACCGGGGGTGTTGCCAACGCGTCGCTGGGAATCACACCAGCCCGGCGTCATTATTGAATATTTTTCAAACACTGACTATGAATGCAATGTAGATGACGTTATTTTTTTTTCGTCAGCAAATAAATTTTACTGTACTGGTACTAAATACAATTTGTCTATACCAGTAAGAATGTATTTTTTTTATTTTGAGAATGAGAGTTCAGATATACAGTAAGACTCTGGATAAGAAAAGATGGCAAAGACACAATACAATTTTTGTATTCGCTGATATAGTAAAATGAGACTGATACGATACATTTTTGATACATTATTAGACCCAGAATTAAACTTTGAGAGTAATTTTAAAATTTCTTTTGTGTTGTTTTTTTTTATTGTAGTGCGTTTAGTTATTTTGCATAAAATAATCGTGTGGTGTGTTTTCATATTTTAACAATTGTTGAAATTCATTAACTTAATTATATCGATTATGGTAATCGATAACTCAATTTATGTGTGACCCTATTTTTTAGATTTCTTGTCTTTTCCATTTTGTAATAGAAAAATATAACGCTTTTTAAACCCATATCTCAGCTCATTACATTTCTTTGATCAAAAAGTCTCTGTTCTTTTTGATATTTTTTAAACTAATGTTTTTTTCTTTTAAACGCGCTATATGCAAGAATTCCAATACAAAATCCATGGATACAAATGTTTCACGATTCGTTGAACCCATCCTTAATTGAGAAGAAGCAATAACTTAATTATACGATACTCATGCTCCGATGGATAATTAGGCTGCTGATGATGATTGAATACCCTCTGGTGATCAGCTACAGCAGCTAATACATTTTAACCTTTTAATCAATTGTGTGAGTAATTTATGTTACGTAGTTATGGTTCCTATGGTTAACGATTGTGAGAAATGTTTCGTCTCTTTTGTATCTCATGGTAATATTGTGTCCGTATGTTGATGATGATTAATAATAACAACAGATTATGAACAGACAAAAAAGATGGTGAAGATAAAAATTATAGTCATGTTTGGAAAGAGTGAAACGATACTCAAGAAAATAAAACTAGCCATGATCGGGAAAGTTGTGATGCTAATAATTTTAACTCAATCAAAAATATATATAGCTAACTACAATAAAATAGACAACAAATTAAGTCTCAAAAAGTAGGTTATCATAGCCAATAATAGACGAATATTTTTTTGTGCATTTTGAGGAATCAACAAAATTGATCCCTGTAAACATACACTTGAACCATTAAATACTATCCTGTTCTTTCAGTTCTGTGCCTTTCACCAAAATGATTGAATTTGGTAGATCTGTCTAATATCAGCATTTCGTACATAGTTCCATACTGAATTAAAGATAAGATGTATCAAAAACGAAATATCCATTAAAGACAAGTAAGATATAGCCTTAAACCTAGTCATAGTCTAGTTAACATGGATTTGACAGTGGCATTCAGAAAAACAACAAAACATAGAAAGTTTCTTTTTTCTAACACAGGGGTATGTCTTTTCTTGCGACTCGCAATGTGTCCAGACCGAAGCCTCATCAAAATAGTGACTACATCTGATCTGGTTATATTCAATCCTCCAAACCACCCACTAAACTTACCTGCGTGCCGATGAGAGAATGCACTGAGACGGAACGAGACAGATTATATGCCTTAGGTAGTTCACTGTGAATTTCTAGTGCTCCAACTTGGTACTAAGCCCAGAGAAGCAACGCCGTACGTACAGTTGAAGTGATTCTACTGATATCCCTGTAAACAGTGGCCCTCTACACAGCAGCTTCCGCTTACCAAGTACGACTGACAAAATAGATGTAGATAAATGTGTTAAAGCTCGAAGCATTGTAATAAGAAATTGAACAATAACAATCTTAGTAGTTATTTACCATATTATCAATATGATTCTTTCAATTGATGATCTAAGCCGATTGTCATTTAACCCATCAGTTGAAGAATGTTATTTGACTTGCGTAACACGTGTTTAACACATAATTTTTACAATTATGTCTATGTCTATTATATTTTTTTATTGAAATAACTTACCATTTTTTAAGAAATTTAAGGAGTATTGGACCTTATAGCAAAGACATAGATGTGTTATATACTGCATTCTAGTTTTTGTATTTGATAAATAGGTACTTATCTGTGTAATAAGATCTTGACACAGTTTCTCAAAACAATATGTCAGTCTCTGCGATTATTAGATGATCTAGTACTAACGAGGTACAAGGAGGCACTCAAAAGAAAAAATCACATTTTTACCATACCTATTTTAAATCGTTTTTTGTTTGTATTCTGATTGATTTTGAAAATAACGACAATTGATGATAATTATAAAACTTAAATGAATGATGCAGTAAAAAAGCGAATATTAAATTTTTTTATACATGAATATAAAATTACTATATAATAATAGTAGTTTTTTATTCGTTACCAGAAAAACAGGCGATGATCTTAAACCACACAGCTTTGGCATTTGTTTAAAAAACAGTTTTTTTAATGCCTTTAATAGCCTGGAACATGTCTTTAAGCATACGTGCTTATTTGTGTACTACCGTCACATCGTTATCAATGCGTTATAAGATCTTTATATGAATAGCAACGAAATTAGGGCAATACTAATCACATGATTTAAGAGATTTAGTCATTTTGCTATGCAGTTTATTTTCATAAAATGTACACACTTACATATTTTCAAGTCTTTTTCTCATGGGGGTAGGCAGAGACTATGGATCTCCACTTGCGACGATCCTGACAAACAACTTTCGCTTCATCTACTTTCACTAACCTCTTCATACATGCACGTTTATTTGAGATGCCTTTTACCTGACCTCTCTTTAGCATTTCTAATAAAATTCGAATATTATATTTGTTAAAAATAAACAATAACAATTACTTCTCTTCTAAGTCTATCTCTCACTACTCAGGATCGTGACTTTGATGGCAATGAATGATTTATCTCCTACAAAAACCAAAAAAACATCCGAGAGTGATTGTTTATGTTCGGCATGTATGTATGGAAATTCTCAGTGGTTTGATGAAATGTAGCTTGTTTAGTTCCTACAAGAACTCCGTCGTTTGGCACCAGCATGGAAGAAATAGTACATTACGGTACTAGTGTGTAACATTGGTGATTACCGCCGAGGCGCCATTGAGACTCGAGCCGTAGGCGAGGGTCTTAAGAGAGCCGAGGACGGTAATCATCAATACACACGTGTATTATACGACGTTTTTCAACACACTTGTGAATAAAATAACTACAAAAACTCATTTTATTTAGTAGATAAAATAGATATTTTTCCTTGGAGTTTTCAGGTAGTAAACTTTCCATAACGTTAAGGGCTTCACATCTTATATCGGGCGGTGTACAACATAAATCATTTTCTTCGTAACTAGTCCTTGTAGACATTTTAATTAATAAATAACTATAATTTCAACAGTGAAAACGAGTTGTGAAAAATGTTTCGCTATGGCGGGAAAAAATAATCAGTTTTCTTATGCGCGCGCATTGCGATCGGCCACAGACTAAAGGGTGAGGTTTTTTTTTATTTTCCGCATAGGTTTGCGCTATTCTGCACGTACAAAGGGAATTAAAATTTTTATACAGAAAAAAAAATATATATGAAGTTTATTTATTAAACACGTACGAGTTAAAATTATCTATTTAAATAAGAAGTTGCATGAAATAAGCAAGCAATAGGAACATTAATTTAATTGTTCTATAGAACACGATCTTTTTTTTGAATAAAAACTTTTTTAAGAACAAAGCAACTCAACCAATAAATTAAAAAAAAAAACTATAACTCACTAGGAGTTATATTTTTACTCACAGTTTTATAATGGGTGTCATTCTCTGCCTAGTTACGGTGACCATAGAGCCACTTTATGAGCAAGTGTGTTGAAAAATACTTTTTTCCATAGCGTCACTAAACAATCTACTTGGCTAGATTTAACAGTTTCAAAAGATCTTGTATACAGAACCGTTAAAAATTCGGAAATCGTTGTTTATTAACCTATCGTTATTTTTGTCGCATAATTATATAAGAAGTTATAATAGTATATATTATAACTTCTCGAAGAAGCCGCAATGAATTTCTCACAACTACAACATAGCATATTGTTATACTATGTTGAAAATATTGTTGATTTTGGTATTTATTATTTATTATCTTCTCAATATTGTTGATTGTTTCGATTTTAAAATGTTTTTAATAACAATTTCAAGGTTATAAGGTCATTAAACAATAGTTTGCGTCCACCTATCACGTATATCAAATATATTTTTAATTAACAAATCTTAATTAAAATTATACTCCTTTTCATGTCATGATGCAATCTTTGGCGTCTATTGAAACGTCAAACTGTCTGGTAGATGGATGTTTATGAAAATTTCTTGCTCAATAACACATTGTGGGTTTTTACATAACATTGTATTTTTTATCAATTACTAGTGAAACTCGGCCAATCTTCCCTGCGGCTCAGTTTGATATTAATTATTTATCATAGAATACAACCCATCTATGACTTTTAAATTTTGCACACATAAACACCTGGAAGCTGAATTTTTATAATGTTAATTTTTCAAGTGGACCTTCAAAGCCAAATCCTAAAGTATACGAAAGAGAGTATTTTTAAATGAATAACAGGATTTTGATGAATACTAAAGTGGTATTATTAGATTCTTAAAAAATCGATTACGCTAGTCAGGAATCGAATCGACTAATTTTGAAGAAAAAGGCAACCTATTATTCAATTCATAGTGTAGCTTATAATAATCAATGTCTATGAAGTACACATTGTAAAATACGCCTTTAATAATTATATTTAGATTCTGTGGGGTTTGATTGCCATATCAAGCTTTGGGAAGCCATCAATGGTTTCTGGTGGTTTTCTGGCTTTTACGACCTCGTAACCTTGCCCTGATCAGACGAGCGAATGAGATCGCGGAGAGCCGGTAGCTAGGTGCGTTGATGGTATAAAAGTCCTATGTAACAGGTATTATATGCAAATATATTTTTTTAATTAAATTTTTACCATACTCGTTAGTATGGTAAGCCCTCGATAACGTCTGGGACTAACATCGCTCTGCTCGTTTGAAAAAACTAATAACCGCGCGTGTATCTGTATAAATTATAGTATAGTAGTATTGAAATGAGACAAATATATTGATAAAACCACTTCCAAGGAGGTTCGATTGTTTAGCTTATTTATTCTCGTAATGTGAAACTCCTTGGTGGAATGTATATTTTTTTTTCATCTAAGGACCTATTTTCCGCACATACAATGGGTATGGTGCGCAATTTTAATTTTCGAATAATGTATGACAGGCTTTGTAAATGCATTTCTCGAGCAAGTGTGTTGAAAATGATTAAAAACAACCTCACTTCCGAACACACAGGTACTTGAAACACATTACATCACGTTGTTATTATAACAAGACATAAAATAATTACTGTCCAACTATTTACCTAAGGCCAACAATTTGCGTGCTTGAATAATTATGACCATGTGCTAATTTATTTCTTTGAACCAATTTAATGGCGATTTAACAATAATCAATTCTTTTGAAGTAATTTTATGTGTTCATTATAATTACTAGATATGAAACTACGTCGCAATTATGCGAAAATTCATTACCAAGTTTATTGCTATATCATATTATATGCTATATAAAAAAGATAGGACATATATACAAATTACATGTATAAATATACTAAAAATTAAAATATTATTATAATTAGTGAAGGGGTCGGACGACTTTATACTTAATTTTTTGTTTTATTTGTGTGTGGGGTCGCGACATAAAAATTGTTGAGAAACAAAACTTTAAGCGATGCATTATTTTAACCAAGACAATATCGTAATCGTACATTTTTGTAAATATTTCGCACCCGTAAAATTATAGAGACTTAAATCAGAATTTTGAGTCACTGGATTTAAATACCTTTTTATAAAAATAAGGCAGAAACTTTAATAATTAGATTTTTAAAATTAGGTCTCTATAATTCTAAGGGTGCGATTTGATAAGTAATAAAGTGTTATTTATGTATTCATGCATTCATAAATTAAATCAAAATTATAACCATTTCACGAAAACAATCAATATACATCACAGAAAATAACGATCATCTGATTACAGTCCCACGATAAAGTTAATTACAATAAAGCCTAAATTAAAACTTTTTACTGCTAATAAAAAGTATGACATGACGACATATCTTCATGGGAGAAGTCACGAAAATATATTCGTCTTTGTCACCGCATCGGCCTAATGAAGCTTAAACAACCGATTAATGACTGATAATTAACTATTTATTTTAATTAAGGCGTGAAATTACGGCAGCTCGAGTGCCATGTAAAACCAACATACTCTATAACTCGTTTATTTAAATTCAAGAATCAGTACGAAGGAATACTTTTTTTATAAAGAATTATTAAGTTAATTCTTATTTATATAATATTTTATATACTTACACGTTTATTATTGAATAAAATATATTTTAAGTCACTGCATATCGTCTAATATTTATGTATACCAACCATCGCGTCTTAGCAATAAGACCGCTCATTGTGCAGCACATTTAGAATTTTTCAGGCTTAAGTTTTTTTGCGATTCTGTAATGGAGTATAATAGAGTGATATATATCACTTTATTTAATACAATTAAATAACTAGAATCTATTTTATAACATTAATAACCTAAAAGTTATAATATCTTAAAATAAACTATATATACAAATATATATTATTGAAGACTTGAATTTCGATCATTATAATTAGAATTAACTATTATAAATATACCATTATTGGCACTAACCTCACTTATTAGCACTCTATTAATTTTTTCAAAACATTAAGAAACCTTGTTATTTTATAATTATTTTGTTGCCATACAATGTTAATAATGATACTAATGTATTGCTAAAAAATAAAAATAAAACATTAAGATTTTATTAATATCTTGAACAAAGTTACAGAGCGCTTATTACTTTGGGTCCTAATAATGGTATAGTTTTTCTTATATCGTAAATATGTTTTCAGTTTTAACTAGAAGCCGGCCAGCCTTTTAGGTGTGCATGTCGCTGTTAGTAATCTGCTGCATAATCTATCAATTTAGATTTATTTATTTAGCTTATATTTATTTATTTATTTTATATTTAATTTATACTGCATTTTTAGGAGTATTTGATAATCATGAAATTCTTCATATATTTACAAACATAAACCTTAAAATTTACTTTCACATTGTAATAATTAGGTATGAAAGTCAATTGTTTTCTTTATAGTTTATTTTTAATTTGAAAATTAGAATTAAATCTCTGTTCTTCGCGAGTCCATTTAGATAATGCGTCAATGCCTTATTAATTATCTTCCATAAAATAAACCAAAAGTCAAAAGCTTGTTCGTGCTTAATTAATTGGTTTCCAAAGCAGCGGTTGATACTTTTACTAAACGCAATACGTTAAAACGTTTTTAAAGTCTGTTATTTATTATTGAACAATAACGCTCGCGCCGTTTACGGAGAATGTTATTTAATTATTATAAATTCATATTTTCAAAATATTATCTTTTTCATTAGAGATTATTGCTACTGGTTTTATGGACTGTCAAAGGATTTTTAATATGTAAATTATGATTTGTGTTCACAAAGTTAATACTTTGTGAGATAACATTATTTATATTAACACCTGTCTGACAACCGCAATGGCCTGGGGTCAGACCATGACTGTACCACATTAATTTTGTTAATTCGAATCTCAGTTTTCTATATTTAGTTTTTGCTTTCCACGCGGCTTTCTTCGTAAGAGTTTCACTTTCTTTATTGCACTAAAAGTCTCTGTATTTTTGGAAAGAATTTTTTTAAGATTTTTTTAAATGCTTAGAAAATGTTCATTCATTTTAAAATTTTATTTTAACCATTTTTTTATTTAAATCAAATTATTATTTTTAAATATTCGTTTTACTGGTCGTTATAGGTTTCGATTTTTATTTTCGTATTTAATTCAAACAAAACTTTCATGTATTAACGTTTCTGTATACAACTACTATTGTTATTTCCGTTTCTAAAATTTTAGGTTTAAACTTTCAAAGTTTATGTAATGCAATGTACCAAATAACACACACTATAAAAAAGCATATTTTGTCATTCAGAAGGATGGCCATCATTTAAAAACCAATTCAAACAAGATAATTTTACTATATTATACGACCATGAAAGTGCTGTTGAATCGTCTTTGACTCATCCGCCATACAGAATATTTCCATATGAAAGTCAATCTATAAATTCCATGAATTTTAATGCATACGAATTTATTAATAATAACTTCAATTACGTAAACGCAGCCACGAATTTAACTACTGTAATATATTTACAGTAAACTGACGTTCTCTATTATTGGTACCGTTATTAAGTAGCCATTTATTTATAATATAAACATTGCTAATTTTCACTTAATCCGTTCAGGAATGCGCATGCGCAGTGGAAATATTCAAATATACACAGAGCAGTGGTATTCAAATTTCTCTATTGGGGACCCACACTAATCGATCAAAAAAGAAGTACTTTGATTTGAGCCTTAATTAGTTTTAAATGGTTGTTTGTTTTGTTTACTACATATAATTATTTAAGTAGTTTTTTCAATTACTATTTGCATACTTGATTTAAAAATGTATGTAATTAGATTAAATATTATGTCGTTTAATATTTTATGTACCATGTTTTTACTAATGACTTATTTGATTTGATTAGTTTGAAGACATAATTTACACTGACATTTCGCATTTAATACAGGGCATGTACATATTATATATACTACCACACAAATACATATTAAATGTAGTTAATACACTACTTTCTATTCTTTTAAGAATGGGGAGGCCCAAGCTCAGCATTAAAACTTTTGTTAAATTTATTGTAAGTGGAGAATACTGACCAAACTTAATTGTTTAACTTCAATTGTTCGGTAATTTATTTCATGTTATATTTAATGAAACTACGTTTTGACGGTTTCTAGTCCATGATATTACCGCGCCTGAAACATTAACTGAAATATTATTTTAATAGTACTTACAGAATTGTCAATTACGCAGCCATCTTTTGCCAACTAAAAATAACCATAAATGGGTAATTGAATGAAAAGCTGGAATGAAAATTAGTTCTTAAGACACCATAATACTGAGTTACCAGCCTCGTTGCCGTTATATTTTTGTCTAAATCGTTTTATTTTTTACGTGTAAGTCCTGTTAGTTTAGTTTTTTTTTTGTTTTTTTATGTGCATTCATTCTCGATAGGAAATATTTATTAAGGTGAACGCAAACTATATTTACAGGGGTAAATTAAAACGAACCTTTGAGAATAACTTACTTTTGTGTCGTGGAGAAATTTAAATGAGACGTAGTCATATGTAAATCGCCCCTAATGGGTTTGCTTGTACCTTACGGGAAGCCAGTTTTTGTTACCGCCCATTTACATTAATTTCCATTCATAAAGTTTATTATATGATCAAAATTGTTTATTTTCTAGTAGATATATAACCAAATTAAAGTGTTCGAATTCATCAAACATGTTCTAACATAAATTCAATTAGTAACTTATTAAGGCTTCTGTATTCTTATGATTATTTGATTCATTATTGACAATACTTTCAAATATTGAGAATGATAAATATTTCTTAAACTATTATATTATAAACAATGCAATAAAGAAAACTTAGTTACGTTGTATTCTACCTATATCCTTAAACAATGCTTCTATAATTCTTATTCCATAATATCCTAAACATAATCGTAAATACTTTTTAAAATTATAAGACCTTTGTCTGATTGTTCAAAGACTGTAACTGTTGCGGCGGCGCTGGGTTTAGCGGGAAGCGAACTGTGTTAACTTTGCGGGAAAAGAAGTGTGGGACAATTTTAAATGGGAATCGGAACGAGCAGCACTTACCTGGTTAATGGGAATGAAATGCGGCTCCTCTTCTCCACTATGCACTTCACACGCACTTTATTGTACTTTTATATTTATAGTGTTTTGTATTATATACGTATTTATTTTTAGTATTTTATATGTTTATTATATATTACAATTGCGGCGCGAGCGGGTAATTTATATTTATGTAGTGTGGGCGCGGTATGTATTAAGTTATATTATGTTATTTTATTTACAAGGCGGACCCATTTATTTTATTTTATGATATGACAATGAATGATTGAAGTGACGTGCGAACGGGGAACGCGCCGTCACATTTAAGAATTTTAATATGTCGAAGAAAAGTATGAATAGGTCGAAAGGAGGTTACATGGCGGTACCAGAACGTTCATTAATTTTTAAGTTTAATAATACGTAGTCTTTGAAATATATATTTTCAATAAAGGCTTTATGAGCATACTATGGCCAAATATCATATACTAAAGATGGTCGATTTTTCATTGCCCCAAAAAATCTAAGCGAATCTTGTCATCACGCGCAGATGTTCAAAATAATCCTGAATGCGAATATATACTAAAAAAACAAGTTTTAAAAAAGGTCAGTATATATTGGTTTTTCCAACGCAAATGTTACTTCCCAATCTACTTTACATTATAATCTAGATAAAATAACATGATCACCATAACAACATAATATCCTTAGAAAGGGCACGCATTTTATCTTAATTTCTGAATATTTTAACACTACAAGTTCATAAATTTCTTTTAATATCTTCACGAATAGGAAAATAATACTAAATCTGTTACAAAGATAAAATAAAATTACATAAATACAAGCTACCAATTCGTGTTAAATTTGAAATTAGAAGAAATAAAAAACTATATAATTCACTTGAACAGATATTCTCGATAACCATAACTTTTGGTAAAGTCATTGACATTCTTTATAGTACGCTGAACGGTCGCCTAATTTAACCACGAATAATGGTCATTTGAAAAAAGAATGAATAGATCTTTTATCGTGACGCGATCACGATTTTAGAGAACAAGTGCAGAACATTGTATACAATAAATATTTTTGCCGCGCACCTTTAAAGAACCTGCAAAACATATTAGCGGTATTTTTAAACGATATTAAATTAAGCATATATTATGTATTTTAAGTTTTAATGTTGATATTCATTTTCTTCATTCTTGGTTACTCTATTTCTTTGTTGTTTTTTTTTATGAAGGCATATTTAAATATGCATTCGCATTGTTTGTGAGTCAAGCTTAGTGTATTTTATTTATGAATTTTAGCGTTTAAAAATAATCTTTTACTAATGGATGTACGGCAAAAACGGTCTTATTGATAAATCCGACCCCGGCTAAGTAAGATTCATAAACATGTCCTGTTTAAAATTTAAAAAAGGACTTAATGACCGCTCTTATTAACAATGGCAATTATTATTGGCGTTACAAGAAACTGATTTTCATAGGAAATCGTAGTGCGCAGCATCGTGTAGCTAATCTTAAAAGTCTATAAATGTATGCGCAAGTATGCAAAACATGATTCGATTATTGCCAAAACATACATTTTAATTCTGCCATGATTGGATGCAATGTTTTCTTTTTATATCGAGCAGCGGGTTACAGCTATTTCTCGAGTCGTGACAGCACAAATCATCGATACGAACCGAGACGAATCGTCGTGAAAACACGGATTCATTTAATGGTCGCGTTCGGAAACGCTTCCCAGTCACTATAAAAATCCTAACCACACAGGGTTGCTAGTTTGTGGTTTTCTGCAAACTTGGGCAAAACACTTTGTTTGAAAACTTTCGGAATAAAATATTGTAACTGGTATACAACAATATGACCAAAACTAAAATTCTCTGTTAAATAAGTCCAAGACAATCATAACACCCATAAATATTCCGATGCTGGGCTCGGTCCTCAATTTATAGTGATATGGATACTACACTTGCTACGCATGCCTAAGACTTGATTGATACATCGGTTATCTCATGTCCAGGTGTTATCAAGATCTTTTTCTTCACCGTCTACACTTTTTAGTTGAAACAACATGCACAAGTAGATCAGAAATTTAATTTAATAAGGATTCAAACCCTTTGACATTGGGACGCGAGTGCACTACCACGGTCTGTATAATAATAAGATTATTATAATTTATTCAATATATTATATTAATTCAGTATACTACACCTCTTATGTCGTGGAATCGTAATGGCTAGCGCACGCGTCCCAAACTCAAAGGGCACGGCTTCGATCCTAGCTGAAACACATGTTATATTTAAGCCACCTTGAACAGGCATGGCGGGTATACTGTCCGTTCCCTACAATGGGAGGCCCGAGCCCAACAGTAGCACATTTATGGGCTGTTATATGTACATCTCTTGACGTATGTAACATTCAGAACAAATTATAGTTTAAATGGGTAAGTTTAAGGTATTTGAAAAAAGATGCTGATCATTGTGGAAAAAGATTGGCTGCTATGGGGAAAATCCATACTTAACCTGGTAACCCTGATAAAATTCCTAACCGCGCCAAGTATGCACAGCACTACGTTTTTTGGCGGGAACCATTCCGCGCCGACGCGAATGCTCCAGCACGCGCGCTCTTTATTTTTTTTCTTTCATGCCGGTAAAGCGTAAACAGGTTGTATTATTTTTTCTCTGAATGACAAGTGTACTGGAATTCTTTGTAGCATTTTTATTTCGTTATGGCTTCGTGTTAAACATTATCTTTTATTATTGTCTCTTGTTTATAAAAGTATAAATTGAAATAGTGAAATACGACTCTACGACTATACATACGGCATATGCAAATGCAAGAAAAATTCATGAAAAGAATCTGGAGTGATACGGAATATACTTGCTTATATTTTTTTTTATTTACGGTTGGGCAACTAGACCTTTAAGCCAGGTCTTAATTAAATTAAACTTAACTTACTTATAAAATAAAACCCGAAAATGGAGATGAGGATAACACTGGCCCACAAAAAGAAAAAAGTCTGCACTTTTGTCCAGACCCAAATTATTCTTATGTATTTAGATATAGATATAGTCAGTTTGGTCGTATGGACCAAACTGTAACTATACAATTGTAATCATACATTAATTATAACAACTATACAAGTAGTTACCGCCAAATCAACTATACCATCAATAAGAACACATGTCTTTAACAATAATACTCGAGATGAACATACAGATAATAACAACGATGATCCATTAGGTGTCGACGTCCGTGGGAGAGCTGGCGGCCCACATTCACTCGTTCGCACTGAAACTGGCTAATCACGAGCGCAATTACTCTAATTCACTGAATTATTCCATACACGTAACATTTAATTGAATTGATGAAACACATACAACGTTGAACAGTGATCTCCCTCACATTTGAAGTTGAAATCGATATTTGCTTTGGGATTTACTGCGAAAGGTCGAGATGAGATTTTGAAATAGTTTTTATAAGCTTAAGTTGTAATATCATCGGCATCAGTGCATCTTGTAACTACAGTTTTGGGCAACATTACTTTTTTCAAAATTGTGACATATACAATATACTCGTAATATGTAACAATTCGACGGAAAAATGTCATCAAAAATGTTGTTACGAGGCAGAGTAAATTTTCTGGTCTCATTAGATATTTTAAAAACAAAATACCCTAGTCAGAAATCGAATAGGCTGATTTGAAAAAATAAACACATTCTCTATTATTATCCCAAACCATAGCTTGCAGGAGCGCGGAGTGGAAATACGGCTAGGGTAAGCGTTTGACATACAATACCGTAAAACATAATCATACCGTATGATTTACCGACTACACCGCTGTTAAAAAAACGTAACTCGCGATGTATTTTCTTATTAGGTACTATTTTATTTTTAATTTTGCAATCTTACCGCATATTTTGAAGTAAAAACCGGCCCGCTCGGGTTATAAGTTGCTATTTAATCCAATACGTATGGAAAGCCACCGTGCTTAAGAGATAATAATACAGTAATAATATATGCACGAATAAAAAACGCAAAAAAATTCATGGCGCTTTCGGACTAGTCGCTAATTTCTTAATGGAGGCTACAGGAATCGAGTTGTTTCAAGTCCACGCCAGGAATTCCAAACAGCAAACCAAGGTTTATTTGTGTTGGTGTTGCAAATGTCCATGGGCAATGGCAACTACTTATCATCTGGTAGACCGTTTGTCTACAAGCAAACATATTTTTGTTAACTGCACAAGTTCAGCAGACAAGCAGACGGCCCACTTGATGGGAAGCGGTTGCCGTCGCCTGTGGACATTTGCAACACAAAAGGTGCTACAAATGCGCTGCTGGTGCTCTTAATGGAGACTGGAACCTGACCACTAATTCTGGTACACAACTCAAGGTTGTTATGGCGGCGTACTCTAGTCCAGGGGTGGTAGCCATCCAGTCGCGCAAATAACCTACCATCTGGCTGTGGGTTGTTTTGTCTCCTCTCCATTCCTGTATGGATTACGGGATACAGAGAAATTCGCATTTAAGAGCTACTTATTTAATCAAATAACCAATTAGTCCCTGTTTATATGCCAGCATATTTGAATTGCAGAATCCCTTAGTTGTTAGACAGTTGTAAACCAAGGAATAACGTCCAATAAAACGACTCGGTCGCATTAAGATGCTAATTGTCATACAAAACTTGTTTACGAGCACTTATGATTTGCTGTGTTATTAATGTTTTATAGTGGTTTACGTCATAGTCTTGCGACTGTATATCGGATGTGAAGGGGATTGTTGGCAAATTGTTATTGTCACAGAATTAAGGTCTTGCAAATCAACAATTCAATTTATATCAAACAGAGTGATGCAGATATCCGTGCAGGCACAGAGAGTGACTGCAATTTCCTGCGCCCGGGCGGCCTGTCTTAAGAGGCGACAAAATAATCCACAGTCAGGTGATAGGTGCCCGACTTGTGTTCTGGTATTAGTGGCCAAGTTCCAGTCACCCTTAAAAGAGCAGCCGCGCACTTTTGGTGTTGCAAGCGTCCATAAGCGATGGTAATCGCTTTCCATCAGGTGGGCCATCTGCCTGTCTGCTGAGCTCGTGCAATAAAAGAAATGCAACATAAATAATATAACAGAAGGCTGTAAAAAATCACCACTAATTGTAAGCTCACAAATATTTTACGTAAAACGTGTAATTAAAATAATAATGAAGGAAACAAAAATGCACATGACAAATGTCATGGTAATCGATTTATTAACAACGCTGCAAAAATGTACCAGGTTTATTTTTTTTAAACTACATAGGTAGTTTTTTAGTCAGTAAGGATTATAACATTTTAGTTAATGATTACAATAATGAGTTACAAACAATTTATAAGCCTGTGCGTTTTGTGTGAAAAACTATCTATTGCACAACCAATTACGAGCAGCCATGTATGTTGACATATACTGTGTATGTGCATAATTTAAAAATGACATTAATACGAGAACTTATAAATTTCCTTTTTCTTTTGTTCCAGCTGTCCAGAGAGGCCGAGTTCCTCCAACGCAGCCGCCAGGTATCGCGCTTCCCGGGCAGTTCGCGCTCGCGAACGGAGACCCCACCTCAGGACTAAACAGCCACCCATACCTCTCCTCCTACATATCCCTCCTGCTAAGAGCAGAGCCCTACCCCACCTCGCGTTACGGCCAGTGCGTGCAACCCACGAACGTAATGGGTATAGACAATATCTGCGAACTAGCTGCCCGTCTACTCTTCTCCGCAGTTGAGTGGGCAAGGAACATCCCCTTCTTCCCCGACCTCCAAGTGACAGACCAAGTCGCCTTACTCAGGCTCGTCTGGTCAGAACTTTTCGTGCTTAACGCGTCCCAGTGTTCCATGCCATTGCACGTGGCACCGTTACTCGCGGCCGCCGGTTTACACGCGTCACCGATGGCGGCGGATCGCGTTGTCGCTTTCATGGACCACATAAGGATCTTCCAAGAGCAAGTGGAGAAGCTGAAGGCCCTACACGTGGACTCGGCGGAGTATTCCTGTTTGAAGGCCATCGTGCTGTTCACAACAGGTAAAATTTTGGATAGTCTTTTTGGAGAGGCGCGGTTGTTGCTTTACAGGGTCGCCGGGGCTGGTGGTGCTTTGACAAACTATGGAGAGCTTGTTAGCTTGGTGAGGACGCATTTAGATGCGTATGCTGAGGCAACTCGGGTGCAAGCACAGCAGCCACCAGCTCCGCCGCCCTCCGCGGCTTCGTCAGGATACTATTCAACTCTTGACACGTCACTGGGTGTCAATTCCTCCCTCTCCTATGGAAGTTTTCTCTCTACTCCTCCACGTTTACCTGCGAACTACACTAGTAGTCCACGAATGCCTGAACCAAGTACATCGTCACCTTTTAAGTTTTGGGACTGTAATAAACATCTAAAAACCGATCAAGGGGGTTGAAGTCCAGTGACGATGTTAGGGTCGATTGATACGGTAATGCCGTTCACTGTTTAATCTCGCTCCGGTCTCGGTCTGTTCCCGGTTTAGTCCTATTCTTAAATAATAAAGAATCTGAAGATTCTCACTAGCGTAACCCTCTAGTTTCGATCCGTTATCGCGCCGGTACCGGTTAGTCGAAAATAATATTTAACTGAAGCAACTCAAACCTTTGTTAAATTAGTCCGAGTATTTATGTATCTATTGCCTTTTTCCTGCACCACCTATTACGCCCGACTCAAATTTATTTTAATATGGTTGCCTGGAAGAGATCTCTTTAAGCGATAAGGCCGCCTGTTGTATTGCCCAGAAAATATTGTAAACATGGTCTGTTTTTGTACTTGTCTATTTTGGTGTGCAATAAAGTGTTATCTCTCTCTCTCTCTCTCGTTATTCGTACACACCAGCGAGATTTTATAGGACCGAGACCGGAACGAGATTGAACCGTGAACGGCATTATAGTCTGAATCGAGCCTTATTGGTCCATTGTTATGTCAGGTGATGGAAGCATTTGACACTTGGCGTTTTTGAATAACGCATATTTATTCCTGCCTACATTATATCGATTTTTAACTCGCGTATTTAATCGTACTTATTAAGTATTTATTGGTGGCGAATTGTGACGCTATGTATATGGGGATAATAACTCTCACTTTCCGTAAAGCGTTTTTAGCCTTTCCACGAGATCCTAACTCACCATTTTATAAACCAAAGATATCGGATAGTTTAAGGTGACTGCAGCAGTCTTTTGAAAGTGGTCCAAAGGTTAGGATTATAATCTAAACCCATGATATAAGACACCCAAAGGGAAAAATAGACTCGGTATGGGTCAACGAGGAGTGCGCGACTTATTGTTCCCGATTATTATGAAAATATTGTAAACAAATAATTTTATATTTAATGTAAAAATTACAATGAGATTAGTATTAAAATATAATTTATTTAAATTATGTAAAAGTTTTAGTAATAGGTTCTTCAGTGAATATAGGTAATTAATTTATTAATTTTAACATTTTTGGTTTCATTTTCTATATCATTTTAAACTTACCTCAGAAAAGTATAATATTTTTATTATATCTTATTATTTAAAAAGGTTCGTATTTAATTCATACTTAATTTATTTCAATGCATGCTTTAGCAATATCATTTTTTTGCATTCATAAAATAAAATTGCATGTTCTTTTAATTTATTTATTACTGCATGATGTTTTTTCCGAAGTGCTTTATTATGTAAGGCTATATATTAAAATAATAATAAAAAGAATTATTTGTTGGGTATATCTAGCTACTCTATGTCTTGTAGCTACCCATATACGTTCACTTTAGTACTATAATAGAATATCTACCTAACTATCTCGAAGTAAACTTGTCTAGCACTCTAGCACTCACTCGATAATCTAGGGAGTCGTGACATGACACTTCCGACTTTTGTCAGACACTTTCACACACGCCACTGTGTCTGCGGACTTCGGTTTTTAATTCATATTACCGAGCAGAGGGATTGTTTACATCAATATAAATTTATGTTTTAAAAACACGTATCTTTAATTCTTACCAAAAGCCTAAAGATGATGCTAGATATGAGATAACATTATTAGCTTTAAAAATCAATTAATATATATAAGTTATAACTTACACAACAAATTTTAACTACGTACTTGTATGAAGCTATTGTTTTAGCTGATGACATATTTGGAAGAAATCTATTCCATCTTCATTTGTCAAAATCTATATAGTGCTTTGAACTGAATCAAAGTATTACACACATTTATTACACTAATATATAAAGCTGAAGAGTTTGTTTGTTTGCTTAAACGCGCTAATCTCAGGAACTACTGGTCTTATTTGAAAAATTATTTCAGTGTGAGTTAGCCCACTATATCGAGGACGGCTATAATATAGGCTATATATTATCACGCTAAGACCAATAGGAGCGGAGCACCAATGAAGAATATTTCAAAATCGGGGGTTTTCTTAAGTAAAGTAAACTTATATTTAATTAACTTTTGTATTTTCAAAAGCATATTTTCCTAAAACAACTTTTGTACTCATATTCAATCGCAGTTTCTAAATGCATCATATTTTTTATATCTAAACTATATAATAGCCTGAAGTCCGCAGTTTGGTAATCGCAGTAAAACATTGATGGACCAGGCAGCATGGTGAATACCCAAAGTTTCTAGACTGGGGTTCCAATTATTGTGGTCGGTGTGCTTTAGTTTTCAATTACGGTTATTGACGGGCTGAATATTGGTTACAGACCGGCATTAAGTGTATCAAAGCTTTATGATAGAATTTACGAACTTCTACCATTTATGCTAAAATAATAATGCTAGAAATGACAACCTCGCGATAAAGATAACAAATTTATTATCAAAAATTGAAAATAAACGTATTAAAAAATACAGTGAAACCTGTATAACAGGGATCTGAAGATACCTATTTTTATAAATTATTTATAGAATTTTTACATTCACCCAGATTCCCAAATAGGCAGATTCAAATGACAGTTGTCTTATTTATAGAGGGTTTCCTCTACGAGTTTTTGGCGGAAACCAATGTGAAGCGGGAACAGTTGTTGTAGAATATGGATGATTTTTGAGTAGTGATTATGTGTTTTTGTGAGAAATGTGATCTGTATAGTCAAATGTGGCCTTTCGAGTTGTCTTAAGAACTTCGTTTAAAAGCGTCAGTTGATAACCTACAGTTCAGCTAAGTTACACATAGGTTGAAGAAAATAAAGAAACTATATTGTAGTCATAAACCTGAATAAATAAAAGGGTTCCACTATGAGAGGTCAAAATGTACTACCATTTTCCATGCAAAAGGTGAAAATGTTAATATGGAATAGTAAATATAAAGGAAGGTATTAGACTGTTTGTAAACAAACGTGTCATAGCTTTACTAAACCTGATAAATTGTCTCGGTTATATCGGCTACTGAGCTATAAAGCCCCAATTATAGAGATAAACATCGAAAAAAAATTAAAAAATCAAGTCTCACTTAAAAAGGTTTGACAATTCCCAGTAATAGAGGTATTTCAATTCAAAAGTGTCGGGTCCTCACTGTAATTATCAATAACTGAGGTTTCTCCCATATCACTGTGTTTTTGATTTTTTTCTTATTCTTATTCTATCCTTTAATTAATTTCGGCCACCGGAATTCACTTATCCTACAACAAGACTAACTGGAGGCTAATAATCCATTAGACCGATATTCTGAGCATGGTATCAGATCCATCGAGCCAGCATAAGAGCTGTAATCAATATATCGATCCCAGCATCGCTCTAACACCTACAAATATTCAGTAATCTTCTTTGTATTATCCCCGCAAATTGCTATTGCGCCCGGCCGCCATTTTGGTGACGTGACCGTAGCCGAACACTCAGTACGCTAGCATCACTGACCGGCGAGTACGCGTACATATCGAGTTGCGGATGACGTCACGTGAATGTTAATTTGACAAGGTTGCAGCTCATTAGCAATTTGCGGGATAATACTTATTTTGTAGATTATCCTGTTATATGTACATATTTGTTGTGGTCGGTAAAGTGAGATACAGTAGTTTTTTTATAAGGAATATCCTGCTTTTCGTGTTTTTTAATCGTAAAAATTGATCAAAGAATTTTGACAATCATTTTGACTCGAAAAAAATACAGTTTGACGTAAAAAATATGTTTAAATAACAGCCTATACGAAACTGATTTAAACTAATGAGCCTGTAACAATATTTATAATCAAATTAAGCATTCAATATTGAAATGAAAGTAATACATAGAACTAACTTAACTGCTCTATCAGTTCATATTATCACATGCAAACGTTTTATGTCACAAGTTCGCATTTTCTAGAAAACATCTGACACACCGCTGTCACTAGACTCTAAACAGTATATAGAACTAGTTAGTAACGCTTCATCGGTGACAAAAAAGGCTAGATCTCCTAAACCTCCCTCCACAAAACATACCTTTCAGTCAACGGGAACTATAAGTTATAAGCCAGGGTTCCAACTAAAACGGTTATGCGAATATGCTCGCGGCTACAATGAATATGCAATGCCAATAAATGTAGTTTTATCCACCGACGGGCAACTTTCTCTTGCTGTGTGTCCAACTTAACTCGGCTGGGTAATAGTTGAAGTAACTTCGGTTGAAGTTGGATTATCGTAGATTGGTACATTAATGCATTTATCTTCGTCTAACGTCCCTCCTCCATCTGGGATAATGGTAGTGTTAGGGTCTCTGGCCAAATGCGTCTTATTTACAGAGTTTAAAAATTACAACAACAACAATAAATACTCTTTATTGTACACCAACTTAAAACAGTAACATAATTATCAGAAAATTAGTAGGTACCAGGCTATAATACGGCCGGCGTAACTTGGCGAATGTGAACATAGGCTCTGCGAACTTTAGCGCATGTAAACTCGTGAAGTAAATACAGTGACCAACTAGTACAAAGCAATGAAAAAATACAGGGATGAAGGGCGACCAATTGTATTCACTGACGAGTCGTATGCCCACTCATCACACGAGTGTACATGCTCTAAAGTTCGCAGAGCCTATGTTCACATTTGCCAAGTTACGCCGGCCGTACTATACCTTTGGATGGACAAGGACTTTAATTGAAATATATTTATGGCGTGCAGCTTAAAACTAGACTAATGATAATATATATAATATAATGTATAAAATACTTATATATTTACCCCATTTATGATTAGCTACGTTACTACATATACTCACTATATACGTCACCTGTCAATGTTTAATGTTATTAGGTAAAATTAATAATAATGTCTAATACTAATATTATCCCAGATGGAGCAGGGACATAAGGTGCACATTTTAATTCCAACTTAATTATTTAATTTGTCAATACTTTACTTGTCTTTCTAAACATGGCGTTATCACGATACATGTATCTAGCCAGTGTCAAATATTCATAAATTCTAGTTCTAGAATAAAATGCAACAAAAGCTTTAGCTAAAATTTGGGTCTTCGACTGATGCCAAATGAAGAAGTACTTGTGGCAGCTCGATAAAATACATTGCACAAGAGAGTTGAAATTTCAACACATTAGGCCATTTGACAGTCGCGAATTTTTGAACCCTCCTATATTCTGTATAAGAATAGCAAGACGTGACGTCTAAAATTAAATGCGTTGAGCAGTATATTAATTATTGTTTAACCGATTATGAAATTTATTTGTATCATGATATTTTAAAGGTGAGATAATTGATGATGTAGTATATTAGCGCCCGATACTTAAAATGCAAATAATTTTAGAACAATTTGTAACCCAATTGGGTAGGTTGGATAGTTACAACAGTTTTTTGAACGTTAGCAAGCCAAAATTAAGCCCATAATATCAACAGCCTCAGGTTGTAGTCCTTCAGGCTACGAAGACAAGTACAAAAATATATCTATCTTTTTCGAACTATTCTATTTACAGTAAGAGTAAGGAGTATGAAATATATTCTGTGCATAACGGTAAAGAGGTCGTGACGGCAAGAGCGCGGGACGAGTCACGATTTTGAAAAAGTGTCGGACGCTAGAGCCTGCGTCCCTGGCGTTCCGGGAGGTTTGCGTGTGGTCCATATTATACGATCAGGCGAATAAGTTACACTTGCACTTTTATTATATAATAATTATTTTATTCCGGTAACATATTTAATTTACATATTTGTTCTTAATTGTATCCATATACAATTAAGATACAAATATTTAAATTAAATTATTAGAAACTAATTACTGGGGTGTTTTTCCCGCGTCATTATTCAAAGGTAGTTGCGTTATTAGTCTCCAGAATGTAATGGACAAATATACCAAAAAAATA
The DNA here is from genome assembly GCA_012273795.1 of Dendrolimus punctatus. Lineage (NCBI taxonomy): Eukaryota > Metazoa > Arthropoda > Insecta > Lepidoptera > Lasiocampidae > Dendrolimus > Dendrolimus punctatus. Next base: position 18,693,778 of record CM022541.1, read on the forward strand.
TATAAAAATTAACTCAGCCGCTAGGCCGCGCATTAGATACGAAATAAACTCACATAATTATTAAACTGGACGTGGAGTTGTACCCATATTTTTTCGAATTCAGTTAAAATAGAGTTTAAAAAGTTTGTCACAAATTTTGAAATTTATCAATAATTCATATTTAAATTATGGTTACTATAAAATTGCGTAATTTTTTGACACTTAATAAATGATATGACGAATATAGTTCTTGACATATAATTATACGTGAGTGTCAACTAATCCACATAATCCTATAAAATTGAATATGTTATGTATAATATTATATTGCCATGTTACGTTTATTAATTTATAAAACATAAAAAAGCAATTCAATTAATTATTATTTAAATCTAGTTAGTGTACTTATTTGTATGTTTTTATTTATAATACTAATAATAATAATCGGCAGACAAACACACATATTGTATATTTAGCAAATTAAGGAAGTTACGCTTGTTTATGGTAATATACAACGTTATCTGGATCCAGACACCAACATATAAATAAGAAAAATAATTCGAAATTACTATACAGATCGAAGGACTCTGTTAGTGAGGTAACCAAGCTTACCGTCAACCAGACGTATATTTATTATTTATTCTTGTTAGTATCAAATAGTTTTGAAGTATTCTGTAATATAAAAAAGTACGTCTTGGGACGCCCGACAGAAGTGATAACTTAAACTAATCTAAATTGAACTATTTAATATTGAAATTGTTTAAGTTAGAGTGAGAGAGGAGCCTGCCTACTGCTAGCGTATACTTGAGAAAAAGGTAAGCCAAACAGATGGCGCCGTAACGCGTTACGTAACGAAGTGGTTTACCCATAAGAAGTTATCAGTTCAAAACAGTGCACCGTTTTAACATCAAAAAGTGTAACCAGCCGAAATCTTTAATTTTGTACCAGCTCCCACCACACTGCATACACAACAGGATTACACGGTCTTTATTTCATACGGCGCTCGCTTCCTAATATCCGAGCTATATGGAGTAAAGAGAAACAATTGAACATTTATTACAATGCATCGCTGAATCGATGTAGGCATTGGAAATATTCGAGTCGATATTATCAACAACTTACATCGCAGCTTACTTCGATATGAATCTAAAAGATGTACTTATCGAATATTCTGCTTTTAATAAAGAGATAGTAAAATAAGGCATCGGTAAAAGACAGGACGTTTCTTAAAAATAATCTGCGATCAGACAACCAAATCAACTGTACCTCAGTTGATTTGGTTTTATCTTGCTTGGTTGTATTTTGCTTTTTATCATTTCACAGAACCACGCAGTTTCTTAATTTTTGTACGACCTTCACGTAGTTTTTCCCTGTACAAGATAACTCGATGCGCACGGTTACCAACAATCAAAAATAAACATCGAAAGCTCGAGTCAAAAACAGCTAAAGTCGCGATAATTTCTAGAAAACTCCAACAAAAATGAAAAAAAAAACGTTTTATAAGATTCTCTACTTTATACCATAACCTGTTTTATAACAATTTTTTTATGGAAGTATAGGTTTTGCGTTTGACCACTGTCTCACTAAACATGATATTAAGTGATGTTATTTTTAGTTTTGCTAACCGCGTCAAGTTATCGTGAACGGGGAATAGTTACATACTTATGACTTCATAACAGGAGCGCAACAAAATTTTAACCACTTTATAAAAATCATTTGTTGACTTAAATAAGAAAATCTTTAAGAAACGTCCTTATATAATTTTTTATCGATTTCATGATGAATGAACACTTTGTTGTTCACCAAAATTAAAATTACGTTAAAAGCTAGATACAATAAATTTTGAGCAAAGGCCTCAGGTAGAACAAGAAGGTAGAAGATTTTGTATCTGGGCTGTAAAATTCGAAATAAGAATTAAAATTTATCTAATAATTCATAAAACTAGTATATAATTTGGCAAAACTCAATTTGGAAATACTGCATATAGGTTACATATTGGTACTTAATTTCATACATACATTCCTGGAGTTTCTATGAAAAAGATAGATGGACGAAAAACGGACATGGTCGTTTCATGAAGGCTCCGCGTTTACCTAAATTGCTTCAGTACCTTAATAACTATTACCATTTGACTGTTAATAAAATTATTGTTGTTTTATTCTAATATAAACCATCTAACTGTTCATAGTTAACAATATACATTAAAATCAATACAAATCAAATTCTTATAACATTTTTTTTTCACGACGCCAAATTGCTCCATTGTTAACCAACCGAATTAAATGCACATAATTCTTCAAGCCTCCCTGACCGCACCAATCACCTATCAATTGTGGTTGGATTACTTGCAAATTTTATTTAGCCATCCTGTAACTACATTTAAAGTTGTTTTCCTTCCATTGATGGGGAATAGGGGAATTTTAAATGTAAGACACCTTTCGGCGTGCGTTGTATGATGACTTGCTTGGACTCGTGGTCAAGATACATTGAGAACGTATGACTAGGAATATCGTAATCGAAATGTCGGTTACACGTGTATTGGACGTATGATTAATTGATTTTATAAACTTTACCGTTTTTGTAGGGACTTCTGAAGAAATGAGACAAATTTTATTTTAATGCTATTTCAATGATACTTCTACAATAGAGTCTGTTTTTCACATTTGCGCATTAAAAACCTAAATGAATGAAATATATTTACTTTTCATTTTTGAAATATATATATATACTAGCTGTCCCGAAGACGTTGTCCTGCCCTGAAGAAATAAAATTTAGATGCAGCGCCATATACAGGGTCCATTAAGATGTAAGCTATCAAGTGTATCTTTCAAGTTGGATCAAAGTGCACACGGTGTGCAAATTTGATTAAAATCGGTTAAGTAGTTTAGGAGTCTATCGCGGACAAACAACGTGACACGTAATTTATATATATTGAGATGTATATATGCTTGCATTGATGTTCTCAATGTCAGTGTGGCTATGTAAAAGTACTTGTGTAGAAAATTTGGAAATCAATAATATATAATTTTTATAAGTATTCTAAACAAGTAAAAAACGATAAGTAAAAAATAACCGTTCTAAGATAATCAAAACAAACATCCAATGTAAAAGACGATTAACCAATCATAGTACTACAGATGCGTGTCAAATCAGACGGGAACGTGTTGTTTATTGCATAAAAAATAACGCAGAAAATAGGAAAAATTGAAATACCGCGCATTTGAAACGGTGATACCCTCGTCATAGCAACACGTGTTGTGAGTCTGTGAGTATTGAAATAACAGAAATTGTATTTATGGTTTATTTTATATGATTAAAGTTTATATTGGTATGTTCAGTAAAATTACACATACCTAATGTCTACTTATTATATATTTGACTAGCTGTCCTGCGACGTTGTCTGCGTGGAATTTGTTTTAAAACCCCCATTTTGAAACATTATTTATTGGTGCTCCGCTCCTGTACGTCTTAGCGTGATAATATAACCGCGTTCCTCGATAAACAGGCTATCTAATACTGAAAGAATTGTTCAAATCAGACCAGTAGTTCCTGAAATTATCGCGTTCAATCAAACACACAAACTCGTCAGCCTTATATATTAGTTTAAGATAAATTACAGATAAAATTGTCCAACTGCATTTGGCCCATAACGAAGAGTTTCAAAGAATATTTTCGTTTTTCTTACTTTGGCTATGGACGTATTAAACATCAACACGACTAAGCCGAAATTAGACGTGTCTTTCAATTTGTATTGAATTAAGATATAAAAAAGCAAAACAATCTTTGTGTCAGTGGCACATATTTATATAATTTCGTTCTACGCTGATGGCGGGGGCGATACCCCAGTCGTTGTAGGTGTGGAAGTTAAAGACTATTAGTGGTGAAAACTTGTAATAAATCATTTTTACATAACGAACGCGTCTGCACTCGGCTACAGTCAAAACGGAAGAAGCAAGAAATGCAACAACAATGTTGCAAGTTTAAAAATAAAATTATCTTATTTTTGTGCTGCCAACAATCTTGATCGTTAAAAAGGTTTCATAAGTAACATTTTTAATTTTGTTCCATTTTTCCGTTTTATATTTTGTTTATTGTAAAAAGTTTCAATTTTATTATTTGAATTTCTATTATGTATTTATTCTATTATGTACATGTCTACCCCGCAAGGGACCTGGCGTGAAGTTATGTATGTATTATATATTTTTACATAACTACATATATTTTATACTTTAAACACAGATTTGTCCTTGATAATACTCCATAATCTAAAGAAAACCATTCCAATAACAAATAAAAGATTTACATATGAAACCTTTTTAACAATTAAATTTGTTAGTTTTAAAATTGCCACATTTCTGTCTAAATCGAAAGACAGAAACCATTTTATGTTCAGCATTAGATAGATTTTAATTGTACAGGGGGCCTAGTGCGGACGCTTTCGCAGATTCATTAATTTTATTCAATTGCTTTAAGCCTTAAGACCTTGTATTAGGCCTTGCACGACGCTATTACCTTAAATATAGATAATATTTACAACGTTACTATTTTCACTTTCATTTTCGAGTTTCAATAAAATAAACTCACAAAAATACATTGTAAAAGGACAGTTAACAAGTGAGTCGTGTCCACGTTCATATTGAATTAATCAGGGTGAGGGGTTAGTGATCTTGTCCGTTTGTCTGTTTATCTGATGATATGGGGTGGTAGGGTTATGACACGTGCTCGAGGTCTTATCTATGCAGACGCGTTCGTGTTTAGATAATTCGAATTCCAAACGAGTAACGACTAGCGTAGTGCCGAATATTTAAACATAGGTTTCTTGCAGTGAAACTTCTACATAGACCGGGTCTTAGGATTATTATGTCACGTAAAAGCGTTACGGCCGCGTGGAGGAGCGGCATAAATTTATACTAGACGTGGTGAGAGGCGGTAACTTTAGAGTAGACCATGGAAGCGTTTTGTGGTTTTGTTTGATAAAATAAAATAAATTTAAATAAATCATTCATTAAAATGTACTTAACCTAACCAAATCATAATTTGCAGTAAACCTGCGATAAATCGAAATGTGTGCTGGGACATATAGTAGAAGTGAAACTTCAACGGACAAGTGGAAAAACAGATCGCAACAATATCTTAACTTGAAGTTGAAAACCTGCTTATAAATTTTGTTGCGATTCGTTTTTCTACTTGTCCGTTGAAGTTTTATTTCTAATATGTGTCCCAGCACACATTTCGCTTTTTTTTACGACCATACATAGCCATAGAAGAATGCTCAAATCAATTGAGATAGGTACTGTTTGTAACGTATGGTCGCCGCATCAAATTTTGTACGAGGGTACTTATTTATGACGTCACAAGTAGATAAACCAAATAGCGGATTAATTATTGTTTTAAGAGTAATTAAAATTGTTTCTTTTATGTTCAACATTTACCCGCGATAATCTTATATTATAATTATTGAAAGTGCCCAAATTCGTCTCATTTCATTAAAAATAACGCCATTAACGAATAGCTGCTTTACTGTATATACAATATGTCGTCCACAGAAGGTTTACCGATGACATTATAGGAATTATGGGAAACCGCAACCCGTGGTCGTACTTAGTACTACTTAGATAGACAAGCCCGGTCCCAGTCGTAGGAGGCGGGATGGGCGACCATCTTCATCATTCTTTCTTCTTCTTTCTTCTTTCCATCGGCAAACCTTCTTCACACGACTTATACGTTATCTGTCAATCAATATTTAATCTTAATAATTATCTGTTTGTTATACTGATGAGTAAGCTATGTGACAGTAAAGTTACATCAAAATCCATTAAGTATTGGCGTGAAAGAGTAACAAACATACATACATTCAAACTTTCGCGTTTATAATATTTATTATTATAGGGTTATATGATAGTAAGGATGATCACTAATTTGGAAGAACAAATTGATGCGCTATTAGTACATAAATTAACCACTTTAAACAGGGTCCTAATTTCGGTGAACATTTCAACACAAAAGTATTTATTGATGTTATTTTACCACTGGTGATAAGTTAAACATAAGCCTGTGCAAAAAACTTGTGTGTGCCCAAAAACTTGCCATTTTTAGCTGACGGGATACTAATCTGAAATAAAAGTAAATAAAATAACTAAAATAAATCCGCATTAGTCCATGAAACCAATATTAATTAGTAGATGCTTATCACAATTTATTCGAACAGCACTAGGGTCCGACTGACCCTTTGCGGTCATAATTTACACCGTTGCCTGTTTTGTTGCGATTATTTTATCGCGAACAAAGTTTTTTTGCTTATTTTAGCTTATTTTAATAAAATTACAATCGCCTTGATTAGATACTAATCGCCGGTTCCTGTATCTTACAGATAAATTATCTTCGAGACGTTTTTGCGTTTGTAGTGTACTGTCAGCACGTAAATAAAAATGTAACACTTTTTTTATAGGCAGTTATTTAACATGAAACTAATCGTATTAAACGATATTAAAACAATAAATATTAATATTAAACATAATTTTTTATACTAAATTTCAAGTTTAGGAATTCTATAAATATATAAAGGCAAAAACGTCTCGTAGCTAACCCTGTACTATACAGTCGTCTTGCCTTACCATCGGTAGAAAGACATAAGTTCTATGGAGCTTATGTGAAATTTTAACCGGCCGATAGTAAGGCTTAGTAATATACAGAAACCGGTGATAAGAAACCTGGATACATCCCACGCCCTATCGTCCAATGAAAAAACCCTTGTACAATAACATACTGGAACAAGAAAACAATGTATATAACCTGCTTTTACGAGATACATTTTTTTAATAAAATTTTAGTTCAATTGTATGATTAGAATTTAAATCGTTAATTTAAAACATTTCTTACTTTAATACCTAACTTTAGATGTTCCCTAATTTGACAAAGACATGTAAACATCGCTTAGCAGTTAATTGATTGCAAGAATCGTGTATGTTCAACAAAATTATCTTTAAAAAAAGAAGTATATAAACATAATTAAATTCAAAAATAAAGATATATAGATATTAGGCCTATTAATATAAAAAAGTAGGAATAACAATAACGACATGCATATAATAATTTGAAATGTGACATTCTGACATTAAAATTTTATTTTTATAAACTACGATAATATTGTATACCCATGTATAAGTTAGATCTTATATTCATTACCTATTAAATTAGTGAATTAAATTAAACAATATATCTTACTTATTGTGATAAACCAGACATTAAACTATCCTATAAATAAACTTAACTTAAAAAATATATATACAATAGTAAAAAATAAAATAAAAGCCAAAGTATGTCCAGCCCCACCAGACCACTGTTGCTGGGCATTGTACCTAAAAGGCTGGCAGTTAGATTTAATAATTGTGAAAGTGGTCTGGAAGATATCGCCGGTGGTGACAAGACCTCTATATGCAGTGTAGGCATTTGCCGACTGGATGGCTACCACCCTGTCTAGAGTATTCGCCATAACAACCTTTGTTGTGTTCCGCATTAGTGACAGTTCCAGCTCCTAAAGAGAGCAGCACATTCGTATACTTTGTTCAAATGTCATAGCGATGGTAACCTGTCCATCAAGTGGCGTCTGCCTGTCTGCTGATCTCCTGCAATAAAAAAAAAATGATTTGATTTGATTTCATCTCTACATACAATAATGAACATTCAACATATATACATATATATAAACAATACATATACAAAACAATCCTTTCTCCTAACGAACTAATTCCAATATATTAATGAAATACACAATACAAACTCGTGTATCAAAATAAGTTACTTAAGTCCTTAATATATTCTACTCGGAGTATTTTATACCAATAATATTATGAATAAAAATATCATTTCATGCGACACAATAGCCGTGAAATGTATAATATTGAATATTTTATTGGCCATTGTTTTGTATGCAACATTACTAAAGTAATTCCATATTGTACTTGTTTAAAGCCATACAGTTGAAAAAAGTAAATTGTTTCATACCTCCCTCTTCACTCCACTTCTCCTGGCGAAACCCTTTAACAGTCACCTGATGTTCAATGAGTTTATTTTAGTAAGGCTTACAGACCAGAAACACTCGTTTAAATTAACTGTATCATCAAAAATATTGCTAATTACAAGCGTTAACCTATCGAATTACTACCTTATAATAAATAATACCATTACCAACTATATATATACACTATAAACTGCTAAACACCATTTCTTTCTACTATTATTCTACCACAACGATATAGAGAAGATATTGTTAATATAGTAAAATACGAATTTTTGACAGTATTGCAATGGTATCGTAGTTCGAATAAACCTATATACCTATTTATGAATCGTATTAAATAGTTATATTATGTTATCTGGGGGTTCGCCTGCGAGTTCCTCCATATTGGATGGGTAACAAAAACTAAAGTTGTTTTGCACAAAGAATTTAGATCAGTCAAAATATTGCATCGAAATTAGTTTTTTTTCGACCTGGCCACTTCAAATCGCTTACAAGAAAATTCCCGCAAGATACCAAGTACCTACAGGAGATTTTGCTGTCGATCAACGAAAACCGCATCGAAATCGGCCCAATATTTTTGCGCGAATCCCGAACAAACAGACAAACACAAAACATATATTAAACAAAATACTACACTTTTACAAGTTTATAATAAAAAACTATATATAATAAAAAAAACATCGAGTTTTAGATTTTAATTGTAAAAGATAATCTTAAAAAAAAACAAATATTTAAAAATTCGACCGCGTCTATGGAATCCTCGCAATCTTCCGAAAAATCAGCACCGACAAATCCTGAAGGACGTTGGCGTTGCTACAAGCCTTAACTCGGTTATCAAAAACATCTATACCTATTGCTAATTAAGATTCGATCATATGTAAGGCTGAGATATGTATGACTGAATGAAAATACTTTGTTGTTCTCTACACATTACAACTACATTATAAATAGGTCTAGCAAAGGGCGGCCTTATCACTTATAGCGATCTCTTCCGTCATCGCTCTTGATTTAAGAACAGTAAAATGTAATAAAACTACGTTTTAACGGTTTTAAGCGCGGTGATTTATTTGATTTTGGTGATTCCGACGTTTCGGCCGCTTTTCAGTGGCCGTTTAAAACCGTTAAAACATAGTTTTATTATGTATACAAGCCGCGAAATCTTAAGAAAATATTACAATAAAACATGTTAAAGCGGCTGAACCTAAATACAATAAATCGAACCAAAGAATAAACAAACACAACATGGCTTAATGCACATTATATCAATACACTACGTATGTATGTACGTACGATGTTTCTTCGTATCGATACTACGCAAACATTTTTTTAACTGTAACCCTAAAAACGGTTACTTTCACGGATAAAACAATACCGTCGGTGTTCAGATTCGCATTTAAATTAAAGACCCCTCGGTCCGGAGACAATGCCGGTGTGGGGTTGCGGTCACAGATGCTGTTTATCGCTCCATCCTCTAATCTTTGCGTAGGGTTGCCAGATATATTCAAGTGTACGACTTTTTATTCCTGGAGTACAACAGAGATTAACGGCCCACCTAATGGAAAATTAGCTTCACCTGCATTAACAATACGAGAGTAATTTTTGCAATTTACTGCTGGCCTCGCAGAAATTTTATGTTTTTTTTAAACCCATATTCTAACGCACGTTTTTCGTTATGGCAAAAACGCTTAACTGTTTTTTTAAATTAGTGAAACGAGTGTGAAAATTAACATGAAAATTACATTACAAAAATTACTCATTATTCATTCAATACACACAAACAATCCCTAAATTACTAAAATATAATCACTTCATGAAATCCATTGAATCCGAAGTTTGGCATTCATTTTCTCAAGGTTCCGCGACTAACAATGAATGACCATTCAACAATGACTTAATTTAAAATTATACACATTTATTTCTTCGACCAATCCAAATCAATTTTGGTTGCACACTTCTCTATAGGTCCTGGTCATTTGATTATACCCATGGCCTATATAAGCTTTGTTCCTAAAAAACATAGATCATGAGAGATGATATTTTAGTCAGCTGTTGCTTAAGTAATATCATTAATTACTTGATGTCGAAATATCATTAAGACCTGGTCTATATCTTACCTTTTTTTGTTGCATGAGTTCAGAAGACAGGCAGAAGACGGCCCATTTGATAGAAAGCTGTTATCATCGCCTATGTACATTCGCGTCACCAAAGGTGCTACAAATGCGCTGCTCTCTTTAGTTTGACTGGAACCTGGTCACTAATCCCGGAACACAACTCAAGATTGTTATGGCGGCATACTCCAGGTCAGGGGCGGTAGCCATCAAGACGGGAATATGCCCTACCACCTGGCTGTGGATTTTTTGTCGCCTCTTACGACAGGCCGCCCAGCCGCAGGAAATTGTATTGTTTCTCCTTTCCTGCACGGATAGACCTACCAAGCTACCGTTCATTTGCCTTACTATCTTTTAAAGTTTAACATGAGCTCTATACAAGTAATGTTAAAATTCAACCTATAGTAGGACAAGTAAATGAATAATTAAATATAGGAACCTGTCATAAATAGTTGCCATTAAACCGATACTTATTCCGTACCATCAGCATATTCACCGTACATGCTTACAAAAATTAAATTATCAACTTACTCAGATTGCCAACCCTGTCTTGAACCTTCCCCACTTCACCGCCCTCTTGTGTTAGGCCGTGAATAATCAGTTTGATAAGTGTATTTTTGTTTTTAATTAATCAGTGGCTTAGGGTGAGCTAGTAAATTATTTTTTATCATCACAAGATGACATTTTCCTCTCTTCCTTGTACAAAAAATTGTAATAAATTTTACATTAAGATTTAAATTTAACTCGCACCAATTCTGGAAAAGTTAATATCGGAATGCATACATAATACATTTATCAGAGACGATGGATCCCCACTTGCTACAATCTTGTCATATGTCTTTTGCTTCTAGTTTCATTATATCACATCTTACAATTTGATTCTGATAAGATCGCGGTTTCCCAGCACCAACTCTACCAACCATACTGTGGGCATACACTTGTTTTTTAATCTCCTTTCATCCATTCTGTCTACATGTTCAAAGCACCTTAACACTTCTTTCTCAGCTTTTGTTATGACATCTTCTTTAATGGCATGTGATAACGCAACGTTGTGGATTGAGAGATGTAATAATACATGAATAAAAGTGTAACATGCACTTCCAAAAATTTTTGATTACTATAACGTTTAAAGTACCATTTTCAAAATCGACCAAAACGCACTAGTGCATTGTTTGGATAAACGCTTTACACCACATGATGATATGATATGACATCTAATTAATTAATCTGGCCACCCTAACATTAAGCCGATTTAACTAAACATTGATACGCTGTTTGTTTTTGCTTTATTGAAACTAAAATGCAAATTGACTACAACCGACAAATAGTATTGTGTTGCTCGTTCATTAGAGCTTTTTAGCGTTTGGAACCTAATTTAATTAATATTTTAGTCAGGAAATTAAGTAAGATTAAATGTTGTGTTTTGTTCATATATTTAAATACCTTTTTAATTCGCACGGATATAATCTCGCAGGTACAAGTCTTAGCTTTATTATTCTTTTTGTGTACATGGATTTCAGGGTTCGTGAATTTAACCAGTGTCATATATTTATTAATACAAATATTCATGTTTAAAGAAATCTTGTGAAGACTGTGTGTCGATAATATTAGAACATCAATAACTGTACAATATGGGGTTTTTAAAAAGGGTGTGCACTAGTGACATCTCTGGTGTTGCAAAAGTTCATAGGCGATGGTAACCGCTTTCCATCAGGTGGGCCGTCTGTCTGTCTATTGTACTCCAGCTATAACAAGAAAAAAAGTCAGCGATATTTGAATAAAAGACCAGCTCCGATTTCGACCAGTTTTTTTTTTTACTTTATTTAGCGTGAAAAATAGTTTATTTTATTCCAAAATATTGCTATAATAGTAACAGGAAGTGCAATTACAATAAAAGAAGTTAAAGCTTAACCGTAGTTGAAACCTAAAGACCATACCATAGAAGATTTTCCATGTCCATTCTTAAGTCTCAACCAAATTGCAGGTCTTTGGCTGACATGTGACACAGCACATTTCGCTAAACAGTTGCGAATTTACAGACACCATATTTTTGTTTAATACTATCAACATCATAATTATATTTAACTTTCAACAAAATTATTTATTAAAATAAAAAACGCAGTTTTCCCTTCAAAATACAGACAACACTCATAGCATACGAACCAAACGGATAGATACGAGTAATATTGTATTGTTAATAGTCACCAGCGACTTTCGAGTTCCTGAAATTCTGAAAGAGCGACATTGAGATTTCGTGAAGTAGTCGGTCGGACAGGCGACAGAGGCTTGTCTTGCCATTGTCTTGTGCCGCCGAACTTCGGGATGTATAGATAAGGGCACAATAGATAGGTCCCAAGCCCGTTTAATGGGGATTTGAAAAGCTGTTTACCATGGAGATAGTTTTGCAAATGTTGCGACAGTTTTCTTCAGTTTTATCACAAAAGAAAAGCGATAGATAGATAACACTTTATTGCTCACCAAAATAAACAAAAACAAAATGCATAATTACAATACTTCTAGGCAAAACAACAGGTGGCCTTATCGCTTATTTGAAGGTTATATATGTAAGTCAAAATTTAAATATACTTCTTTATTCTATCTACTCCGCTTCGCGGACGTGTTACTTGTTATCTCTATTTAAAGGAGAAGAAGCGGCAAAAAACCGTAAACTCTGGGGCCATAGAGTACGCAAGCTATCCTTTTTCGGGATCTATCTACACGTTTTTATATTTCATTAAAATTTATTATAATACACGTCATAAACCTAGTTCTAAAGAACAACCTTATTTTAGTCATAATTCATGTAACTTTTGCCAAAACTCCTAATTTGATAATAAAACATGGCGTATAAACTATTTGTAAATCATCGTAGCCTTGTTTATTCCATAAGAAAATAAGTATTTATTATCACATACATATGTCAGAAAACCAATTTTAAATTTAAATAACTATAAATATACTTATAATGCGTTCTTTTCTTTCCCTGTCGTTGTTAAAAAGAAACAAATCCAAAGCGTGACCAGAAAAGATCGGTAAAATAACTTTGACATTTGTCATCAACAATAAATAAGCCAAGATAATTGGATTCCAGTTAGTTGGGGAAATATAGGGAAACTCGTCAAACTGTCTTGAATAGAAAAAAAACATAATTTTACATCTAATTTTGTGTCAAAAACGTAATGGAGTCGAACGTTGATTTGTGGTTAAGGCAAAACACATTTCTTCGCATTAGAAAATATAATAACCACGCATGCTCACTTCTACATATTTCAGAAATGAAAATTGCTGAGCGTAACATAAGCTGTTGTTATCTGCAACACATTCATCCGGCTGTCTTCATATCAGTGACATTGCCAATAAACTCTCAAACCTTGCATAGGAGTCTTCAAACACGTTATGCGCTGTTTAAGGATTGCATCAATAGAAAGTGCCTCGATATAGTTATTTCTGGAGTAAGGACTGGGCGCTTAGGAAACGATAGCTAGTCTGTAAACAGTGCCTACAAACTATTGAGAGCCAGTAGATGAAAAATGAAAGACGTTGAAGATCGTGTAAAATGGAGTAGGTTGACTTAAGAAGATACACCCCAACAAAAACTGTCATTAATATAATAATACAATAGAATAAAGAAAAAACATACTTTTTTATATTGCTTTCAGAATGAATATTTTCCCTACGTCACATACTCACCTCTACTTCTTTTCGCAATTTATCCATACCAGTAATTTTGCCCAAGTCATTGGTCCGCTAGCCTTGACTGCTCCAGTATGGTTGCTGAGACGCATTAAAATAATATTTTCTCTCTTTTCTTTCACCATATGCCAATTAATTGGGTCGGCATAATTGTCTTTTCTTTCCACACTCCTCTATTCTGACATACATCTTCTGTCTGTACAAATCATCATATCATCCTTCACACAATCCATCCATTTCCTTTTTGGTCTACTTTTACATTTGTACCTATCCATCCTGTAGTTTAACGTTCTTTTTGTCACGTGATTGTAATCCCTCCTCATTATATGCCCATACCAACTTAGTCTTCTTCCTCTAAATTTTTCACTCAAGGTTTTTTTCGTCATTTTTAATATAATAATATTAATAATATTGAAGTACGAAAAGTGTTAAAAGACTTTTCGTACTGAATTTCATCGTTGAACTCAGGCGAACATCCACGATTACATACAACTTGTCCTTTATTCCATAAACCTTTGTGTGGAAGGCGCCCCATCGCGTTGAATTAACACCCATATTACTATTATAGGCTTTACTTGTGTAATGCCGTTAAGTATTAAATCGACACCTTGCACTTAAACTTAATGTAATTGACGTGGTTTTTGTTGTAGATTGGATTATTGTTCTCTTTTTAGCTTTTATGGTATATATTACGTAATTTATACCGAATTATCTTTTAGCCACTTTATCATATTATTATTATTATTATTTTAGAAATATAATTCTTCTCTAAGTAGTTTTTAAACCGTATAAATTATTTTGGGGGAATATATTGCTGAGGAGTTTCTTACGCCGCTTTTTCTCCTTTAGCAATATCCAAATTTGTTTTAGAAGCGTTGGTTGACTTATGAGTTTCAATAAGTCGTCTATAACATTCTATTTCTGATATACTTATTTTTATTCTCCTTTATGTACTCTAAATAACAATTTAACTTAAATAAGTATTCATTAAGTTTAAAATCACTTAAATTCATTATTCTGTTAAACTTGGAATTTAACTGTATTTTTAACGAGGGATAATCTTTTCTTTTCTAATATTCCTTTTTGGACTTTATCTGCCGAGCTTCGCGAAAATTCCCCTACATTCAGGCCATTAAGAAGTGAAATACCAACTTCTAATTAAAATCCTATATATGAGTATAGTATATATCAGTATAATAGATTTTATTTTATGGGAGAACAATATAGGACCTTATAGGTACGTATTTAAAACAATATATCTTAAGGTAAAAATACTGAAATAAAAACACTTTGTATTGTAACGTGTATCACGCATTGCTTACGTCATACTGGTGTTTTTTGTTATTTATCAGTTTGATTATTTTCCTTGACAAACAATAAAATTATCCATATAATACTTACTATACTTAGACAATAAAACTCAGTTAATATTTTCATCACAATTATACATCATAATAAAACTATGTTTTAACGGTTATCCGCGCGGTTATTTAATTGATTGTTATTATTCCGACGTTTTGGCCAGTTTTCAGTAGCCGAGATCACGAAAGACAAAGATGTCAAGTGTTAAAGTTTTATTTAGCCTACCGCCAACTTGTTCATTTTAATTATTTACTTCTAATTTTAATTATGGTTATTATTTACTCTATGGGAGCCTAACCTAATGCACCAGCGCTTAACAACATGTTGTGGCTTAAAGTGAAGAAGCGAAGGAATAACAAATCAAATAAATTACCGCGCTTAAAGCCGTCATAACTTAACTGGTTATATTAAAACTCAGTTAATTCAAAACACGTATTAGAAATTTAATTCGGCGTACACAGAGGTTAAGCCTCATTGGTATAATAGTTTCGCAACGCAGCATTGTTTGCACAGGTCGGGTTCGCGGTTTGGCTGACCCTTAATTGATTTGTGTCGCGTCTGAATGTGCCCTAACTCGCCATTATGTAGGTAATGAAACCGTAATGAATTATTAATGAGTTTTGTATGTATTATTATAATGTGGAATATATTTTACGTTGTTCACAAATAAACAGTAGGTTAGGTATTTCAAGATGTTGTTTTAGGTAATAGTCATTATTTTACAAGTATAATATTTTGAAACTTTGTACACTGAATTATTTAAAACTTGACAAAGTATTTTAATCCAAGCATAGTTAATTAATAAACGTTTCTGTACCGTTTTTTCTCCTGTAAACAGCTTTAAATAAATAAAAAAATCGTAAACACTCCAAATCTAAAATGCTACTACATGAAATTTTTTATTAACATTATATGTACAAATAATAATACACCTTCCTACCTACCTAAATTTTATAAACTTGTCTTGAATAGAATGGTTTCTCTTCATACATACATGTTTATTTAAAATGGTTTTTACACGGCCTTTTTAATTATGCTTTTATAAGGATCTTAATTTTCTCTCTCTCTCTCTTTTCTTTCACCATATCCCAATCAACTGGGATCGGCTGTCTTTTCCATACTGCTCTATTCTGACATTCATCTGTCACACCACAAATCATCATACACTTCAAGCAATCCATCCATTTTTTTTTTGGTCTACTTTTACATCTGTACCCATCCATATTGTAGTTTAACATTTAACAGGATCTTATTTTTGCT
This sequence comes from Dendrolimus punctatus, assembly GCA_012273795.1. Classification (NCBI taxonomy): domain Eukaryota; kingdom Metazoa; phylum Arthropoda; class Insecta; order Lepidoptera; family Lasiocampidae; genus Dendrolimus; species Dendrolimus punctatus. The sequence goes on from CM022541.1 coordinate 18,710,200, forward strand.
TAAATGTTAACTCAATACTTAAAATAGAAAGCCATTAAGTAAAAATGCTCTAAGACTAGAATCCACTACCCATCGAGAATAGAATCATGTGAGTAATGTATCAATAAAACTTGACCAACATTAATGTTAATAACCATAATTCACAAACTGTTGAACTATACACGATAAGAACACAAATCAACATAGATATTCAATCTGTAGGGTTTGTTGGGTTACAATAACATTAGAATATCGCCACCGATATAACAGCGAACTAAAAGGGATTTAGCGACGTTACACCCTACAGGGCGAAGGGTTATGTTTACTGGAAAAGGTCATTATATCGAGCGCTGACTATCGACACTTAATCCGATCCATCACATTTTAAAGTAGACATAGAAAAACCTTTTGTTTCTGATGCTATAAGTGACAATACGGACGTAACCAGTTTAGTGTAATATACATAAATATAACTTTTTCTAAGTTAAGTTTTATACTGAGTGATTGCTATCGTTACTTAAACACTACTTGTATCCGTGCAGGAACGGAGAAGGAACACAATTTCCTGCGGCAGCGCGGGTTGCCGTAAGAAGCGACAAAACAACCCACAGCCAGGTGGTAGGGCATTGGTCCGACTGGCTGGCTACCACCCCTGGCCTAAAGTATGTCGCCATAACAACCTTGAGTTGTGTTCCGGCATTAGTGACCAGGTTCCACTCTCCCTTAAGAGAGCAGCAGCGCATATGTAGCACCTTTGGCGTTGTAAATGTCCATAGGCAATGGTAACCGCTTTCCATTAAGTGGGCTGTCTGCCTGTCTACTGAACTCCGGAAAAAATAACACTTTCTTAGACAATGCTAAAGAATTTGCAAGAAGAGAAATAAAGACTTTAGTTTACATACTTTAAACTACTGCGTAAACGTGGGTTTCCCTATCAACAAAACCTCTTCCAGTAGTCCTAATCCTTGCTTTAACGATCTGTAAAGGGATACGGAAGGGATAGGTGAAGGGCCTAGTGAACAAATTAAGGGTCCTAATGGTTATCGGCAGGATCTAACCGTTAGGCGGTGTTTAACTCGCACCGATGTCGCACGGGATGAATTTTAATGGCTCCACGTCTTACACATTTGGCGGTTCACAGTTTGTAGTGAATGCATATGCACGCCTGATCCAATACTGACATACATACATAGTTATTGTTACGACTGTTTCCCATTGGGGGTAGGATTCGGAGAGTCATTGTGGATCTTCACTTCATTTTCATTAATCTCTTCATACATGCATGTTTTTTTTATGGTTTTTACACGGCCTTTTTTCAAAATATCTTCAATTCGATCATGGTAAGTACGTCACGGTCGGCCGGCACCGACTCTACCACTCCCGTTACTGTCATATATACAGAGTACATTCATATAATACAAGAGTCTTAGACTATACTTTCATTCATTTGGGCATATAGAGAGATATGCCCAAATCACCTTAATATTCCTGTTTCAACTCATGCCACTACATCCTCTTTCAATCCACAACGTACCCTTATTGTTGACGTTGACTATTATAGCTCAATTTAAGGATGCAAAAGTTATTTTTGGCTTTTCTAGTTTTATATTTATTTATTAAGTGTATTTATTGAGTGTAAAGATTTAAATAAAAAAGTGTTATTTATAATATTTTTTTAATTTTTATATTTTGTTAATTCATGAATATATTTATAAGATACTGATTCGGTAGTGAGAATAATACAACCTACCTCTGTTCTTATCAAATTTTTTGTCCATCTAAAGTTGTCTGGAAGAAATCGCTAATAGCGATAATACCGCCCATTGTATTGTAAAATTTTATTTCTGTTAACTGTATCTTTTAAAACACAATTAAGCATATTCATTCATTCATAACTTAGTAATATTTCCCTAAGCTATCTTAAAACAACTTAAGTATACCATATACACTACTTAGCATATCATATATAATTTGCAATTAAATTAACAAAATACGGTAATAAATAACAAACAGATATATCAATTAGCCGGTCGTCTACGCCGCGAAATTTCTGAAGACGTTTCGTCCTGTCACATTCATCTTGCCTCGAATATACGCTTTAATTATTCAAATTATTTCGTTATCAGTTTAAAGCAGTTTTCCGCCTCCCCTCAAGGAAATTACGAAGGTATTCCGCAGCTATATTCACCCTTAAATAAAAGGACATAAGGTTGAAAGTATAAGAGAGTATTGCCCTTTTTTGTTTAAAGAAAAACACGTCGCCTTTATCAAGTTTTACTTATAAAATTTAATGTCTTGTTTTAAGGTGATTAACTTGCTTATGCTTATTTAGTAAGAATTTTTTGTTGTTATTAATAATAAAAAAATATTTTTCTATTTCTAATGCCATGGCGTACTATTTCGTCATTTTATATAGTCCGCACCAAATATTATGTTTGCTTTTATTTAACTAATAATGACTGCATAATGGACGATTTTGCATATAAAATCTGTTTTTACGTGGCCACCAGGCGGATAGTCTGTAGATAGCCAAAATAATCTATATATGACAAATTTTGTGTCGATAAACAACGTTGTGTATGCATTTTTATTTACGTAGTGAAAAGATTTACTATATTCTTGCGGTCTTATTCATATTGAGTTACAGTAAGTTGTTGGCTTCTTTAATGTTATTATGAATAAGACCGTTAATCTATGAATCGTAAGATATATTTAAAAAAGAAAGCAAAAAAATCGTTTCAAATTGTAGGCACTTAATTTGCTAACCATACCTATCTATATCACCTTGCAATTTATGCTGATTTCTTATACCTCCGATTTAAAAAAAAGCGATTAGTATTTATTTTTCTAAATAAGAAAAGAGAATATTGAACAGTAAACATTATCAACATATACTGAAAGTTTGAATTTCGAATCCATAAGTTACGCTAGATCTACGATAACGATTCTATCGATTCACGTTTATAGAGTACAGCATCGATACAGAATCAACAAGGTATCGATTTTGCATTTGTCACGACGCAGTTTGTGACAAATGGAGTTTTGGAATAGTTTGTATTAACTGTACCTAACCGTTATTGTTCTATTTATTGATATAAGTATAGACCATGATCAAATTGAAGATATTTTGAAGAAAGGTCAGATAAAAAGTAGTTTAAATAAACGTGTATGTATGAAAATATCGTGCAAACGGAAAAGAATAAATTTCGGGGCGTGTAAGAGCGACAAAAAAACAGAGATGTCGATGATGGCTACCATGTCTAGAGTATGTATAAACCTGTGTGTTCGCATAGTGACAGGTCAGTTAAAGAGACAGGATTAACCGGAAAGTTGATGGAAGCGACAGGTTGGCTGATATGTTCGAGGATGCGGTGTAGGAATGTGGAGATCCATCGTCTCTGCCTACCCCAATGGGAAACCGGCGTGACAATATGTATGTAAGATTTCGATTTATTAAACCTCGGCGTCTCAACTGTTGAGACCTTAACTTTTTAGCTACCCTCATGTCGAGAGCACGGCTGTTGTGCCATGGTAAAACCCCGACTTTCGCAACGTTTCGTGTGAAATATAATGGAGAATTCAACTGATTTTTTTTAAATATTTACCTCATTTTACCTCAATATAACGGAAACTACTACCTCTAAAACATGTCATTTGATGTAACTGTAACGCAAGTTGTCGAGAATTTTGTCTACTTTTGACTGCCTTACGACTTAAATTACACACCAGTAATTATATTCATGCCGATATTTAATAATGAATAGTGATAATATATTCAAGGTTTTATTATAGAATTACGTATATGGAGACAATAATCTCTATTATTTTTAAAACATTACTTTCAGACTGCCACAAGTTCTTCATTAATTATCCTCTGTTAAAAACCTTCAATTTGTCTGAGGAGTGTGATTTATAAGGGTCCGGTTTTAGCCTGGTGCTTACTTGCCAAAATATTTTTCTAAACCTTGAATAAAAAAAAATAATTTACACTAGTTAAATCAATACACTGTGCGAAGCCCCATTTAATAAAAAAAAATACACTAAGATATCATTTTGTCTATTCATTTTTACTTCATAAAAATAAAGAGCAAACACATTTTATCTCGGCACACCATTGGTTAACACAGATCTAAGATGACTATCCGTAGATAAGTCTTAATTACTCAAAAAACAACACTATCGCATTTCGATCTCGGCATAGTGCCCGTATTTCATAGTTATGTTTGATGTTGTGGTCTAAAACACAAGCGGGGGCGACTGTTGACTATTTTATATGTTGTGTATAGTATATAAATACAACCAACACAACAACAAACAACACTAACGACAGCTATTGATAGATATGATAACTCTTTATTGTTCATAAATACAGAAAACTTACAAACTAGTAATATTTTAATATCTAAAAAGCGATCTCTTCCAGAAAACCCGTGGCAGGAATATCACTTATTTGTACTGGTGATGCTGTTGTACATAATTGATAGTGGTCAATATAGAAAAATTAATTAAAACTAATAAAACCTGTCTGAGTTGTGGTGAAGTAATCACGTAAATGTATTAAAATGTTTCTGAAAATTATTTCATTGCTTAGAGCAAACATTACAAGCAATACGTTGTCATTTCAAAAACTAATTCATTCAGTACTTTCATAGGTTTCATGATTATCAAGCATAACCGAAACTTCTAAGCACGTTAATTATTGTATTAAGCACGATTATTACTCGTTTTGTGTAGGTATTTGAATAATTCTATGATCATGGCTATTTTTCACAAGTTGCTAAATCGTCAGGTTGAAATGGAAAGCCAAACAAAATAGCACTTAATATACTCTTTATAATTAAACGAGGTGATTTGGCCAGTTTTTTGGCGACGTTTCTAACTGACAGCGGTCTGGCACTAGATTTTATAATTTAATTTGAATTAGTATGTGTTTTAGTGTGACAAAATGAAATATATAATAAAATTACGTTTTAATGGTCATCGATCACGTAAGACAGAGATGTTAGTGTCAACGAGTATTGTTTAAGTTTTATTTGCCACTAACTTGTTCATTTTAATTATTTAGTTTTATTTTTGTTTATGGTTATTATTTACTCTATGGCCGACTAATCTAATTTACCACCGCTTTGCAACATGTTATGGCTTGAAGAGAAGAAGTAGTGCAAGAGACTCTTCAGCAAACATCTCTAGCTCTAATAATTTTATATAATACTAAAATGTGTCGAACGAAAAAAAATGACACTTGACATCTTTGTCTTTCATGATCACGTCGACTGAAATGTGACTGAATCTTCGGAGTAACAAAAATAAAATAAATTACCACGCTTAAAACCGTTACAACTTAGTTTTATTATGTATACAAGTCGCGAAAACTGAAGAAAATATTAACTTGAAATGTAGGAAAAAATGCTAAACTCTTTTCTTCTTTATCTTGGACCACTATGAAACCACACGCTGCGTCCGTCCGTCTGTCAGAGCAATGTTGACAGGTGTTAAATCGTACGAGAAACGAGCGGGCATTGGCGCGAGCAACGCGGGCAGTGCCGCGCCGCGTAATTAGTTGAGTCATGGCGATTAAGTAATACTTGTTTTATGAACATTTGATCAACATAACTGAGCTTTCATTTAGTTTTTACGTTGTATATCAACATTTTGTGGATAATTTATGTTTATTTTTTTTTATTTAATAGTGTTAAGATGCTAAAGGAGATTGTTTTATTTCGTATTTAAACAATAGTTTTATTTTCATATGTTTCGATTCACTTATCTGGAATCGATCGGGACCTGCATTTTTATGCATCCATTCCGATGCAAATGTATCTGTATTGGACTTTGGAAGGAAAAGCTGTATCTTGCCTAGGAAACACAAAATCACAGATCCATTAGTATTTATAATATTGAATTAGTAGTTTATCTATTATATGTTTTTTTTGCTAAATAACATCCTTGGATATAAACTGATTTTCATATTTATTAAAATAGCCATAGATAGATTAATTCCGAAATTCCTCTAGATAAACATTTGTATTAGGGCTAATGCAGTTGGAAACACCTCCGAAAAATAATACGAATATCTCCTATATTTCTATTGCCGGCAATAAAGCATCATATGAGGTTATATCCCTCGTTTACAAGGTACCTATTAAATCAATGTCATCCCAATAAGCTTGCGTGCAGTCGTCTGTCTGTCACTTATACGAAGAGGCATTGGCTGGGACTGGCACGATAGACATTGACTTAGGAAATTGTGGGTATCAACTCGATTTCTAATACTCGATAAAAGTCGATCAATCCTATAGTGAATTCTGTTGATAAAATAGTATCTAACCACAAATAAAATAATAAAATGTAATTGAGTGAAGGCAAAGATATTTAATTAATTATCATGTAATCACATCACATCACATAAACAGCTCGTATCTTTTATTTAAAGTAAAGAATAGATTATCTGGTTTTTTGATATTCCATAGTCAAATAGCAAAAATCGGAACTTTTTCTTCACTGTGCATCATCTGAACGCTCTTAACTGAAATAGATATATAATATATTTACTGTATCTATAAAATTAAGTGACTATAACAACATTAACATTTGTTTTCAGCACCAATAAGGGATTTGATTTGCTAAAAATCATTCATGTATATAAAATATACAGAAGCAAATTTGTAGTAGCTTAGTAGCTAAACTACCCGCATGTTATTACAATACGCGGAATACACCGCTTCGGTAATCATTATGAACTTATATGCATATTCCACAACAATCACGCGCTGTCATGATATGGCCTGCCTATAAATCCTGTCAATAATCTCATAATAGCAACTAATTATTGTTAAAAAAAAGTAAAATTCTCATATCATCTTACTCCTAACAATTCATCGACACTCATTAAAACAAAGCTATTATTTATAAGCCTACGAAAATTGAGCACAATATTATTAATGTTCAAGACAAAAACAAAAGGCGTGACCCAATATGAATAATCATACATTCACATTAAGGAATTAGACGTTGCACGCCCAATAACTCTATCTTAACATCTATTAATGCTGCAGATTGAAACAGTCGTCAATAACCGTACATTTTATACACCTGACGCAGCATCTCAACATAGCAGGTTAATGTAGATTCACACGTGAACCTTAGGTGAGAGCGCTCCACCAGCGGCAAGGCCGAGAAAACGGATCAATTTAAAATGAAACTTATTCGTTCACATAATAAGGTCAACATTCCCACGGCAAGTGGTTTAGAGCACAATTAAGAAAGTATCCGATAAGGTTCCAGTGTTGATAATATAATAAGAACTTTATTGTAATGGGTTAGAAGTTGTTTTGTTTTGAAGGACGATCGTCAACCGGTTGGTTCGGTCGCGAACTTTTACCTATAAATTTGTGTCGGCCAGTCGGCATGCTTACATTGCCAGTGTCTCGAAGCTCTCATAAAGATCATACGTACTATGTTACAAGCGACTGGGCACATTTCTATTTTAATTATTTTTAAAAGACAATGTAAAAAAATCATAAGTAGGTAACATTATACAATGTAGAAACAAAGAAAATAACGATATATGTATGTACTTATAATAAAATTGTTAAATGTATACTTTGGGAGATACTTTTAATAGTAAAAGCTTTTAATGATAAAAGCCTTTTCCATTTTTTTCAATGACATTGTACATTTCACGTAAACAAAAAGGTATCTAAGTAATACCTGTAATTAGACGCACTTTTGGTAACAGGCATGAACAGAATACAATACTATTATTTTTCTCTGTAAATATATAAACTCCAGAAGAAAGCGAACCATTTGTACGCGAGCGGAACCTCAAGTAAAATTGTAAATTAATCTCACTATATTCCTATACTAGCTTCTGCCCGCGACTTCGTCTGCGTGGAATAGTTAAAACAACGTAAGTTAAAAAACCCTCCTGATTTTAAAACATTCTTCATTCGTGCTACGGTCCTATTGGTCTTAGCGTGATGATATATTGCCTAATTTCCGCTCCTATTGGTCTTAGAGTGATGATATATAGCCTAATTGTTTTTTAATGTATAAATTGTTTTATTGTATGATGATACCGGCAATATCATTATTTAATTAGGAGCATAAGTTGAATAATAAATGAGCTGTTTAAGTAATTAAAGTTATTTAACTATCCCACGGGAACTCTTTAATTTTTCGGGATCATTATCCTATATGTTGACCAAGGACATAAGCTACCATCATACAAAATTTCATTTAAATTGATCCAGTCGTTTCGGAGATTAGCCCGTACAAACAGAGAAACAAATTTTTTTTAAAATCTAAATTAGTTCTATTTCACTTACATCCCCCCTGACTCGGTTTTTAGCATTTTTTTTTCATTGTACAGAAATTCGACCTCTACAGTTTTATTATATGTATAGATACATCGGTTGGGAATTCCCGCCTCATCTTTTGAAACAGGGCATACATCACAATCATAGGGATTCTAATGCCGTTTTCACGAGTCAATTAATGCTAACATTATTTACAGTTAAGACAGTTTTTATTTTGATAATCTTCCTTTAACATAGACGCCGATAATATCAATTCTTCTTAATTGTATGTACTAAACATTTTTTGGGAACTTATTTATTTAGATGCTTCAGTCAGCTGCTTCAGCTTCAATCGGAAAAAACAACCGAGTCGAGCGTGTATCGCGTAGTCATATGGAGCGCTATAATAAGCTGCGTTTTTTTATTGCGCAATTATCATTTCTCGTTATAATTTACTTAGGCTTATGACAACTTTTTGAAGGGAAACTTCTTTGAAGTCGCTATGATTTGAAACTCCATGACACAAAAATAAGCGACACTAAAGCAACACATGAAATTCAACCTTATTTCATTCCATATAAATCATATTTCTCTTTATCCGTTAGTATTAATTTTTACTTTAAGTAAAACTAAAAAAATAATTTCAAAGGAATTTTAGCTCTACTTGTGTATACTTAAGGCACATATTCTTTTGTACGTAGCTCAAAGGAAATTGTGCGTAACTGCATAGAATTTTGAACTTTATGCTAGTGATTAAATTTTTGTGCTTGCCAAAATAATGAATATCTACTCCTGATACTCTATATTTTATCTCATTCTCTCGTAGGCTAAAAATTTGCTGCGATTCGTTTTTCTACTTGTCCGTCGAAGTTTCGCTATGTGTCTACTATGTGTCCCATACATTTCGCAGGTTTACTGCAAATTATATTTGGTTTAGTTAGGTACATGTTAATTAATGCTTTTTATTTAAGCATATCATATTTTATTTTACCAAACAAAAAAAAATCTATTCGGAACCAATAAAATCATCGATAGTCTATACTATACCATTATGCCGCCTCTCACTACGTGTACTCTAAAATTTTGCCGCCTTTCACCATGTCCGTAACGCTTTTTCGTGACAGAAAAAGTCTTAATACACCCCCCCATAATAATAATAATATTAGCTTTTCTATAGAAAATGTTAGGACCGAATACCGATGCAATAAGAAAGCTGTTATTAATGTTCTTGACCCATGGGACGAATAAAATATCCAGTTGGCCCCTCGTTCGCCCATTTGTCTCTATCCTTTTAGAATAAAGCTAAGATTTAAGAGGTTTTATTTACTGGCCAGAGGGAAATGCACATGAAAAATTCATAAAAAAGGTAGATCAAGAAAAGCATCGCTTTTATAACTGTATACACAGTACGCAAAAACATTAGTTATTTATTCAAATGGATTCCTGGATGTACTCGTGAAGATTATCGACGAAATTAAAAATCAGCCCAATATGTTACTTTCACCACCATAAATTACAGGTTAGGGGGGAGGGAGGCATGGCTTTATAACTTTAGAAGCTCAATCTCATAATCTACTCGTATTATCTATAATTTTATAAAATCGTAAAAGTGTAGTCTTTTTTAGATTATTTGTGTTTGTCTGTTTGTTCGGGATTCACGTAAAAACTACTGAGTCGATTTCAATGCGATTTTCGCTGATCGATAACAATGTCTCGGGCTTAAAGCCTGCGTTACTTTATATCCCGGGAATGCCATGGAGATTTTTCTGGGAGTGGTTTCAAGGACATATAAATTAGCTTATTCCGTCAAGCGTGGACAACGTCGTCGGGGAATCATGGTACCTATAAGCATTTATAGAATCTCAATATCATTACTGAAATGTAATAAAATCGTTTATCCGTACAGGAACGGAAAAAGAATACAATTTCCTGCAGTCGGGCGGCCCGTTGTAAGAAGCAACAAAACAACCCACAGCCAGGTGGTAGGGTATTTGTCCGTCTGGATGGCTACTTCCTTTGATCTAGAGTATGCTGCCATAACAACCTTGAGTTGTGTTCCGGCATTATTGGCCAAGTTCCAGCACCTCTTAAGAGAGCAGCAGAGCACTTGTAGCACCTTTGGTATTGCAAATGTCCATAGGCGATGGTAACCACTTCCCATCAGGTGGGCCGTCTGCCTGTCTGCTGAACTCAAGCTATTAAAAGAAAAGGACAACTCTATTTGGATGAACAATTCTCGTCAATGTAGTTATGACACATCCAAAATTAATTTTGCAGATACTCGCGAGACAGTGTAATAATTAAGTAAAACGAGAATATCACCAAACTTGCATATTTTTGAATAATAATAGAATTATAAGGCGAGAACTTGTTAGTTTATTATCTGACATAAAACTTGATACGCCTTAAGAATAAGACCGTAAAATTCGGTGCCACCATATTCAAAATCACAATATAAATGAATGTAATAAAACCTGTTATAAATATATACTAGCTGATACTCGCTTTTTCTTTGTGAAAGAAGTAAAAATACAATTGTAACACTCAAATATTTACTACTTAATTTTAAATCAAAGGGTATAGTGATTTTTTATTTAGATAACCTGATGAATATTATTAATATTATAGTATTGTCATAAATAAAATAATGTACAAATCAAATCTAATAAAGTAGGTTATATATAAAAATTAAAATTAAACAAAAAGTATAACGTACGTTAACGTACGTATAGTACGTTGTAAAATATAGAAAATTTAATTAAACTTTTAATAAACATCTTTGTTATTTAAAACATACTTTTTAAACTTAAATCATAAATTGAAATCATAAATTAGCTCCTTTTCAATTTGTTGAAATTCACGAAGTTACAAAATGAAAAGAAAGTAATTAGGATTTTTAATTGATGACTGATTAAACATTTAAAAATATTTTTTATATAATAAGACCTAAGATTTTACGTTAATACAAAAATGAACTGGTGGCACTGTCATTGCAATGTGTTGTTAACTAAGCGATGTTTTTCTTCCATGATACTACTAACTGACAAGCAGATAATAAACAATCTGACAAATACCAACCAAGCGTACGAAGCGCTATGCATCCACTTATGTTATACGTCCGCATGGGTAGTATAAGAAAAAGAGAGCCCGAATCTTCAGCTAGGCCATTCTCTCCCTAGTCGCCGGGGGTACTCCCCCGGCATTGGAAGAGGCCCAGCGAGCGGGGCCCACGCCTGCCAGAGATTGCGGAGCCGGGTAGCCCATTCCCGTAACCCTGGCATAAGGCGCAGGACGGAACACCCAGGGGTTTTAGTGGGTATCCCTAACTGGGGACTGGCAATAGCGTGGCACCGGTTTTGGCCGGGCACGTTAGTTAGTGCCACCCCCGATCTGGCGAATCCCACACTATCTCACCGGGTCGCGAGCATCCCCCAGGCTTCTGTGCCTGTCGCGGCTTAGTCCTCAAACGGATTTCCCCTGGCCAAAAAAAAAGGCCATTCTCTCCCTCAGCATCGGATCCCAAAATCAGTGTAGTATTCTCTCTTTTTTCCACTTTTACTGATTATTCATTTTACTGATATATTCTGACATACGTTTTCTGAAGCAACACAAATCATCATGTCGTCCTTCACTCCTCTATTTTGCTCTACCTTTATAATTGTACCCGTCAGTCTTCCAGTTTAACATATTATGTCAGTCACATGACATATATTATATATATGTCATGTGACTGACGAACATGGCCATACCCCTCTATCACGGGTGCAATGTAGTGATTGTTATATGTATTTAATTATTTACAATCAACTCAAAAGGTGTTACAACTTTTACGATTTACAAATAGAAAATAATTAATTTTATTATGATCTTAAATCTATTGATTAATTTACATTTAGGAATGTATTAATTATACACAAATTTGTTTTATTATAAAAGTAATGTAATGATATATTAAACGGTAATAATATTTGACAGAACTATTCATTAGTTCACGTGTAATTTGAGATTTTATTATATTATCATGTTTTTTTATGAATCACTAAAAGAAACGGTAACCTTATACATTTATGGGGGCGATTAGACGTGTTTAACTTATAGCCATTCCGCTATAAGTATATAGATAATCGATTTAAGTAATCGAATAGCTTTATATCGATTATTATCAATTTCTTTTAAAATTAGGTATTTTTAGTAGGCATATTAAGGGGCCTAAAGCAGCCGGTTTCACATATACGTTTCGAATATGATAGTCTCAAAATAACTGTGTATGGAACTTCTTCGTCTTGTGTTCAGTCTATCTATATATAAATATATCTAGACATGTGCCAAATTCACCAAGCTATTTTCGAAGAGGCCAAAAGTATTGTTACACGCCGACCAAGTGAATGCACACCTGCAGTTTATTACCTTTCCCGCAAATTCAAGAAAATTCAGTCCACGCGGTCGATTGTTGTATTGTATAGTTTAGTATAAAAATAATGCCCGAATGGAGAGGTGAGTCAGTCAAGCGACGTATACGATACGAGCAAGACGTGTGTATATTCGACAAGCTATATAGTAACGGACTTTGCGCGTGTTTTTTGAATCGTGCAGTTTGGACTGGTTGAGTCCAGTTATATTTGTACCTGTGTTATACATACGTGTCTGTATAGTTAGTTCTAATAAATTCTATAGTAATTTCAACATTTTAATTCGAGTTCTGTAATTCGTAACAATATATTGAATATTATTTTATATCAATACTAAAGCGTCAGCTGTACCGTTGACGCATTAGTCGTAGTAGCGTAATGCCTACCTAGTACACGCGTTCCAAACTCAAAAGGCACTGGTTCAAATCTGGCGGGAGCATGCACCACTTAGGCAGTTTTCTGACCTAATGTGCATATTGTTACAATTACCATGTGCTAACAACGGTGAAGGAAAACATCGTGATGAAACCTGCACATCGTATCTCGATGTGCAGGTTGTCCGTTCCCTAATAGAGGGAGGCCCAAGGCCAGTAGGTAGTAGGATATTTTTACTCTTTGACTCATGACATCCTTGTCTTCCGTAATCACTACTACTGAAAAAGTAGCCGAAACGTTGGAATTATAAGACCGTTGAAGCGCAGTTTTATTTTTGCTAGTCGTGAAAATTTAAGGAAATACCAAACTCACTTACGTTTACATACAAGTATAATATTTCGTAAAAGCCCATACATCTTATCCCGACACTTATTATGTACGCAGTGTAAAGGCTCCTCTAACTAAAAGCTTAATTTTTTATGCACCCTTAGGGCTTTTTTACACGTACGACTGTCGTTTGCCAAACAGTGCCGAGTGTGTTACCATTATTTATGGCTACAATAATTTTGGGGACGCCTAAGAGATTGAAAAATGTTATGTTTGCCGTAAATTGATTTCGTTCTATTGATTAACATGATTGAAATATGTTTTTATATTAGATTTTTATGTTTTTATTTTTGTGGTATTTTGCCATGTTTTAAATTGCGTTGTAGAGGTTGAAAAGGTAGGTGTCATTAATTTGTCAAAAATTTGTAGTTTTCACCAATTAATTGTTTTATTGTTTCTAGAATTTAATAATGTATTCATGTTTTGGTGTTTTCAAAATGTAATGTTTAAGAAAATCATGTACATTAATAAGATGGAAATGAATAATGTGTCCGTCGTTATTTCGAGATGCAGTTTCATCGTAATGTATTTCTTCATCGTTTACACGTGGACATTGAAAACAATATTATGGATATTGTGCTAAAAACTACTTAAGAGGTATATGTTTTCCGGCCCAGACTCGAACTTACGTCGTTGTATAACGCGAGCGCGTTAGCCACTAATCCCTCACAATTATCTAGACACGTAAATTAATAACTTAATAGTATGCTATAAAAGTCCACAAACACCATTACGCATAAAAAATCCAACTTACAATGTGCCCCGAAAATATATCCCCACAATTTCCCGAAAAACAAGAGGAAACTATTTTCGTCGAACAAAAAAATGTTTCCGGGTAAAGATTTATTGGGAACCTCACTCACGGTCCTCCTCAGAATAAAATGCGTGAAATGAAGTGTTTCCCTCTGCCCTCTTTTAACGCGCAGAATATTTTATAAAGGACGATTTATATTTAAAAACACACGTACGTGTGTTTTTAAATATAAATGGTTATGCAACCACACAACAAGAATGCTTCATCTTACTCCTAATGAAAATCAATTAGATGTTTAGTTTAGTTGACTAGATTCAGAGGGCCTGAAATTGATTTTTCATAGGATACATAAGACAAATTTACTTTAGACTAAATGTTAGTGGAATAAGTTTTAGATTTGGCAGATTTTCATAACATTCCACAACATAAACTTGCTTCTTACAATTTGTCTGCCCAATTAATTTTAAAATATGTATAGAATTATCTTTATGCATATCCACAAAGACGTGTAGATAGAGGCTTAGTACAACAACCACCTCATCTTCGCTATATGTTAAAAATGTTAATAGCAATACAGGGTATTGATGGCTCCCTCTCAATAAAGCACCCTATAAATTTAATTACAACAGTAAGAATAATAAAACTACGTTTAATTGTTTTAAGCGCGGTATTTTATTTTATTTTTATTTCGATGTTCCGGCAACTTTTCGTGTTCACAGCTACTGAAAACTGGTCCAAATATCGGAATGAAAATCAAATAAATATCGCACTTAAAAACTTCTTATATGGTATAGCTAAAGAACAAAATATTAAAAGATACATTAATATCTGGTATAAATTTACGGGGTACGTATAATTGAGAAGTGCCAACAAGGATATTATTACTATATATATAATTGCTGCATAATTTAATAATAAATTAAACAACTTATATTATTACTGTGAAAAATAATCCGTGAAACGATCTTAGTCGAATAAGTGTGAGTACGCTTTTACATACGTAGCATATTTTTATTGCTCAATTAATTTTGAATATTCTTCATGATTTAGATATTACTTTAATGGATTTTATATTCATTATTTTAATGTGATTTATTGAAAGTGTTCAAGTTATAATTATTTGAAATATTCTGTTGACAATTTAATTTAGCCATTAGATTTTATAACTAGGAATATAAAAAATATATAACAAAGCACAAATTGCAAAATATTATCAATAACTACTTCGTCGTTCACCAGTTTACTCTAATTCTATTATTTTATACATTTACAAAATAATTGTACCTAATGTTTATCAAACATGTTATACAGTAATATTTATGTATAATTTCAGCGTCAATTCAGGATCTTGTAACTACCAAAATTTTTGACATTATTTTTTTTGCCACAATTGTATACATATATATCACAATTTTGACGAAAAAATAAGTCGCTACAAATATATTACAAGCTCCTTCACTGACGCTATGTAAAAATTATATTAATAGTGCTTGTACCATTTGTAGATATGGCGTACATAAACACAGGGACACAATATCTGTGTATATAATATATAAATCATAATGGACGCTCTACATCCTTGAGAGTACTTCGCGAAAACCTCCTGAGTACAGCACGAAAATGTAGAAGGGGTCCTATTGATCTTGAGTTCTCGTGAACTTCTCACGAGAATGTAGATGCGCCCATAATACTCATAAAGTATCAAATATTCAAGTGGACGTACGTGGTCACTCAATAACAATAAAAAGGTCCACCAAAAAGTATTCGCGTCACGTTTCTCCTCGCTTGTCGCCGGACCCATTGCTGAAATTGATATACATTACTCCCAAACATAATAAACTACAAGACCTTATGCAATCGCATTAAAGTTCATTTTCCTTAACAATGAGTATAACTGAATTTTTATACTGGAGTACGCTTAATCACCAGAATCGCTTGAGCTCTGTCAACGCAGCGAAGTTTCTGTTCTTGATGGATATTTCTAGGACCAAAACAGGACTTGTAGGTCAAGTTTCAGTGGTTGTGTCTTTCTTGACCGTGCACTTTCAACCTCTTTTTGACCGCCTGGTACCAATTGCTTGAAATATTATTGGAGTGACAGGCACTTGGGGTGGGTCTCTGATAAGTGATAAAGTAAAAAACTTATGTTGCTTGAATTGAATGAAACATTGTTTTCCATTCACAAAATAAATCCGCAAGAGAGATGCGGTCGTTGTTCTCGTAAATTCTAGCATTATTCACATACTAGAACTCGCCCGCAACTTAGTCCACGTCGAACAGAATAAATTAGTTTATACTTATCACTTGATATCACTCCTGGGAAAAAACCCGCGGGATACCCGGGATATAAAGTACCGCTCATTTTAGTCTGGGAATTTGCTATCGATTGACGAAAACGATAGCCTAGGTACATTCTTTTTTAAATGCTGCGATATTATGTGTCCCGGGAATTTCAAGTCCAGACTAGACAAAGTCACGGATATATCCTAGTTCTAAATAAAAAGATCATCAAGAAGTATCTAATAATTTTAAGAACTAATTAACGATATCATATATGCATATGTCTCTAAAAAAAATTCTTATACGCATTATTTTGCTTCAATAACATATTATCTTGCAAATTTAAATTTTTAGAAAAGAGTTTTTTTACTTTAAAAAATAATTACATCGATATAACTTTTTTCTGTCAATATGTTTTAAAATATACCATGTTAAAAAAAAGAAATAGGAAATTGTTTGATTATAATTATCAAATTTAAAAAAGAAATGTCGAACTGATCACCTTATTGAAGTAAAGAGGTGATTTGTTCTTACAGAATACAGCAGCTAAATTTCGTCCATATAAATATAGGGACAAGTAATGGGGGCTTTATTCAAATTCAAAAATACCTATACATACTTAAACAGACGGATATCTAATATATAAAATTCTCGTGTCACAGTTTTCGTTGCCATACTCCTCCGAAACGGCTTGACCGATTTTGATGAAATTTTTTGTGCTTATCCGGTATCTATGAGAATCGGCCAATATCTATTTTTCATCTCCCTAAATGTTAGGGGTAGTCCACCCCTAATTTTTTTTTTGTCAAAATTTTTAATTTCTATTTTTTTATGATACAGCATTAAAAGATACATACAACCCTAAATTTTCAACCCTCTACGATCAACCCCTATTTTTTACCGGGCAGGACGACGTCTGCCGGGACAGCTAGTAATCTATAGATATAATAAAATTGTAAAAGTCGAATTTCTGTACAATGAAAAAAATGATAAAAACAACTCAACTCAGGCATCCCCCTGAATAAGAAGTGAAATAGAATTAATTTAGTTTTTTTTTTCAAACTTGTTTCTCTGCTTGTCTGTTTGTACCAACTAATCTCCGAAACAACTAGACTGATTTAAATGAAATTAAATCCCTGGTCAACAATAGGATACTATAGATCCCGAAAAATTAAAGAGTTCCCATGGGATATTTAAAAAACTTTCCACGCGGATGAAGTCGCGGGCAGAAGCTAGTGTTAGATTAAAAATACCATATTAGTCAAAGCAGCTGCGGAACCTTATAAACCCACTGTCACATTCATATAAGTATAACAACATTAACACTAAAACCAAAACCCTGTCTTTGATTTATATATAAGCTAGTAACCCGTTCATGCCGGTGGGGTAAATCGTACCCATGTTACAATTCTACAACACCCGATGTTGTTCTAAAGATACACGGCCTTACACGACGTAGGCGGTGTCGGGGGCGTAGCCTAGTGATATATGATACGATGATTGTATCTGTTTCAATTAATTAACATACATCGATATGCACATATTGTTTAGCGTGCAAAATGGTGACTAAAATAAAAGCAATCAAGTTTTGTTGATATGTGTGAGACTTTAAATTATTCTTTTGATATCTTAATAGAGTTTCGTATTTTATTATGTTAATGTATATAAATTGACTGTAAATTAATAAATGCGGTCACTTTTATTTTTGTAACCGTTACTAATTCTAAACTCATTTCAATGTTTTTGGTAATTTAATGTGTATTAGTATACCAGGTTGATCTATGGTTAAGAAAATAATAAAATCAGGCCAATGTGTGTCGTCAATTTACGCACATGTATTCCGTTGAGGCACAACCGTCTATCGTGTCTGTAAATTAGCCAATAATTCATTTAATTAGTTAACAAAGGCAGTGAGTAGCCTTTGAACTAGCATTGTTGAGTACAACGTTTCTTACTTGAAACAATTTTTGTTGTAATTATTTTGTAAGTATGCCTCTGTGAATTTTTTGAACTTCTCTACGCCATCGTGTAACGCAATATAGAATACATTTTCCTAAAAAAAAATATCAATATGAATCTATTAGTTTCGATAATATTTCGGAGAGACACGCATATAAATTTTATAAGAATTTAGTTTTACCAAAATATCAATATCAACGGAAGCGTAAAATAGACAGATTTTAGCAAACTCATCATTATCAATGTTTATTTTTTTTATTATGTTAGAAATACTTGCGTCAACTACGAGATTGTGTCCGTGAAAATATCGTGACAATCAATTTTCACGTTGTCTAGACTAACGGTACAATTCCGAAATCAAATTCGATATGAATCAAGCCATTATTGATTCTTGGAAACGATACCTTGTTACATGCGATTTTTATTAAACTAGAGTATCCATAGTTATTGATTAATCTACTGGAATTTGCGTTCAAAAGTCTATATATAGTTCTGGATGTTCTTAATGTTTCGATAATTTATGGGATTTAAGCTTGCTTAGCACTATGAAAAAAGAAACGACACTATAAACTCTTCTAGGAAATAAAATTAGTTAGAAATTTCGCACAGTATTTGCATCATGTTTATTTATGTTTTTGGGGAATCATCATTACTATTTCAATACTTTTTTCTGATCATAATTTCTACATGGTTTCAATAAACGCTATTAATTTTTTAAAACATTATAATAAATAAAATTTTCTTTATTTTTATACTAGGTACATGTTTTCATGAATTTTACTTTACCTTCTTTATAATGTTATTGTGCTGTTTATTTATTTGGAAATCAAGTCGTTACTACCTACCATATTTGATTTTTAAATAAGAACACTATATTTTATAAATTATAGTAATAAACTTGATTGAAACCATTTAGGGATTACTGCTTTGGTGTTGGCAATACTTGGTGGTGGTAATTTTCAATGGTTACAATTCTCGGTGGCGGTCATACATTTAAAAATTTTCAAAATACCGCACTAATCACCATTCTTTCTGTTTTTGAGCATCATCACTTAAGTAACCCATCTAGATAGCACTGTCACTAACACTGCTGAGGGATGTGCGTTGGGGTACAATTGACCACCGATGGCATTGTAAGTATTATTTTTTTCATTTCTATTAATAATTCGAATTTTATAATTCTTATATATATATATACCTAGCCTTTCATGTTAATATGCCCATGCCAACATGACTAAGTTGGTATGGGCATGTTATGTGGAGGGATGAAAGTCACGTGACAGAAAGAATGTTAAACTACAAGATAGATAGGTAAGGATGTAAAGGTAGACAAAAAAAGATGGATGGACTGCGTGAAGGATGATATGATGATTTGTGGTGTGACAGAAGATGTATGTCAGAATAGAAGAGTGTGGAAGGAAAAGACATTGTGCCGACCCCAATTAATTGGGATATGGTGAAAGAAAAGATGTTAAAATTCTATTTTGATACAATATTACTTATTTAGATGAAACTCTTAAGTTTACTACTTTTTGATTAATTTAAACATAACAAAATAACAAATTGTGCTGATACTAAAGATGTCAGCGTAAGTTTTATAGCACCTGCTTTTAATAGCGGATTCAAATCAAATTCATTTGACTTGCAAAATTGTTTTCGAGCGATTTTATTAGATCGTAAAACTTATTTTTAACATTAATTTGCTTCGAATTTTGCCTATACTTTAACACTTATGCTATTCTTGTCGTATAATAATTTGATTTCGCTACAAACAAAGGAAAATGTATTAAAAACGGTTTCATAGCACCTTCTAATTAAATTAAGTACGTAAAGACTTGTTCTAAGAAATAGTTCACTTGGTGTAAGAAATAATTGAGGTTAATTTTATTATTTACTAGATGCAGGCATTGCAATGCCACGTAAAGTAAGAAATATTGTGTGTTCTGATTTTTGGGCCAGAAACCCTTGAGAGCGTTCTCGAGACACCCCACCAAAGTTTCATCGCAATCTATACATATAAATAAAATTGTAATGTCTGTTTGTAATATTGAAATAACCGCTTTTTACTACATGCATATGAATATATATACGGTACATACACCAAAATAACATTTTTACAATTTTTGTCAGTCTGTCTGTTTGTTCGAGCTAATCTCTGAAATGGCCGGACCGATTTTGACGGGACTTTTATTTGCAGGTAGCTGATGTAATAAGGAGTAACTTAGGCTACTTTTATTTTAGAAAAAATCTTTTATTTTGGAATTATGACGATTTTCAATCACTACGCGGGAAAGACCGCGGGGCGCAGCTAGTTAGTTAAACAAAAAGTGTAGTCCACAATTTAATATTTATTTTTAAAGTTTAGTAGAAAATCATTTTACTCTTGATACAATAATTTGTCTGTAAAAAAATACAAACTCACATGTCTAATCATGTCAAGGGTAACTAAGTCCCCACCTCAGAAACACCAGCATCGACGTAACCCGGTCGCTGCCGTCGCTCGGGTCGAAATAGCCCCGTAGCACAAAGGGGGATAATAAGTGAAACGGAGATTTATGAGTTCGCAGATATGCAAATAGAAATTTGCGGTCCCCCGCCGATAAAAAGACGCCGGTCCCCGCGGTGAAATGTTTGTCCAACTGTCGAGGGACTAGGCTTATAATTATTTCGTATCATACACTCTATAAAGTTATATGTAGCTTTTATTTGGTTATAGTGCAATTTGGGACGCATACTCGCCGTGCGGCAGTTACTAGACTGTTCCTGTGTTTCATAGTTACTTTTTCATTACTTTATAAAATCGTTCCATTTGTAAAATACACTTTATAATATATTTTATAATTAACAATAATAATCCAACGCGGAAATGCGGCTAGCATTTTGGACACGCTCCCCGCCGACAGCTATTTGGACTAAATTTTTATTTAGTTTTTAAATTAAATTGTACATTTGTATACAAATATAACTTCAAGCTTAGATTAAAACATTTTAGTATCCATGTTTATAATAAGTAACTCACCTTTTTGAATTTTTCTAAAATCAATTTACACAAACTGGTATTCAATCAGCAAATTACATTATTAGATCGTTATCTATTAATTTAACCTTGCCAAAATACAAATATTAGCATACGTCCTACATAATAGAAGATATGAAATGTTTAACAAGTATTTTGTACTATTTTATCACTAGAAAAAATAAACGTAGATTTTATTTTTATTTAACTTCGTTTTTTAAATGTAAAGAAGTTAATTTAAATTATTTAATAAACATGATTTTTGTCTCAAAACGAATGAGTTTCAAATAAGTAACAATCTTATGTCAACTATTGTATTTGATTTTGAGGTTATAAAAACATTTCACCTGCCGAATCATCAGCAACCTTGTACGCCTAGTATATGCATTTGAAAACTCCCCAGGCAGCGACGGGTTATATTCTAATTTTCTTAAACTCGTTAAACAGTGATTTCGTTATCTCATTCTGTCTTACTTTGTTATGGGACTTCTAATTATTTGCACCGGTGACATTTGTCGACGAGATTTCGTTATTTGCTACACAGTAGAGTTTTGATATACTTTGTTATCCATAAGATATGACTGATAGTTATAGGTGGTTCTTTAGTTAGCTAAGACAACCGCTGTTATTTCAATAACGTGTGTTCGATACCTGGCAAATTACATGATCAACTGAGTTAGGCTGGTGTGCACCGAAATTTAACCGACGGTTAACCAAAAATAATCACTGTTTTTCCATACATTTTTGGCGATTATATTTTATTTTAACCATCGGTTAAAAGTCGGTGCACACCAGCCTTAGTGTTTTTGTTCCAATCTATACTATACTACTATAACTTAACGGTTGAACTGGGCAATGTGATACATAGTACCTTCGCGAAGAACATAGACCACGGGGTCAAACGGGTAGGAAATAAAATATTTTATAGACCTATAAGCTTAAAGTTATCTACATACTTAAACTCTTAGGACATATTATTATGTTATTTTGGAGGTGGGCACTGAAAACCAATGCTGTATTGGACCAAATTTCTGCACAGCAAAATACTGAATGCCAACCTCATTTCTAAACTGGCGGTATTCAATTATATTTTTTATCTTTCTATAATAAAATTACTTTAAGATTAGATATAAATAAATTCTTGATTTAACATTTATTTTTAAAATCTTTCCTGTAGGAGGTAAAGTACGTAATTTAAATTATAAGCTATTATTTAGACGCAATCCTTATTTGCAGACTATAAATCTGAATTTTTAAAAATCGGATTACGTCACGAGCCATGCTTTATTTTCCATGAGCTGAACTGTCTACCTGTGTAGCAGCTTCGCAATGTAAATAAGCATTTTAAAAAACTTTTGAGATCCTGAATATCATATAGCAGCAGAGTGCTAGCCAAGACAAGTAAAACGAGCCCAAACACGACGGGTCTATCTTGTTTAGTACGGGAGTTCCTATGGCCACCTTCCGACTCCATTATGAGATCAGCTCCATGGTACCATATTGTTGAATTGTTACGGGATATACATATGTGTGTAAATTTCAGCTCAATCGGAAACCGGGAAGTTGGTCAAATTTAACTTGCAAAATTACACCCTAACTTACATACATACATCCATTGTTAAATAAAAGCTTGTAATAAAGATAATGGACTAAATATATAAAATATATATATATATAATTACTGAATATTCCAATAATTTAGTTATAAATCTCTCTTATATTCGTTTACAAGGGTTTCGCATTTCTCTTTACATAAAATCTTTTTTTTTCTTTCACCCATGTAACAGCTTTAAAATGTATTTCAGAAACGGCAATGTTTATCTAGCGCCATTAGGTTTGTAAATCGTGAGCAGATGGGCCATTGTGTTCAATACGGGATCAAGTTAATTGTTTTTAATTCGCCATTTTGTGTTGTAAGAGTTTTAATTACGCCCACTGTTGTGTTAATGGCGGCTTCGTGCGCGCGCGCAATCCTTTTGTCCATTGTACACTCGAGGGCTGATGTTTTAGGATAAACCTCAACGCCTTATTAGGCTATTGTTCTCTAGTTTCACATCAAGAAAATGTTGTATAAGTAGATATGTTTCTCTTGCTTGAAGGGTTCCGTAGCCAATTTAGCACGGAACAATTTGAATCTTAGACCGTTGGTATGATTTTGTATTCATTATTATTTATTTCAGTTTTCGTAAAATCTAATGGATAGATATTGGTGAAATTTGGCAGCCGGCACGGACTTGAGATCGCTAGAGCTAAGACTCAAGCTCCAGGGGTGGAAGTGATAAATGGCATCACGTCAGAAGTAGCTTCGGCGAACCTGCAGCCTACCTCTCTACACCCCTTAGCCACTCACAAGCATGTATTCTACGCCATTTTTAGGGGCACATACAGGGAGTAGGGAGTCATCGGCTTCCCATTTTCCCATGTTCCTCGAACATTGCGACAAGTAGGCGCCAATAGTCTCCAAACCAAAAAACCTTTTTAAGTATAAATGTGGCATACTAAACCGGTGCTAATGGCTTTGTATTGTAAGCTTTAGATTGCCAAATGTCACCACTATATATACTACGCGCTCTTAATTATGTCTTAAATTTGATATACTCCTGTTAACTTCCCTCACCTAAATGAAGTTAAGACAAACTTTTAACAATTTCAAATGAGACAGAATTGTGTGCACACCTGTACGTTAAGCAGGCGGTGTGTCGCCCTCATTTGGTTAATTCAGGTACTGGCGAGCACCTCAATTAAACAAGCACAAAAGAAGAAGTTCGTCCGCACAACGACGGAAATCACGACTCTGCGCCAAATTAACGAGTGGACGATACTTTTTAATGAGCTTTTTAACTTAATATCTATGCAAGGCAAATTTATACCAACTTTGACGTTTAAGCGGTTTTAGCTATTGGAATAGAACAAATATAGAATATTGAATATTTCTTTTTTTATTATTGTTCGGCGGTAGAAAAAACTGAATTAGACAAGCGGCACAAATTATACAACCCCGGTGAGAGTTATATGTTAGTACCATTTGCTGTTAAAACGCTTGTACCTTGGGGAACTGAGGTCATAAACTTCTTCGAAGATCTATCAAAAACGACTCACTGATTCTTCGGGTGATCAGAGGGCCTGCTTCCTTGCTGGATCAGTATGGCGACCCAGCGAGGTAATGCGGACGTAGCCAGCCTACTGGGAACCTGACCTAGAATTGGATGATCTAGGCTCAATATTCTACTTAATGTTTGAAGGGATAAATAACACTTTATTGTACACCATTACAGAAAAACTTACGAAATAGTATTATTCTAATTAGGTACAAAGGGCGGTCTTATCGCTAAAAAGCGATCTCTTCCAGACAACCCGTGGCAAGAATATTCCGATTAGAAGTGGCGATGGTGGTATACATAATTATTGTACGATTACTTAAAATTTATTAATAAACATATAACAATACTATATATATACAAATATACACATAAGTTATATACATATACAAGATATAGCGATTACAGATTATAGGTATACAATATTAGTTCATTTTCCTTCATTGTGCTAGTTCATAATTTAATACATAAAAGTTACGCACATTAATATTTTTTTTTTAATTTTATTCACATCAATATATTTCAGCTATTTTAGTCATTTCAAAAGCTAAATAATGGGTTTTCCTTATTGTACTGCTTGTTTTTTTTAATTGCAAACTAAGGTACCTATTATCCAATTTTTATGTTTTTCAACGCATATCGTGTTGACAGCAAGGTGCGGTTTAGCTACCACGTTTTGTTTTTAGTATTGAATATGAAAATTTATTTATTTTAAAATGAAGTCTTACAAATTAGGTATTCTGTGAATGTCATAATCTATGACCGCTTTCAAAGCAATTTTGTTTACTTGTTGCGATGCGACAATATGTATATATTTACTTTTTTTTACTACATTTGGGTATGTGGGTACAATACGTACCTAAACATAAAAACACTTGTTTTTTTTACACTAATAATTACTGCACATGCAAAAATTTCCAAAACCTTAACCCTAATCCTAAAGGCGTCAAACATACCGACCGCGAAATACATGCGGATCGGTTGTAACCCTAAAATGCGGGGTGCGACCCTTTTCAGCGGTTGTCGCGGTATCCGCAATCTCGTTACCGACTTTTGGCTTCATACAACCCCCCTGTTTGCTACTTCGGGATCAGATGTGGTCTAAGTTCTGGTGTTCAATTAATTTTGTCTATCAACGTTTTGCGTATAAATGAAAACACTTTATTCTTCACCACAAATTAATAGTTACATTCTTCCTTTTGAGGTGTTACAAAAATTTCTTTATTACGCTTCAGTCAAATACTCATAATGTGGATAGGGTAAAACCTATAAGTGAAGTCATAAAATAATTAAATAAGACTTGACTTAAAGGGCTTGGCAACCAAGTCATAAACTTTAAAAAAATATCCTATTAGCGCGCGTATCTGACGCAGATGAGAAACAAATGTAATTCTAAAACTAGAATACACGTTTGGCAAAAACATTTGAACACCATAATATTCGAATTTCGAATTTCATGACGTAATAATCCAATTGTAAATGCACCTCACTAGACGTGTTGAAGAGTGCATTTTTTATCGCGCCATCCCCAAGGGGTGCGGATAATCGTATCTGCACGCACGTCACTCGGACGACGTGTCGCGACACCCTTGCTCTGACCGCTAATCAATGTACAAAGTTCACTATTCATCTATTTTTCTTGACTTTTGTATGTTCTGCAATATAAAGATAAATCAAATTTGGAATACTTTTTTTAAATTTCCACTTGCCGAAGGATATTAATAGACTAGATATTAATAGTTTATATTATAATACTAGTTTGGTGACGATATCTACGGCCATACTCGATTCATGGCACAAAATAAAAGTTCTTCTTATTTGTTCAATAATGGCTTGGCACGGTTTGTGCATTCAGCCAGAGTCATGTGTAATGGCTTAACAATTAATTTAAGTTTTAATAAAACGAGGGAAACGTAACGCGAAAAGATAGAATTTTCACCGAAATATAAAAGTTGATGTTAAATTCGCCATTATGG
This sequence comes from Dendrolimus punctatus, assembly GCA_012273795.1. Lineage (NCBI taxonomy): Eukaryota > Metazoa > Arthropoda > Insecta > Lepidoptera > Lasiocampidae > Dendrolimus > Dendrolimus punctatus. The sequence goes on from CM022541.1 coordinate 18,736,730, forward strand.
GTAGCAACGGAGTCGAGTCCATACAGCCTTATCAGATATTTAATTATAATACCACCACAGCCAAATTATAGATTATTGATCGACGCTGTACCATGAAGTCCTGGTGGTAGCATACGAAGGCACATTTTACTAAACAGTTTAATTATCAAAACAAAACATATAATTCTGGCTTGAAACTAATCAATATCTCACAACTATTGTGATTTTTATACAGTAGTTTTTCTCTATTTTTCAAAAGTAAAACTAGAGAGCAAAACAATACACTCGTTCCCAGTACCTAGTTTAAAACTTAATTTTCATCACCATAAAAGTTTTCTTGTTAGTAGGAATGTTAAGTGTTCTTGGCACCTACTTTAATCTCATATTTTATGGGACTACATTATTTTCCATGTATGTATAATTTAAATAAATTATGGCGATAATTGCCTCGTGCCACACCATAAATCATAGACAAATTAAATGTTGAAGTTATAATAACTTGACAAATAGCACTCCAAAGATAGTCTTCAATTATCACAACAATATACATTCCAGCAAGAAAATAAAATATGGCATTGACGATATGAAAATCAGTCAAGTGTGTCGTCCTACAAAAAACGAAGGGTTCCGTGTAACTAAGAAAATACATTGTTTCTCTCAATTTGAATACTGAATTTCGAATTCGATGGATCAACCAAAATTGATTTATTTAATTAATAAAAGATAATTTAATCCGTGCAGGAATAGGTAGCCTACCGTAAGAGGCGACAAAACAACCCACAGCCAGGTGGTAGGGTATTTGCCTGTCTGGATGGCTACCACTCCTGATCTAGAGTATGCCGCCATAACAACTTGAGTTGTGTTCCGGAATTAATTCCTTTAAAGAGCGGCAACACCTTTAGTGTTACAAGTGTCAATAGGCGATTATAACAGTTTTCTATCAGGTCTGCCTGTTTGTTGAACTCATGCTATAAAAAATATTTTGGTTAAAAAGCATAGAACCGAAAGATATGATGGTGTTCAATGACATAAAATGTTTCATGTTTATTTTTAAATGAACCACTTAATATGATTGATCTAAATTGAAAGAATTGAACCATCTAGTATCGTCTCAATCAATAAATTATTTAAAGAAGCTTACTCAAGAAAATTTTTATTGAAAGAATTTTCTCAGCTTGGTAGCGTTGAATTTTTGTAGTCTCATTCGTGCCTTGTTCAAAAGTCAGAAGAGGAGATCTTACCATCTATTTATTATTAACATTAAATATACTTAAGCAATATCTTTATCATGTTTAATATAATAATCGTTTATTTTTGTATGGTATACGGAACGCGACGTCTCTGGAACGGAGTTTATGCCTCACTCGCTCAGACTTATACGTGCGTCTCTCTCTTGTCTCACCGATTTGTAACCGTGTTTCACGCTATATAAGAATAAATCTGTAATAAGTAATTACGGTGGTGTCATTAAAACATAACATAACCAATTCAACAATCAATTCATATATTGCTTATTGTGTTTAATACTGTTAATTTAAAACGTTTCTGCTTTAATATCAAGCTATAGACGTTTCTTAAGTTAACTTTGACTACTAAACCAGAAACCAAAATGGTCTTTTAACAAAAAATATTATATACATTGTTGTTATTTTATTCTTGAATTATATGTGACCAGCCATAATCCTTACTTTTAGACATGATAATTTATATAATTATTTTTTTCCGACAAATTCCATACCTACATAATAATATAATAGACCTAGAAGGTAGTCTTAGAGAAAAATAATTAACATAGACACGATGACGAATTTATAAAGTTTCCGTTTTTGCTATAATGACTTGGCGGGAATTGATAGATGTTTTACTTAAAAATATTAAAAGTACTCAAAAATGAACTATGGTTATAGTTTTTCATTTGTAATCATGTGTTTTGAGAAAAGTCAACTGTGTAATCAAATGTGACTTTCGAGTTGACCTAAGATCTCCGTTAAATGGTGTCGATTGAAAACATACAATCTAAGCTAGACGAAGACTTATAGATCACAATTGACTTTTTGTGGCCATTGTGGCGAATTATAATACTACTACTATAATAGGTAATGTACCCTAAATAAATCACAACGCGTAGGCGCATTGTTCAAATTCAAACCTCGAATGTGGCTATAAAACATGCGCCCGCGCAATTCCGGTTGCGGCGCCGCCAGCGACATCTGTCCGCAGGTCGCAATTACACCGGATTCATAAGTTAATGGCGGTCCGAGGCGTTGGATTAATGCCTTTTGTAAATAATCACATGGTTTTTTGTTCTTCGGTGTAACATGCGGATGACAACCGATAATTTTCTTTGAGCGGGTAGAAATTGGAGCTGTGCGCTTGGGTACTTTTAATGAAATATTATTGGATTTTTGTTGTGGGTATATATGACTTCACCCCTTTCTGGTAATAAGATGTTTAATGACAGTGATTTTGAAAATTATTATTAATTTTATGTTCTCATTATTACTCTACTTGGGTACTAGGGGCGACTGACAGGCTATCCAAAAAACGATTTTAATATATATTTTATATTAGATATTTTTACGTATATTTATGTATATACATATGTAAATTTATGTATATAATATTAATAGATGTATTTATATGTGTCTATTAAGTATAATTCTTACTTATATAATATTTCACATACTTATATGTCTATTAATAGTAACTGCATATCCTATAACATTTATTTAAACCACCTTTGACAAATATAATCTGTTTTATTCCTTCCACGGGTTGTCAGGAAAAGTCCCTTCTTAGCGATAAGACCGGGCATTCTGTAGTACATTTAGAATATTTTTAGGTTATAAGTTTTTCTGTGTTATCTGTAATTGTGTACAATCAGGTTTTGTCTATCTATCTATCTTTATTACTGAGTCACTATATACATAGTGACTAGTAAGTATATTTTGATTAAAATTTCACACATTCGCATGAAGCACATAAATAATATCAAAATGAATGGAGGTTTACATTATATCTTAAAAATATCAATGTATCTACGATATGTGTCTCTAAGCCATTGTCTAAAAACACGTCACGTCTTCAAGTCTTTGTGAAATAATCCGTCAGAGGTACATGATTTAAAAATATTTTCAAATTTTCTTCGCATGAAAATACTTCGAGTAATTTTTGAGATATAAGATATTAGAGACTAAATGGTCTTTTAAGGTTTAATAGTCAAAATACTTTAAAAGAGTAGACTTGTGTCACTTATACGAAACCCTTTGTGTAGGTACTTGGACTGACATGGAGTTACTCCATTTTATACATTTAAATCAAATATATAAAGATTCCGTGTATGGGAGAAATTAATTAATTCGTCCTTATGTTTGAGAATGGTCGGGGACACTGCATATTCATGTATGGTCACAGCTCGTTAGGTCGTCGGTGGTCATTCAGTATTAACAATCTGCCGCCGCGAGGGGCTGCATTAAATATCAGACAGGCATCCCTTCAAACGACTCAAATCTTTGCCTGTTTATTTTAATTATGTAGATATTATTTTAAAAACAATTGAAAAATTAAAATAGGTAAGGAGTTTAGTTGTGAGAAAGCTCCTCATTTTTTTTCAAATTATGTAAGTTATTTTATATTCACTTTTAATTCATGTTGACTTTAAAGTGTCTTTTAGTTCTTTTCTCATACTTACTACTACATACATACATACATACATAACTTCACGCCAGGTCCCTTGCGGGGTAGGCACGAACAACAGAGTGCCATACAGGCTTATTCTTACACACCTCACTTGCTTCTTTGACATTCATAGCTCTTGTCATGCACGCTCGTCTATTCTTAAGGCTCCTGACATCACCTTCTGCTAATACACGATCAATTTGATCATGGAAGGTGTGTCGTGGCCTTCCGCGACTTACTACTGTACTACTTAATACTAGTATTAAAAATAAAATTGTTGGATTGTCTTCAGTTCTTAATGTGTGCTTTTGAACCAGTCATCTGTAACTTATTAATATTAGGTTGAACGATAGAAACCAAACTAACCAACACCACAAATATTTAAAAAAACTCAATTTGTTTGAACTTTTTTTAAGGACATTGAAATTTTTTTATTGTCATGCTTTTTATCTTTTTTTATTGCAGGAATTCAGCAGACAGGCAGACGGCCCACTTGATGGAAAGCGGTTACCATCGCCTATGGACATTTACAACGCTAAAGGTGCAATGCGCTGCTGCTCTCTTAAGGGAGACTGGAACCTGGTCACTAATGCCGGAACACAACACAAGGTTGTTATGGCGGCATACTCTAGACCAGGGGTGGTCACCATCAAGTCGAGCACATACTCTACCACCTGGCTGTGGGTTGTTTTGTCGCCTCTTACGACAGGCCGCCCGGGCGCAGAAAATTGTATTCTTTCTCCATTCCTGCAAGGATAGGATGCTTTCGAAGTGTAGAACATGCGCATTGCAGTTACTGGATTTTAAGTCGTAGTAACCCAGTCGGTAAATTACAAAAGTATTTATCTCTTTATATTCCTGTATAGATTTATGCAATAAATAGCAACATAAATAAACTTGAAAACAGCAAATAGCGCTGACATCCAATCGGGAGTGACATCGTGGACAGCGGCGTGCACCACTAATGAGCAAACAAGCACAACCCTGGCGGGATCATGCATCACCGCTATTTGCTCTTATTGCGCCGGCTTGCTTGCTTTCTATTCAATATTTTATTTAGTAAATTAATTAATTAAAAAATGACGTGACCTATTCGTACAATTTTAATCAAAATCAAATTTTATTTAATCTGGCACCGACTACTAAAAGTATATTTTACCGTCTACCAGATGAGCCTTTGAATATAACAAATGTACTGAATGTATGCAATGACTTTTTTTTATTGTCATGCTTTTTTCGTTTTTTTATTGCATGATTTCAGCAGACACGTAGACTGCCCAATTGATGGAAAATGGTTACCATCGCCTATGGACATTAGCAACACCAAAGGTGCTACAAATGCGCTGCTGCTCTCTTAAAGGAGACTGGAACCTATATGCTGGAACACACCTCAAGGTTGTTAGGGCGATATACTCTAGACCAGGGGTTAGTCATCCAGTCGGGCAAATGCCCTACCATTGTTTTATCGCCTCTTACGACAACCGCCCGGCCGCAGGAAATTATATTCTTTTTCCATTCCTGCACGGATAGAAAAAAGTATCATATTCTATTAAAATGCTTCTAAGTTAACATTATTTCACACACAAGTATTTAGTACTTAACGCCGAAGCATAAGAGCTTTGATCTCGCAACGAGATTATCCCGAAATCAATCATGTCAAGTTCACAAAAAAGTGCGAGTGCTAATCGAGCCGTCAAATTGGGTTTTCACCATTTAAGCTGATTGTGGCAAAGTGCTGAGTCGCGCTAGCGCCCCCTTGCGACACGCCATTTTCCTTTTTTCACGGTATCGCAATTTTATTACCGGTATTAAAGAACCGTATTCTAGAACGACACGTTTAATCTATTATAAAACAATATCCACCTAATCAGAGCTACGCATTAACGGTTTTAAGCGCAGCATTTTATTGATTTGATTTTTATTTCGGCGTTTGAGACACCTTTTAGTAGCCGTGATTACGGAAGACAAATATGTTAAATGTCAATGAATAACATTAAAGCTATTATTTTCTCTACCGTCAACTTGTTCATTTTAATTATTTAGTTATTTACTCTATAAGAGGCTAATCTAGTTTACCTAATCTATTTACTAATTAGCATTATTCATTGACACTTGAAATTTTTGTCTATCGTGATCAAAATCGCTGAAAAGTGGCTAAAACGTCGATTAAAAATCAATCATTCATCAATTCTCGATCGTTTATATAGAGTATCCAATTGGTTTTTTTTTAAATAGCTTCAATATGCAGACATGGCATTTTAGAACTTTATAATAATATAGATATATTTTATAAAGTATTTGACTTGTTCTAATTAATTATTAGGTCACGATTCCATAATATGAAAACATTCGCAAGGTACGGGGGAGATGATAAGTGATTATAAAAACTTGAAAAACGATATCACAAAGATAAAAATCTGTTTCGTTTGGAGCTATATTGGTTTGGGGTGCAAAGAAGGGCTTTATGTGACGCGTGTCGTAACACGATGCCTGTATACCCTCATTACTACCCCGGCTTAATTATTTAATAAAAATGTGAACCAATGGGTTTACCATTAGTTAACAATGTAGCACTACGCGACATAACTACTCCGTAACGTTTTAAAACATTTTTTCTTCTTATAATTTCTTCTCAACCACTTTCCTCCAGTACATTAAACCAGTAGTCATGATCTTAGTGTGTATCGTAATATCTTTTTATTTATTTACTTTTGTTTATCGTTACTACATATTTTACTAGAGTTTTCCTAAAACCTTAGGAAATAGCTCTATTTTACTTGCATAAAAACTAAGTTAGGTTTTTATAGATGCATATAAACCTTCAGTAAAATATTAAGTAATTAATTATGCAAACCGCTTAATCACAAATCAAAAATCCGTTCCGAGGTATATGTGGACTTAGCGGATAGACAGATAGGCAGAAAAGATTTTTTTATGTAGAGATGACAACCTTAAGTAAATTACTAAGTTCCAAGTAGCTTGACACTACTACTACACACATCGTGTAAACTAAATATGTACTTTTAACAAAACCTTAGATATTGTCAATTTTAATATTACCCTTGAAATGACTGCTAATATTTTTACAAATTTACCAAGCTGTGTAATCATTATAACATGTGTATATTAAGACACAAACTTCAGTCCTTACTGTATGGTATGTTGCAATAACAAATAGGTAACACAAAATCTCATAACACAGAAAATATGAAACAGCAAAACGGTACTCGATAGTACCCTCAATCCATACATCAGTAGACAATGGTAGAGTTTTTGCGTCTATGCCCGTGGCTTTTTGAACTGGGAATTTTTTCACTCCATTCGTCCGCAGCGTCGACGTTGTATACCAGGCTTTATTTTACCCCGTCAGCGAATTTAGGGCTGCCAGAAAATAATTGTTATATTTGCAATTCGACGATTTGAGACTTCTTAAGAAGAGCGTCATTAAATTTCTTTATTGCTTGAAACGCATTTGAGATGCCCCTTGCGTTGCAAACGTTCACAGATAGCGTTCATCACTTTGGATCAAGTGGTGCGTATACATGTTTTCCTGCTTATTAAATGTAATTAAAAAAAACAAATATGTTTTTTAACAAAATATCTTGTTAATTTATAAGTCTAATAATAAGATACTTTGGTAAAATATCAATTGAAATAATTAAATAATCGCATGTATGAAGAGGTTAATGAAAGTAGGTGAAGCGAAAGTTGTTTGTCAGGATCGTCGCAAGTGGAGATCCATAGTCTCTGCCTACCCCCATGGGAAACAGGCGTAATTTTATGTATGTATGTATGTAAATAATCGGTTTGCTTCGTAATTTATACAGCATAGTTAATTTTACATGTCTCTATCTATGTATGAATGAATTAGTCAAAATTATTTCATGCTGGACTCTACAAACAGTCACATCTTGTATGTGGTACCAAACGGATTGAAATCTGTAATTGTTAAATGTTTTATATTCGTCGTGAACGAACAGACAAATTTCCAATCCAAAAAACATTTAATCATTTCAACTTTCGTAAACTTATAACGTATGCACTCCTTAATTATAAGGGTAAAAACATGACAAAAAATAAAAATAATTTTTTAATAGTTAATAAGAATAATAAGTGGTGATTGCCAGCCCTGGGGTGAACATTAGTTTCCAACTCGGACAGTAGCCGTCCTCCCGTTCCGTGTACACGGGTACAGTTGCGTTCAGCTAAATGCTAAGTGTTCTCCCACCGCACCCCACTCGTCACTAGCGAATGAAACTGATCACGAATGTACTCTGTGACAATAGACAAATGTCAGCTTTAATTTTCGAATATTTGTATTATGTCTTCTTTTTCTTCAATTTTGGCTTGGCACGATTTGTGTATCCAACCAGTCACTGGGTACTGCTCTCTTTTTTTAAACATCTGAGCCTTTTATACCGATAACATCCATTATTCAAAAATCATTGATGCAATCGTTGTGATTATTACATTGTAGGTAATAAGTATTGAATTTTATTTTATTCCTGAATAGTTGTACAGGCCACCTGATGCATGTCCATGTCTCTTGTCGATATAGCTGTTTCGAACGCATTATTATTATATTATTTTTGAAAATAAAAGCGTATATCATCACTACTAGCATAGGCCATATCACATTTTGCAGTGTATAAAAAAGCATTAAATACGAACTCTTTGGTTATGTTCAAGCATAATTTCGACTAAGCGACTTTTAAAATATCTTAAGGCTATTATATTCATTAACATGGATTAAAAGCTTAAGAGATAGATCAGATGCAACTAGTATGATGATTATACAATAATTAATACTAATTTTATCAAATATATATTTGTTAAAAGTAATAAAAATTCAAATAAGTTATCTCTGCTCTTAGAATAAAAAATGTTTAACCAAACTTAATTTTTCTAAAGTATTGTGTTTTCATATCATCAAATAAAGAGTCTCTCAGAGATACGCATCTCAGCGTTCTTTTGAACATTAAACAATAAACATTTTATTAGTAAATTAGGGCCGGGTATAAAAAGAACCTTTTATCGATAGCCGATAAGATCGAACACGTGGTATACAATGGCCGCCGTGAGAGCATCGATATCCGTATGAAGTGACTTTGTAAAGAGGTATCGACAGTGTCAAGTGACGGCTGATCCGTCGATCGACACTACCGCCATCTTAAACGGCTGTAGTACGTGATTAAACCGCGAAATGTCAAAGTGCAAAGATCGGCCCTTTGTGTAGAAGCCCTTGTGCCCATCAGTCAGTGCTCAATGCTCTGATATGTTCATTCATCAAGAATACGCCGCGGGCGTGCGTGGAATAGCGACGTTTTTTATTAAACTTTTGTTATGCGGTCGATTTAAAATGATTTCGGATGAGGGGTGCGTTTATTTATGTCTTTTCTTGTGTTGTTTGGACTCGATCTTGTGGTTTTTTTAAGCACGCGTACATGTAATTCCTTGCTTTGTTAGGGAAGTAAAATTATTAAGATATTTCTTTTTAACAACTCGTGTCTCGTTTTTAGAGGCTTGGTAGCCAAATAGCTAAAATGAAATTGCATTAATTTAACATGTTTATCTGGCCATTTGTCAACTCTAAAAATGAAATCGGTAGATGGATTTATGAATTAATATAAAATTTTATCTAAAACTGACACGGCAATGTGATTGCCGCAATGAAATTAAATTTAATACAAGTACATAGACTTGTCATGTATTGTTAGATATGACGGGAAAAATCATTTAATGTTCTGCTTTTCTAATGTACATGGTGGAAATATTAAAAAAATGAAGAACGTCAATAATGAATAATTACAATTAATTATAAAAAGATACGCGTGGAGTAGTTTTAACCTTTGTTAGATGTCCGTAACCAATTTACAAAACATTAGACGTTCTTCTGACTGCGGTGCTATATTATTAGGTATCTGTTAGACCCATAAGAATTATATTCTACTCTTACATTTCAATTTTTTATTTAATATGCTAGGCCCTCGGTTCAAAAGAGCGTCAGTCTTTCGCTTTGCCGCCATAACCGAGCGGTCAGCGCCCTTTGTTATTCAAATTAAACATGCCCAGATAGGCAGATGTCAGCTAAAAAGAATAATTAACTGATATTTAATAATAATCTTTTATGTTTTTCGTTATTGTGAAATTGTTTGCTATATTTTTTTGATATTTACCTAATTACGTTTACTCAAAATTCGCATGTACTTATGTTGAATTAAAGTGCTAGTGATTTTTGTGTCATTTCTTTTGTCTTACCAAGTATGATGATTATCAAGTAAAAAGATCTAAGGACCATAGAAATGCCTCATATAGCTTTACTTAGAATTAGACTTCCGGGGGCACGACAAAGTAATGATATAACTGCATGAATCATGTGATTGTATCTAATCTATAATCTAAATTTCTGATGTTTGGAGACGATCAAGATTGTGAAAAGTAGAGAAGGTTAAGTATAAAAACAGATCTCAGAAACAGACGAAAATATTGTTTCTCAAGCAGAAATGTGTCTTAATTTCTAGTTATCTTTAGTCTTTCTTCAAACATCATTTTCATGAATATGTTAAACTTCAACTTAACCTTGTTATCTTGCCATACTTGAAAGGAATATATGGAGATATGTTGCAGCAAAAAAATAGTACGTCATGTCTTTATATTTATAACTATAATAATATTTTTCTATCCTTTTATTGTGTCGCTGTTATTGTTATTCTATGCACTGTTTGCTACAACTCCATTATTCTTCAAAAGTCATTCTGTAACATACTTCTGTATAAAACTTATAAAAAAAGAACTTGAGATATATAAAATTTGAAATATAAAGAAAAACAATTTTAGCTAGACGTATTGCTGGGGAGTTTCTTGTAGCTTCTTCTCCTTAGCAGCAATAACAGTTGCAAAGCGGTGTACATAGACTAGGAAATAAAATTAAATTTTAACCTATATGTATGACCTTCAAAGAATGTTCTCCAGTTCTCCACTTATTTTGAATAAAAACATTTGAATTTAATTTGAATTCACCTCACTTATAATATTATCAATATTTACAGTTTTAAAAAGTTAGATGGTAAATTATATTTTTAATTATGTCATATATCTTGTAATAATAATGAAAAAGTTACATGTCCACTATCGTTATCTTGCGCTTTAAATCTTGCCTCGGTCCGAGAAACCTAACAGGTGATATACTCCATCGTTAGCGACGCTAATTCTTCCGCGTTCCACCTCGCATATCTGCGGAGCGTCCTATCTCCGGCCGGGCAACTTTACGACCTCATTATATTATTTATCAGAAAGACGCCGTTGCAAGGTTTTACCGTATGATATATACATATAGGGTATCACCACACTAAGTTTTATTACAAAAATTTGAAAAGGACATAAATGATTTATTGTTTTAGCTAGATATGTTGCTCGGGAGTTCCAAGCTTCTCCTGAACACATTGATGAAACGTTGCGAATAAGTGTACATCAAGTGGAAAGAAGTCTTAATTTTTAACATAATTATATGTTTAAATAATAGACAGATAGATAGATAGATAACACTTTATTGCTCACCAAATATACAATTTCAAAAATACACAATTACAATATTGTAACGGTAGAAACAATAGGCGGCATTATCGCTAAAAGCGAGATTGCTTTCCAGGCAACCTAACTTAAGGAATAATTTAACCTAATCTGGCGATGTAGGTGGTGCAGGTCATTCATTAGATATATCATACTTAAACTACATAATAAAAAATTAAATAATACTAGCTGGTAACTGCCCGCTTCGTGTGCCGTATTTTCGTAAAATCCGTTCTTAGCTGACCTCTATTTGTCGAAAGGATGTTTCATGCCAAATTTCAAGTGTATAGGTGATCGAGGGTCATCGTCTCTACCTAATGATGGTAGAGCCGGTATGGGGCTTCGAGCCTAGACTGTTTGCCTCGGTCGGTATTATAGTTTCTGAGATATCGGTTTGAGTCACTATATACGTAGATTTCAATTACATATAACATTGAATTGAAACATTTGAAAAAGAAAAATACTGTGATGACCGTCAAACAGTCTAATTGGCTTAGTACGAGCCACTCGTAGAGATTAGAGTAGCCTGTAGATGAAATAGTATGGTCTTATAATGTAGCTCTACAAAATATTAAAATGGTCAAGTGCCTGTCAATCCAAAGACAGTGAACAGTTCCGTAATGCAAAAAAAGCAATAAAAATTATCTAGTTCAACAAATTTTCTGTGCAAGTGCTTTTTAAGCTCCTTGATTATTGGTTTGCATCAAAGAAGCTGCTGGTAACCTTTGAACGAACTAACCGTACGTATCCATTCTAACTGTCGAAAGAACAATACCTGAGCAGGGTGTTCGCAAGTAGGTCATAGTGTTGGGCCGGTAAAGTGGCACGTAGTGTGTCAGACTGTCACTGATAGTGCGGGGTCTGAGTTCACGACGTATAAAGGACGCTCGCCCGTCAAACAATCGCACAATGCGAATTACACCCGAGTGAGGTCGTAACGTGGCCCAGTGAGGTGACATCAACTTTAGACTACAAATTTTCAACTTTTTACCTACTCAGGCTTATCTAAATTGTTACTTGATAAGGTATAATCTACGAAAAATTCACCTTGACTTATGGCCTGTTTCTATTTTTACTATTCAATTACTTGCCTTACAATCGGTTGAATTTTGACATTACTTGTGTAAATGAATGATTTAAAATGTAGAGGATCCGACCAGTAGTTAATAGATTAACTACTTGAGGTTGAGAGGTGTTGTCTGGCGGCATCTTACACCTTCTTGCTGATGGAAGGTGTGTGCAGAAGTGACACCTGGGAGCCGCAAATATTCCTCGTAGACCACCCCGATGGTCCGAGGGGATGCGCAAATGCATTCCCCAGCTATATAAAAAAAAAACAATACAAAAAAGTTTATACATAACCTAAATCCTTAATACCGAATGAATCTATAGACTACTAGCTGTCCCGGCAGACGTCGTCCTGCCCGGTAAAAAATAGGGGTTGATCGTAGAGGGTTGAAAATCTAGGGTTGTATGTATTTTTGTATGTTGTATCATAAAAAAATAGAAATTAAAAATTTTGGCTAAAAAATAAAATAAAAATTTAGGGGTTTTAGGGGGATGAAAAATAGATGTTGGACGATTCTCATAGATACCGGATAAGCACAAAAAATTTCATCGAAATCGGTCAAGCCGTTTCGGAGGAATATGGCAACGAAAACTGTGACACAAGAATTTTATATATTAGAAGATAGTCTTAACTGCATAATAGATCAATTTATTCATTAAAACATTCTTCGAAAACTATCTCTACAGCATTTGTTTTATTTTCATTTATTTATTGCCAGCGTATTTTCAACAATAAAACATCTAATCGATTCTTTAGGTGATCAGAGGGCTAGATCCTACATTGGTTAACGGATCAGTATGGCGATCCAGCGAGGTAACGTAGCCAGCCTTCTGGAACGTTACCGATTGACTTCGACGACCTAGACTCCATGCAAAATCGGAGAAAGAATACAATTTCCTGTGGCCGGCCGGCGTGTCGTAAGAGGCGACAAATAACCCACAGCCAGGTGGTAGGGCATTTGCCAGACTGGATTGCTACTGGCCTAAAGTATGTGTCATAACAACCTTGTTATGCTCCGGCATTAGTGACCAAATTCCCCTTAAGAGAGCAGCAGTAGCACCTTTGGTGTTGCAAGGGTCCATGTCCAGGCCGTCTGCCTGTCTGCTGAAATCCTGCAATAAAAAATTAGTATTCTACTTATAGTCTTAAGGGATTATAGGTAAAATCCTGCTCGCCTTTCTGAATTCCATAAACTATAGGCAGCTATATTATAATTGATAGAAACCGATAGAAACCAACAAAAAATAATATAATAATACAGTGAAGTTAGGTACGACATTTTAAATAGAAATTTGATGCGTGTTCCAGTAAATCGCTGGAAATACGTGTTTGTAACACGAGCCTCTCAGTTATCTAAAGAAATTTCTTGCTTGTACCGTATAACGTAACCCGAACAGTGGCTAAGCTAACAAGTATTTTTCTAAGATCGTAAACATTCGCCGCGTCGGTAGCGCCACCCGCCGCGTAGTTTATGCCGCGCGATCTTCCGATAACCGCGCCTTGTATGCTTGCACCCTTATATTGCGTAGGGTTGCCAAAATTCTAATGCTAATATAGTCTGTAATGCCCCTAACACACCTGGGATTATGCTATAATATTAGTGGTGTTGAAAATTGACAAACAACTCATGTATATCCTCTGATGTTCGGGATTCACCTGCGATACTGTTATTGTTATTGGCAGTAGTTAAATGTGTCTCATTTATAGCGTTAAAAATAACGCAGTTAACGAACACTTTCCATTTCTGTGTTTGAGCCTTTTTTTACATGAGGAAATGCGTTGTCGCATCGTCAGCCGCGCGGGGGATCATGCGCGGCCGGTATGTGGGGCTCCCCGACGCCGATTAATCAATACGACCGGCGCCGGTATACCCACTAAAACCTCATGGGAGCCTTCTTCCGCCTAGCGCCGGGGTCACTGTACATGCGCGAGCTTAACCCGCAAGCCCGGCAGCGGCTGGCCGCCTCGTAAACAGAGGCGGCCTCTCCTGTGTGCGGGCCGGGAAATGACGTTCCCCCGGCCCTGAGAGGGACGCGCGGCTGCCTCTCGCGCCCTCTCGCGGCATTAGTGCGCGCGGAAGTCTATAGGATCCCCCAGACCTCGACGCCCGCTGCCGCCCGCCCGTGGCTGCCAGGAGTCACGGGCGCTATCCTCCTTCGGTGTGGGAGGGGGAGGCTGCGAGGATTGCTCCTACGCCATCACCCCTCCCTCTCCCTGTGTTTGAGCCGGCTGAGCCTTTGTCGACCTACCTTACTGTAGCGCAGAGGTTTCGGGTTCGATCACTAGCATGGTAAATTTTGGAAACTAATTTTATCATAATTTACTGTGGTCTGGATATCTGCGATCAGACCCAGAGTAGTCCGTTGAATATTAACCATAATAAGCGTAACGTAATTATTTTTAGGATATACAATATATCTGTTTTGTCTGTCAATTTAACGTCTTAACAATTAATAACAATACCGCATTATAGTAAGCGTAAAACGGCCTATATTTACAGATATAGGCCGTATGCATTATAATGTGAGTCGCATTTCCTCACAGTCACTAACAATATCGCAGATGAAACAGGGCATAAAAGAAAGAAATGAATGAAATAATATCTACACTATATGTTTCGTATTAATTGAATCTATAATTGCATGTTTGTATCTGTTGTCATCTTTGTCAAACTTGTGTGAAGTCAGTAAGAAAATATACCTTCTACAAACAACACGTATTTCATTGAACAAACCCTTTAAAGTGCGCAAAGAATAATAGACTTAATCACGTTCAACACTATAATTAACATTAATATTATAACGGGGGAAAGGTTTTTATTTTTGGATTTTAGTATGTTTGTAACGAATAAACTCAAAAACTACTGGACTGATTTCAAAAATTCTTACACCATTCGAATGCTACGCTATACCTGATTATAATAATATATATAAAAATTAAAGATCACTACTAAAACTTCAATAATGTAACCCATCAATCTAAACAAAATACTTGGCGCTGGACAACGTTTGCCGAGACCACTAGTATTTAACCAATGCTGGCTGTACAACGTGTACCCAATAGGTGGCGCAAATAAATCGACTATATTTTAAACTTTTTTAACTCCATCAAAGGACACCTCAAAAAAATTAAGCGGTCGCTCCAAATGTTTTTAGGATTTCAAAAATCGCCAAAACTGTTTCGATATTGATTTTTCTCGTTACGGTATAATACTCGTAATAATACTCGCAGGTAAAAAACAATAAATTCCTGAATGTTTCAGAAACTTATTCATTCAAGTTTAATATTTGAATTTTAAAAGCTCGCTCATTTTTTTTTTAATTTACTAGTGCATTACTCCCTCGAAAAAATCTAAAGTATTTTATATTTATCTATAAATAAACTATTTGCCAACCCTAACCCATGTAGTATTAGGTTTCGCGCCTTTATATCAATGTATGAATTACTTACGCACCGTATTAGGTAATCTAATTGTGAATAACACGTAGGCTCTCTCGTAGGTGGGTTAGTTGGCTCTAGTGTAACCGCTTTTCCATATTAGTGATAGCCATTTTAGCATTTATTGTCGCGTTTAGAGTTTCGAATGCCTTTTCCGCATTTAAATGTGGCTGCGGAGCGCGGATCTTAGACTGTTTCAATTTGGACTTATGAAACAAATTTCGAATTTGGAACATAAAAACTTTTTTTTCAATATGGCTATGGATTATATATTATTTAGACCGTATCAAAAATTTAAATTCATTTTGTTGAAATATTCAAATACATAAGAGATTAGCAGAAAGCCATAAATGGGGGTGCCCATTTATCAGATATAAGTATGTAATTAAATAAACTATTGATTGCAATATTACATTTCATTTCTCGTATTTTGAAAAAACTCATATAAGTTTTGTGTACTTTACCAAAGGTTTTGTTACAATAGTATATAAAAAGCAGACTATTTGCAAGTGATAGAAAGACGAAATTGAGTAGGATGAAATAAAGATACGAAGATTTGGCCACGTAATGACAAGCGTTTGTAATCAAATCGAACCATTCTATAACGGTTTTAAAGTCTATATAAACTCAATACAATAGGAAATGTCTTGGACTTTGACAGTCATATGACACAAGACTATTACAAAAAAAATGATAAGAAAGAAAGCCTTCGACAAAAATTGAATTACTGACAACATCTAAAAGTAATAAATCGAATAAATTTCAACAATAACTGAATAGACACAAATTGGACGGCCATAAACACGCGTCTAGTCCGAAATTTACGAAAAAGGAACGCCGAAAACTGCTATTATACATCAACAAAGTTAACTTTGCCATTGTAAAAGGTTCTAATTTTAAAATTTCGATCTTATACCACATATATTTTAGATTCAAATCGTTCTTCCCAAATTTCTGTGTGTATAAAGACTAGTTTGTGATACTGATTTGGAATAGGCGAATGGCGCGAAAAGTGAAAAAATGTGACACCGACATGAATTGTCATTTTAAATAAACACCTTTAGAGTGGGCGAGAACCGAATATTTGTAAATAGGTTTTTGTTGTTTGCCTTAATGTTTTTTTTTATAGACGAGGGAGTCAGATGTTAGTTTGCCACGTGCTTTGGCTATGCGAATTTTATTTGCGACTTTAGCTACTTAGCAGAAAAAATTAAAAAGTTCAATTTCTGATTTTATATCAGCTGCATAGACGATTCGTTGTAATTTTTTAAAATGTCTGTCCCATCTCTTAATATATATTTTTTTAATTTGCGTTTTTTTTCTTTAGCATAATAAACAAATTAAATTTTTATTTATTAATTGGTACGGATTAGCGTTTCAAATATTGATTTACACTTGTCTATTTTTTTAGAATATGAGCTTCAGCATAACATGCACATATTTGATATATATTTACTTCGTTAAACTCTGTCAAATAAATTTCCATTCGATTCCAAATATCGATACAACTCGATTTCATAACAAACATTGCCTCTACAAATAATCGTTTGACAAACATTCCGAACTTAGCACGCATTGTAAACGACACATTGAGTAATCCTTATTTGTAACACGAATTCGATGCAGAGTAACGTAGACGACATACTATAAGATGTTTGACATTCTGTAACATCAATTGGTGATTTTTGAAGTGATAACTTCTTATGGAAGGGCAAACCGCTTCGTTATGTAACGCGTTGCGGTGCCAGTCTACCTGGCCTCCCTTTCTCTCACGCATACGGCAGCGGTAGGCAAGCTCCTCCTCTCTCACTATAACTAACAACGCTAGCCGTATTTCGGACAGACACTATATATTATTATTATATATTATTAGGCATAACGTTAAATAATAACCTAAGCTTTTCTCAAGTTAAACAGTTTCAATATTAAATAGTTCAACTTAGATTAGTTAGTTATCACTATATATAGTTATCACTTCTGTCGGGCGTCCCGAAACGCACTTTTTTATACACACGAGCAAAACCGCCGGGGATATACTGTTGTGCTATCGGTAGAATGGCATCTTCTGACTGATTAATAACTCCCCGGTGTTCTCTTTCATCGCCGAATGTCAAGAAATCGGGCACCAAAATGCATCCTGTCGGAATAGAACCTAATATACTAAATCAATACACAAATAATAATTTATGTGAAAAATAAGTATTTTTTGTTTCGTCGACATAGACTTTATACATAGACAGTTATGTAAGTTTGAACGCACTATTCTTTAAGCACTATAAAGAAGCGTTAAAACTTACTCTAACTCGATATGAATATGACCGTATAAGTTAAAAAAAATCATAAACAATGTTTTAAATCGAATTGACAAAATTTGACAAAATGTTCTCTTGAAAAATTCACCTTCTTTACAGAATGCTTCAAATAATTTTGAATTACGATTTTTTTTTTATTTTATGCCACAGCCCCAGGCTAGGTCAAAAATGAACGCGCAAAAGTGCGTTACATAAGCAGCACTAAATTCGTAACGCAAATCTCGATAGCAGCGGGGTGTTCTTGAGTCTCGAGATGGTAATCTCGGTGACAAACACCGGGTCTCTATTGTGGTTGCTAAATTTGTTCCGCCATTTCCGATCTCCTTAAAAGATTACAATGTAAAGACGTTAGCTTGAGATTAAAATCGGCACTGTAATATAGAGCGTGTTGAAATTACGTGATAATCTATGATTTATGACGTATCTCTGTTTAACCACACACAACAGATAACCTATGTGAAAAGGAATGTGTCAGAAAATAATGTTAATTTCATGAATCTTCTACATGTAGACACTGTTATGGCAATCTTTATGACAAATAAGGAATTTAATGTACAAAATCCAAATACTTGTGTTCAATCGAACTAATACGTCAACAAGTCCGGCACCATATGGGTAGCACCTTTAGTGTTAAGATGGTAACCACTGTCCATCACATTTGGGGCGTCAGCCTGTCTGCTATACTCCGACAATAAAAAAAAATACTTACTTGTTTTCATTATTTGCCATAAACTAGATTCATACACCCGAATACTCTTAACGGCAAAGGTACAAATGGTAAACTTCTATCAAGTTAAATTCAAAAACATTCGAACAAAAGTCTTAATCTTTAAAAAAAAATAAAGTCTTCCGCGTCAGTTGTAATAAGATTGCGTCGATATAAAGAGCTATTATGTGTTTAGCTCATTGTTAGCGTAATGCATTCAAAGATGAACGCCCGTACAATGTTGTACAAACATCTGTCTATACGCCCACGGAATATTAACCACGCTCTTAGGGCGTTTAAAAGGTACACTGGCTGCTTTTCAGTTTGGTCGGCCTTTTTAGAAGAACAAATGTAACACTATATCTGCATTTTAAATTTCGAACCGCATTGTTTAGCATAGATACATAATCTATTTGACAGGACATCAAATTTGGCGCGAACTTAGGTTTTTGTAATAAAATACGCAAATACCCAGGCTGTAGAGTCTATACTCCAAACCTATTATTGTTTTAAATTCATTTCCAGAGTTTTTGGCGGGAACTGGAAGGAGACGTTTTGCTGTGCAGTTTTATTTTCTAAAAATATGTAAAATTACTCTAAAACGAACAATAGTTGTAGGATATTGATAGTTTTTGAGTAGTAGTTATGTGTTTTGTGAGAAATGTGAACTGTATGGTCAAATTTGGCCTTTTGAGTTGTCACAAGAACTCCGTTGACTGGCACTAGCTGATTACCTACAGTTCAACTGTGCTACACATAGGCTTAAGAAAATAAAGAAACTATATTGTAAACTAAGATCTGGCTTAAAGGCCTAGCTGCCAAGCCATAAACCTAAATAAAATAAATAAATCCATTTCCATATCGGCGTGGACCCTTAACACTATCGCAGATGAACAACCACCACTAGTTTTAAGTTGAAAAAGGTGTCACTTATTGAATAATAACGATATGCAACTTAAGTTAGAAGAAATTGCCTAAGTGGTGCATTCTTGCTGCCAGGATTATCATATCGATACCTTGAAAAAGTAATCGATTGTTCTATCAGGTCATTAACCTCAGAGGTCGACAATAAATCAAAAGTTATGATTAAATGGCAGTTGATTTAAAAAATGCTCACACAATAAACACCCGCATCTATATATTAATGGGTGACAATTATTTTGTAACGCAAGGAGAGTTTAAGGGTAATAATGCGGGCCAACGATTGATCTACCCTTTCGATATTTGAAGATTAATAGAATTGGTCACACTTTTAAAGAATATTTTTCTTAAATAAACTATCTATCTATAATGTTATAAAATTCTAAACATGCCGTGTCTGTACATTGAACCTATTAAAAAAAACAATTGGAATTGACTATATAAACAATGTGTCTTTTTGATCGGAATTCACGTAAAAACTACTGGGCTGATTTCGATGCGGTTTTCACTGATCGACAGCTAATTCTTAGACTTGAACTTTCCGCTAATTTTTATCCTTAGAATCCTGCGAGATTTTTTCTGGGAATGATTTAAAATAGCCAAATGAAAAAAAAATACTTCATTGTGATTTTTTTACTGATCGATAAGAAATTTAATGTAATAAATATGTGATATTTTATCCCGGGAATCCCGGAGGAATTTTGCGGGAGCCTCCTCACTCTTGTCTACTAAGCATTGTAGATAGAATTATCTTCACCTATATATTCTATGAAGTTTCATTTCTACTGCGTGAGAACTGCACACACATTTTTTTTTATATTTGTTATGTTATATGTTTTATTGACATATCCAACATAATTTGTACAATAAACACTATATAATATTCATTACGCCAAATATATAATAATACTTTACTTTACCAAATAATACTTTACACTTTACAATAGTTTTGTCTAGAAACAAGACTGCTTTAAAGATTTTACTGTAACTCTATTGTTAAAATAATTAAACACAATACCTACTGAGTTGTCCTTATAAATATACTAGCTTCTGCCGCCGACTTCGTCCGCGTGGAATAGTAAAAAAAAAGTTTGAAACATTCTTCATTAGTGCTCCGCTCCTATTGGTCATAGCGTGATGATAATAGCCTTTAGCCTTCCTCGATAAATGGACTATCTAACAGTTAAAGAAATTCAAATCAGACCAATAGTTCCTGAGATTAGCGCGTTCTAGCAAACAAAAAACTCTTCAGCTTTATATATTTTTTATTTTTATCCGTGCAGGAACGGAGAAAGAATACAATTTCCTGCGGCCCGGCGGCCTGTCGTAAGAGGCGACAAAACAACCCACAGCCAGGTGGTAGGGCATTTGCCCGACTGGATGGCTACCACCCCTGGTCTAGAGTATGTCGCCATAACAACCTTGTGTTGTGTTCCGGCATTAGTGACCAGGTTCCAGTCTCCCTAAAGAGAGCAGCAGCGCATTCGTAGCACCTTTGGTGTTGCAAATGTCCAAAGGCGATGGTAACCGCTGTCCATCAAGTGGGCCGTCTGCCTGTCTGCTGATCTCCTGCAATAAAAAAAAAAAAAAAAATATATTAGCATAAGATTGTAAAATAAATGTAAGTCATCGTTTTTTTATTACGTGTGCAAAAATGTTATGCTCATAATTATTACACCGTTCATTTCTGTCTTTCAATTTTGATCATCAACTAGTGATCATACAACCTTAATTCATTCAATATCGTTTAATAACGCCGTATCCTTTCAGTTCTGTGCATGTAAACCAAAGTGATTTAATTTCGTTGATTCGTCATCAGTATTACATGCATACACATACAGGTGAAGTTAAAAACGCGTGATAAAAATTAAACAAATTCAGATAATGGAAGAAGATCACTTTACTGTAATACAGTGGTGAAATCATATTACACTGAACGGGCACAAATACAAAAAGTTAAAAGAACCCAGCCTCATGACTGTCTGTAATAAGAAGCGTCATTACTAGTCTTTATAAAACAGTATTGATGTTGGTGTCAACAGAATTGACCCTGCGAATCAATACCCCATCGACGGCAATGAGTGCTCATCATCATCGCGGCGGCAAGATGGCGCCACTGTGCTGATATTTTAAATCGCGTCTTATAGTTGCGCATAATGTAAATTAATCTCGCTAAACTCTCAACACGGGATCAAAATGACATCAACACATATCTAACTGTCGTTTAAGAAGTTTTTTGAAAGATGATACAGTTAAGATGGCAAAATGCTTCAGTGGGGGAATTCCATTCACCTCTCATTATTTCGGTGTTTGAATATTCACGATGACAACAAATCAGTCAGTGAAGCTAGGACATCATTGAACTCTGTTTTCGAATTGCAGTTGGCATTAAATTCCATTTAAAAAAGTAAAAACTACCTATTAGCTACCACCACTGATCTAGAGTATATAGCTGAATCAATATTGAGTTTTATTCCGGCATTAGTGGCCAGGTTCCAGACTCCCTTTAAAGAGCAGCAGCGCATATGTAACACCTTTGACGTTGCAAATATTCATAGGCGATGGTAACTGCTTTCCATCAGGATTCTCTGCCTATCTGCTGAACTCATGCAATAAACAAAATGTACACGTACAATAAAGCGTTCTGTAGAAATTCCGAAAACGTATTGTTTAGTTTTTGTCAAAATTTCTAGGCACCTCTAAATGTTCCAATTTCAAAAAAATCACATGCACACTAATTCATAGTATCAGTTTGACCATACCCTCGATCTTTAACCCGTCGCTTGACCGAAGCGCGTCACAAATCCTTCCCAGGGCAACATCTTAACCCTGTCCAAATGAAAAGGTGTACACCAGCCAGGGACTAAAGATCAGCGAAAACGGTCCAATACCAATTAACCCGGCCATCGCAGCAATGTAATATAGTTTAATTGATTTGACCCCGATCGTCTGCCGGTAAACATTGGGCGCAATGAATGTAATTGAACGAACAGGCCAGCATGAGACATTTTAAATTCATATTGTTAATTTATAATTTATAACACCTACGTGGTAACCGCTGGGTGAAATTGAAGGACTTTTAACGAAACTACGTTTTAAATTTTTTAAAGACGGTATTTGGATTACATTACACGCAACTTCACAAGCAAACCAAGACACACGAAGAGCCTAGAAATGTGTAACCCACGCACAGAAAGGAAAAAACAACACACATGCACTAGATAGAATAATATATATAAATATAGACATAAGGCCCACACTGCACATGCACTTCCTCACATTACCAGCATGTAACAGATACACTCTACATTAGTGTAAGTTTAGAAATAAAATTAGAATAAATTAATATAATAAGTTATTCGTAAGATACATACACATACATACACTTCAACACAAAAATCACTAAATTAATGTCACACACAAGAACCATATTAACTAATAACTGTGTTAATTTAAAAAATTAAGAAGAGTACAGAACTGGAGTCCGTAGAGTGGTTAAGAAAAAAAATGTATATTTGAACGTTTCGGCCACTTTTCAGGACTACATTGCTCATTGACACCTCACATACTCGTCGTCGGTGATCACGGCTAGTGAAAAGCAGCCGAAAAGTCGAAATATAAATCAAATAAAATACCGCACTTAGAACCGATAAAACGTAGTTGTGATACGTGTACTAGTCGCGAATTAATAAAACACTATGTTAAAGTACTTTGTTAAATATAAAAATCAACAACTGTTTTATGTTTAAAATGAAATTTAGTTTTACCAAACACGGCTAGACCAGCTGGTTTGGCGGTAGAAACAGCTGGATCATTCAAGCAGCGTAACTGTACAATCCTCAGTGAAAGTTACGTGTGTGTGCCGTTGCCTTCTGGATACTGCCTATAGAACACGACACCAAGGCTCAATATTCTGCTTATAGTTTTAATTGATTAATTATAACATAAGTAAATTAGGTTTATTTAAAATCAAGTTTACTCTGTTTGACTTATTAAATAATACCTATATGAATTCACTTGACGAATGTTATTATTACATAATACATAGTCTATGAAATCACTTTATTCTATATGTACTTGCTGACGGCGAAGAAAATATTATGATAAAATCTGCTTATGCAGATTGTAAGTAAGCTTCAGCCCAGCAATGGAACTCGAAGGACGCGATAATCTTATTTCATTACTGTTACCATCAGGTATATTTAGATGCTAAGGTAGTTGCCAACCTTCATATAAACCTTACACAATCGTGTGTTTGCCGTCTTGGTAGCGTATGAAAGTAGGAGTAAAACGCGTTTATTAAGTCAATGACACTATCTCGTTGTGTGCACTCTGCAAGGAAATACAAATTAAGGCAGTTATTACTTAGTTGGTAAAACAAAACATAACATCCTTCCTAAGAAATTGTAAAAAATACGCTACCGTAACATAAACTTTAATACTTTGAGATATAGTCGTTAATAATATGAATCGTGCTCTGGAGGTTATTATTACTGTGCTACAGTGAAAGTAAGAAAGAAAAAATGCATAACAGTCGTCCAATATAAAACGTAACTCTGAAAATCTCCTAAACTTTACAGGACTAGACGACGTTACACGTGATTCTTGGCTCGCTATCATATCATCATGTATCAGACATTAAACGAAAATGTATTGTTTCCGTTTTTAGTGACTTGGTTTGAATTAACATGTTTTAATAAATAAAAGCAGACAAAAGCGAAGCTTTTTCAAAGCTATAGACTATAGGTCCATAATAATTTTTAGAGAACGTAATGTTTGTTTTACTTTTATTTCCTACATGCTAGTTGATAAGGCACAATTATTGTTTAAAAGACGAAGAATGGTATTTTAGTAATTATTATTACATATTTTATTGTTTAAATTAAACATATATATCCGTGTCCTGTTTACATTCCCCCGCAGCGTGCATAACAAGAGCTATGAATATCAAAGAAGCAAGTGAGGTGTGTAAAAACAAGCCTAAATGGCGCTCTCTTATACGTGCCTACCCCGCAAGGGACCTGGCGTGAAGTTATGTATGTATGTGTATGTATGTTTATATTGTGTTATGATATTTTTGCAATCTATGGTAGTGTACAGTGCCATCAAGTTATCTAAAAAAAATTAGGGTTGCGTTTTAGAGAGCGAATGTCATTCATAGTATTTTTCTTCTATGCCCATACATAATTCTCACAGAGCAAGAAAAAAGCTCGTCTCACCAAAGTCAAAACGCCGTATGTTTAATTTTAAAACTGCGTAATACGTATCAATTATCTGTTTGATAAAGCAGCTGTTGCCAGTTAGTGGCATCGCTGGGACAATTAGAACAAGTGACCACAATTGCCCAGCCCCAGGATTGCGTCACCCGGCGTCCCAAGACGTGTGGACACATGAATTAGAATTAATAGTCGACATTAAAGATGAATGGAAAATTTAGGTTAGGTGCACACGCGACTGTGTTTTGAAATGGCTGTATTTTATAGCCTGTCAAACAGGAAAATCATTTTTTTTATTGCACGAGTTCAGTAGACAGGCAGACGAGCCGCCTGCTGGGAGGCGGTTAACATCGCCTATGGATATTTGCAACACCAAAGGCGCTACAAATGCGCTGCTGCTCTCTTAAGGTACTGGAACGTGGCCAGTAATGCCAGAACACAACTCAAGGTTGTTATGGCGGCATACTCTAGACCAGGTGTGGTAGCTATCTAGATGGGTAAACACTTTACCATCTGGCTGTGGTTGTTTTGTCGCCTCTTACGACAGACCGCCCGGCCACAGGAAATTGTATTCTTTCTCCGTTCCTGCAAGGACACTGGCAATTAAAGTAACTTTGAAAAGCTCTCAAATCCTACTTCATAGGTATAGTGCCATATGTTATATATTACACATATTTCGGTTTGTGGTATCTTAGTTCTGAACTTTTTTTTCAATTCAGTTACTTTATTTGCAGGTTTATTTTAATTTTAATTTTATCCCCAAAACTGGCAAAAGTTGAAAATAAACTTCAAGAGTTACAATTTTTTAACTAATTTGATTAAAAATTTTTTATATATAGATAGCTTACTCCTTATTGCCCATCCTTTATAAGGGAAAAAACATTGCAGACTAAATGGTTGCAAAATTGATTTAAAAATATCCTTCTCTGAAACTGGAACAGTAATCCTGGATTTTAGTACTTTCTAAAAGAACTAACATTAGAATATTACCACGTATACTAGGTATCATTAGTACACTAAATAAACAAATTGAAGCGTCTGTCCGTAATTTCGTAACAATCATGAATATTGAAGACAAAGCTGTAATTTATACAACGGCTAGTTATCAATGACAGCTTTTAAACATCATGTTTGTCGGTCTGAAAGGTTTTCTTGAGTGGGCTTTGAAACGGTTTCATGAATTTCAATAAAATTCTAGACCTTTTTTGTCCTGTTCCTATATCTTACTATGATTCATTCACTGCCTTACTATCGGTTGAATTTTGATATTAATTGTATGGAGCTTTTGTCAAATTTTCACCTATATTCAGGCAAGTCAACAGCCGAAAATAATAATATAGGAACCCCCTATTTATACCAAATTTCGTTTTTTTTTCTATTGATTAATTACTGACGGCCTAGCTGATGGAAAGTGTTTGCCGTCTCTTATAGATATTTGCCACATCAAAGGTGTTGCTAATGCCCTGCCAACCTCGTAGAGGGGCTGCAATATGGCCACTAGTACCGCAACACAACTCAAGGTTATTATGGGGGTATACTCTAACCAGGTAACCAAGTAGTTAGCAAATGCCCATCTGGATCAATATATTTCATTTGGACATTTTGCTAGTCTCAGAAGATATAAAGATAATATTTCCTGCAATCGGTATCGCGATCTGAACTAGTGTATAATAATGACGTCATCTAGCAATGGAGAGACATTCACACAATGTAAACATATTTACATATTTTGATGACATCATCATTTCTTCCTCAAGATCCTGAACATATATAATCATTAGTAATAAGCATTTTAATTTTCCCATCAAGCAATTAAGCCGTTGTACAAAGGAGAGCCGTGACCACTCGACGTTACATTAAAACTGACAGCGCTGGCGTAATTAAAAATTAACCCACTTACAGAATTGAGTACGGTGCAAGCAATTAAATTCATTTAGTTACGTTTCAGTTTCCTTCTTGTTACATGAGATTTGTAGTTTAACGATTTATGGCATTTCTCACAATCAAACGTTTATTTGTATAAACATTGTTGAATCAGGTCTTATCTAGTCTATGCGGGCAGGTGATAGCCACTTCCCGTAGCCCTGGCTAAATCGCGATCGGACAGAAAACGAGGAGTTCTAGTGGGTATTCCGGCAATAGTCCGGCGAGTCTCCACACGTCCACATGGCGACAGGTCCGTAAGTGGCTTTCTCCTCGTTTAAAAAAAGTCTTGTGTAGTCTGCTGCACGCAAAGTGATAATTACGCGTAGTTATTAGTAGACCTGGTTTAAGGCAAATGAAGGCTACATTGGTAGCATCTTTGGTGTTGCAAATTCGTAGGCGACGGTAACCACATTCCATCAGGTGGGCCGCCTGCCTGCTGAACTCGAGCAATACAAAAAGCAAATCAATATAAAATATAAAAAGTTGAACCAATAGATATTAATTTCATAAGATTCGTAAAGAATTACCTTAACCATAATGCATCAATTCCCCAAACGTCTTAAGGAAGCAAAGACCATAAACAATGATTAGTGTTGTAACATTGAGTTACATCTGCGGATGATCACAACATCGTTTTGTTTGCCGCATCATTTCGCCAGTTATAACAATAAAAAATATTAATGTACAGACGCAATGTGGCCTAATGTACAAGATAGGGATAGGGCCGTAATCGCATTAAGAAAGCCTGCGACCGTTCACGGGTTATTATGTTTATGCGTTTTTATTTCGGAGGGTGGCGACGCCGGAAAGGATTAGTCTATGTCCCGATTCCTTTGCAATTCAGCATCTTGTAAATACAATAAAATTACGAATCATTTTTTTCTGTAGCCTAGTCATAGATAAAAAGTAAAAATTGACAATCGCCCACTAAATACAACACTTCAGACACACGTGTTAAACTGAAAAGTGATGCCACTATACTATGTTTTTTAATTACCTGGACTAAAATAACAGCTGTAATAGAAGTTTTCTTTAGATTCTAAAATCTACTAATTAACATTTATTATACTATAGATAAATATATAAATTCAGTTTTTTTGGCACTATTTTCATTCGCACTTTTCTAGTCTATAATTTCACTTACCTACCATGAACTATATTTTCTCATTTATTCGTAACAAACAAAATAACACGAACATCATTTACACAACAATGACGTAAAACAATAAAATCCGCAATAAAACATCAACTCCCTACATCATTAGAGAAACATGAAATCATAACCTTTGGAAAACGTGTCAATGGGACAAATTAGCACCAACACGATAATACCATAAATTACGATGTTATTACCTAACTGTAATGATTGGGACGGAATTGCATCGTGATTATTGGGATTCGATGCTAACAGGTTTTTGTATATAAAAATTAGACTTTATTCGTATTGTGTAACAATGCGGTATCAGAACGCTTAACGGTAAATGCGGCAAAATTTTAAAAATATGCAATGTTGTGTTAGGTAAAAATTAAAAAGTAATGATTAAATAAGAACGTATGCAAACATTCAAATCTCCTGCTATAGTTCTAAGTTTCACTGCTACAAACTGCGCTGTGAATTAAAAGCAGGAATGCGGCTGCAACTGCCTAAACGTCTAATAGGCTTTGTGCGGAGACTGGAATTTTGTATTTTTTATAATATGCAATATAACTCCTAAATAACCATAGGATATAGATTATGCGTTTTTGTTTGACATCAAGCTCAAGTTGTCACAAGAACTCGGTTGAATGGCGTCAGTCGATAGCCTACTATTCGGCGGAGATATACGAAGGCTTGGGCTGTATGAACCCAGTCCCCTGCCTGTCATTATGATGAATTTTATTACTACTACTATGGTCCGCACCACGAAGAAAGTCCCACGGAAATAAAGGAACTAAAAGTGGCAGCTCCGCTGTTTGATAGAATTTTGTTCGTGAAGTATCTTGGATACATATTTAATTATAGAAAAAAATACATTTATTATTCATTAATTACCTACATCGATTTACGGATTAAATAATTACTCTGGCAGTAAGTACGACGACTGCAGCGCCGAGTCTGTAGGACTTTTATTTGTGGCGGACTTTATAGTGTATATACGTCTATTACGGCGAGCTGTCAAATTAATGAGCTATAATCAATATTATTATTAATACTGATACAAAGACCAAGACATGTTCACTTGCATTTCATTCATTAAAACAACCAAGTTATTATAAAACATTAAGGTCATCTTTATTATTTTATCCCTTTAGAATGAGTATATTTACCGTGAAGAATTCCCTGAAATACATTATCATTATACTGTTTAATGTTGCATAAGTTTCCTTCTCTTACATTAAACTGTTATGAATGGCACCGTTTTATTTACCACGTACTGAAAACTCCGACTGATTTATTCTGCAATAAAACAAAACACGAAACAGACAATTCTTGCATTATGATATTTTTTATTTTAAAACACAACTGAACCTATTCAAACACATAGTATATGTTGACTTTTATATACCGTAACGTAACCGTTATAATCGTTATGTGTATTTTAAAGTTATTTATATACTGTCTGGACGACATATTAATTGAGTACATTTTGTTAATATTGCAACATTATTTATAAAATATTCATTGCATTCAAAATATTAGGAATTTTCTCAATAATCAATGAGATGAATCAATGAGAAATTCATTCATTCTGTATCATATAGTTAGACGTCATCCATATCAATCACTATATTACACTAATCGACCAGCACCCCTTAGCTAATTAAAGCGAGGCGTAATAATACAAGGACCAAGGGCGTCTTGTGTGTTTCAAATAGATATAGTAACGCTGTGGCATTGTGTTGATGATTTTGTAAAAATTGTGATTATAATGTTATTCTTGTTTTCTTTGCAGATGCCTGTGGCCTATCCGATGTCCCGCACATAGAAAGTCTACAAGAAAATCCCAATGTGCCCTAGAAGAATACTGCAGAAGTCAATATCCAAACCAGCCCACGCGATTCGGAAAACTCCTCCTCAGGCTACCCTCATTAAGGACAGTCAGTTCACAAGTCATAGAACAGCTGTTCTTCGTGAGATTAGTCGGAAAAACCCCATCGAGACCTTGATAAGGGATATGCTGCTATCAGGGAGTTCGTTCTCTTGGCCGTACATGGCAACCATGTGACATACAATGTGGAGGCAGTTGGCAGCGGCATGATCCACGCCGTACGGCTTCGCGCCGTACTTGCCGAGCCAGCGATTCGATCTGCAACGTTTCCCGCGCGACCAATCCGAAGATGCAGTGACATCTTCAAGCGAATTCCACGAGAACAACGAAGAAGAATACTTCGGGCAAAGAAGCAGGGATAGTGACCGGACAGATCCGTGTCCGACATTCGATCCTGTTTCGGCTTTTTACGCCCCGAAAGCGACGGACAATCAGGAGATTTTCGATGTTGCAACGACGACAAGTGAAACGCAGAAAAGTGCACAAAAAACTTCCATGTTAATTGACAATTTGTTGAACATTCGGAGTCAGGAATCGTGTGCTATGCCAGAATTAAAGCAATAGGGACTTTGTTAAGTGTGGGGTAATTAGTGTTTATGGGGGGTATTTTGGGTTAAGTTACTGCCCAGCGGAGTGCTTCTCTTAGTTTATGGCCGCTCATGTTTCGCAAATAGCTACAGAAAGCATTTTAAAATCAAGTATTGAGCCGCTTCTTGCAGCTAATGCAAATAACTATTTAATTGTAAGAGACAGGATGTCAAAATAATGATGTTATGATGTGATGATTACTGTTCGAATATTTACCAAAGCAGCATTTGTAGTACAGAATTTAATATTATAATATCAATGATTTCTTATTTTATAAACATTTAGTATTCATACTGATTCAAAAATTTCCAAGCACTCTATTTTGTATCTAGACATGGTACAGTTGCTTGACCCAAAAGCGTCCAGTTAGTTAATGTTTTTTGTTCCTCTGTAAAGAAAATTATTTTGTAGGATAGATATTAATATTTAATATTTGTAAATAAAATGTTTTTATTATTTGTAAATTATAGTTATTGTGATAAGATAGATGAAGTGACTCGAACTTTTTCTACGACGATGAATATTTACGGCGTACTTTAGGGTATCCCAAAAATTTCAAATATTATAATTTTGTAAATTTAATGTTGAAGTGGATGAGAGCGGATAGTCTTTAAATAATTTAAATCGCTTTAAGCATTTATGAAAGGAAGAAGCACCAGCGTATCCAACTTTGGAAGTGACCCCGAGTGCTTTTGAAAACCCGCTTTTGCTGTTAGTATAAAGTACTCGCATGCTTATGTGCGCCTCGAGGAAGGTTAGCTCCGTGACGTCGCACAGATTCAGTCATGTATTGACGTCTATTATACTAGACAATGTGTAGCGCGAAAGAGATGCCGTGCAGATCCAGAAAGTGGCCGAACGAGAGCCCATATTTCTCTCTTCTTAGTTGTATACGATCACACTATAAAGATCTGTGCGAACTTCAAGAACGCATTTAGATTTTGCTTGCAAGGTTACGAATACACGAGTTACAGACTACTAGGTAAAAATTGCAATAGGCGCGTCTAGTCTTTGTCAAACTTTACGACTTCTTAGTTAGCAACATGTGACTACGTTATTACGCAATCGTCTATTGACGATCTTACATAAACAATGATTTACTGCACGGCCTTCTGCATTTAAATTAGAGAGGCTCTACTGGCGTGTTTATAACATGAAAATAATAGTTTCGCATTATTATTTTCTATTCGTATCATTAAATATAAAATGTTTTTGGGATACCATAAAGCTGGAATCTTAATGTTTAAGTATCTCCTGTTTTCTTTTTTTACATATTTTTTCTACCGTATTTTGTTTGGCATTTGGAATAGGTAATCCAATTAGGGAAACAAATTCCCCATCTATAGATTGTGACTAAATTCTGAGAAACTTCTGATAAAATATTTGTTATTTTATTTCTGATAAAATTTTAGTTATATTATGTTTATTATTTACCAAGTACTTATCAAGCAATTAAATGATAATACCTATTACGAATTATATTCTTCCATATTACTAAATTAAAAACATTTTAATGTCATGCAACTAAATAGGTCCGCCACTTCATTCGCTCCGGACTTTGCTTTTATATTCACATCTTCTGAACTCTACAAGATGTTAAAGTGAAACATTCACCGGCATTATGATAGAAAATTTCTATTTTGATCTTCAAAATTTTTATTGAAATCCTGTGATACATTTCAAAACCTGTGCGTACATAAAATTTCCAAAAACGATAATTTATGACTGGGCGTCATAAAAATAGCAATTTCCACTTAATTGATATTTATTTTAAAATCATAGACAGATATTTAAATTATATGCATCGTTATATATAACAATCGATGAACATCAGTTAATTTAACAATTGAAAGACGCTCAGTAATTCAGTACGCAATTTTATTGAAGCAATGGAAGGCCCATAGTTTAAACGTAAATAAGGAAATGAATCCCAAAATGTATTTCCTATTCCAAAACCCAATGACAAATATAATTAGGTCGATGATGCAATAAAAGTAATGATGATGAATGGTGAAATAGGTGCTTAAGAATAAAAACTACCATTTTGTGTTTTATTGTTTGAGGACAAAAATTCTTAGAATGCAGACAAAAATCACTGCGAGAAGATAGAACTATTAATTTTAAAGGTTTTGTAAGACATAACATTGACTGCCGTAACTCAGACTGAAATAATAGTCCATTTTTTAAATTGCGGGGCGCTTGATTGAAACAGTAAGTTTTTTTCAACCTTCACTTAAAAATCAATAGCAACAAAGTTAATGATGAACCTACAGTACCAGATTAGCTGAGAATATACTATAATGTAGGTTTCCTGGAAGAAATCGCTCTAATCAAGAAGAGCCTAAGCCTAATTACCTAAAATATTATAACCTTAAATGTCATCTTGTCTATTTATATCTAATAGTTTTACGTTATGAGAATGGGTTTTTCCTATATGATAAATAGCATATTAAATTATAATGGACTCTCAATTTGACTCCTCTTTAAACTCTGAGATCGGCAGTAAATGAATAAAGTGGGAACTTAATATTTTTAAAATGGTCTACGATTATTATTTGTTTACATTTTTTTGCATTTGCTGGCAGATTTTTAATTAATAACGATTTTACAACGAGTAATTACATTTTGCTTGTTTATTTACTACAGACTTTACTTACTACATTTTTCTTATTCATGTTGTATGAATAAGAAAAATTTTGTAAGTTCCCACTTAAAATATTGTCTTTAATTATTTTTTGACTGGTGCTCTATATTATTTTCTATATTTCTTGAATTATTGTGTATATAAAAATTCCATGAAAGCATTTAATAAATAACGTTCCTTTGGAGTTGTATTTTAATATTTATCAGGATTATTTTAAACTTGAATGAATATTTTCAATAAATGATTAATTTTTCATTGAATTACACGCAAATGGATTATAATATTTTTTGGTGATTTACAAATACATAATTATGTATTTCAAAGTACAGAATAGTTCTTTACAAAAAACTTGGACACACTTAAAAGTCGATATTGGATTTCACTGCCAGTAAGGAGGTATGATAAAACAAAGAAAATTATTATAGACAGCTTTCTCATTAGTATGCCATTTAACATTTAACATTGATAAACAATGCGAAGGCTCAGATAATATCAACTCATAAAGGCTCACTGGTGCTACCTCACTGTCTATTTTAGGAGAAACGAATCCTCAGACAAATGACTAAAGTTATAGAAACAGCGCTAAAACAAAAGCTGATTGAGAGCTCTTTTATTCATTCAAACTGATGCCGTATAGATAAGAGTGAGTGAAACAAAAAGTCACAGATTTATATTGTTTTTAAAGTAAAATTAATAAAGTATTAACTTTCCCTTAGCTCATAAAATTTTGTTCTGATTAAAGGTGCTCTCCCGTGAGACCGTTGGGATTACAAAAATTGGCTTGTAAATCGCCAAAAATAATTTTATTTGCGTTATTAAATTTGATTGGTTAATAAATAGCAGACCGTAACTTGCCAAACAAAAAATGAATTTATATATTTATTGTAACATATTTAAATGATGAATGTAAAACAAAAGCAATGTATTTATTCGCAATAATGTACAATGTACAGAAGAAGGTTGTAATATAGTCGGTGTGCGTGAGACTGTAACATTGTATAAAGATATAAATAATAATTATTGACAAATAAAAGATGTCTCTCTGGATTTTGAACAGTTGTTTTAATTTAATTTATAAATGAAATACAAATACACTTGCAAATGAAATTTATAATACAACTAGCAAGCTCGGTAAAGATTGTACTGTCCTGGAAAAAATACAAATTCAGAACCCAATTGCAGCGCCACCTACAAGGTCCAATGGTAGGTGAAAACTGTCCAGGGACCCACTCACACGCACTTAAAAATTTCATCACAATCAGTCCTGCGGTTTCCCGGAATTTAACAAACACGTATAGAAAATTATACATATTAAGTTAAAGAAGCTAGACCGCTGTTAGATTGAAACGTTAGTTTACTGGTCTTCAAAATTTTTTTTAAATCGTATAAAAACAAACATACAACAATTTTTCCTTTATAAAAAAGAATATTCATAAATAAAACATAAAATCTTGAGAGGTGTCGGCAGCGGGGCCTGGGGTCTAAGCTACCAGCGTTTAGGTCTAATGAGACAGGAACTGTACTGCTGTCTCCTGAATTTGACCTTTACTCAGCAGCTTAACGACAGCTTCTCGAAGTTCATTGCTAAAGATCGCTTACGGTTACAACTTACTACATATTATATTATTTACACAACTTCTATCCAAATTCGAATTAGAAAAGCTTTTAATTTATGAGATATCAGGTAGTTTCAATTGACTTGATATGATTCCATAGACAATTTAGAAGTAGAGTCGACGTCACGTCCATTTTATTTTAACAATATTAAAGCACTAAGTCACGGAAGTGGTTAATAATAGTGTATAGTACACCCCACACCTGCGTAGGGGCTGTGATTGCTGGAATGTGGTTCCGTTCAATCAAAACATGTCAATCCCACACTCATAATTTCACGCTACAATTACATAACATATTGTCACACCTGTATTCGTGGGAAGATAATGAGTAATTATTAACTTGACAGCATGATTAAATATCTGTTGGTTCTCAGAAGTAAGGTTTCTCTTTCTTCTATTTTCTTCATTCTATTGAGAACTTTTCAAAGATTGCGTATACCCTGTATCAGGAATATGGTTTTACCACCCGGATGTATTCGCTTGTAAAAATTTTCATACCATTGAAGTATTGTAACAACACCAATAAATATATCTTACTTTTTATATTTATGACAAATTTCATCCTACCCTGCCTAAAAAAGTATAACCTACTTCAATAAACTAATGGTGTTTAAGTTGGCTGGCTGTTGCAAATGTCCATAGACAACAGTAATCAATTTTTATATTTATTTTAATTTGTCTTTGGCTACGTTCCACTAGTGGCTCACAACGACCATTTCACGACCGCGATTAGTCCCGTTTCACTTGCTTGTGGGCGTTACAATCATAAACTCTAGTGGAACGGTTATTCGATCCACCTCTTGACAAGGGTCGTTGTGAGCGTTGCGTGATCAAAAATTATGACGTCATTAGTGACATTTTCGCCACGATCATAACGACCGCGGTCGCCAGGTGGAACGGCTGACGGAGCATTTTGGGTGTTGTGATCTACTTAAGGAACGCGCTGTTTATTTATTTAAATTAATTCATAAACAATAATATATTGTGTCTGAGTAACATGCGTCTCCAAATAATAATTTTAAACGTCGATTTCTATCAGGTGGACGGTTCGAGTGGATGAGTTGCTGTAAAAGAAGGTATTTTGTTAAGTATAGTCTTGCATACCTTGTGGATCTAGTCAAGGTCTTGTGATTATTCAAATATTGGATATAATAAATAACAACCCATAGATGTCCTGCTGCTGGTTTCGGGCCTCCCTATACAGGGCAACGGACAGTATACCCCGCCACGCTTGTCCAAGGCGGCTTGACAGATTTGACACTTCAGTTATCTCGATGCTCTCCTTTACAGTTATTAGCACAGAAAACTGCGTATGTGGTGCATGCGTTCTAACCAGGATTTGAACCCACGTCCTTCAGAAGCTGGGACGCGTGCGCTAGCGATTACGCTACCACGACTATTGGATGTTTTTGAGCAAATAGGCACCAGACGAAAATAGAACTCACATAATTCCCGACCCCATCCAAACCTCGGCCATACTTTAGGCACCAGATGAAAACCACACTCAAATAACCACCCTACCTAGGCTCAAGTAAACTATAATGGTCTTATTCATATTGAGCTAAAGTAAGTTTGTACGCCTCTTAACCTTAAAGAGCACAAACTTACTCTAATCAATATGGATAAGACGGTTTCCTCTTTCATGAACCAATAAAGAGGTTAAATTGAGTTTAAAAAATATACATGTGGATAAGACCATCTTTGACCGATGGCAACAACAGAGTTCTTGTCTCTACACAAACACAATTCTTGATTAAAAACTATAGATATCCCAAAACCATTATTTACAATTTAAACTAAGATGCGTTTTATGAAAATAAAACTACGTACAAACATTGCTCTTTAAATTCCCGCCGAAATCTAACACACAAAAGTGTTGCATTGTACACTGTCAAAATTGGATGATATTTTTTTAAGTTAATGGCTTGGCAACTAGGCCTTGGATATGTAATTTAGCTCACACTAAGAATTAGGAACTCATTCGATTATTCTTATTGAACTTCGAATAAATTGCAGCATGGTTATGCTGTATAGTCCAATTATAACATAAAACATTTTTTTTATATTTATAAAGAGTAATATAACTACAACTAATACATATAACATAAATGCTACTTTTAATATGTTCGCTTTATTTGATTTCAAAACCGATGTTAAATAGTCTGGTTGTTCATGCCTGGCACTTCACTAAGTTGGCGATACCCATCAAAGAAGTACAATATATATCAATAATATAATATATTTAAACAAATAACAATCCAAAATTCATGGCCAAAATTAGTGTCGTAATTTTCACAAACCATAAGAGAAGACGACATGTGCAAAATAAATTGAATAAATAAAGAAGTAAAACGGAAACAATCAATTTCGATTTTTAAAATCACATCAAAATAAAAGCAGAAGACTTGCACCAAGACAGGTGTCCGCAATCAGTGCAGAGGTCAGGAGGCACCAACCGACGGTCACGCATGGTGCTTCCTTTGTAACAACCGCTGCGCAATTAACCACTCAGCGGTCTAACGGACGGACGCAACGCACTGATTTTTACTTATTTATTTTATACTTTGATTATTTCATTAAAATTGACTGACGTAGCCATGTCTGACTGACTGTAGTAGTATCTACTTTTTTTCTTGTAAGTGAAAGTTTTCTTTAAAGCTATCGCAATTTTATTTCTTTTATTATTTTAATTTGTAAGTGACTGTTACATAGTATGTCATAATATAATATAAATAAATCTGTCGAGGAGTCGAGTTTGTACAATAAATTCAAAGAAGAAACATCTGGGGAGCTGCTAATTCGGATCAACAGATTCCGAAAAATAACTTTCATAATTTTTATTGTTTTGTCTATAAAGCATAACGTGAAACCTACTGAACGGTTTTAAATAAAACTTGACTATATTCCGAGTCCAGTATCCTAATACTGTTCATCTCGATAAATGACATCGTTTTACGTGAGATAGACGAATATATTACAAAGATGGCGCTGTCTACGTCGTTTTTGGTGATGCCGTTGCAATTTACTAACAACCACGACGTTCTCATGGCGACGCGAACGATGTTTTACTGACATATGCGAATCTTTTAATATTATTAGTAAGTATTATATATCTGCAGGAGTCCGAAGTCGGGGCTGGTCCCACTGTTACTACTGCCGAATACCTCAAACGGCGCAAATATGTGACCCGTGGAAGAGATTACATATTTGAGCGGTTGGGGGTGGAGACGTCGGGCCCGTGAGGGCCAAATGGCCACAAACTTTTAAAAATTATAAAAAAACGGCTGGTCAAGACCACAGGCGGCCGTAAGTAGCTTACTTCACCCAAAGAATTAGAGTACCTATGTATTCAGCGAGGTAATATATACTGCTAGCTTTCTAGGCACACTGCCCAGCGATAGTCGGGCTGGGCCGATTATGGTGTTTTATTTTAGTATATGTGTTTGTTAGGAGATTTTTTAGTTTTTATGTATTACTTTTATTTTAATTAGTGTACATAATTTATTTTAAGAGTACAATTTTAATTAGTTTTGTATATTTGTAATTCATAGTTAATGTTTAAATAAGCTTTATTTATTATACTTATAATTTTATTTATTATATGACTATCAAAATGAGCATAATAAATTTTAAAAATTATATGTAATAATAATTTCGTTTTCTAGGTATATCCTTTTTTTAATTTCGTGGTTTCCACCCTCGGTCAGAATAATTTATTTCAAAAATACTTAGTCTGGTGTGCATAGACATTTAACCGATGGTTAAAATAAAATAAACACTGTTTAGCCACACATTGTTAGCGATTACTTTACTTTAATCATGGGTTAAATGTCTATGCACTCCAGCCTTATGCTGGTGTTCACCGACATTTAATCGGCGGTTAAAATAAAATAATCACTGTTTATGCACATTTTTAGCGATGAATTATTTTAACCGTCGGTTAAAAGACGTTGCACACCAGCCTTAGTGTCATTCATTCTTATATTTCTGATATCCCTGTGTCATATAACTATTACACTAGTGTAGGATTAAATTTTATTTTATTTATAACAGCTTAACATAACATGATAATGTAATCTGGTTAGTATTGTGTATGCGTTTCAGTAAGCATTGTAAGTACGTGTTTAAATTAAATATTTCCTCGATCTAAACGTTCTGCCAATGGTTAATGGCAAGCCGATTTATCCTCTTGCCATCCTTTGCGATGGCATTTCAGCATGCTGCGAGGTTTCAGTTAGGTATTTGGGCGGTGGGCGTGGCAAAGGTCGCCCAATGAGGTCGGAGGTCGCGACCCTCCGACCTCTCGCGGGTTGACGGTTGTCTATAGGTAAACGGGATATCGCGCACGCTCCTTCGCGGTTCAACGACTCGATTGATTCGCGCCGAAGGTTTGACGCCCCTGACTTTTATAGGTATCGTATTTATTTTATTTGCTTATAAGTGATATGGGTTCGTATCGGACCAATATCTAGCTAGACGTAAAACAATAAATAAATAATCGGTAAACAAACACACACATTCGTTCTGGGCCCGATCTCAGATCAGAGAATCGAACCTGGAGCCTCCGCACTGCAGCTAAGCTAGCAAAGCCTATTCAACTATAGAGGCCGGCCCATATCATACCTTATAACCTGTAATGCAGCACGATCTCTCACTATTATGAGTAATATATAAACTACAATGGTCAACTCGAAGGTCGATTCCAGACACACAAACAAGACTAAATAATAACAAGAAAAAATGTTTTTACGAATTTACCCAGCCAGGAATCGAAGCCAGGTTATTTATGTTCTAGTAAACTTGGCGCACCAAAACAAACAATATCACCAGAGAGATCTTCAAAAGGATTCCTTTTTCCTAATGCTGCATAGTTACATTTAAAAATGAATTCACCGATGATAAAAAAAAGTTGCAACTATTCAATACATTATACGATAATATCATCCGATATACATAAACAACACTGTAGTACGGTATGTTTCTTTTTTTATTGCAGGAGTTCATCAGACAGGCAGACGGCCCACTTGATGGAAAGCGGTTACCATCGCCTATGGACATTTGCAACACCGAAGGTGCTACAAATGCGCTGTTGCTCTCTTAAGGGAGACTGGAACCTGCTACTAATGCCGGAACACAACTCCAGGTTGTTGTGGCAAGATAATTTAGACCAGGGGTGGTAGCCGTCCAGTCGGGCAAATGACCTACCACCTGGCTGTGGTTCTTTAGTCGCCGCTTACGAAAGGCCGCCCGGACGCAGGAAATTGTATTCTTTCTCCGTTCCTGCATAGATAAAAAAACCATATTAATTGCTAGTTTTGAATTGCACAGCTGGCCTGTTGGTAAAAGAAATCATACCTAGGATGACATTCCTCACGAAATACCTTTATAAACTTAATTGTTTCCCACGAAGTACCAAACTGTGATTGGAAGTGGTTACCAATTGATGGATATAAAAAGAGTATAATAGTTTGAAAATGGGAAATATTGTTTGTGTGTAGAGATGAGCTGATAAGATGGACAGGCGGACAGATATCTGGTAAACGCGACGCGTACACCTAGATGATTGTTGCTATCGAACATTGTCGCCTATGGAGACGCATTGTAACTACTCGTACAAATTACTTTATATTGATTAATTTCACCATGAAACTACTTCCATAAAGCCAACAGATAAATAAATAAAATGTTCTTGATAGAGGTAGAAAGATTTTCTAAGTATAAACTTTTTGAAGCTTGTTTTGAGGCGCAAATATACTGTCCCAGTGTATGTTTACGCAGCGAAACAATTTCATCAAATTACATAAGGTAAAGCTTTCAACCTTTGAGCACGCTTACATTATATTTATAGTTAACAAATGTCCGCTGTATAGGAGGTTTTATACCCAACATCATAGTATATTGTAGTTGTTTATAAATATTAAGGGATTTTTTAATCACCAAATAAAAGTTATTCTATTGAATAAAACACAACACG
The DNA here is from genome assembly GCA_012273795.1 of Dendrolimus punctatus. NCBI lineage: Eukaryota > Metazoa > Arthropoda > Insecta > Lepidoptera > Lasiocampidae > Dendrolimus > Dendrolimus punctatus. The sequence continues at coordinate 18,777,395 of CM022541.1, forward strand.
AGAAAATAATAATTAAAGTTGCATTAATAAAATAATCAGTTGAATTGTTCCACTTTCCACTAAAATCATAGTCAGGTTATAATTTTTAGAACTGATAACTTTTATCTGTTGATCAGAAAATCGGCCCTTAAACTCTAAATAATTTTAAATTATTTATAATACAATAACTATATTCAAGTCGAGAGTTGTGTAAAATCTCTCTCTCTTTTCTTTCACCACAACCCAATTAATTGGGGTCGGCACAATATATCTTTTCCTTCCACACTCCTCTATTCTGACATAAATCTTCTGTCACACATATTATCCTTCACACAATCCATTCGTCTTTTATTTGGTCTACCTCTTTACAAATGTAAAGAGGTAGATGTAGAGACCAAAAAAAGATGGATGGTTACAGATATACCCATCCATCTTGTCTTTTAACATTCTTTTTGCCACGTGACTTTCATAGCCTATATAAAATATATGAAGGATAATAATTATGTACCACTCCACACATTTCCTATGCAGCGACTTGCGCCTAATCGCGCGGGTGGTCGAGACTGATTGTGATTGACAGCTACACGTCACAGCATACCATTCACAACCAACAAAACAATATTCCTTCACACGACAACCATTGCTCGCTTCACACCAATACCACATTGCAATCCACTAGCAAAACTCGCAATGGATAATAAAAATGTTGTGAAGGCTGTTGCATGTTTGGGAAATTAGTAGAAGTGGGAGCTAACTATCGCCGGGTATCCAAAGGCTTTCAAACGTATGTTCAGTTCTGAGACGTGTGACGGTAATGTATCGACTGACAGTAACTTGAAAGGAGTGAGAGGTAAGATTTGTTTTGTAAACGACCATTGATGTTGGTACAGATAATACAGAAGGTTTACTTAGGAGGTTTTCAAAAAGACACAAGGATAGAAAGTACATAGTATATAAGATAAACGTGCACAGCTTTTTGAAGTGCAACTTCTTTATCGGCGTTGGAAAAAAAAATTACTGTCACATTTTTCGGTTACGCGTCACACGTCACATTATTCGGTTACTCGTCACGTTTCTCCGTTACGCGCCATCTTTTTCTTGCCCCTACCACGGTCGATTCGAACTAAGAGTAATGACAATTAATGAAAAGCTGTAATAATCTTGGTACCAATAAGGTTATATAGTTGTATTATTTGTATTCATGTCTATGATAATAAACGCCTTTTGTTTAAACTTTATCTAATTTCACTTTATTTAACCAATTTCTGCAAAGTTGCATATAGTAGATCATTTTTTTTTTACTTCTTTCGTATGTACACTAGTACACGCACACATTTTTTATTAAATTAAGATAAACATATCTTTAAATAGTAAAAGTATTCTATTCTATTCTATTTTGGCGATTTGGCTCCAACGCTACTGGCGCTGATTCGGCCAATGTCACAGTAACAGAGAATGTCAGGTGTGGGTTATTGGCAATAACAGCTCGAAAAAAAATTTGGTCGGTTTTCTTTCCAGTCGTAACTTCTGTGAACCTAGGGACAACACAACATAAACAGAGTTAATCTACTTAACTATCTTATAAATAAATGTTATTTAATGTTATAAACTTACATAATATATTAACAGATTTTTATTGGCCAGTGCTAAAGGAAATTTATATTGACAGGGCGAGGGAAATCTCCTGGTAAAATATCGTAGAGTGGAATGATAATTTTTTGGCAGTGAAAAAAGATGTGCTCCAAAGTGCCCTCGTCTAAGCCGCACTCACAAAGGGAATGGTCACGGACTCTAATTTTCGCCAAGAAAACCGGTGTGCAGATATAGCCGAGTCTGAGACGAATTATAGGAGAGACCACTTTTTTAGGGAGCTTGTGGAATAGATAAAACCATGGTTTGGAGGGGAGAATAGGTTGGAGGTTGCCGAAGTGTCTTCCTACATTTTGTCGAGAAGCTTGCCACTGCAGATTCCAAGAGTTTAACATTCGGGGTTTAGCGAGAGCTCTCAGATAGTAAAAGTATATTTTAATCTTAATTTCAGTGTTTTGTTTTTTATAGATATTATATATAACCCTAGCTAAAGCAATGCTTTGTATAGCCTACTTTATTTAATTCAGGGTGATAAAATAACGCACAAGGTCCTTGGTGTTGGTGGACCAATTATGTAACATTTTGAACGAAAAATCCAGTTTTTAAAGAACTAGAACACAAATACGCTCGTGCGCGGCCAAAAAAATGAACGCGATGTTTTGACTGATAACTAATGTCTAATCTCTAGGTACATATGTGTTGGAATCGAGCATTAGGGGAGCAGCGGGAACGTATTAGGAGCAAACCGAAAAAGAATAGTCCTGCCTGGTCTGGCCATTCTTGCGCCCCCCAGAGTCTACGTCCTGTGCCCGGGCTCCAGTGGTACCGCCCTATTTACGGCACTGAATAAAAGCACATGATTATGTTAAAAATGGTCCCAGACGGAAGAACAGCGCTAGTCCTTGTTGGCTAGCATTATGCTGAGCCTGGGTCCAATTTAGGACTTATTTTGTTTCTTTCTCTATTTATGTTAACTTTGTTTTATTGTTCTAAATAAAATATTTTCTTTCTTTCTTTCTTTTTAAAAAAGAGAAAATCTTATATTCTCTTTTTAACACAAACCTGTGCTTTTAAGTTATGGTGGTCAATAAAGAGTTTTCATTCATTCATTCATATTAAGAACTTGGCCAGGAAACTCTATCTGCAATATAATGAATGAATAAATGAATATGCTTTATTGTGTTTTAAAGATACAGTTAACAGAAACAAAATTTTACAATACAATAGGCGGTCTTATCGCTATTAGCGATTTCTTCCAGACAACCTTTGGATGGACAAAAAAATTGATAAGAACATGCAACATACCCCATGTTGCATTATTCTCACTATCGAATCAGTATCTTATAAATATACATATCTTACAAAGTTATAAATATACAGCGTGTTTCAGACCTTACGACAATAAACAGACCACGTTTGTTTCATGACGTACTCTGCCCAAATACAAAAACAAATCAAGGTAGCTTCTTTGGTTTAGCCACAGGACCTCATTTTTCATTTCAGAATATTACAACAACATGTATCAGTTATTGTGTCTAAATCGGTAGGTTAGTGACCAATGTATCATGTTGCCAGCTCGTGTCTTCATCATTAAACGCGGAAGTTGTTCATTCTTACGCTCTCGCTCACGAATCAATATTTACAAGATGTTCTGTTTTTATTCCCTTTTTATAGTAATTAATTTGTTCGGAAATTGCTTTTTTTAAATTTTGACTTTACGGTTGATTTAATAGTACCAAAAATTTGTATGGAGTACGACCGCTAAAATTATGATTTTGTCATTTGAAATGAATCACGCTGTATACATGATATAATATACATACATTAATAAAAATAAAAATTATACTAATACGATATATAAAATATTATAATATATATATATATATATATATATATATATATATATATATATATATATATATATATATATATATATATATATATATGATATATAATTGTATAAAAATTGATATTATATTGCACATTTTATGTTAAGTTATGTTTAAATAGTTGCATATATCACCGTATCTTGTATATATGTATATACCTTATGTGTATATTTGTATATATAGTATACTTTATTACATTACTTACTTACATTTTAAAATATATTTTTTATTAAAATGTATGTAAGTAATCGTACAATAATTATGTATACCACCATCGCCACTCCTAATCAGAATATTCTTGACACGGGTTGTCTGGAAGAGATCGCTTTTTAGCGATAAGACCGCCCTTTGTACCCAATTAGATACTAGTTCGTAAGTTTTCTGTAATGGTGTACAATAAAGTATTATCGATCTATCTATTAAGCCATAATTCTATCGATATGTTCACACCACCGAAATGTCGATAAAACAGAATACAAAAAACAATAAATATAGAGGGGTGGTCATAAACTGGTAATGTGTCGAGGTACGCTATCTTGAGTGACAATATCGGAAGTGGGAAGTGAGACCCTTAGCGGACATTGTTTTAGTGGGTGCCGACCCTAATGAAATTGACGGCTGCCCTGTGATACAGTGGAGAGAGCGTATGAGATTTATCTTCAGATGTAAATTATAGACCGAAATTAAACTAGCTTGAATGAACTTTTAATATTCAAACAACTATATCTCATCCATGGTGCGAAGCTTGGATGCTTACCCTTAAAGAGGAGAACCAGCTTTTAGTAGCGGAAAGGAGGGTTCTCCGTAAGATTCTGGGTCCAACCAAAAGAGAGGATGCTAGCTGGAGGGTCCGAAGTAACCTCGAAATTGAGTTTCTCGTGGCCGAGCCTAACATAATAGGATCGCTGGCTCGGTCACGTAGAATGGATGGGAGAGGATCGCAGCGTGAGGAAAGCATATTTGGAACGGCCGGTCGGTCGACGTCTGGTCGGCTAACCTAAATATCGCTGGAAGGACAGAGTAGAGGCTGACCTGTCGGAGATAGGAGCCAACAATTGGCAAGAAACCGCACAGGATCAAGGAAAGTGGCATGCTCTCGTTTCGGAGGCCAAGACCCACTTTGGGTCGCTGAACCAACGGAGTAAGTAAGTAAGTATATCTCATCCATACAGAAATCAGAAATCATTTATTCTTAACAAAGTAACTTGTTAATTTCTACATCCATTAAAACACAGGTTATAAATAATATAACTATAAATACCAGTCATATTATGGTGTTTCTTTTATTCTTTCATCATGAGCTTAAAAACAAACCAATTACCATGTAAATGGGATGGTTATTGGCTAATTGATTACGCACGTGAAGCAAAATTTTATTTTATTTTCGGGGGGTTAACAGATGTAGTCTTACGAACTAAAGTTTTACAAAGTAACATTACCGGGCTAGCTAAAGAACAGTTATTTATAAACCATTACAGATGACAGGGAAATAAAAATAAAGTATAAAATACAATAATTTTAGAAAAAAAATAATATGAAAATGTTGTAACCGGGAAACTAATTAAAAGATACGGAATAATTTGAAATCCGAGGCATATACTTTCAACTACAGGGTTAAACGCAGGATACCTTTTGTTCCAAAAATTAATTGGTCTCCGTAATATACGGACCTGGAGTTTACGCAAGTTGCTTGGAAAGGAAATATTACATGTTATTGCATATTTTAGAAATTAATTTCTAAAAAAGATTAAGAGTGAATGATTAGAATTATGTAATAATAATAATAGATATTATACAACTTGCTAATATGTGTACATTTTTTCACATACAATAAACGCATTTTAGTTTTCAAGATAATTTTCAATGTTTTATTATTTACAAAAATTAAAATAAAAAATCTTATTAAACACTTAATTAAACTTAATTTAATAATTTATTGATTGATTAAATAATGTAATTATGGCCAGGCACCATTACAATCGCCTGCATTGTACGTCCGAAAGGACAAACTGTCGTTCCAACAAGAAACTCGAACAACTTTGTAATTTTATGATTGTGACAGTTTATGCAATAAATGTTTATTCTATTCTATTCTATTCACTTTACAGAGAACAATATACCCAAAAGATATTTAAATATTTTTTTAAATTACAAATAAAATAACAGTACAATATCTATACACTGTTATCTCATGTATACCATGGCATCCATCTTGAAATTGGTGCGGATGTCGTAGTGAAAAAACAAATATCTCACCCTCGAGTCGTGTCGTGGTTTTCGCACTCAGACCACTAGTGGTGGCCACTTAAGGAGGGATGAGCCTTCTTGGGCCCACAAAAATCTACTCACGAAGTTATTGATTGGTCCATGAGAGTAAGTAATAGTTTAAATAAGTACGAGATCATCATTACATAATTCTAAAACCTAAGCAAGTTAAAGGTTGGTCTTATGTCTCACCAACCGTTCATTTGCCTTACCCTGCTATCGATAAAATTTGACATAAGCTCCGTACAAGTGATGTCAAAATTGAACCGGTGGTAAGGCAATCGAATAAATAGTAATTATAAAGATATAGAAACCGCTTTGCACGTGACTTCGAAAGTAAACTTTGTACCGTAATACCTCTGTACGTCGAACTTGAAGGGACACGCTAAAAAAAGATTTTCGTCAATCAGTTGCTGAGCAGTTTCTTAAAAATTTTCAAACTGTTATAAGTAAGGCCATACGTATCCCAAGAGATGATTCCATTTCAGGACTCATCTGGTTCATCGGCCACCTGTCCTGTGATAAATGTATGCGAAGAGGACCCGTAAGGTATTAAGTAACGCTTTCCATATTCTCGCAAGAACACCGCGAGACAGAAGACTGCGATATGAGTTCCCGTGATTTTTTCTCGCATTCTGATGTTCTCGTGGTGCGGCTATCAGAGAACCAAAGCCGAACTAGCTCGTACAGTTACTAAACTGAAGTGGCACTGATCTTCTCGATAGTACCGATTTCTACAAGACAAACTAGTGGGCAAGAAATCCAAATACATTAATAGAAAAGAATATACTTTATTGCATAACATTGAGATACGAATCAAGAAGTTAAATACAGACAATAATAGGCGGTCTTGTCATTAAAAGCAATTTTTTCCAGACAACCTTAGGAGGGATTAGAGAAAATCGTGTAACATGTCGGTTTTAAAATATAACTAGAATAAAAAAGTTGAATTTGAATATATCATTTTGAAATGACAAGTATAATAGAAACAAAAATATACATATATATAGATATATATATAAATAATAATATTGATCATAGTAAAATTGTATAGAATTACCTACGTAAATATGGCAGAGATAAAGATGTGATAATTGATTTTAGAGCTCGAGGTAATAATCCTTCTTTAAATGAGAATTTAAAATATCGAAATGGGAAGCAAATGGTTTTGCTTATATAAGATTTTCCCAACACAGCATGTCTTAAAAAAATATAACCTAAACGATTTTTTTTTGTCAGCACATCCCTAGTTCGCAAACATAAATGTCGATACAAAAGCGTGTCAATAGCAAAAACCGTAAAAATAAAAACAATCACATTCCCCACTCGGATACATCTGTTACATAAAAAAAGTTTATTCAACCTTTTAGCAAATTTTCAAATTTCAGCGTCAAATTGGAACCATTTACATAGTCATAAATATATTTGATTCTGGGCCACGTTTTCTGCTGCCGTGGGGTGACGTTACCCCTGAGGGTTTTTTTGCCCTACAGATAAGCACGTCAACTCTGACAGATGTCGCGACGTTCGCTGTTCGCAATTCAAATAATTGTCACTTTTCTTCAGCAACTTTTGTTTTACTTTTTATACAATGTCACCACACAGACGAAAGACATGTACAATACAGATATTGTTACGAGTCGCGAGACTCGAATTAAAATGCCGTTAGAATTACTATAGAGTTTATTAGAACTATACAAACATAACCGAACACAACAAGTCTAAACGTAATGCAGAAAATCGTAATTCTATAAAACGCGCAAAGTCCGTCACTATAAGAATCCACATTGTCAATTGTTCAATTTGGGCATTGCTTTATACTGCACAGATGCAACATGTCTGCCCGGCCGCGTGGACCGAATTTAGAATCAGTTTCTATTTTAAACCCGAGAAACCTGGCTACTGCTCACAATACAACAATAGGCCGTAAAAGATTACAATACACAATGGGCTGCTTTTTAATCATACAAGTTTTAAACACAAACAAAACAAAAGAAATCAAATGCCGAAAGATAATAAATGTGTTTCTACAGGTATACAGGTGTGAATTTGTCTTTGTCGGCGTCTAGGTCGTAACAATATAAACGTCATTATACCTTTAAGCGACTACTAAGCTTGTAAAAGATGCTTCATTTCATTTTAAATACGTTTATGTTCACGGATTTTCAATATTTTTATTCGTTCAATTTGAATTATCAACTTTAAAAAACCAAGTCAATTGTTATAAAAGGTTTCCTAGGTGACTTTTTAATTGTTTATTTAATATTAAATGTTTTTATTATATTATAGAATATTTTCGAAGACAAATAAAATAACAAAATTTGGAACGTATTACAATAAAGTAAGAGATATGAAAAAGGGAAAACAGTTAGAAAAGAAATCTTTTTAACAATTAAGATAGTTGCATTTTTTTTATTATGTCTCATTTCTATACATATTAAAAGACAGAAATGAATACATCTGATTTCAGGTAATATCCAGATTCGGATGATACGGAATATGTGTCATATTATACGTTAGACTAACTTCACCAAAATCAGTGACACAAACTACCCATATTTAAACTAAGTATATGGGAGAATTCGACAAAATCTTTAATAATATCGCATTTCAAATTGAATAAACATTCTTGAATTAAAATTCTGTTTTGAATAAAGTACACGTAATGTTTGAAGATTTAAAAATTTGAATAAAATAAAATTATATATACGTAAAAGGCATTGTGAAATAAGAAATTGACGACACAGAAGCTTCCCACGGAAATCGAATACCTTAGGGATCGAGGTGTTAAATATCGATAGATCGCTTACATCGATTCCGAACAGCGTAATCGATTTGAATAACTTGTGACTACAGCAGTTTATCATGACAACACTTTCATTAACCATCATCAAAATATATAAATTTTACATTAAAGAAACATTCTTTGCTCGGATATATTATTGATGTATACACATTATGTATAGTATTTGTTTGTTTGATCTACTAAATAATCCTAACTACCTAAACTAATATTATAAAAAGGATAGCTTTGTATTTTTGTATGTTTGTAACGAATAAACTCAAAGGCTACTGGGCCGATTTCAAAAACTCTTTTGAAATTAAGATGCTACATTATCCCAGATTAATATAGGCTATGTTAATTGCTCGAATAAATTGGGGATCCCTGCTAAAACTTCAATACCGTAATCCAAGGTGTAAAAAATAGTGTTTGAGTGGGTCCGGGGATGGTTTAGATTTACATTTAGACGCGGTAGGTGGCGCTGGAATCGGGTTCTAGATTTTTATTTTTCAAGGCATGACAACGTCTCCCGGAACCGCTGGTATATTACAAATGCGATGAGTCTGTTCGTAACGTTTAAGATAGGTTACGTTTCATCTAGAAAAAAAACTGACCCTGAGGGATAGACAATTATTAGAGAAAAGATGGCGTTTCGACTCCGACCGATCCTTTCAATCAGCATCATAAAAATACACGACAATTGATCGGTTCGATTCCCAGATGAGGTAATGAACTTTTCAAATATGTTGCGGATTATTTGTTTATTTTAAAAAGTTTCTATTTTTATATTTTTGTAAGCCTTTTGTCAATTTATTAAATACTGTTAATCATCATATTCATTACATCTAACACCATGTCTGGTTATTGTAATTCCAATAATTCATTATATTTTTTCCAATATTCTACTTTTAATCCGCCACAACGATATCGTGAAGATATTGTGGATTTAATAGAATACAACATTTTGACACTATAGCAATGGAATCGTGCTTTGAATATCGTTGTAAGCCAAGATAAGATATTGATATAGCAGAAATGGGCCCTTGGTCCTAATGTCTGGTATCAATCAGTTCCAGACTTGCCCGTTATATGTTACCTATATAACTTACTCGAGAATCTACTTAATGTTTCTTTGTATGCCGATATATAAATGTGAAAATGACTGTTTGAATTTGTCTTTTGTAAGTTCCTTTTTCAGAACCTTTGGATCAAATCGATTATCATGATATTTAATAAACGTGTAAGTAGATATATGGAGGTACATAGAGTAATATAGTCTATAATATTTTTATTCTTCTAATGCTGACATTAGACGTATCAACTTATACGAAACAATTTAGTTGAAAGATACAGAACTGAACACAACACAACATCCAAAGACACTGGATTGCAGTTGATGTTTCATTTCAATTCATACATACATACATAACTTCACGCCAGGTCCCTTGCGGGGTAGGCACGAACAACAGAGCGCCACACAGGCCCATTCTTACACACCTCACTTGCTTCTTTGACATTCATAGCTCTTGTCATGCACGCTCGTCTGTTCTTAAGGCTTCTAACATTTCAATTCAATTTATTTAATGCGAAAACGAGCACACAAAAGGTATCAAATTTAACGTAGTACAGTTCTCCAAATTCCACTTTCGTCATTACAAATTATGGTTTAATATATTGATCAAATTATTTAATTATTATTTACCTAATAAAATGTAAACCAATAAGTTATAAATTGTGTATTATTATAACATGTTTACATAACATACATATTTTGATTCATCCAGATTGAAATACAGAAATGAATCGTGTAATAGTTATCACGATTTGAATTGTATTCAACCGTCTGAAAATCCAATGAATACAATAGTACTGGACCTTTGGACTCAAAGCTATTATTATTCACACCACATCAAAACATCCCTACATTCCCATATTTGCTTACCTTAACAGAAAAAATGTCAAGACATTTACGTTTGATTGATGATAACCCGCCAACAGCCGCCCGGGTATTTTTGTCCCGTTTAAGAAAACAAAAATAACGCTCTACTAATGACACGTGTAATGTTGCAGAATGATTGTGACGTGAACCATTAGCGGTAGGGTAGACGGGATGCCTTGACGACCTGTTTGCTCAGCCGGGAACGGCCACTTGGACAAATAGGACGACGTTACATCATTAATTACGGCTTTGTAGCATTTAATTCGCACGGATTTTGCTAAATGATTAAAGCGGAGGTGAGAAAGTTACTACAGTTTCGTCATCATTAATCATTAGTTTTGTTTAGTACTGGACATTGCTGGTGATCTCTGCTGGAGAGATATTACTCGATAATAGTAGTATTTCTTGCCTATGCCTACTAGCGTTATGGTCATTATAGCTTGAAATTCGTATATCAACAGTCACTTTTTTATTTTATTTTAATACATGACTTTAGCAGACAGGCAGATGGGCCACCTGATGTTAAACGGTTACCATCGCTTACAGATATTTTTAATTCCAAAAGTGCTACCATGGTATTTCCGCTCTCTAACGGGAGACTGGAATCTTACCACTAATGCCGGGAGACAACTTAAGGCCGTTATGGCGGCATAATCTAGACCAGGGATAGTAGCTATGAAGACGGCTAAATAGCCTACCTGATTTTAATAAAGAGCATTTTTAAATGCTATTTAACACTAATTTTGAAATATTTTTTAAATAAAATTTGCTTCGTACTCGTGTTAGTAGCTTGCTATGAAATCAAAACAATATTCGTAAATCTTAGATAAATTTAGTTTTCCAAGTCTGGAATATTCTATCATCTTGGTGTAGAATTGTTTTAGGTTCTTAATTAAATACACAAGCAGGTGAAGAATATTAATTTCAATTTAGGTAGAAGCTGTTTTGTGAAGTTTCTTCCCCCATATCAATTATATTTGTGACACTTCAAGTGTTGCAACCCTTCAGCCTTTTTACGTCACAATGTAGGTCCCTTTAAGTGGTAGATATCTTTGACATGATTGCTTTACATTGCATTTTTTACATTTACAAATAAAAATAAATTTGGTCACTTTGAAAGAAAATTTGTTCTATTCTTTTCCTAAGGAAATTTCACATAATATATTTATTTATGATTTCTATGTCCAGTAAAAATATTCAGTCAGTATTATGATCTAAATTCTGGTACTATACGTTGCCAAATAGTGGATTTGAGAATTTCTAAAATTTTCAGACCATGTCCAATTTCGGTAAACTTTTATGAACTTATTCTTAATTTGACTTTAATATTAAACTTAATTTCTATGTTTTAAATTCTTTTCCTCAAAATACTATAAATTATTTGACTTTGAAGAGTAGTAATGTAACAAACGCCTAAAACCGCGCGACAATTTTCCTACAACTCCCCGATCTGCCAAAACGAGAGTTGTCATCAAATACGCATCCTAGACGGGAATCAGTTTTAAAAGCCATTAGGGGGGAGATGGGGGGATGTAATTAGACTGCGTTAATATTTAACAAGTGCGACGCCAGAGATTAGCGTCGTAGGGCCAGATGTGCCCACACCTTGTGCTCCTTTTAAAAAAGCCACTCTGTCAACGGGATCGTCAAATATTAATTACGTTATGGCCATGGCATGCTCCGTAAAAAGGCGACTTCAGGCTAATGCGTTTGTGATATTTTTTACTTCGGATAAGGAAGTTTGTTGATACAACCGTTATATCAAAAGTTTTTTTTGCTTTTATCATAATTGTTTTGGGTGAAAAGATACTTTTTCTTATACTGCGTTTCTAAATGAAAATTCTATATTCTTAGTTGATTACTGCAATCAATTACAATACAGTTATCATGAGCTTATTTATTAGCTTATCTTGTTCTAGAGAAAATTAGTTTATGGTATTTGAGATTACATTGATTGTATCTTACCCATTTTTATGAAAATATCTAAGGCTGATTAATTAATGTTGCACTAAATGACTGTTTCACGTTCGCAACAACAGGATTTGAATTCCCTGATGTAACATACTCATTGATTTTACAAATGGCAAAAAGAAAACTTTTCAAACTTAATCTAGTAAAGGTAATAAAAATGATATTAGCTGGATGGTACTCTCACTCCTCACTCAAACCGTTTTCTCTCAACAATTGACTCCTATGTAATTTTAGAGTCTGTATTCATATTAAAAACCGCAATTTTCAGGAAAAAATATGTGCTGTTTCATAATTCTTATTTACAGTGTCTAAAGGATTATTTCAAAAACTTTGAAAATTGACTCAAGGTTGAGAAGAGAAAGCAAATAAACATGCATCTAAACAAGATCAAAATCTTATTTATTTATATATTAGCGTGGAGTTGCAATGTTCATTCGTAAGTTGAAATAATATTGGTATACAAAAATTTAAGGACATACTTGGAATTTTTTACTGGGGTTCTGAACCAAGTAATCCAGCTAAGTGGACATTATTTTTGTTTCATCACAGACACGACCGATGCCTAATTAATTCTCAAAGGATGGGTGTAAAGTTAAGGGTAGGCGAGTGTAATCCTTTTACCCTTTCTGTGCAATTAGAATTATACGCGAAGATGGCGGGCATCTGCGGGTTAACTAATGGCGTATGCATTATTAAAGCCCCGCGGTCGGGTCTGCGGCAGTGGAGGGTTGGGGACAGATTATGTTATTACTGATTTAGGTCTCTGCGGTGATGTGTTGATGAGGGAATGAGTGATTTCGAAACTCACAGGCTTAAGTGTTATCGCTCTAACCATAATTAAATATTTCTTGTCTAAAATTTCGAGGAAGATATTTGCAATTTTAATAAACAAGAAACTATATTAGTGCCATAATTCAATAGTTATAGCTCTATCTTCGACGTCAGAGTGACTTGTGTATAAAAATGTTTTTTTTTTTTACAATTTATCCTGCAGCAACGGAGAAAGAATACGATGTCCTGGAGCCGGGCGGTCTGTTGTTAGAGGGGACAAAATAACCGACAGCCAGGTGGTAGGGTATTTTCCCGTCTATATGGCTACCACCCCTGGTTTACTGTATGCTGCCATAACAACCTTGAGTAGTGTTCCGGCATTAGTGGCCGGGTTCCAGTCTCCCTTTAAAGAGCGGCAGTACATTGGAAGCACCTTTGTTGCTACAAATGTGGGCCGTCTGCCTGTCTGCTGATCATGCAACGAAAAAGCTTTACAGAAAAATAACCTAAAAATGATTCTTAGTTTGTATGTTTATTGATATTTAACAAACTCAGTATAAATGTAATCTCAATTAGGGAAATAAATAAAAGACACGTTTTTTTGAAGTTATCTGGTCACCTTTTCCTTGAGTTAACTCTAGATTGAGATTCTTTTAAACATACATGTTACAGATTAGGCCAGGAGTAAACTCCAATTCTGAACGTAAGTGTACATTTTCATAGGCATCAAAGAACATATCGATATAAAAAAATGACCATGACAGATGCAGCAACTTTTTACACGCCGCCCAAAATTCTATGAAAAATGACTTTGCAGAAATCTGCATAACTTTCTCATGGCGGTCAACCCTTGAGCCAATCAGTCACGACTTAGGATCACAATGGCCAAGAAGTTAATCGACGATCCATGAATAATTTACCCTCAACAAAAGGGTTAAACAATAGAGAAAGATATAAAAAGGTATATTAATGCTAGTAGATGAATCATGTTGGGTCCGTTAGACCGGTCTAGCGTCGTCGGGTTACGTGATTTAATTTTTTGCTATTTGTTTAATATATTAAATTTTGTTTGTATTGTAAGTTAGATTTACGCTTTTACGGTGGATTATATTCTTAAGTTTATAAAAGGTACCGCATCGAATTTTTCACAAAAAACAAACTAGTAATGTCTCTCACTAATATAGTAAGTACAAATTATAATGGTTCAAAATGTTTATATGATCGAATAATATACAGTCAGAAACGTTTAAATGGAATATTGATCGAAGAAGAGTCTAAAGTTGTCTAAAAAGAGATGTTGACAACGAACATGTCGATGTTTGCCCTCTTGACGTTGTGCAGGAATATGTAGGAAGCTTCCGCTATGCAGCTTCAAGGTATGAATATTGTTGGAATAATATTCCGTCACCGATTAGAAACGTACGTTCAGTTTCACTATTTAGGATTTTGACCCTTAAGAAGTTCTTAAGAAATTTTTAATTGTACACCAAAATGCACAGGCTAATCTAAGACATGACACAAGTGCTATTTGAATTTTAATTACATTGGTTTTATACATTAGTTTCCATTATATTCAATTATCATTATTTTATTATTATTATTATCTGAAGGAGAGTGTCGGGGTGAAGGTAAGGAAAGGAATGCTCCGGTGGTTCGGGCATGTAGAAAGAATGTATGATGAAAGAATGACTAAACAGATATACAATGCAAAAGTGGATGGATGCAGAAGTCGCGGAAGGCCACGACTCATCTTCCATGATCAAATATATTGATCGATGTATAGCAGAAGGTAGAGCCTTAAGAACAGACGAGCGTGCATGCAAGAACTATGAATGTCAAAGAAGCAAGTGAGGTGTGTAAGAATAGCCTATGGCGCTCTGTTGTTCGTGCCTACCCCGCAAGGGACCTGGCTTGAAGTTATGTATGTATGTATATTGTATTATATCATTATTTTAATGTTGTCTTTTAATATGTTATAGTTTTTTATCATGATTGAATTGCGTTGTACATTATGTATTATTTATATTATGTGTGTTGTATTGTCTTTCGCGACTTCACTTACTGGTCCCAGGCGGAAGAACATCGCTGGTCTTAATTGGTCAGCATATGCTGAGACTGGGTCAAATTTTAGGACTTATTCTGTTTCATACTCTATGTTCTATGTATGTACACGACTCCCTGCGGCACGAATAAACCCATGAGGTTTCTGTGCCACAGTTCAAATGGATTGTAATGTATATGAATGTAAGCATATTGGATAATAAATAAAAAATGATGTATTTGTCCTAAATAAAATATGTCTTTCTTTCTTTCTTTCTATATCTTGAACAAAAGATCCAAGTAGACAGACACAACTTCAAGGAGGAAGATAATAGGAGGATCCAATTGGGCTGGGCAGCATTCGGTAAGCTTAGTAGTAATGTCTGAAGACGAGTATTCGAGTGCCGAGACGTGGACACTGACGGCGGTTCTGGTCCACAAATTTAAAGTTTCTCTTATGGATAGAATCAGAAATGAGAATATTCGTAAGAGAACCAAGGTAACCGACGTAGGCTGGAACATTAGCAAGTGTAAGTGGCAGTGGGCCGGTCACGTCTTTCACAGGACATACTGATGAAGCAAACGAGTCCTAGAGTGAAAACTGCGTCTTGGTAAACGTAGTAGCTGAATGAGGAGCGCAGGAGACCGGGGTATGTGGTGCAGACTTGGGAGGCTAGCTACCTAAAAAGATGCATGGATTGTGTGAAAGATGACATAAAGATTTGTGATGTGACAGAGAACATAATGGCGGAATAAAGAAGATTATACGTAGAGGACATATTTGCCAGCTCCTAATGACACAAAATCAAAATTGGTCCTCGCTTAGGTTGAACCAAAGGAATATTGGAGTGGTTTTAATAGGTGTAATAGTATGTGCATAAAACATTCCCTCACAAAAAATATTTACCACAAATCAGACCTATTTTATACTTTTTACTTCAGATATTGCTAATGACTGCATGAAACAAGCTTATAATTTTATCACAAAAAAAATAAAAACTACTTTTTTCGGCAGTTTGGAAACAATAAATAGGCAAATAAAATTATTTTATTGAAAAATAAATGTAAGTAATATTTTTATTATTTTATGTTAAACTATATTAATTTTCAACCAAAGCTTTTCATGCAAGTATTGAAAATTAATATAGCATCTAACATTTTAGATGCTCTATTAACTTTGAAACTTGCAAAGACTATCAAAAGGTATATACAATACTATTATTATCAAACAAAGCTACCTTTCAGTGGTGTCTAGTTGCGTTATAATTGGCAATTAAGTGTCATAAAGCTACTTACATAACTCGACCTCCTCCTGTAACCAAATTCAGAACAATCAGAGATCTTCATAATGTGGAAAACAACATATTTAGAGAGACCTAATTCATAAAACAGTTGCAACTGTGATAGAGGTCTTATTATACTGGTGTCTGATATGATGAGTGTAGTGTAAAATGCCTCTATCTTTAAAGAATTTACTTGATTACACGTGTCTATTTAAAATGGATGATTATAGAAAGGGGTGTACCTTAGAACGGCTATTTGTTTATCTGCCGTCACCTTTAGACGACTAAACAAACAATGCATAAGTAGAAGAAACCCATTGTGTTTTACCCATAGTTTCCTTTGTATCCATTGTCATATTTGTGGCTATTGTTAATTTTTTTCTTGCCCTACGAGCTTCTGTTGCCAACTTAGTAATGATGTGGCTTCTTTATACATACATAAATGTTAATTCACTTTTTTTACTATCACCATCTTCTGTCTCTGTGTACAGAGTGTGTACATGATACCATGTCTTATCTACATATTTCATTTATACAATAATTATATTCTTACAAGCCTTAAATCCCAATATATTATTTCTGTTTAGTGTACTATGTGTGTTGCAAAATCGCAACCATTAACATGTTCCTCTATCTTTTTATGACATAGAATATTCAAGAAGTTTAAGTACAGGAGACAATAGGCGTTCTGATCACTAAAAGCAATTTCTCCCAAAAATCTTAGAATGGATTAGAGAATATCATATAACTATTTACTCATGTGCTTTGGGGCCATGTAGTCATGTGCGATATAAGAATATTTACGAGCTCGTTTCTGGTGAACGATTACTAAAGTAAGAAATAAAATATCCCCACTTTCCCCAATATCATCTCATAAGCCCATTATAAGTACATCACAATATAACACCTGAACGAGTCCGATTAAGGACAAAGGGAACAATGCCCTTTGCAACGCCACTGATATTAATAAAAAGGGTTAGGCCCTTAATACCGACTTGTTTACTCGCAGGAATGACACGAATGTTTTTCAGCAAAAAACACACGAGAACACGGTCTAAGTGCATAAGAACCTATGTGACAAAAACATGTTTTTTTATATGTAACGATATAATTTTCCTCTGACAAAAACTATGCCTCTTGTTTTACATTATTTTACATAGTAAACTATGCATTTGATCTTTGTCGCTTTATGTTAATTTTAATCAGTACATTCGGAATGGTAGTTCAATTTTTTTATTTCAAGTTAATTTTATATTTTAGGAATGCCAATAATATGATAATATTGGGACATAGACTGAAGCCAATCACTGTACCAACTAGACTAGTAAGCTTAGTTTGAATTAAAATCTCTAAAAATCTAATTCACAGGCCAAAGAAAAGTCTAGTGATAAACAATATTGATAAGTTTTTTATTCGTAAATGTTACTTACATAAGTTTAACCGTGTACAATAAAACAGACAATCAATTTCAGAGCCAAACGCTCTGACTGAATGACTTTTTCACACCTCAATATAAAAGCCAATTTACATGATTGTTATGTCTCAGTTTTTTATTTCATATGAAATGGAGATTGAAATGGTCATGGAAAGCGTATAATATAAGTACCAAATAAATAAATAATAATAAAAAAATAAATTATTCGAAATTAAATTTGACGATCGTAGAAGTTGCCAATACGTCGAACGCAAATACACACATGTTTAAGGATTGGCGTACAGATGTTATAATTTTTTTTTTCACAAAATGCAAAAAGTTCTCATCCAAAAAATATATATATTATTTGTCTTAATAACACACTTACAATTTCCTTAAAAATATATTATTATCATGTGGGTTTTTGTGATAGTAGACTAAGTTGTAAAAACGCGGAAGATGTTTTGGGAAGAACACAAAATCTTTTTACAAATGATAAAAGTCTTACATGTTCATATTTGTTAGAATTTAAGGTTGAATTTCCCATGATTATTATGTTTTGTAATTGAAAATAAGTTGGTTTTTATGTAAGATTATGATGATCAGCGACCTCTAACATCGAGTTGTGTGGCACAGAGTGATTGACGTTTCTATGACGCGTGCGCAGCGAGAGAAATTTTGAGAATTTCATAGACGAGAAGGATTTCTATTGAATTTTTTTTAATGAAATTTTTCTCACCTACTGCTCGTACTTTTAATGTTTTTGGTTTGTCGTGTTTACATTGAAGCTACTTCGTAACGTATTTTTTTTTTCAGCACTCATAACCCCTTTCATGTATATATATATATGTATATATATAGTTACAGTTATATTTGATAGCCAAAAACGCAGACGGTTTAAAAATATTCGTAAAATTTAAATATTTACACCAAGAAATGTATACCAACATTCATAATTTACTTCATATACTCACGCTGTGCCTATTACTACTGTTATTTATTCTTGAATGATATTAAAGTGACCTGAACTTTTGCTAAGAAATTGACTTCTGCCATTTACACATGTATACTACTTGCTATGGAAAAGCTATAATAAACAGTTTATTTCAATATGTGAACTACAAAAGATTGAAATTGAACGTTTGACCCACATCGTTTACATTTTTTAAATGTTCCAAATAAGATTACAAAACCGTTCTGCATTTTACCATGCAAAGCTTTTTTTCTAAGTTAATAATGCTTCTAAAGGGTCTCAAGACATACGAGTATAAAAGAGGTGGGCGCTAAAAATTTGTTGGACTAAGGCTGGTGCGTACCGACTTTTAACCGATGGTTAATAATACATACATACATATTGTCACGCCTGTTTCCCATTGGGGTAAGCAGAGACGATGGATATGTTACGATCTTGACAAACACTTTTCGCTTCATCAACTTTCATTAATCTTCTCGTACATGCACGCTTATTTAAACTACTTTTTATCTGACCTTTCTTCAATAATAATAATAATCACTTAAATTAAATAATCGCTAAAAATGTAGGCATAAACGGTGATTATTTTATTTTAACCGTCGGGTAAATGTTGGTGCACACCAGCATTCCTTTCGGCACGACAAAATACTGAGGACCAAATCCATTTCTGAAATTACGGTATACAACTTATGTAAATAGATAGAGAACACTTTATTGCTCACCAAATATACAATTGCAAAAATGCACAATTTCAATATTGTCGTGGTAGAATCAATAGGCGCCTTATCGCTTGAAGAAATCTCTTCCAGGCAACCTAACTTCAGGTGGAGGTGGTATTGTATATTTATGTGTTCTTTTCTTTTGTATGTTTTCTCCTCTGTTTTATATGTGTCGCATTAAATAAAAAAATATTTTTAATTGTTTCATTAATTATAACTTACGATGACTTTACAGTAAGCTGATTCGCATGCTAGCTGGGTGTCTGAGATCGGCCCTGTACATAACTAAGCCATAACTTAGATTGGGGATGTACAATCTGTGTGGGCGCGATGCGATGGCCGGGAGAAGGCAAAGAGACGTGGAAGAAGAAGAAAGGAAGGACTTACCTCGCTACCAGTCACCGCCACACTACACTCGTCCCCCGGGGGTTCACACACTAACTAGGATTATGGTCATGATCATTAAATTTAGTTACAACAGTTTATTTTCTATATAATTTGTTCCAAAAATGTATATGTATATTGCGGTGACAGCGCTGACAGTAAGTGAATATGTTTTGTTTTGCGTATTCTTCATTTAAAGTTTTATTCTATTCTTAATGGCAGGGATGGAGAGAAAGAATTTTCAAGTATATTATATATATATATATATATATTTATTTGCCAGCTCGATTAAAAGGTAGTGAGGGGCCCGTCAAGTCTCGCCAAAGCCCTTGCTGGATGAAAAAGAAACACTGATGTATTTTGTGACTACATTGGACTAACCAGGATGCCACACACTAGCTTACTCCGGGTTCCCGAGCCTTAAGATGGATATTCATCACGTCACCTCGATGAAAATAAGTTGCCAAAGCTATAAGTAGAGAGTTGCAGATTATAGAATCCAAGTTGAAAGAAATTATTATTTTAACTCAGAACCAATTTACATTTTACTTAGGAACGAATATAAAATTATATAAGACAACGAATATGCAAGTAACAGTTAACTAACTGTAGCAAACGTTTATTTTTTGTTTTATTGGTTATTAATTTTGTGTTGCTTTGGTTTTAAAACTTTTTTGAGTATAAACTTTTACCCATATCAAAGTTGAAAAACTAAATTTATATTCTTAAAATCGTAACATTATTTTTTTTGCTTTTGCCTACGGTAATAATTATTACCAGTGTCTTTTCCTTTCTAGTCTATATTAATATAATAGAGAGGAAAGATTTGTATTTTGTATGTTTGTAACGAATAAACGCAAAAACTAATGGACTTATTTAAAAAATTCTTTCACCATTAGAATGCTACATTATCCTTGAGTAACATAGGCTATATTTCATTTAAATAATCGGGTCCTAATTTTTTTTCAATGCAGGACAACGTCTGCCGGGACTGCTAGTATAATAATGTAGAAAAATATCAGACACCAATATGCACGACACCCATAGTATCTGAAAATACAAGCCATGTTATATTATGGCCTCTAATACGCTACAGGTTACATATTTACGACATACCAGAGAATTTTGTATTAGATTAATGTTAATTTTATCTACATTCAGCCGTATAATGGCGTTATAAAATTGTAATGGACAGTTTCATAGTTGCTTGATCTATAGACATTTTTACTATGCCTATGCAAAGGTTAAAAGTGGCATTAGAATTTTCATGAAGTACTTTATAAATTTTTATATACCTATATATTATTTATTTTTCCTAACTTTGATTTGTCAAATTTGGGATGATAATTTTGGCAACTCACGTTCGTGATATTCCGTATTTTATGTCCAATACAATTCTTTGCGCCCGGGCGGCATGTCGCAAGAGGCGACAAAACAACCCACAGCCAGGTGGTAGAGCATTTACCCGACTGGGTGGCTACCACCCCTGGTCTAAAATATATCGCCATAATAACCTCGAGTTGTGCTACGGCATTAGTGACCAGGATCCAGTCTTCCTTAAGAGAGCAGCAGCGCATTTGTAGCAACTTTGGTGTTGCAAATGTCCATAGGCGATGGTAACCGCTTACTTGCGCATCAGTGCTTGAGAATGCCCTGGGAAAGGCAAACTCACTTCGTCAACAGGGGTGAAGACTCCTCTGCTCCCTAGATGCTACAGGACCCCTGCAGCGGTATTACGGGAGGAGATCTTGCGCTTATCTGCGCCTCCGGAACCCGACTGTCGTCGGTACCCGCGAGACGCATGCGCACCTCTTTCCCTTTCTCGTTCTGAACGTAGAGGCGACAAGACAACCCATTGGAGCAATATGGTGTTGCCTGTCTGATGAACTTATGCAACAAAAAAAACATATCACTTACTCTATGGAAAAAACCTTCATCATCTCCCTTATTAAACTTGTCAGGTGCCCTAAAAAGTAACCATCAAAAGAATATTTAAAAACTCGTTCATTTTTAATTTTAGCGCGTGTATATTAAAAGTGACCATTGAGAATAGTATAATATTGTAATCTTTCATTTTACATCATTACTCTCCCTAAAACCACGTGTTCTTTGTTAGTGACCACTAAAAACTTAAATTTATACAAATCTCAACATCCCTATTTAATAAAAATCCAAGTTGGCTCGTGCCTGTCTTGACCTCAAGGGATGCTGCGCGTGGTCATCTCACCTTTTTATTGACCTCTTATGCTATTTTATTCCTCTATTGTGTATTATTATGTTAACTATTTTTTAGTGAACTTATTTTGTGTAATTCATCGAATTAAATACTTATTTATGGTCGTTTGTGAAGTTTAATTAACGCGAGACTGGTAAATGAATGACACGTTCTATATTCAAATTGAAAGACGCTTTTATAAATAGTATCTTTGAGCTTCAATAAAGATTTTTAATTTATTAAAAAAAGAAAATTACTATCCGAAATAGGATAAAATAGAATAGAAAAATAAATAGAAAAAATTCTCCTGATTATTATTTCTTTAATTTAAAAATATAATCTTTGCGTACTTTCAAGTACACAAACCTAAACGCTCACGACTGCCATGTTGTTTACATTCCAAACGTGTTCGAATTTCAAAACGAGTGAATCAAGAATATTAAAGCAATAAATCATTACTCAATAATGCCAACTGACCAAAGGGCGGCGAGGCTTACACATGGGAACCCCGTGCTTATAATTCATAAACATCGGACACCGGACTCTCGGGTCTGGACTTCGGCGCTATCCGGAACCAGTTCGGCAAATCCGTCATTAATTTGAACAGCGAACACAAAAGGG
Organism: Dendrolimus punctatus; assembly: GCA_012273795.1. NCBI lineage: Eukaryota > Metazoa > Arthropoda > Insecta > Lepidoptera > Lasiocampidae > Dendrolimus > Dendrolimus punctatus. The sequence goes on from CM022541.1 coordinate 18,800,230, forward strand.
TGTTCTTTTCTGTGGACTCGTACCGAAGACAAGGACAATAGTTGGAGTCTTTAAGAATGATAAATTACTCAAATGGAGTCGGTTAGTCCATTCCCACAGATATTAAAGTGCGGCACAAAGGGCCTACCCTCAAACTTGGCGGACCCATGCTGGGTCATTGAAAATATTGCGGAACATTCATTGTTCGGACATAGCATGCAAATCCTTTTGAGTGCTTTTTCGATGGAAATTGGAAAAGTTTTATACGCAAATGACTTTGATGTACCTTTTGTTCTTGGGCTAATCTCCTTGATATGTAATGCATTAATCTCAAACATAGACAACTTGGTAATCTATAAGCTACATCAATGATAAGCTATATATAAGTAGAACCGTCTGTAACTTGTTTTTATGACAGTTCTCGAATTGTCGTCAATAGAAATCAGTAGATAATAGACTTAGAACATCTTGAAAATATGACAGATAATATGACTTTGTTTATGCTGTTAAGAGCTGATTTAAGCATCAGATAAAAGTTACCAGTCGAAAATTTATAATCTGACTTAAATTCAAACGTGAAAAATTTAACAGCTTTATTCATACACCTGTCACTTTTAATTTTGCCATGTTGAGTGTTATTCTATAGAAGAACTTTATCTGGTGAATAAAAAATCGGCCTTAAATATAATATTTATATCTACGAATTAGTATAGGTATGCATACTTATTTTCAGATATAATTCACCCAAAAAATAATAATAATAATCTTCTGTTTTAATGAAGTTATAAAAAAGCATTTATTTTACTAATTTGGATTTCGGCGTTGAGTAATTTAAATTTTATAATAAATACATAAATGGATAATCGAAAAAGCTTCTTATAGTCATGCTAGCGGTCCCAGCAAACGCTGTCCTGTCTTGATTGCATCACCACCTACTAGGTCTAATTGTGAATCAAACCAACCCACCCACTTGAACACACGCAAAAAATCATCAAGATCGGTCCAGGGGCTTAGAAGAAGTTCAGTGATATACATAATATTACAATTTTATAATTGAGATCAATAAACGAGATTAAATCTCTCCTAAATCCTATCCGTTAAGCGCACCAAATTACACATAGTTACAAAATTTACATCAACTTCGGCTTAGTAGTTTCGGAGTTTATCTCGGACATACAGTGTGACACGAGGATTTTTACACATACAAATATAAGATCTCAGAATACAATTCTGAGTATAAGATATACTTTATTCAAAAAACATTGTCCTCTTTTTTGGCTACGCTGCAGTCAGCTGATAAAATGCCTCTCTCTCCAACTAATTATGATAAGGGGCCCACCAAAGACTAGCTACAACAGTGATTTCAATCTAAAAACATCTCTCAAAACTCTTAAACACCTGCGCCCTTATCAAATGGGCAATCACACCAAACAGCCCTGACCGTCAACCTTACCCGTGACAAATGGTTTATGGTGTCACATCTCTAATGAAAGTATTATACAGTATTATACACCTTAGACAGGCGAAGACCCCTGATAATATGGATCTTTCAAATTGTACATACATACATAACTTTACGCCAGGTCCCTTGCGGCGTAGGCACGAACAACAGAGCGCCATTCAGGCTTATTCTTACACACCTCACTTGCTTCTTTGACATTCATAGTTTTGTCTTGTCTTATGAATATCGTTGTTTTTACACATTCTGTGCTTTAACGATTTATTCATTTGATTGATCTGTCTAATATATAACGCTGTAGATATAGCCCACCACATGACCCCAGCGCCGCTGCAACCGCCGTACTTTTTATTGCAGGTCAGCAACAGCAGACGTCCTTGATGATCCTTGATCTATGAGTGTCATCATAGCTCTTGTCATGTACGCTGTCTGTTCTTGAGGCTCCTGACATCACCTTCTGCTAATACACGATCCGTCCTTCCGCGACTTCTGCATCCATCCACTTTTTAACCGACTTTAAAAAAAGGAGGAGGTTCTCAATTCGTCGGGAACTTTTTTTTTATGTATGTTCATCGATTACGCCGTGATTTATGACCCTATTTACGTGATTATTTTTTTGGTCGACGTGGAATAGCTTCCAATTGGTCCCCTAAAAATTTTACATAGTTTGGCTCAGTAATTTTCATTTTATGAACATTTTTTATGAAAAAAAAAATCCTTTTCGTTCCATATGTACACCAATTACTCTGAGATTTAGGATTCGATTTACGTGATTCTTTTTTTGTTCGACGCGGAATAGCTGCCATGTGGTCCTCTAAAAATTTGACATAGTTTGGCCCAGTAGTTTTCGCATCGCATCGCACGAAAAAAAAATTGTGCCCGTTTCTTGGGACCTATATTTTTTAAGAAGCGCGCCACCATTCGTAGGTCCACCCATACATAGCTAGACACTATAAAAGTAACAAATAAAAATAAAATCTTCGTTTAAAAAAACCGACTTCAAAAACTCAAAAACTAAAATGTATAAAATAACTTATTTCTAAAGCTATTATTATTATATTTATTATCTAAAACATCTTGAAGTCGGTGCAAAGTAAAACATAAAAATTACTATATTTTGAAAATTACAAAGTAAAATCCTTTTCATGTTCAAGATCAAATAGCATGCTCACTCTCTTTCTTTAAATGGACGGACTTCAAACAGCTGCTATGCTGTGTCCTCTTCTATCGCATGGGATATGGTTGGTTGGGACCTCCCAGCCACACATATTCTCTCGCAGCAATATTTCACTTTTCAAAATTCGACAACCGGAATTCAGGACTGATTTTTCGCAGCAACCCTATACCACCGTGTTCATAATGAAATATCCTTATTTTCACTTAATTTTAATTCAATAATCAGACCGGTGCAAAATGCTAGTATCGATTTACCTGTTTATACCTGCCTACCCGAGAGTTGTGATCGGAAAAGAATAGGCAACCTAAAATTTGCATGTTCTATGGGCTTCATACTTTCGATTGGTTTAGAATTTGTTTAATAAACAAACCGGCGATTTTTTTTATTATTAATTAATCATATACTGGACTGAATTTTTTTAGGCAACCCATATGCAATATATTTATGACACCTTTAATTATACATAAAATAGATTTCATCAAATTAGCAATCGGTGAAGTTCGTTGTATAGCCTATTACCTTCACCCCGACACTCTCTTTCAGAATTCTCATACTTATGGATATTAGTTGAGTATTTATATATACTTTTAAGCAAGCCTTTTTTATCACTTCATTTTTGGGGGCACGCTAATTGTCGAAAATTTACCATAATTTTTTTATTGTTGTTTGATTTTTTTCAGTTTTTATGGCAATTTTTCGATATTTTAGAAATTTCCTTAAAGGGCACTGCGCCCCCACGTGCCCTCACTAAAAGCCCGGTTTTTAGGATTTTCATTATTTTTAAGCATTTTCGGTCCAAGCAGTACCACACTCCTCGAGAACGCCTTCTGCTTTATAAAGCCCGGGTCAGGCACTAGTAGTGTTGCCAGATCCAATTTCTTTTAAATCAGAAGGTAATACAGATCGGGATTGAGAAAAACAAGTTTAAAATAATAAATTTGGATATTAGAAATTGAAGTAATTAATTTAAATTAAATTAATTAAACATTAATTTAAAAAAACCTTGCTTTTTGTTTAATATATTTTTTTATAATAAAGCTTTAAATATTTAATTATTTGTCTGGAGAAATACAAAACTTCTAATTTAAATGTGTTTTACATGGTAATGCGTTGCCACGTCAGCCATCATACGCGGTGTGTCTGACGCCGGTTCAATACGACGCTGCTATACCACTAAAACCATAGCTTCTTCCTAGGCTCGCTACATGCGTGAGCTTAACCCGCAACCCCGGCAACGGCCGGCCGCCTCGTAAACAGAGGCGGCCTCTCCTGTGTGCGGGCCGGGGAATAACGTTTCCCCGGCCCTGAGAGGGACGCGCGGCTGCCTCTCGCGCCCTCTCGCGGCATTAGTGCGGGCGGAGGTCTATGTGGATCCCCCAGACCTCGACGCCCGCTGCCGCCGGGAGGGGGAGGCTGCGAGGATTACTCCTGCGCCATCACCCCTCCCTCTCCTTCCTCCTCCCCCCGCCGCCTCGCGCACTCAGCAGCGTCAGCGGCGGGGGGGGGGGCATCGCGATAGGGGGGAGGGGGAGGCTGCGAAGGATTGCTCCTGTGCCATCACCCCTCCCTCTCCTTCCTCCTCCCCTCCGCCGCCTCGCGCTCTCAGCAGCGTCAGCGGCGGGGGGGGGCTTCGCGATGGGGGGAGGGGGAGGCTGCGAAGGATGCTCCTGCGCCAACACCCCTCCCCCCTCTCCTTCCACCCCTTTTCCCCGCCGCCTCGCGCACACAGCAGCGTCGGCGGACGGAGCGGGGGAGGGTAGGTCGCCGGTCAGGCCGGCGGTGGTGGGTGGACATCACCACCGCCGTCCTCGACGGCCAGCGGAGAAAATCTAGACGCTGGCGGTCGCAACGGAAGGGATGGGTGTTTGGGGAGGAGGTTGGGGAAGGGAAGGCATTGGGATTGGAGGCGGAGGTGGGACACACTGTCATGGAGTGAAAGGGGGATGTGACAGTGGCGGCTCGGGGGGGACGCGTCCCTTGTACCGCTTCCTGGACGGAGTAGAGTCCAGGGCGGCACCCCCTGGGGGTAACTTTAGATGTGGCTTAAGTTGTCTTATGCTGGTGTGCACCGACATTTAACCGACGATTATAATAAAATAATCGCTGTTTATGCATACATTTTTAGCGATTATTTTATTTTAATCATTAGTTAAAAGTCGGTGCACACCAGCCTAAGACATTTAAATAGTGTAATTCTTAGCAAAAAATCCTGTTTGAAATGTACGCAAATGACCTTGTAAGGAAAAACTGAGTATACCTGAATATGCTTCTTACGATTATATACTGGAAAAAAATTCAACCCTCAATTAATGTGTTTAATATTTACTTTTGTTTTATAATTTCTAAGATAATAAATAAGTGGTTCTTAATAACAAGTTAAAATTCATAATTTCAAATAAGAAGAAAAAATCACCCAACAATAAAACATCCAATCAAAAAAGCTTTCAAGAAGTTAAAAACAATTAGCTCCGGTAACCGACTGATTAAAAAACCCCTTTCGTAAAAAACGGGGTAAAACAATAGTAAACATGGCGAATAGGGGTGAGTTAGGGAGATGTCACACTCATCCGTAGTGTTTCATGTTAATTTTTTTCAGTAGTATTATAGTATAAGTTAACAATATGACCATAGACATGATCAATTGAATTAAGTACCTGCTTATATATATTGCATAAAGTTAATTTCACAAATTGCCATTGAAAAATGTACCTATTTAATTTTATTGATAAAGAAGATGTTTCCAACCTATAATGCTTTATGCCATAAATACGATAATACTGTTAGTTATGTTTTTTTTTTAAATAGCAAGAAAATTCGTTCAATTAATTTTCATTAAGATCACAAGTATAAGGTCACCGTAGAAATGACAAACATCCATTGTTATTATTATTAGGCAACGAAATCTTAACATATTATGCATTTAATTGAAACACCCCATATTACAAAAGCTATTCAAGCCAACTTTTGCTGAAAGTATCTATATATTTTTAAGGTCTACCAATTGGATTTCTTTCAGAAACACCAACTTCATAGCTCTAAAGGTAGATGCTGTAGGAACTGTTACACTTATTGGTTTAACTAAAAGTCACACCTTTATGATCAGACCATGAATTTTTCGGAACTTTCTGATTCATAGTTCAAAAGTTCTCAGAATCAGGGCGAAGTTATTAAGGAACTAAGTACTGGGTTTAATTGCAAAATAGCTTTGTTGTTCCAAATTCAAAAAGACAGAATGAATTCTGACGAATGAATATAAAGATTCCTTAAAGCGATTGTAATAAAGGGAGGTGGTTGGGGCGGGTGAAAAGATGAGTTGAATTTGTTCGGTGACAACATCCATCTCAATCAATCGCGGGTGTCTCTGCGGAGCTACTCCCTGGAGACGGGGCCCATAACCCAATTAAGGGCGAAAGGGTCGCACTCCACTCTTGTGACCGCTAGAATAAAAAATATATGTTAATACGATATCCTTGATTAAGTAAACTAATATTATACAGGTAAAGTTTGTGAATTTGGATGTTCGGGGCAATCTCCGGTCCAATTGATTTGAATTTTACAATTCTTTCACCAATAGAAAACTACATTATTTCCGAGTGTATATTTAAATTTGATTAATAAATATCAAAATCAAATAATGGTTTACGCCCAGCGAAGTGACGTGCCACTGAAGGCCTGTCAAATATGTTACAGCAATAACGTCCCACGCAAGAAATGCACACATGCCTTTATACGAGGCACTACGAGTGCTTTCTGCGTTCATGAATTAATTAAAGGTTACAAAGCTTAATTAAACCTTGATACGCGTGCGTGTGTGATCGTTTTTCAATTACGCCCAAAGAAGTAAGTACTGGTCAGCTAGTATTTTATAAAACAACTAAAGCATTTCTAGCGGCTTTACTCCTACAAGCTCTGGCTTAGTAGCCAATGAGATATGTTTATGAATAAGTCAGTTCGCCTCTGGTTACTAATTTTTTTAATGCGAAACCAGTAAACCAACATGCAGACAGTCGTAACATAGTTACTCAGAGACAAAGTCAAGGCGTTTCCATCCTTCAGGATAAGATATGAGAATGGAATCAGTATGCAGAGAGAGCGCAACACCCAGTCTGCGCAAAAAGGGTACACAAGTTTATTTATTGAATGTTCTTTCTACCTGACTTTTCTTCGGAATATTTACAGTTTGATCATGGTGAGTACGTCGTGGTCTACTGGTACCGACTCTACCAGTCACTTTGCTGTCATATACTTGTTATATGATTTTGCTTTCATTCATTCTCTCTACATGCCCAAACCACCTTGAAAATCCTTAAAAAGATTATACAATTTTTTTTATATAAAAATACAAGACGTTATTCTTAAAAAAACATCTAAGATCAAATCTTTATTATTATAGATTTAGACTAATGTTTATTAAAGCAGTTAAACGCCTACATATTTCCTTCTATCCTAAACATGTCTCACCTATAAGCTACCGTAGAAATCAAAGTCCATACATTTTAATATATTTATACTCCGAGATATAATCTGTACACAAGTAATAAACAAATAAAAGCTAATTACAGGCAATGAAACATACTGGTACACGAGTCTAAGGACGAGGTAATAAAATCAGGAACCTGCTTAATGCCATCTCATATTACAAATTTAACTTTAAATGTACCTTAGACTACGCACATATATTCTGACAAATTTTATAGTAGACAATGTAATATACAATTACTTTAACTAGTGGACGCCCGTGATCGAAATTCGACCATAATATTTTGCTGTCAAAGACTATAAAGACTTCTATAATCAAAGATTACGCCAGGGCAACAATAAACTAAAGAGTATATATGCGTATGTGTGTCAAATACGTGATAGTGTGTGTAATGTTTTTTTATTGATTTAATGTATTATAATAATATAATAATGTCAGCCCATAAATGTCCCACTGCTGGGCTCGGGCCTCCAATTATAGGGCAACGGACAGTATACCCGCCACGCTTGTCCAAGGCGGCTTGGCAGGTTTGACACACCGTTTATCTCGATGTGCAGGTTGCATCACGATGTTTTCCTTCACCGTTTTTAGCACGTGGTAATTGTAACAATATGCATATTAGATCAGAAAACTGACTAAGAGGTGCATGTGTTTCGGTCAGGATCGAACCCACGCCCTTCGATTCAGGGGCGCGTGCGCTAACCATTACGTTACCACGACTTAATGTATTATTTATGCATAATTTTACAAAATCCTCCTGCTCTATATAAACTATAAGTGGGTGAAATTCTATACTCCTCCGTTCGCGCAATTTTCGTAAAAATGGTACAACGTTTTTGTTTCACGTATAGATAGAGATAGATTGAAAACACTAACATAAAAAATACATATTACTACCTGCAAATTCTAACATGGTAAACCTGCTGAAATCTTCAGCTTGATTAGATAGTTCTTGGGGCTGGCTCGATCGATGTGATATTACGCTTTCACATAATATCGACGTGAAACGATTATCTTCGAGCTAATTATGTTACGTACGATGATTGAGTGTTCTATAGCCCACTTCCCCTTCTCTTGTGCCGTCTTCCTTATCCCGTCTTCCTTATCCCACTCTAACCCATTACTCCTATGTGGCCGCTCTATTCCATCCCCTTTTATCTAATCTCTCCTTTTTTGTTGATGCAAGGGTAATGTCTTTGAATACAATCCTCAGGCCTGTAAGAGGACACCGAGAGGCGTGTGGGACTTTTGAACGGCCGTATTTCCAACGTGATCTCTGAGTGGAGGGTACGGAGATATCGGCCGTCAGACCCACTTAACCTAACCTGCGCTCCTATTTTATACTTTATGACGGGGCACCACGGGAACGATTTCTAAGACACTAAATCTGTGACGCCCCAACGCTTGGCTGACGAGCTCAGGGTGTCCTGCGGGGAAGGTCACCCTCTTCACCAACAGGGGGTCTCCCCCAGTTATAAATGCAAAAATATGTGTGTGCATTTAACACTAGTATACTAAGTGTTGTAGATATAATTAATACATCATTATATCTCACATTACCATCCACAACAATATAGCTGAATTGTACTTTTTGTACGTCGTGTAAGGAGCTATCCAACGGATGCATAAATAAAAGTGCGTAATATATATTAACAGTCCACAACACATCGCTTTACACTACACGCGATGCTAATTCCTTGCACAACAACCTTCGCTGCGTTTGTGCGTAACACCTTTATATTATTTCATTTAAACACGCAATGTATTTTTAGGATCATCATTCTCAGTCTGATGTATGTCTATCTGTGTTTCCCAGCTGATTATCACAGGAAAAGGCATTAGCCGAAATAAATATTTTAAAGCCAGGTACTAAAAGTTTTAAACATTTATTTCCTGAGTTTCTACTTATATACATTAAGGCACGCTATTGAAATTAACACAATCCCGAAATCAGGCAAACCTACGATTGAGACGATACTGTCCGGCGATTTTGATCTGATAGTAATAGCAGTTGAACCCCAGGAAACCGGAGGAATGGTACATAGGTCGGATACTTGGAAACGCTTAATCCAGCAATGATCTGCGATTAGCTGTCAACTGAAGTCGATATTCAAAGTCGAAATCAAATTTATATATTCAAAATTTGTACAGACTACACAGTTCGAACATATTACAAATTCAAATTGTTAACCAATGTAACCAAGCGTGAGGCGTTTTATTAAAAAAGTCCAATGCCTCAATAGCGCTTGATTAGCGATGATTGAAACGCGGGGCGAGGGACGCCGAGTGGAGGGGGGAAAGTGACCCTTCAATAAAATTAATTATTCAAAGTGTGTCCTCGGACGCAGAGAAAAGTGAATCCAAGACGCCTTGTTACTCATATTGTTTGACCAAAATACTTAGTCGATATTCTGTGACTGAAATTTTAAAACATGGAAAATAATGTTGCCTCAGACAGCCAGAGAGGATAAAACAGTGCCTTGAACTAAGAACTTATTAAGTCAATATTATGTGTATGTGAATAAATATGCCCGATATTATTATATATACGTGAAGCAAAAACTTTGTACTCCTTTTTACGAAATTGCGCGGTCGGAGGAGTATGAAATTTCGCACACTTGTAGTTTATAGAGGAGTGCAAAATACTAACATTTTTATTTATTATTCATAAAAATATATTAAGGGTCACTTGCATATCGTTCCTTAAATAAATTTAAGAAACACTAAATGCATTTTTCACCCTTAAATACAAATAGCGTCTTGCACAACGCAAAATTTGCGCAAAAAAGAACTGTCAATATGTTTTGTGTAAAACGTATTTAGGCAGTTTAATATGATTAACTAATTTTATTTAAAGGCGATCTGTTAGTCCCGAGCACTTATATGTTTAAAAAAACACTTTTGGCTATCAGGATCCCTTTTATTTGACTATTATGAATAGTGAGGGACTTGGAGTGTCAATACACGGGACCTCGAAGGTCTACCGGACCGATATGGTATTAGTTCAAGCAATCCAGCCGGCAGGCATAAACCAGGTCCGTTGCTGTAGAGCTGTGGCTAATAACCAAGAGAACTCTATGAATTATGAGAAAGATTTGGTATTTATAGGCAATTATTGCTGATCGACATTTTGGAGATCTATGTCAATTGAAATGTTTGACTCAGCAATAAGTGCATACCGAATAGGGTTGTAACAAATCGTTATGCAAGCGGCCCTAAATCTATTAAAAAAATTACACACACTACCATGTATTTGACACAGACTCTATAAATATTCTTTTGTGTTTGTGAAAGTCAAATTAACAGTGTAGCCTAGGCGAAAACTGTAATTATAGAGGCATAATCTTTGAAAACAGAACCTAAATATTGTTCAAAGTTATAATTTAAATTAATTATGGTAGAATTTCGACCACTGGGCGACCACTAGTACAATAAATTAGTCATATGTTGCTGGTGAGTTTTTTGCGTCGCTTCTCCTTTGTCAGTAACTAAAATTGCTTTTTAAGTGGAGGTAGTTTCATTTTTAATGCTTATATCTATAGTATATGCATTTGAATACATAATAATATAGGTACCTACGTACTAATATATATTGAATTGTGTTACGGCATCAATGGCCAGGTTCCAGTCGACCCTTAGAGGATGACAGCACATTGGTCGCAATTTTTGGTGTTACAAACGTTAATAGGCGACGGTCTACTTTTCATCAAGTGGGCCATAAACCTGTAAAAATAAGCAATAAAAGTAATCTGTAAGAAAAGTGTCTTTACATAAACAATAATTCAAAAAAGCTTGACCACATACATATAATGTACTATGTTCTCTTACAAAATATATAGGCATACAGGTGTACATACATTACATTATTCCCTAAGCCCGCAGGCCAAGCCCCTGAAAGCCAAACTCAAAGTGAAAGAAGCCCATATTAAAATTTCCTCGAGAATAATCCGAACACAACACAATATCAAAATTTAATATCATTTTAATCTTAATTCTCCTTATTAATGTTGCCTAAGGAGGGTTCCGTGACATGAAAATCTGCACTTTCCATTCTTTACATATTGCTAAAAGCAACCTTATTCACCGAAAATAAAGTTTAAATCCCTGTGTAGGGTAGTCGAAGAAAATATTCGGCACAGAAAACAGGTAAGTTCAAAAGATAACTGCGCCTATTCTGGAAATATGGCTTAATTAGTTCGAGTCGAGATGCGTATCGGTATGAATGGAAGATGTTCATTATTTGAAATTTGAATTTTGTTCTATTCGAATTACAAAAGGTATGAATTATGAAAGGCGTTGTTAGATTGTTCTTGTCGTACAGTCGTGTATAAAATTATATTATTTTTGATTTAAATTCAACTACCGATAATTCTAAAATGAAATACCTACCAACTATTTGACTCTAAAAGTTGAAGACTGATACTACACGGTTCACTTCTGAATCAAACCCTTTATCCAAATTGAAAGACAGAAATAAACCATATAATATCAGCATAAGCAAAAATTGATTTATTTAATGTCATTGAATGTTATCGTATCGTTTCAATTATGCACTATATTCTTTAGCTTTAATCGAGATAAAGCTTTTCACCATGATGCACTTATATATTTCTTTCAATTTAATTTTAACATTTTAAAAGCGATTATTTCATATTGAATGAATACGAAAACAATGTTAAGCCCTAATTAAGAAAAAAGGATCGCTATAATTTGTTTTTTAATTTTATATTAAATATTGTTAACCTAGAAAATGATAAAATACCGCATGATCAATAACTTTAAAAATTTACTCAACATCATCATTCATAATATAAAGTGTATGTCACCAGATCACTACCGAGGGGGTTCATTCTTTAATTAAAACACGCGGACCAGTCCTGATGGATCGTCCACGCACTCTCTAATTAATGGACCTTACATACCTATGTCTGCTGGACATTACGAATATCCACAAAAAGTGTCTACCTATATGACGTTTCGTAATACTTCCAAATTCAAAATAGCTGATTTTAAATTAAGAATAACTTAATTTATTTCTAGTGATAGGTTGGGGAAAAAGTCTTTTCGCATATAGTATGTATGAACTTGTAATAAGATCTCTTTGTCTATACCATTTGCATCTGGCTGGTTTTGGTATCATTAAGAAGTTTTAATTATTATAGAATTTATTAGAAATATACAAACACGTATAACACAGGTACAAATATAACTGAATACAATCAGTTCAAACGTAATGCGCCATTCAATAACACGCGCAAAGTCCGTCACTTTATAGCTTATCGAATGTACTTACGTCTTGCTCGTATCGTAATCGTCACTTGACTGACTCACCCCTCCGTTCGGACACTGTTTTATACTAAACTATACAATACAATACTCGACCGCGTAGACTGAATTTTCCAAGAATCACACCTGGCTAACGACCATCATAAAGGATTACAATACACAATAGGCTGCTTTTCCAATTACAAATTTTAAACACAAAATAAACAAAAAAAGTCCAAAGGCCGAAAAGGTAATAAACTTTTATGCATTCACCTTTGTCGGCGTGTAACAATATCTTTTAATGTACACAAAAGTTTTGTACTGTTTTTGAATTAATTTCAAAATTTCCATTTATACACTCATATTGTCATACATCAAAGACTAAACCGTTAATATCATTCTAAACAAAGACCCAATACTTTAGTACTCACTAGAACATAAGGTGTGTTATATAAAGTACAAGGTCCGTCGCACTGTAAGCGATTTTGAAAACAATCCACTTATCGCCTGTAATTTCTGGATCTTGTTTCAATAAGTTTATTTTTAACACAAAATCTGTAATGTACGTGCATGTTATATTAAACAAAATAAATTATTCACTATTAAATGTCATTCTGTCTTTTTGTATCACAATCATTTTTCTTATAAATTATAGGTTTGTTTTTTATTGGAGGAGTTCAGCAGACAGGCAGATGACCCACTTGTTGGAAAGCGGTTACCGTTGCTTATGGACATTTGCAACACCAAAGGTGCTACAAATGCGCTGCTGCTCTCTTAAGGGAGACTGGAACCTGGTCACTAATGCCGAAACACAACTCAAGGTTGTTATGGTATGGTTATGGTGACGTACTTTAGACCAGGGGTGGTAACCATCCAGGCGGGCAAATGCCCTACCACCTGGCTGTGGGTTGTTTTGTCGCCTCTCACGACAGGCCGCCCGGCCGCAGGAAATTGTATTCTTTCTCCGTTCCTGCACGGATATATAATCATGCAGATTAGATATTAATAAGAATATCTAATCTATATTCAGCTAGAGGTATAATAAAATCTTTAAAATGTCATAACGTTGTTCATAGAGACTTTATTGAAATCAATAGGTATAGGTATATTATCTTTCAAAGTAGTAAATAGTGTCGAATGCCGCCGAAAAGTGGAAAATTCTTAAAAAAAATAGGTTGTAGAGTTTCAAAAATACTTTAAACAAACATTGGTCAAAATAGTTAGTTGAGTAGTTGAGTAAATTATCAGATCGGGGTATTTTTGGTTAAATACTTTTTATGGATTCGTAACCAAATGACAAACAGCAGACATTGTCATTATCTACAGGAACAATCATAGTTGTGAATTGCCACGTCATATTGCCATATTAATACAATTATATCCCTGCAGGAGCGAAGTAAGAATACAATTTCCTCCAATCCAATTTTGCCAGAGGAGACAAAACAACTCACGGCAAGGTAGTAGGGTATTTGCTCGACTGGATGGCGACCACCCCTGGTTTAGAGTACGCCACCATAACAACTTTGAGTTATGTTCCAGTGACCAGGTTCCAGTCTCCTTTAAGAGAGCAGCAGCGCATTTGTAGTGCCTTTCGTGTTACAAATGTCCATAGGCGATGGGTAATCACTTTCCCTCAAGTGGGCCCTCTATCTGCTAAACTCTTGCAATAAAAAATAATTTACACTTACCGCTTTAAATCGCGCTGCACCTGATGCGGTGTTCTGATCGCGCGGTGCCTAAACACGCGTTATTAAAGAACCCATTCTCGAACAATGGGCCGATGACAAAACTTTTACTTTGAACTCCTTCCCTAATCGCGGAGAATACCTTATTTTGTGGTCGTTGCATATTGTTGATTAAAACGTGTGTGCGTATGTGATGAGCTCAAAGCGTGTATAGGGTTCAGTACGTAAGTTAAAGATGAACCCTAACGGTGTGTACTGTGGTTTGTGTTTGTGTGGTTTTCAAATTGCACAAGTATATTAACAATCTGCCCGTAAAATTTTAAGTTAATTTTACGGGCAGATTGTTAATATACTTGTGCAATTTGTTAATTTTGTTGCGATTCATTTTGTCACTTATCAGTTGAAGTTTTTCCACTTGTACGTAGCGATTCGTTTTTCCACTTGTCCGTTGCCATTCGTTTTTCCACTAGTCCGTTAAAGTTTCACTAGTATTGTGCACTCCTTCTCTATATAAACTATAAGTGCACGAAATTTCATACTCCTTCGTGTACGCAATTTTTGTAAAAAGGGGTACAAAGTTTTTGCTTCACGTGTCAATATATACTATGATATAGGATATTTCAGACTTACATTTTGACTGTGTAATTATCCTCCCTATTTACTACTTACACTATTTCACGGAGTTGGTCAGTTCATAATAAACTATCTAACAATGCCCAATGTCCACTGTGGTCAATATGAACCTTCCTTTTGTACGTTAAAAAGAAAACATCTTCAATACACCAAACGGATTCCCACGACTTTGTTTCGACAATCGGAAATGTAGCAAAAATATTGTCAAAATTACCAACATAAAATTACAATTAACAAATATCCAAGCAACATTATTGCTTGAGAATAAGATTGAATATTGTACAGAAAATGCATCATAAGACGTAAAATGAACTTGGTAGTACACAAAGGTCCTTTGTTAGGAAATGTTAAAAGTCCAAACATGTGGTTAAAGGTATTGTCCTTGAGAGGTCAACAAGGTTGAAATTTATTAGTTGTATGTGGGTGAAACATTTTGTTAGTATTTGATCGATGGGTCAACTTAAATAGATTTTAAGTATCGTGAGAACTAAGCAAAGATTTTAAAAGTTTCGCCGCTACTTTTATTGTATTTTAAATATTGTTAAATGGACCACAAACCGCGTCTTCTTGTACATCCATTGTGCTTTATTATATTATCTGTGTGTGGGAGAAAATTTGAAACTCAAGACGAACAAAATAGCAGAACTGGCCCCGAGCTGTCAGAGTGAAGTCGGTTAAAGGAAGCCGATTTTAGAATAAGAAGCTGAGATTGGTGAGTTAAGAGAACTTAGTATTAAATATTTGGTACGCATAAGGCGGAGTAGTTTGCAGTCTTGCAGTCATTGATGTAACAATTGCTACATTAATGCTTGCAGTGGATACCTTGCTATTAACCACACAGGCACTAACCTCGTATATTATACAGTTTACGCACACAAGGTTAATAAAAATTCTTCACATTCTGCTTCACGCTTTCGTTTATATAGGCTCCGTCTATACCTGTATTCATTCATCTGACATATTGAATGCCAAGGTTTAAACTTTTTTGGTGCAAAAATTACACAATACAGAATGCATTAATCTATATATTACGTGAAGCAAAAACTTTGTACCCCTTATTACGAAAATTGCGCGGATGGAGAAGTATGAAATTTTGCACACTTATAGTTTATATAGAGAAAAAGCGACGAATGCTAATATTTTTATTAATAATGCATAAATAATATATTAAATTAATAAAAAAACACACGGTAGTGTAGTGTTTTTTTTAGTGATTCACATAAACAATTTTGAAAATAAACGAAAGAGCATATATGCGTGTGCGTGTCAAATATATGGTAATGTATTTGACGCGCACACGCATACATATTCTTTTGTTTATTGTTCAAGTCAAATAAACAGTGTAGCCTTGCCGATATCTGTGATTATAGGAGTATAGTCTTTGGCAACAAATTATTATGGTCGAATTTCGACCACAGGCGACCACTAGTCTAATTTACCTGTCTGGCAGTTAGTCTCGAATAGACTCCGAAATGGTTGAGCAGATTTCAATGATAATTTTAAAGATCAAAGCAAGCATTTTTTAATTGTTTGTAAATTATTCATTTCACAGGGTAAAAAAACTAACGGTCTTATTCATATTGAGTTAGAGTATATTTGAACGCTTCTTTATGGGTCTTAAAGAAGCGTCAAACTTACAGTAACTCTTTATGAATAAAAACCGTAAATCTAGTGTAAATAGATTGGTGTACGCATGTATGTGACTGTTGCACTTATTATTAATACTGCTTAGACACTTTAATTGTATTTATATGTATAGATAAGTATACATATTTCAAAGCTTCTGATGAAGGTCAATATGAATACATATTTAAGAGCTGCATTTTAACGCTATTATTGCTATTTATTATTGCTATTATTCAAAGCTACCACTGCAAAAATGGCATCGATCGCATGAATCCCAATAGCGAACTCTTTTGCATCTGTCAGTTTTATGAAATCAAATAAGGTTATTTCCAGTACAAGATATAATATGGACCTTTGACAGACCACACCAGTAGATACGTACTTCATTAAGAAAAACAGTAATAAAATAATTGAACATTTTAAAGATAACAAAGCAGTAAATGTTATTATTTTCAGGCTTCGTTAGCCACACACCTTTGTATCGTACAATAATTCCTTTTCATGAAATGTGTTACCTTATAAAATCCATTTTGTTGGTATAACTAATAGTTGTTGAGGTTCCAAAGTTGCAGAAGGTATTTTCATTCCTTCACAAATACAGTCTCTTTTAATTTTACTGTAACACAAGAGTTTACCCCGGAGGC
The DNA here is from genome assembly GCA_012273795.1 of Dendrolimus punctatus. NCBI lineage: Eukaryota > Metazoa > Arthropoda > Insecta > Lepidoptera > Lasiocampidae > Dendrolimus > Dendrolimus punctatus. Next base: position 18,817,178 of record CM022541.1, read on the forward strand.
ACGCCACTGGTCAACCTCTAGTGCGTGCCTCTTACTTAAAGAGCAGGCGTTAATACAGGTTAATTGTATTAAATTTTTATGTTAGTACTATTTGTCCCCGGAAGATTCACTTCATTTTATATCGCTAACCCATCTCCCGCAGGAAAAGTATTTATGTCCATTTTCGCTATTAAAACTACATTTAAACAAAATTACAGTCTAACCGATCCCATATTTCTGGTAGCTTTTCCGTGAAAGCTTAACAGATAGACATATCGAGTTACTATCGCATTTTTATAGACTATGAATTTTTATATCTATAGACTTGAGAAATGGTTGGCTCAACAAACTTTCATCCTCTATCTCAATCCATTCTACTTTTATTTGTCTTTCCTCCGTCTATCAATTTGTAAGCTACACAAATGAAAAAAATACTAAAAAAAACAGAGGTGGTTACTAATCAGGCGGGTGACTATCTGACTGTGTGGTTTTGTCATCTCTTACGACGTGCTGCCAGGCCATAAGTATTAGTGATTTTTCTCCGTTTTCACGGATAAAAGTTGCAATATTTAAAATATCTCTCACTGGATCGCAAGCCTGGAGCTATATGTAAATGATTAATATGTCAATAGCCAGCGGGTAGTGCTAATTGATTTCTGTTTGCCCCTCTTTAATTGTGGCGTGTGATCCGGGCGTCGACGCCTCTGAATTATTCATAGCGATGCACTGGTAACGTAGCCTCAGCGTATACAGGTTTATTCATATACAGTATCACCTCTACTTACACTATCCCGACTTATGCAGGGGCTTCACCTGCTTTACTGTTAAACATTTAGGCTGTGATCGAATGTGTCTTTTTTATTGCAGGATTTCAGCAGTCAGGCATACGGCCCACTTGATAGTAAGCGGTTACCATCGCCTATGGACATTTGCAACACCAAAGATGCTACAAATGCGCTGCTGCTCTCTTAAAAGAGACTGGAACCTGGTCACTAATGCCGGAACAAACACAAGGTTGTTATGGCGGGATACTCTAGACCAGGGCTGGTCGCCATCCAGTCGAGGATATACCCAACCACCTGGCTGTGGGTTGTTTTGTCGCCTCTTACGACAGGCCACCCGGCCGCAGAAATTATATTCTTTCTCCGTTCCTGCACGGATGAAATGAAGTGTTATTCAAAGCACTAAAAAATAACCCTTTAACATACCACATTAGTAATCATATATTATACATACGTTATTTGTCAATATTTAACGTCATTAACAATGTCGCTTGTCAAATTACGCATTAAACCCATCACTATATCGCATGAAATGGCCTATATCATTAACATTTCCCAGATGAAGTGGAGTTTACTTTGTTTTTATTTTATTTTAATTTTGTTTTTATTGTCAATATTTTTTCCGTGATTTTAGTAAATAACTTTTCGATTTCTTTCTTTTTTTATATTGTTGTAGAGTTTATTTAAACGTTTTTGTAAGTCAGTATTCTCTTATAAGAAAAATATCTAACTAAGAAAATAATATTGAAGATGTGTATTTTTTTTTTCTTTTCTCTTTAATGTGCAAAGTATTTAAATTTAGATAAGCTTCAAAGACAACTGATCTTAAGTATATTTAATTAAGTGATTATGCCTATAACATATAATTGAAAGATCCTAATTGTTTATTGCAACATTTTTGGATCTAACCTCTTTTTTAGACATTGGACAAAATAACTCACAGACTCGCACTAGTAACTTCATCGATTTGAAATTTTGCCCAGCGTTTTTCCTAAGCGACGTAGGGGAAATCCAACTTAAATAATTCCCCCACATCCCGCATTCAAATCTGACAATATTTCAAAAGAATACTAAAACTATGCGAGAGGGGACATAACTGGTAGGTGAAAAATTGTTATTTTATTACACGCTGAGTCCACTTTTTTGCAATATTTTGTCGAATTCGTTTTCTCCGTTTCTCATGTTTTCCTTTTTTCTATAATATATTATTTTACTACTTTAATAATTATTCTGACTTAACGTTTGTTTTGCCACAAATTAAAAATAGTTTTCTATATGTTCTTTCATCGCTTGAACTGGTATCAATCGACTAATTTATTACTTATCAATTCGCTTCCTACAACCCGCAAGAGTTAACTTGAGCTTCGCTGGATGACGTAAGCGCGAGGTGCTGACGCGTCCATGGCGAGAGTGGTAAGAAGGCTGGGGCCGGAGGGGAGTGCGCATTCCGCTCTGGTCATAAGTTAACTCTTGCGGATAATACTTAAGTCTCTTCTTAAAACTATTATGCTATTATAGAAATTTTCAAGCAATAAACTAAATTTTAATATAATCAACCTAAATAAATAAAATACAGCGTGGCAATATAGTCAGCCTTCTCGGTACTTTACCCACTGGTGGTGATCTGCTACATAAGCTAGAACATCGTTACTAAATCTAGGGCTCGCGTTTAATATTAAAGGGGATCGCAGTCTGTGAAAAAACTAAGCCCTGTATACAAACTTAACCTCGTAGATTCACAAGTTAACTTCTTAACTAAACAAATGTAAATCTAGCATAAGAAAGCACACGTGCAATTCGCGTATTCAGTTTCCCAAAAGAAAAGAACTTACCACGCACGGACGGTTAGTATATCATTTTCTTGAACAAATGTACTCGTGTATCTTTTGTAGCAGCCTAATCTACTAGGAAAACAAAACAACGGGACTGGTGCGGTCGGTGGGTTGGGGGAACGAGTTGCACGTTGATAACATCTCAGAGAAATGATTTCGTTGACAATGCGGAAAGGAAGAAAACGTGACTGTGATAGGACTTGAGGTCGGGGTTTGGTATTTTGTTTGTTTAAATATTTATTGCTTACTGTTTTACTGGTAGGAACATAGAGTACTAGGATAGCAAAGAATTTTAAAGGTATTTTGTAGAATTGTTAGTGTGGTTCTGAACCCATTTTCATTTTTTATACATACATACATAACTTCACGCCAGGTTCCTTGCGGGGTAGGCACGAACAACAGAGCGCCATTCAGGCTTATTCTTACAAACCTCACTTGCTTCTTTGACATTCATAGCTCTTGTCATGCACGCTCGTCTACTTAAGGCTCCTGACATCACCTTCTGCTAATACACTGCAATTCATTGAGATAAGGTGGTATATTCATTTTGATTTGGTGGTAGATTTAGTAAAAAAAAAGTGAAGATTAAGGTGGTTTTTGTATGTTAGGTAGATATAGGTCCGCAATGCTTGAAGACGAAATTCTTCGAGCAGTGCGTCCTCCCCGTCCTGACCTACGGGGCTGAGACATAAACACTGACGGCAGAATTGCTCCAAAATTTCCAAGTCCCTCAACAGGCTATGGAGCGAGCTATGTTGGGTGTTTCTCTTATGGATAAAATTAGAAATGAGGATATCCATAAGACAACCAAGGTACACATACGTACGACGACATAGCTCGAAAAATTAGCAAGTTGAAGTGGCAGAAGGCCGGTCATGTCTGCCGCTGGACAGATGGTAGATGGAGCAGACGAGTCCTGGAGTGGAACCGCGTCTCGGTAAACGTAGTGTCGGACGCCCTCCAGCCCGATGGACGGACGACCTGTGCAAGGGCGCTGGTAAACGCTGGATGAGGTTGCCAGAGGACAGGGATGAGGCGACGACTTCGGGAGGCCTACGTCGAATGACGATGAGAATAGGTCGTAAACTATTTTTAATCCTCCTATGGTGTTATTTTTTATTTCTATAGCAGAACAACGTTTTCCGGGTCAGCTAGTAAACTATAGATATAATGAGACACAATTTACAATGTGTAAGTACTTCAAGTACGTCCGCTACCGCCGGTCTGCTGCAGCCGAACAGGAGGCCCTCAAGCGCCGAAAGTACGCTGCCATTGGCAATTGTTACACATTTGCGGCGTTTGGAGTGGAAACTCTGGGTCCGTGGGGTCCTAGCGCTCTAAAACTTTATCGAGATGTCTCCGAACGCCTAATAGACCTCTCACGCAACCAAAAGGCTGGCGTCTATTTTGCTCAAAGGGTAAGCATTACTGTTCAGCGTGGTAACGCCGCTAGCCATTTGGGAACTTTCCCGATAAGTGACAGTGGTTTGGGACCAATATTTTATTTATAATTTTGCTCTCTTTTTATTTTATTTAGTTTTAGTATTTAATTTTAGTTTTCTATCCTATAGTTTCTAGTTCTATTAAGTTTATTAATTCATCTATTATACTAATCCACTCCATGAATGCACGAGGCAAGCTACAGTCCGAGAGGAATGGCGACGAATTGTGAAGCTTGCCACCACCCCTGTCATGAGGACCACGACCACTCTGCCAAGAGTGTGACGACGGAGAAGAAGAACTATACTAAAATTGAAATATTTGTTCGTAATTTCAAAATAACAGCTTTGTACTAAGTGTTTTTGTATAATGTATATTTCATCAATTTCACATTTACAGTAATGTAGAAAATTGAAGTAGTTGTTTACTATAAGGATTAGAATACATAAGATAATGTGCCTTTGTCTCTGACATATTACTCACCCGAGATGTAAGCAATAAAAAACATCCCCCTTCAAGACTGGTAGCATAAAGGTGTTGTAGTAGTCCATAGGCGAGCATAACTTTTCCCCAGGTAGACCGTTAACTTGTCTGTTGTACTCCAGCAATAAGAAAATTCTTCTACACCTTCAAAGAGCTCTCATGGTCTCAAGGCTGTTGTAACAGCTTCTACTGGTTATTTAAAGGTTCCAAAATGAAACAAAACCACTCAAGAATCGGGAACGAGGAATCGTAAATCAACCGACTACGGGTACTAATGTCGTGTGGATAACAGCGAATTTCACGGTCGACCGATCTTGTTAATGTTACCGAAATTGCATTCTGTTCACAACAATTTCTTATTAAATATTTAATGGTCGCTAAGAGAAACAAGTTCAGCTTTGATTTATTGCTAGGATTTGTTTCATGTTCTTTAGTTTTTATATTTCATTAATTTTCATTTCTGTTCAGTTTCGATCTCAACGATCGAAACTATCGATATGTCACAAATTTGTTTTCATGTTACTAGTTACGCAGGCCTCGAATTAAAATGCCGTTGGAATTAAAGAATTAATTAGAACTACACAAACACGTATAACATAGTTACAAATATAACTAGACACTACTAGTATAAACTGCACGATTCAATAACACGCGCAAAGTCCATCGCTATATCACTCATCGAATGTACCTCTTGCTCATATCGTAGTCCTCGCTTAACGCTTAACCCCTCCGTTCGGCATTTTTATAGTAAACTGTACAATACAACAATCGACTGCGTGAACTGAGTTTCTTCCAAGAAAATGTAATCTGCACACCTGGTTAATTATTCCTGCGAACGGCCATAAACGAAAACAATAACAATAGGCTATTGTCTCATTTCAAATTTTAAACACAAAGTAAACAAAAGAAATCCAAATGCGGGGAAGAGTCCTAAACCAGGTGCGCATTTCTTTGTCGGTGTGTAACAATATTGTGGTTTTTTTTTATTGCTGAAGAATAGCAGACAGGCTTATGTTACCGTTGCCTATGGACATTAGCAATACCAGAAGCCCCGCCAATGGGCTACCGGCCTTGAAGGGGAAACTGGAGCTTGGCCACTGCCGGAACACAACTCAAGGTTGTTATGGCGACATACTTTAGACCAGGGGTGGTAGCCATCCAGTCGGGCAAATGCCCTACCACCTGACTGTGGGTTGTTTTGTCGCCTCTTACGGCAGGCCGCCCGGTCGCAGAAAATTGTATTCTTTCTCTGTTCCTGCACGGATAAGCATAACAGTATGCATCTAGTCCTTTAAAAATAAAAGGCTGGAGTTCAGCTGTGCAATATTTATAGGTTATTTTAATACCAAAAACTGCGTTTCGTAATTAACCCAAAAAAGAACTCGTAAAGAAAAGAAGAACAACAAATTTTGTAGCCATTATTTATAATCAAACTACGTTGTAACAGTGATAAGCGCGGTATTTTATTTGATATTTATTCCGACGTTTCGGCCATTTTTTAGTAGCCGTGATCACGGAAGGCACAGATGTCAAACGTTATTTTTTTTTTTCTATAAATAAGATATTTAATAAGAAATACCTTATTAATATTACCATCTAACCTAAGAAGATTAATAAGTAATTTAAATGTAACCTAAATTAACTAAAAGTATTATTACTAAGAAAGTGTCCATTAACACTTTTCTTATTGTCTCTATTAAGGCGAAGACACTTTGTTCATGTGTTCTTTATTAATAGCAAGCACATTACACTACACTTTTGTTTTGTTAAACCACTAGTTCAAATGGTTTTGTCCTTTTGAGCCTTCTCGTTAAGTCCGTGTTGTCGAGGAGCTGGATCGCCTCGACATTCACGTGATGAAGCCGATGCTCGTGGGCTTCCGCGTACTTCCTAATAACGTTAATGAGTAAAGTTAAAGTTTCTATTCAGCCTGCCGCCAACTTGTTTATTTTAACTTTTTTGGTTACTATTTACTCATGATAGGCTAATCTAATTTATTAGCTTAACTAGCTTCGCAACATTTTGTGATTTGAAGAGAAGAAGCGCCGCTAGAAACTCTTCAGCAACATGCCTTGCTTTAATCGATTTGTACAATATTGAAATGAGTGGGAGGTAAATTAAAAAGACAATATTATCAATCAAGTTGGATTGTCTTCCGTAGAAAGAGATTACAGAGCTTTGAGGTATGACAGGGTTACTTACATATTTGTGCCGTTTGGAGTTGAAATCTTAGGTCCGTGGGACCCACGGATAGGGTTGCCAGATTTTTTTCAGTCTATAAGGCAAATGCTTAAATAGGCAAAGAAATACTGGAATTTAGTTTTTACCCGGACAAATAAAAACAAAATGATATAGTGACATTCTTTATTTTTTACATTTGTCCGAGGAGGTTCATTACTACAATTGAAAGTAGTGTGGAAATTTGAAAATAAAATGTAAATTATCAACAATTAAAGTTTATAATTAAACCATATATTCTCTCGAACTTCCTTAATCCGAGTTGATGTGTAAGCGAAGTTGCGAACGTTGCGTGCGTGAGTAGTTTGTCTAGCGTAGATCGATCGATTTAATAATAAAAACGAAGCACGGCTCGAATACGGAATAGACTCAGTCCCGCCGGGACATTTTAAGCTAAGCCTAAAATACGGACGTCCGGGAAATATGGGACGTCTGGCAACCCTACCCACGGACCTAAGGTTCGGCAAAGGGATTCTTCAAAGAAATTTGTAAGAAACTCTTTGATACCACACGTGATCAGGCTGTTTCGTATTTCGTGCAACGAATCAGCATTGCCATACAGCATGGCAATGCAGCCAGCCTTCTGGGCACGCTTCCCTCTGGCAGCGATTTATTACATTCTTTAATATAATATTTAATTTTTTATTTAATAATTTATTTGCAACTTACTTTATTTTTAAGCTCCACAACAACTAATAGTATGAATGAATGAATGAGTTTAGTTTTTTTTTTGTTAGTTTTTATTTTTTTTTATTATTTATTTAGTTGTATTATTTATTATTATTTTATAGATACATAACACTTTATTGTACACCATTACAGAAAACTTACGAACTAGTATTATTCTAATTGTGTACAAGGGCGGTCTTATCGCTAAAAAGCAATCTCTTTCAGACAACCCGTGATATTTTAATATGGTACATAATAGATAATAACAATTTAAAAAAATATTCTGAACAAACTGACGGTAGGCTAAATAAAAACTTTAACACTACTCATTGACACTTGATACCTTTATCTTCCGTGATCACTGCTACGTGTTGGTGGCCGAAACATCGGATAGAAATCAAATACAATACCGCGCTTAAAACTGTTGAAACGTAGTTTTATTATTACTAGTTGCGAAACTTCAGAAAATACTACGTGAGCCATTATTTAAATTTAACCGTCAATCGACTCTGAGTGCGAATAAGTTAATAATAAAGTTTGAGGTAGCAATTTTAAATGAAGTTGTAAATATCATAGAATATTAGCGCATGCCTAGCATGCTAGAAACCATAGCCCTCGGCAAAGTCACTGATGGTATATTCGGAAACCTGTACCTCACCGGAGAGCGTTCACCTCTGACCCTAACTGCCGTTGGTCATCTCGAGACAACTCCTGTCCCGCTCTGGCAAAGCCTTTTCAGGATCTACCCGTCTCATTCTGCTGTGCACGATCCAATCTGTATATGGATCCGGGTATCCTCAGAATTGCATTTGAATGCGCGGTACAAAACTTTAGGAGTAACAAAAATAATATATCGTGGAAACTTACTAAAGGAAAGAGGGCCAAAGAAATGTAATGAATTGAGATATGGCTCCGAAAAGCGTTATATTTTCTACCGCAAAATGGAAAATGTCAGCCTAATTGCTGTCTGGAAGACGAGTAATCTTAAAAACAACATCACATAAAATTAATTATCGATTACTTACGATTACAATTAATATCACATACCTAAATATACATACAGACAAATATACACAAAAATATTAAATAGCACCATGTTGCGGGTAGTGCTTTTTCGTCATGTTCTTTAATATTATTAACGATTTAGCTTGTCTAACAGTGACAGTAGTTTCAACACTACACCTATATTTTATCCAGGCCCTGCTCTGGTATTTTTTTGGAAAACAATCCCAGTATTTTTACACACAACAATTTGACATTTTTATGTGCCACATAAACTTTCGTCTAAATTCAAAAATAACCATGAAGACTAAGATCTATAATGTTTTTTGTAAATTGTAAATTCTTAAGTTTTTAAAGTTTCACTCCATTATCCTCTGCTAATCTATCTAAAACTCTTAAAACCCTACAATGTTTTAGAAAAAGGGTCAGAAAACAGCTAATGTAATAAAGTTTAACTGCTATATAAAAAAATTAAAATAATATATTTGACAAAATAGCGACGTAGAACTACACTAATTACTAGTCAAAAACAAACAGTTTTGAGAACATTTACACCGTATTTTCAACAAGAGGCTTACACTGAGCTTCTCGCTGTGCTGGAATCTTATCCGACACAACGCTGATTTTCAGTTCCCTTCTACCGCATACCTTAGACTACGTACGAAGATTAATACAAATAAAATAATAATCACAAACAAGCACACAAATTGTACAACCCCAAGTTAAGCAAGTTACGCTTGTGTTATGACTAATACAGAAAATACCACTCCAACGCCGATCCAGACCATAGAAAATAATTATTTCGTTTACAAAATTTGCCAAGCCCAGGAATAGCACCGGAGCGTTGCAGTGAGGTAGACCGGAAAAGGCTTAGCCCACTCAAACCCAGAGGCGGTCAATAATTATTATCGAGGACCTAAATCGTGAACCGTGTTATAATTGAATCTGGGAAGATGTACGTTACCTATACGCGCGGGACCAGTCCCGCTCAACAATATTATGCGCGAGCGCACGCTCCCATGACCCATAACGCACACCTACTTAGTATTAACCACAGATTCTCAATTCTTTACTCTCACAACATTATACCACATTGAAAACAATACCTCATACTGTCCGAGAGGCTAATTGTCTATGTTTAGGAACGCACTAAGAAAACACTACTTTCTCTTAAATAATATATATACATACTATAGACTAATTAATATACACATTGTTCTCTTTATTTATAAGAGGGTTTGGTCAGTATTGACCATGCCACCCTCATAGAAACAACACACATAAATTACCGCCGCTTAATGCCTACTTTAACTAGTTGTATAGCATCCTGGCATCATCCGATAAGGGTTACATGCACCAATTCGTGCAAATCATAGCCTAACGAACTTCGTTCGGTCTCGTTACTTACACGCTCCACTAAAATGTGATATGCATCTTCTCTAACCTGACACACTGTGCAATTGGGTGTTAATGATCTTTTCATTAAAAATGCGAACCCGTTTGTGGTATGCGTCCAGAGCGAAGTCGGAAAGCTATTCAGAAAATGTATCTTACAAAAAGTATTATGTATATATGGCCTTACTTATAATCGTTTATTAAATTTTAAGAAACTGCTCAGCGACTGATTAATGATTACCCAAAAACTCATCTTAAGCATAAGAAGTAATGGTAAAGTAACTCATAAATAATTGTCAAAAATACCCAAAATCGAGAGGTAGTTTAAGTGACTGCTAAGAGGGAAGATGGCAAGTTTTATTTGAAACAGCCATTGATTAGGGGTTTAAGAGTCTCTTATTTAAGAGATGGCTAGTCCTTTCTTCACGAGATTATTATAAGTAAAGCCCTTAATGTATAAAGTAATTTAAATATGTCTGTTTAAGTTCTACCTAATAACCTGCAGTTTAAAATAATTAATAATAATTTAAAATATTAATTACTAGCTCTCCCGGCAGACGTCGTTCTGCCCAGAAAAGCTTCTATCGATTTGCCGACAGCAGCGCCACCTACCGGGTCCAATTGTGAACCAACTCAAAAACCTTCTCTGGCTCATGCACAACAACTTGGCTAAAGATCATCACAAGATCAAATGTATAGTTTACAATTCTATAAAGGACATACAGACAAACATTCATCTTTAGATATAAGAAAGAAGAAGAAGAAATAAGATAAGAATTAAATAACGTATTTATTGTTGTTTTTAATAAAATTTATTTATTTCTTTTACGTATTAAAGTATTATTATTAAGTATTTACATAAGTAGTATTAGTTATATTCATAATTTTTATATTTTTTATAAACAAAATTGGGTCGTTTTCGTCTTACGCCAAAAGGAAGGTTTGCACTGAAAATCAGCGTTGTGTCGGATATAATTCCGGCACAGCAATATGCTGAGTGCAAACCTTGTTGCAGAAAATGCGGCGTAGAAATGTTCAAAATATGCTCTGTGTACAACAATATATATGGAATGTAATTACGTCGCTATTTTTTTGCAAATAAAGTTTTTCTTTCTTTCTTTCTTTATAAGACCGCCTATTATTTCTTCCATGACAATATTGAAATCGTGCATTTTTTTAATTATATAGTGACCAATAAAGTGTTATCTATTCTATTTTACTCCATAATACCCTGCAAAGTAGTGAGTACACAGTAAGAAATCCGAGCTTCATACTGGATATTTCGAATGTAATGTAGATAATTTGTTTATTGCGAAGCTTGAAAACAGGCAGACGGCTTGCTTGTGGCCGGTTCCTATACCGACTGTCCCTTTGCCTTAGTATCGGTTGAAATTATATAATCAACGGATTAATCATATTGTTACGAGTTGCGAGACTTGAATTAAAAAGCCGTTGGAATGATTATAGAGTTTATTAGAACTTTACAAACAAGTATAACAGTACAGATATAACCGAACACAACAAATCCAAACGTAATACAAAAGGTCATAATTCAAAAAAAGCGCAAAGTCCGTCACTAATAGATATTTCCGAATGTACACACGTCTCGCCTCCCTCAGTCAGGCCATTGTTTTACACTGCACAAATGAAATATGGACCCGGCAACGTGGACCGAATTTCCTAGAATCGGCTTATACTTTAAAATCCGTAACACCTGGCTAATGATTACAATACAACAATAGGCTGTTCTCTAGAAACGTATGCCAATAAAGAAGTAAACAAAAGAAGACGGTCATAAAATAATTACAAAAGTTTCAATGTTATTATTTATTAGTTTAAATGCCGATGGGTAATAAATGTGCCTCAACAAATCTGTACGTGGATTTTGTCTTTGTCGGCGCCTAGGTTGTAACAATATTTACCGTAACATATACACTGGAAACTGTTCACCTTTATCGGTATTATTATTTAATATAAACTCTTCGTAATGTACTGCGAAGCGATCGGCTTCCTATACCAAAATCGACTTCCTGCAGCCGGCTTCACTCTGATAGCTCGGGCTTCGGTCTACCTATTTTATTTATCTATGACACATATATATTACTAGCTGTCCCGGCAGACGTCGTCCTGCCCGGTAAAAAGTAGGGGTTGATCGTAGAGGGTTGAAAATCTAGGGTTGTATGTATTTTTGTATGTTGTATCATAAAAAAATAGAAATTAAAAAAATTTTGTCTAAAAAATAAATAAAAAAATTTAGGGGTGGACTACCCCTAACATTTAGGGGGATGAAAAATAAATGTTGGCCGATTCTCATAGATACCGGATAAGCACAAAAAATTTCATCAAAATCGGTCAAGCCGTTTCGGAGGAGTATCGCAACGAAAACTGTGACACGAGAATTTTATATATTAGAATATCATCAATTTGCCACCAATCGACCAAATGGTGCGATAAAATGGGCGAAATTTAAAAAAGAATTCAATTCTATAAAAAACAAGCACTTCTGTGATTTTAAAATATTAATTGTCCCACAAACCAACCCTTGTAATGAAACAGTGGCGTCAGTAATAACCACTTCCCATCAGAGTCGTTGTTGCGTGAAAATCAAATAAAAATCTATGCCATTGTGCTCTTTTGTTTCGCCCCCGTTGTTTCAACCCCTTGCGTCAAACGTCACTCGACATAATTATATGGCATTGATGATATCACCGAAGAGAGTGGATGACGACGAAACAGCGAAAATCTGACTGAGTTTTTGGAACCAACCTATATATTAAAGTGAAAGAACATCTACTAATATCATTTTATTATGTAAACATGTGTTTCTTTAGATCAATAAAATATTTATTTGTTTGTGAATATTTATGTTGCGCAACGAATCAGCATTGCCATACAGCGTGGTAGTGCAACCAGCCTTCTGTGCACACTTCCCTCTGACAGCGATTTGTTACATATTTTATATGAATAATTAATAAAAATTCCAAGATTGAATGAAAATTCAAAAAAGAAGAACATTTACTAATACCGTTTTATTTCAAATTATAAAGGAGACGGATACACTTTCATACATTCTTGGGCCCAGATTGTAAAAAGATGAGAGTGATTTTAAGATTTATTTTTTTATAACTATAGCTGGTTTAGTAATTTTGAACGCATTAATCGTGTGTAAAAACACATATATCTATGTTTTTACATTATTGAAGTTCATTCACATAAACCGATTATGATAATCGATTACTTACTCATTTTATTTGTGATCATATTTTTAAGATTTCTTGTCTTTCAGATAATTCTATCTGAAATCTTAAAAATAAGATATAAGGCTAATGTTTTAAATGTTGTATTAAAAAGATATACTGTTTTTAAGCCATATTTCAACTAATTTCATTTCTTTGGACCAAAAGTCCCCGTCTCCTTTTTTTAAATGGAGTTTGCTGTCTCGCTTGCACGTACCTTTTTTCCATACGACAAATTCGTATAACACAATTCTTAACTGGTTACAAAAAAAAACATTTTGTTTCAGACAACATTTTTTACATTAAAAACTCACATTTATTAATTTTTACTTTTGATTGTGTATTGCTTATATAAAATAAATTTTGTATGTCATATTATACGCTGAAATTAAAACTCACACAAATATCCGCCTTAGTAATAAAATCACAAAGCTTTTATTGCACCTGTCATTTTAACAAAACAAAATAGTTTTGCGGGATGTTTTCATTAGTTAATTAAAAGGGGGTAGACTGCAAAAACATTCGCTCGTTGATAATCGACAACGAACGCCCGACGGTTTTGTTTTTAATGGGGGCAGAATATTTTTTAGTTCAACGCCATCTAGCGGATTATGCGAAATCTAAAATGAATGGTCCGCAAAACTGATTCCAAAAAAAGGAATTGAAAACGCGTAACTCCTTATAGTGTTTTTTTTACAATTCGTGCTATACTTTGTCTAGAGTACTCTAGAGTATGCCGCTATAACAACCATGAGTTGTCCAGCATTAATGTTCCAGTCCTCCTTCGAGGACAGCAGCACGTAAGGCACCTTTGGTGTTGCAAGTGCTCATTAGAGATCATAACCACTTTCCATCAAATAAGCCCGTACAACATAAATAAAAACTTTATTCATGTATTATATAAAAAGTATCCAGTATGAACATGTCATCGCTTGTATCACGTGATCTTTAATCAAATTATAGATTCAGTTTGTGCTTTTTGGTTTATTCCAAAACACAGAGTAAAATCTAATACGACAGCAACTTTTGTTATACCAAATTTCACCCAAATCGGTCCAAAAGTTATACCGTAAAAGGGTAACAAACAGAGAGACAAATATATTTTTATCCCGGAAGCTATCTTATATTCAACTCGGCATCGAAAAAATATATATTCTAGCTGTCCCGCCAGAGGTCGTCCTGCCCGGAAAAGCTTCAATCGATATGCCGATAGCATTAAAGTTTATAATTAACAAATAAAAAATAAGGGTATGATTGTAGAGGGTTGAAAATTTAGGGTTGTATGTATTTTTTAAGCTTTATCATAAAAAAAACAAAAAAACATCTAAAAATAAAAAGAAATAGGGGGTGGACTACCCTTAACATTTAGGGGGATGAAAAATAGATGCTCTCCGATTCTCAGACCTACGCAATATACACAAAAATTTCATAAGAAACGGTCAAGCCGTTTCGGAGGAGTTTAACTACAAAGACTGCGATACGAGAATTTTATATAAGATACATATATATTATATATGAGTTTCAGCAAATTGGTCCAGGTTTTTCGGGAAAACGGAACAAGCAGACAGGCAGAGTTACTTTCGCATTTATAATATTGATAGGGATGCTGTTAAGTTCCTTACAGATTTCGTACTGGCATTTTATTACACATCAGTAATCGCGAAACGGTTATAATGACGTAAGAAAATTACGTCGTTGATACTTTTAAAGAAACCTTGAACAGTATGTAAGAACACAATAGAAACAAGACATAACATGTAGTGATATCCAAAAACAATAAAACTGGTAACACTGTTGGCATAGTTAATAAATCATAATATTAATGGGCAACATTTTCTAAGTATTTAATAGAACTAAAGAAAGATACTTAAGAAAATATTCTTATTAATAAAAAATATTAATAAGATTTTTTTGCACTATGGATAAGACTATACCAAAAATTAAAACTATCCTATAAATGAAACTATCTTAGGTCCGATGTTTCAATCACCAGATAGAAATTATTCATAGAGTAAAGTAAACATGGAAATATTAAAAATGTCGCTTTCATGCATAAAACAGTTCAATGGTGATCTTTTCAATTCACTCAGGTTATAATTTATTACCGATAACTTTTATCCGATTCTTGAAAATTCGTCCCTAAAAAATATATATGTAAAAAAACCCAAAACTAAAACCCGTCCAGCCGCAGCAGACCACTGTCACCAGGGAGTGTACCAACAAGACTGGCAGTATTACCTTGTTGGATTCAATTTAAAAGCCTTTGAGCGAGGCATGCTCCAGTCTTCTGGTCTCCTGTGGCGCAAAATTGACCCAATCTTAGTAACTCTTCGGATTTAATATAGTTGTGTTTTAATGAGAAGCAATATGCAGACAACATTTTAGGCATAAAACTTTTTTGTTAACTGTACACAAGAGTATTGCGTCATGAGTGTGAGTACTAAACAAGTATTTCAATTGCAAAGGTGTCTGGGGGTGTAACTCAGTGGTAGAGTGTCTGCTTCGCATGCTGAAAGTCCTGGGTTCAAATCCCAGCACCTCCAAATGCTGATTCCTTTTTATCTTTTTTTTATATTAAACCTTTTAAAAACACGTGAATTTTATTGAAAGCACTAAAACATTCTTCAAATATACGTATTTTCACCTTTGGTGACAAAAATCTTTCAAATATTTTTAACCATGCTATGACCTTAATCTTATTAGAAAAATCAAGTAAATTGAAAAAACCTACATTACCAATTCTAATAATACTTTCAGTTAAAGTAGTAAGTCTTTAGCTTATTTCTAGAAAACTAGCTTTATCTGTGTAATACACTAGCTGTGCCCGCGACGTCGTCCGCGTGGAATTTTTTTCAAAACCCCCGATTTTGAAACATTCTTCATTAGTGCTCCGCTCCTATTGGTCTTATCGTGATGATATATAGCCTATAGCCTCCTCTATCCAGTACTTAACCAGTAGTTCCTGATATTAGCGCGTTCAATCAAACAAACAAACAAACTCTTCAGCTTTATATATTTATATAAAATTACATGTCAGAATTTTGTTAGGATCAATTGTTAATAAAATGTGATGATTTCTCGAGCCATTGAAGCATATAGCCGCGGCACGTGGCCCGAACAATCACACATACAAATTGTATATTAATGAGAGCCACATGTTATACACTGATTGACAGCCACCTGGTCCTACGAAATAACAGTTAAGTAGTGTACTTGAAAATACGATAGATACTTTTTTATTCAATGTTTCATGTCGTTTCATTCACGTTCTTTCATGAGTACTAATTTTGGACTGGCTTGGCTAAATGGGCTAGTCACGTCTGTCATAGGACCGACGCGACGGTTGATGAAGCAAAAGTATCTTGGAGTGGAGACCGCGTCTCGGTAAATATAGGATATAACCCCAATGTACCGACGTCTTGTATAAAGCCGCGTTTTCACAATAAGAGTTGGCTCGGACCGAGTACACTCGTACGAGTCGGCTTCATACGAGTGTACACGGATAGTGGTTTACACACGATAGTAGTAAACTCGTATTGTAGTCATTTGTCTCCTTGCACAATCAAGATGTCGTCGACTGATCTGCTGCTGCGAGGTATAGAAGTTGTTGCAGATATGTTAATAGCGGAAGTTCAAACGTAAGGAGAAAAAAACGAAGAGAGAATTTGGACATGGAAATGGATTTTAAGACGTGACCAAATGGGTGCATCAAATAATTTTTTTCATTCAGTCGAAGGGGAAGATAAAAACACGTTTAAAAATGATTTGAGATTAAACAACGCACAATTTTTAGTTATCACCATTTTGTTTTCATAAAAATTATCTGAGTGAGCTCGAATCGATTAGATGCCAGCGTCGAGTACGCGCGGATTAGGTGTTTACATAATACGAGTATCGTCCGAGTAGACATTCGAGTGCACTCGGTCCGAGCCAACTCTTATTGTGAAAACGCGGCTTAAGATTGTTGTCAGGGACTAGAGGCTGGATGAGAAAGACCGGATACATGGCGCAGACTTGGGGAAGGTCTACGTCCAGAAAAATTAAATCGATAAGTTTCCACAGATGCTAAGTACTGTAACGGGCAGCTGTTTCAGAGCTGACCGTGATCTTCAATAAGAGACTGGTTCAGAGCATAAGTTTATATAAGCAATAAAGAGACACTTTTACATAGATGTGTTCTGCTCGCGAGCGGATAAAATTCTGTCTTCACTTGTTTTCGTAGGAATTCTACGATTGTAAGTTAAACACATTATATTTACATACATACATACATATATAACTTCACGCCAGGTCCCTTGCGGGGTAGGCACGAACTACAGAGCGCCATTTAGGCTTATTCTTACACACCTCACTTGCTTCTTTGACATTCATAGTTCTTGTCGTGCACGCTCGCCTGTTCTTAAGGCTCCTGACATTATATTTCTTAACATATATGACGACTAAGGAGTTTAGTCGTTACAATAATTACGAGAGATAGATGCTAGCGACATCTAGCGAACGAAGTGAAACTATCTATCAAAGATGCGCGTAATTATAATACATATTAGCTCGGTATCTTACATTGTGCATTCTTTCATCTTACCATCACAAAAAAGTGTCTTTAGTTGTCCCTACAAGTGGAGTGGAGTTTATTTCAAATTTTAAGAAGTAGTAAGGGCAATCTTTATTAATATGTAAAGCTGAAGAGGTTGTTAGTTCGTTTCTTTGTTTGCTTGAACTCGCTAATCTCAGGAACTCCTGGTCAGATTTGAAAATTTCTTTCAGTGTTAGATAGCCCATTTATATATATTATTACACTAATGTTGGTGTGCACCGACATTTAACCGGTGGTTAAAATAAAATAAACACTGTTTTTGCATAGATTTTTACCGATTACCTTATTTTAACCACCAGGTTAAAAGTCGGTGCACACCAGCCTAAGATCAATAAGAGCGGAGCACAAATGAAGAATGTTTCAAAATCGGGGGTTTTTGTAACTTGCTTGTTTTTATATATTCCACGCGGACGAAGTCGCGAGCAGAAGCTAGTGAGTGTATACATAGAAACCAGTTCATTAGCATGGAAAAAGAAAACAAGGTATTAGAGTTTGAGTACTTTAAAGTGTTGCTTTAGTCGTGAGGATCTTCTATTGATTATTGACCATTCCGTTTGATTTGGACCCTGATGAAGCCGTACTTCATACTTTATTCCATTTAACTTGACATTTGGGAGGGCATCAAATATTCACTACCTGTCTGGCCACCAGTAATGGGGTTTACCTTTAAAATTGGCCCACCTGATGCAAAGGCCAATCACAAACTTCGACATTGATAGAAATAATACCAATAATTATTATTATATAATAGCTTATTAATAATAACAGCCCATAAACGTCCCACTGCTGGGCTTAGGTTTTCCATTACTGGGGAACGGACAATATACCCGTTCGTCCAAAGCGGCTTGGCAGGTTTCACAGATCAGTTACGTCGATGTGCAGGTTTTTTTAATATCGCCGTTCTCCTCCGTCACATGCCAAGACAGAGATTTTCTTTTTACTAGATTATGTTGTTATTTTTTATGTCTATCTTGTTTATGCACACAACTCTTATATCCTATATAATCCTACATATATATATATATATATATATATATATATATATATATATATATATATATATATATATATATAAGTAGGTTCTACACTTGTGATGATTCGGCGACACTGGTATTCAAGACACAACTGAGTTTCTCTGTAATTAAAGTTTTATTTTGTTAAAATAGGCATACTGTTTTACAGAAAGAATTATAATTTAAGTATTAAACATTGCAAACAAACTTTTACCTGTAATTAAAGAAACGACATTTAATGTTATTTATTCCAATGTCGATTCCAAATCCACAATTCACAAATAAGCCTTAGCTTTCTATTTAATAAAATATTTTAAGAATAACATGCGATCTTTCGGCACAAGTTTTAGGTTATCCTCTTTCCACAGATTATCTATAGGGTTTTGTCAAAGTCGCGATTGTCACATTGCGCGGGAATATTAAAATTAAAGAAAATTACGTTTTTTCTTTACATCTCCCCCACCCGGAGAAGAACAAGGTTCACATGCTTTCACCATAATCTTGATCAGGCGCTGGCGTTAGTTTCGATATGTGGAATAAAGTTGACTTTGATTTCCCGTGATTTGTGTTTATCTTGTAAATTGTATTTGATAATTTTTCTATGATTTTGTATGGACCAATTCTCAATTCGTCGAGCTTTTTCCTATTCAGTCTGTTACCATTGGCTACATAAACTATGTCATCAACTTTGAAATCTACATGTGTTCTATTTTTATCGTATAAGCTCTTGTTGTAATTATGTGATCTTAAAGTATTTTCCAAAGCTTTTTTCCGGTCTTGGATCAAATCATACTTGGTTTTCTTGAGTTTCAGCTCATTTGGCAAAATTGTTACATCTGTTCCTTTTAGAAGATACTCTGGGGCATATCCGGTGACACTGTGCTCTGTCTCATTATAGTTTTTTACACAGTTTTGTGCTATAGTTGTCCACGCCTTTTTAATATTGCTTTCGTTTATCTTGCAACGAATTCTGTTTACTAAAGTTTGATTTAGTCGCTCGTTCAACCCATTTGAGAAGGGCGAGTCCACAGCAGTAAAGATTATTGGAATATTCTTCTCATCTAAATAATTTTTGAAATCCCTGGAATTGATGCCTGGGTACTGGTCTGCGAGAATCATGCCAATGTCGTTAGTCTCCATACAGTTTTTACAGGGTTTTGTCAAAGTCGCGATTGTCACATTGCGCGGGAATATTAAAATTAAAGAAAATTACGTTTTTTCTTTACATATATATATATATATATATATATAATACTACTAATAATACTAATACTATTCTTATTTGCTATTGTTTAGTAATATTAACATCAGTAACATTGTAGTATAATATTAATAATAATATCAGTGTATAAATGTCCCACTTCTGACCTCTGGTGTCGTTTTTAAAATCTTTTTTAATTGTTTGACGCAGGCATGTGTAATCGGCCCACCGCATCAAAGTCTTTCGATTGTTTTTTTTTAATTTATCTAATGTAATCAATATATTATTTCAGAAGTATCATGACACCCATTCCGTCCTCATTATTGGATACATTTTAATGCTTGGCTCGAATTTTTACATTCCAGAGACAAAAATTTATACCTTCCCCAAAATTCTCGTTCGCAACAAAAATGTTTTGAGACATTTTCTCCCCAATCTGGAGACCTTTCTTTTAATCAGGGGACATCCGTTTGATGACCGTAAGCGGCGTGGGGGGGGGAGTCGCAGCCTGTGGGATTCGCCAGGTCGGGGTGGCACTAGTGGCATTCACCTCACGTGTGAGATGCTATTGCCACGCCGCGGTAGGGATACCCACTAAAACCCCTTTCGGATCCTCGAGCACCCTTTGTCCGGGCTGTGAGCTCGCTCACACATTCACCACCAGCCCCGACGGAAATCTGGAGACCCTGCTCTTAATGGAAAGTGGGTACCGTCGCCTATAGATTTATGAAAATACTTTAATAGAAAAATGGCTCTTAAATAGAGTAAGGACTACTCGTTTTTGAGGTATAGTACAATATAGATATAGTCAAATGACAAAAAGGGAATAAATAATACGTTGACGTCCATCACACCTACCTCAGACTACGTGGATTGACAAGCACTTGGCCAATTTTTCTAGTCTATAATGATCTGAATAAGATATAATCTTTCGTGTCGTAACGAAATACATACAAACATTCAATGCTTACATATTAAGCAATTAATTATCTTTATCTCCACCCCTTAATTAGGGTGCTTACACACGAGGCGCGCATTTCGAGTGCTTAGTAACTTATTGCGAAGCCCGCCTTAGATTTATCGCCTTTTACCCAATCGCCTGCATTATGATTAGTGCTAAGATGTTGACACAGATCACAATGCTTCTAGATTTGACAATAAAATATATTTTTATTCGCCCCTCCAATTCTCATTTGCATAAATTGTTTTAGTTCTTTTATACTCCTAAGTAAGTCTATTGGGTCATCGACCCAAATGTGTTTTGACTTTCGAAATGAGAATACACCGTTTTTTTATGTCTGTCTCTTTTCTATTCTATTTTTCTATCCTCTGCGGTTTCTTATCCATTATGGGCTATTTATTTTAGTATATTAATTTCTTTTATTAAAAATTGTAAGTATTACATGTGTTTATATTATCATACGTGGCAAATCTTAGGTTATACTACTCTAGTGATAAAGGTATTTGAGTCTCATTATATTGATTCTATGACCAAACTCTGTTTTAAACTTATAAGGGGAAGTAAAATTTTGTATTTTGTTAACTTCTGCTTAATTATTTATACCTTCAATATCATGTATTACTGCCACCTCCTGATCTTCATTTTTTTTACTAAATATGGCTTATATATTTAGTGATTTTTTGTCGTCATATTGCTTATATAATTGTTGCTAAATTTTATCAACAGAGACCCAGTAGTTTCCTATAAATTAGCTGTGACATATACAGCCTGTCGTACGGAGGAACATGAAGATTTCATAAGAAATGCATTTTTTTGCGAAAATGTTTATAAAACCCTTAAAAAGATACAGTCTTCAAATCTTGTAATAACAGTCATATTATTTTTCATGTCCCATCTAGCTTATCTATATGTTCGTGTTTTCACTGTCTGTCCGTGTAAAAAGCTTTCCAGCTAATGGGGATGATCATTAATATTTTATGCTTCAGATAACTCCTATTCATTTATTTATAAACTCTCTCCTACAACGTCTTATGTATAAAAGATGAATTCCAGTTCCGCACGCACTTCATTTTATAGACATTTAGTACTTCCCCTGACGTAGTTAACCTGTAACTGAGGTAGAAGTTAAGCGATACTTCAAATGGCATAGAGTAGTATTCACTGTTGAGTGCTGATGCGAACTGAAGTGAATTAATTCAATCTGAAAAAGGTAACCTTAAGTACAAATATTAACAAGTCACACAACTACTATATAGCAAAATGTGTGAGCGGGACGGATGATGTGCGAAAGCGATAGAGCAACATGCGCTCCCGCGTTGTGCTAGCCAGTAGTTCTAGCGCTCTAGCATCTAGGGAGCGGAGGAGTCTTCACCCCTGTTGACAAATTGAGTTTGCACTGCTACCAATTCTCAAGCACTGATGCGCTAGGATCAGCATGGGCGTAACTACGTTCTAAGTCTCACGCTCTTCCAGCCATAAGCGCGGGGCACATGGGAGGAGGGTGATTTTAGTGGAGTATTGAGTATTTGAGTCTCCACACAAGCCAGCTAATTGACTCTGGTGCCCATTCGTGGTCTCACCTCTCGTCAATATCTTATTTACAGTAATTAAGGTCGTCGATAGATGTGATATCACGCAAATAAAGAACATTGTATTTAAATTAATAGCTCATAGTGTTTCGTTCGTATAACCACAGTTCCGATAGCCCACTTCCCCGCTATGTCATCCTTTTTATCATCTTCATGACTGTCACAGATCGTTTTTATATCAGATCTGAGGTTTTTTTATTTATAATATATTCTTAGCCCAAATCTGTTATAAAATAAGTTAAAATTGAACTTATACTGTTATACTAGTTTCTTAGAAAATAAAACTCCTTATAGCATTAAAAGACCTCGCGAAAAGATGTATATAATCACTGCTGTATACATTTTATCAGGCGCTTATTTATGGTCTGATGACAAACGTTTAATCATCGTTTTGATATCGAACCATAAAAAACATTGAATCCAAAACAAGGACGAATTACATATCAGATCTTGCTTAAACAAATTTTCTCTAATAATATTTTCGAAGTACCTTAAGTTTTTTCAAAATGTATGTACATTATGAATAAGAAAATATTTTGAAAGGCAATATCTCCCTGTTTATTAACTTTCTAACATAAAAAAATACAATTAAATACTAAAATAAACTATAATAAGTTAATATGAATTGTTTAACATTTGCACAGAAGGCTGGCTGTGTAAGAACCTATTATTTATTTCACATACCAGAATACAACCATAAATACATTTGAATATTTAATCTAAGTCGTATGCCTAAACGTGTGAATACAGCAAATTTAACATACATATGTAATATATAGATTAGGAAACAAATTTAACATTAATTTATGACCTTCAAAAACATTATTCATCAGAAATTACACTGAAAAACACGTTTAAATTTAAAAAAAGACATACAATTTTCAATACGTCTCTCTACGTCACAATAAAACTATGTTTCCTTAAGTTATATGTGTCGAAAATCATGGCAAAAATCACCATGAGTTGATCCTCTTGGATTTGAGGGGACAAATTGCACTCGCCCATGGGAAATCTGTGGTTATTAGCTGTCAATCATACACCAATGCCCCTAACAGTTTATTGGAATGATGAAAACCATCACGCTGAGATTTTCTTTAGGAAATTTGGTCCCTTTTACTTTTGTTGTCTGAAATAAAAATTCGAATAAATTCTATGGCTTTGTAGGCCCATCTGTTATAATCATCTACCAGGGGGCCTAAGGCGGCCGCTTTTGGGAATTCATATTACGAAAACGACCAGTATTAAAATAGACTAAAATTTTACACACCTAATAGTATATTTAGAAACGTGCCAATTTCACTAAGCTACGCTCCAAAAGTGTTCACTTTAGGTCCCCAAATCACAGTACTATTATTTGTTGTAAAGAAAAAGAATTAAAATATAATCATCCATAAAAAAAACTTAACCAAAACAAACATGTCATTGTCTCGTTTATTGACTTTTTTTTCTAAACCATGTTTCTTTAGACCAAATCAAACAAAATATGATTAAATTAATAAAAACCTAATATAAACAGGTACTTACTATTTAATGGTCTTAGGCCGAATTCATTAAAAAAAGTATTAAATTCTTGCGCAAAAAAGTAACCAAATATTAACCTCAACTTTTTAAGTAATATCTAAAGAAGTCTTGCAAGTGGAAACTCAATATCGGTATAAAAATATACCTATCGTTCCGTAAATTCGCAAACCAGCCGCATATCTCCAGCGAAAAAGTGAAAAGGTGTACCCGATATTGTCTGGTTAGATTTCCGCACGGATCACCGCTGTGGAAATTGAGTCGAGCTTTTCCATTTCCGCACCCGCCTCGCCTTGCCTCGCTTACATACTATACACACTCCTTCAATCGCTATTTTTATTCATACACCTATCATAGATATAATCTATATTAAATCTTATAATAATATACAAAGCTGAAGAGTTTGTTTGATTGAACGCACTAATCTCGGGCACTACTGGTCTGATTTGAAAAAATATTTAGGCTAAGGAGGAGAACCCCAATAGGAATGGAGCACCAATGAAGAATGTTTCAAAATCGGGCGGTTTTGAAAACAAATTCCACGCGGACGACGTCGCGGGCATAGCTAGTAATATTATAAAGCGAACGTTTGGTTAGTTGTTTATTGCTCAAACACGCCAGAACGGATGAACAGATCTAGATGAAATTTGGCTCAAAGATAGATAATAATCCGGAATAGCATATAGGTTATTTTTATCTGGGAAAAATGCATATTGGAAACCAAGGTGAATGAATGAATGAAAACAGTTTATTGTTCACCAAAAATTAAATTTACATTCTTAAAAACTAGGTACAATAAATGTTGAACAAAGGCTGGTCTTACCGCTTAAAAAATCACTTCCAGGCAACCCCCTAAACTAAGAAAAATATCAAAACATGACAATGGCGGTGTCGAGAGCAAATAACATTGAACATTCAAAATAAAAAAATTAACGACTTAATAACTTAAAGGTGATAGATTATATACTGAGGAAAGTCATATGCTCCCTTTTGTTTCCTTAAAACAAACTTAAAGGGAGTGATATATGGGATGAAATATTACCTTGCTTAAGTCAGGAATACGAAAATTTATATTTAGGCTTTTGATATAAAATACATAAAGACATGGTGCAGCGTTTCAGTTTCAAGTGTACTTCATTCTGGCAGTTTAAAAATAAATACAGACACATTTGTGGGTAACACCTGTGTGATATAATTTCTATATATTTATGTACTGCTATTATAACTGCAAAGAAGCAAGGGTGTAAGAATAAGCCTGAATGGCGCTCTGTTGTTCGTGCCTACCCCGCAAGGGACCTGGCGTGAAGTTATGTATGTATTATACATAAATACATAACCGGGTCCGTAAGTTCTGTCTCATATCGATTACTGGCTGGAAAGTCGTACAATTTATTTAATTTAGTGTTTGTAACAGAACTTATACCCCGACTATGTTTAAAGAGTACTAACCTGTAAATTGTCTGTAATGGTACACACTAAAGTGTTATCTGTTTTATTAACAACATAAAATGTTGCTATAATAATCATAAAGTGCTGGGCGACGGAGCACTAACCTAGTATGCATTTATTAAAATCGTAAACAGATATATAGACACGCTAATCTCAGAGATTATCAATCTAGAGGCCTAAATCGGCCGTTTTGCTGATTCATATGATAATTATCATTTATATCATATGAAGTCGAACTCTATGCTGTCTTACAACTACCAGTATATCTAGAAAATGAAAATAGAGACGGCCTCTGTGGCTGAGCTACCTCACAGCAACTTAGAGGCTCCGAGTTCGATTCTGGGTATGGTAAATTTCAGAAACGAATTTTCTCCGTTATGTATGTTAAGTCGTAGTAGCGTAATGGTTAGCGCACGCGTCCCTAAATCGAAGGGCGCGGGTTCGATCCTGACCGGAAAGCATGCACCTCTTGACAGTTTTCTGATATAATGTGCATATTGTTACAATTACCACGTGCTTAAAACGGTGAAGGAAAACATCGTGTTGCAACCTGCACATCGAGATAACCGATGTGTCAAACCTGCCAAGACGCTTTGGACAAGCGTGGCGGGTATACTGTCCGTTCCCCCCTATAATGGGAGGCCCGAGCCCAGCAGTGGGACATTTATGGGCTGACATTATATGTATGTTATGGTAGGTCGAAGATCGGCCCCAGAGTAGTCCGTTGTATTAGGTTGGGGAAAAAGTTTGTTCGCATTTTATATAATTCAAAAGGTTTTTCAAAGGGATCTTATTACAAGATCATACATACTATATGCGAAAAGACATTTTCCCCAACCTATTATATTACCCGTAATACAAGCGTAACTTGCTTACATTTTAATAATAAAGTTGGACATTATTTCAAAATTTCGGCGTACTATTTATGTATATTATTTTACTTCGTTATTATTTTGTGTTGTCTCTCTCTATTAGAAATAAATAATAAACTTTCTTCCTTTACATTAGACACTTATCATCGCGATAACGAGAAAATTGCCTTAAAATATTTAACCCAAGTTTACGTGTAGAAGTTGTATTATTACTAAGACACAAAATATCAAATAATAATCAATAAACAAACTACTTTGTGGCCAAATCTCAAAATGGTACCTAACACAACCATATCCCGTTACACGCGTCATTAAGGGTGTAACACATTAAACTCTACGAAAGGGTTATCAAAGCCATGATTACGTCAGATATTCATTAATTATTATAGGCTTAAATCCCTTAGGTGTGTATTAATTAATGTGGAGCATGTAGATGAATTTGTTCATTTGATTTAAACTTAGTATAATGTATATCTTTACTATTTATTCTCTTTTTGAACATACTGGCTTCTGACCACAACTTCGTCCGAGTGGAATAGTAAAAACAAAACCGATTTTGAAACATTCTTCAATGGCGCTCCGCTTCTATTGGTCTTAGTGGTGATATATAGCCAATAGCCTTCCTCGATAAATGGACTATCTAATACTGAAATAATTTTTCAAATCACACCAATAGTTCCTGACATTAGCGCATTCAAGCAAACAAACAAACTCTTCAGCTTTATATATTAGTATACGATTTCAAAAAAACACAGAAGTTCTATATTTGTCATGTAAATATTTTTTATGTATGTCCTAACTTTTATTGAACCGATTTTGATAATTTTTTTGGTGTTGGTTTCAGTAAAGCTTCAAAAAATCTATTTTTATTCAATACCATATATTATATCTAACTCAAAAGTGAACAATAAAAATGATCTAGCAAAAAAGAAACCGACTTCAACAGTAACTAAAAACCAAAAAAGCAGTCAATTTCTACAACATCTTTAAGTCCATGCCAAGTAAAACATAAAAAACAACAACAAATTTGCTAAATATTATTTATTTATTTGTTACTTCGCATCGCCTTCGAGGTGTTGTAGAAAATATTTAATTTTGCTTTTCAATTAACACTTGACACTTGAAATTGGTTTCTTGCTAGAAATTTTTAAGTGAAACTTCTTTAGAATCGTTGGGATTTAAATTCCATGAAAAAACGAAATGAAAACGCGCCATTAAATTCCTTCTTTGCGATTTGTCATTTTGGATTGTGGTAGTTTTTATAGTATAATAGTTTTCGTAGACCTCACTCTTTTCTACTAAGCCAAAGATTTCAAATCTTTTGTTGTTTATTAATTAGGATGCCTGTTTAGTTAGACATGTCTCACTCGTGAGTTCTCGCATGATGATTTACGCCTTTACCCGCAGGTGGGGCGAGTGACGTATAGACGAGATCTACCGACAAATGACACGTATGATTAGCGTCCGTGAATTGAAACGATAGGGGACTGACTAGTATGGATAAGTAATTCGAAACTCTGAATAATTCAAACATTCATGAATCAAACACAGATTTAAAGAACCTATTATTGGTCTGAATATTTTTATAGTGAAACGAAAAAGCAACACTAAAAAGAGATAAACACATAAATCTATAGGACTCAGCCAGCGAGAGAATGAGATAGAATACATTATACAGCGTTTCACACTACTCTGTCTTTTCGAGCGGTAATTTGTAGCCTCCTCGCTCTTGTCTATCAAGCGTTGTAGATATATAAGTTGTGCGCAGAAGGTTTGCCGATGGTTGAGATGGCTCCCACTTCCTACGACTAGACGGGGGCTTGGTCTAAGTAGGCAAACCTTCTGCGCAAATCTCTATAATTATGTTCGCTGGTATATTGTCTTAAGTTTCACTTCTACTGCGTGTGACTACACACACAATTTTTTTTTCCAACTCTAGTAACTTGGCCAACGGCCCACGCAATGGAAAAAACGTCGACGTAGGTACTATACGTATGTATACAAATTTTGAACACCCAGGGCGAAGGCAACGCATTGCTGACCTTTGTTTACGATGGGGTATTTTTTTATGTTTGCTTGTCGGCAAACTGACAAACGGGCCCACTTGATGGCAAGTGGCTACCGTCGCCCATGGCCATATGCAACACTAAGGGAGCTGATACGTTGCCTACCGCGTTGAGACTTTAAATATCTGTTTGCGCCCTCTTGAAGAGCCTCATATTGTACGCTCTGGGAAAACCGCGGGAGGAAGCTCATTCCATAGCTTACTGACGTATGGAATAAAAGAGCCAGTGCCACTGGAAGCTATCCACGTACAGTGGATAACTTCCAGGTGTCAAGGAAGTGTGGATGAACTCCAGTCACCGGTGATCGGTGTGGTGGTAAAATGGCAACGTAGGTACCAACCCAAGTAGCTCTTCAGAAAACTCCCCACTGTACAGACGGTAGAACGCGCTTAGAGCGCCAACGTCTCTTCTGAGACTTAAAGGTTCTAAACCGTCTGTAAGTTCGGAATCGTCCGGACCGCTCAATGCTACAAGGAGACAAACATAGCAGATTTAGACTGGAGGATGTGATAGATGGGTTAGGTTAGGAGAATAGGACAGTAAATATGGGATACCGAGAAGTAAGCCATCGAAATTCTCATTCAACCAACGAAATACGGTTTGCTAATAAGCTGGGATCACATTAAATTCATATAATACCCGCACCTACGAGTCATACATTGTATGACTTACCATATCACAAGCCTTTTAAAATCGAAATATTTTTATGAAAAATCGAAATCCACTACGATTT
This sequence comes from Dendrolimus punctatus, assembly GCA_012273795.1. Classification (NCBI taxonomy): domain Eukaryota; kingdom Metazoa; phylum Arthropoda; class Insecta; order Lepidoptera; family Lasiocampidae; genus Dendrolimus; species Dendrolimus punctatus. The sequence goes on from CM022541.1 coordinate 18,846,230, forward strand.
CATAATAAAAATTTCATAGTATAACAAACATTATTATTTTACCTAATTAAAACTTTAGTAGATACCAATAACTGGTCATCTAGAAATAAACACAGAAGAAAATAAATACATGCGACAGTGACAATCTGTCATTATAATTATTATGTAGCGTTTATTTTCTATACATTTTATTTTTGTAAACATTTTGCAGTTAAAACAAACATGAACGCGCACATTATTATTTTATTCTTCGTTGATACGTTAGCTTACTACGAACCAAATGGCTACTATCCTAATGTAGGCACAGTACTGTTTACCTACTCTGATAGCTATAAGAACACTTGGACGAAAAACCAAATTGGACTATTGAGAGCTAGACGCTATTTTCAAATCTCCATACCACCAGCTGAAATGATTAACAGCCTGAATGGAGATTTTATTGATAAACTTATCTCATATTTCAAGCACTCGTATAATCTTGTCAAAAAAGAAGCGTCAAATCCTGTTGATGATACCATTCTGACCACGGCGTTAAGTGACGTCATTGGAGGCTATCTAAAAGTATGGGCATTACCCATAACAAGATATGCCTTCTATGGAGGATCAATTTCATCGGAAAAGGCCCTTAAACTTCACAGATTTTATAAGGAGGTAAAGAACTATCTAGGAACTGATGGTGTTGGGTGGCGAGATCCAGATCCCAGCTTATTACACTCTATCGAAATTAATGTTGCTCCTAGACGTGTTACAAATACGAGGTCGTCGGACCCCTGTGAGAATTTAGCTTTCTTTGAAAAGTCATCGACTGGTCTAAGTGTTCCTGTACCTCACGTGAATTGGGATGATAGATCCTGTACAATGTTTATACCTTTGAAAAATGAATCATTAATTTCATTAACATCTCCAAAAACATCCGATGCATTATTCAGGTATTATGACACAGCAAAAAATTGCATGAAAACAAGCAGTCATGATCAAAATATGTTCGATGAAAAATTCCAAGATTGGTTATCTAAAGATGTAATTCCTCATCTCAACGATGATAATTTGTATTTAGCTTTTGGTAGTATTCTCACATTGGTAAATAAGACCAGAAGTCTCTGTGACACAGTTATAGATTTATATGCATCAAGTACAAACAATACTAGAGAGAAATTTAGCATCGCTGGTTTCCCTATCAACTTAACATCTAAAAAGATGATGATTATATCGATAATAATTTTCTTGGAAATTGTATGGTGCGTTCCAGCATTGATATACTTAGTTTGTGTGAAAAGGAAGAAAGCTAAGGATAAAGAAAGTAACGTGTATCTCTATTTGGACTCTAAAAATAGGAAAGGAAGAAGATCTAAAAACATCGAAACGTCATCTAGAGTTGAAATTGACATCGGCACTGATCCCGATCCTACCACAACTGGAGGATTGAAGCTCTGTCAAAAACCTAGAAGAAAAAACAATGAGTCGAAAGCTAAACAAAAAGCCATTGCTACCGAGTGTTCGTCTAGTTTTATCGCAAAATCTCACAGTGTAGATAAGAGATTAGTAAACTATGAGTCACGATCACTGCAGTTAAGATCATCCCTAAAAAAGGTTCCGGAAACAAACAACCCGATTTTAGCGTCAAGTCAAGAAGTTTTAGTACATTCCCCTGATAAAGTTAGCATGAGTCAATGCGAAAGTTATTCCACAGTACAAAAGCTTGACACTACAAAGACTGTAACGCTTCTAAAAGAAAACGATAGAGACAATCAAAATAGTACAGTTAATATAAAAGCTGACAACAAAAATGGTAATAATGAAAAAAAAGCTAGGAAACAGCAACTGAAAGTAGAAAATACAAAAATTGTTAGTTCCATGACAGCTGTGAAATCTGAAGAAGTCAAAGGCTGTTTATGTACATGTTGTCTTAATGACGATGCGTCATATTCCACACCAGATAATAAGACAACAGACCAACTGTCAGCTACATTAGTTGCTTCATGTTCAAAATGTTCTAAATGTTCAGCAAAAAATAGTGAAACGATTACCAATTTCTCACGAAGTCAGCTTCAGAGGGAAACAAAACCAAGTAAACACAGAGCAGTCAAAGTAAGCTGTAATAAAAAACCATATTTGGAAATAACTATTGATAGACAGCAGAGAGATATATGTTTGGAAATTTCTGGTACCAAAAGAAAGACAAAACAAAAAAAGTCACTGAAATAAAGCCTAGCAAAATACCTACTCGTGCAATGTACTGTCCGGGTCACGCTACTTTGGTGACTTCAAAGAAAGCCCAAGGCCCTTTCACTTCTTTGAAAAAGAAGAGCTTGATACCGCAACTTAAAAAGAGGCCTGCAGATGACTCGGAAATTAAAAGTAAAAAGCCTGGAAGTAAACAAGCAAACTTAATGTTACGCTTTAGTATAGGTTCTATTTTAGTCTAATTTTATTTGATATTGTAATTCTATGCAATTTAAGTTATTTATGTGTGAATTTATTAAATACATATAAGTAATGTTCCATTTCTTTACTTGTATTATACTTTTATGTAATGAGGTAATTCCTGGTGTACTTTGTAATATGTACGTAGTCGGATCTTCAAAAAAATGCCAAATGAAATTACATAATATTCTTGTTTGTGTCGTCGTTTCTTCTTATATATAATCTTGATATATAAAAATGAATGTTTGTCCGTATATCCTTTAGAGAATCGTAAACTATAAATTTGATCATGTGATAATTTAAGCAAAGTTGATGTGCATGAGCCAAAGAAGGTTTCTGAATTGTTCATAATTGGACCGGTAGGTGGCTTTGCTGTCGGCATATCGATTGAAGCTTTTCCGGGCAGGACGTCGTCTGTCGGTACAGCTAGTTTATAATAATTCATTCCTCCGTATATACGATTTTGTCTGACTCACAAAGATAGATGTAATTAAATAATGATCTATGATTTAATATAGATAACTTTCAACTTATTATGTGAATTTCGTGGCAGTACTTACTTACTTACTTAATAAAATATATACAATTTTGGTAAAATGGTTTCTATCCGAGATATCCACAACATTCCTGTGGGTATCAGAAGCTGTGCACTAATCACAGTGACGAATTTATTGGCTCCGAACCGGGTGAGTAATGTGGGGGCCCATCCCACTCCGGGTTGAATATAGCATATTCTGTCCGGCCTAGCTCAGGTGGTCGACGCGACAACACTAATCTGTCATTACTACACTCAATGCCATTTAGCCAATTGAGTTCAACTGGTTTTTGGATTGTTTGTTTTGTTTATTCGTGGAAATGATAGACAGATGACAAATAACACTTCATCATAGACGAATACAAAAATGAACTTAAAGATTAAAATTAATAAATTGAAAAGCTCTGTTCCAGACAACCTGATAATGTCGATGGTGGTATAAGTAACATATAGTACGAATGACTTCATTTTTAATCAAAATACATAAACGATATACGCAGAGATTTAATTTATTAAATAGATATAAACTTAGTATACATATCTACTAATTATATAAATGTTTTTAGATAGAATTGAAATATCATATTCCAACGACAGGTTGTATTTAAAAAAAAAGATTACTAACACGTTGGCTTCGCATCTGATGATGCAAACGTCTATCAGTAGGCGATGTTAACTACTTTCAATACGTAGGCCATCTGCCTGTCTGCCAGCTTTGCAGTAAAAATAAAAATAGAGAACATAACATTATGCTTATAAATGAAATAATCAAAGCAGTCAATATGTTGCGAAGTAACTCAGCAATTGTTCGAAGAACCACAATCATAAATTAGCCAAACCAGAGACAATTTGTCCCTTAATCCCGTGTCAATCGGGGATTATCCCCCACAATTGGTAGTAATCCTGCAATACTGTCCACTATTTATTAAGGCATGGCCACCCCAGCCCATTGGTCTTAAGGCATCCAAGTCACGGTAATTGATTTAATTTGGCCGTTTAGCCAGTAAGCCACTTAAAACGGTCGTTTAGTATTCAACTACCTACTTATGCCATTCCTTAACTATAACTAATATAATTTTACAATACATTCTAATATTTTCCCATACACAAGGACAGGCATTTATTTATTTTATTCAATTCATTCAATAAGAAAAATATTTTGTGTCTAAAAAATACTTAGTACTACATAAATCTCATATAATTATTTTAATAAATCCATAATTACCATTATAACAAATGTCAAATTTACAATCAATATTATTCATTGTACAAAATGTTATATCAATAAGAAGGCATTTTTATATAATCGACAATAAATTTATCCACCCAAAAATAAAGCTAAGTATGTATAAATCTTTATTATAGCAAAACGTCATGAAACGAGCCCAAAAATCTCGAATATGTTTTTGCGTACTTTATCAGTGAGATTTGTGGGGAACTTAATCCCGGGATTCCCGGGCGGGTATCGGTGATATATCGCCTGTGAGCTAACACTCCACACAACTTCATGTTTATTTAATTATGAAGAACTAGCAGTTACACGCGACTTCGGTAGAATTTACTTATTTACTCAAACTAGTGGTCGAACGTGGTCGAAATTCGACCATAATAATTAATTCAAATTATAAATTTGAATTTTATTAAGGTTCTGTTGTCAAAGACTAACTTCTATGATCACAGATTTCGCCAAGGCTACACTGTTAATTTGACTTTAAAAATAAACAAAAGAGTATATATGCGTGTGTGTTCAAATACATGGATAATGTATTTTTTATGCATAATTTTTTTTAAAATATTAGCATTTTACATTCCTTCTCTATATAAACTAAAAGTATGCGAAATTTACCAATTTTCATTTTTCAATTTCTTGAAAAGGGGTACAAAGTTTTTGCTTCACGTATTAATATAATGATATCCACCAAATGTAAGAGACAACAAATTACAAATAATACAAAAAAAATCCCAAGAAAAAAAATATAATTCAGTCGCTACCATTTCAAGCCACGATTATTCAACCTCTTAAAACACGATATTTTTCTCAGTTAATTAAAAAGAAACAGCCACTCAGCAACCAAAAATAATGACTTTATACTCTTAACCCCTTTATCTTAAAAAAGTATTTGTTGACAAGTGGCAAACCCCCAAGGCGGTTCTCGACGACTTGTATAATTCAAACAATCTCGCCCCTGTTCGGTTGAAACCCAAGATTTTCCGCAGATACCCATCCTGCAACCCCTTATCTTCCTGACTAAGTGTCGCCAAGGATTTAAGAAAGGTTATACAGGAGTTATATGCACAAGAACTTCTGTTATTAATGCTACTTTTTGACTATAGTCAAGCTTTCTATTGTTCAAGCATCAAGAATCTAATAAACATCAAGATAAAAAGTTAAACACTTAACTGTATGCACAAATAATAGTAATATACTGTTAGTTCGATTTTGAATGCTACCTATTTCGATTTTTTGGCAAGAACGAAACTTTTATAAATTGTCATGTCCGTCCGACTGTCTTTATATGCCTTATATATTTTTCTCGGAAACTTCTGGGTCTAAAGCACAATCGACATTTATCCTCATCATTCTTTGGACAGCATTTTATATTGTTACAACTCAGGTCCGACAGAAACAAAATCCACCAGCATATCTGAAACAAAGCACATATATTACCCGTTGGCATTTGAACTAATAACACTTAAATTCTTTTATGATCGTCTTTTTTGTTTACTTATTGGCGAACGGCCTATTGTTGTATTCTAATAATTAGCCTTAGATTATTCTAGGATATTCAGTCCACGTTTCCGGGTGGACAAATTGCATTCATGCAGTATAAAACAATGACCTGATGGAGGAGGGAAGCAGTCGAGCGATAACCACGAGCGAATCCAGACGTGTGTACTACAATCAGGTATCTAATAAGTGACGGACTTTGCGCGTTTTATTGAATTACGACCTTCTGCATTACATTTGACTTGTTGTGTTCGGTTATATTTGTACCTGTGTTATACGTGTTTATATAGTTCTAATAAACTCTATAATAATTCCAACGGCATTTTAATTCGAGTCTCGCAACTCCTAACAATATAGTTAACTAATGATTGTGATCAAGTAATTTCTGCCCAAACAACGATAAGGATTTATACCCAAGATATCTAACCACATTAAAGAAGAAAGAAAAAATATGTATTTAGAACTACAACACAAATGAAAATACAACATACAAAAATAAATAAATAAATGTACAATGTAATACAATGCAATAAAAAAGTACAAAGAAAGTGTAGCTCTAATTTGGTCCTAGCTCAACATGTTGCTGGTTAAGTTAACCAGCGCTGATCTTCCGCTAGGGCCATTCATGTGACACTGCAGCAAATAAAATATAAAGTGGAAAAACAGTATAAAGAGAAGAAAAAAATGTGTGTGTACTTATGTACACGCGTTAAAAGTTATACTTCTTTGGCGTAACAAGATAAAAATCTTAAAAAAATATTATCTTTCGCCTTATTCTACGTAGAAAAAACGACACAATAGAAAACTGAAATGTTGACTGTACTAACTTCAGGGTGTCGGTTTTTCGTGATGGTGTGTGCGCGCATCGTAAAAATTTACTCTCATCATTTTTCCCTAACGCGTCAAAAGAAGTATAACTTCAAAAAACAAAAGAAAAATGTGCACTACAATTGAAAAAGATTAAATAAAACCAAATAAATAAAGCAGAACTCTTTAAATAGTGGCTACACCATTAACAGAGTTCTTTCACTGTTCGAATCTACACTTTTTGTAACATAATTTCGACTTAAATTGCTCCAAATACACATATTGTTAAAAAGAAAATCTAAAACCATCCATCCTTTCCACAATCAATGATAGCAACAGAAAACCGTGGAACAGCGTTGTGACAACACTCACACCGAGCCGAATCAGTGTGGGCGAACAAATAATTCCTCAGTTTCTAATTCAGGCAGATAGGTGTGCCCATAATTACTGCGGTGTAACAAGCTCCCGAGGGACCGTCTCTTCAAGATACCGGGCTCGCGTTACGCCAGACGGAAAACCAAGTTTCTCGTGAATACCTACTTTTACTTGATTTCTTTGTTTCAAAACCTATTATTATACGAAAGCCAAGTATTATTATGTAATATAATGTGTAAAAAGACAGGTGAGCATTTCATTTCTTTAGGTTTAAAAAAAATCGTATAAAACGGTATGTGTATGTAACAACCTTGATTTGTGTTCCGGCATTAGTTACCAGATTCCAGTCTTTCTTAAGAGAGCAGCAACGCGTTTGCAGCACCTTGGGTGTTGCGAATGTCCACAGGCGATGATAACCGCTTTCCATCAAGAGGACCGTCTGCCTGTCTGCTGACCTCCTGCAATAAAAAATAAAAAAGTACGGCGGTTACAGCGCCGCGCCTGTGGGTCACTTGTGGTGTGGGCTATATCTACAGCGGTTATATATATTAGACAGATCAATCAAATTGAATAAATTTCGTTTAAAGGCACAGAACTGTGTAAGAACACAACGATATTCGATAAGACAAGACAAGAACTATAAATGTCAAAGAAGCAAGTGAGGTGTGTAAGAATAAGCCTAAATGGCGCTCTGTTGTTCGTGCCTACCCCGCAAGGACCTGGCGTGAAGTTATGTATGTATGTATGTATGATATTCGATAAAAAGATCAATTTGGTTAATTCATCCAAATTTAAAAATAGAAGTGAACCACCTAATCAGGATGACTTACATATCTTTCATTCATCGGCTTGGCAGGTTTGACACATTGGTTATCTCTATCTGCAGGTTTCATCAGGGACGCGTATACTAGCCATAACGCTACCACAACTTCAACAGGACTCATTTCATTTTGGCAATAGGACACACAGAAACTCGTAAAAAGAGAAGTAGAGTCAGCAGGAACGTAGACAAGGAGCAAGATAAACTTCACCGAAAATACAAATTCTCGATCAAATTCACCGAAAATACAAATTCTGGATAAATAGAAAAAATACGCGGGAAAAACCGAACATTCATAATTAAATTTGGAACACGTCATTCCCTCAACCATATAAGGGGTTTTTAACATAGGGTTGCTCTATATACCGTAATGACACAGGTGGGCAGGTTCAAAGGTGACCAATGACGACGGTCGGAAACAGGCAACCAAGTGAAACGTTTCCGGTCATTTCGCCCGTTTTACTTTTTAAATTATTACACCTTCCGCCAGGTGTGTTGGGTAGGTTATGTTTTTAATTTTATTACGGCTGTGATTTTATCACACAATTTACTCACGGTATTAAATAATACAAAAGAGTTTTTAGCGCCAACCACATCACTACCAGATTGCGTGCCCAGCTGGATGACAATGCAAATTCGCTGTACGAAATATCCAGCGTCTGGTCAAAGGTATTAAAGAGTTTTTTTAGACAAACACACTTACTCTATTCCCAGCTAAGCAAGTTGCGCCTGTTTTATGAATAATATACAATGGAACATTCTAGAGTCGATCCAGACACCGAGACCATAGCAAATAACGGTAAGTTCATTTACAAAACTTTCCATGCAAGGAATAGAAACACTGTGTTCCAGCGAAGTTGAAAGAAAATGAACTCGCTCAACCACAGAGGTTGTCATTCTTTGAAGAAACTTTTTGCTCTTGGACCCCATGGTTCTAATGTCTCAAATCCAAACGGTACAAATATGTTACCATAAATGAACCTTCGTGCGGCTTAGAATCGCTTAGCCTTCGAAGAGACTTTGCGTCCCTCTGCGTATTCTACCGTCTGTACAACGGGGAGTGTTCCGAGGAACAGTTTGATCTGGTGCCAACGCCTCACTTTTACAACCGCACCGCTTGCAGAGACGGATATTTACCCTCATTTCCTTGAGTCCCCACGCTCAACTACGCAACGGTTCTCTAGAACATTTATTCCGCATACAACAATGATCTGGAGAGAACTTCCCGCCGCGGTCTACTCTTTGCGCTATGACATGGGGTTCTATAACAAGAGCGTTATAAAATTTCTTAGAGGTCGGCAACGCGTTGGCGACACCCCTGGTGTTGTAAACATGCATAGCATTGCCTGCTTCAGGCAATAAAAAAAACGATTATCCCAAAGAAAGAGATGGTTTAGAATAGCTTAGCCTACGGAGAAAGTTGAGTATCTCTGCGCATTCTACATTCTGTACAAAAGGGAGTGTTCCGAGGAACTGTTTGATCTGGTGTCAACGTCACATTTTCACCACTGCACCGCTCGCCACCGATTGGATGTTCACCCTTATTACTTTCAGCTATCACGCTCAATTAAGCAACGGTTCTCTATAACGTTTATTCCGCATACAATAACGACATGGAGGGAATTCTCGCCCAGGATTTTCCTGTGCGCTACGACATGGAGTCAGTTATGTAGGGCGTTTCAAATTTTTTCGAGGCCGTCCATAGGCGGCGTTTACCACTTTACAACGGAGTATAACAGACAGGATGTTTGCCCAACTACGATGAAAAATTGGTTACCATCGCCTATGAAAACCTGCAACACTAAAGGTTCTACTACTGTTTTTTTTTCATTTTTATCCCTAGCGTGCTGCAGACAGGCTTTCGGTTCATGGATGGAAAGCGGTTACCGACGCCTTCAAACAATTGCAATTCTAGGTATTAGCAATAATTACCAATATGCTGCGGTACTCGCAGATGGGACTAGAACCTGGCTACTAATGCCGGAACACAACTCACGGTTGTTATGGCGGCCTACTCTAGACCAGAAGTGGTAGTCATCCAGACGGACCAATACCCTACCACCTAGCTGTGGGTTGTTTTGTTCCCTGTTAGGACAAGCCGCCTGGCCGCAGAAATAAGTATTCTTTCTTCGTTTCTGCACGGATAGTATGCAGACAGAATGGTAGTGGAACCTGACTACTAAGGCTAGAATAAAATATAAGGTTGTTATGACAGCATGCTCCAGATCAGGGGTAGTAGCCAATAGTAGCCATCCAAACGGGCAATATCCTACCACCTGGCAATGAATTGTTTTGGCGCCTTTTCTTCATCAGTATGCTTTCTCCGTTGCGGATAAATGCAGGAACGGTGATTCTATTCCTAAACATCCATATTTGTATGATTAATATCTCTTTGGACCAATTCTGTTTGCTTCACACAATACAAATGACTCCGCGGCACAAATAACGAAATCCTATCATTCCGACCACACTTCACCCCGCTCTGTTTTCCACTAAATTGGTGCCTGTGATTAATTTGTTTAACTCCCCTTCTAATTTGTCATTGCCAAACGTAACTTGAACTCCTCCATCCCCTTCGAACAGTATTACCACCTCGAAAAAGGGGATAGATAGTGGATACGAGACGAGGTCATCTTTCATTGGACTTGGTGTACATCAGAATTGCTTGTTTAGTTAGTTTACATCGGCTTGGTAAATAGACAGATTCCTTGTAATATGAGTCAGTGACGATTTGTACAAATAAGTACTTGTGCTTGGTTGAGTTCATTCATTTACAAGATGAGTGCTCCAAACATAAACTCCCTACCGGAAAACACCTTAATTTCAGTAATATCATGCTAATAGTAAAAAGCAGTCAAACACACAATTAAGTAAGTTACGCTTGTGACATGGGTAATACACAACGGACTCCTCTGGGGTGGAACCCGAGACATCCAGACCATAGTAAACAACTCTTCCGAAATTTACCACTCCAGGAATCGAACCTGGAGCCTCTGTATTGCAGTGGGTAGGCCGGAAAAAATTTAGCTCGCGCAACTAGAGGCCATCAGAAAGAAAGAAACAAGATGACTTATATTACTATTATGCAATTTGCACACATTCGTATGTTAACGCCTAAAATTTTGATAAATCCAATTAACTGTTTTGGGCTCTTTTCATGATTGAATTTCAGACTTACTGATAGACGAAACTATTGACGACAAGACATCGTGTAAACAATATAAACAAGCTTTAATTAACTTAGATAGATACCATAGTGAATGGTTGGTGCTGGTAGACCAAGATATATAGTGTACACACTTTCAGTGTGCGGTGCAGTGGCGTAGGCAATGAAACATCCCTTAGATATGGACTATAGTTATTATAAGGACTTACAACAGCAAAAGCTATGATAAGCACTACTGGGCCAAACGGCACGTTCAAGTCAATCAACACACGTTAGCACCAGAACCCGGATGTTCCTCTGAACACTGATTGTATCATTTCATCAATCAGCAGTAGTTGCACTAATCAAACACATCACCTCAGTATTCACAAGATCCACGAAAGTCGCGCTGAGAGTCCAAATGACTGTAGAGTCTCCCGAATGCTTCCTGTTAATCATTTTCTTCTCTTGTGTGTATAACTTGATTCGGAAAGTGGTTGTATACTTGATTAATTGCAATTGACCACTGACCATGCCGGTGGCTTGCACCGCACTCGCTAAGCTACTTTTAAGCAGACGCTTAGCTGCTAATCGAGCGAGCTACATATTCGCGGTAAACGGGGCGGAGTTCCGGGGGAGAGGTCAGAGGGGTGATTTGTCCACAACAATCAGAAATCAGACGTTCAGTTAAAGAGAACCTCAATTAAAATGCATGTATGAAGAGGTTAATAAAGTAAATGAAGTGAAGGTGTTTATCAGGATCGTCGCAAATAAAGATCCATCATCTCTACCTACCGCTATGGGATAGAGGCATGATAATATATTTATTATATTATATACGTATCACTGTGTGCACTTAAATGTTAGAATTTTTGAAATCACAGTAAAAAAAAATCTAAATACAGTGATGTACAATGAACAACACATATATAATAGGTAAAGCTAAAAACAGTGCTATTGAAGATGATATCTTGATAGATAAAAAACACTTCAAAGTTCTTTCAGATCCGTATAGTAAGTGCTCATAAATTTCCAACAGTACACACGGCACTGATAAACAAATTAGTAGTGATAATGCGGCGGCTGCACACCCATCATATATCATTAAAGATAAAGAAACCTAAAGAGAGATAGGTCTATGTAAAGGTAGAACTTATACTATTCATAAAAGATTCGCAGAAGAGCGCACCTTTGGTACAATTTTGATTGATATTAAAACTCGAGTATAATCAATATAAAAATGAAAGAACATGCGAAATACTCACCAAATTTGCAATTTAATTTCTCTTCCAAGAGTTTTATAGCCTGGCACGATGACAGTTCCTGATATATTATTACTATCTATAAAACTCATTCGTGGTATAATAATCTTATTAAATTCTATTATTTATTCATGGCCAGTTCCTATATTTACTATTCATTCATATATCATTCATTTGCCATCGATCAAAATTAAGTTAAATTAGACTTGAATGAAAACACTTCTAAAATAATGTCTTGCATTTTTAGTAGGCCTACGTGATGATAAGGCCACAATTGCATATAACTAAATTAATAATGTATATTAAGATTTTTATTAAAAAATAGTGTTGAAATAAGACTCAATAAAATGACTTAAACAGAATCATTTCGAAAAAATCGATTAAAAAACATTTTTACTTTATTAAAATAAAATAAAAATCAGTTTACTGCTGTATTTTTTACCTTTATCATTTAAGACATCACTGATGATTATTTTTGTGATATATACTTACAAGAGTAATAACTTTCTCATTAGAGTAGTAAGTTCAATCACGAGAAAAAAATAAAAACATATTTACGAGTAATATTAGGCACAAAACTAAACAGAATTGAAAACATCATTATAAAATTTGTCTAGCGATATTGTCACAGGACTACGAGCATATCCGAAGAAGGATGTGCTTGGCTTAACACATCTTCATGCGTTAAAGATCTCTCTTCTAAATATATCAGCCATTTCACTGCTATACTTTGGGGCATACGATGATGTCTATGAATACTTTGTTCTATAATCTGTACATTAACTTTATCGTTTAGATATCTTTGACTGAAGATTTTACCTTTAAATATTTTAATACGATTTTTATTGAAGCAGAAACCTTAACATTAAGACAACCTTTAAGAATATAAACAATAAGGAAATAGTGGTCTTATCCGTTACAGAATTTTATTTCAGACAACCTTAGGACGGTTCCGGAATATTTTTACCTAATAAAATGTTTTGAAAGGAAAAGCAAGGAAAAACGGTACTTCCTTAGTGATTTTCATATTATAAAATATACAAAGTATTACGTGCCCGAACATTTCACACTGTGTTCTATCAGACGATAGTAGTAATTTGATGTACTTATAGGACTCAGAAATGGGTGTGGTTAATATAAAACTAATGGATATTGCTTACTAAAAATATTAAACGTTGAAATATCTTATTTATTAACTAGCTTTGCCTGCGACTGCGTCCGCGTGGAATATTATTTCGCGAAACCCTCAAAAAAATGGCCAAAGTTACTCGTTACTACATTAGCTAGTGAAAGTCCCATCAAATTCGGACCAGCTGTCTCAAAGCTTAGCCGGAACATGCAGACAGACGGACAACATATAAAAAAAAAGATTTGATATAAGTGCAAACAGACACTTCAATTTTTTTATCTGTATGTATGGTATGTACCATAGATATCGAAAACATGATTTCACAAGTTATTTAATTAAGTACGTATTCTAACTATTTGACCGCAATAAATTACCAATGTTGCATGCAAATTGTACATAATTGTTATGATGACAATGTCTAGCCTGGGGTATTTCATAAGGCCGGGGCACGGCTGGATCAGAATGGTGGGCTATTGTTCATTGAGTTATGGCCAGTGGCCAGCGCTAGCGGGTAATAGAGGTCAGAGAGAAATTTCGATGAAAGGTATTCTGTGAAATTACTAGTTTTTTTTGTTGTTAAAATACTATAATGATAATCATACCCATAAACACGTGTGAATTTAATCGTCCTAAACCATCAATGTGCAAATGAGTTGTTAGTTTACTTACATACTTTAGGCAGAACCGATTATTACAGACTTTGGTATATAAGAGTAGTGAAAATAAAATCTTTTAATTAATAAATTCAGGATAATCAATAATACCCGCGTAATATAGATTCAAATGTCACATAAGCAACGTTATTTAGAAACTCATATACAGATGACAGATATAAATTTTATTTATTCAAAGATTTCTTTTGTTAACTGACTTTAATGAAATATACACTTAAATATGAAAATGAAAACTTACACTAAATAAGTAAATTTAAAATCATGGTTCTACCACCGTACCGCTTCCAAAGCAATTAGTTACTAAGTATTATTGGAGAAGAAGCGGCTCAACAAACTTCCCAGTAACATCGTGAAACCATACATGGGTAACAAAATATTTCAATACATCGGCAAAACGAACACAAAAGCGAAATTAAAAATCGATTACTTATACGTACATATTATTGTTATACTTATACCTACTTACTTATATTCCAAGTGGTTATTTTACTTTAGACGGTTGCACGTCTGTCAAGTTACATATATCTTAACAGTAAAACTCATATGAATCAAATTACATGATTGTCGTACTTTACTGTTGTGTTGACGTATTAGAATTTTATGTGAGTCATATAGCGAACAGACTATTAAACCATCGACACTATACGTAAATAATGTATGTAATAAACTTGAAAATAAAAAATGTTCTTTAAAGAAAAATAATACAGCAATTATTAGAAAAGTTAAGTTAAATTGGTTTAAATTTTTTTATAATAGAAGTCAAATTTGATACATATGTGGCGGTGATATGTGTACACCACACTTTTACGTTGGCAACATTTTCTATAGACTGGCAACACTATAAGCCAGCAGAGAGAGTAATAAGATAAGCGACGAGACACAACACATGTGTATAAAATTGTCGTCCTTACATGTAATTACTACTGTATGTAAACAAAGTGTTAAATAAAGATTCACACAAGAAAAAGTCTTTACATATTATCCGTGCAGGAATTGAGAAATAATTCAATTTCCTGCGGCCGGGCGGCCTGTCGTAAGAGGAGACAAAGCAACCCACAGTCAGATGATAGGGCATTTGTCCGTCTAGATGGCTACCATCTGGTCTAGAGTATGCTGGCATTGTAACATGGATTTTTAAGAGAACAGCAGCGCATTTGTAGCACTTTGGTCTATAGACGGTGGTAGCCGCTTTCCATTCAGTGGGCCATTTGCCTGTGTGCTGAACTCGTTCGTGCATTGAAAATAAAACAATTTATCCGTCCTCGAGCTGTCAAAAGTAAAATGAATGCTTGGATAACCTATAACCAGTCATTATTCTAACGTTTTACTTGTGTCTAGAAAACTCAGATACTTAATTGATACAACGTTCACCGATAAGACAAATAAAAACATTGTTTGTCAATATAGAATTTTGTTAATACTAGTGGTCATCCGTGGTGAAATCGATCATAATAATTAATATCAAAGACTATACTTCTATAATCACAGATTTCGCCAAGGCTACACTGTTAATTTGATTTTAACAAAAGAGTATATATGCTTGTTGTGTCAAATACATGGTAGTGTGCGTAGTATTTTTTTATTAATTTAATGTATTTCTTTTGCATAATTAAAAAAAATAGAAATTTCATACTCCTCCGGCCGCGCAATTTTCGTAAAAATGATATAACGTTTTTAGTTCACGTATTAATATATAGATTTCAATTTATAAGTTAACTAAAAGATGATGGTCAATGTGATATATTTATCAAAAAACTTTCCTATTTTGGAAAATAAATGAAAACCAATGATCAGTCAATTGATTCGTTGCCCGGTTTAATACATTGTCCGTGACTTGTTAACGGTCATCTGTGGTTCAAATTGGCCCCGATTGGACCGTCTAATTGTTTGAAATATATATTGCCTGTAAGGAATAGCTTATTGTCTGGTGGTATATCCTAGCTGTGCAAATATATATAAAAAGTAGTTTAAATAAGCGTGTATGTATGAGAAGATTAATGAAAGTTGATGAAGCGAAAAGTGTTTGTCAAGATCGTAACAAGTGGAGATCCATCGTCTCTGCCTACCCCAATGGGAAATAGGCGTGACAATATGTATGTATGTATGCAAATATAGTACTGTAGATTTGAATCTAATAAAGCCCTAGATACAGTTTTGATAACATTTGTCCCCAGTCTTGTGGTTTTATTTAATCATTGTTGAGTATTTTAAAGTTAAATTTAAGACATACTAATAAAATTATTATTCGAGCTCCCAGAACAGAAAAATATGCCAAAAGAAATATTTTATGCGAAGGAGCCAATTTTTACAATAAATTACCAAAAGAAGTAAAAGAGTGTAAAAATATAAATTTATATAAAAGGAAATTAAAAAATTACTTTTCAAAAATTTAATATAAAAAAGCAATATTATCTACAGGAGGCTACTCAGAAAATCCAATCGTTATTCGGCTATATTATTATTGTTATTTTTTATCAATGTCCACTCGCTCTTAGATTTATAGGACTTACGTTAGAATATAAATTATTGTATCTCATAAAAGTGAACTGTAATGTTCTTTTGAGAATAAAGTTCTTTAAACCCAAATCAATATTGAAACAGTAGCTGTGGATTTTTACTTAAGTTATTGTATATTAGTAACTACTGCAGTGTCTGCAGCCACTGGTCTAGAAATTTTAGCAAACATCATTTAAAAGAGATTTTACGGACCTCCGAGTGGCTCGACGAGAGGTAGAAGCACCAGTCGCCCACATTCTACTGAAGTGTTTGTTTTTGTTATCGACTTTCAGGACTTGTTCATAATAAAATAGTTTTAAGAAGACGATACAACTAGGCATAAGATCTCTTAAGACGAATAAAGAAAACTCTTTACCCAAAGGAGTCTCATCTTAACATGTATCATGTAGTCAAATGCTACAGATTATTGTTCTTCGGAAAATCCGAGGGTTCCTATAGGATACATAATCGAAGAACACATAGAAATCCTAAACAAACAAGGAAACAAATGATTATTTATCATTAAAATTAGCTTGAGCAATTGATGAACAATTATCATTCATGAAGACTGAATTACAAATCATTATTTATCTGATCTCATGAATTGAAACCACTCATCGCACGTTTGCTCATACATTTCGAAGAGCCACAATTGCCATAATCATAACTGTTGATTGCCTTTAATAGATTCAAATATTCTGTCTCATTCACACGTGCGATGGTTAGCGTATGAGCGAGTGAGAAATGAAGATTGCAATGTAAGCGCCAGCGCATTGTCAGGATCGTTCGCGGGTGATTTACGCGCTCATTTGTAAATAATGAAGGCGCCACTCATTGTCATGGGAGGCACATTGACGACGACCTAACCACACCAGGAATGGGTCAGGGTTGGCACAAATTCTCGCAATGCTCCGAAGTCAAAGACTTGTATTTTTTATTGCGAAACCGGCATACAAGTTACCATCACCTATAGACGTTTGCAACATCAGGAGCGTAGCCAACATGTTGCCAGCCTTTGGGATGCGATAGGAGTGATGAAGTAAAGGAAATTGGATAGTGAGATCAATCAGCAGGATTGTTTTTTCATTGCAGGAGTTCATCAGATAGGTAGACGGCCCACTTGATGGAAAGCAGTTACCATTGTCCATGGACATTTGCCACACCAAAGGTGCTACAAATGCGCTGCTGCTCTCTTAAGGGACTGGAACCTGCTCACTAATGAAGGGACACAACTCAAGGTTGTTATGGCGACATACTTTAAACTACGGGTATTAGCCTACCAGTTGGGCAAATGCCCTACCACCTGGCTGTGGGTTGTTTTGTCGCCTCTTACGACAGGCCACCCGGCAGCAGGAAACTGTATTCTTTCGTTCCTGCACGGATAAATTGTGATGAGGCGACTAGGATAGGAGAATTGGATAGAGGAAGAAGGAAATGCGCCATCCGAACTCCCACTCGTCATTCGAAACTTGATCATTAGCTCAAGGCTATCCGTTACACACCGAATGAGCCAGCTCAGTAAGTCGTAATTCAGACAGTCTTTCCAGCATGGTTCTCACACGCCAAAAAAATTCTCATTTTGTCTAGTTTTCCTTCATATGAATCTATGAACCTAAACATTTTAATTGTTCTTCAGCCAATAAATATCTACTGCTGTACTGATGAAACACTGTCCGTTGACATGCTCTAGTTAGTCCACCAGTTTGGAGAGACTGCGTTTTGATAAACGTAAAGTAGGTTACATTACGTTTATCAAAACGCAGTCTCTGCTCATGAGTCGTATGCTGTATCTGCCATCGGTTCTACGACAGACGTGAGTGGTTCACCGTTATACGTAATAATTTTATAGCTACATCGGAGAGCTTCTCCTTTTACTGTTGACTACAATTTAATACGAAGACCTTAAAATATTAATACAATATTCAAATTGGACCCGTTGAACACAGAATGGCTTTATGACTTAAAGCTATATTTTCCAGAAAACCGCTAAACTAAGGTCTAAACATTAAAAAACTAGCATATTTTAGCCGTATTTTATTAATTTTGCCCTAAGAGGTGCAAACCATCGATTCGAATATTCGTCATTGGAATTAGACTTGACAGTCTTAGATATAATCACTTCTTAATGAGTTCAAAGCTGCACTGATTTATTTCGCTTTCCATTCCTACAGTACGGGGCATTTTAGACCTTGTACTAAAATAACCAATACTGCGTTACGAGGCCTATTGAACCCCATCTAAAACTAAAATCCTTTTTTGGCTTATATATAAAATAATTTATGGATTTTTGTTTTATGTTGTGCGGTACTAGTTTAAGGTAACTAACGCATCAAGGTAGGTACACTAAGGAACTCTAGTTTAATAGTAGTCTTGTATATATTCAATATTTTTTTACATTGAACCAAATTACACCCTTCGTACCATAGACGTCAATGGTTTTGTGAGTCACATCAGAAGTGAGACACATACGGGGTGATTTAAACCCCGTTTTGCAATGTAATTTAATGTGTGTAATGTGGTTTCTAAATAAAAAATCTCTTACTTCAGCCGGTGAACCCTATGCTAAGGCCAATTACTTAAGGCCTAACATTCGTGGCCGAGTACACCTGCCATTATGTCAACGCACCCCACAACAGTATTCACTGAAGACTCGAGCTAAATGCAGCACTTTGCACAATTAGCAAGCAATTTACTAACAATCTGCTATGATGTCTTCATGAAGAAGAATTTATTTTCTATTTAGACGAATTAGTTTAATGTTTCATGGATGGTCTTGTACGAGAATGACATGATAGATTTATTAATCTATAATTGAAGACGTGAGTGGATGAAGGTGATATATCGCATATTCGGTTTTTTGCTTTTTTTGCATAGATGAATGTTATAAGTCGATACCAAATGACTACAGACTTTAGACTATAGATATAAGGCACATTTAAACAATAAAAAGTTGCTAAAAGTGTTAAGTTCAGTTCAGTTTCAAATAAAAGTAAAACTTTTATCTCGATTTACTCAGAATTGGAATTATGCGACTTATCACCTTCATCCACTCATGTCTTCAATTATAAAATTAACTCAACAACTGTACATATAAGGTTTGCTATTTTTTATAAAAAAGCGATGACAGCCAAAAAATATTGGATTATTGATAATGTTACAAAACGATAGATAATTCTAATTGTATGAACAGTAAAATCATGTTGAAATTAAAAAATAGTCTTCTTCATGTACGTTTTTATTGAAGAGTTATTTTGTAAAGACACGTAACAAAGGTTGCTAAGATACTATAAGAAATATTTAAATATAAAAGAACAAATATTACAAACCAGTATTTACAACAAATCACATACAAATAAAGTGTAGTCGATGATATCCAAAGTGGTTTTTAAATCGACTCCGTTGAGTCTACAATCACTTAGAATTCAAATATCTCATTGTGTTAACTATTAAAACACATCTACAATTAATAAATTGGCAATAATCATTGAAAAGTGAAAACTTGGCAAATGGACTACAAAAAAGGAAGTTTGGGGACCTCTAGTTGAAATTGATGAGTCAAATTTTAAGTTCTGATTAATGTTATTCATATAAGATAATTCTAAAAGCAAAATCATGACTCCCAAACTAACATAACTATCAATTTAGATAGTATTAATCTAATTCCCAATCGACACTGTAAACATTGACCTTTGCCTCATAAGAACACAAGACAAATTTTCACTTCACCTACATGCCCAATACCCGATAAGTATCAAAACCCATCAAGCCAACAACACCTAAGTACACCATTCACATCAAATTACTTCTAAAGCGCCAACATTCAAATAAATTCGACAGATAAACAACCAAATAAAACGTTTACATTACTACCGAGATTAGTGTTGTGATAAAAGAACTCCCTCGTTTTAAAAAAAAACCTACAAATCGTCAAATAGGTATTCTCGGGACGTCTTAAAACGATTATGGCGCGGTGTTCGGAGGTGCTAAGGGGAATGCTACACGTAAACCGCATTAGATATGTTAAATCCGGGCCCGTTGGGCGGTAAGGGGGTGTCATGGTGATATTTTTATTCGTATCGCTTACTTTCGTGATTATTGTCGGGCGCCATTTGCATTACACTTCAAGTGTGTGGATTGAGTGGTTTTGATATTTTAGAATAAAATTATGTTTGAACTAGAATATAGTCATGTTGTAGTGCAATGCATCTTAAAGTTCTATCTCATCATGTTTTTTTTTAAATTTCATAGACACTTATCATTAATCAAGAATACAATAATTCTATTCGTTTATGCCAATGTTTCAATTTGATAAAATAAATTTTATAAATATATAACAATTGGAAAAAAAGCATGCAAAAATTATGTTTTGTACTATTTCTATATTTATCGTGTAATATGAGAAGTTCGATGCGGTTCACGGATAGCTAATGCCAACAAAACATATTAAATATACAGTCTGTTCTTTTTTACTCAGTAAGATATAAGAAAATTAATGAACTTAAAAACTTCTCATAAAAATTAAGCATTTTTTTATCTAGTGTAGATTTGACAGATAAAAATATTATTATTTTATATCTTACTAGATTCCCAGCACACGTTGTCCTACCCTGAAAAAATAAAAATTTAGGACCTGATTCTAACGCCACCTACCGGTTCCAATTGTGAACCTAAGCTATCCAGGGACCCAACCATACACACAAAATAAATCTCTAGTTACGCGCGTACATACATTTTTACAATTCATTTTTATATATGTACATTATAAATCACTATTTGTCTTTCTGCAACAGAAGAATCTGAATCGGAAATCTGAAAGTTTGCCAAATTACATTTTATTTTACAGTACAAAAATTTAAAGAAAAAAATTGCACAATATTCCTAAGAGCCGTGCCATTACATTTTTAAAGATTGTTTCTCTTGTTTCAGTTAAAATAAACATAAAAACCAGTACCGTAAAATATAGTATAACATTTCATTCGAAATCATCGTATTAAGTGCCAGTAAATAAAAAGTGCCGATTTACTTTACTATTGAAGTATCAATTAAAACAGACATAAAAACACATAACATGCATTGTACTAAATACCATTAAATAAACATCAAGTATCAATTCACTTAGTCCAAACCTACCGGTGACATTTCCATTTTTCCCGCCGTGGGCACATAAAAATCGCGCCGCATAGCCAAGTCAACGAGCCTGTTACGAATGTAGGAAGTGACTTTTTTATTCAGTTTATATTTATACGGAACCCTCCACTGTCAGTCTTCATTGTTAACTTACCACTCTTTTACTTAAGCCACTTACTTTGACGATTTCTTTTCTTATTTTTACTTTTTATTCTAGTTTCTTTATAGATTGTTTTTTCTTGCTTAGTGGCGCGTTCTCAGTGAAACATAACTTTAATTATTTTCAGTGCGTTCAAATTATTATAATCTTCACGTTGCATTACTTAACTTTAATAACAGCCCGTAAATGTCTCAATTCTGAGCTCGGATCTCCCATTTATTAACACACGGAAGGTCAATTATACCCCTCAGGCTTGTCCAAAGCGAGTTTGACATATACATACATATATAAATTTCGACACGACGCGAATGCACTAACCACTAAGCTACCATGGACCACCTTAAAGCTTTACATATTCGAATATACATCAAATGTATTAGATAACATTATAAATACAAAGGCACCTTTCCACTCCCCTTTTAAAGTCACCATTTGTGTTTTTACAAATCTACAAGCAAGATATTCACAGTTGAGTTGGCGATTCGTTCACAACCGCCTTACCCCTTTGTACACTAGCAGATAAATGTTGTTGCGTCTGTCTTTAATATATTTAAATCAAAGTTACGCTTGACATTGCTTAAATGCGCGAGGCTAGGAAATTATATATGAAACAAGAAAAAAAAATGGATAAACACATTGTTATCGTAGACAGAGAAACCTTGTCTACGATTGTTATAGTTATCGCCTGATTTTATTGTTTCAGTAACACTTGGTAGAAACGACACATATTAGTTAATGGACTTGCTAAAGGAGTAAATTTAAAAAAGGACAAAAATTGTGAAACGAATTAACATAATTTTCTACAATATAGCCAGGAGTTTTATTACCAAAAGATGATGTAAATAACATCTA
The DNA here is from genome assembly GCA_012273795.1 of Dendrolimus punctatus. Taxonomy (NCBI): domain Eukaryota; kingdom Metazoa; phylum Arthropoda; class Insecta; order Lepidoptera; family Lasiocampidae; genus Dendrolimus; species Dendrolimus punctatus. Next base: position 18,868,743 of record CM022541.1, read on the forward strand.
TATGTAATTTTTATGCTGGGACTACATCTGCGTTAGTGTTACAGATTTAAACTGTGGCCGAATGCGTCTTGTTTAAAGCGTTTAAAAATAACGACATTCACGCATAACCACATTAGTGTATATACATACGTTATCTGTCAATATTTAACGTTATTAAATCTCAAATAACGCATTAAACCTATAGCTTTATCTACGTTAAACGGCCTAAATCTTCAACATTATCCCAGATGAAGCCTTTTTATTTTGATGAAGTTATTTTTTTTAATAAATGTCATCTAAACAAGTATTCTTGTCTTGACTAATATTTCCGCGTTTGTACAGAAAATTTTAACCATTTTTTATTAGGTAAATGTGACTTTTATTTACACCTATTCGAAGTTTTAATTTATGGTGGGTTCCTATACCTTACAAGTCGTTTATTTGCCTTACTGTTTAAAATTTGTCATAAGTAAGTGAATGAATAGTAAGACATAGGAACCGACCATCAATCTACCAAAACCCTAAAATCGGGCTGTGATCGAAATCAATACAGATCAGAAAAGACAAGGCAAAAAGCGGCCGTTATCGCAGAATCGTATGACGAACATGACAAGTATCAAAATATAACGGAACCTTATGCAATGCCTTAGAAATTGCTAGTCTATATTAATATTATAAAACAGGTAAGATTTGTATTTTTATATGTTTGTAACGAATAAACTCAACAGCTACTGGACCGATTTCAAAAATTCTTTCACCATTAAATGCTTATCCCTGAGTAACATAGTCTATATCTAATTTAAATAATCGATTTATATTTTTTTTAAACAGAATGTTTGCCGGGACCATTATTACACATGTTTCGACTCCACTCTTAAATTGCGACACAACTTAATTTCACTAAACGATTCTCCAAAGGCCCCGGCTTTAGGTCCTCTAGTCTTGGTCTGGTGTTAATTTGCTCGAATATACTAAAACTTGGAAATATTTATACCTAATATGTAGGTACTGAATAAATCCACAAACAGTACGAAGCCATATTAAGAAAGTAAAAGTAGACTACTTCCATAAATTAGTAATAAAACTTTTCCAATTTATAACTAAATCGTCGAAGTCATAAAGATTTGTCTTACACCTCAAACATTGTACTCTTTTGTCGCAGGTGTGAATAATTATCCACAAGAACACCAAAAGGGTTGTTTTATGGAATTCAAAGAGAAATAACTCCAAGTCATAACCTTAATACTCAGGCAATAAGAACTAAATTCCTTAATAAAAACCATCAATAACTTTGCTTGTAAAAGTTCACCAGGGTTTCTTGAACTGTGATATCTTTTTTACTTACCCCTCTGGTACCAACTGTCAAGGTTTATAAGAGAGGGGGGGAGTTCAAAATAAAATTGCCATGTTTTATTGCGCTCTTAGTAGAAATCTCAAGTTAATGAGTGGAAGTGATGGTGCCCGCAATAATTATATCGCGATTTATGCAGATCATCCTGGTTTGTTAGCTCCAGGAATGTTACTTCACTTTTAATAAAGCGAGATGGATTTTAATTTACGAGTAAAGATAGGAACAATTCGTGATACCACTCCTAATAATTGGAACTAGTGGTCGCCCGTGGTCGAAATTCGACCCTAATAAGTAATGTCTAAGAATATATACTTCTACAATCACAGATTTCGCCAAGGCTTATATACTGTTAATTTGACTTGAATAATAAACAAAATAGTATATATGCGTGTGTGAGTGTGTCAAATAGTGTAATATTTTCTTAGTAATTTAATGTATGTATGTAATTATGTATGCATAATTTAAAAAAAAAATATGACTGATGAATATATTATATATGTATATTAAATTGAAATACTGAAAATTAAATGATAACTTATCAAACTCTAATTACTATTAGTGTCCTTTTTCCCAGATTTCAACAAGTTATTAGTCCAGTATTCAAATGCAATTGAAGAACGAAGTTATGGTTACATATTCGTAAAATAGGATATTTTAAGACTGTTTTAAATTCTGAACAATTACACAAAGAACATAATTTAATTAAGTTAGGGTACTCTGAAAAATGTCCTTATGTTTTTCCCTACTTACCGTTCGTGAACATGGCCACAATGATTTCTGTGTTTTTAAATATTATAACAGCGCGATCAGACATAATAATTGTAGAGTCAGTCGTCGCTCACTCGTCGACCGTACGGTTTTGTCGAAGAGTGTTGCATTCCGGCAAAATTGAAGATTATCCATCGTCGTGAGCGTTTTGGTTCAAAATATTTCTCAGTACTGTTTATGAGCTTTTGATGTAGGTAACATGTTTTTTTTATAAAATGTAGGTCAGTAGATTCCGTTTAAAGGACTATTTTTCAATATTTATTCTAAAAATTGCATAATCTTACTAAATACTGAAATTTTCCAATACATACATACATAACTTCACGCCAGGTCCCTTGCGGGGTAAGCACGAACAACAGAGCGCCACACACGCCCAAATTTTCCAATAATTATTAGAAATTCTAACCACCATTTACCAAATTACCATTTTTACCGTTGATATTAATAAAATGTAATGAGTTCATTTGAATGGTAATAAGAAATTATTATATTAATTACTATTATATATGGTTCATGAGGGTATGCAATTCAGATTACCTGATCAAATGTTTTAAGTTCGATTATCGGAAGATAAAAGTAATTAATCCACAAGATTTGTTCCAATTAAATTCTGTTAATGACAATTGTCAACGAGTATTTTCATCTTTGTGTTTTGTGATTACGACCACTGGAAAGTGGCCGAAACGTCGGAATAAATAAAATCAAATAAATTTAAGGGAATATCATTACCATTTTGCCAAAAAATATATTTTTCTACAATGTCTACATTAACAGCTTTATCGCTGGCCAATTAAAATATATGGAAATACAACATAAGAAACTACCTTAAAAATCCATAAAGAACAGTTTTTAAACACATTTTTGTAGTGTTCTTTGAAATGGCCAAATATGCACATATTCAAAAATTTGTATGGAGTACGACTGCTAAAATTATGATTTATTGTCATTTGAAATGAAACACGTTGTATATTGATAACAATGCTGATGTTAGATAAAGACATTCCTAGAAACCTTAATAGTGATAGTATATTATAATATCGATTAGAAGTAGTAGTAAGTAGGTAATTGATATTGAATGTTTTTATCTAAGAATATTGGATCTGTTTTAAAAATCTCAATTGTTCAGTAAAATGTGCCCTTTGAGCAGCCACAAGAACTCCCTCGTTTGATATGAAAGAACTGCTTTGATTTTAATAACTACATTGGTTATTTGACGAATGTTTAATATATTTTTATTCGACCATAAAACTCCTTTTAAAAAAACCTTTTTGACGTTCAAATATAACAACTATTTAAATTATTCAAATATAACACAGCAAATTGCAGCAAAAGAAAACAAATTACTAATTTGCTACCTTAGAAATGTCAAAGAGATATAAAACAGACAGTGCTGGTTTTAATATAGTTTACGCCCTTTGCGGCCCGTCGTCTTCAAAGGTCGTGGCCCTTAGCCAAATGTCGCGCCCTTTGCGCTCTGCTGGTCCCATAGGAATACCATAAGCACCACGCGTTTACTCCCACATTGTGAAAGCCACGCATACAATTTACGATTTATACGGTAGTTTCAAACAAGTACATATTTATTGGCTTAAAATGGAAACAAAATATAGCTTACCAGATAATCATCTGTGGTGGCCATCAGACAAGGCTGTATGGGATTAAGCTCCTTTTCCTTCCACTGTGACAAATAAAAAGCACAACATATTATCTATGGTTGTTGTTTTGGCGGAAAATTGATGGTAAATAGGTATTGAATGTTATTAATAATATTTTGGCTTGTCATTACAGTTATATAATTTATTTTCATTTTGCTATATATTTTCATCATCAAGTTCGCTAATCGTTTGGTTCAGTAAACTCAGAGGCTGTGGCTTCGACTTTTGATAGTGTAATTTCTTATAGCCTTTACCTATATCTCACTATTCATTCACTTACCTTACCATCGGTTGAATTTTGACATTACTTGCATGGAGTTTTTGTCAAATTTTAACCGATTGGAAGGCAAATGGACGGTCAGTAACATATAAGAACCACGCCTTAAACAATCTATAGTTTTGTTTGGATATCACCGACTTCAGTCAACACACAGATGTATTATTAACTTGAGCTTGATAATACATAAATAAAATGTTTTCGTTTGTTTACCGAGTCTATATAATATAATATAATAAATGTGTGTATGGTTCAAGTTTGTATAATGCGTTTAAAAATGTGAAAAAAAGTAGGGGGGGCTAATTCGGACCAACAGTTTCCGAAAATGCAATTTTTAGAATTTTTTTCTGTCTGTCTGTCTGTCTTTTAGAGCAGTGTTTTTTCAACGCGTGGGTCGCGACACCCTAGGGGGTCGCGAAGCCTCCTTAGGGGGGTCGCGAAGCTTCTATAGCGGAGTTGCGAAAGGTTGGGAAAGCTACTGCAGTAAAGTCTGCAACATCCGTAGATTCATCAAATTGCAAGGACACAATAGTACGTTCTTTTATTTTTTCTATGACTTGATCACGAACATCGGTCACCATATCGCTTATCCTGCGTTGAATGGTACTGTCAGACAGAGGTGTACTTTTGAGTTTTTCGACCTCTTGTTTGCCACCATATCTAAAGCCGCTGGTAAAATCAAACTTTCGGCAATAGTATTAGGTTTTTGGCGACGCATTCCATGTAAGAAAAAAAGAGATTTACGTACTTAATTATGTATTTAATCGAACCCTAATTATGAAAATTAATAAATATGTTGGATTAAAAAATTGTTACAAAATAAAATACATGACAAATAAACAATATTTTAAAAAATACGCTTTCATTGAAAATCCAACTAAAAAATAGAAAATTAAATTTAATAAATTTGAATTAATAATAGTGAAAGAAAAAAACGATTTTATTACACCATTTTTAATTCAAATTTATTAAAATTCATTTTCTACTTTTTAGTTGGATTTTCTATAAAAGCGTATTTTTTTAGTATTTTTTAAAACTATTATTTATTTTTCATTTTTTAGTTGACTTTTAAGAAGGTTTTTAAATACAAGCTTTTGAGATCCTGCATATCATGTAGCAGCAGAGTGTTAGCTAAGTACAAGTAAAACGAACCCAAACACGACGGGTCTATCTTGTTTAGTACAGGATTGGCCACCTTCCGACTCCATCATTAGATCAGCTCCATGGTACCATATTATTGCATTGTCATGCGATATACACATACGTGCAAAATTTAACCTCAATCGGAAAGCGGGATGTCGATCAAATTTAACTTGAAAGATTCCGTTACATACTAACATACGTATGAAGGTAATAAAAGCGTATTAAAAAGCAACGGGTAGGGGGGTCGCGAAATATTTCTTCATACTAAAGGGGTCGCGTCATGAAAAAGGTTGAAAAACACTGTTTTAGAGCATCGCGTGAATACTACGGATCGAATTTAAATGGAACTCGACACAGAGCTAGCTCATATCTCGGGGCGTAACTTAAGATACTATTTATCCCGATTATTTATCGGTTTCGTCTGTGGTGAGGTATTTGGTTAATATTTTTTTTAATTAATAAAAGTTCACGAGCATTTTATACCACAACAATTGTTATTATGTCTCACGCAATTTTGAAAATGGAACGTGTGTAATTCGAAATTTAAACTGTCCGATGCCGGTCCCCTACTTCGATGACGTATGGCACCCACGAGGGTGATCAACCCGGTAGAAGTTGGCAAATTTAAAATTACGTATGAAAGGTTATTTTTAACCCTTATTGTCATTATTTTAAAGACTATAATTACTAAAATGACTGTCTCTAATAAGTTTGTGATAAAGTTACATGACGAATCTCTTTGCTGTCAAGGAGCTATGTAATTATTAATGTTTGCAGTTGCAAACACGTTGAACTTAAATAGTATTACTTATATGAAGGTATACATTTGTTTTGAACTAATTTTACCAGTGACATATTATATTTCATTACTTTAAAAAAAAACAAATTCAGCAAGTGTATGTATAAGTTTTTGAAATATGAAGTGGACATTTCTAACTTTCATTCCTTTATGCACACACGTGGAGCGTGTCTGCTTGCATATTTATGAGAACGACTATGGGATGTGTTCGATTCTACAAAAATTTAACAGTTTGTACAGGTTCAAAATATGAGCGAAGCCACAAGAAAGACTCGATCGCCATAATTTACTACTTCGATGCAATTACAAAGAGATGTGCAATAATTATAATTAGTGCCGGTAATTGGATGGGTCGTGGTCCGCGCTTGTTTGGGGGTCGTAATCCAATAAAATGCGTATGATGGATCGCACCCGCATTTCCATCGCGTGATATTCAAGTAATAGAGGTCAATGAATTCTTTATTTTTTTTAAACTTACTCTTTATCTACTGTTGCTTTTGATAACTGTTGCCTACGGTAGATTGTATCTAGAAACATTGTATGTTTCTTTGACAAACATTGTTTACTGAGACTATAATTTGTCTTTAAAAAGTTTTTATGTATGTATACGAATGTTATAAATATATATAACACTTGCTGCACCCGCAGTTTCGCCCGCGTGGTGATGGAAAATCGTTTTATGCGTCGTTATAGCCTATGAGTTATTCTGATGTGTAGGCTATATTACTGTAAAATTTCATCAAAACCCATTCAGTAGTTTTTGCGTGAAAGAGTAACAAACATACATCCATCCTTACAAACTTTCGCGTTTATAATATTTATAGAGATGAATATCTGTATTGTTTTTTGTTACTAATATATCCTATATAGGGGAGGCATTGTGTTAATAAATAAATTACATTTATATGAAAGCTTATAATAAACAAATCGTGTTAGCGTAATGGTTAGCGCACGCGCCCCTGAATCGAAGGGTGCGGGTTCGATCCTGACCGGAAACCATGCACCTCTTAGTCTTAGTTAGGTAGTCTTAGTTTTCTGATCTAATGTGCATATTGTTACAATTACCACGTGCTGAAACGGTGAAGGAAAACATTGTGATGCAACCTGCACATCGAGATAACCGATGTGTCAAACCTGCCAAGCCGCCTTGGACAAGCGTGGCGGGTATACTGTCCGTTCCCCTATAATGGGAGGCCCGAGCCCAGCAGTGGGACATTTATGGGCTGACATTATTATTATTATAATAAACTCTTATAGCGGTCTTGCTTTTGTACAAAAACATTGTAAAGCGTAAAGTATCCAGTAATTGGCGAAAAACATATTAAACAGGGTTTATTGTCTATTTTATAATTGGTGTAATCTGTTGCATGTGTAATAAATAAATAAATAAAAAGTAAAGGCTTTAGACCATCTCAGAGTATAGGATAAATTAGAAGTTAGACTCTGTCAAGAGTCTCGCAGATAGGGCGCTAAAATTGTACAACGTAATTTTAGAAAAATAAAATAACTTTAGAGTCTTTAGAAAGATTCCGATTTAATAATATAATATTACTAATTCTTTACATGTAAAATTCTTATGTTCGTTTTATATATTACTTTTTTTATATAGAATAGATTCGCGTTTGACTGCCATTGCGCCTGATGTCAGATGGAATGCAGTGGAGCACGCTTACTTAGAAGATACCTGTTAACGCGAGACGTGAAGGCACCTTGATTGTATTTTTCAGTAAAAACAAGAAGAACTGTTCACTCTTCAGCGCTTCAGCACGTCATTGAACTCCTCATAAGCGGTTGGACCAATTTTGATTACATTTTCTGTGCGTGTTCAAGTGGATCCCAGGATATTTGGAGCCGATGGGTGGTGCTGCCACTGGGTTCTAATTTTTTTTTTGGGCAGGACAACGTCTACTGGGACCGCTAGTAGAATAATAATATAATGTCACATCTATGAATGAATATGCTTTATTGTGTTTTAAAGTGACAGTTAACAAACATAAAGTTTTACAATACAATAGGCGGTCTTATCGCTATAAGCGATATCTTCCAGTAAACCTTTGGATGGTAAAAGATTTTTTTAACAATAATAATATTCGGCAGACAAACACATACTAATACGATATATGAAAATAAAATATTATAAAATATACTTAAATAAATAAATATAAAACTAGAAAAAGATGACAATAACTGCTGCTGCTTCTTTAAAGCTTGTGTTGTGTTGTGTTCCGGCATTAGTGACCAGGTTCCAGGCTCCCTAAAGAGAGCAGCAGCGCATTCGTAGCACCTTTGGTGTTGCAAATGTCCATAGGCGATGGTAACCGCTGTCCATCAAGTGGGCCGTCTGCCTGTCTCCTGATCTCATGCAATAAAAAAAAAAAAAAAAAAGCTATTTAGCCCTTCACAAGTGTATTAAAAATAGGCATTTATGTACATTAAAACACTGGATTAAAACAATATAACAACGTGCATGGGCTTTTTTGCTACGGGTTTTTTCATAACACGCTTTATCTTCTAGCTGTCAAATTTCAAAATTCGTACATTTTTTTATCAAATCCATAGAGCAGTTCCGTGACAGTTTTTCCGATAAAAGCTCACTGATAGAATAAATTGCGTAATATTTGCACGTATGTGCTATAGAGGATGTTCGTGTGTGTGGCCTATTGTGCAGCCTTCACGAGACACTAAAGGGGTTTTCGAGTGCGCTTTTCAATTTGACTCAACCCAGCCGAACAGTGAACACCATAGAGTTGAAAACATTATAATAAAAAGTTTAAATAACAACGAACAGATTACCTAACTGTTTCCATATAATTTACTAGCTTTTGCTCGTGACTTCGTCCACGTGGAACAGTTAAAAAAAACTCCCGATTTTTAAACATTATTCATTGGTGCTCCGCTCCTATTGGTCTTAGCGTGATAATATGTATATAGCGTTTCTTGATAAATGGGCTATCTAACACTGAAAGAATTTCTCAATCAGACCAGTAGTTCCTGAGGTTAGCGCGTTCAAGCTAACAAACAAACAAACTCTTCAGCTTTATGTATTAGTATAGACATTTAATGTCCTCGTGTTCTGGCATTATATTTAATGTCCTGGCGCAATATCCTTGGAAACACAATATTTTAAATTAATATTTTATTTTTAAAATTTTGGAAAGTTTTTTTACCATAGGTCATAAATCATAAGATATGAAACAATTGAGAATTCTTCACAGACAGAAAATATGACATGTAAATAAATGACTTTTTCTAATCTGTATGTAAGTACTCTATTTGGGCCTGCCTGTATTTTCAGAATTAATAATAATTCACAAGTATATTTATTTATAATTAGGCCGATAAGAAATGAGATTCATTTATTGGAGATACATTAATTACAACATAATGTAAAATGCAACTGTCCAAAATAGGACACTAGAGTAGCTTACCTGCCTATTCGTAGGATCTGACAATTTTAGTATTTGATGTGGTAAGATTTAGATGGATCTTTAATTTACCATTTGCCGTAAATATATTTTCAAAGTCATACATTTTCTCTGCTTGGTATATATCTACTGTAGGTATTTACCATCAAGCCATGTATCTTCCCGTTAGCCTAATAGGAAATAAAAATAAACAATCTAAAGTAAGTCCATAGTTTTCTCTCTTCTCAACCAAATCAAGTTCGTAATAGTGAAACTTTTTTCACAATGGTCCGTTCAAAACCTCGTGCCGCGAACAAAGTGCACAGGAAATGAAATGGAGCATATGTCGATGCGGTCGATGTAATCGGCAACAAAACTATTATCGAGAAAAACTCTTCTCGTTTCCGAACGGAACACGGCGAGTCACACGTGATGGAATTAGAGAAAAAAATAGATTTAAAAATAGAACGAAACGCGCCTATGTGCTTCTTCGAATTTTGCACACTACTGATTGAATTGAAATTGAAATCTTAAAAGAGCTAAAACAGTTATCATACAGTTAATTCCTGTCATTCAAGTAAAATTACTTAAAGTGATCCATATAAACATATATTTTAATAATTCAATGTCATTTAATAGATCCATCCTTTCAATTGTATGCCTATTAACCTAATTGATTCAATTTGGTTGATCTGTTCATTATCAGCATAACACAACTGTATTGATTCATTGATTAATATGAGTACATAGACTCAATGTGAGTTGATCAACCTCAGTAGTGTTATGCTAAAGACAGAACTGAAAGGTCATGACGGTGTTCAATGAATGAATCTCACTGTTGGATTCTTTCAAATTGAAGGACAGAAATGAACCGTCTGACATCGGCTTAATGATATCTAGTAATTTAGGATCTGTATGTTTTACTGTACGATTGTTATCTCCTAGAACTCCATAACAAAAATTTATTTTAATTTTTCGTCGTTCGAGTTCAGCAGACAGGCAGACAGCCCATGTAATGGAAAGCGGTTTAACCATCGCCTATCGACATTTGTAACGACAAAGGTGCTATAAATGTGCTACCGCTCTCTAAAGAAAGACTGGAACCTGGCGACTAATGTCGGAATACAAATCCAGCTTGTTATGGCGGCATAGTCTAGACTAAGGGTGGCAGCTCTATCTAGGCGAGCAAATACCCTGCCTGGCTGCGGGTCATTTTGTCGCCTCTTACGACAGGCTGTTTCTTCGTTCCTACATGCATGGGTGAAGAATTGTACGTTTCCTCGCAAAATAAAAACAAAACAAGAAAAGTTTAATTGTCCAGAACATGACTAATTTAAATGTTTACAAATGAGCCTTGGGGCCAACCGTGCCGGTAAGTTTAATGAGAAATAATATGAAAAATTAAAACCGCGTCGCGTCGTCGGCATGTCGCAAGATGAAAAATTAAAAAACTCCCGCCGGAAACGGAAACCCGCCATATTTCGTTGAGAAAACGCAACCGCCTTAATTACTTAGTTTAAAAAACAAACCGACGAATTTATGAGTTTTAATGCAATTATATAAAGGCAAAAACTTACTAAAATATGTTGATATTGTGAAATATGAGCAGTGTTTTCTTCTGTCCATACATTTGTTTTTTCCAGATAATTATTTTATTATTTTCTTTCATCTTATATAGGTAATATGGGAGGAGATCTATTGATAAACCCTTGTTGCTGGGCTCGTAAGTTCTAATTTCAGGCGGCTTGCTGGGTTTCACACATCAATTTTCAGATGTTCTCAAGACATTTTCCTTCATAATTAATACGTGGTTATTGCATATGCAAATTAGAGTACACAAACATCATAGCTAAGCACTTTCTATAGCAGGGATTTTCCAGCCTTCGGGCCCATACTTAAACTTAGTGGAGAGACCACTTCTGTGAATTTCGAGGCTCAAAACCGTCCATTACATAATTCACATTAGTATTTGTTACAAGTTTTACAATCTTAGTGGAATTCATTTCAATTATTTACTAATTATATTTTAAGCTATATTTTTGCGTATTATCATCATTATGCTTTACTTAGTAAGAAAATAAAACCGCGTTATTATCAGTACTTTTTTAACTAATGACATCAACAATAAGCCGTCATCTGTCGCGAGACGGATTGAGCCTGTGGCCGTTAAAAACCCTGGCTTTATAGAAATTAAACTTATGTCATCAGAATAAGACACGGATGCCTTATCCACTGAAACACCGCCGTTTATGCAAGGGTCTTACACTGACATAACTGTCCGTTTTACATACTATTAGTTCTGCTTCAACCAATTAATGTCCACTCCTGGGTAGGTCCCACGTAGGTCTCCCCAAGTCAGCGCTACATATCCCAGTCTACCGCCTTCATCCAGGCAATACCTGCGATCTTACGCAGCTCGTCGCTCCACCGGGCTGGAGGGCATCCTAGGTTACACCTACCGAGACGCGGTCTCCACTCTAGTATACGTTTGCTCCATCACCAATCGGTCCTGCGATAGACGTGACCACTGCCACTTCAACTTGCTGTTTCGGTTACTTTGATTCTGTTATAGATATCCTCATTTCTGATTCTATCCTTAAGAGAACACCCAATATAGGTCGCTCCCTAGCCCACTGAGTGACTTTTAATTGTCGACCAGCACCATCATCAGTGTCCACGTCTCGGTACCGTACGTCATAATTGGACCAACCGATAGCGGTATAACCATCACGAACAAACCGGCTCGGCTAATCCCCTGATCGGAGGCGGGTAGCAGTCCGATTCGAGTCAGCCTGCGGCCACCAACTCACATGCCAAGCATGGTGACTACGGCATTTCCTCGACACGCATCGATACCTAACAATCTTTTATATTTCTATTGTATCCCAACAAGATTGCATTACATAATAGTAGATAAGCACCACAAGAAGCGGTAGACACAGAGAGTGCGTTAAGTGTACCGCATTCGCGCGATAGATGTCGCGAGTGCTCCCGTGACTTCCGGTGAGACAAGACACTACACGCAACCCAGTTACACAATAGGGTTGTCGTTAGCATGTTTCTACTTTTTACTCAGCTTAAACAAACATCTTATCTATTTTATCATCCCATACATATCGAGGGCTTCATAACAAATGGGCGTACAGACAAAATGCAGTTTTACACAAGGGACAAAATTGTGAATAAAACAAAATTGTTGATTGTATAAGGCTGAAATATGGAGTACCTTCTTTTCATGCATAGTTTTTAGTAAACAACAAAAAAATGGCATTTTTGTATATACGCCTATATGTTATGAAGCCCTCGATGTGTATATTATCACATAAATACGAATATATATGTATGTAGCTATGAAATGGGGTTTAAGTAGCCCCGAACGTGTTTTTCTTTAGCTTCACTTGCAGTGAAGCTAAAGAAAACTACTTTCTTTGTGGTGCGAAGAACGCAACTTTAATTTGGTTCAGTGTAGAAAAAAGATGAATATATATCTAAGTCACGCTATTAAGCCCGAGTTCCGTGTTACACCTACCTTGATACGGAGTTACCTTGACCTAGCACCGCACAATACAAAACAAAAATCCATAAAGTATTTTTATGACCTAGATGCGGACAAAACAAATTCACACCTGCATATCTGTAAAAACACATTTAATTACCTTTCGGCATTTGGATTTCTTTTGTTTATTTTGAGTTTAAATTTTTTATTACAAAACAGCCCATTGTTGTTTGTAATCTTTTATGGCAGTCATTAGCCAGGTGTTACGGATTTAAAGTACAAACCGATTCTAGGAAATTCAGTTCATGCGGCCGGACGGACATATTGTATCTGTGCCAGTATAAAGCAATGGCCCGATTTTTAGAACGAATTCTACAAATGCCCCGTACCGCAAGAATGGAAATTACACATAAATCAATGCCTGTGAAAGTGTTGAACCTTGTCATTTATGTAAAATACAGACTCCGAAGTTTCGATTCATATCTGCAACTATACCGAGCATAAATTATTTATAAAGTTATGACAAATATTCTCGTTTATGCTAGTTTTTTTTAAGTGAAACTTCTTTAGAATCGTTGTGATTTGAAAAACTCGATGAAACGCGAAGCGACACTAAATAGAGATTAACACATAAATCTATAGGACTAAGCCTGGAAAGAATGAGATACGGGGTTTACATTATGCAGAACAAAATAGAGAGCCAATAAGACCGATGATTAAACATAGGTCCAATTAGGACCGAAATAAAACTGATAATGTTATTTTTTACTAAAACAGTAAAAACTTTAAGTTAAGACTTAAGAAGTCTATTTTGAATTATGATTATACGGATGTACACTAAAGGAAATATATTTATATTAATAAAGTTTGAGAAGAATTATCTGTATCTATATATATTCTCTGAAGGTTCACACTCCTGCTGCATGTGAACTGCACACACATTTTTTAAAAGTATTTAAAAAGGTGGCTAGTTTGTAAATGCTCGATGTATATATATCTTTAGCTGTTGAGATAGTTAGCATTTAGTGGATGCTAACTAAAGGGAATGTTAAAAGCAAAAATCGGGGAATGAGAACAAAATAAGCTCAGAAATATATTTATTTATCTGGCTTAAAAGCCTAGTTGCCAAGCCATAAATATTAAAAAATAAATTATTTATTATGATTTCAAGAAAATACTCTTAATTATTTTTATTTTCTGTCATTACTGTTTGAATATGTAATTAATAATGTCCTAGTGGATAACGTTGCCATATTATAGCGATTTCATGAGCTATGTTTCATTTATGGTTAAAATAGGTACTGTAGTTAGATAAAATTTAATTAAAGTATTTTTTGCGATTGAGATATATTGTAATTTTTTTCTAAATTTAATATTTGCAGCACAACCCTACAACAAAGACATCATTATTGTAATGGATGTCACGGGCTGCAACTCCACAAGTGCTCTTCAAAGTAGTGTTTCTGCTCATCTCTTTTGATTCTTCAAACTGTGAATTGTGAACCTTATGTCCTTTACATAAGGCTATTAAACGAGCGCTTATAAGTTTGCATTTGTAAAGACTAGATGGTGCGACAATCGCGAGTGCAACACATTAGCGACATCTCTCGGATAGAGTGAGAAAATTACACAGGAATTATAACGTTGAAATGTGACAGAGCTTTTAGGTTTTTGCATTTATGATTTTTGTAACTTTATACCTTTTTACTAATTTCTAAATTATTATGAATATTTATTTAGTAACTAGCTGTGCCTGTGTCGTCGTCCACGTGGAATTTGTTTTCAAAATCCCCGGATTTTGAGACATTTTCATTGGAGCTCCGCTCCTATTTGTCTTACAGTAATATGATATAAAATAGCCTATAGACTTCCTCGATAAATGAGCTATCTAACACTGAAATAATTTTCAAATCAGACCAGTGATTCCTGAGATTAGCGCGTTCAAGCAAACAAACAAACTCATCAGCTTTATATATTAGTATAAATAATTATAAATATCTTCACTAATATATAAAGCTGAAGGGTTTGTTTGTTTGATTGAAGGCGCTAATCTGAGGAACTACTGGTCTGATTTGATAGTCCATTTATCGAGGAAGGCTATCATCACGTTAAGATTAATAGGAGCGGATCACCAATGAAGAATGTTTAAAATCGGGGGTCTTTTTCTTTTGACAATTTCCGCTGCGTGAGCTTCACCTTCTACGTAAACAAAGTCGCGGGTCAAAGCTAGCGTTAGCCCAAAGTAAATATTCCGCGCGAACGAAGTCACTGGCAGAAGCTAATTTACAAATAATATTACAAAAAAAGTAAAAGTTTATTCTTTTGTTATTTTAGATTTTTTGTGTTTGTCTATTTGTTCGGGATTCACATAAAAACTACTGGGCCGATTTGATACAGTTTTCGCTGATCGATAGCAAATTCCCGAATTAAAATCTGCGGTACTTTACATACCGGGAATCCCACGGGAATTTTCTTCGGAGCGGTTTACAGTGGCCCGGTTAAAATAAATACGGACTCTGATGTAGTATTTTCACTGATCAATAGCAATTTTTTGTAATGAAATCTGTGATACTTTGTACTTCGGGACCCTGCGGTATTTTTCCAGTGAGCGGTTTCAAGTTGTTGAGACACGTAAAAATTAGTTTATTCCGTCCAACGTACACGAAGTCGCAGGAAATCCAAGTTGTATTATATTCAACCCGTAAGAGAATATTATCTTTTTAAATATTCTGTCCATTAAAGCTGCATATAATGTTTTGAGATTAGATTAAAGGATTTAAAATTTAATATTAACTTATGAATTTGGAGAATATCGTCTAAATGTGATTATAGTTTTCTTATATTTTTTTATATTTTTTATAATAGACCTTTGCTAGCCCAGCTGACTGGAACAATTCTTAGCATGATAATTCCCGTAAACCAACTTTCTGTTATTTACTATGGTCTGCGTCTCGGGGATCAGCCTCAGAGTGTTCCGTTGTGTATTGTTATTAAGATAAATAAAAAAGGTTAAACCTTTTGAATCTACATTGAAAATGCATGTGGCTTCTTTCGCTGTACTGGCACACCCGTGTAATGACAGCGGCCGGCGTGTCAGAGCTGACTCGCAACTGTTGAAAGTTGAACAGAAAAAGCTTTTAATGTAAGTATTTGAATGTAATGGAGATACTCTTCAGGTAATACTGAAACGAAAAACTTGAAAATATCTAATAATAACGAGTATTACGTATAACACTGAGAATTTGTGAAGACGGGGAAGCACGTTGAAACTGTCATTTATTTAAACTGCGCGTTCCGTTCCGTTCAGTAATTTTGCAGTGTACTTACCATAGCAGTATTGTATGTCTTAGAGTTAGATAGTTCATTAGACTTGTTTTTCAATTGAATAAACAACATTCCTCATCCTCCTATAAACACCTCATTCGGTATGTAGAACATGACGAGACCTTCAACGGCTTATAAATTTTAATGACGGCACGGTATGCTATTATTGAATAACTTGACCAGTTCATTGGTAATTAGCAATCTAAACATTGACAATAAGTTACCAGTTTGCTGATAAGAACATAAATTAGCTTATTAAAAGATGGGTGGTCTGTAGATGATAAAGCAGAGTAAACATAAGGAATTAATTGATTATAACCAGAAACTGTTTAGTATTCAAGGCAACCGCGCTGTTATAACAAAACTACCTATATATTAATCAATTAGTTTTCTCTATCTTCGCTTAAACTCACAAACGAGTTGATCGAATTGACTATTTTTTTTAGTTCGCGCTAATATAGGGGTAGTTTAAAAGAAAAAAATAGGGGAAAACCCAAAAAAATTGAAAATTTTTAACATAGGTATTTATTGTCTTTTGTCTACGACAGAATGGTCTTTCCGTGCGGTTGTATAAAATTATTTTTGAAGTGAACCTTCTTCAGAATCGTTGTGATTTGAGACTCGATGTAACGAAAAAGCGATACTTAAAAGAGATAAACACATAAATCGATAGGACTAAGCCTGCGACAGAATGAGTATGCCGCCATAATAACTTTAGATTGTGTACCGGTATCAGTGGCCAGGTTCCAGTCTCCCTTTAGAAAGCAGCCGCACAATGGTTAATACCTATAACTTAGATTACCAAGGTCCATAGTTGATAGTAGCCACTTTGCATCAGGTGGGCGTCTGCCTCTGTGTTGAACTCATGCATAAAACGGCATTTTTTAAAGTTTATAATATTATAGATTTTACAAAAAGGGTAAAATTTTGCAAAGAGAAAACAAGCTTTATGATCAGACCCCGCACTAGAATTAATGCCTGCCAAAATATAAACGAGTTTTATGATTTTTAAAAGTACCTAAAAATACCAAAAGTACAATAAATTCCATCTATTCCTTTTCTTATTTTTCTTTTCTATTTTTTTTGCTGTTGTATCTCAACTATCTAAACGAACCACATAAGACATGCTTGTTTACAAATTTAAACTTGTTAGAATAGTATATGATGTTAATAAGATTTTTTTCCTCAAAAATAAGTTAAAAACACGTGGTGATAAAAATTGTTTTTGTAACAAAAAGTTAAATGTGTGATAATTATTATTAGAAGCTTTTATTTATTATCACTTTATTGTTACACATACATAGATATTATCACGCCCCTGCTTCCCATGAGGATAGGCAGAAACGATGGATCTTCACTGGAGACGATTCTGACAAACAGGTTTCCCTTCATTTACTTTCATTAACCTCGATTTTGATTTTGATTTTGAATACGCCATTGTTTTTTTTTTATTAAAACAAAGCGTTTAAAGTAAAGTATTTTACATTTCAAATAAATGGGAGAATACCGCAGGGTAACAATCTACATGAATAAAACTGAAATCCCTGTCTGTGACTTTCAAAAACTGCTTTTTATATTATTACGTCTAATCATAAATTATAGTAGTAAGAATGTATGCCCGCCTGTCTGAAAGATTGTCTCGAATAGGCTTGAAAAAGGCTCATCAGTTTTCAATAAAAAAATTACGGTCTTATAGATTATATTGAGTTAGAGTAAGTCTGAAGTTTTCTTTATACTTTTTAAAGAAGTCTTCAAACTTACTTACAAAAAGTCCAAATCTCATGTGAACGAAGTCACGGACATAGCTAACTGTACTGATAGCCTTTATACATATGTATGTACTATATAGATCTCGCATTAGATCCATAAATTAGTCAAACAGGTTTTAAATTCTATTCCAGTTCTAGTGGTATTAGGTGCTTTAGTTTATTTCACTAGAAATCAATGCTAGTGCCTATTCTTAGATTGTCTTGCTTACAAAATAGCTCTAATAAACGCTATGATTATTTAAAATATTTTGTTAGGTTAATCTTAGAAATTACCAAACAGTTTGAAAAACATTTCTTGGTGACGTACCTACAGTTTTTTGATTGCATAGCCTGAGAAGTCTGGGCGTTGAAATATTTTTTTACCTAAAGACATTCGTCTATTCCTTTTTTTAAGACACAAGTGGAAAAATATTCGCTACCAAAGTCGTAAAAACGATGTAATGAAATGTAATTCTGCAAGAATCCTAAAAATCTATGTATATGTAAATATATAAGTAGGTATTAATATTTAAGTAAAACAACATAAGTTAAGCGGTTTTTTATATATATATATTTTAAAATCAATACACACAACAAATCAATCCAGTCACATACAATACATACAAATATAGACTTATTCGCATAAAACCTACTTCTCTTGAACCACCTGTGGCTTATAATCCAGCTCCAAAACCTTACTTAGGCCGTTTACGTACATATCCAAACGCTGGGTCATGTAATAGCATCGGCGATCCTTGATCTGTCTGTTCATGTTCAAATCCAAAACACCAATCAACAAGCCGTCTCTAGTACGAGACAGACCTGGACATCTCACGCCATCAGGCCCACAGAAATAACTAGAACCGTAGAAGAGACCAAGATCTTTATGAGCCGGTTTGCCATCAGCTGATGTAAACTCATTCGGGAATTCTTCGTAACCAACTCTATTAATAGCAGCAGTAAAGTAACAGTTGGTAATAGCAGCATTCCTAGCCTCAATATTCCACATATACTCACTACCAGCTTCAGCTGCGATTGTTGCTGACGGATTGAAAACAATCTCCGCTCCATTATGACCAAACATCATCCAGTTCAAGACGTGGTGACGGCCGAAACAGATATTGACAGCAATTTTACCATAACGAGTAGCGAAGACTGGATGTCCGGTGTTTCCTTCCATGTAATAGTTCGACTCATTGAAGTCTCCAACCCTCGGAATATGATTCTTCCTATGCTTACCGATTACGTTGCCAGTATCGCTGATCACAACCGTTGTATTCCATAATATCTCTGAGTGTTTTTCATCCCTTTCTAAGATAGAAGACACTATAACCATGGCGTATTTGATTGCTAGTTCCCTCAAAAATCGTGTAGTCGGTCCATCTTCGGCAGATTCAGCAAATTCACACCAGGGCTGTTTCTCTCTAGTACAGAAAGCAAACGGCATGTTCCATAATTCTTGGAAACAAATGATATTAACGCCTTCCTGGCCAGCTACATCTATAATCTCTTTATCTTATCGAAGATCGCTTTCTTCTGTTCATTTACAGGACGGTCGGTCGGTGCAGCAATAGAATGTTGAATGATGCCTACCTTGACGAGTCTTGGAGGTCTGGTTTGCTCTTTCTTAGCAGGAAAAGCGTAAGCGGCGATGTCGAAGTCTGCGTCTTTTGCAGCACTTATTGACGATTCCTTTAACTTTAGTTCATTATGATCCTTCCTTCCGTAATAAATTCTGTTGAATTCGTCAAGATCTTTTCCGGTCAAATTGTTGTTGATAATAGCTTCGAGGCTATGGGTTTCGTTGTCCATAATTAAAAATTTAATATGCGATGTGATGTCGAAGAATATTTGCCGCCGACTGTTGTTCTCGAAGGTCTGCAGGCCTTTAAATACATTCGTTGGCTGTTGGTTCAAGTTTAACCTTCGAACTTAATGATAAAATTAAACAATCCATAAGAGAAATAATTCCTTATCTTCTGTTGTGTACATAGGAGATATCCGAACGATGTTTCTTTGACTTCGATGACTTTCGAGAGTCTGGACTATTTTTGGATGATAAATCAAAATTTGTAATCTCAACAAAATTATGTTTGTCTATTCAATTAACAGTTCTACTGAAAAGTTTAGTACTGTTAAGTGTTTGTTTTAGTATGTACTTAAATGACTTATTGACATTGTGGTATTATGTAATTTTGTCTTTTCCGTTTACATTATTAAACTATATCAATGAACTTATTTATATAATTCTAAATACTTAATAGCTTTGTTGTTTTTTTTTTGCAGGAGTTCAGCAGACGGACAGTTTTGATAACTGTTTACATAAAAATATAAATTCATACATAAAATATAAAACCTTTGATTTAGTCAATGGTTTCAAATAACTTATATTTTACTCAACATATTACTACTAGTCACCATTTCAAGTTAGCCTCAAATACAAATTTCAATAAAATCATTAATATTTTACGTATTAGGAAAAAGTATTGAAATAAATCATATTGATTGCCAGGTGGTAGGGCATTTGCCGGACTGGGATGGCTACCACCCCTAGTGTAAAGTATGTCGCCATAACAACCTTGGGTTGTGTTCCGGCATTGGTGACCAGGTCCCAGTCTCCCTTGAGAGAGCAGCACCGCATTTGTAGCACCTTTGGTGTTGCAAATGCGGAACGAAGAAAGAATTTTGGGGGGCTTGTCGTAAAAGGCGACAAAGCAACCCACAGTCATGTGGTGGGACATTTGCCCGTGTTCCAGACTCTTTTAAGAGAGCAGCAGCGCATTTGTAGCGCCTTAGGTGTTGAAAATGTCTATAGGCGATGGTAACCGCTTTACATCATGTGGGCCGTCTGCCTCTCTGCTGAACTCCTGCAATAAAAAAATATAAAAAAGCATACATGATATGATTTAAATTAGAAATTAATGTTCAAACGATTTTAGATTTCACATCGAATAATATGACAAGTACAACAAAACTGTGAGTATTCAATATTTGTCATCAGTACAAGCACACATATGCAGACTTATAACTAAAACATTACGCAATCAACCCGTTCACAGTTTATCATTAGTATGATATAGCTGTAGACATAGCTCGCCTATTTACATACGATTACAAACAAGATGGAAGTTTCTGGTACAAATCTTGACGAAATAATTAAAAACAGGCTCCACCCTCATCAATTAAAAGAGTTTAATAAAATATATTATGGACGAGCAGATCATTGTGAATTAAAAGTGCAACAATCATCTTCGGAAGCAGGTAAAAATAATATATTTCAAATAGCTGCGTATTCTTTTCTAGCGGAAAAAGAAATGAGAGACCCGAGGATTGTAAAAATAGGATTGATACAACATTCAATTGTTTTATCAACTGAAAAGCCGATTGAAGAACAAAGACAAGCTATATTCGATAAAATTGGTAAAATAATAAGCGTAGCAGCTGCAGAAGATGTTAAAATACTATGTTTACAAGAGACATGGTCTATGCCATTCTTTTTATGTACACGCGAAAAAGATAAATGGACAGATTTCACTGAATCAGCTGAACAAGGACCTAGTTTTACTTTTCTTGGTAGCTTAGCTAAAAAATACCAAATGGTTATCATTTCACCGATTATAGAGAACGACGAAGGAACTTGGTGGAATACTGCAGTTGTGATTAACGAAAAAGGAGAATTCATGGGTAAACACCGTAAAAATCATCTTCCCAGTGTTGGAAGTTTTAGTGAAACATCTTATTATTCACCTGGCAACACTGGTCACCCTGTTTTTGATACGAAATACGGTAAAATAGCTGTGAATATTTGCTACGGACGCCATCAAGCACTTAATTGGTTAATGTTTGGACTTAACGGAGCTGAGATTGTTTTTAACCCGGCAGCCACGATTGCAGAATTTGGAGAATCGTTTTGGGGAATAGAAGCACGTAACGCTGCGATAGCGAATGGCTATTTCACTTGCAGCATTAATAGAGTTGGCACGGAAGTATTTACAAAGATTGACAATAGTAAAGTGAAAAGGAGTTACTATGGGTCTACTTACGCTACAGCTCCTAATGGACACAGAACGCTGGGACTATCTAAAGTAAATGATGGATTACTCATCGTCGAAATGGATTTGAATTTATGTCGTCAAGTTAAAGACCAGTGGGGTTTCAACATGACTGCCAGGCTGGATATGTATGCTCAAGAATTAGAACTGTTGTAGGAACAAAATAAACAACCATCGTAGATTGCTCCCCTTCAATATTGTAGAGAATCAGAATAAATATACCTACTAGTAAAATTGTTTCATTTTTTTCTTTTATTCAATACAAAGCAGAGCATGTTTTTATAATGTTTATTGAAATACATATGTCTTTTTGAGCTGTCCCAAGAAGTCTCTATTTAATGTCAGTCAAAGACCTGTAACGTAGCTGAGGTTTCTGTTATGATCGTGCTCCACCTGGGTTAGTGTTAGTGACTGTCGCCAAATGCGTTTTATTTATAGGATTATAAATAACGCCTTTAATGATTAACTACATTGGTGTATTTAAATAAGTTATTAGTCAATGTTTAACGTCATTAATAATGTCACATCACAAATAACGCAGAAAAACGCGTAGCCAAGAGTCTACTATCTGGGTGTCTATCTGGGTGTCACAGCCACAAACACTAACATTATTCCAGGTGTAGCAGGTATATTACTTAAACCTGGCTCTCGGCCCCGGGGCCTATTTGTACTTTTTGATTATCTTTCCACAGTAGAAAACAAAGTCGCTTTCCGCGTTTGTCTGTCTATACATCCGTTAACTCCTCATATGCCACGCAAGCACTAGGATTTTTAAGCGGTTTTCACCATCAAGGAAAGTTTATATTATATACCAGCTTTTACCCGCACCTTCGCTCGCGATGTGTAAAACCTATTTAAGTTTTTCTGTAAGTAAAGTAGAACTACTTTCCTGCGATGTAGCCTAGAAGAAGTAGGTTGTACTTTTAATAAACTTGAATATTCATCGACACTGGCTACATTTGCAAATCGTGTCTAGCCACATTAAAAACATCAATTTCTACCATTGACATTAATAGTTGTTACCGAAAGAGAAATCAAAACTGTCAAATCAGATGAATTGTCATTTTACATTTTCGATATTTCGGTTTTATTGTTTCAGTATTTGTATCAGTTGAAAATAGTAAATAATAGAAATTAAACAAGCAAAATGGTAAGAAATTAGTCAACTATTAATTAAGAAAATCAATTCAGGCTAAATGCCGCATATATTACCCTTGTACTAACTACTGTAACATTACAATGCAAAATCGATATTTTCAAGTTTCTTAGGTTTATTTTAAAATGCAATTCACATAGTAACGCATACTGTCTATAAACAATATTTTCACTATAACTTGTCTTATTTAAGCTCAAAACACATATTCATTTTATAAAAAAAATATGTTTTTTCAGTCGATTTTAGCTTATAATGGTGGTGCAGTTGTCGCTATGAAAGGTCAGGACTGCGTTGCCATCGCCACGGACAAACGTTATGGTATCCAAGCTCAGACTGTGTCTACCAACTTCCCTAAGGTGTACCAGATGGGTCCAACATTGTTTGTTGGCCTGCCTGGTCTTGCTACTGACACACAGACTGTATTTCAGAGACTTAAGTTCAGGTAATTATAAAAAAATAGCATGTTCTCATATATACAAAGGTGCAAACCATATAGTCATTTAACAAGCATGTTCTCATATATACAAAGGTGCAAACCATATATTCATTTAACAATCTCAAAAAAAAACTTGGACACTCCACAGCAATTGTTAACTATGATACCAAGAATAATTAACTCAAAAAATGTATGATTTATCAAATTTTGTATGACATGGTCTGAGGTTATCTTAGCTTAACTTTTGATGCATTTGAAATCTTTATATTATATCAGATCAGGGTTTCCAGGACAATATATAAATGTAAAGTGACTTCTTTGGCTGTTTGTCTTTTACATTGATACAGCTTTATAAGCACAGATGGCAGTCTTACAATTTAAGGTAGTCCCTGATTTGTTCATCTACACATCTATTGCTGTACATTCATCTCCATGCCACACAGCTTCTATTTTGATCACTCAAGCATAGACTATAAATTCCACGTGGCCCATTATAACAGAAAGATTGTTATCCTATATATTATATTAGGATGGCTTCTGTAGTTGAGGAGGTTACGCCAGGTTAGATATGCCAGCTAACTTTTAGCACATATGTGTCTGCGAGTCTCTGCGATGAGAGTGCAGGTCACGTTTGTGCACATGATTGTTAATTGTGTTGTTGTCTCATTCTGTTTATATAGGAGTTCTGAGATGAGATAGTGATAGTGTTAGTCTTGTGGCTTTTTGATATACATCAATAAGTATATTGATAATTGTCTCAAAGGACCGTGCAGTTTAAGCCTTTGTCTGTCAAGTGCGCTGGAATGCAGACTAAGGGTTTGACTTCTGATATGGTACATTTCATAAACAAACTTTCCATTATTAACTATGGTCTGTGTCTGCGGTCAGACCCAGAGTGCTGTGTCTGTATGCTAATTATTATTATTTTTTTATTGCAGGAGTTCAGTAGACAGCTCACTTGACGGGAAGCGGTTACCATCGCCTATGGACATTTGCAGCACCAAAGGTGCTACAAAGGCTCTTCTGCTCTTTTAGAGGGACTGGAACCTGGAACCTTTTGTTCTTTATATATAAAATGACTACATTTTACTGCCTTGAAGATTTGATAATGATTTGTTTATCTTCAAAATTACAGAATGAATCTCTATGAGCTCAAAGAAAACAGAACAATGAAACCCAAGACATTTGCAGCAATGTTATCAAATTTGTTGTATGAGAAGCGTTTTGGCCATACTTCATTGAGCCAGTTATTGCGGGATTGGATCCCTATGACAACCAGCCTTATGTGTGCAATATGGACTTGGTGAGTGATTTAATCTAGAATGTTTTCTAAATTGTTTCCCACATGCATAAAAGTTGAATCATTAAAATGATAGATCTTTACTGAACAAAGCAAAAAGTAGGAATAAATACACAATTTGGAAAATGGAATAATGACATGACAGTCTATATTTTTACAGCTCAAAAACAAAAATACTTTATTTTCTTCAAAATGTGGTGGCAACCGTAGTTGACATGGACATTTACTACCACACATTAATACTCTCTATTGACATTTTACAGCAATTAATAACATATATTTCATTAATGACATCTTCACTCCATAATCCATTTCACTTGAGTTTATGACTTAGTTAGCTAATTTCTCATGCAAGTGGTACATTTCTAAAAAGCGCCACAATTAACTGATTATGCTCTTATATTTTTATATAAATAAATAGCACTAGACTGTACCAATGTTGTATTATTAAAATATTAAGTTTTATTATAAAATGTTTATTTTACAATGACTCTAGAATAAATAATACCTTTACAGATTGGTTGTCCCAATGAACCAGAAGACTTTGTGGTGTCAGGAACATGTTCAGAACAGTTGTATGGTATGTGTGAAGCTCTGTGGGAGCCCAATTTGAAGCCTGATGAACTATTTGAAACTATTTCACAAGTATGTATAATAAATACATCTAAATTTTTTAACACATCCACACTAATATTAAAAATATGGTAGTAATGTTTGGGTATTTGTTTGTTCCTCTTTTACACATTTGGAAATGAAGCGATTGATTGTTATGGAATTTTTGTATGTGTAGTTTCTATAACAAGTTTAAAAATTGTTTTGACATGACAAAATGGGAGTCTTATGATGATTTCGCTTAAACTTAAATCTTGTCCAAATTAGGATTTCCTTGTGTTTTTCACATTTTAAAAATCTACCAGATTTAATCAAAGTTATCCAACTTTCAACATAATATTAACACCGGAAACATTGAACAAATGATATGATTCGCATGTTTATATAACAATATTAATAGAGAAACTGCTGTTATTTATGTTACAGTGCAGTTCTCGTTAGTCAATTTAGAATATTTTATATTATTTTTTTCCTTCCTGTGATCAGACCAGACAGATCAACCAAAATAAATAAATTTACTTGCACTGGCATTGGACTGAAAGGACAGAAGGGATTTAACAACGTTGAATAATCTCACTTTAATACATCCATAAAAATTTAAAGATATAAATGAAAGCTCAGGCCCACTATTAAGAAAAAAGTGTCATTTTTTTATTTTAGGCTTTAGTGAACGCAGCCGATCGTGACGCGATCTCTGGTTGGGGGGCAGTCGTGTACATCATCGAGAAAGACAAGATCACAGAGAAACATGTCAAGACGAGAATGGATTAGATTATTTTGTATTTACTTGCGGTAACCGGGTGGAGTTTTATTAATAAAATAATTAAATAAATAAAAATATTGTTTGTCTTGGAATCTTATATTAATACATAATGAAATAACTCTTTACCGAAGAACGCTCTTTATTAAGAACGGTTTTTTATGAAACAACTTGACTGAATAACGTTTACATTTGTTTTACTACATAGATCATAATGCAATAATGTGTTAAAAATCTCAACGGTTTAATTAAATATGACTTCAGCGAGCCATAAAAAAAGAAATCCATCGTTTTAATCATTCAAACAATTACTGAAAACTGGGTAGGTAAGGTTAGCTTTAGCCTCTCGCCTTTTTATTCTTAAACTTACATTTACGAATACTTAACAGTGGCTAAAACAACAGACTATGTAAAGCCATAAAATAAAGAAGTAGGTAACGATGACAATAAAAACACAATATCCATAAACTGAATAGTATTTAAAAAATTAAGTTTTTAATTTTTCATACACATTGTTGTCTTTACAAGAGTAAGTAGACTAGATAATTAACATTTCAACCGTGTTTCTTATAATCCGAAGCAGAACACCTACCATTTTTCATAGCAAAGCTTTCGTATCGTGTATATTTTTATTATATTAATATTATACAATAGGTTATTTGTGCCTTAAATCCTGACCATCAATCTTTGAAGCAAAACAATAAACTCTAGAGGATACTATTTGTTTGCATAAAACCGAAATTACACGAGTTCACTTCGTCTTTCCGTTTCGAATAGAAATAGGACAAAAAATAAGCGAACTTAATCGTAAATTTTTTCACTAGCTTCTGCCCGCGGCTTCGTTCGCTTTAATGTTATTCCACGAGAAACGTGAATTTTTCCGGAATAACAAGTAACATATGTGCCAGTGCCGTTTCACCTGATCCGTGGAACCTTTCTGGTGTGATTGAGTAACAAACATCCATCTAAAGTTTCGCACTTATAATATTAAGTATAGATTACTAACCTTTTTAAGCAGTTTCCTATTTTTTTTATTGCATGTGTTCAGCAACAGACAGACGGTTCACCTGATTGAAAGCGGTTACCATCGCCTATGGACATTTGTAACACGAACTCAAGGTTATTATGGCGGCATACTCTAGACCAGGGGTGGTAGCCATCCAGACGGGCAAATGCTCTACCACCTGGCTGTGGATTATTGTTTTCCTGTTTTTAAGTAAATAAAAATGTCACTTATGAAAAAGTTATAATGATCCGGTTCGTTTGATTTTATGTATTTATTGTCCTATATATGCAAATTAAATTAAACAAATGGACAGTCTATATTCGGCTAAGCATATATCGGTTTTGATCTTCTTCAGACGGTCGAGATTTAAAGCAGGGACGCGCCGACACCGTCACCATTTTAACAGTAGAATTAGAAATAAAACTTAAATAGTAACATAACTACAAAATACAATTTACCAACCTAAACAATGGCAACAGATATATGACATAATTTGAATCATTTCATGACTAACACATTGTTCAGGAATATTATGATCGGGGCTCATTGATTTATTTAAATTGCAAAATTACACTTTGTAAGTATACTTATCTATGCCTGTCAAAACTTCCTATATCTTACTACCGATTCATTTCCCTCACCATTGGTAGAAAATTGACATTACTTTCTGTAGTATGTGTCAAATATTATGTAGTAGTAAAGCTCCACTTACGTTGCATTAGTACATTTTTCAAAATTATGATAAATATGTTCGCATTTGACCACAATCACGTTTAATAAGATAAATGAAGCAGTCATTGATCGAAATGTTATCAATACGAGAAGCAAAAACTTTATGCCCCATTTTAGGAACTTTGCGCGAACGAAGGAGTATGAAATTTTACACCTTCACTACTTTTTCACTACTACAACCTTCATATTTTTTATTTGAGAACCTTCATATTTTTTATTTAAGAACCTTCATATTTTTGTTATGTTAAAATTTATAATTTAAATCCGTTATGGTCGAATTTCGACCACTGGGCGACCACTAGTTTTATTACTGTACAAACGATGACAAGGGTTTGACTCACTACTTAACTAAAGCCAAAATAAATCTGGCTTAAGGCAAATCAATCGATAGTAAGATATAAAACCCTGCATGTATCAACTTGCTCGATGATTCAACTTGGTAGATTGAACCCTAAATACCTGGTGCTTTTCTATGAAACCGTTAAAACTACACCGAGTGGTTAACGAGTATTGTACGATAAATAAGGCTTATTTGTCGTATATAACATCCAATCATACAGAGGCGTGAAAGGCTATTTGTTTTAAGCGTCATTTTGTAACGACATGATGGGTTTCTTGCATCCTAATGTCTCAAACTCCAGGGATTATAATGTACCTGGTTTCCAATTAAAAGCTACAGATTTTTCTTTTTTAAATATATTATGTAGTTTACTAATGAAGTCTTTTATTGGGTCATTTTAACTTCAAACTCCTCTATCGACACAATTTCGCAAATGTCGTTTAAAACAAATAACCTTCGACCCCTCCATGTATTAACCGTATAAATTCGTCTCTCAAATAGGTAATAGTCAAAGCTTCGAGCAATAATGATCTCGCTGTACATGGATTTTTATTTAAAAAAAAACAGTTATTACCCAACCTTTTGCTGTTGAGGAGACGCCAAAAAATTGTCTAAAATTTCTAAAAAAAGTTTTAAGACCAGTTCACATCATCGTTAATTTGGTTTGCACATGAACCATCAAACTAGTTTAAACTCTCCGCGACACACTACAATATGTAATTATATTCCGTTTACCATCATCAACTCATAATGAGCAAAACATTAAATCTAAATAATATAATAATTAAAGTCTAAAAGTAAACAATATCTATCACAAACAAAGACATAATTATATAAGACAAATAAATGAAACAGGAAAAACCAAGTGGAGCAACGAAATACTGATTAATTAGAAAAAAAGCTAGTGATATATTTCAAAATTAATAATTAGATCCATTTAAACAAGACTATTGTTGCAAACCATGTATTTTATTAGTAATTTATCGATACGCCTTAAGACATCTTTCAATGTTTTAAATCATGTCTATATATTTTTTTTACACAACACTTGAATTAGTCAAAAGCTTGCCATCAGCTTACATAAAATCAAATTTGTTAAAGGGCCAAGTTACCAAGCCCGAAATTATCAAAGTAGTAATGATGGCCAAATGTTTTTAGTTGTAGGCGTGACCGGTATTTAGAAAATAATAAAACGATGAACACCCTATTTAAAACATGTATACAAAAACTAAATTATTTTGACTTTGACAGTAACTAACAAGATACAAAAATCCAAAACCCATTATTTTCATTCCCATTTATCATAATTGATAAAATATTAAGCTATGCAACTATTTGTCTGGATCGTGTTGGTAAATTTAAAGGCGTATCATAGACAATATTTTTTTAATATTTCAATAGAATAACCTTTTATAAAAGAGGTTTTTAGTCAATCACAACGACTATCGAAGTCTTATTATAGTAATAGCAAATAGTAATAATAAATAACAAAATCTTACACCGACTATAATAATTTTTAGAAATATTAATATAAACAGAGAAGTGATAAATAAGTTTGTTGAAAACACTTCGAAACTATCGAACTTCTTGCTTCCCGATACTGAAAGAAAATTATTTCTCGTAATTTTCAAAATATTTTTGGTCCGTGTTCGATTTGAAACTCGATTCAAACCTTCGCGTAGAATTAGTAAAAATTTATTAATAATGCGTTACTCGATAGATACCTTATATGTATATACGAAAACTTTATATTTTGACAGATACATTGGACCTACTTATGCAAAACAGAACCAATCCACAAACATGCCAAAATTGGGTTAAGGATGCAGAAAGCTTTCAAAATAACCCTCTATCGACTCAATAACGAATTATAGCGATCTGACAACATTTACAGAATAAATATTTTTTATCACAAAGTAGCTAACCCACAAAACACCAAGAGTATAATAAACTAACAAGATCCATGACCCATGGTAATACAAAAACCTAAAAGGTTTACTTGAATATGTAGGACAAAATACAATAATCAACAAAAATCTATTCTAAAATATAGACACTTTTTTGTATGCAAAATTTTAATGAAAACCGCTTTTTTTCAGAACTCATTATGTGGGTTGGTTCCATTTCGCATAAGTAGGTCCAATTATGTCAAGCATCGATTCACGAGTGACCATCGCTCATTTAAGCCAAGAAAAGGTAAAAAGTGTATAACACATTGTCCCAACAAGTTGGCAGTACCTACGAATAAATAATAAGTCAGGAAATGTAACTGCGCTCTAAAAATGACCCAACAAAAGTCGTGTCCAAGTAGGCGGTGCTTAAAAGTCGTGTCCACCGCGTCATTAGTCTGACACTGTTCTTGCAAGCGAGGACACGTCATTTTCTATTTATTATTGTGTTGTCAATAATCATGCCAGCGTGTGTTGTGAAGTGGTGCAAGAGCCATACAAGGCTAAAATGTCCAGGGATCACTTTTCACTAGTAAGTAGTAGCAAAATTATAATTATATTTAATAATTTGCAAATATGTTATCAAACCGAGATGGTTAATACTATGCAACATGAAGTCAGTAAATTTTTGATTCTATTTTTCTTGGTGAAATATTGAAAATATACTTTTATTAAAAAATAATATATTTATTTAGATATTTTTATAACGATAATGTATTTTGCATAACTTGTTTTCTTTTAGTTTTCCTGCCGATGCAATTCGGCCAAAAAAGTGGATAGCTGCAGTTAAGTTGGAAAGACAGGAATATGACTGGATGCCTGTGAAAACCAGCAGAGTATGCTCTATTCATTTCGATGAAAAAGATTTTTACAAATCATTAAAAGGTTATACCATGTTACACAAAACTGCAGTACCAGTTTGTACAGTAAGTATTTACTGTTTTATTATTAAAATAATTATGTTTATTATCAAATCTAAAATGAAGCTGTTTTATTACGCAGATGATTTGTTTTAAAGAAACGCCAACATCTTCAAGGGATACTACAGAAAACGAAAACATCACAAATGAAAGATTACAGTCGGTATGTAATGTCGATTCGGCTTTTTAGACTTGTGAGAATTACAATAGCATTGAAAAAATGAGTTCATTGTTTAATCGAATTAAAGCACGTTTAAATTTTCAGGTTGATGAAAGTTCACTTTCTGCAAATTTTAAAGTGTGTGATTTACCTGACCAGATAATTAAAACAAATACTGCAGAAACTCAAGCGCATAAGGCACAAAAACGTAAATTGGTGAGGGTTGACTGTTATTTTTTACACCTAATATTTGGGTTAGATATTTTTATTTTAGCTGTATATACGTAATTATTTTAAATAGACACCGTCTTTCCCAGATTTGTAACTGATCATCAATGTTCTTTTTCAGGAGAATAATATCATCATTGAATATAACGATGGGGTTGAAGAGGAACCAAGAAAAAAAAAATCGAACTTAATCTTGTCAATACTTTTGAAGAAAGAGAATCATGCGTTACGCCGATAAATATACCATCATCAGATATTGAATCTGCCCTGAATACACCTAGAACACACATGTTAAAACATAAACTACGAAAAAAATCTATTTTGGCAGTGAACGACTATCACAGATTAGAAATCTAGAACGCAGAAATAAAAGATTAGTTGTGAAGAATATTTCGCTTAAAAATATTTTATCCCAACTGAAGAAAAATGGATTTGGCAATACTGCAGAAAATGCTGCATTGAATGAATTTTCTGATGATATCGTTTTAGCCCTGCAAAGGAAAAAGTCAAAAGATGGACGAAGTATCATAAAGTTTACACCAGCGATCAAAAAGTTTGCTTTAACACTGAACTATTATTCACCAGCAGGATATAAATATGTTAGACGACAGTTGCTTTCATCTCTTCCTCATCCGTCAACCTTATCTAAATGATATCAAACCATAGATGGAAAGCCAGGCTTTACCGAAGAAGCATTCGCAGCTTTAAAGTTAAAGTACTCTAACAGTGACAAAAGGCTTGCCTGTCTGATTGTTGACGAAATGGGTATAAGGCAACAAAAGATATTCAATGGACAAACTGTAGATGGGCTTGTTACATTCGGGCCATCTGATGAAATGGCTACACAGGTTTATGTGCTAATGCTAGTAGCTCTAAATGATGCATTTAAATTGCCACTTGGCTATTTCTTTGTAAATGGTCTTGCCGCCGAACAAAGGGCTAATATTCTAAAAATGTTTCTTGAGAAATGTCATGGCGTGGGAGCCGAGGTAGTAAGTTTAACCTTTGATGGCTGTGCATCTAATATCGCTACGGCTAAGATGATGGGTTGCAATTTTTAAGACACAAATAACTTAAAAACTTTTTTTGACCATCCATCTACCGGAGACCCAGTAGCTGTGATATTAGACCCATGTCATATGGTGAAACTTGTGCGTAACACATTAGAGGCTAAAAAGACATTAGTAGTTGAAAACAACAATAAAATCGAGTGGGCACATTTGCAGAAACTCAAAAATGTCCAAGATAATATTGGATTGCATTTTGGGAATAAGTTATCAAATCGGCATATAGAGTTCCGAAATAATATCATGAATGTGAAACTAGCGACTCAAACCTCAAGTCAAAGTGTAGCTGATGCGATTAAATTTTGTTCGCAGCAATTAAAAATGCCTGATTTTCAAGACACACATGCAACTGTTACCTTTTTAGAAACGTTTAATAACCTTTTTGATATACTAAATGCAAGATCACTTTCTGGACACGGTTTTAAACGCCCTTTTTCGGTTGAACAAAAAGAAAAACTATACGATGTTTTGGATCTAAGCGTAAAATATATTAAAAATCTCCAAATCAATGTGCAGTCCAAAAAAACTAAAACAGTAAATGGACAAAGAGTAACAGAATATACCAACACCTTACAACCAGTGACCAAAACTCAGTCTAAAACTGGATTTCTAGGTCTCCTTATTTGTATTTCAAGTTTTAAATTACTTTTTGCTCGCTTAGTGGAGGCACAAATATTGAAATTTATTTTACCTTATAAATTTAGCCAAGATCATATTGAATTGTTTTTTGGAGTCATCCGCAACCACGGTCGTTGCAACAATAATCCAAACGCCTGTCAATTTATGGGAATATATATAAAGACTTTAATGAACTTGAACCTCAGCTCTAAATTCACAGGCAACAGCATACCATTGGAGGATATTCCAATACTAAATTGCTCTTCGGTAATCAATAAGACCACTCCTGGCTTTAGATATAGTACAGACACCGCCAGTTACTCTACTACAGCAGGTGAGGGTAAAACAGAAGAAGAAAATTGCATGGTGCTATCAAACATGTTGGACGCTAGCCTTCAATTGCCAGAAACCGTGGAGCAAATTGTAGGCTACATAGCCGGCTTTGTAACCCGAAAATTGCAAGCGAAAATCAACTGTCCAGAATGCATATCATTGCTACCTGCTAATGAAAAACTATTTTCACAAGCTGATTAGTTTGAAAGATTTTGGTGGACTCTCATATCCATCTGTGGTGTTGTATAAAATATGCACACGCACAGAAACACTACTAAGACAAATAATAAAAATACATGATAACGGAAAATAACTTACTCGAGCAAGTAATCTGACAATAATATCTACACAGTGTTTTTCTAAAATAATTGACAAAGAAGATATTCTGCGCTTACTAAAAAACAGTCACCAGACAAATAATGACCATTTCATTTTTTTTATAAAATGTGTAATCGTTGAATATCTCAGAATCCGTCTTCACTACATTGCGAAAAAAGATTCTTTTTTAATGTCTTCTAGGTAAAAACTTAATAAATTAATTATATTTCGAGGGACATAGAGTTTATTACAAAATATATAAATATTATACTGTTTTATTATTAACTTTGTCCGTTCTACTTGTTACATAATATCGTCCACGCTGCTATGACTCTGCTGTCATAGCAGACATTGCAGCAAGCGTATGAACCAATCCCTGCTTGCGTTTTGAATTCAAACCAATCACAAACAATGTCTATTTATGATCTCGGTAGTGATTGGTTTTTGATTCATACGTCATTTTGGTTTCAAGTCGCGGCACTTTTTGTGTGAAATTTGTTCCGAGTTAGACTTCCTGACTTATTATTTATTCGTAGGGCAGTACCACACACATGACCACACCTCTCGAAATT
Organism: Dendrolimus punctatus; assembly: GCA_012273795.1. NCBI lineage: Eukaryota > Metazoa > Arthropoda > Insecta > Lepidoptera > Lasiocampidae > Dendrolimus > Dendrolimus punctatus. The sequence continues at coordinate 18,903,246 of CM022541.1, forward strand.
ACAGCGAAAATTTAGGAAATTATATTTTAAAATCTCTCGAAAACCTTGAGAAAATACTATCAATACTGTATTTGAAGACTGAATTTCAATTAATGGCCGTTTCTTATATCGTACTATCCATTTGTGCCGGTAATGTATGTATGATAGCATGTCGTGGTACAGGCCCTAATATTTAGTATTCACACATTTAATGATAGGATAAAATTGAAAACTTCGTATTATATGTAGTGCTAGAAATCGAACCGCTTTTATTTTTAATTAATGCTCTATGCGAGTTCACAAGTCTTTAAAGGAAGAAATAATAACATTATACAATGTGTAATTTATATTTTTATCTTACGAGTTGATTTTTTTAAATTTGTCTCAAATTGTTTTAAATGTATTTTTCGATAAAAACGTACTTGATATAAATTGTCTATGGCATATAATGTGACAGAATAAGATTTTATATGTCAATACATAACACAATCGCGCCCCTGGCGGAATCTAACAGAAATTTTAATTTTATACCTACTACTGATACTAAGATGTTTTTGACATTTGCCCACTCATGAAAACCTGTAAGTATTGGAAATTTTCGTGATTCATTGTCATAATAAATGAGTATGTCTACAATGAGGCTAGTCGATTACTATTGTCGTCATTAATTTCTTTTGCTTAGAAGATATATTCAGTAATAGTAAATATAATACTTACGAGTTGATCATTAATTAATTAATTCGAAAAAATATATAAGAACTCCCACTGAGTTCTTATATATTTTTTTCCTTTCAAAGACTTATTGGACTCACACCGAACTATTCTTCTATTTTTAATGCTACTGGCTCTATTGTATGACTATTAGACATGTGTCACATCACAACACTATTCTAAGATGTCAAAAACATCATAGTATCGCACTGATAGTAGTGTTGTGCTTATTCGGTCTTCCAAGTGAGTGCTTCTTTCTATACTCTAATTTATTTATTACCTGGATTACGATTGCGAACAACATATTTTATGTTGCAAGCTTGCTCCAAGCTAGTGTTATGTAGTGTAAGGGCTTATTCATAAGTGAGTAGTTGATTCAACTCAATGATGAGTTGACAAGTCATTTATGAATGTAGCACTACCCTCCAAGTTTGTAACATAAGCTCGATTGCAGTTGTCATTTTAATCCAGGTAATTAAAATTCAGAGTGTAGTACAATCCGATCACTGAACTAGTTCACCTTAAGGCTCGATTCACACTATGTCGTTCACGCTTCAAACTCAGTCAGGGTCCGGTCAAATATTCTTAAACAACAAACACAAGTATTCTCACTGTCGTATCATTCTAGTTGCTATCCGATATCGCCCCTTGAAAAAATATTAGACTAAAACAAATCCAACTAGCAGTAGTGTGCACACAGCGAGATTTGGTCTTATCTAAGACCAGAACGAGATTGAACCGTGAACGGCATTATAGTATGAATCCAGTCTTATTAGTACTATTCGGTCATCAGAACTTCAATCTTCTTTGTTAGAAATCGAATCACAGTGCCTAACTGTTCATAATTCATGAACTACCGAAGACTGTTGTATCGTTAACTGGCGCTGAGAACTGACCAGGTGAACATTAGTTCACCTGGTCAGTTCTCAGCGCCAGTACGTTATTAAGACCGTTGAACGTTTGGTAATTTGAACCTCTTTTTACTAGTGTAGGGAACCGGTTCCCAATAGTTCCAAATACATCATTCATGATCAACACAACACTAGCTGCTAGCAAATCTCGAGAACATTACCGACAGGTTTTGCTACTTTTGTCACATAACTTCGTAAGAATAGTGAAGTATAACAACAATTTTATTAATTATCATGTCACTCCAATAATAAAACTTTCAACTTTCAAGGCGACAAATATCAATATGAATTCTAAATATCCATTTATATACTCCTCTTCGACTTTAGAATTCACCAATTAATTTTATTTATAAAGACTCGATATAACCTTATAAAGCGAGATCGTCGACGTCACGCCGATGACGTCACGACTCACGCGCGAAGCGAACGATAAATATACAAGAGAGAAATATTATTAAAAACGACAAACATCATAAAAACCTTTTCCCATAAGTGAGACGGGTTTTCTACAAAAGGAGAGTATTACACGATCACGTGGCTTAGTTTCAACATTAATACATTATGATAGCGGACCAGTCCGCACTAAAAATTGACTTTTTGTTTGAAGACTAAATTGTAATATGCTGCTGCGTAGTTTTTTTCACGTAACAATTTTCTAATCATTTCTATTTCTTAGGCTGGTGTGCACCGACATATAACCTGTGGTTAAAATAAAATAATCGATTAAAATGTATGCATAAACAGCGATTATTTTATTTTAACCGTCGGTTAAATGTTGGTGCACACCAACCTTAGGAATGGATTATTCTTTATTTTAACACGTTACGAAGAGAGGCAACCCATACACATAAACGAGATCGATATAGATAAATGTGGTCGACGTGTGTGAGGACTTATTTTTTATTTTTATTGCAGTTCAGCATACAGGTAGATGGTCCACTTGATGGAAATCGGTTATAAATTTGCTGCTGCTCTCTTAGGCTGGTGTGCACCGACATTTAACCAATGGTTTAAATAAAATAATCGCTAAAATATATGGCTAAACAGTGATTATTTTATTTTAACCACTGGTTAAATGTCGGTGTACACCAGTCTTAAAGGCAACTGAAACCTGGGCACTAACGACGGAACACAGCTCAAGGTTGTGCAGCACTAGTTAGTGGTGGTGGTAGTAGTTAAATAGCGGTTGTTCACAAAACAGCCACAGCTAACTCAACTAATTCACCTACGGGCTATATCAGTGGTTCCCAAAGTGGGCGATAACGCCCCCTTGTGGGGGCGGCAGGCCTAAAAGGGGGCGGTAAGAGACCCAGAAAAAAAATGGGCATTGGCAGTTAACTTCAGACCTCATCGCCGTTGTGTAGTACCTACTGCGCTTAGGTCTCAAGTTAACTCTTGCGGGCTATAGTAAAAGTCTCGTTTAGAATGAATGTTTAATCTTCGCTAAAATAGCTCACAATAGTCAATTAATTAAATTTGTCGTCAAAGTGGTTTTTAAGTAGGTGAAAAAAATGGGGGCGCTAAAAAATAATTTATTCTCAAAGTGGGCGGTATACAATATAAGTTTGGGAACCACTGGGCTATATGGTTGTCAAATAAAGCCGACAAGTTGAAGAAGCATGAAAGTTAGATAAATGCAGTTGAAATGAGAGCTTTGCGAAGTATAGGTAAGGTTAATGTAAGTGATATGATAAGAATCTTGTGAATTGAAAGATGTTATGACAAGAGTTGAAGAAGGAATGTTAAGGTGGTTTGTTCATGTAGAGGCAGCAGTATGACTAGTAAAGTCTTTTTTATTGTAGTATAGGTTCGCGTTTGACCACAATGTTGCCGTATGTGGAACAAAGATGTAGTCTACAATGTAGCACGCTTACCTAGAAAATACCTATTCACACGAGACTTGAAGACACCCAAGTTATAAGTATCGGAAAAGACAGACTCCGGTGCCGGTAGACCGACACGTATTCACCATGATCAAATTGAAGATATTTCGAAGAAAGGTCAAATAATAAGTAGTTTAAATGAGCGTGTATATATGAAAATATTAATCAAAGTATATGAAACGAAGTATTTGAGGATCGTAGCAGGTGGAGATCCATCGTCTCTGCCTACCCCAATGGGAAACAGGCCTGACAATAGATATATTTGTAGTTTTTTTGAACGAGTAATAAACAAATATTCGCTGGATGGGTAAGTTTTTTAAATTTCTGTTAGTTGTCACTAACTATACAGGCATCTCCTTCGCACGTCATCCCAGACAACTTTCTCACCTCTTTTTCTACCAATGTCGACTCTATTTAATTCTCCCTCTACGCTGTTTGTAGAAAACCCTCTCATCCGCTCCCTTTTCTTATATCAATATAACTGTATCACCAACATACTTGTTAATATCATTTCCGTTACATGTATCCAAACCTACGATTTAATACAGTGAATTTTTAAATTATTTGCATTTCTTACATACATAATATAGCGATTTTTAATATAATCGACATACTTACACTTATCGTATCGCGTATAACTTGTCTTTGACAAGAATAACAATATGTAACGTCCAGTTTATTTTGTGAAATTCGACATACAAGTCACACAGTGTAACCTTTTGATGGTTTTTTTTATAATTTTAATTTAGTGGTTTGATTCATGTATGTTTCATATTAATATGGAATAAAAGAAACATTGTTTTAATGTATGTTTTTTTATAAAATATTGTTTTTATACTGCATTTCTCAAAATTTAGAAAATGTCTAATTATATAGCTATTTGAATATTTACAAATACTTTACATGCACTTGTATAATCGTTATTTTCACAAAACAAATTCGTCGTTGCAACGAACCGCTGTGCTTCTTTCGATGTTAATAATATGACGAAAATATGACGTGAAATACAATAAACAAAAATCTCAAAAAAACCCTGTATACTCCAACCAGTAAAACTTTGCAACATAGATTCACAAAAATGAAATAAAGCATATATTAAAACCGGAAATATTTCTAGAAGTTCAAAGATACCTGAAAATATTGCAATACGCTATACGTGGCTTTAAAGAAATGACGTCATAACTTCCAACGCTTTGTACGCAACGTTTGTTTGATTTGACCATCATCGTTGTCCATTTTATTTAAATATTACACAATCTTTTAAAATAACGACTATAACAACAAAAACTGCACAGTGCGTTATCAAGGTTAAACCATTATTGACTCTTGAAGCAAAGTCATGCGAGAAGTTCAACCATAATAAATAAGTGAAAAACGAAACACAGTGTTAGTATCGAGAGAAGCACAGCACTAATATTGTTGGAGTTGTTTAATTCCCCTCGATGGCTTTGGCGACGAACTCGATGAACCGCTTCCCGTACTGTTCGGGGTCGCAGGTTGAAATCCCGTCCACGTTACTGCCGTACTTCACCGTTTTCGCCGCTTTCGCTGCCTGAAATCGTGACGGAAATTCTAAACATGCCGTGTCCATTAAAAAAAACAACTGGAATAGACTTTTTTTGTATTACACCAGTTCACCAGACAGGCAGACGGCCCACTTGATGGGAAGCGGTTACCATCGCCTATGGACATTTGCAACACCAAAGGTGCTACAAATGTGACTGGAACCTGGTCACTAATGCCGGAACACAACTCAAGGTTGTTATGGCGACGACATACTCTAGACTAGACTGATGAAACTGCATTTAACGGCATTAATAATAATATAATAATAAGTGTCACGCCACATTTAGATTAAATTTGTCAAGGACCCTCTACGTGATGGCCTCCCCATGGCCCCACGCAAGCCCTCCAAAAGTCCGGGCCATTTTTATGGCCCGTGGTCTTGAAAGACATACATTAAACATATAATAATAATAAACGCTTTGTGGCGAAGCCTTAGGTGAGTGGCGACACCTCGTACCTGACTCCGAGGGCCAAGACAAGGCCCCCGCCTCCGTGCTTGCCTTAGCCAGCCGGCACGGAGTGGAGATCGCTAGAGCTAAGACTCAAACTCCGGGAGTGGAAGTGATAAATGGCCTAACGTCGGAAGTAGCTTTGGTGAACCTGCTGCCCACCTCTCTACACTCCTTAGCCACTCACACCCATGTTGCCCCTGTCTTTTATGGCATTTTTGGGGCCCATGCAGGGAGTGACGAGTCACCATCTGCCCATTTTTCCATGTTCCCTGAACATTGCGACGGGCAGACGTCATAGTCCCCATATTCCCAGACCGCTAGTACCACTAACAGTTCACCCCAACAGCCCGGTACTTTTTGTCCTCATTTCCCACAATAGCCCTACACTGGCCGGGGCTTGTCTTTGGGTGCATTATTATATGGTGTAGACAGGGATAATCGCCGGTCAGTGTCACGACACATTTACATTAAATTTGTCAAGAGGCCTCTACGTGTTGGCCTCCCCATGGCCCTACGCAAGCCCTCCAGTCCGGGCCATTTTTGTGGCCCGTGGGTCTTTAAAGACATACAAATATAATATAATAATTCATTTATTTCAGAAATTGAGTATTTTCATATTGTACAGTTTTATATTATAAATTATGTCACTGCTAATTTTTTTTAATATCAAGTTAGTCCACAACATTTAATTGATTAAACAAATGCTAGGGCATTACACCCGCGTCACAATAATTATTATAAATGTTTCTACTCCACAGCACGAAGGGACATGTATTAGTTTTAAGCAGGGTATTTTATTCCGACGTTTCGGCCATTTTTCAGTAGCCGTAATCACGGAAGACAAAGACGTCAGTGATAATGAGTGTTGTTAATTTTATTTAGCCTACCGTCAATTTGTTCATTTTATTTTTTTTGTTTTGATAATACCTTTTCAAACTAAGTCAGAGAACAGACTGTTCCACAATAAAATATGTTTAATTATTGTCTGACATTAAAGTTTTCTTTTTGTTAAATTTTTTTTAATTTTCTATCTTGCCTAAAAAGATTGTTTAGCGATGTAAATAAAATATTTTTATTCGTTTTAATATTTATGATAAGCGTAGGTAGGTATTATATCCTCTTTGTTTCTAATGATTAAAATTATTGTAAATCTCAGTTTCAGTAATTGTCAACATTGCAATTTTCCTTTTTCACGTTTCTATATTTTATAAACGTAACATTTATTAAATTGTTGGCGGTACTGTTTCTTGTACTCCTGGAAGCTAAAGTCGAGTTCAAAGTGACAAACCTTTTCATACCGCGACTGTACAAATATATTTTGTCTTAATAGAATTGTAATGCATGAATGTAACAATGTCAAAACTAAATCTATTACAATAATAAAACAAAAAAGTTAAATTGCACATTGAAATGGTCTATGTGTGAAATCCGCCTTAGAAAAAAGTAGCGGGTCTGTTCCCCTAAAATGAAGAGGCAAATGGGATCTATCAAAACTCATACCTGTTTCTTAACTCCGTAGTGGGTCAACACATCGATGAGCGCCACAAAATATATCTCTTTCTTGGGTGCTCCTAGAAGTATATTATACTTTTATTATTTATTTAGGTTTATAGCTTGACAGCTAGGCCTTTAAGCCAAATCTTAGTTTACAATATAGTTTCACATTTTCTTAAGCCTATGTGTAGCACAACTGAAGTGTAGATAATAAGCTAGTGCCATTCAATGGAGTTCTTGTGACAACTCCAAAAGCCACATTTGAATATACAGTTCACATTTCTCACAAAACACATAATTCGTCCGCGCTTGACTAAATAGCAATCGCTTCCAGACAATACACTTAAATAAAATATGAAATGAAATTTGAAAAAAAAAACCAAGCTTATTTTACACAACAACTACAGGGAACATAGAATAATTTAAAAATATGAAGATGATTTTATAGAAGCGTTCAAAGTTAACTCTGGTACCCGCATTAGGTCTCTACAGAGCCTGTGTGACGAGTTACAGTGGAATTTGGTTCGGTTTTAAGGGCCATTCCCTCTCATTGCGTGGTATTAATATAACTAGAATCTACTTAATAACTATGTGCCTATAACTGCCTGTAACTTTTTTGTAATGTTGCAAGCTTGGAGCATAGCGTTGTAGTATGACTCATTCCGAGCGAATTGTGTGGGTAAGTGATTCAACTCACTTATGAATGAACCCTACTACGACACTATTGCTCCAAGTTTGTAACATATGAAGGTCAACCGCAGCTGTCATTTTAGGCCAGGTAATTGAAAATCCAGGATATAGACACATAAAAATTAATATACAGTGTATATAAAAACTCACCCTCTTGGCTGGGTATGGCATAAATGTCTAATTCGGGGATGATCCCCTCGTACCGCAGCGACGACTGGCGCGCGAACCCGCGCGGGCTGTCCGGCGGAGTGTTATATCCCCACCTAAATATAATATTTTATTATTGTTAGTCTTGACCTTCCTTATTCGGTCATCCCAGTGAACGCCCCTTTCTACAATTGGGTTACTGAACTAGTTCACCTTACTAGTACTATTCGATCATTTGAACTTTTCGATATTCTTCGCAGTGTTTAAATGATGAACTTTTCATGTGCTACACAAGACTAATTTATCACTGACCACATCATGGAGAATAATAAGCGAATTACAGTCGCCCAATAATAATGTATGCAACTAATAACACCACTTGTCTGAAACAGCCAACAATTATCAATGAGATTATCGGGCCTCATTCTACTATTCACCCTCACACATATTATCACGTCCAAACTGCCAAACATTCGTCTCAATAGTAGGCTTGCCTGATTTCGGTGTCCCGTGAATTGCAATGGCGTGCTCGTGAGGCGCTGCTCTATCTTTACAACTATTTATAAGCGGAAGCTCGCTAAATAAATGTATAAAATTTCATAATATTTTCTTAAGTTTTCGCGACTTGTACACATAATAAAACTACGTTTTAACGGTTTTAAGCGCGGTAATTTGTTTTATTTAGGTTTATCCGATGTTTCGGCCGCTTTTCAGTTGCCGTGGTCACGGAAGACAAAGATGACATTGTCGAACGTGTATTGTTAAAATGAACAAGTTGGCGGTAGGCTGAATAAAAACTTTGACAATACACGTTCGACAAATGTCATCTTTGTCTTCAGTGACCACGGCAACTGAAAAAATAACCGAAACGTCGGATAAACCTAAATAAAACAAATTACCGCGCTTAAAACCGTTAAAACGTAGTTTTATTATGTGTATAAAATTTCAATAGCTTTTCAATATTCATTTCAGCTTATAACCAATTTAGAAGAATTGGGCCCCAGTGCAATTTAACAGCTCGTTCACACATGGTCTCCGTTTTATCGGATACGTTTTTTTTCATCGATGGAGCATGGAGTTGTATAAGCGACTCCACATATAGTACAGTATTCAGTATACAGTAAAAAAAAACGGTCCGGTAAATTATGACATTCCGTTTTGTCATCGAATACTAGATGAACGGAATACGTGTCCGTCGTGTTTCCGTACAATTTTACCGGATAGAAACTGTGCGAGGGTGAGGGGATGGTGCAGCTAGACAAACAAGTTTGTAAGCGCACGCATTGTTTATTCTGCATTCTAGGTCAGCGCCAAGAATGGACGCTTCCAGTAACGTCGACTCTTCCTTCCCCAGCGCATGTACCAATACAATACTTTTTTTTTATTTGACTTGACTTTATGTTGTTGGTCCGAAGACCTCACATCTTTACCGGGGTTTTTGGGGCGAGCCCGAGCCCGGGGGCAACTTGCTTGCGGGAGCTCCCTAGGGAGTTTTACCTCGGCTGGACTGTCACCGTGAGAGGGGGATGAATCTGATGATACCCGCCAATGGGCGACACAATGAACTAATTGAGAACGGGCGACGGGTAATATAAAGCCCGAGAAGAAGGATCCCGGCGGACCGGGATCGTCGGTTCGCGGCGGCCTACGCTATCTTACTGCCGTTTCGCAACGTGTTATGGTTGGGAGAGAAGAAACGGCGAAAGAAACTTCCCAGCAACACGTCTATCCTGTAGGGGGGGGTTATGTCTCCTGATGTCCCTCTCGAGGACGTGGAGAGATCGTGATTGGCGTTGTCTGAGACGCCGCCATCTATGTCTGTCTGTCGGTGCCTGCCAGCCTGCCGCCTAACCGCGGCGGGCTGATCCGGGCCAGCCGTTTTGTGATAGCGTCGACCTTATCCATAAGACATTACGCGGTCGTCGCACGACAGCCTTTCGCCGAGGCTTGTAATCGGACGCGGACACGACGAGCGGATTTCCATAGTGCGGCGCGAGATCGAAATACGCAGAGCGACGTAATGTAGTTTTTGATAGAGGGAAGCTCCAGATCGCGATGGAGGTCGACCTCACGCATATAGAGGGGAGCACCGACGACTCTGCGCATGAATTTATTCTGCACGATTTGCAGTTTATTAAATGGGTAGGCTTGGCATGGTCGAATACCACACTCGCGTATGTCATGATCGGGCGGAGTACAATACGACAACGTCCATCCTGGTAGTATAGCGGCGGCATACTATAAAATTTGCTTGTGAACATCGTATCCAGAAATGACGGATACGTTGAACGTTATAATGTGTGAACAAAGCATATTTTTTGGAGTATCCGTAAAAAACGGGTACCGTATATACGGAGACTATGTGTGAACGGGCTATAATTTGTGACTTGTTTCTGTTTGAACGCCGACCTGTCCGCGTGCGGCCTGTCGGTGTCGCTGTCGGTGTCGGTGTCGGCGCGGTCACTGTCGGGCTCGTCGTGGCGCTGCCGCGCCGCCTCCGCCTCGGCCTCGCCGCGCCCGCACTCGTGCACGCCCAGCAGCAGCGAGTAGTCCATCAGGTGCAGCTTCGTCAGGAACTACCGACGACACAATCACCGATAGCAACGGACAACCCGGTGCCGGAGTTCGACCGTATTATCGCCACAAATTCGATCTTAATATATATTTAAATTAAATATGACAAAAATAAATTGTTTTAACTAAATTATTTATTATTAATTGATATTTTGAGAAATAAAATTGTTATATTGCAGCCATTAGCCACATGACAATGAACGCCTAGCAGAGCGCGTGACGTCATAGTGTGCAAAACACAAGAAGTTATCAATGACTTCTCAGATAACACTTCAACGAAACAGATGTTTGTTTTGCACACTGTGACGTCATGCGAGACGCCATGACAGCTTGACGCATTTTTGTGGCGAAATACTTATAAAATTGCTAAATTAAATATGTTAATGTGGTTTTTTTGCTAAAACATTAATAATTTGGTGAAAATAGGGACTATTTTATTTATAAGGCTCAAAATAAACCTGTTCTCAAAAATTATCAACTACCGAATTGTTATTGCGCCTGGCCGTCATCTTGGTGACGTAACCGTAGGCGAACACTCAGTACTGTCATCATCATCACTGGCCGGCGAGTACGCATACATAGCGAGTTGCGGATGACGTCACGTGAATGTTAATTTGACAAGGCTCCAGCTGTTTTGTAATATAAATCTGGTGTCTCTGTTATCTTTATCCTCCACATATATGCTATGTAAATTATGTATATAAGCGTGTTGAGTTGTTTCTTTGGTTGTATGGGCGCGTGCATATGTGCGTGTGAGAAAGAGAAGAGAGAGAGAGAGAGAGAGAGGAAGCGAGAGATGAATGTGTGTGGTGTGCGTTTGAGTTGTGTATGTTCCGTATTCTTCTAAAGAATTGTACACTACCATCTTTATATTCGTGGATAATGTAGTAAGAAACACTGACTTTGTACTATATACCTTTTTTTATTATGTAACTATAGTGTATATATGTTTATTGTCCCAAATAAATAAAATAAACACGAACAGGACGAAACATTTTGCCTCTACGTTACTTCTTCGTAGAGCAAAACTGTAGAATGCGGTACCAGAGTCCGTGTATCTTCAATAGTACAATCCAAGTGTCTGTCTTTCTTACTGCAAAACTGACAAACAGGCAGATGACCCAGCTCATGGAATGTAGTTACCGTTGCCTATAGGCGTTTGCAACGCCAACGTTTTACCAACCTTTAGGATGGATAGACAACAAACAATTGAATATGGGGGAGCTGGTCAATCGGAAACGATAACGACGATGAAAATGAAAATATAACGACGTTCCATCACCACGCCGAGCGCAGTAGTGGTTAATGAAATACAGAGCTGAGAGGGAAGTGTTTCGCTCTCGCTCGCCCGCTGACTCGTTTGGTGTCTCCGTCGTACTATACACTAAAGTCGAGTCGCGGAGCAGGAAGAATTTCGTACGTTGACCTGTTATTACCTATCTCCGTCACTCCCGCGTAAATATAATGAGTCTCGCTCACACAGATGCAATGGCCGCCGTCCTCAGGGATTGCAAACCTTTTACCTGAGACTGTAAGGTTTGAAAAAATACAATATTTATGATGGCAGATATTAAAAAGCTGCTCCAGGAGGCTTTAAGCTGCATTTCAGCAGAAAAATGGCAGAATTGGAACAGTCACGTAAAAAAAGAGAAATCGAAATTAAATAGATTTGATGATAATGTAGACAAAACTGTTGATTCTTTTATAATAAATGTGACAGGCGAGACGTCGTCAGAAAGCAGAAACTCCGATACAGAGGAATCGGATTCTGATTTATGAATTTTCATATTTTATTTCTATACGAGTTAGTAATTGTAGCTCGATTTTTATAACTGTTATAATATAACATCTAAATAAATAATCTATTAAATAAGTTAGTAATTTTTTTTCTGCTCCAAACATTTTATGTAAACCGCACTTAATACAAACATGTTTGTGAACACTGGCAGTAGGTAGAGAGGTCATTGTACGAAATTCTTCCTGCTTCGCAATTCAACTTTACCTGATATAATAAATGTTCATACTCAATTACACCTGTGCATAATCTAAGTGCAAAGTTCGTTCATAAATATGTGGAACATATACTGACCTCGACATCAGCAGTGAGAGTTTCAAGTAGTTTCTCTTTGGCAGCGTCTCCAATATCAATGCGTACACCTTGCTTTATGAAATCGTTGTCTTTTAGAGTCGGTAGTTCCTTTTCCAATTCCTTCTCGGACGCTTCGCGGTCTACCGTTGAGCCTTTCAAGTCGTACTTCCTGAAAAGAATAAATTATTCATTTATTTAGGTTTATGGCCAGGCAGCTAGGACTTTAAGCCAGATCTTAGATTACAATATAGTTTCTTTATTTTCTTAAGACTATGTATTGCTCAGCTGAACTGTAGGTTATCAACTGACGCCATTCAACGGAGTTCTTGTGACAACTCAAAAGGCCACATTTGACTATACAATTCACATTTCTCACAAAAACACATAATTACTACTCAAATTTTTGATAGGATTGATTGGATATTGATATTTTATCAATATCCTCCAACAATTGCTTATTTTAGAGTAATTTTACACATTTTTAGAAAATAAAACTGCACAGCGCGTCTTTTAGTTCCCGCCAATCCAATTCCATTTACACGGACAAAGCCTATAAATCCAGTCAAAAGTATCCCATTGTGAAATATCTTCTATATTATTTTTCTATAATATAATAAATCTATTAGGCATGTTGATTCTATATAATGAATTTAAAACTAAGAAACAAATCAGGAAGAGAATTCGGACCATTCAATTTCTATATCAAAATACAAGAGAAGAATAGCGTGTAAAATCCTCTCGATTTTTTAGTGGATGATTGTCATTGCTAATTGCTAGTAGTCTTCTGGCAAACTCTCATTATTCCATTAACAAGTCATGGGACTATATTCCCAACTCTAGAAAACACTCTAAAAGGGTGAAAAAACTTACTTGTGTATATTAAGGTGGTTGGAGAACACATTTCTTGTAGCCACCAAGTAGTGTTCAATACCGTCTACAGTCAGCCGGTACATGCCAAGATACTGTGGTAACAATGTTTTCCCATGTCGCTCCACTATGTACTGGAATTGATATCTCGTTATAAGATTGTAAGCTTGATAAAAGTAAATGAATTTATAGCGCCAAACTAAGAACTCTTTTGAATAATTTGCTTGCAAGATATAATAAGTAACCTATCTTATCCTAATATATGAAGCTGAAGAGTTTGTTTGTTCGCTTGAACACGCTAATCTCAGCGACTACTGGTCTGATTTGAAAAAATCTTTCAGTATTAGATAGCCCATTTATACAGGAAGGCTATCATCACGCTAAGACCAATAGCAGCGGAGCAACACCAATGATGATGATTTTTTTCAAAACCGGGGGTTTCTTTAACTTACTTGTTAATAACTATTCGACGCGGACAAAGTCGCGGGCAGAAGCTAATAACTATATAACATGCAACAATAAAACTTACAACTTTTAAATCACACATAGCCAGTGTCTCAGTTAATTGACTCTTATTTGAGTTTTAGACATTTCATTATTAAAAAATATTTTTCAGATCAAATCGGGATTTTTTTTAGGCATATTTATACATCTGTGACTATTTATATATGTATGTATTTGTATAACTATTTGTTGAATTAGTTTGAGTGTTTATGTATCTGTTGCCTTTTTCCTGCAACACCTATTTCGCCTGATTCAATTTGCCGTTTAGGTTGTCAGGAAGAGATCTCTCTTTTAGGCATTTTTTAAATTTAATTATATATATATATATATGTTTCAAATAATAAAACGGCATAAAGCGAGAGAAGATTGACACTAACGTCATCTGGGTCTCAGGAGTTTTTAAAGTAACATTTGTCACTGACCTATGTGTATGATCATTACTAGTATTTGTTATCCATAGCAGTGAGCAATCACCATGGCATGAATCATTTATATATGCTTTGTTTTTCAAAATATCACTAATATCAATTTTATAACAGAAAAGATTACTAAGACAGCAACCAATAACCTCTTATCACAATACTCTTTAGAAAAGTTGTTGAATTACGATAATCATATCAGCCTAAGTCGCATCCTATCTTTGTTTTTAAATTCAAAAGACTAAGCTACAGGAAATATACAATAAGATTCCACAAAATACAAAAGCGTTAAATACATTTTTTTTCAAATTTTATCTAAAAAAGTTGCTTGCTAATGCTATTACACTATAAATGAATACATGAATGATAAACTATAATTAGCTGACTATGGGACTATGGACGCCTATTTATTTAATTTTAATTGAAATTTTGTCAGCTAAATCTGCACGCCAATCTGGCAAAAACATGTGTAATCAAATATAATTATTGTAACACCTTTCAAAAGAAAAATTAATAAGCTTTATTAATAAATGCTCTCCAACTATCAAAAAGAAAAAGTTTAAACAATCAATGAGATAAACTACGCATTGGCTTCCTCAGTGTTGCAGATATCCGTCCATGACGGAAACCAAATACCATCAAGTGGACAGTTCGCCTGTTTGTCTATACAAGAAGACATACAGATATATGAATGAAGATTGGATTTTTGTGTTTCCCATTTTGTTCCTAGCAACATGCTGCCCTCTGGTTCTTGAAATTGTTAAATGGTTAGCTTAATAACATCCAAGAATTCGCGTAAAATACCAACAGAGTAGAGAAGGTTTTATGGCGTCTCAGGGCGGTGTGAACAAAGAGATTAGCGCGAACAATAGATCACTCAAAATCGAAGGGGTAATAAGACACCTGCAAAGGATTAGTATTGGCTTGCAACAATATTTTACACATATTCAATAAGCCATTGTTCTAATAAAATGAAAAAAGATTACTTTCTAGTTGTTTACGTACATTGTTGATTATTTAATAGTCACATGACTCACAGAACATCATTATTACATCACCCAATACAATTAAAATACGACAATTATGTCATTTGTTTCATGTGGCTTTAATGTCAAGAAATACGTAACTTGACAGACGTGCAAACGTTTAAATAAACGCTTTGAGAGAGTATAACGAAAATACGTTATACAAAATTACTAGGGATGATGATGATCGAGTAGAAAACTCGAAAAAACGTATTTTCGATCAATCCAATTCTAAAATATAAAAGAGCGTAACAGGATGAAAACTTCTACAGTGCTATATAGGTACCTAAACGTTGTATTTAATTGCTACATATGCATATTTTTGAAATTAAACATTAATTTATGGCGTAGTCACACGCAATTTCAAACTCTTTACAATTTATAAATTAGTGAAAAACACGCAAAGGGGTTCTTATGAAAAATTATTGTACAAAATTTAAACCCACCGAATTTAAATCTTATAATCTCTAAAGTAGATTAAATGAGACAGATATACTCATTCTGTTTATGTCTAATCTCAATTCAAAATGAAAATAATAATCAGCTGAAAAAATCTTAAATACAAAACCGCATACCGGATGATAGTGCTTGAGGAACGATGCATCCTCTCAACCTCCTCTGAAGTAAGAGTCTTGAGTATAAAAAGACGGTCATAACTCTGATAGAATTTTGCCCCGGATTTGCCCGAAGAATCGTCCGGTATTGGTTGAGATCTGTTGACAAATTATAGATAAATAATTATTAATTTCATTCTAGCATCCTGAAACAATTTGTTTATGTCGCCTACATTGTTCACCGACATATTAGCTTTAACAAAACGTTGTTTCCTTTGCGAATTGCGAAACGGTTTACACACGTAGTAAATATAGTACTAGCTTCGTAGAATCTATGTACAACTTGCCAAAAATGTTTTACATCAGAACTTACTTTTTTCAAAATTTTCTGAAGTACAAATGAGTATTGACGAACTTACTACTGCAATAACTTGTAAAAATCACTAATGTTTAACCTTGATAAATTAAAAATTTCTTGATTTATACGCTAAATTAACAATTATACCTAATAACAAATTTAATTGAATAAAGTATCTTTCTTAGTTACACAATTACATGTATAATGTTTGTTTATTACATAAATTATAACATGTTATTGTTATATTTAATCTCATTATAATAGTTTATATTTCCTGTTTCCTAAATCCTAATAAAGAAAAATATTAATAAACCAGCTATGTATTTGTAGTATTGTAATAATATAGGATGTCTGTTTTTCAATATTAGGGGTATGCTGTTGTTCGCACTCCCATTCCCGCCCAATTTAATCAAGATATTTCTATAATATTATTTAATCGTTTATTTATTTATTTTGAACCCATATAATAGTAGCTAACACTAGTAGCTCAAGTTACGTAATAAAAATGAATTAGGTGTTTTATGTAAATAAACCTTCAATACTTTAGTTTCTTGTTAAATTCATTATAATTACAAAGAAACCAGAGACCACTAAAGAAACAAAGACAATACAGTGTAGATAACTAAACAGCAAAACATAAATAAAAGTCGCAGCCAACCTGATTTGAAGTACCTAATACGTTATTAA
The DNA here is from genome assembly GCA_012273795.1 of Dendrolimus punctatus. Classification (NCBI taxonomy): domain Eukaryota; kingdom Metazoa; phylum Arthropoda; class Insecta; order Lepidoptera; family Lasiocampidae; genus Dendrolimus; species Dendrolimus punctatus. The sequence goes on from CM022541.1 coordinate 18,920,156, forward strand.
AGATATGTGGGCAACTTGACAACGTATCTGTTATTGAATTACAGCGATAGTTGTCCACATCGCGATTACAGCGCCATCTATTTTGCTATTAAAGAAACGACGTCATTTATCGGGATAAAAATTATCCTAAGTTACGCTCCAGTATATAACATAGCTCTACGCCAAATTTCATTTACATACGTTCAGCAGTTTTCACGTGTGGCTCTAACAGACAGAGACAAAAAAATTAAAAATTGTATTTTCGGAATCTGCTGGTCCGAATCAGCCCCCTTGATTTTTTTCACATTTTTAAACGCTTTTTACAAACTCGAACCATTTATAGATTTATTATACTAAAGATTGTTATAATAAATATACGGATACATAATTTAAAAAATACTAATATTCTTTGCGTTTGGTATAAATTAATAAGATGCTAATCTTTCAGGCCAATAATAATATAGTTTACCCTACATGCCTATGCCTACAAAACTTTGGTTTTTTAATATACTGAGTTGGAAAGCAGCATGTACAATTGTTCGACTTACATGCTACTATGTAGGTATTATATTATACATGCTTAGATTACCTGGCTGCCTTAGAATGTTATATACATTCAAATATGTATGTATGTTCATTCGTCTGAAAGATAGACAGACAATTCATACATAAACATGTTAATAACAAAATGTCTTGCTGTGTATAATTTTATATCCTCATCATAAAAACATTATATGTATTTTAATTTAGCAGCTTCAGTCCATAAATCTACAGGGGTTAACATTAAAGTTGTACTTATACTTGACCTTTCATTTATTAGTTCTCAGTAATAACATACTTATAACACGGACGAATTGAGTTAATAACTTTTAACCTAATTACAAACATAATTAAACTAAACCGACTTTGAATATAAGACAATAGTCACACAGTTCTGTTATTAGCAACTAGTTGCTTTTGTGTATCTAATGGTTTTTACTATCCTTTTTTTGTAATCACAATTTAAAAAGTTCGAGATCTTAAACTTGAGTCAAATTCTAACAGAACATAACCAGACTCTTCAACTGTCTATCTGAATCTTGGAATTAATTTTCCTTAATGCATTCGGAATTTTTTGATTTCTATACATTAGAAGTCTTTAGAACACTTTTCAGTAGTCCTACTGGCTGAGGTTGCCTGGAAGAGATCGCTTTAAGCGATAAGGTCGACCTCTGTTTAACGTTTATTGTATCTAGTTTCTCCAAACTTAATTTTAATTCAAATAGTATTTTCATTCAAACATATGGTAGAGTGCAGAGTAAGGAGCATTTTCTTTTTGTTAATATTTAACAAATATCACAAGCACAAGTGGAAATAAATTAGAGATGTTATTGACTATAGTATAGCGGAAACAAATAAGGGAAAGTCACCCATGTGTTGGTGTAACTAAAACCCACCTATTAACGTTCATGTCAAAAACCAGAGTGAGTAATTATATAATTACTGTACCACTCAACAATGAGGAAACATTATAATGGGAAATATGGTCGTCCATAAAAGGTCTTTCAACGGTTATATTATGAATTTTTCAAGTAGGTCTCTATGGCCAAATCTGAAACTATACTACAATACCGATTGGTCTAAAAATACAGGAACCTATTTTTTTTTTTCAAAAACCAGCTGTTTCGCTTTCTGACTAGAGTAATAGATTTTTCAATATATCTTAAAGTTTCTGATTTAGCCTTATACTTAAAAATTCAAAATTACATCTGTACCTCATTATTTCTTAAAACCTTGCCACGAATAAATATTAAACATAATAATTCGTAATTTATTAGTTTTATAAGCTTATAGTGAAAATGCTAGTGTAGTGTTGTGTTGCATCTAAGTTTTCTATTAATAATTTAGGCGTGAAAAGATTCGCGAAACCAATCAACCAACCACTTACCATAGTGCCCTAGGGGTGCTTGACCATAGCCTTGTATAAATTGCGTTGTGCTGTATTAGAGATGTCGCTACCTGATTTGTCTGTACTTGGCAAAACTATGATAGATGCTGCATACTATACATTCGCGAGAAATGCTCGTGAAACATCTTCGCGCTCGCGGGTTCTTCGCTTTGGGTCCGAACACCAACAACAATATCGGAGAACAAGGCGAGAGAATCAACGAAAATGTTACGAATCTGTTTCCACGGGCGTAATTTCGGCATCCTCGCGAGAATGTGGGGCTTAATATCGCCAGAAATTAAATTAATTTTAAAAATCTGCTAGTTTAATTGTAAGAAAATCAATAAAATTTAGCACCGACTTCGACAAATCAGGAACGAGCCTATTAAAATTATTTGTATAATAAGGCTGTTAATGTTTGTTAGTGTAAAATAAAATAAAAGTAATTACACAGTGGAATGTGTGGGAGATGACGTGAAGCGGGGTTAAGGAACTTAAATAAAAGGTCACGGACGATTACGTTAAGGAGTGAAAAATGACTCATAAGTCTTGTAATTTATTGTGAACTGATGAATTAGAGAACAAAAACCGTCAAAATCCACACGGCATAGCCCATTTAAAATCAACACGGTAGTGATTCAATCACGCGGTTAGATCTGAACAGGGATAGTATGCGCGGCACATTGCAGTGAAATTAAAATCATGTGGGATACAAATGCGTATGATTCTTGCCGAAACCTGTTTGGACATAAACCTTTCCTTTTTGTTATGTTTTTCGATAGTTTATATTTTGCTTTTGATTTTGGGTTCTGTCAAATATGTTGAAAAATAACACGCATTAATATTACATACATTTCTTTTCCATTTAATTTTAAGTATATATGTCACATACATTGGCCAATTCTTATAACGTCAACCAGCGAGGTATAGTGATACGTAGCGCTATCTATTCAAAGACTTTATGAGAGTCACATTTTATCTGGTTCGAAGGACCATTTTAAAACGATTTTATTTTTGCAAATAATAATTCAAATAAATTAAAGAAAAAAAAGTGATATTTATACGTATTTTATTTTTCTCCAATATTTGACAGCACGGAAAAACAAAAGAAAAATTTTAATTACAAGAAAACAACAAAAAAAAAGTTGTCCAAGCAGGTTTGGACAATCATAGTGTAAGTTCGAAAAGGCACACTAGATACTGTTATTGAAATGAATAGAAAAAAAACTGAAATAAACAAATCGTACAGCTCGTAGTAAAACGTCCGCTGACCTCAGGCGTTTAATCGTCAGGCCGCGTTTGATAATTGCGCTCGCGTCGTGGAATAGGCTGTCTTGGTTGTCGCGTTTGATGTCTGTAGGCGCTGTGGCCGAACGGCGGAGTGTACACGCAGGCTTCTTCACCCGACACCGCAGATACTTATCTGGCTTTCTAAACCTAGGGACCAGAGGCCTTAGGGCGGGCGCACACACTACACCAACAGCATCGGCGGTCGGTGACGAGGGCACGTATTCTAGAACCGCGCTCAATATTCGAATCGAAATCTAAATCAAGTGGTATATAAGAACCAAACCAACCGATATACTTTCTATCAACTTAGAGAAGGTCGCAGCCTTCTAGATTATATACGAGCGTACAAAGTTGTGACGTCACAACTGTAACGATCAATATAATGTATTAATTAGTGATTAAACAGTAATTAAATGCTGTAACTGGACTGTAATTATTTTAATTCTAAAAGAAAACTACACGTCTAACACTGGGGGGAATAAATACACAGATAAGAAACAACTTAAACAACAGAACATCTATGTTCTAAATTCAAAAATTTGTATGTTTGGTGGCCAGTACTATGCTGCACCAAATAAATAAAAACTATTTACTGGAGATTCCAACAGTGATATTTAATCGACGTCTAGTAGAATTTTATACTATTTTAGTCCTAACTTCATGTGTTTCATATCGATATATTGCAGGATTAAGCAGCTATAAAGTCCAAGTTCATGCGGACGAGGTAGTGGGCGCGGCAAGTAGCACAATATTTTATACATGTTTAAACAATTAATTAGCATATAAAAAATGCAGAGAAAAGACCTTGCTACTATCAATTTCTAAAATATAACGATAATAAATAATAAATTTAAGGAAATGCTGTTAAAATAATAATTTAATAATAAAGTGTAGTTGACTCCTTAAAATAATCATAAAAGGCCAAAACACATAAGGTCAAAGATTCCGTGACGTTTTACCAGCTCATAAAAGGTGACTCGTTTGATTTGATTGTTAATACAATGGAAAATAAATTTTGAAATAGCATTTTCCTTTTTCACACTAGCAATAAATGGTTGCTACACTTAAAGCTTGTCGAGTAGTTTTATCCCCGCAAATTGCTAATGCGCTGGAACCTTGTCAAATTAACATTCACGTGACGTCATCCGCAACTCGATATGTGTTCGTACTCGCCGGCCAGTGATGCTAACAGTACTGAGTGTTCGGCTACGGTTACGTCACCAAAATGGCGGCCAGGCGCAATAGCAATTTGCAGGGATAATAAGTAGTGTTTTTGTTCTTCATTATTTGAAGAACAGACAAAGATCCTAGTTCTAGGCTATACAGAAAGAAGATTAATTCATAAGGCAAAACCTCGAAACTAATCAATTGATAAGAAGCAAAAAATCTTTTCTTTCAGGGGAGTTACTAAACCTATTGCCATATTTTAAAATACACTTTGGTATTTTAAATATTGGTAGTACTGATTGAACTGTTCCATCTGTTCAACGCAACGTGAACGAAGTTAGGAACGAATCTTGTAGTTTAATATAAAACTTGAAAAGGTTTAGAAATTTAATCGCTCAAACAAATCTAGAACTATTTGTATCTTTTATCTTATTTTTACTAAGGATGTGACGACATTAGTCGTTATAGTCACGAGATCTGTCTTCATAATCACTTCTAGAGCAGCAAACAGAAAAGTGGCGTAGAAAGTGGCAGCACATAACACAACATGCATATGTCTAACATGGCATAATCGTGCTGCCCACTTCTCGCGCCATTCTAGCTTACTGCCATAAAAGTACTATAATATAAAGTAGTGGAAAACGAACGGTTGTTAATTCCACAAATTCTAAATTTCAATTTCGAATACACTATCAGAGTAATGTTCTAGAATACCAGCCCAGAGCAGCTTTAAATTTCATAACATAAGCGTGATTTCTGAACAGACAATTTCAAATTAAGAACAAGCCAATAACACATTATTCCTCTCTGTCTATTACAATATGGCCGTTACTACGGCAGCAATGAGTAAACTGGGCAGGGCCAGTATGTAAACCCAACATGGCATTCTCAGCTACCTACTTTAAAGCCATATTTAGTAACATATTTTATTCGTCACACAAAATTTTCTATAATCAAACTTTAAAAAGAATGATAAGATATGTATGTATTATTTTCATTAATTCATAATTCGAAATTCTCAGTACAAAGATCACATATTAAAAGACACAAGACTCGATACCGCAATCACCGATACTCGTAAGCATAGTCAGTGTGCTAAGCCCTTTGCAAGATGCTTATCTACAATTTCTCAAAATGCAAGAAAAGAACAAAAACGTCGTCACTCCCATGGTCCGCGGGTGACAGGAATCTAAAGAAATGCGAGAGAGCCAGGGACGCTCCTCAATTACCAAGAGATTTCCGCTAAGCGTATTTGCCACACAAATATCTCTTTTCAGCTCCCCTGTAATATAAAAGTAACACGCATAGCATAGTCCCTCATATTATTTTTGACCCTTACTGTCTTAAATATTCCCAGTCCTGTGCAAGCCATGAGAGTGTGACGTACAAAGCACCAATACTCTAAGCATAATCAGTGTGCTGAGTCTTTTTCAAAAAGCAATGACTAATATTAATTATTGTTCTCAGTACAAATCCGTCGATTTACAAAACCGCTATTCACCAACACCTTACATTTTGAAATTAATTGCAATAAACACCTTGTCTACGGCTCGAAGGACTAAAGGAACAGGGACACCAGTTGAGGGCATTAAAAATAAATATAAATAAATACACCAAACATATATGTACATATAGAATAATAAATTAAATTATCCTGTTAGCTATATAGCACACGTGCCGACATTTATCAGATATTTGTCAAAGTTGTAATATTGAAAACACAAACGTTATTATTGCACTATACCTTGTCAGTGACTCTTTATAGTCGATATCGTCGATACCAAATCTCTCTCGTAGATTTCTAAATACCAATGGACAGTATTCCTTCACCTTGAAATGAGATGGCATATTTTCTCTGTAACAAAATGTATAAAGGATAAAGGTATATAATATACAATTATGATCTTTGCAAGTTACGAAAAATAATTGATTCAACCCAATCGCTGATGAACTAACTGCTAGTCAATTCGTGGATCACGCTTTATTCACTAGTTGACCACACTGACGACACGGCGTCCACCTTTGCGTAGCGGTATGCTGGGTGGCTCTAAAGAGCTATGACTTTAAGTTTGTAAAATAATAAAAATAGTTTTTAAGGATTTTTAAGCTTTTATGGATCATCCATTCATTAACGTTATCATAGCGAAATTATAAACCTGCACATCAATTTTACCAATATTTGCAACTCACCAATCTGTTTTGTATAACCATATAATATACTCATTATATTTATTTGTATGAATTTGAAAGTGTAGGAGCATCAATAAGTAGTAGGAAAATTGTAATAAGCTGCGAAATACGTATTTGATATACACAACAAAGGATTTAGTGGTAGCAAAGAACCCCCAAAAGTCGTGGTACCTAATGGCGAGCACATCTGTCCCAAAATCAAAGTCCAAAGTGAGACATTTATTTACTAACATTTTTATTACATTTGCACGTCTTTCAAGAACATGGGCCATAAAAATGGCCTGGACATTTGGAAGGCCAACACGTAGAGACCCTTTGAAAATTTTTATGTAAATATGGCGTCACACTGACCGGCGATTATCCATGTTTACACTATTTAATAATGCACCCAAGGCCAAACCCCGGCCAGTGTAGGACTATTATGGGAAACGAAGACAAAAAGTACCAGGCTATTGGGATGAACTGTTAGTGGTACTAGCGGTCTGGGAATATGGGGACTACGGCATCTGCCCGTCGCAATGTTCAGGGAACATGGAAAAATTGGCAGACGGTGACTCGCCACTCCCTGCATGGGCCCCAAAAATGCCATTGAAGACATGGGCAACATGGGTGGGAGTGGCTAAAGGGTATAGAGAGGTGGCATGCAGGTTCACCGAAAATTACTTTTGACGTAATGTTTATCACTTCCACCCCTGGAGCTTGACTCTTAGCTCTAGCAATCTCCACTCCGTGCCGGCTCCGTGCCACAAAGCCCCCATGCGGGTTTATTACTATTAATATTATACTATAATATTAACATTGTGATAAAACCTGCACATTGAGATAACTGATGTGTCAATCCTGCCAAACCACTTGGATAACTGGTATACCCAGCCACCCTTGTCTCTCTCTATCTGTTCCGCAATAGTTGCAGGCCCGAGACCAGAAATGGGCCATGATGGGCTGTCATATTATTATAAAGAGCCCTTAAGAAAGAAAAACATTTAAGCTTAAAAATCTGAATACTAGAAACACTTCAGGTATTGGTGACATTAGAATTCCTACAAAATAGATGATTTTCATGATTTTTATAATTAAACTTATATTAATCTTTTTTTTTTTTTTTTTTTTTTTTTTTTTTTTTTTTTTTTTTTTTTTTTTTTTTTTTTTTTTTTTTTTTTTTTTTTTTTATCTTATTTACATCTTTGCTCTATCTGGGACAATGTGAATGTAGAGACTAAATGCATCTTGTTTATAGAACAATTGAACACATTACTAAAAAAAATCCTCATAATAAATTTTGTATGCTGAAAATTCACATAACATCCCATAATGTGATGGACACACGGACTAACTAATACTTAATCTATTCAATAGTTTATATTGTCATAGCCAATAGGCATTAAACAAGTAGCATTTTAATATATCTAATAAAAAATAATTCAATATTTGAATCTTACTTATTGAATAAATGATTATCAACTTTGAGTTTAGAATAAGCTCTGAAGTCATCAGGCAGCAGCATAACTGGTATTGAGACATGGCTTAGTTCATTTATCTGAAAAGATCAAAAAATTATAGCAGTAGGGCTGTTTAGGTTAATAATTAAGATACACTCAAAACATCTCAATATTTAATGTTGCATTTTCCTATTTAATATTGGTTTCTTAATTCATTGTTAAAAAGTCAAGGTAGCATAATGGCTAACGCGGAGTCATAAACTCAAATGGCACGGGTTCAATCCTGGCCAGAACGCAAGCACCTCTTAGTCAGCTTTCTGATCAAATGTGCATATTGTTACAAATACCATGTGCTACCAATGGTGAAGGAAAATGCTTTGATACAACCTGCACATCGAGATTACCAATGTGTCAAGCTGTGGCAGGTATACTGTCCGTTCCCCTATAATGAGAGGCCTGAGCCCAGCAGTGGGACATTTATGGGCTGATATTATATATAATTGACTGTTTAACGAAATTTGACACTGAAAAAAACTATATTGTATTGTACAGAAAACACTCTTTAGTGGATTAAAATAATTATATTATCAATTACCATAAATAAACATACCAAAAATTACAATATAAACAATGTCTCACAATTTTACTTATTCTCTTGACAGCCTGTATTAAATCCTTACACTAATATGCAGTAGTACTATAAGTGAGACATATTCTTTTAAAACCATTGTCATAGTACTATGTGTGATTAGCCAATGACCTTTTGGCTCATTTTCTAGAATTACACTCATGTCCAAAGCAAAATGAAATAATCACTTTTAAAATTGCCATATTGATCATTACTATGGCAAAGTTGCATTCATCATTTTTTTTAATTCGATGGATTATATTTTGAAATACCATAATATGTTCATATTGGACAAGAATTAGGGCAAGTCTAATTTTGAGAACAACATTAATAGGAGAATCCATTTAAAATTGTGGTATTCAGTAAGCTTCATGAAAACTGCTCATTAACTATTTATTAATATTCAAGTGTTGCAGTGTGTGCTGTACTGAGGATTACTTATGATGCTGAAATATGAACACTGACAATATGACTATAGTAATCACATAATAAAAGCCTGATTGACACATGAAAATCATATAACATCATTTTGAATAAAATCAATAACAATTTATTTATTTGATAATATACATAACCATTTACTGTTGCATTATGTTATAAAACATAAGTCAATAATTATTTTTCTCAAAATAATGAATTAACATGATTATTTTATTAGTTCTGAATGTTAAATATAGCCTTCTCTTCTTTATCTTCAATAAAGTTAAGTTACAAGATAGATAGGTATTGAAATAGGTAAGTAAATGTGGCTAAGGACCACATTTCAGCCTCATGACAGCAACAATGGAGTATATTAATCCTGGAGTGGCTACTTATTCAAAAAATTCAAATTATGTTAGTAAGTAATTTATTACAAAGATATACATTAAACTAGAAATTTACTTATTCAAAATTTAGAAACCATTATGTCTGATTGAATAGTTGACTTACAAGAAAGACATGAACAAGTTAATCTATTAAGTTTAAGGTAAGTGATAAAAACAATTTCTAAATAAACATGATAACAGGTGAGAAAGTGTTATCAATATCTCTGTGGTACAAATATGTATCATTAGTTCAGGGCACATGCACCGATTGAATAATACCACATGATGGAATCTGCATGGGTCAAAGTGCCAATAATTTACTTTAGACAGTCTACACTGAGAATTTAAAACAAGACACCAAGTACATATTTGGCTATTTACGCTATGTAAAAAATAGTAATTTGAAAAGAATATGACTTTAAAGATAGTAGATAGATACCACTGTTTAGTTTCCACTAAAATATTGGGAAATAGACAAAAGAGAAAATCTTTAAAATATTTCAAAACAACACCTTTTATTTATTTTAGAATAATTTTCATTTATATTTAATAATATTAGTTGATTGCATGTACAATAATTTAAACAATACTGTTATTTCTCAACAGTAAAGAATTATTTTATTATGCATAACAGCCAGTATTTGAAACAGACTTATAACTACAATATCCTACAACATTGAATGTGGGTAATAATTATTATTTCAATTTAAAATCTTTATAATCATTTATATTTTGATTATTAGATGTCTGATCTCATAAAAAGACCATTTGAAATATATGTAAGAGTTCATATCAATAAAACACCTGGCAGACTCAAGTGTGGTTTAATTCCGGGTTATTACTCTGTACATGGTCACAATAGTAATAAATCTATTTTTAATGTGCACTAAGATATTGCAAGGCTTTTCACACTATGAATGAAACAAGCCAATATTACAAAAAATACACCCATTTACGGAAACGGATAAATAAAACGTAAACATTGCGAAATCACAACAAACTAGTGTAAGAAAATGACATAATAGCATCAAATAGTCGCTCAAATAGGATTAAAATCCCCACCGTAGAATTTCGGTAGTAATTGAAATGTAAGAAAATTCTATTATAATTACCGTGTGATTAACACCCCACATGAAAACAGATAGTAACGGTTCATTTGCTCGAAATAGTTTCACTTTTTGATGTTTAACACGAATGTGTTTCTTCTTCAATTTGCTTAATCCAGTGCTAGGAACGGACATTTTGGATTTGTTTACAACTTTTCCAACACTCACGGCACAGGTACTTGTAATTTTTTGTTACATATATCAACGTTCACACCATTTTAATCAGCAAGAAATATGTTATATTGTAAATTAAAACGTTTTGTATCTGATTTTTTTACAGAAACTCGACACCCAACAACAGAAGCAAACGGCGTTTTTGACAGACTGACAGGCAATGTTACCAAGTCAAAACAATAAAAAAAAATATTAAGAAAGGAACCAACATTCAGTCACTCGCGTTGCTGCTCGAACTGCTTCATGGTGTTATGTGTACATGTAGTACTATTAGTAACTATTATTATTATTAACTGTTATAAAAGCCAGCTATTTTGCGGTTGTTTACATACAGCCACGCCTAATTATTCAACCAATACTCCAACTGGCTAATGGTAGTCGAATAAACCGAAAGTCGACATCTGATAAATATATAGCCATCAGTGGGTGGTTGCCATTATTACTTTATCTTCAGTGCTTTTTCCAAATTCGTGCCAATCTAGCGCTTTTTGAGAGTTGAGGTAGCACGATTTTTTCTAAAAGAGCTGGCAACAAAAAGACCGCTTCCGATTCGTTATTACAAGATAAAAACCACTGATTAAATACTGTCGCGGAGAAATCAATTCACAACACTAAATAAAATAAGCGTTCTGAGACAAGTGAGCATGAGAGCAGTAAGATAGAACACACCCTCGCGGACTCTCGGTACTTGGTATTTGGCGCGCCCAATAGACCCTAACCCAATCCAATACATGTTTTAAAAAAGATTCGAAATCGAAGAGATAACTGTCAGCTGTCAAAAAGCAAAACTTCATCCTGGAGTTGTAGTTTCGATGTGACTATTCTCTCCCTCTTTAACTAGTTACTTTCTTGATCAGTTTTGCCTCATTCTTTTGGCAGTGATCACCTCCCTATTTTAATTTCGTTTGCTAATTCTTTCTCTCCCAACCCAGTTCTCCCTCCTCTTTTAAAATTTAGAATTAAAAAGGCTAATTGGGATAAATTTTCCAATTTAGTTGAAGATAAATTATTATCTCTCCCTTCTATCATGCTTGATAACGCTGCTTCTGTCTACAATGAATTCACCTCTATTCTAATTTCTGCGGCTAATTTATCTATCCCGTTGAAAAATTCTGCACGTAACAAACTGCCTTCCCCAGCATGGTGGGATTCCGATTGTTCAGTAGCTGTCAAGGAAAGAAAAGAAGCTGAAACAAAGTTTTCTAGGGACCTTTCTTTAGAAAACTTTGTTAACTTCAAAAAAATATGTGCTCGCACTAAACGATTCCTACATTCAAAAAAGAAATCCGGTTGGCATTCATTTTGTGAGTCTCTTTGTCCGAGAACTCCTTCCACTCTTATATGGAGAAAAATTAAAGCCTTTCGTTCGTCTCAACACGATTCTAATATTGCCTCTAACGACCCTTCGTGGCTTCCTGATTTTGTTTCAAAACTCTCTCCTCCTTCCGTTCCACATATAGATTGTATCCCCTCCCTATTGCCTTCCACTACTGACTCAAGTGGAATGAATTCAGAATTTTCTTATGCGGAACTATGTTGCGCCTTGGATCATCTTCGGGATTCTGCTCCAGGTGTCGATGGCATCCCATATTCCTTCATTACTAGATCTTCCGAAACCTCGAAACGTTTTTTTCTCAAACTCCTTAATACTATATTCTTGTCCGGGTCTGTTCCAGATTCATGGAAAACTCAAGTAATCATTCCAATATTAAAACCGGGTAAAGACCCGTCTAATTCAGATTCCTATAGACCTATTGCTTTATCGTCTGTCCTCGCTAAAATAATGGAACATCTCATGAAAAATAGACTTGAATGGATCGTTGAAAGTAGGGGCCTTCTTGCGAGCAGCCAATTTGGCTTTAGGAGAGGTCTTGGCACTATGGATAGTTTAAGTTTACTAACCTCTGAAATCCATCTAGCTTTTTCTCGCAAGGAGCATTTGATAGGGGTATTCTTAGACGTTTGTTCCGCTTATGATATCGTTGATCTTTCCTTACTTAGGTCGAAAATGTTTCGCCTGAGTTTTCCTCCAAGAATTATCAATGTCATTTGTAGCATGTTTATGGATCGTACCATATTAATACGCTCTGCTAACTGTGATATTCCTCCGAGACGTATCTGTAAAGGCTTACCTCAAGGTTCAGTACTTAGCCCTCTTCTTTATAGTTTGTTCACAGCCGATTTGGAAACGTCAGTTAATTGTTTTTGTAAAATTTTGCAATACGCTGACGATATCGCTTTATTTGCCACCTCATCTTCGTTTTCTGATGCTTGCAACCGACTTAATTCTGCTTTATATTATTTAAATCAATGGCTCACAGATAATGGCCTCTCCCTCTCTCCACTGAAAAGTTCGGCTGTCATTTTTTCACGTAAACGTTCTGTTCCTGCCATTGATATACACATTGATAACCAATCCATTCCTATTCATGATAATGTTAAATTCTTAGGCTTGTATTTGGACTCAAAATTATCAGGTATCCATCATCTTAATTACATTTGTGCAAAGGCGGAAAAGAATATTAATATTTTGCGGGCTCTTTCTGGCGTCAAATGGGGGTCCCACCCCTTCAATCAGAAACTCCTTTATAATGCCATTGTAAGGAGCCATTTTGATTATGGCTGTTTTTTATTAGAACCGTGCAACAAACTTGCCCTATTGAAGCTTGACAGGATTCAAGCTAAATGTCTGCGCATTATTACAGGCTCCATGAAATCATCTCCCACTAATGCTCTCCAGGTTGAATGCTTAGATTCCCCCCTCTTCCTGCGACGGCAACTCCTGGCCGACAGATTCTTTTTCAGAGTGGCAGAACTAGCTAATCACCCTCTGTTAGGTCTTCTTGATAGTTTACTCCAGCTTTCTTCTACTTCTTATTGGAGTCACAAGTCTCCTACAAATTTGATTAAATATTATAAGAAATTTAGTGACCTCCCTTATAAACTTTTCCAAAATTCCAAAAATTTCATTTTTGAATTTAGTTTTGAATGTCTTTTGTTTCAGCCAAATATCATCTTTAATTTTGGTATAAGCAAAGAAACTTCTGGTGCTAACCAAGTTTTTAACCAAATTACTCAGGAACATTGGCCTGGCTGGCTTCATATCTTCACTGACGCTTCAAGACTGAATGACGACGGCCCTCTTGGTGCTGCAGTCTGGATCCCTAAGTTTAAAATAATCCTCAATTATAAAATTCCCCCTCTTAATTCTGTCTTTTCCAGTGAATCTATAGCCATCCTTGAAGCTGCCCTTTCTATAGAATCCCATCGCCTTAATAAGTGTATTATTTTTACTGATTCTTTGAGCTGCTTACAAGATATTTCTAAATCCCCTTTTCGTTCCAATCAAATTTCCCCATTTTCCTTGCATATTAAACAGATTCTTTACAACTGTTACTCTTTGGGTTTGGAAGTAATTCTAGCCTGGATTCCTGGTCACTCGGGCATCTGTGGTAATGAAAGTGCTGACAAGTGTGCCAAACAAGCTGTTGTGGCGACATTAGTGCCAACATCACAAACAAGCACGCAAGCGCGGAACCAATATTTATCTGTGGCAAGCAAAACATCGCGCCGTTGTATGACAGCGCGCCCACAATTTTTCGCGGCAATCCATTTGCCGCGAAACAGTCGAGAACCGAAGCTATTTCGGGACAATTCGACACAGTCCGACTCACGTCTTCAACGCGTCCGCACGACATACGTGCCCGTGTACGAAACGTTAGTTTTTCGCGCTCGCTGCTTGCCTTCATACCAAAATCCTTCTGAACTATAATATTGTAACATTGAGAGAGTGTGTGTGTGATTAAAAGTGTACGTCGCAAACAATATCTTTCATTGACCCGTACACCGCTCAACGGCCGCAACCATCAACCATCTCATCACACCATCATCATCAGCCACATCCTCAAATGGTGACCACCTCCTACACGCAAGAAGGCACAAGCACTAGGCGCACGAAACGAGAACCAAGGACTCGTCAACCACACCCACGTCCAAGGTAACTTCTACAAGTGCAGAGCAGACATACGCTGGTTCCTGTCGGCGGCGTCACGCCTATTGCTACCTGCATACACCACTCTGTTCCCGGGTGCCACTCATCCCCTGCACCCTTGGGTATAGACGGCCAACACACCACGGACGGGTGATACTTCTATCGCTACAACAAAGCGTTGACAGCCAACGCCAAACAGCGACATATTTTACAAACAACCATCGCGGACACGAGTAATTTTCGCCGCCACAAAACTCCGAGTTACAATTTTTGCCGCCAACTCTGACTTACGCGCCCAAAATCGGTGCATAACAACAACAGTTGCGGCCGGCGACGAGGCAACCATCGGCTGGTTGCTTAGCAACAACGAACGATTGGCGCCCGGTAACAACGAACCGTCAGCTGTTTCGCGCCAACATCACATCGAGTTCGCGCCAACATTACATCGAGGTATTTAGTGTTCTGCATTTATCAGTGAGCGATTTTTTTTTTTAATAACAAACAAAAGTGCAAATCTAATCAAATTTCAAAATAGTGAAGTGAGTATTACACGGTACAATATATTCGGAATACGTTATTCAGTTATAAATATTGTTTACGTACCGAATCACCGTCTGTACATTTAATTAATAACCTAACTTTGTAGGACTTATTAAGTACATTTTTTTTCAATATAAACAAACATTTTGATGAACAAACATTTTGATAATTTTATTGTTTGTTGTAATAAAGTAATTATTGTACATATTCATTACCAAACAAATACTTAAATTATTCATGCCTTTGTGTACATATTTTTTTTATATTAATTGTATTTTCGTGTTTACATTTATTATTGTTTTGTGTATTTTATTTTGTTACAGACTTGTATATTTTTTTCTTTTCTTTAGTATGTAAGGCGTGTATATATGTGTGTATTTTGTAAATTGTTTTTTTTTTGTGTACAAAATAGTATTAGGATTATTACATGTATACATAGTAAGTACTAGGTTGTCACGCGGTGTCACTTGGGTCATTTCCAACACCAACTCCTGATACTTCCACTAGCCTGTCATTCCAGTTTACTTTCTTTCCCAGTAACGATTTATGTTTGGACTCCCTTCTTCCACCACAATGACGTCACCTGTAGAGCAATTAGAGCTGCTTCAAGCTCAACTCCAAACTGACAACTACACGACAGCCAAGACAGTCGGACAATGGCAGTAACTGTCAAATTCCCAGCTTTTTGGGCTGACAAGCCTTCCGTCTGGTTTGGCCAGGTGGAAGCTCAATTTGAACTTGTTGGGATTACACAAGACAGGACAAAATACAACCATGTCATTTCCATTCTGGATTCAAGAATTGCCGACGAGGTTGCGGATATCATAGAGCAACCTCCGGACACCAACCGCTACCAGTATCTGAAAACAGAACTCATCAAGCGCCTCTCTGCCTCCAAGAAGGACAGGATCAGACGGCTCCTCGGAGAGGAGGACATTGGTGACCGCAAGCCATCACAATTCTTGCGACGCCTCCAGTCCTTGGCAGGATCAGATTTCAGGAGCGACGAGATAATCAGACATCTGTGGCTGCGTCGCCTTCCTGCAAACGTACAAGCAATTTTAGCTGCACAGGAAGACCTGCCTTTGGAAAAGGCAGCCGACATCGCAGACAAGATCCTGGAAGTGGCAACACCTGCAGTTCACGCTGTTACAGCTACATCTCCCGAGCTCATTGAGCTCACCAACCGCTTCGAACAGCTGACGAAGATGGTGGAAGCATTAACGGCAGAAGCTCGGGCTCAACCACGTCAACGTGACCCAGTCAGATCTAGAACAAGCTCCAGATCTTCAACCCGCTCCTCCCCCTCCACCTCCTTATGCTGGTATCACAAGACATACCACAAAAAGGCCAAGAAGTGCGTTAACCCCTGCTCCTGGGTAAACCAAGATCAGGGAAACCCAAAATGCAGTCAGTAGACGCGGCGACTGACTGCAACACTTTCTGCCGCCGGTTATTCGTCACAGATAAGACGACAGGGCTCAGGTTCCTAATTGACACAGGTAGTGACCTCTGCTGCTATCCTCAACGGTTAGCCAAAGGTCGTGCCAAATCAGCAACGGATTACCAATTGGCCGCAGCCAACGGCAGCACCATAAACACCTACGGCAGCATATCCCTTTGCCTCAATCTGGGCTTGCATCGGAACTTTCAATGGAATTTCACCATCGCCGATGTAGAAATCCCAATAATAGGCTCGGATTTTCTTAGCTTCTACAATTTGTTGCCAGATCTCCGCCACAAACGCCTAATTGACGGAAACACAAGCTTGAAAACTGCTGCTACAATTGCACAAGTCAACCAAGTCAGTGTGAAAGCCGTGTCAGTCACGGAATCCTCAGCTTACTCCAAGCTGCTCCTTGAGTTCCCGGACTTGACCAGACCTCCAGGCCTCCCACGGCAGGTGAAGCATACCACGGTTCATCACATCGTGACTACCGATGGCCCTCCTGTCTCTTGCCGTCCACGTCGTCTCGCACCTCAGAAGCTAGTAGCAGCTAAAAAGGAATTTGAGGACATGGTCAACTGCGGAACAGCTAGACCTTCGGACAGTCCTTGGTCTTCTCCTCTACACATGGCGAAGAAAGGAGACCAAGAGTGGCGACCGTGTGGCGACTACCGGGCTCTCAATGCAAGAACTGTGCCAGACCGGTATCCCGTCAGACATATCGCTGACTTCGCACACAACATCGCAGGTTCCACTATCTTCAGCAAAATTGACTTGGTAAAGGCTTACCAACAATTGCCAGTTCATGAACCTGACATCTGCAAGACCGCAATAACCACACCATTTGGCCTGTACGAGTTTCCCTTCATGACCTTCGGTCTTCGAAACGCAGGACAAACGTTCCAGCGTTTCATTGACGAAGTCATGAGGGGACTCGATTTCTGCTACGCCTATGTTGATGACTTACTGGTCTTTTCAAAGACACCAGAAGACCACCTGGAACACCTGCGTACAGTTTTCCAGCGCTTGGTCAACTATGGCTGCGTAGTAAATGCATCAAAAAGCATATTCGGCGTCGACGAGGTTACTTTCCTCGGCTACCGTATCAACAAAGACGGTACACGCCCGCCTACAGAGAGAATCGAAGCTCTGCAAAATTATCCCTTGCCGAAAACCGTGCAAGGCCTTCGCAGATTCTTAGGCATGATAAACTTTTATCGCCGATTCCTCCCAAAGGCAGCAGAATTGCAAGCTCCGCTCATAGATGCCTTAGCTGCATCTAAACTCAAAGGACCAAAGCCAGTTCCATGGACGCCCGAACTTGAACTCGCGTTTCAGAAGTGCAAGGATAGCCTCGTGAGTGCTACTCTCCTTGCTCACCCAGTCAGCGACGCTAAACTGGGACTCTTCACTGACGCCTCTTCAGTTCACGTGGGATCTTGCCTCCAACAGAAGATAGGCAACCAATGGCAGCCTTTGGCCTTTTTCAGTAAGAAACTTACTGACAAACAATCACAATGGCCCGCGTACTATCGCGAACTCCTCGGGGTATACGAAAGCGTACAACACTTTCGCTACCTGCTCGAGGTTCAACACGTGACAATCTACACGGACCACAAACCGCTCATCTATTCTTTCACTCAACGTCGAGAGAAGCTTCCTCCTGTTCAGCTCAACCAGCTGTCCTTCATTTCCCAATTCACAACAGACATTGTACATGTAAAGGGAGAGGACAATGTGGTTGCTGATACAATGTCTAGAATAGAAGCCATCTCTATAGAACAGAGTTTCACGGAGTTAGCGAAAGAACAATCCACAGATGCTGAACTGCAGGACGCCATTAACAATTCCTCCCTTAAATTGGAGAAGATCTGCATTCCTGGCTCCGATATTTCCATCTACTGCGACACATCAACAGGAAAGCCACGACCATATGTTACACCTTCCTTCCGCCGTAGCTACTTCAACCAACTGCACAACCTCAGTCACCCTGGTGCGAAGACTTCTGCGCGCTTGGTGGCTGACCGCTTCGTTTGGCCGGCAATGAACAAGGATTGTCACAGATGGGCACGTGAATGCTTGCCATGTCAACGCAGCAAAGTGTCGAGGCACACTGTAACACCCTTAGGTGGTTTTACTGCCCCGACCAACCGCTTTCGCCACGTCCACATAGACATTATTGGACCGTTGCCTTCCAGTAAAGGCTACCAATATTGTCTAACAGCTGTGGACAGATTCACCCGTTGGCCAGAAGTTTGGCCCATGGTCGGCATCACCGCAGAAGAGGTGGCCGAAACATTCACAACGGGATGGATTGCTCGTTTCGGGGTTCCTTCCGTCGTAACCACGGACCAAGGCCGACAATTCGAGTCTGCATTATTCCAGGCTCTTCTAAAGCAATGCTCAGTGCTTCGCTCACGCACCACCAGCTACCATCCATGCGCAAACGGTATGGTGGAGAGACTGCACCGCCAGCTCAAAGCAGCCCTCATGTGCCATGGAGGTACATGGTGTGCTGCCCTACCACTGGTGCTCCTGGGCCTGCGAGCCGCTCTAAAAGAGGACCTGCGAACATCGGCCGCTGAACTCGTGTACGGGGAACCACTGAGGCTACCCGGCGAATTTTTGAGTCCCTCAATTGGGAACAGCACATTGGAAGATGTGTACAACTTCACATCGCAACTACGGAACCACATGGCTGAACTCAAACCAGTCACTGGATCACATCATTCCCAACGTCGGCCATTCATATTTAAGGAATTACACGACTGTACTCATGTATTTCTGCGGGACGACTCTGGGAAACTAACAATGAAACCACCCTATACAGGACCCCATCCAGTAATTAGCAGGGATGACAAAACCATCTGCATTACTGTGGGGAACAGGGACATAAGAGTCAGTTTCGACCGTGTGAAGCCAGCGTTCATCGAGGGGGCCCATATTTCTTCACCTCCCCTTCCACCGCTTCCGCTACACGCTCCATTTACACCGCCTACTCCATCCCCACCCACAACTCCGGCTCAGGCCAACCCATCACTACCCCCAGCACAACTTCTGCGCATCCCAAGTATGTGACTCGCTCGGGACGTCACGTTCGTTTCAAGACGCCCGTGGATGTGTAGTATATGTAAATATTTTAGACATAAGTTTTTTTATATTGTAAGCCTTATTTTGTTTTTTTGTTGGGGGTACTTTTCTCCGTGGGTGGGTGGTGTGGCGACATTAGTGCCAACATCACAAACAAGCACGCAAGCGCGGAACCAATATTTATCTGTGGCAAGCAAAACATCGCGCCGTTGTATGACAGCGCGCCCACAATTTTTCGCGGCAATCCATTTGCCGCGAAACAGTCGAGAACCGAAGCTATTTCGGGACAATTCGACACAGTCCGACTCACGTCTTCAACGCGACCGCACGACATACGTGCCCGTGTACAAAACGTTAGTTTTCGCGCTCGCTGCTTGCCTTCATACCAAAAATCCTTCTGAACTATAATATTGTAACATTGAGAGAGTGTGTGTGTGATTAAAAGTGTACGTCGCAAACAATATCTTTCATTGACCCGTACACCGCTCAACGGCCGCAACGCAACCATCATCTCATCACATCATCATCACCCACCTCACTGTCTACGCTGGTTGTGGTAAATATGCCAAGTGTTTCCCACGCGATCTTCGAGCTCTCGCTAAACCCGAGATGCTGAAATCATGGAATGACTTATGGTAAAGTCTTCTCAAACTGTTGGCAAACATTTTGCTAATCTCCAACCCCTTATCCCCTCGTCTCCCTGGTTTTTCCGTTTCCGCAACATCCCTAAAAAAAATTTCGTCTATCATAATTCGTTTACGACTTGGCCATGTTTGTTCCCCTGTTTTCTTAGCAAAACTCAGGATTCGTGATAGTTCTTTGTGTGAGTGTGGCCTGGGCGAAGGTTCTATAGAACATATCTTTTTCCACTGCCGTAAAATTGTTACTCCCCTTTATGACATTCTTCCTGTTAATTGTCCTCGTCCTGTTAAAATAAGTAAAAACTATTTTGGGGATTTTTTTCTCAAAAAGCTTATTTTTGGGCTTTTTGAAAAAAATTTGGGGGTTCATTGACATGGTCATCTGGCAACGCTGGTCACAGTTGTCAGTTGATTGAATTTGATTGTGATTTGTGATTAGTCATGGGAAAAATCACTCACCAAGAAGAAAAGAGTGATATATATCTTTTTGATACAAAGATATATATCACTCTTTTATATCTTTAACTCTTTATCTTTACAGTGAATGGTATCAGTGTCAATTGCAGACAAGATGAGTTATTATCTGTGAGTGATATACTAGCAGAGCCCACACGCGTACCTGTGGCAACACAAAATATCTGACATTTAAATAACATACACGCCATTTAGATGGCCTTTGACTTTTAGTAACTATTACAAAAATACACCATAAGGCTATTGTGTTACGATTTATGTTGGCTTGCTATTATATTCGGTTTCCTCGTTCACTTAGTACGCATGCGCAGTGCGCGGGCGAATCATTCTTCCTCATCGCGTGGAACAGGAATGAACTAAAGAGTTGAAGATATAAAGACACATTTTGAACGCAAGTGATATACAGATCTAATCACTCATCGCGTCGGATATATATCTTTTGAGTTAATCATTCAGGAGTTACACACCTCTATTTGTGATTGCGGTCAAGTATCCATTTAGTTTGTGATTGCGGTTTCGGTTCTGTCGGCGAAGTTATTAGAAATATATACCAATTTAAAAAATACTTTTTGGCTGTAAACAGAATATAATTCAAAAGATATACAATATCCATCAATAGATCTATTAATATATAAAACTGTGGATGTGGTTTTAACAATGGTGATACCGAGCCCGTTTGTATATTGGGCACAAACAGAGAGTGCTGTGACACTGAAAATTGATTTAAAAAATGTTATACAGCCAGACTTGAAGGTTCTGGAAAATAATGTAAAGTTTGCAGCTCAAGGTACAGGAGCTCGTGGAGAGAGCCAATATGAATTTAATTTAGATTTATTTTCTAATATAAAAGGCGTAAGTATGTGTAATACGTTATACTTACGTCCTAAGTAATAAGCAGGCACTCACAAATTGTTATATCCCCATGCTAATCAAGTGAAGCTTGTATTCAGGGTAATATATCATGGATAACTGTGACTGGTTCCAGATACCCAGATTATACAAAATAACAGAAAGTTTCGTTTACTAAAGTATCCTATGCGAATCGTAGATGCGATTCCTGGTATCTGAATCTAGACTTATTTCCCTGCGGTTTTTTTCTGTAAAGTCTGTAACCAATGAAACTGCATTAAATTCTGTAGATTGCAACAGATTTTACGAGTGTTAGGCTTAAGTCAACTTAATGATTGACACTGTTAAACACCATAAAATTTACTATATCTAAACATATATGATGAAGATGATATTCCACTATAAGGAATATTTTGGTGTACAACTTATGTTTATGACTAAAAGTAGCTATAATGTCTGAAATATATGTAGATGAGATATGATAGAGAAGAGTAGATAAGAATTGCCATACTGGGAAAAAGATTCAAAAAGTTACCACAAGCCTCACTTTACTTAGCATAAATTATATTTATCATAATGGTGAAGATAGATTAAAACATGCTTATCACTTACTGATTGTTAATACTGGATTACTTTATTTGATACAATAATATGCACACATACATACAATTCTCGATGGATAGAATTATTTCATATTTTTTGCTTTTGTGTTGACCAGTTTTTGAGTCATTTGACATTTATTGTAGGTATATAATTTCAATATAACTTCAATTGTTCTCTTTATATTCAATTTGAGATGTAAATTAAGATCTATTATTTATTGGCTTGCATGCTGCTGTAAAATGTATTGATTTTTTTGAATCTGTGTGGTCTTTGTTACATAAATAAGTTAAATAAAATATAATCTGCAATGCAACTAGTGTTGGGTAGGACTTGGTTATAAAATGAGTTTCTAAGAGTAAAATGACATTTTGTACTGATCCAGTACAATGTACCTCTTCAGATGAGGCGAGAAGTTTTGTACCCTGGCAATACATTTGTAGCAATGAGTCCTGTGAGGTGGTGAACATTGTTCCCTCATTTTAACTAATTCATCCCATTCAAAACTTCTAGTTAAGAATCGAATATGATCGTCCCCGTCAGCCTGTCACGCTGTCCTTCTTTGTCATGTGAATATTAGCAGAGGTGTTATTGTACTCTTATGTAACATAAGCCACATTCTGCCCTTCCTGTTTCTTCTTCATCCAGTTACTTAAATAAAACAATAATAACAGAACATCATGATTGCTTAAAATCTGGTTAATTACACCAAACAACTACAATTTTTGTATGTAGAAGAGCCATGCTGGGATTAAAAATCAAATAAATGAAAGAAGGAAAATTTGCTATTGTTTTCACAGATTTTTGGAAATTTTGTAAATGAACTTTCTGTTATTTGATATGGTCTGTGTTTGTAGGACTGGCCTCAGAGATTCAGTTGTATGTTACCCATAATACAAGGTAACTTTCTTATCTTAGGGATATACAATTAGGTGTTTGTCTGTGGATTTATCCATCATATGGAAAGTTACTTAGTAAATCATCTTTAATGCCTTAGGATGGACCAGGTGGCGACCAAGGTACCACAGTACGCATATTCGACAACAGAGTTGAATTAACCTTGCAGAAGGAGAAGTCAGCATGGTGGCCGCGGCTTACTGCCCAGCCTCAGAAGCCTGCTTGGTTAAAGGTATATTTATCAAAATGTAACATTCTATGTAATATAACATTCATGTCGGGGTGAAGGTAAGGCAAGGAATGCTCCAGTGGTTTGGGCATGTGGAAAGAATGAATGATGAAAGAATGAATAAACAGATATACAATGCAGAAGTCGCGGAAGGCCACGACACACCTTCCATGATCAGATTGATCATGTACTAGCAGAAGGTGATATCAGGAGCCTTAAAAACAGACGAGTGTGCATGACAAAGCTATGAATGTTAAAGAAGCAAGTGAGGTGTGTAAGAATAAGCCTGTATGGCGCCCTGTTGTTCGTGCCTACCCTGCAAGGGACCTGGCGTGAAGTTATGTATATATATAACATTCTAGCACCCTCCTGGGATTTGTTTGCATTTTTGTCTTGAAAATGCTTAATGTAGACTTGTCTTATGGCCTTGAGACAACTTTACTGACACTTCTGCCTGCTTTTAATTAAATAGTATATAGCATTGTTTCTCAACGATTTTTATGTCCCAACCCACAAAAAAGTTAAGAAAAAAGTCTTGCGACCCATTCTCTACAAGATTATAGTAAGATTTTAATTATTAATATTTTATTTCTATGTTTGATTTCTATATACATAGGTCTTATTTTTTTTTAATAGCATTGCAACCTATTTGACCCCTATAAGAGTCAGGACCCCCAGGTTGAGAAACAATGCTATAGTTTATAGTAGTATTATATAGGTTTGCCTATATCATACTACTATACTCATATCATACCATTTTACATTGGTTAACAAACTAAATAGTGGACTAATACTAAATTTCATCAAGTTCAATCAAGCTGTTCTTCAGTTATAGAAGGGCATAGAAGAAGCAAATAGTAGATTTTGGGTGTGTCACAAAAGAAATAGTCATTACAAAATTGTCCACAAAAAATGTACAGAGACCAATTAATTAAACCTCACTAGAATAGAAAATTATGAAACCAATCTATTTTTAATAGACATCTATAAATTAATATTTGTAACATTCATTATTATACCCTAATCAACCAAATCAGTCAATGAGTAAACATTCATTGCGTTAAAATGAGGTGCGGCCCAATGACCGGTGCAATTTGATGTTTAATTAATGTATAGTAGGTAGAACATTTCGTTCAAAAACAACCCTTTCCCTTGTTTTGTGGTTTGACATTCCTTCATAGAAATGGATCCTTACAAGCGACACTATGATTTGGTATAATAATACAGGCATGTGTTTTTTTCTTCAAAATCTGCTGATTTGATACCTGACTAGGATAATTAATTTTCAAACATCTAATAAAATCGTGAAAATCGACCTTGAGAGTCCTTTGAGTCTTTTTCGTTCGAGATTTGGTCCTCAAGGCTCACTTTAAAAATTACTTCATCACCATCATTGTATGATATAATGTAACACTAAAGTGAAGTAGGCAGTCTACAGTTTTATTAAAAATATTTTGTTCTTTCAAGTTGGTAACAAAACAAGGCCACCTTGTTCAGACTGGTTGATTGGAATAAAAGGTTTTTTTGCAAAATAAGATTAAAGTCTTGTCACTGCAACATTCGTCACTGTAACTGTACTAATGTATTTGTGTGGTTGTCTGATAAATCATTAAAAAAAGAATCAAATTAATTTTAATGTTTCCCATATTTTGATTGGAAATTCTTCTGATGTATTCAATATTTTCGATTCCGTCAGAAACAGTAAGTTTTTGCACCATTTTTATTAGAATTCAAAAAATTATAATAAATAGAATAAGTGTTTTTTTTATATACAAATAGATCCCTTTTATAAACTAGGATATGCTTGCGACTTTGTCCACGCTTTACTTGAAATTCCCGGGACACAAAGAAGAGAATACAAAAAGAATGTCAGCTATAGTTTTAGTGAAAACTGTGTAGGAATAAGCTAATTTTCATGCACACGAACAACTACAAACCACCACAGGGAAAATTCCGGCGGGATTCCCGGGATAAAAAATATACATTTTATTCCATAGAATTTGCACATCGATCAGTGAAAAAGCCACACTGGATCGATTTTCTTTATCGGGCCATATACTTCATTCCCAGAAAAAAACCCGCGGAATTCCTAGGATAAAAAGTAACTCATATTTTAAGTCTTAGTATTTGCTGGCGATCAGCGAAAACCGCATCGAAATCGATCCAGTAGTTTTTACGTGAATCCCGAGCAAACAGACAAACACAAGAAATAAAAAAAATGCATTGTGTCCTTAATCGTCTATATAATCTTTTCTAAATTGTTTCAATATACAGACACGACATCTTTAGAATTTTATAATATTACAGATACATAGATTGACTATTTTAGTTGCCCCCATATCAGTGTTCAATAAAGCAATTGCATTCAGAAATCAAATGGCCGCGGGTTCGACTAACACCGGAAAGCATGCTTAAGCATCCGTGCAGGAACGGAGAAAGAATACAATTTCCTGCGGCCGGGCGGCCTGTCGTAAGAGGCGACAAAACAACCCACAGCCAGGTGGTAGGGCATTTGCCCGATTGGATGGCTACCACTCCTGGTCTAAAGTGTGTCGCCATAACAACCTTGAGTTGTGTTCCGGCATTAGTTACCAGGTTCCAGTCTTCCTTAAGAGAGCAGCAGCGCATTTGAAGCACCTTTGGTGTTGCAAATGTCCATAGGCGATGCTAACCGCTTTCCATCAAGTGGGCCGTCTGCCTGTCTGCTGAACTCCTGCCATAAAAAAGCAGTTTTCTGACCTAATGTGCATATTGTAACAATTTACCATGTGATAACGGTGCAGGAAATCATCAAAACATGTACATCGAGATAATTTATGTGTCAAACCCGCCAATCCCCCTTATACGAATATCGTGTGTATAAAATGCCGTGAGATAATTGTTGGCAAACAAGGTCACTAGGGTCACTATCTTACCTATTGTCTTACAATTATTCAGACGTATGCTAGTTATTTGTAATGTATCTTCCTACATTTTTAATTATAATTATACAACACTAAAATCATTGAAATAAGTCGCAATATGCTTAATAATATAATATAATTCTATATTTGTGCAACAGGAATTTAATACTAGGGCAACGAAAGTGGTGAGGCAGATTTAAAGTATCC
The DNA here is from genome assembly GCA_012273795.1 of Dendrolimus punctatus. NCBI lineage: Eukaryota > Metazoa > Arthropoda > Insecta > Lepidoptera > Lasiocampidae > Dendrolimus > Dendrolimus punctatus. The sequence goes on from CM022541.1 coordinate 18,946,730, forward strand.
ATAAGAAGGGTCATAACCAGCGTTGTCAGATTTCTCTTTGCCAAATTTAAATACATAGTAAAAAAACGTATATTATCAAAAAAAAATGAATATTTAACTTTTTATTTGAGTTCAAATTACGTTTACTTTATAACAGACAGCAAAAATAGGCATTGAAAATTTTAATAAAAACATGATATTTCAATGTAATTTAACTGAATTACGCACACAACGCAACTTACTACTTGCTAACTGATTTCCAAGCACCAAAACGCATGGTATTTGTTGTTATTTCATACGTGAAATAGAAAGAAGAGCTATAACCGAAAGCGGGACGTCTGGCAACGCTGGTCATAACTAACAAACTAAAGGCCACTAAAGTGATAGAATGTTGAGATAGATGTGTGGTGTAAGGTGTTACTAAAATGGATAAGGGGGGAAATGAGTATGTAAAGTGGGGACCTTTGAAACTTGGACCCGTGGCTGAAAAATTGAGAGGAAGAAGACTTAGGTGGTGTGGGCAAGTAGTGAAGAGGGATGAAAGTCACGTGACAAAAAGATTGTTAAACTAGAAGATCGATGGGTAGAAATGAAAAGGTGAAAGAAGAAGGATCATAACTATATACTCTCGTCCATGCAGGAACGGAGAAAGAATACAATTTCCTGCGGCCGGGTGGCACGTCGTAAGAGGACAAAACAACCGACAGGCAGGTGTAGGGTGTTTACCCGACTGGATGGCTACCACCCCTGGTCTAGAGTTTGCCGCCATAACAACCTTGAGTTGTGTTCCATCATTAGTGGCCAGGTTCTAGTCTCCCTTAAGAGAGCAGCAGCACATTTGTAACACTTTTGGTGTTGCAAATGTCCATAAGCGATGTGGCCGCCTACCGAAACTCACGCAATAAAAAAATTGAATATCTTAATTGCTTTTATAATAAATTCTACTTTGATCACCGAGTTTGGCTTTCAGATAAATTTTGACTTGTGGAAATCTGAAGATGCCCAAGACAGCGACGACGAGAGGCGTGACGTCATGCGAGACTATCCTGGAATGTACGACAGGGTATATAAAGAAGAGATGGGCTACAGGAAAGGTATGACAAGTGAACTCATTTCATTTCTTACCATTTCGTAAAACTTAGATAACACTTCAAGATTGTGTTAGGATAGTGAATAAAAAATCCTTTAATTTGTCTTGTAAAAATATAAGTAGTGTATAGAAAGTATGAGACTTTATGGTCAGATTGAAGACGGCGATTTGTAGAGATCTCTATTCAGTGTTAACTGATCTTGATCTTTTAAAAATATTGCTCCTATTTACTAAGGGCCTTACTTATAATAGTTTCTTAAGCTTAAAGAAACTGCTCAGCAACTGATTATTGGAAATATCACCCATAAACTCCTCTTTAGTCGAATATTTTGGGTACAACCTACGTTAATAATTCAGATTTCGTTTATCTGCACTTTTCATAGGTATGCAACAGGCAATACACGTTTATAAGTGAAGAAAGAGATATTCATTGATTAGGGACTGATTCGGATTCTCTTACTTAAGAGATGCCTAATCGTTTCTTAACGAGATTATTATAAGTAAGGCCATAATATTTTAATTTGCTTAACTATTGTTGACTTATATTTTGCAGTAGCGATGCGCAACTAATCACAATGAGATCAGTGATTTATAAATCTTTTTCCTTAAAGATGTAATCACTCTTTTAAATCTTTACTTTGTTTCGGTGATATAATTTGTTCAGTTGACCGGTTTTAAGCTTTACAGTTACGCCAAGAGTTTATTTACTGTGTATCTCATTGTATTTCTTGAGTGCGCATGTTATTCTTTTCAATTCACATATCCTGTATTATTGTTCATACTACATCTAAGTATCTGATTTGTTGTTTTCATCATTCATGTGATTAATCAACTTAACGTGTGATATGAGTTAAATTTTTTCCAACCAAGATTTAAGAGTGATTTCGAATTTGAAGATTATACATCTTTCAATCAATCACTCCTGAGTTACACATTTATTCTGCAGACTAACTTGCTTAGCTGGTGTATGCGCACATATACATATATATAAAATGACAATTGCACTTTACTTGGACTATATTTTGTATGAATTAAATACCGTATAATATTTCACATCAACAGTTCAATAGAAACTGACAATATTATTAGACACATGGTTTTATTATATTAAGCTTGCATACAACCAGTGTCTATGTAGGTTGCCTACATATAATATTCTCAGCATAAATAAAACATAATTAAATACTTTATTTATCACTAGGAACACAAACACATTGTATATATAAATTATGAAGTACATAGATAGAACTTATATTATTAGGACCTTTGATTTATGCAACACCGGTTCAAAGTTGGGTAGAAATAAACAGGAATGGAGAATTGTATGAAGTGGATTTTTTTTTGATGTTCAATATTAATCTGTAAACCCTTAACTCGATGAAAATTTGTTTATTATCTATATATTAATTAATACATGAAGCAAAAACTTTGTACCCCTTTTTACGGAAATCGCACGGACGGAGGATTATGAAATTTCGCACACTTAGTTTATGTATAGAAGAAGCGACGAATGCTAATATATTTTTTAATTATACACACGTTTTACACACATGTGTACACATACACTTTTGTTTATTGTTCAATTCAAATAAACAACGTAGCCTTGACGAAATCTGTCATAATAGAAGTATAGTCTTTGACATTAATTATTATGGTCGAATTTCGACCACTGGCGACCACTAGTTTATATTATTATCCGTCCAAGGTCAGAGATAGAATACAATTTTCTGCGCCTCTTACGAAACAACCCACAGCTAGGTGGTGGGGCATTTGCCCTTCTGGATGGCTACTACCCCTGGTTTACAGGATCCCGCCAAGACAACGAGTTGTGTTCCGAGCGTTCCAGTATTAGCGACCAGGTTCCAGCTTCCCTTTAGAGAGCGGCAGCACATTGGTTAGCACTTGGTGTTACAAATGTCCATTGGCGATGGTAACCGCTCTTAACCAGGATTGTCGACTACTTGTCTGATGAACTCATACAATAAAACAATTTAAAAAAATGCAGTGGACGCTCTCCATCGAGCCAGAAGGATATCACTACGAGTATATTGGAAAAATCTTTTAAGGAAAAGATGGTGGCTATCGGTTCGATATTTTTTAATGAAGCATTTTTAAATTTTATTCTATGCAATAAAATATTAATGTCTATGACATTTGCCATGAAATGATTTTATTCATAACATATAGACGTATACGCAAAAATGCATTATTTTTGTTTACTAAAAACTATGCTGTTAAAATTTTTAAAGTTTTACCAGTAGGCAAATACCTAAAAAGAAGGGTATTCCAAATTTCAGGCTTATACAATCAACTAATTTTGTTTTATTCACAATGTGTAAAACTGCACTTTTGTCTACGCCCATTTGGTATGAAGACCTTGATATGTACACCTTATATAGAGGGGCGTAAAGTTCTTTCTGGCTTGTATTTGTCGAATCTTAGCGGACTGGTATGGAGTTCCATATTGCTGTCTTTATAAGTCTAGGCAAGCTTTAATTCTTTCCAGAAGACCTGAAGAAGGTATACCTGATACTATACAACTTGTTCCAATTCGTGGGCTTCACGTACGTGTTTGCCGTGATGGCAGTGCGGTACGCGAAGCTGGAATACGACTCCGTGACCGATACTTACGAGCACGTCGGTTCCGCTATGAAGTTTCTGCAACTCATGATGTATTTGGAGGTCATGCATCCCTTGTTCGGCTATACTAGGGTGAGTGCAGTATATTAATAAGTTCTTTAGAATCCCATTAGCCAAGTGCATCGTTTCTCAACCGTCGCGTTTATTATTACAGGGTAGCGTAGTCTGTTAATATAAAAAGACCTACATACAAGACGAACGTATTAATAAACTATTAATAAGTATTCACATAGAGTCACATTAGCCTAGTGCAGGGGTCGGCAACCTGCGGCTCGCGAGCCAGATGTGGCTCTTTGGATGTAAAGCTGCGGTTCTTGAGTTATATGTGAAAAAAAAGAAATGGCTTTCACTGAATTTCTTTGCCTAATTGCTTGTTATTGAAGCACAAATGTTGTAAGTTAATGTTTACTTGTTTTCATTTTTTTAATTTAATAAGTTATTATCTAATAATGTCACATAAATATCATCTTTATGTTGTGAAATATACTACTTGTATATAAATAAATTGATTTGTTTGTTTTTATCAAAACACTAAATTATGCAAGAAAAAAATTGTGGCCCTTTAAAAACTTTGAAATTTCGTGAATTGTAATTTTTGACTCTTCCGACTCAAAAGGTTGCCGACCCCTGGCCTGATGCATCCTTTCTCAACCTGGAGTCGCCATTCTTGTCGGGGGGTCACATTTATTGCAAAAGGGCGTCGCAGTCTCTTAAAATAATAAGAACTATATACAAGTAAACAATTAATTGAAATACTATTATAATTCTCCAGTGAAGGTCGCAAGACTTAATTTTTTTTTTTCTTGGGTCGCGACGTAAAAATCGTTTAAACACAATGGATAAGTGGTTACATAAGTTCAGTGCTTGCATGATAGGCCGTGTACAACCAAGGATTCAAGGACTAAAAAGCACTTAATTTTGGCCGTGCTGGTACGAAGAAAGCATACGATTTCTTGCGGGCGGCGGCCTATCGTAAAAAGCGGCAATGAAACCAGTCAGGTGGTAGGATATTTACCAGTCTGGATGTATGCAAAAATTACCTAACGGACATTGTTCACAATTTTGTTGAAAGGGTTGTTAAGCTGCATCACCTTGATTGTTTTCAGGATTTTCCATTTCATTGTTTAAAAGCTAAGTGAGGGGGGGGGGGGTTGCACTTTTCACAATTTTGGAAACTAATATCTCGTCATCTATTCACTACATAAAAATAATCATAAAAACATCATTGTTGTTGAAAATACTGCTTTGTAATATAATGTATTCTTTTATATTTTAATTATTTCCATAGTTCCATCAACCTTTGTTGCATGTTTTTACAACCACCAAAAAAATTAGTAAAATAATTAATTTTGAAGATGACTATTACGTATTTTTAAACCATTACGTAATAACTATGCTTATTATGTACACAGAAAAAAGAATGTTATGCCTTTCTTACAAGTGTGTCGCGGCCACCACAAATCTTTTTTTTGCGATTTCGCTACCTAACATTGTAGTGCTAATTACACTCTACATATTCGTCAAATTTCATCTATATAGATTCAGTAGTTTCCAAGATAACTGACTATACTCTGATTTTTAGTTATGTGCACTAAAATCACAATTGATCAACAATTTTTATGTTACAAGCTTGGAGCAACTCACAAGAGTGAGTGAGAGTGTTGATTTTCGTTTAACTCACAAGTGAGGTGAGATACTCATTTTCATTCAACTCAGAATGAGGTGAGTTGCTCATTTTTGATCAACTCACAAGTGAGGTGAGTTGCTCATTTTCATTCAACTCAAAGTTCCATAGCAACCTCGAGTTGTGTACCATTAGTGGCCAGGTTCTAGTTTCTCCTTCAAGGCCGACAGCACCTCTGGCATTGCTATGCTTAAGCGATAAAAAAAATAAACTGTTTTAATTATTTTGATTTCCAACTACCCTATACAGAAGTAGGTTCACGGTTGTTTTGCCACCAGGGTGGTGTGCTGGTGCCATTCCTGCAGGTGAGCGGAAGGGCGTTCGTGTTATTCGCCATGATCGACGCCGAGCCCCGAATGCAAACAAAGCCTGTCGTCTTCTATCTCTTCATTATATGGTGCTCAATCGAGTTGGTCAGGTGAGATTAATTTGTCTTTATTTTAAAGTCAGGTGTGATTAATTTCTTTTTATTTTAGAATCAGGCGAGATTAATTTCTCTTTATTTTAGAGTCAGGTGAGATTAATTTGTCTTTATTTTCGAGTCAGGTGAGACTAATTTGTCTTTATTTTAGAGTCAGGTGTGATTAATTTCTTTTTATTTTAGAATCAGGCGAGATTAATTTCTCTTTATTTTAGAGTCCGGTGAGATTAATTTGTCTTTATTTACGAGTCAGGTGAGACTAATTTATCTTTATTTTAGAGTCAGGTGTGATTAATTTCTTTTTATTTTAGAATCAGGCGAGATTAATTTCTCTTTATTTTAGAGTCCGGTGAGATTAATTTGTCTTTATTTTCGAGTCAGGTGTGATTAATTTTTTTATTTTAGAATCAGGCGAGATTAATTTCTCTTTATTTTAGAGTCAGGTGAGATTAATTTCTTTTTATTTTAGAGTCCGGTGAGATTAATTTGTCTTTATTTTCGAGTCAGGTGAGACTAATTTGTCTTTATTTTCGAGTCAGGTGAGACTAATTTGTCTTTATTTTAGAGTCAGGTGTGATTAATTTCTTTTATTTTAGAATCAGGCGAGATTAATTTCTCTTTATTTTAGAGTCAGGTGAGATTAGTTTGTCTTTATTTTCGAGTCAGGTGAGACTAATTAGTCTGTATTTTAGAGTCAGGTGTGATTAATTTCTTTTATTTTAGAATCAGGCGAGATTAATTTCTCTTTATTTTCGAGTCAGGTGAGACTAATTTGTCTTTATTTTCGAGTCAGGTGAGACTAATTTGTCTTTATTTTAGAGTCAGGTGTGATTAATTTCTTTTATTTTAGAATCAGGCGAGATTAATTTCTCTTTATTTTAGAGTCCGGTGAGATTAATTTGTCTTTATTTTCGAGTCAGGTGAGACTAATTTGTCTTTATTTTAGAGTCAGGTGTGATTAATTTCTTTTTATTTTAGAATCAGGCGAGATTAATTTCTCTTTATTTTAGAGTCCGGTGAGATTAATTTGTCTTTATTTTCGAGTCAGGTGAGACTAATTTGTCTTTATTTTAGAGTCAGGTGTGATTAATTTCTTTTTATTTTAGAATCAGGCGAGATTAATTTCTCTTTATTTTAGAGTCAGGTGAGATTAATTTGTCTTTATTTTCGAGTCAGGTGAGACTAATTTGTCTTTATTTTAGAGTCAGGTGAGATTAATTTCTTTTTATTTTAGAGTCCGGTGAGATTAATTTGTCTTTATTTTCGAGTCAGGTGAGACTAATTTGTCTTTATTTTCGAGTCAGGTGAGACTAATTTGTCTTTATTTTAGAGTCAGGTGTGATTAATTTCTTTTTATTTTAGAATCAGGCGAGATTAATTTCTCTTTATTTTAGAGTCCGGTGAGATTAATTTGTCTTTATTTTCGAGTCAGGTGAGACTAATTTGTCTTTATTTTAGAGTCAGGTGTGATTAATTTCTTTTTATTTAGAATCAGGCGAGATTAATTTCTCTTTATTTTAGAGTCCGGTGAGATTAATTTGTCTTTATTTTCGAGTCAGGTGAGACTAATTTGTCTTTATTTTAGAGTCAGGTGTGATTAATTTCTTTTTATTTTAGAATCAGGCGAGATTAATTTCTCTTTATTTTAGAGTCAGGTGAGATTAATTTCTTTTTATTTTAGAATCAGGCGAGATTAATTTCTCTTTATTTTAGAGTCCGGTGAGATTAATTTGTCTTTATTTTCGAGTCAGGTGAGACTAATTTGTCTTTATTTTAGAGTCAGGTGTGATTAATTTCTTTTTATTTTCGAGTCAGGTGAGACTAATTTGTCTGTATTTTAGAGTCAGGTGTGATTAATTTCTTTTTATTTTAGAATCAGGCGAGATTAATTTGTCTTTATTTTCAAGTCAGGTGAGACTAATTTCTTTTTATTTTAGAATCAGGCGAGATTAATTTATCTTTATTTTCGAGTCAGGTGAGACTAATTTGTCTTTATTTTAGAGTCAGGTGTGATTAATTTCTTTTTATTTTAGAATCAGGCGAGATTAATTTATCTTTATTTTCGAGTCAGGTGAGACTAATATGTCTTTATTTTAGAGTCAGGTGAGATTAATTTGTCTTTATTTTCGAGTCAGGTGAGACTAATTTGTCTTTATTTTAGAGTCAGGTGTGATTAATTTCTTTTTATTTTAGAATCAGGCGAGATTAATTTCTCTTTATTTTAGAGTCAGGTGAGATTAATTTGTCTTTATTTTCGAGTCAGGTGAGACTAATTTGTCTTTATTTTCGAGTCAGGTGAGACTAATTTGTCTGTATTTTAGAGTCAGGTGTGATTAATTTCTTTTTATTTTAGAATCAGGCGAGATTAATTTGTCTTTATTTTCAAGTCAGGTGAGACTAATTTCTTTTTATTTTAGAATCAGGCGAGATTAATTTATCTTTATTTTCGAGTCAGGTGAGACTAATATGTCTTTATTTTAGAGTCAGGTGAGATTAATTTGTCTTTATTTTCGAGTCAGGTGAGACTAATTTGTCTTTATTTTAGAGTCAGGTGTGATTAATTTCTTTTTATTTTAGAATCAGGCGAGATTAATTTCTCTTTATTTTAGAGTCAGGTGAGATTAATTTGTCTTTATTTTCGAGTCAGGTGAGACTAATTTGTCTTTATTTTAGAGTCAGGTATGATTAATTTCTTTTTATTTTAGAATCAGGCGAGATTAATTTGTCTTTATTTTAGAGTCAGGTGTGATTAATTTCTTTTTATTTTAGAATCAGGCGAGATTAATTTCTCTTTATTTTAGAGTCAGGTGAGATTAATTTGTCTTTATTTTCGAGTCAGGTGAGACTAATTTGTCTTTATTTTAGAGTCAGGTGTGATTAATTTCTTTTTATTTTAGAATCAGGCGAGATTAATTTCTCTTTATTTTAGAGTCCGGTGAGATTAATTTGTCTTTATTTTCGAGTCAGGTGAGACTAATTTGTCTTTATTTTCGAGTCAGGTGAGACTAATTTGTCTTTATTTTAGAGTCAGGTGTGATTAATTTCTTTTTATTTTAGAATCAGGCGAGATTAATTTCTCTTTATTTTAGAGTCCGGTGAGATTAATTTGTCTTTATTTTCGAGTCAGGTGAGACTAATTTGTCATTATTTTAGAGTCAGGTGTGATTAATTTCTTTTTATTTTAGAATCAGGCGAGATTAATTTCTCTTTATTTTAGAGTCAGGTGAGATTAATTTCTTTTTATTTTAGAGTCCGGTGAGATTAATTTGTCTTTATTTTCGAGTCAGGTGAGACTAATTTGTCTTTATTTTAGAGTCAGGTGTGATTAATTTCTTTTTATTTTAGAATCAGGCGAGATTAATTTCTCTTTATTTTAGAGTCCGGTGAGATTAATTTGTCTTTATTTTCGAGTCAGGTGAGACTAATTTGTCTTTATTTTCGAGTCAGGTGAGACTAATTTGTCTTTATTTTAGAGTCAGGTGAGATTAATTTGTCTTTATTTTCGAGTCAGGTGAGACTAATTTGTCTTTATTTTAGAGTCAGGTGTGATTAATTTCTTTTTATTTTAGAATCAGGCGAGATTAATTTCTCTTTATTTTAGAGTCCGGTGAGATTAATTTGTCTTTATTTTCGAGTCAGGTGAGACTAATTTGTCTTTATTTTAGAGTCGGGTGTGATTAATTTCTTTTTATTTTAGAATCAGGCGAGATTAATTTCTCTTTATTTTAGAGTCAGGTGAGACTAATTTGTCTTTATTTTAGAGTCAGGTGAGATTAATTTATTTTTATTTTAGAGTCCGGTGAGATTAATTTGTCTTTATTTTCGAGTCAGGTGAGACTAATTTGTCTGTATTTTAGAGTCAGGTGTGATTAATTTCTTTTATTTTAGAGTCCGGTGAGATTAATTTGTCTTTATTTTCGAGTCAGGTGAGACTAATTTGTCTTTATTTTAGAGTCAGGTGTGATTAATTTCTTTTTATTTTAGAATCAGGCGAGATTAATTTCTCTTTATTTTAGAGTCCGGTGAGATTAATTTGTCTTTATTTTCGAGTCAGGTGAGACTAATTTGTCTTTATTTTAGAGTCAGGTGTGATTAATTTCTTTTTATTTTAGAATCAGGCGAGATTAATTTCTCTTTATTTTAGAGTCCGGTGAGATTAATTTGTCTTTATTTTCGAGTCAGGTGAGACTAATTTGTCATTATTTTAGAGTCAGGTGTGATTAATTTCTTTTTATTTTAGAATCAGGCGAGATTAATTTCTCTTTATTTTAGAGTCAGGTGAGATTAATTTCTTTTTATTTTAGAGTCCGGTGAGATTAATTTGTCTTTATTTTCGAGTCAGGTGAGACTAATTTGTCTTTATTTTAGAGTCAGGTGTGATTAATTTCTTTTTATTTTAGAATCAGGCGAGATTAATTTCTCTTTATTTTAGAGTCAGGTGAGATTAATTTGTCTTTATTTTCGAGTCAGGTGAGACTAATTTGTCTTTATTTTCGAGTCAGGTGAGACTAATTTGTCTGTATTTTAGAGTCAGGTGTGATTAATTTCTTTTTATTTTAGAATCAGGCGAGATTAATTTGTCTTTATTTTCAAGTCAGGTGAGACTAATTTCTTTTTATTTTAGAATCAGGCGAGATTAATTTATCTTTATTTTCGAGTCAGGTGAGACTAATATGTCTTTATTTTAGAGTCAGGTGAGATTAATTTGTCTTTATTTTCGAGTCAGGTGAGACTAATTTGTCTTTATTTTAGAGTCAGGTGTGATTAATTTCTTTTATTTTAGAATCAGGCGAGATTAATTTCTCTTTATTTTAGAGTCAGGTGAGATTAATTTGTCTTTATTTTCGAGTCAGGTGAGACTAATTTGTCTTTATTTTAGAGTCAGGTATGATTAATTTCTTTTTATTTTAGAATCAGGCGAGATTAATTTGTCTTTATTTTAGAGTCAGGTGTGATTAATTTCTTTTTATTTTAGAATCAGGCGAGATTAATTTCTCTTTATTTTAGAGTCAGGTGAGATTAATTTGTCTTTATTTTCGAGTCAGGTGAGACTAATTTGTCTTTATTTTAGAGTCAGGTGTGATTAATTTCTTTTTATTTTAGAATCAGGCGAGATTAATTTCTCTTTATTTTAGAGTCCGGTGAGATTAATTTGTCTTTATTTTCGAGTCAGGTGAGACTAATTTGTCTTTATTTTCGAGTCAGGTGAGACTAATTTGTCTTTATTTTAGAGTCAGGTGTGATTAATTTCTTTTTATTTTAGAATCAGGCGAGATTAATTTCTCTTTATTTTAGAGTCAGGTGAGACTAATTTGTCTTTATTTTAGAGTCAGGTGAGATTAATTTATTTTTATTTTAGAGTCCGGTGAGATTAATTTGTCTTTATTTTCGAGTCAGGTGAGACTAATTTGTCTGTATTTTAGAGTCAGGTGTGATTAATTTCTTTTATTTTAGAGTCCGGTGAGATTAATTTGTCTTTATTTTCGAGTCAGGTGAGACTAATTTGTCTTTATTTTTTTGATTAATTTCTTTTTATTTTAGAATCAGGCGAGATTAATTTCTCTTTATTTTAGAGTCCGGTGAGATTAATTTGTCTTTATTTTCGAGTCAGGTGAGACTAATTTGTCTTTATTTTAGAGTCAGGTGTGATTAATTTCTTTTTATTTTAGAATCAGGCGAGATTAATTTCTCTTTATTTTAGAGTCCGGTGAGATTAATTTGTCTTTATTTTCGAGTCAGGTGAGACTAATTTGTCTTTATTTTAGAGTCAGGTGTGATTAATTTCTTTTTATTTTAGAATCAGGCCAGATTAATTTCTCTTTATTTTAGAGTCAGGTGAGATTAATTTCTTTTTATTTTAGAGTCCGGTGAGATTAATTTGTCTTTATTTTCGAGTCAGGTGAGACTAATTTGCCTGTATTTTAGAGTCAGGTGTGATTAATTTCTTTTTATTTTAGAATCAGGCGAGATTAATTTCTCTTTATTTTAGAGTCAGGTGAGATTAATTTGTCTTTATTTTCGAGTCAGGTGAGACTAATTTGTCTTTATTTTAGAGTCAGGTGTGATTAATTTCTTTTTATTTTAGAATCAGGCGAGATTAATTTCTCTTTATTTTAGAGTCCGGTGAGATTAATTTGTCTTTATTTTCGAGTCAGGTGAGACTAATTTGTCTTTATTTTAGAGTCCGGTGAGATTAATTTGTCTTTATTTTCGAGTCAGGTGAGACTAATTTGTCATTATTTTAGAGTCAGGTGTGATTAATTTCTTTTTATTTTAGAATCAGGCGAGATTAATTTCTCTTTATTTTAGAGTCAGGTGAGATTAATTTCTTTTTATTTTAGAGTCCGGTGAGACTAATTTGTCTGTATTTTAGAGTCAGGTGTGATTAATTTCTTTTTATTTTAGAGTCCGGTGAGATTAATTTGTCTTTATTTTCGAGTCAGGTGAGACTAATTTGTCTTTATTTTAGAGTCAGGTGTGATTAATTTCTTTTTATTTTAGAATCAGGCGAGATTAATTTCTCTTTATTTTAGAGTCCGGTGAGATTAATTTGTCTTTATTTTCGAGTCAGGTGAGACTAATTTGTCTTTATTTTAGAGTCAGGTGTGATTAATTTCTTTTTATTTTAGAATCAGGCGAGATTAATTTCTCTTTATTTTAGAGTCCGGTGAGATTAATTTGTCTTTATTTTCGAGTCAGGTGAGACTAATTTGTCATTATTTTAGAGTCAGGTGTGATTAATTTCTTTTTATTTTAGAATCAGGCGAGATTAATTTCTCTTTATTTTAGAGTCAGGTGAGATTAATTTCTTTTATTTTAGAGTCCGGTGAGATTAATTTGTCTTTATTTTCGAGTCAGGTGAGACTAATTTGCCTGTATTTTAGAGTCAGGTGTGATTAATTTCTTTTTATTTTAGAATCAGGCGAGATTAATTTCTCTTTATTTTAGAGTCAGGTGAGATTAATTTGTCTTTATTTTCGAGTCAGGTGAGACTAATTTGTCTTTATTTTAGAGTCAGGTGTGATTAATTTCTTTTTATTTTAGAATCAGGCGAGATTAATTTCTCTTTATTTTAGAGTCCGGTGAGATTAATTTGTCTTTATTTTCGAGTCCGGTGAGATTAATTTGTCTTTATTTTCGAGTCAGGTGAGACTAATTTGTCTTATTTTAGAGTCAGGTGAGACTAATTTGTCTTTATTTTAGAGTCAGGTGTGATTAATTTCTTTTATTTTCGAGTCAGGTGAGACTAATTTGTCTGTATTTTAGAGTCAGGTGTGATTAATTTCTTTTTATTTTAGAATCAGGCGAGATTAATTTCTCTTTATTTTAGAGTCAGGTGAGATTAATTTGTCTTTATTTTCGAGTCAGGTGAGACTAATTAGTCTGTATTTTAGAGTCCGGTGAGATTAATTTGTCTTTATTTACGAGTCAGGTGAGACTAATTTATCTTTATTTTAGAGTCAGGTGTGATTAATTTCTTTTTATTTTAGAATCAGGCGAGATTAATTTCTCTTTATTTTAGAGTCCGGTGAGATTAATTTGTCTTTATTTTCGAGTCAGGTGTGATTAATTTCTTTTTATTTTAGAATCAGGCGAGATTAATTTCTCTTTATTTTAGAGTCAGGTGAGATTAATTTCTTTTTATTTTAGAGTCCGGTGAGATTAATTTGTCTTTATTTTCGAGTCAGGTGAGACTAATTTGTCTTTATTTTCGAGTCAGGTGAGACTAATTTGTCTTTATTTTAGAGTCAGGTGTGATTAATTTCTTTTTATTTTAGAATCAGGCGAGATTAATTTCTCTTTATTTTAGAGTCAGGTGAGATTAGTTTGTCTTTATTTTCGAGTCAGGTGAGACTAATTAGTCTGTATTTTAGAGTCAGGTGTGATTAATTTCTTTTTATTTTAGAATCAGGCGAGATTAATTTCTCTTTATTTTCGAGTCAGGTGAGACTAATTTGTCTTTATTTTCGAGTCAGGTGAGACTAATTTGTCTTTATTTTAGAGTCAGGTGTGATTAATTTCTTTTTATTTTAGAATCAGGCGAGATTAATTTCTCTTTATTTTAGAGTCAGGTGAGATTAATTTGTCTTTATTTTCGAGTCAGGTGAGACTAATTTGTCTTTATTTTAGAGTCAGGTGTGATTAATTTCTTTTATTTTAGAATCAGGCGAGATTAATTTCTCTTTATTTTAGAGTCCGGTGAGATTAATTTGTCTTTATTTACGAGTCAGGTGAGACTAATTTATCTTTATTTTAGAGTCAGGTGTGATTAATTTCTTTTTATTTTAGAATCAGGCGAGATTAATTTCTCTTTATTTTAGAGTCCGGTGAGATTAATTTGTCTTTATTTTCGAGTCAGGTGTGATTAATTTCTTTTTATTTTAGAATCAGGCGAGATTAATTTCTCTTTATTTTAGAGTCAGGTGAGATTAATTTCTTTTTATTTTAGAGTCCGGTGAGATTAATTTGTCTTTATTTTCGAGTCAGGTGAGACTAATTTGTCTTTATTTTAGAGTCGGGTGTGATTAATTTCTTTTTATTTTAGAATCAGGCGAGATTAATTTCTCTTTATTTTAGAGTCAGGTGAGACTAATTTGTCTTTATTTTAGAGTCAGGTGAGATTAATTTATTTTTATTTTAGAGTCCGGTGAGATTAATTTGTCTTTATTTTCGAGTCAGGTGAGACTAATTTGTCTGTATTTTAGAGTCAGGTGTGATTAATTTCTTTTTATTTTAGAGTCCGGTGAGATTAATTTGTCTTTATTTTCGAGTCAGGTGAGACTAATTTGTCTTTATTTTAGAGTCAGGTGTGATTAATTTCTTTTTATTTTAGAATCAGGCGAGATTAATTTCTCTTTATTTTAGAGTCCGGTGAGATTAATTTGTCTTTATTTTCGAGTCAGGTGAGACTAATTTGTCTTTATTTTAGAGTCAGGTGTGATTAATTTCTTTTTATTTTAGAATCAGGCGAGATTAATTTCTCTTTATTTTAGAGTCCGGTGAGATTAATTTGTCTTTATTTTCGAGTCAGGTGAGACTAATTTGTCATTATTTTAGAGTCAGGTGTGATTAATTTCTTTTTATTTTAGAATCAGGCGAGATTAATTTCTCTTTATTTTAGAGTCAGGTGAGATTAATTTCTTTTTATTTTAGAGTCCGGTGAGATTAATTTGTCTTTATTTTCGAGTCAGGTGAGACTAATTTGCCTGTATTTTAGAGTCAGGTGTGATTAATTTCTTTTTATTTTAGAATCAGGCGAGATTAATTTCTCTTTATTTTAGAGTCAGGTGAGATTAATTTGTCTTTATTTTCGAGTCAGGTGAGACTTATTTGTCTTTATTTTAGAGTCAGGTGTGATTAATTTCTTTTTATTTTAGAATCAGGCGAGATTAATTTCTCTTTATTTTAGAGTCCGGTGAGATTAATTTGTCTTTATTTTCGAGTCCGGTGAGATTAATTTGTCTTTATTTTCGAGTCAGGTGAGACTAATTTGTCTTTATTTTAGAGTCAGGTGAGACTAATTTGTCTTTATTTTAGAGTCAGGTGTGATTAATTTCTTTTTATTTTCGAGTCAGGTGAGACTAATTTGTCTGTATTTTAGAGTCAGGTGTGATTAATTTCTTTTTATTTTAGAATCAGGCGAGATTAATTTCTCTTTATTTTAGAGTCAGGTGAGATTAATTTGTCTTTATTTTCGAGTCAGGTGAGACTAATTAGTCTGTATTTTAGAGTCAGGTGTGATTAATTTCTTTTTATTTTAGAATCAGGCGAGATTAATTTCTCTTTATTTTCGAGTCAGGTGAGACTAATTTGTCTTTATTTTCGAGTCAGGTGAGACTAATTTGTCTTTATTTTAGAGTCAGGTGTGATTAATTTCTTTTTATTTTAGAATCAGGCGAGATTAATTTCTCTTTATTTTAGAGTCAGGTGAGATTAATTTGTCTTTATTTTCGAGTCAGGTGAGACTAATTTGTCTTTATTTTAGAGTCAGGTGTGATTAATTTCTTTTTATTTTAGAATCAGGCGAGATTAATTTCTCTTTATTTTAGAGTCCGGTGAGATTAATTTGTCTTTATTTACGAGTCAGGTGAGACTAATTTATCTTTATTTTAGAGTCAGGTGTGATTAATTTCTTTTTATTTTAGAATCAGGCGAGATTAATTTCTCTTTATTTTAGAGTCCGGTGAGATTAATTTGTCTTTATTTTCGAGTCAGGTGTGATTAATTTCTTTTTATTTTAGAATCAGGCGAGATTAATTTCTCTTTATTTTAGAGTCAGGTGAGATTAATTTCTTTTTATTTTAGAGTCCGGTGAGATTAATTTGTCTTTATTTTCGAGTCAGGTGAGACTAATTTGCCTGTATTTTAGAGTCAGGTGTGATTAATTTCTTTTTATTTTAGAATCAGGCGAGATTAATTTCTCTTTATTTTAGAGTCAGGTGAGATTAATTTGTCTTTATTTTCGAGTCAGGTGAGACTAATTTGTCTTTATTTTAGAGTCAGGTGTGATTAATTTCTTTTTATTTTAGAATCAGGCGAGATTAATTTCTCTTTATTTTAGAGTCCGGTGAGATTAATTTGTCTTTATTTTCGAGTCCGGTGAGATTAATTTGTCTTTATTTTCGAGTCAGGTGAGACTAATTTGTCTTTATTTTAGAGTCAGGTGAGACTAATTTGTCTTTATTTTAGAGTCAGGTGTGATTAATTTCTTTTTATTTTCGAGTCAGGTGAGACTAATTTGTCTGTATTTTAGAGTCAGGTGTGATTAATTTCTTTTTATTTTAGAATCAGGCGAGATTAATTTCTCTTTATTTTAGAGTCAGGTGAGATTAATTTGTCTTTATTTTCGAGTCAGGTGAGACTAATTAGTCTGTATTTTAGAGTCAGGTGTGATTAATTTCTTTTTATTTTAGAATCAGGCGAGATTAATTTCTCTTTATTTTCGAGTCAGGTGAGACTAATTTGTCTTTATTTTCGAGTCAGGTGAGACTAATTTGTCTTTATTTTAGAGTCAGGTGTGATTAATTTCTTTTTATTTTAGAATCAGGCGAGATTAATTTCTCTTTATTTTAGAGTCAGGTGAGATTAATTTGTCTTTATTTTCGAGTCAGGTGAGACTAATTTGTCTTTATTTTAGAGTCAGGTGTGATTAATTTCTTTTTATTTTAGAATCAGGCGAGATTAATTTCTCTTTATTTTAGAGTCCGGTGAGATTAATTTGTCTTTATTTACGAGTCAGGTGAGACTAATTTATCTTTATTTTAGAGTCAGGTGTGATTAATTTCTTTTTATTTTAGAATCAGGCGAGATTAATTTCTCTTTATTTTAGAGTCCGGTGAGATTAATTTGTCTTTATTTTCGAGTCAGGTGTGATTAATTTCTTTTTATTTTAGAATCAGGCGAGATTAATTTCTCTTTATTTTAGAGTCAGGTGAGATTAATTTCTTTTTATTTTAGAGTCCGGTGAGATTAATTTGTCTTTATTTTCGAGTCAGGTGAGACTAATTTGTCTTTATTTTCGAGTCAGGTGAGACTAATTTGTCTTTATTTTAGAGTCAGGTGTGATTAATTTCTTTTTATTTTAGAATCAGGCGAGATTAATTTCTCTTTATTTTAGAGTCCGGTGATATTAATTTGTCTTTATTTTCGAGTCAGGTGAGACTAATTTGTCTTTATTTTAGAGTCAGGTGTGATTAATTTCTTTTTATTTTAGAATCAGGCGAGATTAATTTCTCTTTATTTTAGAGTCAGGTGAGATTAATTTCTTTTTATTTTAGAGTCAGGTGAGATTAATTTCTCTTTATTTTAGAGTCAGGTGAGATTAATTTCTCTTTATTTTAGAGTCAGGTGAGATTAATTTCTCTTTATTTTAGGTTCGTATAGATTTGCATTTAACCACTGTTTCACCTGATGTTTAATGATTACGTGTTTTAATGAATCATAATTTATCGTAATACAGGTAATAGTTGTGCATAAGATTGTAACATGATCAATTTATCTCACTGTATTTGACGTACATATGGTGATACAAATATTTGAGTATACGTCAATCTAAAAAATTATAACACTTCCATTATTTATATATTAAATACAGATACAAATATAAAAGGGCATCAAAATAAAATAAACGAGAAGTCAAATTAATAGAAGTAATAAACCACGAAGGGCCTATGATTGTATGGCATGGCATTATTATAGGTATTATACCCATATAACAATGTTACATGCCGGCAAAAGTAAAGACACACCTTCCTGTCATAAAACGCAGTTTATTACCTTTGTCGCATTTGGAGTAATTTTGTTTACTTGGTGTTTAAAATTTGCAATAAGAAAATGGCCTATTGTTATTGTTTTCGACTTTGTTGGCCGTTCGCAGGAATAATTAAATCAAGTGTGCAGATTACGTTTTCTTGGAAAAACTCAGTCCACACAATCGTTTGTTGTATGATACAGTTTACTATAAAACAATGCCCGAACGGAGGGGTGGGGCAGTCAAGCGAGTATTACGATACGAGCAAGAAGTAGATTCGATGAGCGATATAGTGATGGACTTTGCGCGTGTTATTGAATCGTGCAGTTTGTACTAGCCATGTCTAGTTGTTATACTTGTACCTATGTTATACGTTTTTGTATAGTTCTAATAAGTTCTTTAGTAATTCGAACGACATTTTAATTCGAGTCCTATGTAGCTCGTAACAATAATTTTATTATCGTTGTATGACTACAAAATCAAATAATAAAGATCCTGAATGTATTGAATAAAATAATAGGGTACCAATTATGGCACTGGATTGCCAACAATAGTATAGTTTCCCCAACTCCCACGATTTTCATCTATCCAAAGCAATTTTTCCATTTCAGATATCCATTCTACATATCTCAGATATACAAAAAGGAGATTTACATCCTAACGTGGCTGAGATATACAATGTGGATACCGCTTTATCCACTAGGCGTGATATGTGAGGCGGTTGTCATTTTGCGCAACATCTCGTACTTTGAGGAGACCCTAAAATTCACGATATCTCTACCTAACGAATGGAACTTCGCTTTTCATATGCCAACGTTTTTGAGGGTGTATTTATTATTTTTAACCTTCCCAGGCTTGTATTTTGTTATGAAACATATGCACAAGTTGAGAATGGTGAAGCTCAAGCCAAAGATTGTGATTAAAAAATCTAAGTGAATGTTTGCAATTCTATAGAATGTTTGTTCCAAATAAATCGCACCCTTAAAATTATAGAGACTTAAATCAAGATTTTGAGTATTGCATAAAAAAATAAGGTACACAATTTAATAACTTGATATTTTGAATCAGTTCTCTATAATTCTAAAGGTGCGATATTCAGGAATGTCGTCAAACTATGCGGTATCATTTTTCCGTTCTAAAAATGTTACTGCACATGCGTCTGAATGTTTTCGATTCAGGTAGGAACAAGTCCAATGTTTGTAATATTTATTTATTTGCAAAAGTCCTATTGACAATATTTTAGCAGCTTTTGAAAGTTCTAGCAATTTATGTTGAATAAAAAAAATTAAAAAGCCAGATTCTTTCATCTTAATAGGGCCTAAAAATTTACAAAATTATGTTGCGATCTCTTGGCCAAGCTTTTATAGCAAAAAAGGTTTTAAATTTATATTGCCTCAAGCCACATTTTTTTTAGCATTTATGCACATATAAACATTTTTTCCCTCTAGTTATTTACCCACCTAATAATGTACCAACGCTACAGGAGAAATAATATTCCATCACCAAGGTATAGTTCGCGAAAGATCGACATGGCAATAGGAGTATGAGGTGAGTTGTGGAGGTCTGCGGAACACACGAAGCCCACTTTAGTGCTGCACGAGTCTGCATCGACCGTGTATATAGATTTCGACCTCTCTTACGTTGTTGCTTGTATCATAGTAATAGTAGTATAGTATTGACTTTTTTACATCTTGAATTTACTAAATATTATACGATCTAGCATATAGAGACTAATTAGTAATTTAATTTTGACCTAATTTTCTACAAAACAAATTATATCTAAGAATGTGTCCGTTAGCAATTTACTCTAATGCTAGTGTGCACTGACATTTAACCGGTGGTTAAAATACAATAATCACTGTTTATGCATACATTTTTAGCGATTAATTTATTTTAATCATCGGTTAAAAGTCGGTGCACACCAGCCTCAGGCTGGTGTGCTAAAGAAATTTATCCGATGTCAAAATAAAATAATCGCTGTTTAGCAATATAGTTTTGGCGATTAATTTATTTTAACCATTAGTTAAATGTCTAGGGACACCAGTTTTATTCATTGTTGCATGAAACATCATGCATTGTCTGTCAAGGCGCATTCACATATTCGCATGTCCTCACACCACTTCTGTACTGTTTTTATTTTCGCTATACTTTACAGTGCACTACGTTAACTAGAAAGCTTTAATTCTTCGCACTGGGGTTGTG
Organism: Dendrolimus punctatus; assembly: GCA_012273795.1. NCBI lineage: Eukaryota > Metazoa > Arthropoda > Insecta > Lepidoptera > Lasiocampidae > Dendrolimus > Dendrolimus punctatus. The sequence goes on from CM022541.1 coordinate 18,966,996, forward strand.
GTTTCGAGAAGTTGAATGACCTCGATATTCATTGTGTATTGACAGTGACTTCGATTGCCTTTTTGTCACGTGATATAATAAAAAAACAATAATACATTTGCAAGTATTGGACCTGACTATAAAATTATAAAAAAATTGTGACAATGAACGAAACAATAATTGTTTTCAATATACTATCAATCAGACACGGATAGGGCTTTGTTTGAAAATATTACTTGGAATAAAAAGGTGGTAATAATTGACTCTCATTTCAATGAGTACCAATAAAATTATCGACATCGACTATTATACATCACTATTAAATTGCCAAGTTAACCTTTCGACGATGATGTTGATATCATGTCACTACTTTTGGTATATGTCAATTGTTTTAATGTAAATGTTACATTATGTTATTGTTCTATTTAGGGACGATTTTTCAACCATCAAATAAAAGTTATCAGTCGAATAAATTATAACCAGGGTAAATTCAAAAGTTATACTATACAACTTTTAATTTTTCCATGTTATTGTTCATTACTTAGTTATACTATTAAAACGGAATTTTCTAAAATTATTTTATAATTTTAACATTCCGTTGCGCCATGACCCTGGCTGGCGCCTCGTCAACGATATTTCTGTCATGAGGACAGTCTATGACTATTCATATTTTGTTTTCATACATATACACCTCTAAGTTGCTAGCACTGATAATATTATGGTTTATAGAAATAAATATAGCCAAGGTGGGAAAATCCGTCAGTGGGTAACTCCATACATTTCTGGTTATTTCCGTGTTATAATAGCTACGAAGACAAGAAATGGGTCGGTCAAGCTAAGACACCATTTAACTGTATGTTCGAATTGGAGTTTGCGTTAAATTCCGTCTAAAAAAAAGTTAAAAAACGGGTGTGAATTTACCCCACTGCCGAACTTCCACCCATTGACTTTGTTTTTAAAATATATGGGGCTGAAGTGCTGAAATAGTTGAGGAATTTTTGGCCCAAAATTCAATCTGGAGGCCCTAGACAGGTACCTATGAATTTCAAGGACGCATTTAAGTTTTACATTCATTATAATTATTTTATCATGGGTTGTAGTTGTTTGAATAAATTGTTTACATTTTTATACTGTAAATGGTGAAAGTAATAAATGTTTTGTTTATGAAGTCCTTTTTGTTTCATTTAATCTATTATATTATAAAATTCTAAACATGCCGTGTCTGTACATTGAAGCTATTAAAAAAAAATACAAGTGAACAATATAAACGATTGAGAACACAATGCATTTTATTTTAGATTTCTTATCTGTTTGTTCGGGATTCACGTAAACTAGGGCCGAATTTCGATGCGATTTTTAGGTTTAAACTCTGCGTTACTTCTTATTCTGGGAATCCTGCGGGAATTTTCCAACTATACGTAATAACGAAAAACCCTCGAAGGAGTCAGGAGGCCGATTTTTACGAAAATTAAACGTGTATCATTATATTTTTGATAAATCAATTACTTGATTTGGCCCTGAAGTCCACTTGAAAAATTCACATATTAAGATAGTAACAATTAAGTGATGAATATTTATAATATAATTAAATTACATGGGCGATAGATCAGCTGACTATTGTTTAATTACTGACCCCACTGCAGAAAGAATGACGTATTAGCTCCGTGACTATTAAGAATTGATCTTTTTAAAAAATGAATTGTGTTATTTGATACGGAATAACTTCATTGAAGTTAAAATTCTTTATCGGCGTTGGAAAAAAATTTACAGTCACATTTTTCCGTTACGCGCCATCTTTTTTTGCCCCTACCACGTGCGATTCGAATGAAGAGTAAGGTAAAATGAAATAATTTCGTGAATGAAGTTTCACTTCTTACGTGTGTACACTAGTACACGCACACATTTTCATTTATACACAAAGAAAATTAATTACACGAGTTCAATATCGAATATTACTGGAGATAGAACGAAAACTGGCCTGAGCAAGCTTCAAATATGCAAATGGAAAGGAGCTGCGTTGGATAGATAAGAGTTGTGTACTCCATTTATATTGAGGTCATTGCATCAGTGGATTAAAAACAAAGGAAAACCATTATTTATAATTTAATTTATTAAGTTACTACACATCTTTACACGGCTTTCCAATGTTGCACTATAAAATTGATCACCGAAGACCATGTTTACGACCTTAGCTTGATGTAGGCACGTTTAAACCACTCTTTCGGGTCTGAGTGTGCGTAGTACTCATGGAATATTGGTTCAACAAGTGTATCTGAGGGAATGTTCTTATACACCCGCTCACCATAGTAAGTGCCCACCTGAAAACAATAATGAATGAAGATTAAGGCTAGCAGTACACTAACGAATTCGAGCCATTACCATGGACTTATCATAAGTAATATTTTTATCTAATTTTTTCTTACAAAACAATGAATGAATGTTCTTTATTGCATATATAAGTTACACATACATATAAAATAGGAGGTTTTATAGAGGTTTATAGAAGATATTAATTTTTAAAAAAATTACTGCATTTTTGTGGCAGTAGAAAAAATGGAATGACAATGAAGTCTTAACAATATAACATTATGTTTGAACATATCTTTTCTATTAAGTTGTCTAAGAATCCTTGCTGTTTTAGCTTATGCAACTGCATAAGATAAGTCAGCAATAATTGTTTGATATAAGAGTAATTTCATTTATATCTAAGAATCTTCACAGAGTATAAAACAGTCTCCACATCTGTCTGTCTGTATAACCACTAACTCTTCCTAAACCACACAACTAATTTTTAAGTGGTTTTCATCATCAGTTAGACAACTTTTTAAAGGTTTATATATATATACTAGCTTTTGCCAGTGGCTTTGCTATTAACAAACATAATTAAGTTTTTATGCAAGTAAAAAAGAAGCCACAACATGTTGTGAAGCGGTGGTAAATTAGATTAGGCTCCATAGAGTAAATAATATCCATAAACAAAATTAAAATGAACAAGTTGGCGGTAGGCTAAATAAAAACTTTGACAATACACGTTAGACAAATGTCATCTTTGTCTTCCGTGACCATGGCCACTGAAAAGCAGCTGAAACGTCGGGTAAACCATAATCAAATAAATTCCGCACTTAAAACTGTTAAAACATAGTTTTATTTTGTCTACAAGTCATGAAAACTTAATAAAATATTAAGTAAAAAAGAGCTAGGGTTTGACCATGGTATTGCTACAGGGAAAACTCTAACAACTTTATAAACTCTGTACTCTGGCTATCTTAATACTGGCCAGTATTAGCATTGGCACACAGAAATTTATTTTGTGTGTGCCGAGTTTGATTGCCAACAACATAATTTTTGTAAATGAGTGAGAATCTATGATTTACTCTGGTCTGGATTGGATTTCAAAGTTGTTTGTTGTATAACACTGATAATAAAACCGCAACTAGCTAAGCTTCTAAGTATAAAAAGTGTTTTTCAGATTTTAAAATGAACATGTATCATTTAAGTGCCCAATAGTTGTGACAAGTGATAAGTGAAAGAAAATATTTCATCACATAGGCTTAAACAAAGGTCATGGGTTGTTTTTGATAGTGTTTATAGAACCCTATAAACTGCACAATGTTGGGGTTTTCCAAGAAGCATTTGAAAACTAGCATCAGATATTTGTCTGGCATTTACTAAACTGCACCCATTTGGTACCATCATGAGACATATTATTTGTTATGTATTTAGTGTGTTATATTATTTTGACTAATGAGTAATGTTAAGCAATGTGTTAAAATATTTTTTTTTCTTTGTTCATTGTTACCTCCCATCCAGGCACATCACGCATCAGCTCGGCCTCAGCATCACGATTCCTGCGTAGCTGTTTCAGGAACTCCCTATCTCTCTCAGCTAACAGCATTGGGTAAATGGCCATCTTGGCAGATCTCATCTCAATTTCATGTTTTTGAATTTGTTTGTAGTTTAAATTGTAAAGATATAGGCCTCCAACTGTCATGCCTATATAACCAGCAAACATAGCATATCCTGAAAAATATTCAATGCGAGAATCAATATGACTTCTAACTTTCTAGAGGGCAGTGGACTTTAGATTGCTTAGTTTATAGTGTGATTTCTTGGATTTAAAAAATGAAAAACTGGGCAAAATGAAAGGACGTGCATGTATTGCAAAATTACACCAAGAATAAAAAACATTATTAATTTAATGTTGGTGTTTCCAACATCCAACAGTTGGATTTGTATATTATAGAAAAAGTAATGTTGTCAACAATGTTCAATTTTAAAAGGTATCTAGTTTTGGGTTGTCAATGTATTTATAACCAGTCTTTGGTGTGAAACACTTTTTTTATAGCCTGTCTTAAGTCACAGTTAAAATGTGTCTTTATAAACACATTTAAAGAAGTTAATGAAAATAATTTAATAATTATATAGTATTTGAGTGCTCAGCCTATAAGAACATCAACAGAATGGGTTTCTGTGCGATCCTGACTCTTATATGGCGACTATAAAAGCTAATAGCCTTAGTAAACATACTAATATAACAGTGATGATTATGAGTTTGTTTGTTACTCTGCAAGACTGGAAATAAGCCAATTTGGATAAAATTTAGTATACAGGTACAGTCTAAATAGGAGAACATGGGATACTTTTATTCCAGTAAAATGGAAGTTCTTGTAGGACATGAAATTAAGATTCACCCGATTTGTTTTTGCGAAAAGCTCAATCTATACAAAGGTCTATTTTCTTTAACATAATTTCACTTTTATAAGTTTATAAGAAAACTGAAGTCCAAGATGTTTATAGTCGTTATATCTTTTTTAAAACTTTTAATACCTACCAAATGTTTAAAATCTGTGTAATTACTTCAAAAAATGTTACTAGAGATGTATTAATACGACACAAAAACATCAAAACAGAGGACCCTAACCTCGAAACTAGTTACATAATCCATAAATAAGTTAAATAATTTTAATGTAGAATACATACCGCTGAAATATTGTTTAGCGGGGATTCTTTTAAAGGGGATGGGTTTGTAGCCCCCCGGAGGGGGCAAATCTTGTTTTTTAGCTATCTGACAAGCCTCCGCCATTCTTCCTGGCGATTTTGACAATTTCAAATTTATTCTTCACGTAGATGACATTAATTGACAGCTTGTTGACACTTAACATTTTTTATTTTATGGCTTAGCTACCAAGCCTCAGATTAAGCGCTAAAAAGGTGTGTCTCTATTGCCATTTGCTATGGCAACTGATATTATAGATTGGCAACCAATTTCATTATTTTTTGGGGTGTTAGATATATACATATAAAGTTATTAGAGAAATGATGGAAGAAGGAACTAATGCAGGAGTCCAAGCTGATATTCCTGAGCCAGAAAATGAAGAAATACAATTAAAAATTAGGCCACTAGAGCGTATTAAGCTTAACCCTAAAGTACCTATTGAACCCTCTGCGTATGGGAGGGGAAAAAATTTCAGTCGTCCTTGGATTTTACAGGATGGGCGCCAAGTCCCTGGCGTGGGAAGTGAAATGCGAGAGAGCTTTAAGGTACCAAAGAAAGCACCTCACCGAGAAGGTAAAATAGTTGTGTATTTGTAAAATTGAGTTTCATATTGACTAGCTACATATTTCATAGGGTGGGGTATAGTTATAGGGCGCATTTATTTTTTTATGAACATATCCAAGCTTTTTAAAATAGGGTAGAAGGCTATTAAGTTAAGGCAGGAGCGCTTCGCTCCTGCCTTAACTTTCCTTCTTTTTTTATAACCGCCCAAAATTCACTTTAATATTACAAATAATAAATAAACGTGCTCTATAACTGTAACGCACTCACTTCCTATGTAATAAACTCTTGCTTAATTTTATGTAGGTACTAAGTACTGGCTTTTTATTTCTAGGAATCCGGAAGCGGATGTTGACAGATTTTTTTTGGGAACAAATGCTTGAAGAGGTAATTGAAGAATTAGCTACTTCGCAACCAGTACAAGAATATTGTTCCGAATATGATGCCAACTTCATAAAGGAAAACTTCGAACCACGTAACCTGGAAGTAACGGCTGATAAAGATGTTGGTATTTCATCATCTATCTTTTAGAATATTTTGTTGGGCAGTAAATTAGAACATTTTAAATTTGTTGGAATACAAAATATGCAAGTTATACGCAAGATCCAAGTTTATGCAATTTAAATTATTGTGTATCTTGAGTAAATTGATCGTTTGAAATAACAAAATGATTTTGTAGATTCATCTCAAGTATCCGCTATACGGAACGGGTTCCAGCGCTGTAACATTTTACAGTGAGACTATTAAGAAAACAGGCCCCGTAAGTTTTTACTTATAATATTTTATATTTAAATGTTATTATTCAAACTGTTCAACTCGCGAATTATGATACAATTAAATTCTATAACCTCCCTGAACCACCAGAATATATTATTACGTCATAATGTTTGAGTTTCAAATAAATCTATTTCTGTTTTTTGGTGGGCTCACTCACAGTACAACATAACATTAAATGTAAAAACACCTCTGTCTGCGACGTTTTCACAGAAAAACTAGGATAATGATTTTGATGAAATTTGGTATAATGTGACGTATACCGAAAATGGCCACGGTAAACTTTTTGTCCCGGAAAATAGGATAGGGTTAGAAATAAAATTAACTAAATTTTTCGGGAGCGAATTCCGCTTAAATAAAACTTTAATGCAATGTAACTTGTAGGTTGTATGAATGTTTGGTCAGAAAAATATGGGGTCTCTATGGCCAAATCGGAGGGAAACCTCAACAACGTATGTAATAAAAGAATAATTTTACTTTTGTAAACGTAACAAAGTCTTACGTTTTTTCAGGGGGAAATTTTGGAGAAATTCCGACGATGTCAATATTTTACGAAGCCCATGGAAGAAAGGCTTGATTCGGGATGGGTTTTGTAATATCTTTGATTTATAACGTCAACATATTAAAGCGTGTTATATTTGGCAAGTATTTTGTTTTTAAATAATGTTTAAGGTTCAGCACTCGAGTAAAGAGGAAACTACATCTTACCTAAATTTAGAAGTTTTCAGTATTTTAGATCGTGTATTATTATTTACCTATGTTTAAGTCATCGAAGCTACGATCTTAGAAGAATACAAGAAAAGTAATACAATCCATCCAAAAACTCTGTAATAGTCATATAGCGCCACAGAATATTGTCTCGTTTTGTTACAGAAAACCAACACAACACTTTCAAACAATTTATATAAAAATATAAGGACAAAAAGTGAAAAAATCTATGTTGAAATTATTCAATTTATTATTTAATTAAACAGTACTTACAATTAAATCTCTTTCTACGATGTTATAAACGTAAAATAAATAACGCTACTGTCGACATTTATCCAACTAGGTGACACTAAACAAGCCAGCATTTCAAAGTTCAGGGAATGTCATTGTTGATCCATGATACGATTTTCATTGCATAAATTAGATTAGGGGCCATCCAAACGTAAATACCATACCACCTGGTAGTGGATATCAAACTAAAACAATAAATCATCATCGTCCCAGTTATGAGGATAGCAAATGGGCTTGTAATCCCCAGCAGAGTCGGTTGTCGAAGACAGAGGGGTATTGTAAGGGCAGATAATACTTGTCAAACATTCCGTAGAGTTGGTTCGATTAGAAGGCAGCGTAGGCCTTTGATCTTCTGGAAGTTTAATAATGATATTAAAAACTGCGCAAATATTTGACTGTCCACGAACTGCAATGAATTCTGTAAAGGTGTCAAAGGTGCGCTGTTGTCATTTAACTACGGAGTCATAGAGATATACTGTATTACCGATAGACAGCAGAAGAAAATGTTTAAGCTTTTACGACACGACATCCTTTTCTTTATGGTAGTCGAAGTCAAAGTTCTTTGTTTTAAACATGGACATTTTTGTAGATGTTTTGCTAAGTCTCGAGTTACATGTTTCGCCTTGACAGGCATACAAACTTTTTGTAGTTTCAGTTACAAGCCGTTTGTTGTCCTTATTGAAGGGAAAGTGGAAGGTAGAAAGAGAAGGAAAGACCTAGAAGAGCGTTTGTCAATCAAATTGGAAAAAAATTGGGCCTCATGTAATACAAAGAAGTAAAACAGCTGACCCAGAATACAGAGGATTGAGTAGTGCTAAGCTCTTAAATTTATGAACACCTATTTCTCAAAAATTACTCAATCGAAATTGCTTCTATCATTTTTTTTAAGGGTTTCCACTTTATCGACCAATTAAAGGGCAGTCTCAAATTTAAAACTGGGACCTAACACGTCATTATCTATTGAGCTTACACATCACTAGTTATCTTTAAACTTATATTTAAAAATTATTGTTGCACATTATTATTCACTTAGAACCAACAGTTTTAAACGTACAGCTGACATTGTTGTTTTGCTACTTTACTATTGTTGTGTAACGCCATATAAGATACATTTTCTTGTCAATTTTCATCTTTAAAGACCCTGTAGTTTTGAGAATAATGACTGTGACCTACAAAGACAGACGAACGGACAGGTAGAATATATGAGGGTTCAATTTTTGTTAAAATAGCAAACATACCTTGAAGAATGCTCAATAATTTGATGATAAAAGTTATGCTACAGACCACACAAAAATTAATATCCGCTTTAGTTAGCAACAGAGAGCGCTTTTCAAACCATTAGTGCATCGTACTGGGGGCTCAATACTGCTATTTCAATATCTTGGCATTGCGCAAATTTGTAATCAACTAAATCCACAATATCAAAAAATATTTGACTTTTGTTGATTTTAGCCGCAAGGCTGCAACACCTTTGGCATTGAATTTCCAAGCATTTATTTTACTATTAGTAGCTCGATGACGGATTATAGTATCGAACGAAGAAAGTTCTCGAATAGAAGGTTCAGGAAGAAAAAGACAGATAGATAGATGTTTAGAGAGGGAAATATAATAAATATACAACATATATACAAGGCAGTTTTTAAGAGTTGAGTTCAGTTCAAGATAGTGAAGCGACGCGTGCGATACAAAAGAGTTGGAAGAAGAGTTTAATAGAAGACACTGATGAGTTTAGTGGTGAATTTAGTGGACAGTTAAGTGAAGGAGGAGTGTAGCTTAGTTCGAGAGACGAACCAGAAGCGAGCTACACGCGGTAATATCGGAAGTGAGCACTGCAGTAGCAGGAGGTGGTCTACGCAATATCGGCGACGGTATTGTGAGCGAGACACTAATCGTCGGGACTGTGCATCGTTAGTCGGGCGTAAAGGGGCAACCCTACAGAGAGGTATTACGTACGGCTGTGTAAGTCAATAAAAGCGTTACATTAAAATCTGGCGTTTTCTTCCAATCCATAAGTGCGTACCCCCCTCGCACGTAACAATATCAATCTTCATGTTTACACCGAAATGTGCTACCATATATGTGAATTAGTTGTCAGAAGTTAATAAACGTAAAATTATAATTATATTTAATTCAGCAGAATGAAACAGCACTTATAAAAATTGCGGATTTTTAAAGTAGAAGTTTTTAGTTTTCAAATTGTTTACTTTTATTTATGTATAGTTTTGATAGTTTAATAGTCTGTGTGTTACATGATTCACAGAACATCACTATTACGTTACCCACAACAATAAAGTATGACAATTATGTCGTTTGTTTCATGTGGGCTAACTGTCAAGAAATATGCGACTTGATAGATATGCTAACATCAAAGTAATTAAGTAAAACAAATGCTTGGAAATTGTATTTACTATAGTATAGGAGCCAAGGCACATATCAGTCTCGTACGAGAGAGAGAGATAGGGGCGGTATAAGATTTGACGCAGAATACATACATAAGTATGATTTATGTATTTACCAGTTAGTTGATCACCATGCTCGCAAGAATTAGTATATTGTAATTTAGCCATTGCTAAACTCTTTATTTTTTTAGCCTTCACCATTTTAAGTCGATGAAATTCTTCCCTTTCCTATTTTTAATAGAAATATATGAATTATGTATATGGGCAGATAGTTTAGACATTAAAAAATGTAAACATATGTATTACGTACCCTTTCATCTATCTCTAATAGAATATAGGCCTCGGTGTTTCGCAGTTTTGGCATTATAACCTTTTGTATCCCATTAACCTTCCTGAAATTAACAATCTGTTTACTATATATTCGGCGTCAAACTTTATATCATTTAAGAAAGACAGAAAAAACTTATTTGAAGTAATACCAGTTCCAAATTAGCTGAGCAATAACTGATTCTGAGTGAAAAAGCTTATTAGGCGTATCTGTATTGCTATCGAACAGCTTAAGGGGCGTTATAAATATTGCCCTGGATAATATCATATCGATACAACTATATCAGCAGTGGTAATAATCCGTAATAATTGGTCCCAACTATAAAGGAAATTATTGTATAATATATTCCATACTTGTGAATAAGTTTTTTTTACATGAAGTTTAGTATATTAAAATGGTTCAAATTTTTAAAGTCCAACTTCTTTAGATCGTTGTGATTTTAAATTCGATGAAACGAAAAAGCGACTCTAAATAGATAGAATACATCATATTTAATAATTTGAACACTATTCTCATATACATAGAGCAAGAAATGTTTTGAAGTTTTTCGTTAGTACTTCAAATTTCGTGTTTTAAAGCTTAAAAATATTATAACGATATAATATATTATGAAATGTGACGTTATGAAATTTAGAATCCCTTCCACCCCTTGTCACATTTTGTTCCACTTCTACTGCGTGTGAACTGCACACACAAATGTTTTAATAACAAATATTACCTTAAAGTAGTTCTAAGAGCTTCATTCAGTATGACACAAGTGTTTCTTAAAGACGCAAACTTTATAAGTATTCGAGTAGCCTCTCTAAAAGCTTTCTTTGTCTCTGCAGTCCGATGGCCACCGCCGCCAAGACCAGCGTAACGGAACACATCACTAGCACCAGTGTCTTCAATAGGTTGTAAGGCGACTGTTGCGACACCTGCTACATTTTCGGGGACGCGCTGAACTCTGATTTGAGCCTATTTAAGGAAAACCATTAGTACAGTTTTATCTACATGCTGTACTGGTTGCATATTTCCCTTGCTTTTTAAGGAACCTTAGTAAGTGTAGGAAAAATACTTATGCAATTATGTCTGTCTTTTTTTATTGCGAAGTTTACATACAAGCAGAAGGCCCCTCTAATGGAAAGTGTTTCACTATCACCTTATGGATATTAGCAATACTAAGAGCGACGCCAATGCGCTGGCAGTTTTAAGGATGGGAAGCGGGCTACCGAAAGTATGATTTATCGTACGAAACACGATTAGGTCAAGGCTAACTGTTTCGTGCCGATATTCTGAGAGAGCATGGTATCACACCGGTCGAGCCGACCATGAGAGCTGTAATCATGTTTTATTTTTGTTAATGCAGGGAAATGTTTTTCTTGCGACACAGACACGGGTCCTAGATATGGGGGGAAACCAAATCCAGCGCCTAGTGCCACCTGCACGACTGCGTGTGGGACTCTTGCACCTAATGGCAACCGGTTTCTCATCCAAAGAAAGTAGAGATCGACAAACTACCCATTAGACTTATCTGCGTCCCGAAAAGAGATACACCTAGTCAGAACGACATAGGATGTACGATAGAGTAAGAGCACTGAGACGTTCTAGTGTGCCAGTTTGCTACTAAGCCCGGAAAACCTGAGCCGTACCACTACGTGCAGTAGAGGTGACTCTACTGTTATCCCCGTAAACAGTGTAAACTCGTAAACTCTACCAGAGTTATGGGAGCAAATTTAGTGAATAGCGACGTCTCCGAGCCTACGTCTGTCGACTAAGTCATTACTGAAACAGTAATTATGTTATTCCTGCTTAGCTCTACCACTAGATAAAAGAAGTAAGTTGCTAATTAATCCTTATGTTTGGATCATCACATAGATTAACTCGTCGGTTTCGTAAGTAACTTAACCGACTACTCATGACCAGTTCCTAAGGACCAGTCCTTTGATCTACTATCGGTTAAAATTTGACATAAGCTTCATAGAACTGTCAAAATTTAACCGATGGTGAGGCAAGTGAATAAATAGTATAAGATATAACAATAAAAAAATAATATCAGCCCATAAATGTCCTACTACTGGGCTCGGGCCTCCCATTATAGGGGAACGGACAGTGTACTTGTCACGCTTGTCCAAGGCGGCTTGGCAGGTTTGACACATCGGTTATCTCGATGTGCAGGTTGCATCTCGATGTTTTCCTTCAGCGTTGTTAGCACGTGGTAATTGTAACAATATGCACATTAGATCAGAAAACTGACTAAGAGGTGCATGCGTTCCGGTCAGGATCGAACCCTTCGATTTAGGGGCGCGTGCGCTAGCCTTTACGCTACCACGACTTATTAAGTATAAGATATACAAACCAGTAATTAATGAATACAATGTAATTAATTTGCTGCGGAATGTTTTACGAAAACCAGCGTTATAAAAAGAAAAGCAAAGTCTATCCAAAATACCTTCGTCTCGTCTAATATATCAATTAATTTTCTCAAAGCACACCAGACATCACCTACCTGTCCAACGTTCTCAAGTACCAAAGCATTTGATTCTCCATTAGTAAATTTAATGGCCGCCAAGGATATGTAAGCCTCTTTTAAAGTGTGACCAAGAATAGCCTGTGTTGTTGCTAGTTCCGAAGCCGTCTGCCTTCCTTTTATACGTAGAGCTTCTGCTTTGCGTTTAAGTAGTTGAAAACCCCGGTTGACTTGTTCTTGGCGGCGTTTATCTCTTTTAACATAAACAAAGATGCAGTTACTGGGTAACGGTTTTCCGTATTCATTTCTAAAGTTTATAGGAAACAAATCTATTCGTTCTTTTATGATTCAAATAATAATACGCAATATGGCGTAATTTGTTACTTTTGAAGTGACATTGACATTGTTAACGGATGATGAACAAAAAGTATCCGATCGGTATGCATATAGTGTCACTTTATTTATATAGTAATTGGTCCGTTCGAGTAACAATATGACGGGGAAAAATTAGTTAAATTGTAAAAAGATAAATTGACTCAATTAGATTACAATCTTACAAAATTACTGTTGATTGCAGTTTTATTTCCGTTCACAATCTATCAACTGTTTGTAATCTCACTAGATTTATTATAAACTAACAGTTTTTACATATTTCCGAGTACTAGTGACATTCCTAAACAGAGTTAAAGAATACCTAATTGTAAATTTTTTGAGCACTATGCTACTATGTCAGACAAAATTCAGTCAGAAAGGTGAGGTAATATAAATAATAAAAGTGATATATACATTCGTATATTTTTATCTCTGATAGTTTTTAACATTTTATAAATGTATTCTTAAACAGTTTAAGCAGTCTCTCTTATCACTAATCTATTTTTTTTACTGGTCGATAATACTTCGGAGGTCTCAACTGTCTTGCCAGTAATTGTAGTTGCCAGTGGGCGGCGGGACCGACATCGGCCCATTCAGAGGAGGCCCGGCCCCGGAACTATACGGGGAGCTTTGGGGAGATCCATATCTTGGCCTGAACCAAGGCCTACTCGTATATTGATACTGGTTACTCGCGTAAGCTGCCAAATTTTGACCAGTCGCGTTAGGATATGGGTTTTGATTCGGTGGAAACGCAACATTAGGCATGTTGGGCATATTCGTGGATGGGTAAGTTTGATTTGGCGCCGGCGTCGATGTCGGGGAATAATTTGTCTGAGGAGTGCTTTGGGAACTTTGTGTCGATGCCGAATAGCTCTGTGTCCCGCCTTGACTATTCGCCCCATTAGTTGGATAATTCGGTGGAGGTTGGGAAGTAGTTGCTTGACTGCTGTAATTTTGACTTCCGTTCGAAGTCCCGTAACTAGCTGCTGTCGGTTGATTTGTTTGTGCGAATCCTGTTTGCGTCGATGCTCCATCAGTAGTAAAACTTTGTTGCGGTGACTGAACTGTGTTACCGGTTAAGGCATAGCCGTTTTCCTGGGAAGATGAGGTGATATAATTCCCTTGATTACTACTTCCATTTGCCGAATCATTTTCGGGCACTGTTGTCTGTCCACTGCCGTTATTTGTTGTGGTGCTCGTTTGATTTGGTATCGTGTATTGCACGTTGGGAGTATTTGTTGGAACAGTGATTGCTCCCGAATTCGGCATCATATACTGCTGGGGTAAAGTCGCATATTGTGAAGTTGGTGTTATGTAGGAGTTTTGAGGGACTATTTGGTGGATTGGAGGTGGTTGGGACGCAGGTAATTGCGGATTTGCGATCGGAGATGATGGTGGCGGAGCTTGGACGATGGGTATTGTTCCAGAAACAGCGAGATTTGGATTAGATAATTGGTGACCAGCGAGAGCAGCGTTCAACTGTTGGGCGGATAGCTGCGTGTTTAAATTGATGCCAGTTGGCATATATTGTGAGTTTGCTGGCATATTCATAGGCATTAATGGCACATTATATTGCACTCCTCCAGCAACCCCTAACTGATTCGGTTGCATAACTGTTACATTTTGACCCGGTTGTAAGACTTGTTGACCAAGAATTCCTGGGGACAAAGCGTTTTGGACTAAGTTCGGATGATTGGCTGGTATCATGTAAACTTGACTGTTAGGCTGGCCTAAGACTGTGGGCATTTGGTTGATATTCAAAGGATTTTGAAGCACAGTCATGCCCTGTGGCACTGTTATCATTTGGACGTTTTGAGTAGCACTTTGTACTTTGCTCAAATCCTGTTTTTGTCCATCTTTACTTGATTGTATCTGTATGGCGTTTCTGTCAATTTGTCTTATGTACATACCAGTACCATCTTGTGTGACACCTGATGCAGATACGCTGAAAAAGGAAAGATAAAACACTTGATAAACAATTTTCAAATCAAATTTACTTAATAATTCAAATATCTTTAGCTAAATTTTAATTACGGAAGTTCATTTAGTTTGCTGATCTATGAAACTGTAATAGTTACTTTTTACTAAAGATATTCAATACTGTTGTAGCTAAAATGGTTGTCGGCGTAAGCAATGAGGGAACATCTTTTTCAATATAAACATTTCATAAATAATGATCAATATTAATCAGGTTAAGATAAACATGGGCTGTAAACAAGTAATTTGGTTGATATCTAAATTAAAAAAGAAATATGCAATTTAAATATCTGCCAAAATGTTTCTGGTTGTCCATAATGAAAATCAAAATCCTTTTTATACCTACCCTTAATGTAAAACGTAATTGGTAACAGCGGACTCATTAAATTAGTTTAGGGCTTTGACATTGGGATAAAAGGATTAGTAACAGAAATACACAGGCGTTAGGCCATTGACTTGCCAAGCGTCAATATGAGCAAGAATGTGGTAAACCTAAAATAAAATCAAGCACATAATTACTTAGTCTGTTGGCCAGATGACACGTGTATGATGGTGCCGTGTGCCGGATTTATCTTCATGCCCATGCTCACGACCGTATTGTCCCTAGCTGCAGAACAAAAGACAAATATAATACTTCTGGTTGTTACAAACACAATAGCAACGCTTTACGCCAAATGCACACGCTAGATCGAACGCCGTAAACAATATTTCAAGAGCTAATAAAAGAACTTTTATTATATAGAACTGCTATTATTGTAAGCATGTCAACAAAGGTAACGAATTTTACTATAACAAAAAAATTTGGTGACGTAATCGCAGGCAGGTGCGTAAAAACTGAATTTTGCAACACATTGTAGAATAAAAAAAAAATGTGTACTTTAAGAATGACTGCGACGTAGTAAAGACATTGAACGGAGCATCGAGCAACTAAGCTGAAACTTATACACTTCTCAGATAATAATGTACACTCAAATTTATTTTTACGCCAATTGCATGATATAGGAATTCTGTTTTGAATTTTTGGACGCATATTGCAAAAGAACGTTGTAAAGAATATGAGAGCAAAAATTATAAGATATTTTTCGGTAAAAACTATTTGGACATCAAAATTTCGCAAATTTCCTATAGAAAAATACAAAGAATTTACGCCAGTTGTTGTACGCTAAAATATTTAAATTTAACTCTGTTATAGTTGCTAGAAATAAAATATACATAAAACTGTTGGGTAATAAACAAATGAAACACGAATCCTGGGTTCGAATCGTTCGGCGACATATTCCTGTAAAGAAATTAGCAAATAATTGACTGTAATCCCTATTTTCATATTATGCTGTGATAGTGCATAAGAAGGTGGGTGTCTATTCCTTTGCTGCCGACGCCTCGTAGCTGTAGAGATAATAGTATTATAACGACCATTGTGAGCGAAGAACGCTTCCACGCTAACTCGGAAATGGATCTTCTGAAAACATAATCCTTATTGATAGGAAAGAAATCAAGCCCATTATCAACTCTTTAGATAGGTGGCAATTTGATTTCCTAGTGTATGTAACAAACATTGCAAGTGATATTGTTGTAGTATCCAGATATCGTAAACATAACAAAAATGTAGATATCGCCCAATCAGTATTTGCTTATGAATGCTTAAAAATGAAAATCAAATATAAAATTTATAAGCCACATAGATACAGCTGTTCAGTATTTTATACCACAGGACGCTTAGGCTAAGACGCAATTCAATTCTACGCTTTCCAAATAGCGTAACAGCGAATGATTACCATCAATTTTTATTTTGTATAATGTCAAGACACAAAAACGATTCAAATTTGTGGAAGTAATTTTTCAGGAGAAAACACTTTAGAAATTAAGATTTAAAATATTTTTACGCATTTACCACCTACAAATTACGCTTTCCGCACGCTTACGTAGCATTAAAGTATTTTCGTAGATTTCTAACGCGATAGAGCTAAATATCGACTATGTACACGCATTATACGCACCTACAAGTTACGCTCTCTTTACTTTGACACATAACATTGAAATATTTCCATAGAATTTTAAGGCGAAAGAGCTAAAAATCTTGTGTTACGCCAATATGGACAATCTGAGGTGACTTACGCGCTTACGAAGGCTTGAGTTTAAAACCATTGATTGAAGCATCAGTTACACTGCAACGTTTCGTGAATTTCAGAACAATTTTCTGAAATCAATTTTCTTTGATCCTACATAGAATAGACGTTTTCAGAGAAATCTTACGCAAAAAGCTTATTATTGCTAAAGGCTAGCAATAAGATTAATTAACAAATTTTGCAACAACAAAAGGCAAGTATATTCATTTTATCCCCTTTTTCATTAAAATGTTAATGATAGAGACCGATTAATATTATAGACTTTAGTGATTGCGCTGATAAACCTCTTGATTTACTATAAATAAAAGAAACTCGTAGATGAAGCCTGTAAAATAAAACGTCAAAAAGAGTGTACAAACAAAGTAATGCATTATGCAAGTGACTATTATTCAATACATTCCACTGGCAATCTGAAATGGAATAGAATGTAATAATCATAAATTCTGTGACGCTCGCAACATTTATAAACCATTTTATAGACAAACTTTACGCAAATGTTAATAAAAATAACGGACAAATGAATTTAAAACAACAACTAGGCAATGTTTATAAGTAATCAAAGCATTTGTACAGCCGAGATAATATGTATAAATTTAATATAAGACTACGCTGCTTAATCTAAGCCTATGATAAAGTAACTCTAGAATGTTTTGTCAAAACCGCTAGGGCTGAGTAAGAATTAGGAAAGCCGAGGATCTTAATATGTGGGGCAAACTTGAAGACCTGCATCCATAGTAGAAATAGATTAGGTGAAGAAGATAATATAAATATAGTAAGGCTGTAATTTAAGTAAGGAATTATAATGCTAGCAAAGAATTCTAGATTGAAGTTATTTATTTTAAAAATTACCATCATACTGTATCCCATTTTGGAGTAGAACATAATACGCTATTGCTGATAGATGATAACACTAATCGCTAAAATTCATTTTCAGATAAGATCCCTACATTAAAAATTACCCATTTTATTATGTGCCATGCTTTTCTACAAACTCATTTCAATATTGCAAAATTCGCCGTGATCTCTCTGTCTTGGCAACGAAATTATTCAATGGTGGAATTAGTAAAGATTTTGAAATTACTGTACCTACTAATCCCAAAACATTCCTTTAAAAATGTATAGTTTACATTTGTTACGCATTATGCACTGTAAGTATTAATTTATTATCCCCGCAAATTGCTAATGCGCTGAAACCTTGTCAAACCAACATTCACGTGACGTCATCCGCAACTCGATATGTACGCGTACTCGCCGGCCAGTGATGCTACGGTACTGAGTGGTTTTTTTTAAATTAACTAATCTACTGACTAGTTCCGTACCCTTTTTACATCTTAATTATTGTTAGAGTTTTTTGAATTTATACACGCTTATTGTTTATGTGTTATTATGTGTGACATTAATTTTATTATTTTTGTGTTGTGTTGTGTACCTTAAGAATAACTTATATAATTATTATTTTTTCTAATTTTAATACTTAACTTATACTAATGTAGAGTGTATCTGTTACATGCTGGTGTTGTGAGAAATTGCATGCGCAGTGTGTGCCTTATGTCTATACCTATATATATTATCTTAACTAGTGCCATGTATGCTGTTTTTTCTTTCTGTGCCTAGGTTTATGTTTAGGCTCTTTGTGTGTCTTGGTTTGTTTGTGAATTTTGCGTGTAATGCAATGCAGTGGTATTGCGCGTTGGTATGAATGAGTAGGTGTATAAGTTTTGTTGTTTTTGATTGTGTGTTTATGACTTTGTGTGGTGTTATAATTTATTATTTAATTGTCGTGACATGAAAACTGATACTGTGTGTACGGCCACTTATGTCATCAAAATGGCGGCCGGGCGCATTACTAATTTGCGGGGATAATACGCAATATTTACATAATAAGTCATGAGTCAAGGTCAGTCTCATAAAATCTCAGATGCGAAAAAGAATAAAAGGTGTTAAACGCCATTTATGTAGGTGGTATACCTGCAGCGGCCGTCCACGAGCGAGAGTCGCGGGTTGAGCTTTTGTCCTGGCTCACATGTGACCTGAAGCATAACATTTCGAACCACTTCAGACAGAACATCGTCAGCAAAGTATTGGGAAGGATTTTTTAATTTTTAGCGATATTTATGAAACAATTTGTTTAGGCTACTAGGACAATATGTTATGTGTTGAAAGGCTTGAGTGCGTAGATCTAGATTAAGCGCGAGGCTTGATGGAGGAGCAGCCATATTTTCCCCCGGGTGATAAATTATTTTCTTGTCCTCTCGCCTCTGCTAGAAGTTTCGGGATGTATGAGAACTTTTGTATGGTTGCGCATGTTTAGTTTATTGGACAATTTCAGCAGACAGGCAGATGGCCCACCTGATGGAAAGCGGTCACCATCGCCTATAGACAATTTCAACACTAAAGGTGCTTACAAATGCGCTGCTGCTCTCTAAAGGAGACTGGAACCTAGCCTATAATGTCGGAACACAATTCGATGTTGTTATTGTTGTTTTGTCGCCTCTAATGACAGGTATATGTGTATAAATATCATGTGTATTACTTAACCATTTACAACGCTAATGATGTTCTGTCTGAAAATGTTCGAATTTGTTTTCCAACACACAACCAATGCTTATCAACAAAATTTACAATTGTTATTAGAATTACAGATTGATAATCGACGAAACAACAATGAAATCTTCCGATATTTTGTGTCAACCCTTTTTGTATTAACTATAAGAGAATGAAGAGTGTTAATGTGTGTAATGTAAAGAATGAATGACAAATGTAGCCAATACCTTGGACTGCCATAATACTATCTTAAGAACATAATATTTGCAAAGAAACAATGTAACGCCAATTGCTATTTTTTTTTAATTTATACATATATGTTTTTCTTGCAAATATTATGAGACACTTTCAAATCACCACATGATTTTCCCGAATACTAAAACAGGCTGAAACAGAGTCGGATTAGTGCATAAATTAATTATTGTATATTCAAGAAACTAATCATACAGTTACTACATTTGTAATTTGTTGTTAAATTTATTTTTGCTTCTAAATCAAAACAAAATTGAAATTATTACATCACTAGTGCAGTAAATGTGATTAATTTATTGTATATATTGGGTCTACTTTCGATACATTAGAGCGGTGCTTTTCAATCTTTTTGGATACGCGACCCCCTTTACAAGTTGAAAAATTTTAGCGACCCCCTTGGGCCACAGATGGACAAAAAGAGTTAGTAATTTAAATGACTATGTCTTACCCTATTTTGTTACCTATATTAATTACTACGGCTTATACTCTGCAAAAAGCTGCTGAGCTTAGAAAGTACCTAAGTATGAGTACAAACTTAAATTGACTTATCCCTTTTGCCGGCGACCTCCTGAGCAAGGCCCCTTAGGGGTCGCGACCCATAGGTTGAAAAACACTGCACTAGAGAAAATATAGACATAATTGGCAACCAATTAGGACACTGAAAGAAGTGTTTTTAATGGCATTATATACTTACACAAAATTTTGAATTTTCCGGATCATTTTTATTTTCTGCAGTCGTACCATGACTTGGTTTAATAAAGAGCAAGTCTCAACAGATTAGGGAACATTAAAAAAGATGTATTGGTTTAAGTTTGGCTGATGGCTGGCCTGATGATAGGTGAAGATTATTTATATATATAATTCGAAATATATCTTTTTAAAAGGCGTAATTTAAATATAAGAGTAATAACGAAATATATTAAGCCTGAAATCTGTTAAAATATAATTTTGCCTGTAAGTGAATATAGAAAAAAAATCTGGCAAAGTATTTTCATGTGACTTGGTTCAATGAGAATTTTATTACTTACCCAGCAGGAGCTATGGGTCGTAGTTGCAACTGACTTGGCGTACCATCTGACAATCTTTTTTGGCCTCTTGTTTCTTGACTGCTTATATTCTTCGTTGGTGTCGAAGATGACTGCAATTAAAATTAGGAAAAGTTATATCATGGATAATTTTTTTTTTTCGTCAGTTAAATATTAATTAAACATCATAAATGGGAGCTGTCACAACTATAAAGCAATAATGGATTACTTCTATCTAATCTAATATTATAATAAATGACAATAAATCATATTATATTAATAGATTTGTTGAAAAATGTTAAAGAGAATTGTGAAATAAACAATGTTCCTCTGAATTTCAATTAGTTAAAATTGTTATTAAAATAATTATTTAAGTAGTAATGTATGTGAATCTGCATCACTCAGAAATCTTAAATGACAATTAACTAAATTAAATGTATATAATTTTCTCCAGTACATTATTGCACATAATGTTCATTAGCAAATAATCTTCAATTTTCTACGAATGAACGCTAATTGTATAACTTTAAATATAAAATAGAGAAAAAACTTAGTCATCACTAATCAAGGTTAATATAGCATTCAGTTCTGAGTGCAACAGAGTGTGTTATTTACGTAATTGCGCTCACTGTGAAGTGTTAAGCATCTATAGAAGGCTACTATTAATAAAAATAAAATTTATTATTAATCTTTAACAGACATTGTTCTAGAATGATACAGCCAAAACCATAGTATAACGGAAAATAAGATTAGAAAAAGAACCAAAACCATGGCTTACAAAAGCATGATTCAATTTGGGAGATATAAAACCTGCTCACTGATATAATTTGGGGCGATGACGCCTGTCCTGTCGATATTATATTTATCAAAGAACCACTGCTCACTATTGGCTGTTGATCAAAATTATTAATATATTAAACATTGTGATACCTCAAAACCACATACACAAAGTTCAAAAATACACAAACTCATCACCTGTCCTTCACTTGTCAATAAGTTAGTATATGGTGAATTAATGTCTCTATGTATATATCAACAATTCTTGAAATGCTTTCTTTCAAACAACATTTTGAAAATGTTTATGACAAAAAGTTTATGCTTTCAAATAACTCAAAAAGGCAATTAATAAACTATTAACAATATATAGACAAGAATATCTACAGATTTTGATTAAAATCGAAATTAATTATATTTTATTAAGTTGAATTTCTTTTTCTTTTTTTATTGTATTTTAGAAAGATTTACAGTGTAATAATACATACAAAATATATATTTTTTTATTTTATATATCCACAATCAGTACAGCCCGATTTTAAATGAATGGCTTGGGCTTATTAATACAAAATTGAAAAACAAAATAATATTTAAAAATTGATGAAAATAATAGGATTGTTTAATACATTTTTCTAAATGTACTAGCATAAAACAGCCTTTCACATCTTGATATATTATATTTTATCTCAAATAAGACAGAACATCCATGCATAGACTTATGTACACCTATTTAATAATATTCCCACCCACTTGCAATTTTTATATCACAAACAGTAACTTGGCTCTATTGTAACTAACATTAATAATATGTAGTAAAAGCGTGATACATTTTTGATGCACCGATTTACTTCACTCACACTGTAACTTCTGTAAAGGCTAAAACTTGTAATCAAGAAACTGGCACACGAGATAATGGTTGATGAAATAAAAGGGTAATAGCCATAATAAAATAAAAACTGCTTTCATTTTCATTGGCTTTGTTCATAAATGTTTATAAAACATTGACTATAGTCAGGTTGCCTCCTCGGCAAAGGCCTCCACCAGAATATTCATTTAATGCAATCTCACACCAAACTTCTCCAATATTTTCAGAATCACAAACAGATAAATTATATTAATACCCATATTATTTTTATAAGTTTTAGCAGGAACTTGATAGTCAATGGATTACTAGGTGGTTCTATTTAAAAAAGTAATCCAATATTAAATGACAAATATTTATTGTAGGATTGTGTGTTCAGGAGGAAAGTATAAGCTGTTTGGAGATTTTGATAAAAGTGCCTTATTTAATGACCTATAATTTGACGGAGGCCATGTTTTAGAAAGCTATGAATTTAAATAAGTGCAAAAGTTTTTGTTACTCATTCATCAAGTTCCTCATAAAAAAAGTTTATGCATAATTTAAAGGGATTACCATTTCAACTGCCACTTTTATGAGTGTAGGAGTAAAATAATATTTTTAAAAATTTTCATACATCAATGCGATTGCTTCGAATTACTTTTAGTGATACGAACACCTTTTCAACACAATAGTAGCCTATCAATGGACTGTTTTCATTCATCCATATAAAAAGTATTGTTTTAGAATATGGGCTTTATATATCTAAGTTTTCTTACAAAATACTTTATTGGGTGTTGGATCACTTTCCAAAGGGGATAAATATTTTGTACACAAGTTAAATAATAGCTTAATGTAAATAATTACCTTCTGGTTTAGCTGCATTATAGTACCGGATGCTTGTAGTTGTTGAAACTGAGCTGCTGAAAGTGGTAGGGATGTCTGGGGAAGACCTGCTGGTGCAATCTGAAAAAGAAAGTTAGTAATATCCAGACAAAAATATCATATTTACTACTTTAACATTTTTAATCACTTCGAGTAAGTATTACCAAGTGTGAGTTTCAAGGTATACCCCCTTTTCATATCTCTATATTGAATTCCATCAGCCTTTAGTCATAACATTACATGGTAAGAAAATGCATATAATTAAATATCATTTTTATATATATTTGTATGCTTCTATGAGAGTAAAACATGTGTAAACTAGAGTGTATAAATACCAACTTTATAGCTATGTTTTGAACAAATAAAATTTGATTTGATTGAATAGATGTGTCAAAATATGTATATTATATTTTATATAACAATGATATATGATACTGTGACTTGATACTAAATTAGAATTTGACCACTGTCAGGTTATGGTTTTATAATTAAAATTAAAAGATAAAATATACAGAAAAATGGTAAAATACTTACTGATACAAATTGTTGTGACTGCAAATTTGTCAAGCCTTGTGGATTTGATGTGAAATCCTGCAGCTGTTGGTATGGTATCAGCATGGTCTGTGACCCTGGCACAGTCCATTGTACTGTATCAGCCCCTTGGATATGATATTTCACATCTTTATCACCTTTATCTGTACTATACAGAATTTTCTGTGATGAATTAGTACTCTGTGCTGCACAGACTACCGGTGTAGAGGTGCAGAGCTTACTGTTGTAGTATCAGTTGTTGTTAGACTAGCTTGAGGAAATGAAAGCCCATTTGGTAGAATCATAGACATGGAAGACGGAACACCACTAAGACGAAACTGGGTTACATTCACTGGCTGCATACTTGATATATCTACTAATTGAGTCCCAAAATTAGATTGCTGCAAGCCGAGGGACTGGGCTAAAGGTAACGAAGTAAAGTTTGTGTTGGACATCTGAACTCCTGGTTGGACTATTGGTATTAGCTGCCCATTCTCTTGATTAAGTACGTATTGCTGCTGTGGAAGTAGTTGTAATACTGTGGGTTGCCGGACTGTCATCAGAGGTGCTGTTGCTGGAGCGACACTCACTATTGGGGGCATAACTGTGTGTGCAGTGGATGTGAGTGACTGAGGCGTGGACAAGGCAGCGCTGACGGGCGGTGGGACTGGCGGCGGGGCGCTGGTTGTCGTCAATGTCGGTGGAGGTACATTCAACGCAGGCGGCGGCCCACCCGCCTGCGCCGCACTCCATTGCGCCAACTCTGCTCTTATAGTCTCTATTAAATTCTGTGCCAATGACCGCGCTGCTGCTAAAGCTTCAGAACGCGTGTGGTGCAACGCCAAATGCAAAGGTTCCAATTTATCACCCTTTAATACAGCTAATACACCTGTCTCAGACCTTATGTACTCCAAATTTGTAGCATTCTATAATACAAAAGTTACATATGAATACATTTCAAGTGAAACTTTCCTTTTACAACTAAAATTATAGGAAAACTTACTGGTCCAAGTATGCGTCCTTTTATGTCAAATGCAGCCGGTGCATTATCTAAACCAATATAAACCTTATCAATAAGACCGCCTGACATTATTTACAAAGTAAAACCTAATTAATGATCTATTTTGAACCAATATTTTCAAGAATGCATCTTTTACAATAAGATTATTTGTCTGAAAGTGTCTGGCTGCAATTTATTTTTGACATTGACATTTTGGCTACTCGTTCTGAGATATTAAAACTTTTATTAAAAAACGATACAGATTCTTTTTTATTTAAAACTATATTTTATGGTCCACAGTAAACTTATACTTATCATGTAGGCTTTTTCCATTGAGAATCTGATATTACGCACTACTTTGCAGCTAATGTAATGCTATTTTGACAAACCGGGCACATTATTTTCGTAAACTTCCGAACGATACCCTAATGTTTGCACTGTGGCTGATTTATGGCCGGCCCTATATCTTTCATAGGTATTCATTCATTTGCCGTACCATCGGTTGATTTTTGACATTACCTACTTGTATCGAGCTTATGTCAAATTTTAACCGATAGTAAGGCAAATAGACGGTCGGTGCTATAAAGGAACGCACCGTTAATGAAACCAATCCTTGAAAAATCAGTAGTTAATCGTCCAAACTGATGAAAACGTGATTATTGCATAAACATTTACGGAGACTGGTAGTAGGTATTTTCATAAACCTTGTATTGATTGGTTGAGGCAGTGGCGTAACGTGGTGGGGGCAGCCCGCCCCGGGCAGCACTTTTAAGGGGGCGGCAAAATTTGACAATAAATAATACAAGTATTTGAACCATTTCATATTTTTATCGCAACTACAAATTAGAACCGATTGAGAAGAGCACGGAATTATTCATTCTGTGACGCATTCGGGGCATCTTGCTTTGAATGATATTATGTAGCGACAGCTGGCAACACAAAAAATAATTTTCAAAATCAGTTCAGTAGATCCAGAGATTACGCTCTACAACGTCACAAACTTTACCTGTTTACAATATTAGTGTAGATAGTATAGTAGTTATGCATTAAATTTAATGAATAAAAGGGCGGCAAAATTGTCTTCCGCCTCGGGCGGCCATAGCGCCGCCCGGTTTTTTTTATAAGCGTTGATTGTTTCGTTCAAATCTTCGTTACTCTATTATTGAGACATTGAACTTATAACTTCTCTTTTTAGAGCTTACTTGTATTATTTATCATATAAAGGCGTAAAAAAAAGCGGCACATAATTTGCATAATAATCATTTAATTTCTACAAAAAACATGATATGCTGGTTCTATATTTATTGTTATATTATGACAAAATATTACCCTCTGTTTTTAACATGAGTTTATTACATATTTTTTTTAATTTTTAGCACTAGTAGTGAAGGATAATTCACCGTCTAATTATGATATATTTACTTCAAAATTAATGGAAAGCTATTACAAGATTGAGTAATTTTTTAAAAGCTGTTTAAAATAACACTAGACGGTGAATTATCTACAACACTAATACAAAAATAATTATACAATTAGTTATGTCATGTTTATCATTTATCAAAATAATATTTAATTTCACAGATCTTTTAAGGCTATACAAGTTTGACACCATAATAATTATGTAGAATACCAACCTAATGGCACGATAAAAACTTTGAATTTTTACCATCCCTTTGATGTTTTCCATTTTGATCAAAAAAAAAAGAAAAGCCTTTTATAAAAACTGTTCATAATGTTACGAGGAACAGTTATTTTATTTATTTTCAGTAGTAAAATAGAAAGTTAAAACTTTATTTACGTAGAAGAAAATTGTACAACAATCCATGTTTAATTACTCTCGCACGCAAACAAATATATTGCTGTCGCACGTTCACACAAAACTTATTGCACATGTAAACCATTACAAATAATAATCATAAATGGCCCATTCCTATATCTTGTTGACAATAGTCACTTGCCTTACTATATAGGTCAGTGCTTTTCAATCTTGAATACGCGACCCCTTTACAGGTTGAAAAATTTTGGTGACCCCCTTCGGCCATAGACAGACAAAGAGTTAGTCATTTAAATGACTACGTGTATGTCTTTCCCTATTTTGTAACCTATATTCATTATTAGTCTATACTCTGCGAAAAGCTGCTGAGCTTAGAAAGTATCTATGATGAAAGTAAGTATGAGGTACAAACTTAAATTGCCTTTTCTAATATGCCGACGTTCCCCCGAGCAAGGCCCCTAGGGGTCGCGACCAACAGGTTGAAAAACACTGCTATAGGTTATGTCAAAATTTAACCGACGATAGTGCTCATGCGCTAGTAAGACAGATCAATAAATATTAAGTTAAATGTTACGAGAGCCATAAAATGTATTTCCCTTTTATTCCTAGAGACAGGCTGAACGATCATTGCACGAAATTCTTCCCGTTTATAACTGGATTATATACGACACTTATTTCGAACGTAAGATCTGAACTCAAGACGAACAAAATACCTAGGTCGAGTCAGTGCCGTAAATAGCCTTTTATGCGCCCAATGCGAGCTTCTATAAGTGCGCTCTTGTTGTTTTAGATATCATAGGTACCCTAGATAGAGCAATCCATGTACAGACTTCTTTATTTCATTCAGGGTGATTAAAATAACTCACAAGGGCCTTGGTGTTGGTGGATCAATTATCTAAAATTTTGAAAGAAAAATCTATTTTTTTAAAGAACTAGAACACAAATACGCACGTGCACTGTCAAAAAAATGAGCGCGATTTATTTGCATGATACTGGCATGTAGTTACGTCTGTGATGGAATCGAGCGCTAAGGGCGCAACGGGAACTTATCAGGAGCAAACCAATTTTTTGAAGTTATACTTCTTTTGACTCGTTAGGGGAAAATGATGAGAGTAAATTTTACGATGCGTGCGCATACCGTTACGAAAAATCGACAACCTGAAGTTAGCTACAGTCAACATTTTAGTGTCTGTTACGCCAAAGAAGTATAACTTCTAATGCGTGTACATAAGTACATACACACTTTTTTAGTACTGCCTGAGCACCGTTTCTTTACGGCACTGGGTCGAGTGAAGGCGTTTAACGGAAGCCAATCGCGCCGCAGTGCGTTACAAGAATAATCGAATTAGTACGGATAAACATGAAATAGTTTCCAAGATACATTACTATTAGGCACACAAATAAACCACGCATGCACTGGTTTTCCTTAGATCATTTTCGTACATTACAAACAGGATTTTTGCAATGCACTTCAATATTTAAATGTCTCATAACAACAGCCATATCGAAATTTAAATATACAGTAGATATGGTTTATATTAACTAAAATTTTATCCAAAAATGTATCTTTGTAACAGTAATGCTTCACCTCATTTGACGCTTTTGTTCACATAATCTCCGTCTATATATTCATTCATCGGAGGGTCTGGATCAAAAATTATGTGTCCTTTCAAACTTTCAAGTTGTCTATGCCAGCGGTTCTCAACCACAACGGCGCAAGCATCTGTCAAGTGTCGCGAGACTTGCAAATACGTTATTTTTATCTAAGGCGACCCGGGGGAATTGAATCTTTGTGGTAATTAAGTTTATTTGCGGTTACTTAAAAAAGTTGTGAAAAATATAACACTGCTGCCATTCTGCAATGAAAAACATAAAATCTGGATACCGTTCTCGACTACTTGATGTGGATAGCGAGTTCAGCGTACCTGCTTAAAATTCGTCCACGCATAGATAAACTTTGTTAAATTCACTAAGATCAGATCTTAAACTAATTTTAGGTTCCTATATTTTACTTTGTGTGTTTGAATAAATAAATAAAAGTACGTCCCGTAGATTAACGATGTTTAATTTAATAAATGTACCTATATCTCCTTAATTTTAACTATCAAAGAATTTACTTGTAATAATGTAAGGGTGTCGCGAATTTGTAGAGTATGTTAGTGCGTCTCTAAATAAAAAAGCTTGAGAGCCGTTTGTCTACACAATAGATGGTTTTCCGTAAAAGGTTAGTTACAATGCAGTAGTTCTGGGGTGGTAGTGGGGTGGCTGCTATTTATACCTAAAAAATGGTGGTAATGTGCGAGCGAGATAGCGAACTCCATGTATGGCCGGTTCCTATACCTTACCAATTGTTCATTTGCCTTACTATCGGTTAAAATTTAGACAAGCTCCCCATACATACATACAAATAATGTCAAAATGCGACCGATATGGTACAGCAAGTGAATGAATAGTAAAATATAGGAACCGGCTATTGGGTAGCTCCTCTTAAACACTTTGCGTCGTCTAATCTTGGACAAAATTAGCCCCACCTATACTTATTATTATATTAAGGTGTTATATTTTCCTCAGACCATTGTTTCTCAAAGATTTTTAAGTGGTGACCCACGAAAAAGCAAAAAGTTAAGTCTTGTGACCTTCGCTATAAAATTATAATAATACTCTAATTATATAATACTTTATTTATGCGTTTGATTTATATGTAGGACTTTTTTTTAATAAAATGCGATCCGCCAGTTACGTAACCAACTATTAGTGAAGCAATTTCTTAGAAACTTGTGTATCGCGCCTGGATATTAGTAATGCACCGCAACGCGTTTACTTTGGCCGGCCTCACTTAGGGCGCGTTCCCGCTATGTCAGATAATCGTGTAGTTTTAAGTGTTCTGGCTTATATGTTTAAATGGAGGTGTTCACATATAGAACAACACAACTTACTGTCGTCTACGACATTTTTTGCAATAACGACAGATTGTCATGACAGAGGTAACGGCTAGCACGACAGTTGTAAAACGATAAAAGACGTTACGACTTAATCGTGACGGCAAATCTATCGTAGCCACGTCGTCGCGATCCAATGGGAACAGCTGGATAAGATAGTTGTTAAACGATAAAAAACTTTGACGACAAACAATCGTTATAATGGAAACAGCTAAAGACGACCGTCATCCAACGATAAATTAATCGTTACGACATAGTGGGAACGCGTCCTTAGAGACCGAGACTTCGTCTTTCTATGGACTAAAGTATTTTCTGAAGTAGTATACAAGATCTTATTAAAATGCATACATCAATGTAGTCGTTAATAATAACCATAAGTTTAACACTTTGATTAGGGAAACAACAGTGAGAGCGGGAATTACAATTAGAACATGCTATGCAACATTGTTTTATATGAGGGGTATAAAAGCAAAAACACCACAATCCAAAATATTGAATTTGAAACTGTACACCAAAACTTTGAACATCGCTACATGTCAAATACCAAATATCAAAATGTCAATTATCTTAATGTTTATTAAAATCACGTTGCGAAAAGCGTCCACATGGAAACTACTTCGATTCACAAAAAATCAAATACTGTTTTTACCATAACACGACATATAGGGTTACCAACTCCTAAAAATGACGTTATTTATATGGAGTAATAATATAACTTATATATATTATAAAATATATTACAAAAAGTAAAATGTCCTTGTTTAAAATAAGTTTCCAAGTAATTGTAGGGATTTTAGGCGTTTTTCACTTTAGCTTCAAAAGTTAATATACTTGGGAGTTGGTAACCCTACGCCTTCAGTTATAAGGCAGAAGTAGAAGCACAGTAGTGTTAACTCTAGTCCTGTGACCTGTCGCCATCAACTTGTAGCAAATTAATCCAGTGTTTACTTGCAAAGACCTTAGTGCTCAACTATTTTTGAATTAACAGAGATATAAAGTCAAATAGGTCAATTCCAAATTCTAGTAAATATATATTTAAAAAAACTTCATCAAATACCAATTCTCTACTTTTAAGTAGAAAAATCCAAATAACTCCGCTTAGTTTTTTGTGGCGTAAGAATATTTGCTTTTAGACCCCCATACAGCAAGTTAATTACTATTAACATATATCTCTAACATTTTAACTTGTATATAACCATCTCGATTCATAAACATTATATAATCTGTTGCATCAAAAATTATATGAAAATTAACGAGGTTCTTATTTAATAATTTCTCGATATTAAAGATAACGATTAATAGGATTTCAAAGTTAATACTTACAATATTAATATCTAGAATCACTCATACCCTATGCTATACTAATAATACAGGACTAGAAAAATAAAATAATGGTATTGTTTATTTTTTAAATAAAATGTATTCCCTTATGAACTAGCAAATTAAGGACGGAGTATCGACTCCAAAAGCTCGTGTTTCATAATTTGTTATTTTTTGTTAGAGGAATAACTAAAATTGTCAAGCATATATTGAATAAGCTGCCGGTACCCTGAAACTGTATTGGTACCCATTAGGTACCATAGCATGATATATTATTGTATTTTTGTGTCTTAACATTATTACGACCGTAACAATATATGTTGTTTGTGACAACTGCATCCTGCTTAATCCTTTGATATGACATTTTGACCGTCTTGGTAAAAAAAATACCGAGTTAAAAATCGAAAAGAGTTAGTGTAGGATCTATCAAGAATATAGAATTGTCAATCCTTGTATTTTGCTTCCATGATAAGGATAGTATAGTTATATTATTTTACGATATTATTGTTGGAGCTTGACCGGTTCTGCTCTGCTAGCAGCCAACGCTGCCATCACACGGTCTGTCCGTCATACAACAAAAATTACATATTTTCTTTTGTCGCATATAATACGTATTATATAATTAGTATTCAAGCTCATATAATTAGAACAGTCCAATAATTACTACAAGAACCCTTTACAGCAGCCAGGAGGAGCCTAGTAAATTGTACTATATTATAAACCGAATTGAAAAAATATAAATAAATTTTGAATAAATCACTCCATACCATTTCACGCAAAGTCAAATCTTAGATATTACATAATTCAAATTTCAGACTTACTGAAAATTTTAATTTCCTCTATTATTACTAAGGGCAACACTGGATTTATTGTAATTTTCAATGGATTCATATAAATACATAAAATAAACATTATTCAGATACTTAATAAAATAAACACATATTATTTATAACTTTATATGAAACTATAATACTTTTAAAATAACAGACAACTTAATTGTTAGGATTCTATCAATATATGCTTGACAGTATCTCGTGTTAGTGACAAAAGTTACCCTGGGACCAACCTTTTCAAATAATTCAATATTATTTGACTTATAAAAATATTTAATTATAAAACTGCTGCGACATGAGGTAGTCGGATGTTTAAAATGAAAAACAAAAGAACAATATAAAAATATGGTTCCGTATATATATGGATAACCTCTTAATCACAATTCTATAAGGCTACCAGTTAAAAAAGACAGGAGTCGCGTCGAAACCGATACAATACTTGCACTTGAGATGTGTCAGTGAAATTAAATTTTCATCACACACTTGTTCCCAAAGTGTGATAATATTGACCCCCCATTAAAAATATGAAGGCTTGAAATAAAAAGAGATACTTGTTTATTGAAAATCGATTTAGTAATTTACATGAATTGGGTAGATTTATAGCTTATTTTAATTAAATGCCAGAGTTTGATTAATAAACACTAATGAAGGCGATATAAGTAGATACACTTTAGTGTTTGAAAAATATTAGAAAAGCATGTCAGAAACCTTCATATCAGATCAACAAGATAAAATGAGGTCGTTAGGACATAATTAAATGATTCGGTTATGACGCGATAACCGCCTTGCCCACAATAAGCTTTTATGCTGCATTTATTTTATACCCATAGGAGCTTTATCATACTTGTATTATATACATTACATTCGAATTTCTCCAATACTCGACATTATAAAAAGAGAAAGAAGAAAATATGTTCGTAAAGATTATCAATATTAATGTCAGATAGATTCACTTCTAACTTCTTAATCAACATCAAGGTTGATTGTTTCTTAATTCCATGACCACAGGAAGGTTTTAAGGTACTTCAATACAACCTTAATTTAAGTAGTCATTCTTTATACGTAAATAGTAATTACAATATCTCATGTACATTTTATATGAATTTTACTATAAACAAACTTTTATTAAGTATTTTTTAATCATTTTAACATAATATGCAATTCAATTTTAGACAACACAAAAACAATCTTTTCGTTCCTTTACAACCCTGTCCGTTTCTCAAAAGAAGCTTTCAAACTTTATACGTTATAAAAGTTTGAGAATGCATTACATGACCCCTTTCGCTCCCGGCACTACAGTTTGAACACATTGGTTAAACTCGTTCAAAATTAGTTTTCAAATACTTTTAAATATGTTAAGAAGCCACTTTTGGCACTTTTAGAAAGCACTTGTGTTTACAATTCTTATTCAAACTTTTCATGTGACCCCCAAAATGGTCCATACTATACAATGAAGCTTAAAACCGTCCAATGGGTAACGTACTCAACCTAGGGTGAAACCTAATTGAGACAACTGTCTTTTCATTTTGCAATACAAAAGACATTAAACAAATCAGTCATAATTCAACAACAATAAAAATATTGTGTACAACAATAAATGTTGTACACTGTATTTTATTGAACCACAATGACTGGCTTGGATTACCAAGACCTCAATTATTAAACTGAGGTTGGTCAAGGCTTTATCTTAGAATAACAAACAATACTCATTATGTTGCAGATTATTCTTGAGGGTCACAATAAAAAGTTTGAAAATCACTATCTTAATAGCAAAATGTTAGAAAACAAATTATTAATTTTTCTTGTGCTTGTTCTGTGTGTTGAACATGGTGGGAAAAACGATTGCAATAAATTATATAACTAAATAACAATATATTATAGCCTAAGTAAAAAACAATGCGTTTCAAACTACAATTAGTTTCACAATTTTAGGTTATTTTTATATGAACTATATAAAATTTTAGTCAAGTGTGAATTGGGACATGTTTTCACAGCATAGTAACCTAAATCATGTGCATTTCACGGGTTGTTAAGTTTTGCGTTTAAATAATTTTGTACAATTTCTAGGTTTTTCTATCTTGTCTATCCAAACCAGTGTATAGTTATCGTTTTTAAACAATACTTAGAATTAAAAATATATTTTTATACAATAAAAATACTCTTCATGCTTTTTATCGAAAAAACTCGCATGTGAAATTATTCATATATTATTTCAGTAAAACAAACCCAAACACACTTTCGAGAACATATATATTTAATACTAAAACAGTATCACACGGTCTATAAATAAAATACACAAGCCGAAGACATTCAGCGGGCATTGATGTGACAGTCAACGTTAGTGTCGGTAAAACAGTCGTTGCAGTCAGCGTTGGTGTCGATAAAACAGTTATGGCAGTCAAAGTCGGTGTCGGTAAAACGCTTTTTTAGAGTCGATAAAACAGATAAAATTAGCGACTCACATCTCGCCAGCTGTGTCATTTTAATTTTAGGAAGCACTCACTGGAGTTTCGCACACCGCGAGCAGTAGTCGTTGTTCGCTGGGCTGCCGTAGTACATGCAGAGGGGGCGCGGCACGGCTTAGGGGAGGGGGGGCGGTCGTCGTAGAAGGTGGACTTGGAGAGGTATAGTGTCCGGTCAGTGGCCGGTCGCGCCGGCCTCGACGCGTGGCTGCGCGCGAGCTCGTGCGCCGTCCGGTCGGCCTCCGCGTAGAACTGCGACCGGCCAGTGCCGTATCGCGGTTGTGTTGGTTGCACACTGGGCGACACTTTACGATCTTTCTCTACTGTGTATCTGGAAATTTACACAGTACTAGTATCAGTGTTTTATATAGTCTGTAAATATTTTTTCAACACACTAGTTCATAAAGTGGCTCTATGCTCACTGCTATTAGGCACAGAATGACACCCATAATCAAACTGTGAGTAAAAAAAAAATATAACTCACTAGTGAGTTATAGATTTTTTTTAAATTTTATTGGTTACTTTTACTATTATGGAGACCAACATTTCGTATACCGAGTTTAAGACTGTTTAGGCACTCACATTAGATTCAGTAACGTAAAAAAAGTGAAATCTATGTAATAATAGTACATTATGGTACTAGTGTGTAACATTGGTGATTACCGCCGAGGCGCCATTGAGACTCGAGCCGTAGGCGAGGGTCTTAAGAGAGCCGAGGACGGTAATCATCAATACACACGTGTATCATACGACGTTTTTCAACACACTTGTGAATAAAATAACAACAAAAACTCATTTTATTCAGTAGATAAAAAGTTTATTTAGAGAAACAATTAGTAAATGTGCAGTTAGTAAAAAAGTTATATATAAGTGAAAGTTTTATTTATTAAAGACGTAAGAGTTAAAATTATCTATTTAAATAAGAAGTTGCATGAAGTGAGCAAGCAATAGGAACATTAATTTATTTGTTCTATAGAACACGAACTTTTTTTTTAATAAAAACATTTTTAAGAACAAAGCAACTCAACCAATAAAATTTTTAAAAAAAATCTATAATTCACTAGTGAGTTATAATTTTTTTTACTCAGTTTGATTATGGGTGTCATTCTGTGCGGTGCGGGTTGCGGTGACCATAGAGCCACTTTATGAGCAAGTGTGTTGAAAAATGATATTATTATAATATTGTTTTTATAAAGTTCGTCCGGTTTTTTAGCGTAATATTTTTTCTTTCATTGTTCATACATATGAACCGAAAAAAGTGGCTAAACTCACACGTGTTTGAGGTTATGAGCCTTTAAAATTGTGAAGACCCGTGTCCCACCCATGGATCATTCACGTACGATGAGCAACTCGAAATGTGCCACCGGTGGGCCATGCACAGTTAACGTGTTAAATATTACATTTATAGCATATTGAAACATACCCAGTCCAGGCTTCGTTCAGGTAATTCTTAACCATCTCCTCTTGGACCGGCGCCCGCGCAGCCAGCACCCTACAACACAACACTTCACAAGTCGACTGCCGCCTCATCAGACTTTCCTCCGGATTGCTCTGACTCCCACTGCTCTTCCCTAACTTAGCCATGGAGCCAAAATTCTTTTTCAATTTACTGCTCATAGACCTTCCGATACTCCCAAACTGTTTTGCCACACTGTTCAATTGCTTCGAACTTTTCGTTGACAGGGCGTCAAGAGATCTTCTGAGTTCTTCCGATGGTTGGCTTTGGGATAGGCATTCGACTCTTTCCAGGTCTAAATAGGCTGCGAGCATAGACGAGCGTTGGTATTCGTCTGGTAGGAGATTGTTTATGGTCTTTTGGTCCGGTTCAATGTCCCAACGAAAGTCCTCACCAGGATCTACATTAAACCTAAACGAAGAACAAGGTGGAATGAGGACAACCCAGAAAAAAGGTAGATTTGAAATCTTTCAATACTAGATGGTGCAAAAAATATACTTCAAACCAAATCAGTCAAAAATTTTAAGACTGTTATTAAGGCTTTTGATTTTTGCCTGATTTGCTATAATAGATATTTTAGATCAGTAAAAAAAACTTAAATTAATTACTTAACTCGCGCTGATAATTGTATTGAAAACCTCTATTACTGGAAATTTTCAAACCTTTTTAACTGAGACTTGATTTCTTAGATTTTTGACGTGAAGCAAAAGCTTTGTACCCCTTTTTACGCAAATTACGCGGACTGAGGAGTATGGAATTTCGCACACTTATAGTTTATACAGAGAAGAATGAGAGCTAATATTTTTTAAATTTATGCATAAAAAACACATTAAACCAATAAAAACAACATTACAAACACTACCATGTATTTGACTCAAACACGCATACATACTGTTTTCTTTATTGTTAAAGACAAATTAACAGTGTAACTTTGGCGATATCTGTGATTATAGAACTATAGTCTTTGACATTAATTATTATGGTCGAATCTCAAGCACGGGCGACTACTAGTCTTTATAATAAGGACTTTGTAGCTTAGTAGCCTGTATAAGTCAGACAATTTATCAGGTTTATACAAGTTAGTTAGGTATCAGATTTATACGTTTGTTTACAAACAGTCTAATCCCTTCTATTATATTAACTTTTCCACCTCTTACATGAAAAATGGTACATTTCGACCTCTCATAGTGGGGCGCCTCTACCATTACACAACTGTCATGTCAACCTGCCTATTTGGTAGAATGGGTTAATGGAAAATTTCTATATAATATATTATCAGCCCATAAATGTCTCACTGCTGGGCTCGGGCCTCCCATTATTGGGGCATAATTAAAAAAATCTTATAAGTGATGAAAAATAATGGTTCATTCAGATTCCAGTTTTCACTGTAATTTCAGCTGTCGAGATTCGCAGAAAGTGCATTGTGAAGTGTGTTACTAACACAGGTAATTATACAGGTGTTAGGTCCTGTCCTACACTCACCTTATAGGCATTGGATTCCCAGTGTGGTCTTCGAGTGGTACTCTAGCCCCGTCAGTGGGCAAAGGCTCACAAGGCACGAGCGCCGAGAAATGTCCCGCGTCGTAGGCTAGGAGTATGGCCGTCTTACTGCAGGAGTCGGGTTCCAATTCGAGAGGTAAATAAACCCCACCGAAGGGTATCGGCGCTATTGGATCCCCACGGAAATCCTGTAAACGTAATTATTATCAATCGTTAGATATATAATAATGGACAGTCAAATCATCTGAGATATTATTAATAATCCTTCAGAACATCGCAGCCTCTTACATTTTGTACGACCGTATCAATTTTATAGGACTTAATCCCGACTTAATTGTAAGTTCGGGTGGAATCTTGCAAGTTAAATTTGACCAACTTCTCGGTTTCCGAATGAGCTGAAATTTTGCACGCATATGTATATCGCGTGACAATGCCATAATATAGTACCATGGAGCTGATCTGATGATGGAGTCGGAAGGTGGCCATAGGAACTCCTGTACCAAACAAGATAGACCCGTCGTGTTTGGCCTCGTTTTACTTGTCTTGGCTAGCACTCTGCTGCTACATGATATCCAGGATCTCTAAAGTTTGTATTTAAAAACTTTTAAAAAAGCTTTTTGTGTATTTAGATTTATAGAGATAAATTTGTGTTATTTATGTTAGACGTAAAGCGAGTGACATGTGTGAATTTTAATTACATATTATGATATCGAGGGCTTCATAACAAATGGACGTATACGCAAAAATGACATTTGTTTATTGTTTACTAAAACCTATATCTAGGCATTTTACAATTTAGAAAGTCTTACCAGTATGCAAGTGTACCTAAATAAATGGGTATTTCAAATTTCAGCCTTATTCATAATTTTGTCCCTTCTGTAAAACTGCACTATCTGTACGCCCATTTGTTATGAAGCCCTCGATATATTGATGTTGTAATGAAGAAGTTGCGTTAATCGCAATCACCATCGCCTATGGACATTTGTCACACCAAAGGCGCTACCAATGTGCTGTCGCTCTCTAAAACGAGACTGGAACCCGGCCACTAATGGTGGAACACAACTCAAGGTTATTATGGCGACATACTCTAGACCAGGGGTGGTAGCCATCCAGACGGGCAAAAACCCAACCACCTGGCCGCAGGCAATTGTATTCTTTCGCCATACCTGCACGGACTCGTTTGCACAGAAAGAAGTTTTTGCTACAACAGCATTCGAATATTTCGGGACGAAAATAATAGCCACGCTTTATAAAGATCGCTTTGAATCCAAAGGCATTACTTTTATGTAAATAGCTTAGGATTTAAACCAGGGCATTGACACAATATAATTAGCCTAAAATTTCTTTGGTATTGTTAACAATCACGCAACTTGATGTATTTGCTTAAAAATGTCACAATTAAAATGTAATTCGGAAAATCTTTTATGTCCTTGCTACACTACATAATGTATAAATGACTGAGTCACCCAAGAGTTCAATGCATTATTTGAGACGCGACATTGACCATTGACAGATAATTTAAATATATGCACTATTGTAGTTAATCATTAACGGTGTTATTTTTGAATGTCTGATTCAAATTATCTATCATATATCTGATTCAATCTATCTATTTTTGAATGAATGTGTTTTAAATTTGTCAAGAGGGACCTCTTGACAAATTTAATGTAAATGTCGCCACATTTAAATTAAATTTGTTGACACTGACTGGCGATTATTCCTGTCTACACCATATAGTAATGCACCCAAGGACAAGCCCCGGTCAGTGTGGGACTATTGTGGAAAATGAGAACAAAAAATACCGGGCTATTGGGGTAAACTGCTAGTGGTACTAGGGATATTTGGGAATATGGGGACTATGGCGTCTGCCCGTCGCAATGTTCAGGGGACATGGAAAAATGGGCAGATGGTGACTCGCCACTCCCTACAAGGGCCCAAGAAATTCCATAGAAGACAGGGCTTTTATTATTATTATTTATTTATTTACTTTTTTGAATATCTGTATAATCAGTGTTTAAATTAAATTAAGTAGAAATAATTTAAATGTAAATAAAAGTAATTACGGAACTGATGTTTTAAATTAATAATTTTTTGATGTAAAATTGTAAAATATGTGATTTTATAATAGGGAAGAGTCTCACGAATGCGAGAAGGACACGGGGGAGGGGTCAATTAATCATGAAATTCGTATGACGTAATTTGTGCATGGCCCCTAATGATAAGCAAACCTGTTCAGATGCGCTGGAAACACGTCCCTTCCACCCAAGTTGCTCGATAATAAAACAACTGGTATTTTCTGAGCATGCTCGAAATAAGTATGCTCGTTTCTAGCAATGCTTTGACACACATGCCACTAAGTAGCAATTGCTCAATTATGCTTTCGTACCAGTAATAGCATGTCTATCAGTCTTATCACCTTTAAGAAACTAAGCTAGCACTGAGTGTTACATATATATAGTTTGCATTTTATAGAGATAGAAATCATTGTCTTTACTTTTCCTTTCTTGTTTTACATTCCCACATTTGCATAATCTTTCGAAATCGAAATTGCACGTTTAAAAAGTTAAAATTGCTGACTTCCTGTCGTTATTTCTCATAACTTATTTTTTACA
Organism: Dendrolimus punctatus; assembly: GCA_012273795.1. Lineage (NCBI taxonomy): Eukaryota > Metazoa > Arthropoda > Insecta > Lepidoptera > Lasiocampidae > Dendrolimus > Dendrolimus punctatus. The sequence continues at coordinate 19,006,701 of CM022541.1, forward strand.
TGTTTTAATTCATAATGGAAGCTTGTTTCTTTCCATGTCGATTGCATAACTTTGCACGATATGTTTTGAGTATTTTATTTGTGGGTTTCTGATGTGGATAACATTTTTTTTAACTTAAATAGAGTAGATAATAATAGTGGCAACACTTTTTTTGTGGCCCGTGGTCGTCAAAAAAAAAAAGAACCATAATTAAAGAACAATTAGTTAAAAGACGCTAAGCTAACCATTACAACCATGCAATGTCGGCGGTTCATTGGTAAATATCGTCAAATTATTTTGTAGTTTTTTGCTCTATAAACAGTGTCTCAGATGATTTGATTGGCAACTACCTTATTCTGTTCGCTTACTCAATTTGCAAAGGGTACTCAATTTGCCCATTTTGGGCGCACCCCGAAATCGCAAGAACATTAATAAAACATCATTGTAAAGTTATACCATTTTTGTAATCCAGACTAAAAAACAATTACATAAACATATTTTTGTTTCCCGGTAGAAACATCGATATACATAAAATATTTGCTTCGAAGTTCAATATTCAATCATTGTAAATATTTATGACTGGTTGAACTCACTTATGTGCCACTATAAATGAAACTCTTTTGATGTACTGACGACTATATAACGCTTCCATCGTGGCTACAAAAAGCAAACCTTTTACAAGTAAAATAAATTGAATCTATGACAGAAGTCATCAAACCATAGTGAAAGAAAAAAAAGAAAACTTTATTTGTAGAAGTAGCGACGTAATTACATTCCTTATACATTTTTATACACAGAGCATATTTTGAGAATTTGCACGCCGCATATTCAGGTAAACAAGGTTTGCACTCAGCATATTGCTGTGCCGGAATTATATCCGACACAGCGTAAAACGAAAACGACCCAATTTTTAATGTGTGTTAAGAACGAACAGCGCCATCTATACATTGTTTTTTCTTAGAAGATCATTTTTGTATATTACACGCATGATTTTTGCAGTCAATTGGACTATTTAATGATGTATAAATGTATTACTCAAGTTAAAGAAACCTAAAGTTAGATATTAAAGCAAAAATTGTTTTAAATTAACCTCCTAAATTCACAATTTGAGTAAAACGTTATTCATAAATATATCTTCTAAGAAAAAACAAGGTATTGTTTCGAACGTTGTAACATTGTATTTTTATATTGTTAATTTTGTAATAATTGTGTTTATTTTTAATAATCTTAAGGAAAATTTGCAAGACTCATAGGAAAAACATGTGAGTCTTGTATTCTTATGTTACCTCTTTATGTACTTTGTTTTAAACAAATAAATGAATTTGATTTGAATTAATGATTTTCTACGAAATATTGAACTAGGGAAATTAAGATTTCTCGTAAACCTGGAGTAAAGATTAAAATATTTTCACTGTGTATGATAATTCGTTAAAGTTTCTCCAAAATGGTAAAAAAAATATAATCGCTCATGCAATTTGATATGAAGCCTAAGGCCACGTACAGACGAGCAGCACTTTGCTGTCAACAGAACCAACTTCAGCTGTCGACAAAAGCAACTGCTGCAGTATTCGACAGCTCCCCACCATGCCGACAGCATTGTTGTAGTGCGCGCTGAACGTTATTGTAGTAGGGAGACAGACAGTAACAAAATGAATTTCGAGGAAGAAACATTGTCGCTTCTTCTGTTCCGTAGAACGTAAACGCAAAAAAAGACGAAATCGTACATTGTATTTGAAGTCGACTGACAAGGCAGCGCGCGCGCCGCGCTCATACTGCAGCTGCCGCCATTGGTTTTGGACAGCTGCAGTTGCCTCTATCGACGGCAGAAGTGCTTCTCGTCTGTACGCGGCCTAACTCTTGTAACAACGCGAAATGTCGTGTGGAACTCACCCGGAGATCAGCGTTTGCTGTCCACGTGTCGACGGCAAACGCCGACAGCTGCAGTTGCCTCTGTCGGCAGCAAAGTGCTGCTCGTCTGTACGCGGCCTAACTTTTAACAACGTGAAAAATGTGGTGTGGACCAACGCCGACAGCTGCAGTTGCCTCTGTCGGCAGCGAAGTGCTGCTCGTCTGTACGCGGCCTAACTCTTGTAACAACGTGAAAAATGTCGTGTGGAACTCACCCGGAGATCAGCGTTTGCTGTCCACGTGTCGACGGCAAACGCCGACAGCTGCAGTTGCCTCTGTCGGCAGCAAAGTGCTGCTCGTCTGTACGCGGCCTAACTCTTGTAACAACGTGAAAAATGACGTGTGGAACTCACCCGGAGATCAGCGTTTGCTGTCCACGTGTCGACGGCAAACGCCGACAGCTGCAGTTGCCTCTGTCGGCAGCAAAGTGCTGCTCGTCTGTAGACGGCCTAACTCTTGTGACAACGTGAAAAATGTCGTGTGGAACTCACCCGCAGAGCGACATCTGCGAACACGATGACGGGCCTGCGCATGACGTGCGCGAGCGCGAGCACGTGCAGCTGGTCGAGGCTGGCGTAGTGGGGGGCCGCGTGCGGGTTCGGGGGGTCGTGGCTCCTCGGCTCGGGGGACGCCGCGCGCACCGCGTCCGACCACTCGCGCTCCCACTCCGCCTCGGAGGGGCGCAGCCCCGCCGACCGCAGCGACACGCTCTCCGACCAGCGCCATCGCCTCTTTATCGCATCTGAATTGACAGTTGACAAACGTACAGAAGTACAGTTTTACACCAATTCAAACTAAGTCGATCTGGAAAAAGAAAGGGAAAAAAGTCATCCATCAAGTGGGCCGTCTGCCTGTCTGCTGAACTCCTGCAATAAATAAAATAAAATACAAAAAAACTCTACATACATACATACATAACTTCACGCCAGGTCCCTTGCGGGGTAGGCATGAACAACAGAGCGCCATACAGGCTTATTCTTACACACCTCACTTGCTTCTTTGACATTTATAGCTCTTGTCATGCACGCTCGTCTGTACTTAAAGCTCCTGACATCACCTTCTGCTAATACATGATCAATTTGATCATGAAAGGTGCGTCGTGGCCTTCCGCGACTTCTGCATCCATCCACTTTGCATTGTATATCTGTTTACTCATTCTTTCATTATACATTCTTTCCACATGCCCGAACCACCGGAGCATTCCTTTCCTTACCTTCACCCCGACACTCTCTTTCTTACTTCGGTATTACGAACGCGGTCCGCGAGTATCACTCCGCAGATTTTGCGCAGTGCTCGCATTTCGATCGCGTTTACTCTACTTTCATACTCTCTATTCCATACCCAACTCTAGCTTCCATACGTGAGCGTAGGTATCAGCATCGCGTTGTTTATGGCAAGCTGGGCCTTCTGGCTGAGGTTCTTAGCGCCTAGAAACCTACCTAACGCTCCATTCACACTATTCCCCAAATTTGCTCTTCCTTCTATGTCAGCGGTGTACCTTCCATTCCTGCTAAAAGCAAATCCAAGATATAACTCATTCACTTGTTCCAGCATAACATCGTCGACCATTATCCTTGCATTCGTTCTGGTTTCTTTCCTTTCAAACACCATAACCTTTGTTTTCTTCGCATTCAAAAAGACTTTAAATCTGCTTATTGCATATTACCTATAAGTCCTGTAACAGAAACGTAAATCGCTTTACTTGTTATACGTATCGTGAGTTTACCGATTCTATCTACAGCCGAATTTCGAACCTGCTACTTTTTCAAAACGACTAAAAACTGACAAAACTTTTAAATAAATTTATCATTAACACTAAAGGCACCAGTCACCAAATAGTATGAAAAGCCGCAAATTGACGTCTATCCAATACAACATTTCAAGGTAAATAATATCAAATCAATGACCTTCAACAAACGACATGGGAAACGGAGAAAGGAAATGGATGTTGAAACAAAAGGCCTAAAGGTTAAAATCAAAAATAGACAAGATAAAAGCCCTAATGGGCGGATGGGCTAAGCCACTTGTCACATTGGCCTTGCAGGGAATAGAAAAATTGGTCAACCCTATACTATTGGAGCTAGAACAATATTTATGGGTCTGTATGATAACTGAGCACTGGATCGGTTTGTATGTACATATTGTTACATATTGGGTCACCTACACAAATTGTTATAGCGCACCGGGTTTATTGCCCATCCCCGCATTCGGAGTTCTTTTATGGTCGTCGTAATTAAAATTTGTTGTTCGTGCCTTCCCCGCAAGGGACCTGGCGTGAAGTTATGTATGTATGTAATTAAAATTTGTAATTAGACAATAGCCTATTGTTATTGTTTTCGACTTTGTTGGCCGTTCGCAGGAATAATCAGCCAGGTGCTATTTCTCGGAAATTCACTGGTGTTTTCGAGTGCCGAGCGGTGCACTGGCACGCGGTCGATTTTTTTTGTACTGTATAGTTAGTATAAAACAATGCCCGAACGGAAGGGTGGGGCAGTCATTCGACGACCACGATACGATTAAGACGTGTAGAACTTTCGATTAGCGACATAGTGAAGGACTTTGTGCGTGTTAAATTGCAATGAATCGTGCAGTGAGAACTGGTTGCATCCAGTTTCATTTTGTACTTGTTTTATACGTGTTTGTGTAGTTCTAATAAACTCGATAGTAATTCTAACGGCATTTTTAATTCGAGTCTCGCGACTCGTAACAATAACAACTAATCACCGGCAAACCTTCTGCGCGCTTTTATATATAAATTTTGTTCGACGTACATGATGAAATCAGAAGTGTTCCCCAGAGTCACATCACAAATCATCATGTTATTTGTATGATGCTTTATCTCAATGATGGAAGAGCTTACAGGTGCTGATAAAAGAAAAGGTGATGTCAGGAGCCTTAAGAACAGACGAGCGTGCATGACAAGAGCTATGAATGTCAAAGAACCAAGTGACATGTGTAAGAATAAGCCTGAATGGCGCTCTGTTGTCCGTGCATACCCCGCAAGGGACCTGGCGTAAACTTATGTATGTATGATAAAAGAAAAGAAACGTGAGAGTGTTCTTCTAGTATGCATCAACTTACTTGTAAGTACATCACCCTCTTCACCAGACAGCAATGCCTGCACTTTAGTCCTTAATGCCAACAGTCTGTCGTGGAATCCGTAGGCCGCCAACGAAGCCGCGTGCGGCAAGCAATTGCCGTCGCCAGATGTCGCCAGTGGCAGCAGCCTCGGGGCGCCCGGCACGCGGCCATGCCGCCACCAGTTCAATATATTTGCTGATTCAAGTGTGACGAGCGTCGCTGTTTCTAGGAGGTCCTTCTCTAAGAAGGTTCTGGAATAGAAATGTGTAGCTTGAATATTCGATTTTAGCGGATTCTGTATTGAGCGGGATAAGCCTTTGCGTTATACCTCACTGAAACTAAGAGTATGTAGGTATGGTAAATTTCGGAACGAATTTTCTCCGTTATTTGTTATGGTCTGAGATCGGTCCAGAGAATTCTGTTGTATAATAATAGCCGTAACACAAGCGAGACTTGGCTAATTTGGGGATATATAATATGTGTGCTTGTATGCCGATTATTATTATAAGAAATTTAATTTCCAGTATAGATTCGGTAATCCGAACATCGTGAAAATATCTTCACTTTTGGACACACGGTGCCAGAGGTATTAGTGCGAATTTGTATACTATTCGATAACGTTCAAATTAACGCAACTTTGTATGGCATGATATACGAGTATGTTTCCTTCAGGACCATGAGATGGCGCTAAGTCATTCACATACAAAATTGCGTTAGCTTGAACGTAATCGACTAGTAAAATAACTCGCACTAAGGTAATGTGTATTAATGTATGTATGTACTAATTGGCTTTGGGGTGGTTTTATTTCATTTAACTGTTCCACAAAGTATGTAATTTCAATTGTTTTATTGGAAAGTTTAGGCGTTGCCATTCATTAGGATAGGATAGAGGTCTGGATTTTTTGTTGCAGGAGTTCAGCATACAGGCCGACGGCCCACTTGATGGAGAGCGGTTACCATCGCCTATGGACATTTGCAACACCAAAGATGCTATAAATGTGCTGCTGATCTCTTAAGGGAAACTGGAACCTGGTCACTAACGCCGGAACAGAACTCAAGTTTGTTTTGGCGAAATACTTTAGTCCAGAGGTGATAGCCATCCAGTCGGGCAAATGTCCTACCACCTGGATGTGGGTTGTTTTGTCGCCTCTTACGACAGGCTGCCGTAGTAATTGTATCTTTTCTCCGTTCCTGTACGGATAAAAATGATCTGGATAGGGAAGATGAGGATAATAACGGCAAAGGGAAGTGGGGCATCGGAACTCTGACTCATCGTAAGAAATTCGATTAGTTTAAGTCTAGCCGTTTGACACCGACATTCTGTGTTTATGTGGTATCACGATCAATCGAGCCTTAAGAGCTGTAATGAAGATAATGATTCCAGCAATGCTCCATCACGCCAAACAATCTTGAAACACAAACAAACAAACACCTGAGTAAGTCCATAAGGGTTCGATAGATATAAATACGATGTAATAATCTGATACAATAATATCAAAGTGATTATACAATGTTCTGAAGGTTTTGATTTGATTTGACTCTCAACTGATGCGAATTTTTTCTGTTACTATTAAGCGAGCTGACTATGGATGATAGGGCGTGCATGTCATGTGCAGACTGATAAATTTTCACATATAGCATTAATATAGTTAAAAGTAATGTTTGTTCACTCTCTCCACACCCTGGGGGGTACTTCATTTCGTTAAAGTGAACTTATGCTCAATGTCAACTTCTGTTAGACACGAAAAGGTTAAAGCACTGTAAACAATAACAGAAAGTTCAACGGCTGTCGCAAATGGTCGCGTGCGGGTATGTATGTATAATGAAAGGCTGGCTTAACGCCAGTCATATGTGGAACCGCATGAAAATTTAAAACGATTACCTTGATTTTAATTAGTGGTAGGTTTTTAAAGTTCCGTAGTCATTTTCACAACAATGGACTCCTTAGAAATCGTCAAGACGTGTACAGTCTGTTCTTGTATGGCTTAATCTTTTTTTTTAACTATCAGGTCTACTAGGTGTATCAGGTACAAGTATATCAGTTTTGCCATTTTAAAATCTAGCAACTAACATTATAACAATATCAGCCCATAAATGTCCCACTGCTAGGCTCGGGCTTCCCATTATAAGGGGAACGGACAGTATACCCGCCACGCTTGTCCAAGGCGGCTTGGCAGGTTTGACACATCGGTTATCTCGATGTGCAGGTTGCATCACAATGTTTTCCTTCAGCGTTCTTAACAAGTGGTAAATATAACAATATGCACGTTAGATGAGAAAACTGACTAAGTGGTGCATGCGTTCCGGCCAGGATCGAACCTGCGTCCTTTGAATTTGGGACGCGTGTGTTAGAATCGTCTTTGTTATTATAAAGTAACCATATGACGGAAGAAGACAATAATCGGATAGAGTATTCACTTATGTAGTAATCGGAAGTCGTATAACCGGATGTCAACGTATTTATTATCAAGCCAACGGATATGGAAAATGGAGTAACCGGGAGTTGAAAGTTGGAAGATTGGAAATGAAGTGGCGACAAAGTATTACAGGATGGTGTCACTGCAGACGCACTACGAGGATCTTATAAATACTCGGTGTTCGGGCAGACTGGTCCCCCAGTCTACAACCGACGACAGTCTACAACAGATGACATTCTACGTTCATCGGTTGAACAGAGCGAAGGCTCTGTTGGACAAGAGGCGCATAGTATATAGTGGTCGATAATATGTGCCTAAGAATCGCAGTATTCTTGGAGGGCAAATTGCTGCTCGACACCTGACAAGCGTGAAGACAACATATTTTTGTGATGCGTTGTAATTTTTTAAGGTCTCGAATAATCAATAGTCGCTAGTATTTTTCTATTTAATTCAATTTATATTCTTCTATTTCAATACCTGGGATGACACTAGCTTCAAAACTAGTAAAAGTTAACCCGCCCTCAAATTTAGTAAGTATAAAGTGGAAAATTATAAAAAATAGCTTCAAAAATGCTTTAAATAAAAATTAATTTCAACAATATCTGTTGGATAGTTTTGAGGTTTTACATGATTCAGTAGCAATTGTCTGGACCGAACTGGACATTTGTCACCTCAATGGAATCTTTTGTAGTTTGTGAACTATCACGCACTTGCCAGCCTAATTTATATGAAGTGTTTCAAATATTTATAAAGAATTTTAATGAGGTAAAATTCTCTGTTGTTTTATTGGAGCCTTGTTATGAAATGCTTTTTATGACCCAATTACTTTCTGGTAATGATAAAATAATTGCTGGTAATAATGGTTAATATATCAAACATTTTTATCTCGAAAATTGCGAGTTCACGCAGCATACAATTTTAAGTCGAAACAAATTACAATTTAAGTTGCCCTTTTTCCATTTTTGATTCTCAACTTTCGAATGATAAAGCATCTAATTGCTTACCTGAAATCTGGAGGATAGACAGAGATATCTGGAAGTAAGAGTATGTGGTCAGAACTGAGATTGTTTAGGTCGGGCTCTGTGTTGCTCCGTAACGCCCACACAAGACCCTCGTTGTCTGTTGCTCGTGATATGCCTCGGGATAGTTTGCGACCTGCAACCAGACCAGAAATCATATCAAACCACAAAAAGTTAGGCATACTCTCGAAGGTGAGACGGTACTTCACATCTGCTAATGTTGTACAAAACACAAGTACGAGCATGTATGGAGTACTGCTTTCACCTTTGGGATGGCTCAGCCAAATATCAACTCGAAGCACTAGAGTCGATTGAGTGGAGAGCCAGGAGGTTGGTTGGCAATGACCAGCTTTTAGATGACAGAACGCGATGTCTCGAACATCGACGCAGGGTTGCCAGCTTATCGGTTTTCTATCAGATTCACTTTGAAGAGTGTGCAGCTGAGCTCTTCGATCTGATCCCGCCATCTCCCTTCCATTATCGGACAATCAGACGCACCGGCCGGCATGCGGCATCGATATATGGTGGATATTCCACCTATAAGAACGAAGCGTTTTGCATCTAGCTTCATCATACGTGCCGCAAAGGAGTGGAACTCATTGCTGGAGTCTGTCTTTCCCAATACTTATAACCTGGGTGTCTTCAAGTCCCGTGTGAATAGGTACCTTCTAGGTAAGCGTGCTACATCCTAGATCACATCTTCGCTCCACATACGGCAAGATTGTGGTCGAACGCGAACCTATACTACAATAAAAATAAAATAACTACTTTCCGTTGCTGGACCATAGTCTACCCCTAACATGTTAACTTTTCTTGGATGTCTCACATAAGATTTTAAAGCAGAGGTTGTTACACTGTCTCCAAAGCTGTATTATATGTGACATCGTAAACAGGTAAGAAGATAAAATGAAATGAGATTTAGATGGATAAAAATTGAAAGTAGGATACCACCGTCATGGAGATAATAAGGATATAGCAGGACAGCTTTAGGATCTTGTAGTCGCGTACCCGTGGCCCTTGTATCGGAAAGATATTTGACATCCACCTCCTGTGATATACTTCTCAAATTTTAACTACAAAATGAGAGATTCTAAAGACTTCAGGACGATGAAATTGAAACTTTTAACGAAAATTATTGTCGGCATGTAAGAAGTATTGAAAATAAGGATATTTTCGATTAGATGCTACGTTATGGTCTCGTTGGCAAACATCTAAAACGTTGGACATTCGTAGCTAACCGTTAAAGAATAAAGTAACCATGAGCATCACGCACTTGGATGGTGGTTTCCCTTACGTAAGCGTGGTAAACATTGTAACTAATCAGATGAGACTAAGTAGATTACACAACTCCGATATCAACTTAGATTAAAAAACCAATTCTCTTCAATCAAGTCAAAGCAGACCATAAATTCTAATAACCCACTCCTAAAATTCAGGTAAAAGAGCCAAGTGTAACTGGTTGGATTCGTAACCTTATTCTCTTAGCGTTAAGACTTACATTCGGGTGCTGGTGTAAGGACCAAGTTTGAAGGTGCGGGGTACGGCATGGTGAAGCCAAGCGTGCTGACCGATCGCTCTGGGGCTATGACGTCACCGCCGGCCCGAGGCCTCAACGTCGCGCTGTGCACTCGCTCTGGTAAATTGAATAGTCATGTATGAAAATTTAAGACTGCCATGCTTTTTAACCGACTTCTGAAAGGAGGAGATGCTCAATTCAACTGTATGTTTGTTGCGTGACTTCTCTGTCAATTGTAGGCCGATTTTCAACTTTTTAATCGAAATAGTAAAGCACGAGGTGGTCCCATTGTCACCAAGTCAGAATCTGATGAGTGGATTTACAGAAAATTAACCCTCGAATGTTATAGGTACGTAAAACATGTTTAATTTTTTTAACTATTCAAGTATCGAAATAACTTGTGTGTTGTTACTAAAAAACAAAAATAAATATTATTATATATAAAGACTAGCTCTCCCGGCAGACGTCGTCCTGCCCGGTAAAAATAGGGGTTTGTCGCAGAGGGTTAATAATTTAGGGTTGTATGTATTTTTGTATGTTGTTCATAAAAAAATAGAAATTAAAAATTTTGTCTAAAAAATAAATAAAAAAATTTAGGGGTGGACTACCCCTAACATTTAGGGGGATGAAAAATAGATGTTGGCCAATTCTCATAGATACCGGATAAGCACAAAAAATTTCATCAAAATCGGTCAAGCCGTTTCGGAGGAGTATGGCAACGAAAACTGTGACACGAGAATTTTATATATTAGATTTTTATTTACTTATTTCGTATATTTTGAATGTTTTATATATTATTTATTGTCTACACCGCCAGTGTCATGTTTTAATATTTTCTTAGTTTACGGAGTTGCCTGCAAAATATCGCTTTAAGCGATAAGACCGCCCTTTGTTCAACATTTATTGTATCTATAATTATTATAGTTTTTAAGAACATAATTTTTATTTTGGTGAATAATAAATTGTTTTCATTCATTCATTATTATTATGTTGTACAACATCTTGAAGTCGGTGCTATTAGTAAAACTAATTTGGAAGCTGTAATGATTTTTGTTTTACTTCGCACCGACTTCAGTGTTATAGAAAATATTTTTCTTTTGTTTTTTGTTACTTCTAAAGTCGGTTTAGTTTGTGCAAAACTTTTTTAAATAAGAACGCTGCCAATTCAAATGCCACCCGTATAAACCAGCTCTCAATTTACCGATAGTCCTCAACGGATTTCCCCTCGTTAAAAGCCTTGGTACGAGTGACGTCTGATATGTCCTAAGGAACATGAACCGTGGATAAATAGATATTCACTTTCTTTATATTTTCGAGAACATGCAGAGAACGTCGAAAACGTGATTAAATGCCAACAACTGCATATACATCGGGAATTAAATGTACAAATTATATAACATTAATAAATATATACATATATAATAATGAGAATAAATAAATACATAATAATAATACTAATTTACAACAATAACAATAAGTGACACGCCACATTTAGATTAAATTTGTCAAGGGGCCTCTACTTGTTGGCCTCCCCATGGCCCCACGCAAGCTCTCTAAATGTCCGGGCCATTTTTATGGCCCGTGATCTTGATAGACATACAGATAAAAATAATAATTTATTTGTAATAAAAACCAGATACAATGACGAAGAATGATAGGTTGATTTAAATCTACGTATGTATGTATGTTCACGTGTCAATTCCCTTACCCCCAAACTAGGTTTGCACCTGTGTCTTGGGGGTTAGTTGTGGGTTCTCATGGGTGTATGTTACAATATTATTAGATTAATTTGTGACCAGATTAATGTACAATTAGGCTCCAATTTTATTAAGCAGATACTTGGTTTCATAATAAGTGAATGTTTGTAAATACTCAGCAAGTTTCATTGGAAACTTTATTATAATCTTGTTTAACATAATGATATATTTATTATAAATTACATCGCAGTGCAGTCTCAGTGCGCGTAATACGACTATTTTTAACAATATTCTGATTCATTTTAAACTAGTCCGAACGATTTCTAAAACAGTTTTTACTGAGTGTTTGAAATTTTTTGGGAACATTTGCTAAAAGATTATCGAAGTGAAACTTCTATATAGACGGGGCAATAGGAATTTTCTGTCACGAAAAAGCGTTACGGCCGCGTGGAGAGGCGCATAATTTGTTCTAGTATTTTTTAAATAAATTTAATATCAAACATTTATTCATTTTGAACAGTTAACATAATTTATATAGGAATGCGTGCGGTTTACCTTCCGGGTTAAAAAGTAATAGATATTGGTCACCATAATGGAAAGTATATTTGTAAATCAAATTTAATGATAATAACAAACAATGAAAAGTTCAAAAATCGATGAAATTTTATATTTATATTTTAGTTTAGATACGACTAGGTATATACCTAATAAATAGTCTTAGAATCGGGATATCTCAGGAATGGTAACTCTTAAGCAAGAATCATGACGACCATTTTTGTAGAGAATTTTAAGATCTATAACTTTGGTTTGAGGTTTTTTTTCTGATACAACTTACCGTTTTCGAGAAAAATCCAAAATAACCTTAAATTTTGACCTTTGACCCCGAATAACTTTTGTAGCGCACATAGGATCGAAGGGGATTTTTAAAAATTTATTTGTAATGTTAAACCCCAGTGTACAAACCGCTTCCCTTTTATTAGTAGTTTTTAATATTAATTAAAATTAAATAGTTTAGGTTCATTTTTTTGTATTTGATAAATTAGCAACAATTTTGTTTGAAGTATAGTAGTATATTTATTTTGACGCGTGAGCCAGTGAGGGTAGAAATTGCTTCGAGAGTCACTCGCTGCGCTCGTCGTGTACGGACATATATCTCGAAATCGCTCGTTGTTAAATTCACCTCACAAGAGACTCGTTTCGCATTTTGTGAGAAAATATTCGCAATTGTCGCCAACCAGTGCATCAGTGCTGCATCGTTGTTACGAGTGGTGAAATTACTCGTTTTGAAACAAAATTGTGTTCACGAAGAAAGCAGTCGGCGCCGACCATTGGACTCGAACTCAATCTTTGCAAGGTGAGTTGACCTACTCGTTGTAGTTTTATTCTCACTGGCCAACTTACCGTTTTTCGAATAATCGCAAATACAGTCCGCTTATAACATTAGTTACAATCTCAGCATTGGGGATTGTACACCCAGCTCTCCAACAATATTTGGTTCTCCGGGAATATTTGTTATTTTAAATGTCTATATTGACCGGACTATAATTATATTACAAGATATTCTAGTGTTTCAGGTGTTGTAAAGCCCCATTCCAATGTTATGGGTTTGAATCCTGGCGGATGAGCAACAGAGCAGAACAGATGCATCGCTAAGTAGTAATTTACTACATATAGTCCTACAATTACCAGGTGTTGTTGGTAAAGGGAAATAAGTCTAGGAATATTATGTACAGGCGATTCACTATAAACTACAACTAAGTATATGCAAGGTCAAAGCAAAATTCTAGTGATCTAGGAAATCAATTTAACTCCGCCGAAACGTCATATTATGAAATTAATTTCCGCATCAAAACTTCCAACAATATCAAATTATTTCTTTAAACTCACCACTGTTTTTTATGTATTTTACAGGTGTTTCCGTACACGATTATCTGTGGTATATGTAATTTGAGAAACTGCATTATATATTGTACAGAATGAACAGTACAATCTGCCGAACTGATATTCTCACTACAAATAACTTTGACATGATCATAACATGGTATGACCGTGTTAAAATATAGAACAATAGGGTATTTTAAAGCAATTTATGATACGAGCACTAATGAGTAGATATATCTTTAATGGAACCAATGAAAGTGGCATAGCTTGCAAAATTAGTGACTGAGGTAACTCTATCTCTCACTTTTCTTACACCATATCACAATTAATTGGGGTCGGCGCAGTAAGTCTTTTCCTTCCACACTCCTCTATTCTGACATACATCTTCTGTCACATCAGAAATCATCATATCATCCTTCATACGATCCATCTATCTTTTTTTGGTCTACTTTTAAATGAAGTAACTGTGGACTGGTTATATCTATCACAAGATCGATGGTCAATAGAGCAGACGTCTTGTAGAGTGAATAAAGCGTGGCACACCGTGTGGACTGATGTACATTGGTAGAGGCAGAACGAAATAAGCGGAGCACAGAAATGAGTGGAGTAAACATGGGGAGACTTCTAGCAATCGATATATCTATTGGCTAAAGATAGACTCATATTTAACAATGTTATTGTTAAAGTTATTGTTAATGTTATTCGTGCCTACCCCGCAAGGGACCTGGCGTGAAGTTATGTATGTATGTATATATATATATATTCTGATACACCATTGCGTCGGTCAATCCATAATAAAATATCTTAAATATAACATTACCTTGAAACGTGAAAACGTTTACAATCAATAGTTTTGGCAAACAAGCTTAAAGAGCTTTCCAGAAATGGTACCAATATATGAAATAACGTTACAAAGAAAGCTTACGTCCATGAGCGTCATCAAACCCACGCCAGACTGATGTAGCATGAATTTTCTCCTTTAAAATCTTTTTTTACACTAACGACTCACTGCAACAGTAGGAGAAAATCCGGCTTTATTTAGCCTCACAGGCGCAGCCATTGTTCGTGACACACTTCGCCTTACCAAGTGGATGTGGGTGGTTAAATTGCACAAATGATGCGATTTACGTGTTCTATCTTCAAATGATATCTAGCCTTGCGTTTTGTACACAACCGTATGTAGGAAACCTTACATGGTTTGGGTTAGGCGAATGAAATCTTACACTTGTTCATGTCATAGACCGAACTATGAATTTCTTTGAAAATATCGAAATTGGAAAGGTCAACTAAGCTAAAAGTATGTTCTAATCTTTCCTCATACTTATTGTAATTACTTATATTTAACGTTTGATAGATACCTAATTTTAATTATATACTTGCTATGAACGTCATGCCTGAGCGAGCGCAGGAGACATGATTCTTAATCCTAATTAATCTAAATTAGTAATATGAATAATGTTTGTTGGTATTTTTCTTTGTTTGGGATATACTCCCAAACAAAGAAGAATACTAAGACTAAACTTACTGCCTTAAACATTTAAAGCTTGGAAGAAGAACTAGGAAAAATGGTAATCACCTATAAAAAGTTGCTAAAGGAATTTGGTACCATACATACCAGCTTTAAGACTCAGATCTGGACACATTCCATGCAACAAATTCTTGTACTTAGTTCGTAGAATCAATTCCCCAATTTGAGAAACTTGCTGAGATAGGATGTGTTCAGAATCACACTTTTAGACAAAGTTATGGTGTCAATTTAAGGATATTAGGTCAAATTACTAGTATTCTGGCAGACCCATCTTCGGATGACGCCAGAATTCTACATAAATTTAGATTTAGATTAGGTACTAAGTTTCGTTATACTACGTAATTGTACTTACCAGGGCAGCATGGTCGCTGAAGCGACAAAGCCCTTTAGTTAGGAATAAAAAAACATATACATAACTAGATGGAGTCATAAGTCATTCTTTTAACCGACTTCCAAATGGAAGAGGTTTTCAATTACACTGTATTTTTCAACTACACACTTCTTCGTTCTTTTTTTCGAAAACAGCCTTAATTTAAAACACTCTCTTTTCATACTTGGTGTTTAGATGATTTGAACTAAAAATATATTTGTAAATGATATAACGTCATTACGCGAACTAACAATAATCTGTGTTACCATAGGGTCGTGTAAGACTTTTTCCGAAATTATTTATTTGTGTCTGCGTTTCTAGTACTCTTCTTCGATACATAATCTCGGAAAATAGAATAGTTTCGAATATGTATTTATATTTATGTACCAATTTGTATTCCCATATAGTTAGATTTCTTAAAAAGTAATGAATTCGATTTAGTTGAAGTTGATTGAACTATTATGCCAACCAATATTTGATGTGACCATAAAAAAAACTGCTTGAATAATTTTATTATCAGCAAAAGTTGTTTACTTTGGTAGCCTAGTAGGTCAATCGACCGGAAATCAATTTGTTGGTTTAATCCAAATCGGCGATTCGTATTCAGAGTCGGCTATTGATTTGTCGTTCGTCGCGCTTCGTTGGAGCCATTGTTTTCAATTCTATTATATCTTCGGATCTCAGCATCAGCTGTATCAAGTATATCCACTACTAGCTTTTGCTTGCGTTAATTATCCCATGGGAACCGTACATTTTCCGGGATAAAAATAATTTATTCGTAACTTTGTAACATGTCAGGGTTTTATATACCTATGTACAAAATTTTACTAATATTTACATTATTTGTCATCAATCTTTATAATCCATGAATTCCTTCAAACTATATAAACTAAGCCGGTAAGTAAATGCACTCTGCCGGAAAATGTGATTTACTTACGGTAGTTAATTATATGCTAGCTGCGCCCGCGGTTTCACCCGCGTGGTGATGGAAAATCGTTATATGTATTTTGGATAATTCACTCTACTAGTATATCTTTATAAATTATAGCCTGTGTATTATTGTGATGTGTAAGCTATATTATTGTAAAGTTTCATCAAAATCCGTTCAGTAGTTTTGCGTGAAAGAGTAACAAACATACATACATACATACCATACCATACATTCTAAGAAACTTTCACGTTTATATTATTTATTATAGAGAATATAGATAGTCGAGCCCATAACATGCGTTAGCGTGTTAGATTTTTCGAAACGCCTCGGCAACAGTGCAATCCTGTCTCTGAGCCGAGTACGATATAAATGTATGTCGCTATGCTTTGCATACTTGGACTCATTTACCCTGACGTATAGAGCTACTTGAAGATTAATAAACAAAGTAGGGTAAGAATTCGAAACATTTTGAAATGGGGTCTGGCCGACTCCTTATACCCCAGAATAGCACGCACGGCCCTTTTCTGCATGCGAAAGCCGCGCTCCCAGCTCCAAACCAAATCTATCTCTGTGCCAAATTTCCTCCAGATCATGTTAAGCCGTTCTTGATTGGTTGAATAATAAACATAGATAGATAATATCTACTCAACTTCCCACTGCTGCATTCGAGCCTCCCCCATTTAGGGGAACAAGTAATACCTGTTGCGCTAGTTTACTGAACATTGGCTGATTTGACACATCGATTAGATCGATCTGCAGATTCCATTACAATGTTTTCCGTTAAACCTACATTAGACCGTTCATTTCTGTATTCAATTAAGATGAATCAAGCAGAGAAATCCATATAAACATAACCTTGAAACATTCAATGCCATTGAATACCCGTATCCTTTCGATTCAGTCACTTTCAAACAAATTAATTCAATTTGGTTGATCCGTCTAATGTCAGCATTAGACGTTATGTGTAATCATTTTATATTTCGAAAATACACTTAAACTTGATGTGAAGTAACTGAAGAGAACTGTAGTCTTATTAACATAATGAATTCATTGGTTTGGATTTAAATTAAGGCAGACAAGTCAATTATTCCCAACTTGATCGATACTCAAAATAAATTTACTTAAACTAAACGCATTTGGTAAATTTCAAAAGTTAGATTACAAATATCTGATATAAATCATGAAACAAGATCAAAGGCAACGCCGCTAAATCTCAGACGATTTGTCCCCGACGATTGCGTATAAATCAATGGTATAAGTTTGTTACTTGCAGCGAGAATATTTCTTAAGATCCTGCCATAACAGTTTAGATAGGATAGATAAGCCTTGAAGAGCTGTTGTTACTTAGGTCTTTATTCTTAATTGTACACAAAAAGTTACAGACAAAATTATAAGACAGTGGTTCAAAGCGAGCTTAACTCTAAAAGTTTTATTTATTTTTATAGCAGAGTACAGTACTCGTAGAGCGGAGTACAGCAGACAGGCTGACGGCCCACCTGATGAAAAACTCCATATCCTAGCGCTTTGGGAAAATCTCGGCTGGGAGCTAATTCCAAATCCCCACGGTACGGAAGAGAAACGTTCTACACAACCGTTGCGTACATGAGCGAAGCGGCTCAAGGCAGTGAGAATGAACTCCCAACCGATGGCGAGCGGTGCGATGCTAGAAAGAGCACGAAGGCACCATTCTAAACAGTGAACTTCACCCAATCTAAAAGTTTGTTCAAGGAAACCTACGAGTCTAGTGAGAAGGGGCAGCAGGAGAAGCAACAAAAGGCAGGGTTGTGTACACAAAATATTTTTATGATTTAACTATACTATATATTATATTCAGAAAATCTAAGTACAGAAATAGAATATATATTACAGAAAATACACACATATATTTAGACAAGAGACATTTCAACAGGTCTTTTCTGGTTGTCTTTAATTGCTCAATCGCAGAAACGCGATATTGTTGTATTGAAACTTTGTTATTTCTAAAAAATACATTTTTATTGTATGTTCGCATTCGGCCATGATCCAGCTTGATGTTGAGCAGAGATATGGTCTAAGATTTTTTTGTTGTTGCATTGGTTTATGGAAATAAAATGGCTGACAAGAATAAGACAATTAAAATGTTTCAGTTTTAATGGGTTTTTTATGTAGTATTGACAACATTACTTAAACTTTGTTTTAATAAAAAAAATGCATTTGATATAAATATTTGAATATCTAAGAGAGTCAATTTTGTAAAAGTTAGAAATGTACTAAAAGTTCCTAACTTGCGCCAAGCATTGAAGGCAAACAGACGCGTGCACAGTATTTATAGCACAGTCAGGTTTTACATTTTAAAATTTGTGCCAACGAATCATCGCGGGCAGACTGGAATATGACTACATACAAAAACTAGTAAATTCGATTAGTTTTAAAACATATCAGCGTGTGCTTGGTTTCTAACGCAAAGCATTGGGACTAAGGACTATTATTCATAAGGGGTATTATTAATGTTTATGTTGATGTGATTAATAATTGCAAGAATTTATAAGGTGTAATGAACTGGATTATAACAACGCAATCAGAACACGATTTCTATTAACATAATGGAACAATGACATGACAATGAAACACATTGTTGAAATATAAGTAAAAGTGTGAAATATATAGTCAAAAATATTCTTGATTTTGAGATTTTACTGTCAATTTAGTAACAATGTAGGATTCTAATTCGTTCCTGTTTCACGAGGCGGGTTTTACGTAAAAACTACTGGGCCGATTTCGATGCGGTTTTCGCTGATCGACAGCTTCTTAGAGTTAAATTCTGCGCTACGTATTATCCCGGGAAACACGGGGGAATTTCAATTCAAGCGTATACGAAATCGAAGGCATATTCTGGTTATTCATATAACTTATTGCTTAAATTATATTAAATGTTTTTACTAATTAAAAATTATTTAACAACTGCTTCCATATTATATTATATTTGCCATATTTGCTTAGACTTGTGATCCGTCATTGGTTACTTTCAGAATATCAGGGTCCAGTTTGCAACTATTCCTTCTCCCTTTTGCAGTCTGTGGCATCCTTCAGTTTCGGATTTAGAGTTGCTATTTTTATCTTATTTTATACCTATTTTTTAGTTTAAGATGGTTGATAGATGTCTCACGCGACCAAAACGCTGGCTTAGATTTTGGACAACGCATAAGCGTTGCATACAACGTGGTAACGCGGAGAGCGTTTTGGGAGCGTTCCCAACTAACGGTGTTTTGCGACCCATTTACTATTTGTAATTTTAATCTTTCGTAAATAAAGTTGTATATAGATATTATTAGTAGGTATAGGTATATTTTAGTTTAATTTTTGACACAAATGTAAACAATTTAAACAATAAAATCGTTCAAATCATAAAATAAATTTGTCCCAAGAACTAGAAAGGAACAAATATCTAAACTCAATTATGTTAAAACACGATTGAAATTATCTTAGGCGTAGACATCAGCAATCAATAAAGCATTGTTTAACAATCAATAATTACCTTGATGATGCCGTTACAATTTTTTTCCTACATACAGCTATGATTCATCACATTATAACGTACCAAAACAATGCTCGATTGAATGATTTGATTCTATTAGCAATGGACAAAATTCGATACAGATAAGAGCGTTGTGTAATTGGATTTTATTGTGTAACGGGTAGTTAGCGAATGTTGTGATAATTACCGTCTGCGTGTTGGCCAGTTATTGGGTCTGCTTCCATCACCATCGCTGCTTACTTACCCTGGAACAAGAGAAAAAAAGATCGTTACACTGCTCTGTTAATATACTTGTCACACTGTGTAAGTTATACTAGCTTTATAGGTTCGTTAAAAATAGTTACCAAGTAATTCATAACAGCAATATTAAACACTTTTTAATAGCCTCCTAACAAGCCTATAAGCCTTGTATAACTATTATAAATTTACGAATAAGAAAAACAGACCTGTTACTCTGATAGTAATTAAGTCACCTTTTTTGAGATACGCAAAATTTTAGGTGAATTATCTATCTATCAACAGACAAAAGTGGAAACGATATTTAGTGAAATCCTGTAGGATAGCGTTTCGCTATGTACTTTTATTTTTTAACGCACGTAGTTGTGGGTTATTATTGCTTGTTTTTAAAGTTTTTGTAGATAAGCGTAGCCAAAACACGAATATTACAAACTATATAAAAATATCTTGCTAAGTCAGAATTGTGTATATTTATATATACAACACATTTTTCTCGTCTCAATGACACATCAATAATCTCTCATTGAAAGAATCTTCTAGATTCTAGTTAATCTTCCAGTATTAAGATTATGAGTCAACTATATCAGTAAAGATAGGAATGATCGTGGCCCAGATATAAAAGCATTATACTAACAAAGAATTTCGGTACAATGTTAACATTGGATAATGTTGATACGATTGCACATTTGCCAACTGCGTTGACGCCGAAAATGCAGTCACAAGTCACAATCTATTATTATAATAAACATGACGCTATATTTATTTGCATGATCTTAAGGACTTATTTAGATTATTAACTTGGTTATTGAGGTCTTCTTATGCATTGTGTCTTGATCATTTGAGTAACAACGAATGACGCTTTATTTGTCTGCTTTTAGAGAATATTGGTAATACATTTTCAAGACAAGTTTTATACTGAATACTTTACTAAAACTATTTCTTTTTCATTTATTTTAGGGATTTTCGACAAACGTCAGTCCTGTGAAAACAAAAACTTCATAGGTGCAAAATAACTTGACCTTTAACTTAACCTTTTAACAATCAATTCTATTACTTTGGCGCCGATAAAGGCTCTGCTATAATATAACTCCAAAGTCCAGCAAATCTAAGCATAAGCCTTCCCTTAGACGTAGTCGTTTTATAATCACTAAATTTTAATTATTTGTTTTACTAATTAAATATATATACTATTATAAGTTGAATTAGTCTTTATTAATTATTATTTAATTAACAAAATTTGGGTCGTTGAGGTCTTACGCCAAAAAGAAGGTGTGCGCTGAACATCAGCGTTGTGTCGAATATAATTCCGGCACAGCAATATGCTGAGTGCAAACTGGGTTGCTGAAAATGCGGTTTACAAATTCTGAAATTATGCTGTGTATAATAATGTGTGAAGAATATAATTACGGCGCTATTTCCTCAAATAAAGTTTTTCTTTCTTTCTTCTTTCTAATAACTTTGAATACTGTTTGTTGGTCTTCGTTCTAACATTTATATTTGTGTAGGGTTGGTTACATCATGAACGATGAAGATTTTGATACTAAACTAAGATAGATTTCACTGCACAAAATTTAAAAAGAAATCTACGAAGTGTAGCTTACAGTAAATTAAACAGCAGAGAAAACAGCAAGTTTTGGTTATTATTTTTTGATTCTTGCAAAGTGCAGAGTTCAAAGGCCTGATGTAACATAACTGTAATAACTATTGGAACAGACTAAATGTATCAATATCATCACTGAGAAGTGGAGATTACAATGATTGATGTTGCAAATTTCTAACATTTTTTGATGCAGATGCGGTAATCTCTTTTGATTCTAGAAAAGTGCAGAGAATTCAAGGGCTTGACGTTTTTGATCATTATAACTGACAAAATATGTCAACACCGTCAATGGACGAGAAAAGTCTGTTTACCGTTTGACTTGCCAACATTTAAAATGACGAATTAAGTCCAGAAATACGATCGTGAGCCACTTTGACACCAAGCTCTACCCACATTGAGTTTAAAATAGACTCCCACGAGAACCGCTCCGTTTAAAATGTCTTGGCACATTTGATTTCCTTCTTTGATTTCTTTGTATCAAAATGTAGAAAATTGAAGTTTTCAACGCTTAATCCTAGATACACAGCCGCTTTTAAAATATGTCATTTAGAAGAGATACTAAAAATAATTTATGGCCGGTTCCTATCTTACTATTTATTCACTTGCTTTCTCATCAGTCGATTTTTGACATTACCTGTATTATGCCCAACTTTGAACTATAGTAAGGCAAATGAACGGTCGGTAAGATATAGGAAGCACCCATTAATTTTTACTTCTAATTATTCGTCAAGAAAAAAAATTAATGTGTGAAATCATCCACCAAAACATATTAGAAAGAGCGGGCGTTAGGATATCCAGCTACCATATATACATTCCAAATATTATTCAAAAAACAATTAACAAGCTATTTGACCCGTTAGAATAATGACGTCATAATTCATTAGGTATACTCATACAAAATAAAGGAAGCTGTGACTTTTGTAGTAAGAAATAAAAATATAATATTTTTATTTAAAACAGTTACACTAGTTTAAAAGTACTAGCTATCAAAACTTTCAAAGCTTGAAAATCTTCAATCGATATGCCGACAGCAGCGTCATCTACCGGGTGAAATTGTGAACCAACTCGGAAATCTTCTTTGCCTCATGCACAACAACTACGCTAAAGATCATCACATGATCAAATGTATAGTAAGATTCTATAAAGGACATACGGGCAAACATTCATTTTTATATACATATAAGAAGAAGAGGAGTTAAAAAATATAATTTTAAAAAAGAACTAGTCCTAAAACTGCTTCAGTTTAAGCATAATGCTGTTCAGTACTTAAGCTCCTTAAAATTAATGAAGCATTATTTATCTTTGAATGCAGCAGTATAATCTTTAGGCCAATATAATCAGAAGTACTCGTTGATGAGGAAGGTCTTATTAATCTATGCAACACGTAAGTGACGTCATATATACATATTCCGCATTGACGCCTATGTTGGAACAATAAACCTAATTAGAATACATTAACCGCTGCGTAGAACGATATTAATCTCGGCACATATAAAGTTTGTTTAAACAATTTTATACTACTCAGTCATGGTTTACGTACAAAAAGAAAAACGGACAGTCCATTTTTTGCGTGAGAGCCAAAATATCTATTCTTTTGAACTTTCTCGTTTAATAATAACACAGAAAAATAATATAATAATAATATTCTAGCCGATCCTTCTTTATGATGCAACGGGATAGATTGCATGAAAAAAAAACAATTTATTTGTAATGACTGACAGAAAGGTATGGTATGGCCTTT
The DNA here is from genome assembly GCA_012273795.1 of Dendrolimus punctatus. Taxonomy (NCBI): domain Eukaryota; kingdom Metazoa; phylum Arthropoda; class Insecta; order Lepidoptera; family Lasiocampidae; genus Dendrolimus; species Dendrolimus punctatus. The sequence goes on from CM022541.1 coordinate 19,030,120, forward strand.
ATCATCCATATATTAAGACCTAACACACTTCCAATTAGCGGCAAGTTACAGAATTTAAAACCGTAGGCAACAACAGCCTGTATAGGAAAAAAAATCTTACTTCCAAAGTTATATATATCTGGTGCGAATTAATGACTCTAATTCTACGGAGTTATTATGTTACAAACTTTGCTGAAGACATCGCAGTAAAATAATCGCACCTTAAAAGACGCGACAATACAACACAAAACGACCAAATAGTACTAAACGCTAATAGTAATAGTTGTGAACGAAGTCTAACGTTTGTAAAAAAAACCGCTGCTGTCATTATTCCATGATCACGTTTGGTACCATTTTAGGAGCACGATTTCTATACTCAATATATTTGTGTAGTAACTGTAAAACGTTCTGTTACGTCAACAGAAGTTTCTTTACAATGCAACATAGTATAGATTTTGTTGTGTTAAACAACTAAATAACAATAAGGATTGTATAGAAGATTCTGTAAAAGTAGCTCACGCAAGGACACATACACAATCTATACTGTTATAACCTGTTCATTAAAAACTTAATTTTATAAAAAGAGTAAGGCAGAGCATTTTAGGACAAACTAAGACAATAAAAAAATGATGAAGTAAGAAGACACAATATAATGAGAAAGTAAAATAAAGAACAAAACAAATCGGTTTAAGCTAAGCATTAATTATTGGTCTGCTTGCTTGCTCATAACATTTTTTTGCTGGTATCCATTCAAATATAAAAGCAAAACTTAATTTGTTCTCTTTTCAGGACCTTGACCGATTATCTCGTCCAAGTGCTTTCAGTATTACATAGACTTATAGCTTGTAGCCTTGAGCTAATTGTGATTCGTAAGATGACCTACATTTCTGATGGCCCACTCCCATCACATTTCTCTTATTTGATTTCTTTATCACATCCTCTATCTTATTAAGGCTGGCAATGCGTTTGCTTCAGTCATAGTGTTGCAAACGTACGTCGTACGACGGGAACCATTTTCTGTTAGATGGGTCTTCTGCGCGTTAGACAAGGTCAATGACAACGTACTGCCAGCATGGAAGAAATTAGATAACACTTTTTTTACCTTCATATCAAACGGATGGTAATGAACCTCTCGGCTAATTGCAATCTCTAAGAACTCGTAGAATAAATGACTATGTTGCAACCTTGCAGTAGTAAGTCCTACTTTATATGCAAGAATCGAACTGCTTTATATGGTCAATACGTCTGAGTGTGAAAAGTTACACCTCCGCCACATTACAAGGCATGTATAAATTGTTCGCGTATACATAAGAAATTTGCACATTGCCAAATCTAGATTGACCGCTCGTAATATATGTGTAATAAATAAAAATACGAATAAATAAAAAATAAATTATTCCCAAGTCAGTTGTTTTATTTTTAAGTTCAGTTAATTAAACTAACTATGCCGTTTAAAAAAATGCCTGTCCAGGCAATGAAATGACATAAACGGTACGACAATCCGAAGAAACAGAAGAAGCGGTAATGCTCACATTTTGTTACTAACTATTACTTATAACCAATTAATTAATCTATGGTTTTTCAAAACGGAACCTGTCTGAAATGCCTGTCCATGTGTACGTCAATGTCATCTCACTAGGTTTTATAACAAGAACCAGATTCAGCGAATATGTTGACATTGAAATTAATAACAAAACTATAATTTATTGCAGGTATATATTGTAATTTGTATTTATTAAATTGCCTTATAAATATTACTATTTACTGATTTATAAACTAAATTAAATGACGTGTGCTGATTTAGCTACTACCGAATTTTGTTATATTTTTTATACTCCATCCAAAGGTTGACTGGAAGATATCTCAACTTTCAACTTCACAAACCGCGTGCTGCTAATATTGATTAGCATGGTATTACTTTATCAACAAACCTCAATGCCACATTCCTCATGATAAAACGCACAACGCCAGACTCTGTCTATAATTTTATGAGTCATTATTATTATATACAGAACAAATAGATGGTGCCTTTTTATGAAACTAATGTTACTTTATAATTATATTAGTAATCTTTCTTTTATTTTTTTAGTAAAATTTCACATTCTGAGACACCGAAGTTACGTGGTAGCATACAGGCATTCTAATTTACGGTGACTATAATTTGTATTTCATTAAACGATAATTTCTTTTACTACATTCGTGAAATTTGAAATTCGTAAAAGACTAGATCTTCAGAATAATAGTTCAATAAATAAATTGGCACCATAATTTTTATTACGTTTGGACTTATAAACAGGGATCTTAAAAGTAATATTGAACCTGTACCTAGAAAGACAGCGTAACGAGAATGCTTTGTTAATAAACGATCATTAAAAGAAATCAAGTGCTGTTCTGAGTAAAGTTTACTGAATTAAAATTATGAAGCAAAAAATCAATTAAGGCTCAGGTTATCAGTCTCGAAGTATGTCTGCAACTGCAACCATAATTTTTAATTAAGTAATCGCAAAAAGTTGTTTGTTAAATTATGAAGCATTGAAGGCCAGCTCCGAATTAGTCATTACAATTGTCTTCAGTGTTAAACAAGTTTCATTTCCCTTTCTCGTTTTTAAAAGCTCAAGTTCTTTAACCTTGTTGACGTCATTGAATGGAAATGATAATTTATGTTCAAAATCACTATTGATTGAAATCACTTCTTACAAAGTACATTTAGATAATGTGCTTGTTAAAATAAAAAAATGCATTTGCAGAACCTCAGCAATGCAAAGTATTAGCTGAAAAACGAGTGTTGTAAACATTGTGATTTATAGAGTTTTAACTGTTGAAGTTTTTGATACGTACATATATAGGTAGATTACAATACAATTTTTACGAGGGGAAACCCGATTGAGGTCCATCAGCACGCTTAGGGAGAAACTCGCGGCCGGTGTGAAACTAGCACCTCTAGGCAGAAATAAAAATGCTATTGCTACACCACAGATAGCGATACCCACTAAAGCCCCTCGATATTCCCTCCTTCGCCCTTAGTGTCAGGACCAGGGGTATATGAACCATCCGCTGGTCCTGGCAGAAGGTAATACAACCCTAAATAACGAGACAAGGAAATAAGTAATTGAGGAGAGGAAAAGTCTGGAATATATATTTTTGGCAACAATATTGATGAAATTCCACGTTTAGGATTGATAGAATGAACCACACTTAGTTTAATATCAAACAATGTTTATGCTAAATAAATATTTAATTAATGTTTGCAGACTACTCGACGGTGTTCACGTCAGCGTAAACATTCTATGAATCATTTTGTCATGACCTTCAACAAAAATAAAAAATAATGCAACGTAATTTGAAAACTTGATCTTGGTTCCAAATAAATACGAAATATCTAAGTCATCAGAAAAAATTCATTCATTTATTACATGTTTGCTCATAATATAGCAAGGAATATGAAACAGGAAACTTTTGGTTTTATTGTTTAAAAACTGGTATGACAACTTCCGTCAACCTGGCTTTTGTTACGTAAGCAAGCAGTATCACATGCAGTCTAGACTTTTTGATGCGGAGAAATGCATTTCGCACACTACCGCGTTATTTGTTAGGGATTGGACCAAAGCGATGAGAGGTGAAGACACTGAAGATAGCGCAGTTACCGGAGTCAATATCCAGCATGTGTGGAGACTCGGCAAGGTATGCGGAGGATCTCTATGTGGAGAGGTAACCCATAGGCAATACTCCACTAAATCTACCCTCCTCCCATGTGCCCCGCGCTTATGGCAAGAAGAGCGTGAGTCTTAGAACGTAGTTACACCCATGCTGATCCTAGCCGCATCAATGCTTGAGAACGCTCCGGGAAGCAGTGGACACTCACTTCGTCAACAGGGATGACTCCCTAAATGTTAGAGGGCCTCTGCACCGGTATTACGGGGGATCTTGCGCATATCTACGTCGGTACCCGCGAGGCGCGTGCGCACCTCTCTCCCTTTCTCGTTCCATGCAAAGTCTAGACTGCAAAACGAAATTCAATAGACTTTACACGAATATGTGTTGTAGTAGCTTGATTTTGGTACACTTTGCACTAAGTGAGGTTTCATGGACACAAGACTCACGTGCACCTGTTCTGTGGCACACATCTACTGGAGTGTTCTCATTTTTTTTATTTGAAAGATGAATGCCCTATACTGCTTCCATTAAAATGTCGGGTTCAAAAGAGGTAGTTTGGTAACGCAAACGACACAACTTAAAACAGCAAATAAAGTGAGATAGATATTAATAGGTCGGTGATTTATAAATCATTGGACAAAAATAGAATTGATAAACCATTAACGAAGATTTGACATTGATTTGAAGAAACTCGACGGCCTCTGTGGTTGAGTGGGCTAAGCCTTTGCCGGCTTACCTAACTGCAACGCACAGAGTCCGGGTTCGATTCCTGGTATGGTAAATTTCGGAAATGAATTTTCTCCGTTATTTACTATGGTCTGGGATCGGCCCCAGAGTAGTACATTGTATATTACCCATAACACAAGCGTAACTTGCTTAATTTGGGGATATACAATATGTGTATTTGTCTGCCGATTTTAAGAAGATGTAAAAGCACATGTATTTGAACAGGAAAGCGTAGCGATGAAATAGTGTAATTATTACCTATAACTAACACACATGTGAAAAGAACTATGCTAGAACAATTAATAATTAAAATTGTAATTCATAATATAAATATACACATTCAAGCTTGTATATTAATTTAGTAGTAAAAAAATATCATCCACGTGACGTACTCGAATTTACCTAAGTGAAATCCTCATGTATATCGAAATGGACTAACCAATGACCATATTAACATCTCTATGACGTTAACACTATTCAACAACGTGACCAATGTAAACATAGCCATGGTTGGCGTTCGCCTTGAATTTGATCCTAGTAATTGATTCATAACACTGCACAGACGAGGCTCATTCGACCTTATATGGTGATTGAAGTTGTTATGATGTTTATTTAGTTCAGCGCCGTATCCAGGTGACAGAAACCGGTGTTCTAATTCATTGATTATGTGCTGGACATATATCTAGCTATTTGGTTTTAGATATCAGTCATCATCCTCATAGCTTTATTAGTAAATTAGCTTCTATCTGCAACTTAATCTGGAATAGTTTAAAAAAGTGCGTTAAAAAAACCCGACTTTGAAACATTGGTGCTCCGCTTGTATTGGTTTTAGTAATGATATATAGCCTATAGCCTTCCTCGATAAATGGGCTATCTACACTGAAAGAATTTTTCAAGTCGGACCAGTAATTCTGAGATTAGCGCGTTCAATCAAACAAACAAACAAACTCTTCAGCTTTATATATTAGTATAAGATAAGATCAATGACTAACTCGACACATATACTAAATATCGTCTTAATTTAGACATCTAAATACGAAAGTAACAACATTTGCCTAAGATCAAGGCGGAACGTAGCCAGCAAAAACGAGTTATCTTATAATGAGCATGATAAACAATATGCGAAGCAAGATATAAATAAATACACGTGTCGTGTGACAGAATCATAACACGTGATAAACGAATGGTCAAAGGTGGGAACTTGAAGTTTTATCTATGCAAACGTATCTAGGAAAGTTCTGACCTATTTCACTTACTTTGGTATAGTTTGGTATCTTTTATTGGTAGAATACTATTAATTTAAAATTGATTTTTTTTTAATAGCCTAAGATCCCATCTAAGATCGATTTTCACTGTTCTGCTATTAAAAAATATGTTTCTGAACATACACCGAGAGGGTAGCTGTAAAAAAATATTTATGCCTACAATTAATTAAAATTATAAAAAATAATTAATGTTTCAAACCTCACTGACGTGCTTGCCAAATGAATTAAAATCCGAAGGAAAGCATATATGCACATTATGCAATAGCTATGTTGCCTACTTTTACTGGTCCCTATTACTTGGTTGCCATGTATAATCAGGTGAGTTGTTATTAGTAATTGCGCTCATCTGCTAACCACTTGAAGTATTGTTTTGAAATAAAGCAACTTTATTGCAAGTACAGTAGTATAGAGTTCCTTGCAAAAACCCGTTAAAATATTGGAGCGAGCTAACATGTATGACAGATGCATTTCTGTCTGCTTAAGACCCGTCGCTGTCATGTAGAATACTATAAGAGATCCACCTCAACATAAAACTTCTTCAGCGTCAAAGATTTCAAATGCGTACTAACAATTAACTAATTCAACTGTAAACATTTGCATAACCCTGAAAGTTTGTAACGTTGTAAATTTGACCTTGTTTCGGTAGAATACATTCTTACAGTTTGAACTTTTGTTACTAGACAGAAGTTTTTATACGTATAGGAATTTTTATCATCTATTTTTGTACGGCAGAGATCACTATACATCTAAACACAAATATATACAATAAAATACATTCAATCGCTATAATAATAAAACTCAAGTCTAGCGTTACCCTGTTTTTTATATTTACCTTATATTATGTAAGTTATGTTTGCCTGTAAGAAACTGGACATTGAATATAAGACCATTAACATATATATTTAATTTAAGCATATCAATGTATCATTTGTTGGAAGGCTTAATAAATTAAAGGAAATAATAAATTTTAATAATTCCATGTCATTGAATATAGTCGAGTCCTTTCAATTTTGTAATTAAAGTGATTTTGTTGATCCGCCTTTAAGAGTGATTCCCAAAAAATCGGTGTCCCAGGGGTCGACAACGAAACGAAAACTAATTTTGGGGTCAACGAGGTCTAAAAATCAACCCCTATTAATCAACACAAGTTATTGAAATTTTCGAGACACTGCATAAATTGTGTATGTTACGTGTACGTATGAGCTTTTTTCAAAAAATAATTGTATGTACCTATGTAAGTATTTTTACGTAATTTGTAATAATAATTATTAATTACACTTGATATTTACTGATCTTTATGCCTATTATTTTGTTACATTTTGATGAGAAAATGATGTCAAGTTTACTCACTTAACCAACCGCAATTTTTTTTAATTGGTAAGTATTTTGTATAAATTCATAAAAAACTATGGATAGGATATTTTAAGTAATTTGACTATGGGGGTCTGAGGTATCAGTTCATTTTGGATAAAGGGTTTCTTGCCCTTAAATAGTTTAGGAAACCTGGTCTAATATCAACATTAGAAATATCAATTTGAAAGAACGCTTGCAGAAAGACACGGGCTTTACTTTTATTTGAAAACTTTAATAATACTGGACTTTTCCTATTATACTGAAATACTTAAGTGTATCTTTGTACGGTTCAACGTACAGCGTTTTTCTGACACTGCAGCCTACTTTAGGCTCCTTTAATATAATAACATCACTATAATAATAGTGATGTTATTATATTAAAGTATAACAGCGTTTCTGCAGCAACATCGTTAACTCGGACAATAACGACTTGAGAGAGAAGTTACGCCAAGAGTCTGCCTTTGAACAACGACATGGTTTTATTTAAGAAGTCAGACATCGAGGCGCCCTAAGAACTAATCAAGATAATGATTCTATGCATGGCTCTACTATGCATGTATAAATTGTTAACTGTTATTATAAAAAGTACGAGTATTAATTGTACATACATAAATACATACATAACTTCACGCCAGGTCCCTTACGGGGTAGGCACGAACAACAGAGCGCCACAAAGGCCCATTCTTACACACCTCACTTGCTTCTTTGACATTCATAGCTCTTGTCATGCACGCTCGTCTGTTCTTAAGGCTCCTGACATCACCTTCTGCTAATACATGATCAATTTGATCATGGAAGGTGTGTCGTGGCCTTCCGCGACTTCTGCATCCATCCACTTTTGCATTGTATATCTGTTTAGTCATTCTTTCATCACACATTCTTTCCACATGCCCGAACACCGGAGCATTCCTTTCCTTACATTCACCCCGACACTCTTTCAGACCAACTGTCTTTCTTACTTCGCTATTACGAAGGCGGTCCGCGAGCGTCACTCCGCAGATTTTGCGCAGTGCTCGCATCTCGACCGCGTTTACTCTACTTTCATGCTCTCTATTCCATTTCATGTATTAGTATTCATTGTAATGGATAAATTAATATTTTTGTTGAATATGCTAAATTAGTTCCTTCATTATTATTATTTAATAAACCAGAGCGGTCAGCTATGCCTTTTCGAACATAGCAACTGACTTTCTTGATGAGGGTTTGTGCATTGATTGTCTTCCTTGGCACTTGCCAATATACTTATTGAGGTTGCCCAAATATCACTCAGAATGAATTAAATAATTTCGATTACCATGTCGTTAAAGTTCGTGACATATTCCTTGTTCTGCTGTAAAATTACTTGCTGTCCATTTTCAATTTTTACAAACTAGTATAAGAGAATTTATACCTTTGAAAAATATATTATAGACAGTGGCCGAGCTCCATCAGAAACTTTTAATACAGATATCGAGTAGGGAACATTCAAAGGGGTGTGTCAAGAGGGCAAAGGTCATCGCCATAAATACCCTTACGACAAAGTGCCCCAAGCATGAAATCTGACTATAAACGAATATAAACAACCGCCAATTAGGGTTAACTAAAGTAATCACAATAAATGTACATACATACAAATTATACATATTATTACACCTGTTTCCCTCAGAGATAGGTATCTTCGCTTATCATACACCTTTTGCTACTTTTATTTTCATTAATGTTTTTAGCAGGCAACAGCCCCACCAGTTAGAAGTGCATTTCGCATGACTCAAAATTTTGTGATTTCGTAATAATACACACAACGTGGTCTACCAACTTCCAATCCACTAGCCACGCTACAACATGGACATAGAACTTACAAAACATTTATATACAATATACATATGACTGTTATACACGTGTTTTGTTATTTAGCTTGCAGATGAAAAATTAATTTGAGAAAAGCCTTTCCGGACAAGCCAATGACTAAACTATATTACAGATTATGCATTTTTTCTTTTCACTTCTGCACTAATCCAACAAATGAGAGTAAATAAGATATATAACTACACACTATAGTTCCATAGCAAAATGGTAGAATCTATGAGTAGTCCAACACGCACTTGGTGAATTTTATGAATAGTTATCAGCTATCACACTTTCATATCGATTTTAATGGCCAGCAAAATAATTGAATAGTGTGTAAGACTGACAGGCATGTCACTATTATTATGTACCACCTTGCAAGAGAAAGTTGAATTGAATATTGTCATGCAACACTAGTTTTGCAGTAGCGTATTTATAAGTCACCAGCTTCGAAGTATTTGTAATAGCAATACAGTTGAACTACTTAGTAGTATCTATATGCTGCAATAAAAAATTAATAAACATAAATTATAGTAATATATTGTTACGAGTTGCATGACTCAAATTAAAATGCCGTTGGTATTATCATAGAACATATTAGAGCTATACAAACATAATAACACGCGCAAAGTCCGCCACTAAATAGATTACCGAATGTAGAAGACACGTCTTGTTTTGCTTGTGCTTATCCCTCGGCTTCCTCACATCTCCGTTGGGGTATTGCTTTATACTGTACAAATACAATATGTCTGCTCTACCGCGTGGACAGAATTTTCCAAGAATCACACGTGGCTAATGACCTACCATGGTGATTACAATATACAATGGGCTGTTTATCCAATCCCAAATTTTAAACACAAAGGAAACAAAAGAAGACAGTCAAAAAGAGTTTCAATGCTACTAGCTCAAAGGCTGGCGGGTAATAAATGTGCTTTGTTTACAGATATTCAGGTAAGGCCCAAATTGTAACAATATATCATTCTTAACTCCAATGTCTAAACGTGAATAAAAACCCACTTGACCCCCTAGACAAGTGTTATTAATGATAAACAAATTGAAAATATACACAAATGAGATAATATACTTGGAGTAAGATATGTACCCAATATATTTACTCTATTTGTTTAGAACTCATGCCACTTGTCTATGGTTGATGGTCACCCTCCTATACCATGTCTGTTAGTATGTCATTAGCTGATTATCTCAAAGAGTACTGGAAAAGTATTAAGTTAAGTAGGTACACTTGTTAAGAATGTTTAGTAACAAACAACTAAAATTTAAACGTTTAATAATATATAACATATTAAAACCCCTTAATACTGAGTAATGCTTCTGACTTTTAGATGTTATTATTAGAGGCTCTTAAAAAGACATAAAACAAGATAGAACTGTCCCCAAAAATGACCTCATCAGAATTGTGATTAAATAACCTTCTTTTACTGAACTGCAATTTTATTACTTATATTATAATAAACACACACGCATGCACACACAAACACACCCACTCATATACAGTCACATCTTGATAATTTGACATTAGTTATTGAATTTTATATAATATTTATTTTATAAATTGAATAAAAGCAATTTGAAGTCGAAGGAATAATAACTTGCCTGCCAACATGCAATAATTTGAACTCCAGGCTTCCCTAATCTCTATAATTTGAAGCACTACCCTATTTATTTATTTATTTAATAGGTACACCAACAGCATAGTACATATTAATAAGACTATGACATAATAAACATAAAAATTAAATAATTGCATACATGCATAACAGGCGGGTGTGGTTTACATATATGTCCCCGGAATCATAAGTAATGAGGAAAACTCACCCCTTCTGCAACTCCTGTGTCGGAAATGTGTAGTTCCTGAGTTATTAATGTTTATGTCAATCTAACCTCACTTCTGTTTTTCACTAATATATAAGATAAATAGTGAATGGTTTCCAGTCGGTTCTGGCACTCGCCGGCCGCTACTGCGGCACACTCGCTTCGCTCGCTCGGCTCGTGCGCTTTGGTCTACACAAAACCTAACCTAACCGACTGTTTAAAACTCCACATATTTCAATTTTCGGATACATACAGTCTCCTATTTCGATAAATCCCGTCAAAAAACGTAAAAAAACGTCTCGGCGACAAAATTACCAGATCATTGTTGTGAATTTCAAACTTCGATAATTAATTAAATATGTATTTTTTCCACTCAAAACCAATTTCAGTTGTTATAAATAAGTCTTAAATATATTCCTAAACACATTAACCATTAAATCACCCAGGAAATCATCCGGGGACATATATGTAAACCCAACCCCCCTATGCTTCTATAACTCAAATCTGACACAAGAGAGAACTTCTTCTCATCTCTCACCACTATCGGAAATTTATTGGACAGTAATAGACAGTCACTAGCTAGTCACTTGCTCAACAGAAAATTAGACTTCTTTTCAAATGAACATTTGTGAATGATTATCCAAGATTGTAAAAATGTTTAAAATAGTACAACTTGAATTTTTATCAAACTCTTGTTTATTGGAACTTTACCCCTCTCTGGCTACCTCTTGTTTATAAACTCCTCTTATTTTGAACTCATGGAAATTATAAATGTTTCTCTGGTCCCTTGCGTCAACAAACACACACACACAGACACGCACGCACGCACGCGCACGCAAGCACACACCACACACACACACACAATCTCACACACATATAATTCAACATATATATTAGGGTGGGTCAAAAACATTTTTTTTTTACAAGCGACAGAAAATCGGTTGCTAGACACCTTAAAAAAATTCTCACCAAGCATAAGCTCTTTATTTTAATAGGAAGATCCTCCGCATCGCAGTTCTACAGTTTTGTCAGTCCAATAGAAAAAATTCATACCTCATCATTTATCGATTGAACATAAAAATGTGCCGAGAGAATTTTTAGGAAATTTAATGCTCTACAAAAAAGGTATCTTATATTTTTTCCGTAAACCTCACCATTTGCTATTAAGGATTTAATTTTGATTATTTTAAGACAAATTTCATTTTTGTTTATGAATTTTATAACTCACAATAATTGACTTTTACAAAATGTGCAATACAAATTTTTGTTGGAAATTAACTGCTCTATAAAAATGGTTTCTTGTGTTTTGGTGATGAAATTAACGGTTCAAAAGATATTCATCATCAAACTTTCATGTGTACGGATTTTAAAAGTTTATGATGAGTTATTTGAAAACTTTCAATTTCAAAACATAAGAAACCATTTTTATAGACCAGTTAATTTCCAACAAAAATTTGTATTGTATATTAAAATAAAGAGCTCATGCTTGGTGAGAATTTTTTTAAGGTATCTAGCAACCGATTTTTCGGTGTACTTGTCAAAAAAAAAATTTTATTGACCCACCCTAATATATATCCTTCTTTTTGGAGCAAAAGTATTAGATAGAAAAAATAAACAGAATAACTGTACCTATGTATTTTGTTGGACATTTCACATAACACTAATAACCTACTAATATTATAAATGCAAAAGTTTGTAAAAATGTATGGATGTATGTAAGTTTGTTACTCTTTCACACAAAAACTACTGAATGGATTTTGATGAAACTTTACAATAATACAGAGCTTACACATCAGAATAAGATAGGCTATTATTTATAAACACAGTGTGAATTATCCAAAATTATGCAGGTGAGACAGCGGAGCACAGCTAGTCTGTTATATCTGGAATAAAGTTAATGACAGTTTCATGCAAATGTAGCAAATAGATAGCATAATTATGTATATACAATTATACATAAATGCAGCTAATCATTAATGAAATTATTTTTAATGCTATAAACTAGTCACATTTGGCTAAAGAGACTTTTACCTAACACTTAAATTCTCCCACATAGAGTATGGACATAAGTCTGAAACCTAGTATCTATAATGGATGAAATTGATGACTGATTTACAATAAGGTTCTATATACTCAGGATGTTACACATATGACTGACTAATAGTGCTATTGTCTGATAACAGATTGCTTATCTACATTTTTACACAAAACTCGTTTTAACTGCTATTTTTATCAGCAACATAATAAAGTTATGTTAGGGTTCTGTTGTTCTTGGTTAAATGTATATTTGCTTATTTATTTATTTTGCTTTTATTACTGAATTGTATTTTTAATCTTAATTACATTTTTCTAAACATACATTAATATTTTTAGTGTGTCTTTCAACACAGGCCTCCTCCCATATAATTCAGCCCCTACTTGTCTTTGCTACCCTACTCTACCATATCAGATCCATAGATATCGGACTTAATACCAAAGTAGATTACATATTACAGAATGTTAGAAAGCTAGTGGCAATGGATAGGATATGGGTGGGGTATAGATACATGGCACATTTATTTATTATGAACAAATCTGAACTTTTTTAATATAGGTTAGAAGGCTAAGGCAGGTGCAAAACAAAACGGAGCACCTGCCATAGCCTTAATGGTTATATTTTTTTATAGGCACCCAAAATTAATTTTACATCTCAAGTAATAAATAAATGTGCCATGTATCATAATCATAGATGTATATCTATACTGCACCCTAGGACATAATTATGACAAGAGTGAGCAAAGAAAAATGGACAAAAATACTGAAAGAATTTCAGCAAGACAGAAGGTAGGAAGACAGCTGAAGAGTATTAGAAGGGGTTATATAGTCTCTACCCTACTCTAGAAAGCTTTGTTATAATCATGATTAAAATTAAATATGAATAAAAAGTAATTGTTTTCTTGTTCTATATGCCTTTTTACTGACTTAATTAATTTCAGTGTCATGTCAACAATGTTATAGATATAGTATAGATTAATAGAGTTCAACATTTACCTGCAAGGTGATGAAGGTGAATGGAAATACTAGTCTAATCTAAATAATTATATACCAGATTTCCATCTATCGGCAAACTGTTATTAAGCCTCAAGTCAAGAACAAGCAATGCAATATAGCATAGTATTTCAGTATGTTGCTGTTGTATTACACACAGGAGTGATATTACCTTGCACTGACATTATACTGCAACATCAAGAAATCCAATGGATCTACTTATGTAGCACCTAGCAATTTCACCTTTTAAGTATAGATCAGATGTTTAGTCAAATGACCCTTTTATACCCATAAGAAGTCATTCATTGTATATAATTAGTAGTATAATCGAAGTGTAACAATTTAATGAACAAATGACTTCATTTCACAGTACATATGATAGATATTTGAGTCACATTTTTCAACACTCAGAAAGCATTGGCCTATCGGCAGTGGCAATACCATAACTGCAATCCAGTTGTTTTGTTTCCTATATAAAGTTTACTGTATTAACAAAACGAATCGTCTGCATTTTAAACGGAGCTGAGGGCCTAAGGCCAAATTAGACGATGACACTGTTATATTATGCCCTCAAGGTTATTGTCAAAACAACGCAACAACCAGTATTTACAACGAAACCATTAGGATGAAGAATATTTTAAACATTACGAAATTAATAATACCAAATAGCACCTGAACTGAAAACAATCGACTGAATTTGCATAAAAATTACGTGCGTTACGCGAGTAGTTTTATAATCACATGTTGAAAACATAAATAAAATACCTTTTAGGGCTCGATAAATTGCTGGTAGTAAGTTTTTATCCATAAAACAATGTCACAAAGTGAAAAAACACAACTTAGCAGGTCAAAGTGTAGAGCGGGCACTTTATTTACTAATTTTTAATATTTATTTACAAATAAACCACTTTCTACTGCGCGAAACACTTGCGAAGAACCAAAGACAAACTAATCTGTTGTCATTAAACGTCAGTTGAATTTGACGGTTGAATTCATAGGGTTGTATGTTGTATCTTAATATTAATAATCGATGTAATGACAGCTTCTTGTCAATCGGTTTAAGAATTGAATGTATTATTATTACATTGCCTCTATACCTAATTTCTAATTATAAAAACATTCAAAAATATATTACTAAAATCATAATGATTCTTTTAGGCAATTGATTTCTTAATATTATTTTTTAAATATTAAAGATTAAATCTTAAATTATTGCAATACTTATAACCAAACCCAAAAAAACAAACAATACTAGAAAACTAAATAAAAGTGGGTAAAAATAAAAAATAAGTGGTTGCTAATTTTTTATAACTATTCTATAACTGTTACTTGGTTCAAAACAAAATTTGATAGTTAAATAATTAATCAACGAGAAGTTGTTAAATACATATTAGACCTTGACGCCAACAAAAAAACACGTCTTCAAGGTATTAAATGTTTAATGATTTCTACGTAGAACTGAATATAACTAGTATACTTTTAAATATTCGGGTTTAAACATTTCTAAATTCTTTTAAATTAATACATTTTTTATACTGAACTAAATGCCTGTTAAATATGTGAAAATGAAGTAAATATTGTTTCATTTTACTTATGAAGTTTAAGCTTGAACTCTTCTGGAGAAATATAATTATATTAGCTAACTGGAGATTTCTCCGCGGCCACACCTCGTGAAAAACCTTAGCTAGCTCTATTACTTACCCAGAAATTCAATTAGGTTTTTATGATATATTAGACTTAAAACTTTTCTCTTTTTGTTTAATTTACTAAAATAACAAAGAAATGAAGTCCATATGGTCTAAATAGCTGCCCAGTAAATTGAAGATTTGAATTAATAGAATAAATTACTTGTTTCCTTTGAAAACTTTATTAGTGAATTGAAAAACGCGACTGCAGTGCCATCTATTTAGCTAATCTGTCTATTTTATGGAAAGGACATCATTTATTGAGATAAAGATCATGACACGAGTTACAAGCGAGTACTATATTAAGCCTCATCCATATACGTTCTGTTATTTCCAAAACAGATGCGATTTTAGGGCCATCTTTTTAACTATTTTCGTCTATCCCATGGAAACCACATCATTTATTGGGATAAAGATTATCCTAAGTTACGCTCTGGGATATAAGCTCAATGTCAAGTTTCGTTGAAATCCATTCAGTGGTTTCCACGTGATTCTCTAACCGACAGACAAAAATTCTAAAAATTTAATTTTAAAAATCTCATGGGCCGAATTCAACCCCCTGATTCTTTCACAGATTTATATAAAAATTTAGTTTCCTTCAATGCGATAGAAAACGCTGATACTGTAATCGAGTTACGACAATTACAACAACTTTATATCCCACCACATTGTCTATGAAAATAAGATTGCCAGTGTATATCAACTTCCAATAATAAATTAAAAGTAAGATGTAGTTACAAAAACGTAAGTAAAAAGAAGTAATAGGTACGGTCGTAATAAAATAAAAACATAATTGTTCATGGTGTATGTTGTCGTAATAGCTTATACTAAAATTAGGGTATTTTATAGAAATAATTGACGATTGCAAAATATCAAAAACGAATAATTTTATTTTTTCCGCAAAGTTAAATAGTAATTTAACTTTTTCTATTTTATATGCTATAAAACTGTGCATTATGTACACGTTTCGCATAGTAAATGAAAGCATATCTGTATTGTGAAAAGAACAAAAGTACTGGCAACATTGTTTTGAATATCCGGAATCCCGTCGGGCGGGCCCATATGGCCCGAACGCCCAATCATATCATTCGTGTAGAACGAACGTGGGTGAAACCTTTGTTTACTCGAATCAAAACAACATTTATTGTTACAGAAACCGCGTGTTATTAAAACCATATTTACTATAAATATTGAATGAAATAACACTAATACACGTACGTGAATTTTTGTGTGTAATTTTTAATTAACTGATCCAGGTTCTTATTGACTAGTGCGAAAATTTATATATTATTTTGTGTACAATGACCGCTTCAACTATGATTGAATTGGAGTCCTGGATAATTTACCAGTGTGTCCTCAACGAATGTCATGTCTCCAGTAGCTGTAAGTAATTTCATAAATCATAATTTAATTATTACTCCCCAATGTCATGGATATAAATATTCAAAATACCCCCAATTTTATATTCAATTTTTAAAATTAGCGGTGATCATAATTTTTATACAAAAAATTACACTATTCACAATTGTGTATTGATAGCAATAATCATGAGTAATTTTACAATAAAAAATAATTTAGGACTACTATAAGTATATTTAAACATAAATTATAAATAAAAAAGTTACCTGGGATGTGTAAATATAATTCATAGCTTTTTAGGACTTTAACTTTCATCCATAGCAACAAGGAATTTTCAAAAAAATATGAATTAGTTATATAAATCCAAACATTTAATAAAATAAAATCCACTTAATACGGCGTACATATTAATTTTTCCTTTATTTTTCCTTATGAAGTAAATAAGGACAAACATCACAAAATGAATTTATTTAAATATTGACTATTTCATTCGGATTATTTTTATATAGGTTTATAATTCTGGTGGGAAAAGTCTGACCAAAATATATTGACACATCAATAGATTTAAAATTATACTATAATAGTTTAAGCGAACATCTTATACATTTGAAACAATGATAATAATTTGATTGGTTTTTGGGATGTCACGATTGCACAGGCATAGAGGTCGCTTCACAAAACTTGAATCATCATCCATGGTAAGCAGCGTAAGCGCATCAATGAGCCTGGGAAGCGCTCAATTCGCGCTAGAAATTTAAATATCTTCTATGCTGTGTTCTTGTTATACATATTTATAGTGGTGTTTATTTGCCTAAAGCTTACAAAATAAATTATAAAGAAATATATTCTGTTATTAGGGAAACTGTCATCAGTAACGCTTAAAACTTATTCGAAGCTTCGTTGATTGTTGCGCGATCACTTGTGCCGATATATCGCTCGTTCCTATACATTACCAAACGTTCGTTTGCCTTACTATCGTTTAAAATTTAACATAAGCTCCATACTAGTAATGTCAAAATTCAACCGAATGCAAAGGAACATGACTCGTCCATTATAAAATGATTCGATCGATACGCGATTCCGAAGATTACATACGTCGTCGTTGATATAGTAGCTGAAATTAATTACATATAATAATTGTTTTATTTATTGTATCAGTTTATATTAAAAAAAGTTACAATCATAAATTGTAATTAGAGTCCGCGCCACAAAACCAGGCCCACGGATAATAAAGAAATTAAAAGTGACGGCTCCGCTATTTCCTAGATTTTTTTTCGTAAATCAGCTAAGCAACTGATATACAGCTTTAATTATAGAATATTTTGTATTTATTATTCAGTCTTACCTACATTATTTATGGATATGCAAATAATTACTCCGGCAGGAAGGCGATTGCAGCGCCGCGCCTGTTGGACTTCTTTGGTGGGCGGATTCTAAATAAGAACATTATGAACAAAGTCACTTTCACAATAGGGTAGTAGACACATACTGCAATAAACTCTAAAATTATTTACGTAGAATTATATAAAACAAGTTAAATGCCATATTTTTATTATATATCTTCTCGCAACTTCGTCTACGCTGGAAAACTAACAAACTTTAAAGTTATTTTATCAATATTTAAAAACAAAGGCGCCTGAATGGCGCTCTGTTGTTCGTGCCTACCCCGCAAGGGACCTGGCGTGAAGTTATGTATGTATGTATGTAAAAACAAAGGTAATACAGATTCTATGACAGAGATATCCTGTTGAAATATTGCATCGGGATCAAATTTGTTCTCGACCTGACCACTTAAAATAACTCAAGAAATTTTTCGCGCGACTCCCGGGATATAAAATAAATAAATAAATTTATTATCGATTAGTTAAAACCCCTTTGAAATTGGCCCAGTACTTTTTACGTAAATACCGAACAAACAATCGCAAACAATCCAAAAAGACTACACTTTTATAATATTATATAGACGACACACACATTAAAGAAATAAACATCTTGATTCATTTGTTTATTTCTATATATTAAAATTAATATTTATTTTGTAAGGACGTTTATGACGATGCTACAAATTACGTTTCATAGATGTGGCAGTCATACCGTCCTATTTGAGATAGACTTAGCAAGTTTATTAACCCATTCAATATCTATGAGACATTGTGTGACATATTGTAAGACGACAAAAGTGTCTGAATTTGACTGTCCACTACCTAGATTAATCAAACATGTGATTATTAGTAAGTTATAACGTTACTTGACAAGTCTTGTGCTCCATACAATATCCATACGAGACTCAGAAACGGCCGTACGAACGCTCTAATTAACACTAATTGCCAGTGATCTTAATAATGAACATATGTCTAAAGGCGGGTTTAGGATGTTTAATTGTTTATGTTAAAATGCTAAATGTTGTATGGGCTGTATAAATCATATAGATACATCATATAGGTTTGTTTTATTGTAGCCTTCATTAAATGAGAGGAATATATATTATTTTGATTTGATTATTGAACTGAATTTCCTGTTGTTATAATTATGTATATTTAAAATTGTCACAACTTTAACAACTGTTATTACAAAAATCGCTGCTGCGGCTTAGCTTACATAAATATTTTGTCCGTTGTTTATTCGAAAAATTGTTTTTATTGCCGCGTTCAAATTACTAGCAGGATAATCAAATTTGAATTGAAATTAGAATAAAAATTCAGATATTGAAATTCGCAAAATGGAAAATGGAAAATTGAAGGTGAAATTTAGTTCTACGAAATGCTTTTTTTAATTTTGGGAATAAGGTAAATCACTTGTGGCTAACTCCGGAAATTATGGTGGGTGGTCAAGGAGATCAAAGCCAGCACATCGAATAGCGTTGAGCGCGTTTTCCAATCGATGTGCGGGAGCGTTATCTTGAAGAAACAACACGCCCAACGACAGCTTTCACGACATTTTCTATAATCTCTTCACGCACTTTCGGCATTAAATTTACTTGATAGCGTTCAAAAGGCCATGTAATATAGATTCCTTCTCTATCCAAAACACGAGGACATAACTTTGCCAGCCGTAGGAGCAACTCGAAATTTCTTAATGGATAGAGAGGATGGTCGTTTCCAAGATATGCTTTGTTTCTTAGTTTCAGGATCAAAATAGTGGATCCACGTTTTATCTATGGAGACAAGGTGACAGCAAAAATTATCAGAATTAGCTGGAACATTTCGAGATTACGCTTAGAAATTTCCAAACGTCGCCTTTTGTCGGTTAACATTCGTGGCAGCCATCTTGCAGACACTTTTTTTTTAACGCTACCAAAGGATATTTTTAAGATCTGAGCGATATGTTTTATAGTTATTCATTTGTCTTCCGAAATCAGATTCTCAACCTTTTTGATATTTTCTTCCGTAACGTTGGTGGAAGGCCCCCCAAAACGCGGGTCATCTCTACAGCTTGATCTACCTCTTTTACTTTCAGCCACCCAGTACGCAACTGTATAATAGGGTACAACTGCATCCCCTAACGTCTGCTGAAGGTCCGAAAAAAATTCTTTCATAGACATTTTTTTCAAGCTGATATATTTCATCACCGCACGTGCATTTTTATCCATAATTTTGCGTTTTAAGCAACTCATTGCACAAAACACTTTATACCGTGCGAACGCACTGATAAAAACAAGTGACAATTGGCATAACTATTGTGTGATTGACACTTTAATTTGAATATCGAACTTCTTCCGACAAGGTTTTATATATGTACGCACTTCTAACTAAGAACTTTTTGTTTCACCCTCGTAGATATAAAAGTGAAATAGTTTCTAATAGATATGTATTAACCACATAGAGACCAAATGTACAATTTACGTCTTTAAAAATGCTTCACTTCATTAACGTTGTTGTTGAAGTAGGCCCTGTCGCGTGTCTTTTTGAATCGTAAATTAACATAATTATAAAGTAGAAGTTTATAAAAACTGTACATTTTTGTACACTAAATTTTTACTTTGTAATGTAAACACGTTGTACACCTAGCGTTGATTCTGGTAATTTAAATATAGTGTGTATGCATAATAAGTACTGATGTATCACGCTGTGCTACATCCGTCTGTTTTTCAATGACTCGTGGAGATCTTGAAAGCGTACATCGAATACTGAGAATACTGCAATATACGCTTTTGTTATTGTTTTTGTTGTTTCTTTAGTGTGAATAGAGCGAGATGTGACTTTATATCGTATCTGTGTTTTAATTTCATTCGTGTCATATATGTAGATAAAAGCAATTAAAAGAGTTTCAAACCAATAAGTAATTAATTATTCTAAAGTGACATATGTTGTAACTTTTTGAAATAGTTTTATAAACTTATACCTAACTTTTGCAGTGCAGGAACGGAGAAAGAATACAATTTCCTGCGGGCGGGCGGTCTGTCGTAAGAGGCGACAAAACAACCCACAGCCAGGTGGTAGGGTATTTGCTCGACTGGATGGCGACCACCCCTTGTCTAGAGTATGCCGCTATAACAACCTTGTGTTGTGTTCCGACATTAGTGACCAGATTCCAGTCTCCCTTAAGAGGGCAGCAGTGCATTTGTAAAACCTTTGGTGTTGCAAATGTCAAAAAGCGATGGTAACCTCTTTCCATCAAGTGGGCTATCTGCCTGTCTGCTGAACTCCTGCAATAAAAAAAAGATACCAAATAGACGCAGTAACACCTATAAGAACCTAATGTAAGTTAAGTCGATAATGTGGTAGTAACGCTGCTTATTAGTATCTTCCGCATGCGTTGTAACAACCACTCAAATTCATTTGTTGGTATTGATATGCTCAATAAAAGCATGCGTGACGCGAGGACTCGTACAGATATCGCCGTTCTTTCGAAGCAATAGAATGTCCGATACATCTATAGCTCCCGCACGCGGGCTTAAGCAGTTACTATTTCACTACCCGCATACGGGCTCTATGGCATGAATACACAAATTTATTGCATTTAAATATTATTGCTACCTAAGAAAATGAACCCTAATTAATCTTTCTATTTTTTGAATTCCACTACGCCATTCTTTAACGGCATATAAAAAACCTTCATTGCAAATATTATCTGTACATCGTCAATATTATCCGAGCGGAAATGTAAGACACGCATCAAACAAACAAAACGAAAAAGCGAGCAGATGGACACGAAAAAATTATGTCTTTGACATTCATCTACCGAACCCTAAAAACATTGTACTGCGAATTCATTTCTCGAGACTATCCCTAATGCCGATCATTTCTGAGAGACCCCTTTGTATATTATTTCAGAATAGCTCTCGACGTTTTCGAGTAGATTTGAATATTGTTCAATAACGACGTGTAGTACTAGCAGGTGTACCAAGTTGAAATGGGGATCGATTAGGGCGCCGCAGGGCCTTGGCAACCGGCAGCCATGAACAACAATTTTCAACTTTAAAAGTGCTAAAATGTTAGCTGGATTCTGCTCCACCTGTGTTAGTGGTAATGACTGTGACCAAATGTGTCTTACTTATAACAATCAAGCTGTGCGATACATAACAACCATATAGGACAATCATTTTATAAGAGTTTTTGCTAACATGGCTACAAAATGCTAAAAAAACAATTAATCAAAAAATCATATTCACAGAAATGACTTCGATTTTAAGGCGTTGTAATAGCCCAAGATCTCAGTCGGCCCAGACTTACGTGATTTTAGGAAAGATGAAATTTTTAGGGATCGGTAGTTTAACATAACTTAAAAAGGAAAGGATATTTGCTAAGCTTAAAACGGGGCCTTTTACAGGTAACTAGTATCAAAGGTGGAAAAAAACCATGCTAACTTACGTTAATGTAGCAAGGCTGGTATTTACATATGTTATATATGATACTAGCTGTGCCCGCGACGCCGTCCGCGTGGAATTTGTTTTCAAAGCCCCCCGATTTTGAAACATTTTTCATTGCTGCTCCGCTCCTATTGGTCTTAGCTTGATGATATATAGCCTATAGCCTTCCTCGATAAATGGGCTATCCAACACTGAAAGAATTTTTCAAATCAGACCAGTAGTTCCTGAGATTAGCGCGTTTAAACAAACAAACAAACTGTTTAGCTTTATATATTAGTATAAGATTGTTATAAACAAAGAATAAACTTGCCGGACACTTCCTGTGGGCGATAACTTTTGACCGATACTTTTTAAAAATATGTCGGAACTTACGTCATTTTAGGAAAGCTGAATTATATATATACTATCAAGTGTAATATTTTCCAATGAGCCAGACAAATGTGACGGGGCAAACAACTTCCCAGACTCGTTAAAGAGTTCCGCTGTGCGGGGAACGTATGTCTGGGGTGACTGGGATCTCACTCTACAATTACACAGGCCCACAAAAAATAAAAATCGGTCTGTACTTGCACCCTCAAAATTTTGAGGGTGTATGGACCAAAAAGTATTATTAAATGAAACCTGAAACATACTTTTAATAGAATACTTTCACGCACTTTTTCGCCCTCCGGCCCGTTTTCTGCTTGAGACAATAAAAGTTAAACTACATGATAAAGTATAGTCATTACAGCCAAAATACAAGCACAACTCCGATTAGTTCGAGAAAGAGTAAATACCTATACCCGAAGTATTCCTAACAGTGGCCATAACACGCAGTAGCCCAGTGGACCCTTCACCGAATAGGACAATTCAAAACACAAGCGACACAATTTACGAGAAGCAATTTGGTGGCTTGTAAAATTACAACACTACTTCATTACATCCAGCCTCGGTAATCTCAATTCTAGGTTGATTTCTTTCTATTAATTATACAAAACTAGCTGACCCGGCAAACTTCGTACCGACATATTTTCTGAATTCCTAAAAGACTGATTCATGACACAAAAACAAAATCACCAAAATCGGTCCAGGTTATTAGGAGGATTCTAGAACCCGATCTCAGCGACTCTTACCGGTTCCAGTTATGAATCTAAACCATCTCGGGACCCACTCAAACACACACACAAAATTCATCAAAATCGGTAAAGTCGCTCGCAAGTTATGCGCTTACACAAATTTCTATTATTCATTTTTATATATATAAAAGATTAGATTACTTAAGTTGCCATAATAATAATCTTCTTTGTTAATAGTGTTTTGCTTGACTTCGGGGCCTGATTTTGGAGACCTTAAATTAATAAGAAAGATAATTAAGACATTTGATAAATTATAATATCAGTTACCAAAATTATCCCAAAAATGCATTTGTCCATATAAAATGGGTTTGTTTTTTATGGCCTTGGAATAAAAAATTGTAATGAAAATTACAAATTACATTTTAGATAATTTAACAAGCATGTCAAATTATACCTATTACGAATAAAGTTGCCTAGTGATACATAACCTAAAATGATAACATTTCATTTTTACTCTCGTTTTGATTATTTTTTAAATTTATTTATAAAAGAAACTATCCAAACAGACATCTTAATATTTTTCTGTTTAATTTTTGAAGTCTAAACAATAAGTTTTTAAATAATAAGACAAAAAGCGCATGCAATTATTTAATTGTATTCTTTTTTCCATAATAAAATTTTGTTAAAAAATTAATCGTCGATTTATAGTGCTAATTAAGTGTTAGTGATAATGGAAAAAAGAATGTTCTTCCATGGTATTTATTACCCCTAAACTCACAAGACCGCAAGTACAAATGCAATCCGAAAGTAATATGATTTACAACAATGTAGTTCATGTCGGTTGCAAACTCGGGATTTTACTCAGAGAAAATCTTCCCAGCACTGCGTAAACACGAGAAAGCTTTTAAAAGGAAAACCAATGTACATTTTGAACTTCAAATGCACGACACGCGTGTAGCAGACAGCTGGATATTTTATTTTCTATTTCTAGACCGATTGTTCGAGTTGATAAAACTGATGTTGTAACCTTGAGATAAGTTGATAGTTAGTACTTGGTTTATATTGATGCAACTTACTTTGAAAGTGTTGAAAAAAAGGCACTTAATTAAATCTATTTGTATAAAAATTAGTATGTTGTATGTAGGGTCATGTTGGAATCATTATCCTGATCACAGCTCTTAGGGCCCGCTCGATCGGTGTAATACCACGCTCTCATAGACTACCGGCGTCACATAATTAGTCTTGAGTAGACGCGTAGGTAGCTAAAGTGGGGCAAGTAGAACATTACCTTTATATTCACAATAAGTTCCATTGGCGAACACTTTTTTAAGATCATGCATATAAGTCCAAATTTAAATTCACTTCCTATTGTACTTATACCGCTTTGCAACGTGTTATCGCTGTTTAAAAGAGAAGAAGCAGGAAGAAACTCTCCAGCAACACGTCTAGTTAATTTTATTTTACAAATTAATAAACTGTTTCATACAGTTATATTTACTTCGTTATTTCATATCTAATAATCACGTTAGCCGTTTCCACGCTTCGCAAAGAAGCGAGAGGGATGTCGTGATAATGTACTAGGGCGCAACTATGATGTAAGGCGCCATTGCCTATTACTACGCCTTTGGTCTTGATGTAATCTTATTTCGTACGGTGACAGTTCCGGCGGCCTACTTTCTCTTTCCCTCGTCCTATCCATCCCATCTTATCTCTTCTATTCTATCCCTCCTATCTTATTACCCTTTTTCCGGGGTGTATTCATCATTATAGGCACCTCGCCGCCTAGGGATAGCACTAGTATCCTAGTGTTGAACTCTCGATGGTATGCTCGGAACTCAGTCAGGGACCTCGGAAACCAAAGACGCATCGGATGGTCCTGACGGTGCTGGCTAAAAGAGCTCCACCTATCTATTCTCCGTGCAGGGACGGAAAAATAATACTAACTCCTGCGGCCGGGTGATCTGTCGTAAGAGGCGACAAAACAACCCACAGCCAGGTGGTCCTATTCCCTTCAACCACGGTCTTTATTTTTCACTTTATATATAATATAAATTAGGGTAAACTATACCTATATATATACCTGTACTTTAATATTATTATTATCATTGTATGGCTACAAAAAAAAGTTATAAGTTTTCTGGGGTGTCAACAATAGTTTATCCTATGTACATGTGCGTCTGTTCTTATTCGAAAGCCGTCTCCTAGAGAATCAGAAACAAACGTACTTATATGATTAGAAGCACGAACAGACTTGCCTCTTTGTGTGCAGGCAGTGTAAGTAATCAAATCAATAGAATCCCTAGTAAGTTAGAAACTCGTAAAATGTGATTTGCCATACGAATAATAAGTGGGGAAAAAGTGTGTCAAAACTGGGATAAAATTTATAGCATCGGAAACAAGGTTGGAAATCTAATAAAGATTTTTTGCACCTACTATCTGGCTGATTTCATTTTACGGAACTGACTTTTAAGGTCTCAATGAGTTTATACAAAAACTGGGAAATCCTTTAAGATTTCCTTATTAGTTCTTCTTTTTGAACGGTATTGAAAAGTTTCTATGTGTATACAATCAGTATCAAGTATGTCATGAACAATAAAATATTGTAATCATCATCATGCGATACTCACCAGGTAAAGCAAGATTATCACAGCGCTAACTCAGCTATAGAAAAAATATAGATCTGGGTCACTCGTAACAACGAAGTTCATGTTTCCACAAAAACTTCGTTCTCACCTGTTTAGTGAACTTGTGACCTTTGAGAAGAAACTCAAAATCACAATTTCACTGAACAATTGAGGTTTTTCCGTCCAAAACAATGCTTGATCAAAATCAATAAATATCCTACAAAATAAATATTTATTTAGTAAATTGATTGATTGTATGTCTATACATTTATTCAGCTTTGTTGAATTGGATAAAAGATTTATTAAAAAAAACCATTTAGAAAAATATCACTCTTCATATGATGATGATGATGAAACTCTTTAATAGTTGACAGAAACAGAAGTTTCGTGATCCTAGGCATAATGTGGGTTAAAAGGTAATATAAAATGATTTTCAGTTAATTAACTATTTCATGAGGCATCGTTTATATGGTTTTGTTTATTAATACGGTGATATTAAATCTTGCATTGTCTTATCCAAATTTACAACCAGTTGATGTATCACATGCCTTTTAATCGTGCCTCATAGGCTTATAGAATGATTAATCAATATTGTCAACCAACTGATGTTCAATAAGTGATTTTGGCTGTATCCTAAATGTAAATGTACCGGCGTCTTGAACGTGTTTGCTGACATCCTTGGAGCCTTCAATCGGGCTCCCTTGAGATTAGAGATTTGATGGGGTCGGCCTGATATTGAACCAAATTAAATATTCAAAATTGGTGATTAAATTGCTTTAGATTCCGTGTTCCATTCTTACCCTCCTCCCATCGGAATAGAAAGGTATAAGTGAAAATACTTCAATACCTATTTCATATCATAAGGTTAGTTGATGCTCTTCAAAAAGTTTAGGATAAAGATAAAAATTCAGCTAGGGTTTGAGGTGGCCACCCATACCTTAACTGAGGGATGATATATAATCCGTGTACATACATATTCGTTGGGGAATTGGTAATTAGTTTTAACACAATATGTTCTGTAGTTTTTGGCTTTGATCGCGTTTATATTATCCCACGGGAACCGTACCGGTTTATCTGGGATAAAAAGTAGTCTATCCTATTCTAGTCTATGCTATTCCAGACTATACTAAAATCTGTGCCAGTCTATCCTATGTGGTATTCCAGACTATACTAAAATCTGTGCCAAATTTCATCCACATCCGTTAAATCGTTCTGGCATGATTTAGCAACAAACATCCATCCAAACTTATGCATTTATAAGGACAGATCAAACATTGCAATTAGCTATAAAATATTAGAAATGTATTTATCTATCTATACATTTATATACATACGTGTATATTACACCTGACATGAAATAAGGTTATTACCATAAATGACCTCAATGAGTTGTAATTGAATAAATGAACTCCACTCTTGCAGCTGCTGCTTATTTCTGTGTTCCGGCGAATAAAACCTAAATTAGACAAACAGTATTATAAATTAACGGACAACTGCCCATATCACATGAAGAATGAATGCATGAGGTCAAGTTAAGGACAAACTTATTAGCTTCAGTTTTGTTTATATCCTTTTTTGGCTCAAACTGATAATAGCGGTCCAAAGAGGTAAGCTGGGCATCGGTTGAAGACGGTGTGACAAGTATCAAAGTATAGTGAAACTTTATGCTAAGTCTTACATCCACCAGTATATCTAAACCCATAGTATTTTTTATATAAAAAGTAGAGTTAAGTCCAATTTGTCAAAGTGCTTTAAGGGTCGGAATTGTTCCTATAAAGGGCTACAGATTCGGGAAACACTTCGGACTGATAGGTCCATTTGCACATCGTGCCGATAACGCTATCTTTGAGTATCTCACGTGTGGAGATGCTTTCTCTCCGCTTCTAAAGTTTATAATATTACACGTACAAAATAATAATCTTCCAGTGAGTTGAAAGACTAGTATTTCAGCTTTGTTTAATTAATGGATACAATAATTGAGAGAAACGAGGTTAAGGCTGCCAATGAATATCGAACTACTTTACTTTGTTGTGGAAAATATGGCATGGATATAAAGTTCTTTTTAGTACAATTTATGGAATAATAATAAGCTAAGACTCAAGCTACAGGGGTGGAAATAATAAATGGCCTACGTCGGAAGTAGCCGGAACCTGCAGCCCACCTCTCGACACCCCTCAGCTATGCATACCCATGTGGCCCCTCCCCAATCTTGTACGGCATTTTTATGGCCCATGCAGGGAATGGCCAGTCACCGTCTGTCCATTTTCCATGTTCCCCGAACATTGCGAGGGATAGCCGCCATTGTGCCCATTGTCCCAGTCCCCTAGTTCCATTAGCAATTCATCTCAATAGCCCGATACCTATAGTTCTCATTTCCTAAAATAGTCCTACACTGACCGGGACTTATCCTTGGGTGCATTTTTGTATGAAGTAGATAAGTTTGCATCAAATTTGTCAAGGGGCTACGTATTGACTTTCCCATGGCCCCACGCAAGCCCTCCAAAAGTCCTGGCAATTTTTGTGGCTCGTGGTTTTCCAGGACATACAATAATATAATCTTTAAAGTAGGTATCCTAACAATAAACCATATATGTAATTTATTTATTTATAGAATCTAGGTTATAATAAAGATATTTGTTAGCTTACTGCTAGATTTTGGCCTCCTTGTGCACTTCATTAAGCACGATCTTCGAGCTCGTTGCATTTAATTTTTGATTTTTCTAGGTCGTTGCTCGGTTTAGAGGTGTCTTTAAATACTCAACGAGTACCTTTTGATGAATAGGGCTACCGTATGAAGTTAATTATACTTTCATCATTATCATCCTAGCAATAAATACCGGGTATATTCGGAGAGTTTCAAATTTTTCTTTTATATATCGCGTGGTCTTCGACATCCCTTATTGGTATTCCAATGTCTTTGGGTACACATAATATTTTTATGACAATAGGCTGGTACTTCTGTATTTGATTAAACTTCGTTATTTTACTTGTTTCTTTTCTAGTGTATTGTTGTTTGCTGGTCATACCTGCTTGTTCTTTTAGAGACGTTCCGAATAAGTGGAGAGGCGAGATGGAATGCTCTTCGGTCTCAATGGAAGATCTTTTAGCGAGGCTACCATAATGCCTCGCAGGCCGAAGCCTGTCTATTATTGTTGGGAAGTATATATTCTTTATACGTGTCGGAAATCGTTTGCGAGATCAATTATTGCACAGCGCCACCTATAGCTTGAAGTGTTTCACTACATTCTGTTGGTAAATTTATTTTTTAATTATTTACGTACACGTTTTAAGAGGATAATTATTTTAGCTACAGAATAATTTACATCATTATCAATCAGTTCGAGAACGACATATTGCTGGCTTCGGATCTGCCTTATTTAGAGGTTTGTCCCAGCCGCAGATTTCGCATCCTTGATAATATTATTATATACAATACGTGATAACTTCATACCTGCATGAAGTAAATATAACCATGTTAAAACGTCTAATATAGTCAGTTTACAATCTCCCGGGGATATACTCAATGGTATAGGTAGTTGGTATATACATTTTCGACCTCGGTCTTGCATTCCACAACGTATGCTCGGGATTTTATTGACTCATTGGACCTTAAAGCAAGGTCTGGTTTCCTTATATTAAGAGTATATTGAGTAATTAAGTGAATAGCGCACGAAAATATTTGTTCAAAGTAATGATATAACACGGGCTCGTCTACATAGACAATTGTTAATAAAACTTATGTTTTTTTTTATTACACTATTCTTGTTATAATTACAGTGAGTGCAGAGATATGCCGTGAGGAAACATAGACACCCCGTTTACCATTAGCAAGAATGGCGTTAGCCGAAATTATTCTTGAAAAACTACCAAATATTATAAACACTAGCTTCTGCCCGCGACTCTGTCCGCGTGGAATAGTTAAAAAGAAAGTGAGTTAAAAACACCCTGATTTTGAAACATTCTTCATTGGTGCGATTGGTCTTAGCGTGATGATATATAGCCTATAGCCTCCTTCCTCGATAAATGGGCTATCTAACCCTGAAATAATTTTTCAAGTGAGACCAGTAGTTCCTGAGATTATCGCGGTCAAACAAACGTAGTCTTCAGCTTTATATATTAGTATAAGATTTATTTCGCGAGTTTTCGCTTATAAATATTTACTAAGATAGAGTGTCGTGCCACGCGCACGCTTTTTAAATTACCAGAATACCGAAATCAGACCAGCCTACGATTAAGACGATAGTGTCCGGCGATTTTGTCGAGATAGTAATAGGAGAATTGGGCCCCTTGTGTGTACGATCGTTCTTGTCTTATATGGTGGCCCTCTTATACAAGACCATCATTAGGGTACGTTCTGTGTTTTAAAAATCATACGTGTCATGTCATGTAAAGTGAATTCTATAATGTCAACCCAAATTTTCTGATGTCCTTAAGCTAATATAAGACGGTTTATTTCGGTATTTCAATTTATACGAATCAGCCAAAGTGATCCAAATAAACACAAACTAGAATCATTCAATATCGTTCAGTTCTGTGCATTTCAATTGAATACATTTATTCAATTTGGTTGATCCGTCTTATATCAGTATTATATACTTCAGTGACATTACACTTCACACGAGTTCCTTAGGTTCCCCTCGTTGAGACAGCTATTGAATAAAATAATAATAAGGGTTCTCTGGCCCTGTGTTGCCAAAGGGCAGGTGTGCCAACAGCTGTTCCTTATTGTAACGGACAAGCATGTGTCTATCATGTCTTTATAACTACAGCTGATCTAGAATTAAAACAACTTTTTTCTTTATCATACTAAAATATGTCTGTAAGAGAGTAGATATTAAAATAATATGTAGGGGTAAACTAAACCATTGTAAGCACGCCAGTGCAACGATTGGGACCCTAATATTTTGTCTAAAACATTAAGAAGTTAATAGATATTTTAATTTTGCAGCCATTTGTATGATTACAAAATATATTTTATTTTTTCAATATATTTGATTGGGTGGGGTGCCTACAAAAGTATAGTTTACCCTATAAGAAAACAATGAAAATAAAATAGCGCGATATTATATTAAAAGTAGAATAATCAAAACATGTAATTAGAATTAAAATTAAGACAAGACTGCAAGACGTTCAAATATTGAAAAGAAAAGAGTCGAAGAGAGAGAGAGAGAGAGAGAGAGAGTAAAACTACACCATAGATATTCAAAAGAAGAAAGTAATAAATAAGATCTCAAAGCATTCTCAAGGAACCAAAAGACATAATTGAGTCAAATAGAGTTCAATTCGGTAAAATTCTATTATATCCTGCTAGTAAATATAGAGACAATGAACTTAGCAAATACACGTGTCAGTATAGTTCTTCTTCCATGGTCATACATACATTCACATCTCAGATGTTTAAAACAAATATAGAAGCAATAAAAATACCTATCAGTACATTTTCCCCCATAATTATAACTGTTAATACCTATAAAGTCACTAAGAATGTTGGTACAAAGTATTAGACCAGTTTTACTGAGACGTTCTTAAAGCAATTTAAGTCGTATTAGGAGCTGTCGCGGATGCATGGTAGTACTTATTTAAAAATTGTTTCGTAGCAATGAATACAGTTTTAAGATATTTTGGCTGAGTAATTTAAAAACAGTGTAACCGAAAATTTAAATAATTTAAATTTTGATAATTTAAATTCTCAAAAATAATCGGCGTTACAATATTTTTCTAAAAGGTACTGTATACTATTATAGAGGAGTGGAACACACTCTTTACCACTTTGGAAGTGAATATCTTACCAGCTGTTTCTTGAAATAAAAAGTCACCGAGAAACATGATTTTTAAAGGTTGCGTAATTACACATACTTATGTGCAATAAATACTTTTTTGATCTCCCGGTTACATGTATGAAGTGCAACTTCTAATTTTCTTTCGCAAATTCACGACAAAAAAGGTTATGTTATTTTAGTTTGAATTCAAATAATTTCAATATAGATTGTATATGTCATATTGTAGAAAAATCATTCAGAATACATTAATATAGAAAATATTTATTTTAATTATTTACTCCCTCTCGAACACTATACCATCGTATAATTATACATATAAAACAGATTCTTTCCAAATATCATGTATTAGTATTATCTAATTAAAATGTTTATATAACATAGACAGACAGACGCAAAAATGGATTTACTTTTTTGTTAAAGACTGGAAAGGAAACGATTCTCTGATATCAAATTAAACACAAAAGCATTGCAAATTTGTGATAATAATATGAATCAGACAAAATACATTGTAATTTGGATATAAATATATCGCTACGAGTTACGGGACTCAAATTAAAATGCCGTTGGAGTTACTATAGAATTAGAACTGTACAAACATGTAAAACGCAGGTACAAATATAACTGAACACAACCAGTACAAACGTAATGCACGATTCAATGACATGCGCAAAGTCCGTTACTATATAGCTTATCGAATTTACACACGACTTGCTCGTATCGTAATCGTCGCTTGACTGACTCACCCCTCCGTCCGGGTATTTTTTTGTATCCTGTATAAATACAATATGTCTCGACTGCATAACAATAATTTCCACGAATTACACCTGGTTAATGCCTACCATAAAGGATTACAATACACAATAGGCTGTTTTTTAAAATACACATTTTAAACACAAAGTAAACAAAAGAAGTCCAAATGCCGAAAGGTAATAAACTGCAGGTGTGCATTTACTTTTGTCGGCGTGTAACAATATATTATAACTAGCGGTCTCGGCACAGTTATCCTTCCCTGAAAAAATAATCTAGGACCCGATTCTAGTGCCTCCTACCGGTTCCAATTGTGAATCTAAACCATCGGGGGCCCCATTCAAATGCACACAATAATGACATCAAAAGCGGTAAAGTCGTTCTCAAGTTCTGCGCGTACATATTTCTACGATTGATTTTTATTTTTATACTTTAGTTTTACATTGATTCAGGTAGAAGTATGGTGCCATCTATTTCATGCTTATGTAACTTAGTTAACAGCAGAACTCATACTTACCGACATCTCGTTAAAAAGATAATAACAATATTTTTTATTATAAATTGAAATGAAACCTTTCCTATGTCCTAAGTTGAAAAAAATCCAGCAAAATGAAAAAAATATCAAAATATGTTGAGTAGTTTCGGAGTTCATTGCGGTCAAACACTGTGACGGGGAATTTTTATATATATAAACTAGAGTTTTCCCCAGAGTTATCAAAACCAAGGGTTTTAAGTAACTCTATTTGCTTACAAGAAAACTTAATCATTAAGCTTTCATGCAAGCAAAATAAAGCTAAGCGAAGCCGCGAGCAAAAGCTTGAAAAACTACCTAACTGATGGTGAATACCGCTTATAAATTCTTTGCTTGGTATACAGACAGACGCGGAAAACAACTTTATTTAATAATATGCAAAGAAAAAGAAGATTAATAATAAGACATCATAATTACGCCAAATAAAGTGAAGTCGCTGCTATAATATTATATATTTGAAGTGAAGTGCCAATTGGTGACTAAGCAGGTGTGAATTTTAATTAAGGCGATCGAGTTATACTTGTTTCTGTAGCTGGAAATAAGAATTACTCAGAAGGTATGATAAAGCGTCGACTGGGCCTTCTGATAAAGACTGGTTTAACACGACCAAGGCGACAATTGCCACTTTGATCAATTAAGAAGTATATTATTTTTTAAAGTGTAGAATAGTTATTCGTATGATGGGAGTGTTTTAGTTTTTAGGGACAATAAGCTACTTTGGCGAAATGAAACTTTTATATTTTTGTCTTGCTCACCCGTTCATACGTCTGCCTTTTTTTTAGATACTACTATAGTAGAATTATTTTCTCCGTGCAGTTTGGGTCATAAATAATCGGAGCTGTGAAGCGAGTATTTCGTTCTCTCTTCCACTCACGGGCCTTATGGGCGGGCATAGTTATGCGCATTATTGTTGTCGATAAGCATTATTTCATTTTGTCATTTTGTGGGTTAGTGATATAAATGAAAGAAACAAATGGATAAAACGACGTATTTATTAAAATAAAATAAAAATAAATGATTAATTAGGTATCTACGTATTAAAAAACTTTAAGTACAAAAGTTTAGAATGTATATTAAAAATAAATATTTATATCTATCTTTAAAATTAACAGCAAAAAGATAATAATGATTTTTATAAGAATGATAATCTTTCTTTGATGAGAATGAGTTTTTATCGATAATGGCGTTGCGCCCGCGCAACATGCTCACCGCCTTAGCCGGGCTGAGGCCGAGCTTTGATTTATAACCCAAACTGCACGGACAAAATAATTCTACTATAGATAGATCTACATGGAACTAGTAAACGAAAAGCTAGTTCGCTTCTTCTTCTTCCATCGTTGTATTAAGTCAGGATTTGTCTACAATAACGCAGCCGACTTACCTTTTTGGCGTCTGGTAATTATTGATCTGATTTCGAAAATTATATCGATAGCAAAATAGTACCTGTTAAATTTTTAATAGTTCATAATGAAATCTATGTCTATGTGTACGTGAAGCAAAACTTTGTACCCCTTTTTACGTAAATTGCGCGGACGGAGGAGTATGAAATTTCGCACACTTAATAGTTTATATAAAGAAGAAGAAGCGATGATTGGTAATATTTTTTTTAATTATGCATAAAAAATAAGTAAAACGAAAAAAAACATTACACATACTACCATGTATTTGACACACACACGCATATATACTCTTTTGTTAATTCTTAAAGTAAATTAACAACGTAGCCTTGGCGAAATCTGTGATAATAGAAGTATAGACTTTGACGACAAACTTTTCAACTAGGTCCAATTTCGACCAGGGGCGACCACTAGTATAAATGAAATTGAATTGTAGAAATGTATGTACGCGCATAACTTGAGAACGACTTTACCGATTTTGATGAATTTTTGGGGTTGTCGGAGCTGGTCCCCCGGGTGGCTTAAATTCACAACTGGAACCGGTAGGTGGCGTTAGGATCGGGTCCTAGATTTTTATTTTCTCAGGGCAGGACAACGTCTGCCGGGACTTCTAGTCTATAAAAAGAGTGTGAAAATATAGGTGTGGAATATTTGCATATTATGTGTATCATAAATTCACAATATTTTTCTTTTATTAACTCGTTACGAAACGACAGTCCAGAATTGAGAGAACAATCCAGATTAATAATCAACATGCCAGTAATCATTTTGAGAACACAAGTGGCAACTTATCAATATTAATAAAATGTAATGCCTGTCTGTATTCATATTCGTATAATAAATTCATTGTCACGTGCCAACTGCCGCATATTTCGTAACAAATGATTAATAAAGAACATAATGTATTACATATTATATCTTACATTATGGCTTTATATATTGTTACGAGTTGCAGGACTCGAATTAAAATGCCGTTGGAATTAATATAGAGTTTATTATTAGAACACATATACATACATACATAACTTCACGCCAGTTCTTGCGGGTAGGCACGAACAACAGAGCGCCACACAGCCATTCTACACACCTCACTTGCTTTGACATCATAGCTTGTCATGCACGCTCGTAAGAAGAAGAATAAAGAAGAACACATATAACACAGGTAAAATATAACCGAACACAAAAAGTACAAACCTATGCAAAAGGTCGTTATTCCATAAACGTGCAAAGTCACTTAAAGATTCCCGATTGTAGTACACACGTCTTGGTTTGCTTGTGGTTATCGCTCGACTGCGTGAACTCTCAATTGGGGCATTGCTTTATACTGCACAGATGCAACATGTTAGCCCGGCCGCGTGGACCGAATGTCCTAGACTTAGTTTGTACTTTAAAATCGGAGACACCTGGCAGTGATCACAATACAACAATAGGCCGTAAAAGATTACAATACACAATGGGTTTTTAATCACAAATTTAAACACAAAGTAAATAAAAGAAGTCCAAATGCCGAAAGGTAACAAAATGTGTTTCTACAGGTATGCAGGTATGAATTTGTCTTTTGTCGGCGTCTAGGTTGTAACAATATGAAAGTAGGTTAGTTCTAAAGAATTGATCTACTAGCAAGACGGCAAGTTACTCCCAGATGACTTAAAAGTTATTTGTTTACACGAGTTTACAAATCGAAAGTTTAATTAGAAATTGATTACTTATTTTATTTGTAAATTTGTTTGATGAAACCCTCGGGGTATAGAAATGACTAATTGACTAGAAATCTCATGAGAAATTATTTTGTGGCTACTTGATTAGTTATTAGTTGTTATTTTGTTATTCTTTTTGTCATAAGAAATTTTACCCTCATATTATAACACGGATTTTCCTGCGACTTCATCCACGTTGAACGGAATAACCTAATCTATACGTGCCCTAACAACTTGAATCCACTCTCAAGAAAAACCTCGCAAGATTCCCGATTTAGTATTACAGATTTTATGACAGAGAATTTGCTATCGATCAGCGAAAATATTACATCGGTATCCGATTTTTTATCAACCACAGGACACTTTAAACAGCTTCCAAGAAATTTCCCGTAGTATTCCCGGAATATATAGTAACTAAGTAGTACCGCAATTAATTGTGACACGAGAATTTTATATATAAGATAAAGAAGATAATCATAATCATCAGGGAATTATGGATCAAAATGGAAGACTAAAATTGTTTCTCAGCTCCGATGCAAGACTGAAAGTTTACTCCTTTAAGAGCGTTTGTCTTTGAATATGAATAAGGGCGGCTGTTTCAAAACCTTTTAATTTCAAAACACTGTATTGTTTACTAATGGATACTATTCTAGATCTTATTTCATTGCATCAAAATTTGAAATTGTATAAAAACAAATAACGCTTGTATTATTTCACTCATAATATTTCCTTTCCGGGGCTTATCCGTGCAGTAACGGAGAAAGGATACAATTTCCTGCGGCCGGGCGCCCTGTCGTAAGAGGCGACAAAACAACCCACAGCCACGTGGTAGGGCATTTGCCCGACTGGATGCCTAATACCCATGATCTCGAGTATGACGCCATAACGACCTTGAGTTGTGTTCCGGCATTAGTGACCAGGCTCCAGTCTCCCTTAAGAGAGCAACAGCGCACTTGTAGCACCTTTGGTGTTGCAGATGTCCATAGGCGCTTTCCATCAAGTGGGCCTTGGCCTGTCTGCCTGTCTGCTGAACTCCTGCAATAAAATATACATATACAAATGTAAATGGATTCTTAAGGAGTATACTCCAATTTAAATAACGGAACTCTGAAAATAAAACTCCTATATCATATATGACAAAAGATTTTTTTAAAGGGTTTTAAATTCAAGTTTTTGAGATCCTGGATATTATGTAGCAACAGAGTACTAGCCAAGACAAGTAAAACCAGCCCAAACACGACGGGTCTATCTTGTATAGTACAGGAGTTCCTATGGCCACCTTCCGACTCCATCATCAGATCAGCTCTATGGTATATACATATGCGTGCAAAATTTCAGCTCAATCGGAAACCGGGAAGTTGATGAAATTTAACTTGCAAGACTCCATCCAACTTACGTACATACATAGAGTCAACATACTTTGACAATTTTTCAGCAGTCACGAAAATATAAGAGGTCATCGATTCGAAAAAAAAAAAAAAAGATTCGAAAAAAAAAAAAAAAAAATGAAAAATCTTATACTTAGAGATATTGCAAAAACTAAACCCTTTTTTTT
Source organism: Dendrolimus punctatus (assembly GCA_012273795.1). NCBI lineage: Eukaryota > Metazoa > Arthropoda > Insecta > Lepidoptera > Lasiocampidae > Dendrolimus > Dendrolimus punctatus. Next base: position 19,068,021 of record CM022541.1, read on the forward strand.
TTTTTTTAATTTTACATTTTGCAAGCACTTTTTTTTTTATCTTGATGCATTCGATCGATACATTCATTTATTTTCGAATGCTGAAAGTTGTCAAAGCACTTGTTACAGTCTATAGGTATATCCATTGCAAGTTAAATAAAAGCTTGTAATATACATGATTTCACGAATCATTCAATTTCCAATTCCTTTTTGTGTGTACAACGAAACATTTATTTAAATTAAACGATGGAAAAAATATTAATAGGCTGCTAACATTAATATCATCAGACTTACGAAGACTTATCTTGCTAAGAAACGGGCTCTGCTGGTACAAACAAAGATAACCGTTGACAATGTTTAATTTGAATCTTGATTAATATAACTTGCTTTGGCATCCAGACAGACGAGTCTCTGTGGTCATCTTAAACTTGTTGCGTTTTTACACAAACACATATAATATATGTAGATATTAGCACTTCTTTTTTTACTATTTTTTTAAACACGACAGTTGTTTTTGTTTAGGTACACAAAGTTTTAATACTTTTCTCAAACCGAAGTTAGGCTAAGTAAGGCTTATGCCTATGCTTTAAGGTTTACATGGAAGAAATTTGGTAGAAAAGTGTATTCATTCTATAAGCCATTGTCCAACAGTGTAATTTAATGGACCATGCTAGTAGTCCGTTAAAACAAAGTTTCTAATAATTGTCCTTGATCTTGACCGATACGGTCAAGTGCGTGATTATTACCGGTTACCGGACGACTAGACACTTCGTAATTTAATAAAAATTGAAATTAAGCTGTCACTTGTTTTGAAAATTTATAACAGTACTTCATTGCGTTTCGTCTGAGTGGTTGGGTGGGTTAAGCTTTTCGTGAGCAGACATCCTTGCTTCGCTCCCGTCAAAGGACGCGTCGGCGCCGGAGAGCTTGGACCTTCGGCCATGGTGAGCGGACGGCCCGGATGGGCCCTGGATAATGCCGTCGAGATGGGGTGTGATGTATTCCGCGCGCGCTCACCTCTCCTCCCTCGCGACGTGTTACAGACCGCATCACGCAATGAGAGTGTGATGTCGCCGAGGGACAAAAATAGCTCTCCGGCAGAGGACGAGGCCGATGAGCCACCGCCTGATAGAGGCATCAGAGAGGCTAGGCCATTTACCCGTGGCCCTGGCATTAAAGGCGAAGAACGGAATACAAAAAATAAGGGTAAGACTTTGATGGTTGAGTTCAATGAAATGCAGAGGCTTCGGGTTCGATTCATGACATGGTAGATTTAGTAAACGAACTTCCCTTTATTCATTATGATCTGGGTATCTGGGATATATCCTATAGTATTCCGTTGTATATTACCCACACAACACACACAAGCGTGTTTTGCTTCAATTAAGGATATACAATACTTTGGACATATCAATTTTTCCAATTTAGGTAGAACTGGAAATATTCTTTTGTTTTCGGACGAGTCTAAAAATGGTTTCTTATAATCGGGAATAATTTAATTACACATTTAAATAAAAGTTGCATTATAAAGTCTTTATCGAAAAATCTAAAACACAGCTTAATCTGTTGTTATAACACACATATAAGTCTTTGTTTCAATACACAATACCATTTTAAACGGTTATTCAGGGATGTGCTCCATCGATGAATGTAATAATACATATTAATCTTTAGCACTTAGAGAACGGTATCTTTCCATTAGCGTTATTTCGGGCTACATTACTTTGCTGTTTTACTTCATTAGAGATGTACTTACGTAAACTGTATAATGGTGAATGAAAGTGGCGACCTATTTAGGCGAATGAATATTTAATTTGGAATCGATTTGGTACAAATGTGTATTGAAATAAATTAGTTATACAATATTAATATCATTGATGTGCTAGTAGCCCAATTGTCTACATTTATAGGTATTTCAATGTATTCAGTATTTATTTGTATAGTATTTTCTTAACCTTTCGCCACTAGTACACAAAATGAAACTTCGTTTCAACGGTTTTGTTGTGTATATTATATTTTGTTTTTCCGACGTTTCAATCGCTTTTCAGTAGCCGCGGTCACGGAAGACAAAGATATCAAGTGTCAATGTAGTAGTATTAAAGTTTTTATTGACTTTGACATTGACATCTGTCTTCCGTGGTCACGGCTACTGAAAAGTGGCCAAAACGTTGGAATAAAAATAAAATAAAATACTGCGATTACCGTTACAACAGGTTTATAATAGATAATTTTTATTACTGCATATACAAAACCGTCTATACAATAACAGATATTTTGCTCATATATTTTAATACATTTTATAATAGGCTTTAGGAAGCAATACAAAAAAGAAAATGTAATCTTAAAAAAACTTAGGAATTAAATTAAACCTGTCAAGTGTGTGGCAGTAAACGAACAATGCCGGTATGGATCCCTTGATCCATGCCGGCAACAAACATACAGGGGTAGCCAAATGTAGTGGTATTTGACTACAAAACACAAAAAAGAATTCAATTAAATATACCCTATATCTTTCATTTTGAATTTTTAAACAAATTTCTCGTCATAGTTTATTAAACACCCACAAATACACTATTTGCGATTTTGAAAGCAAATATTTTCTCCCACTTAAATATGTGAAGAGGAATATATAGCCAGAGTAAAATTGATAATAGTAGTAGGAAGCTAAACTAACTTACAAGATACAATTAAAAAATATAGTAAGTTATACTCGTAAATAGTGTAAGTTATGTATCTTTTGTTTTTGCCTGCGCCATCTACACCGCCTGATTCAAATATTGTTTATTAAGTTAGTCATTTTATAGTATTGCCTAGAAAATATTGTAAATATGGTCTGATTTTCTAATTGTATATTTTGGTGAGCAATGAAGTGTTATCTCTCTCTCTCTCTCTCTCTCTAAGTGATTAAAGACTGTAACAAATCGCTGGAGATGGGAGCGTGCCCAGAAGGCTGGCTGCATTAGCGCGCTGTACGGCGATGCTTATTCGTTGGGCGAAAAATGAGCCAGCCTTCTGACCACGGGTTGGATCGAAAAATTTATTTTACAACTTCTTTGAAGATAGTCTTTTCCGATGGATCCATTTCATTTAAATAAATCGTATGGAACATGGTTGTGATATTCTTAATCTGGCTAATACCTATTTTCACTGAAAAAGTCAAGTTTTTCGTTTCGTTATATGTATGATGGTAATACACTATTTCATTACATTATTATGTTGCGCCATATAGTGTAGGTACAACTTTCTGTTAAATTTCATCCATATAGACTCTTGTTTCTAACAAAAAATGCTGTGTAATATAAAGACGGTGTACATGAAGATTTAATAAGATACGTTTTTGCCAAAATGAATACGAAACCCCAAAAAATTTAATTAGATTTCCAAAGTTTAACTTTTTGAAGAAAATAGTTTTCTGTGGCTATTTGTTTACATTATTGTAAAAGAAATTTGAGGCCTTGAAACTTAAATAAAGATTTACTTTTCATATTGTACTACGGCTAAAGTGAATAATTTACAACAGCCTTAAAGTTTTCAACGTATTTGAGCGTTGGACCGGCACATAAATCACTCTAGTTTCAAGAATCTACGAAAAGATCTAGCGCACGCCACCAACGATTGTTATTTGAAATAGGTTTAATTCCTAAGTATTTTAATAGGTTTAAAACAGTTAAAACGTAGTTTTATTATTTTAATGTTGCGTATTTTAACGGTAATCCTACAGTAGAATATTTCATGGATTTTTTTGTATTAAAATGGAATCTTTAAGCAAATTATGACTAACACCAACAATAGGGCATTTGACAGCGTAAATCAACTGAGTCACTTTTTATTACGATACTAATGTCAATGCCTGTTTGTATGAATATTTTACGTTGTGACATCACAATTCTAATGAGTCAAATAGCTTATTGAGTTGTCTAAACGGTAATTGAAATATTCATTTCATGAAATTTCGATAGAGCTGATAGTAAGATATTAAAAACACACGCTCTATTTTACTAACATTATTATAGAATTTATTGTAATTATATAATGTGCAAAATATCCAATTGACGTTGTCATACAATTTTTCCTCGTCTATTTATATAACTGTGTAAAGAAAATCAAAATATCTCTCGTATAGACTTTGTTGACAATTTCTTTATTCATCAATATTTGATCAGCCTAAGATTATACAGTACTTCGAGGTAGATATGAACAAGTGATCTATGGATATGCATGTATTTATGTTTAACTAAGTCTTATAAGTTAGGTTTGATTTCTTATACGGTGTTCAGGCAGATTTATTTTCAACAAAGGCTTGTTAGACTCTCGATTTAAGAATTTTCGGTTTTAAGATATAACAGAATTACTATAGAGTCACACTTATTTAACTCCTGGGTTTTGATAGAGAATAATGCGACTAAAACTTTCATACTACGTTTCATTATTTAAAACATTTTTACATATAATCAATTTGAGGCATAATAAGACAATTAATAATAAATAAGTTGAATATTTATAACAAGTCGTGGTAGTATAATGTAGTCATTACACGCGCGCGCGTCCGATACGCACAGGGCGCGGGTTCGATCCTGGCCGGAACGCATGCACCACTTAGTCAGTTTTCTGATCTAATGTGCATATTGTTACATTTACCACGTGCTGATAACGGTGAAGGAAAACATCGTGATGCAACCTACACATCGAGATAACCGAAGTGTCAAACCTGCCAAGCCGCCTTGGACGAGCGTGGTGGGTATACTGTCCACTGCCTATAATGGGAGGCCTGAGCCCAGCAGTGGGTCATTTATGGGCTGATATATTTTTTATTTATTTATAATAAGCAGACTTTTGAAACTCATCGGAAGAACATAATAAAAACTTTTCAACAACTTGTATTATTATTATACATTTTTATTATTATTACATTATTAATATTACAAATTTTTCTGTCGTTCATAGTCGATCTATAGAACAGATCTATTATTTCAGTTCAATTATTTACTTTTTTATGGCTGAAGCATAGTTCTTGTAAAGTCAGTTGGGATCAAAGTAAACTTTAATAATTGAATGTCATTGAATATCGTCAGGTTCTTTCAGTTCTGTGCCTTTCTACCAAACTGTTTCAATTTGTTGATTCGTCTAATAAATTCATTCAATCGCCTGCAGATATTTTCAACACCGTTGTTACTGATATTATGCTGCCGACCTCTAAGGATATCTACTTTTTGAACAAAGTCCATATCGTAGCGTTGTGGTAAAACCTGTTTTATAAAATATTAACTTTTAAGGCATTAACTTCCTGCTTCCGCCCAAGCTTTATTTCCTCGACCACCCTTGACGCTGTAAAGTTCACACACGTCAGTACATAGCACCCGCATTTATTACATTTCTCGTCGACTTTTATAGTTTTAATTGCCCTTCGTGGTTTGCTAAGCGGTTAATGTAACGTTTGAAGTTTCTTATAAGACATTAAATCGTTTTATTACATTCAAATAAAAAAATACAAAATATTCAAAAGGCTTGCATGTGGTGTGGTCTTTGATGATTGGTTGATTTCTTAGGAATCGTAGCTTTTTTCCTAACCTTTATTCTCAAAAACTATGCATCTTTGTGGATCATATTTGACAAGATTGTGTAATCTATAGCGTTATATAATGATGCAATAAGAATTAGGGCTGGAAGCAATATGTGTAACTGGCGGTTGTATTTTTTCTTTTACATGTGATGTGTGAAAAAATTATGTGTGTGTTGATCGTTAAGCAGAACTTTAAAAAAATTAAATTTTCGTAATGATTATCTTCTTATTTAAGTAAAGCAGTAGCCGCCCGTGGTCGAAATTCGACTATCATAATTTGTTGTCAAAGACTATACTTTCATAATCACAGATTTTGCCAAGGCAACAATAAACAAAGTGTATATATGCGTGTGTGTGTCAAATATATGGTAGTGTGTATAATATTTTTTTATTGATTTAAAATAGCAAATTAATTATGCATAATTTAAAAAATATTAGCATTTGTCGCTTGTTCTCTATATAAATTATAAGTGTGCGAAATTTCATACCGTTCGCGCCATTTTCGTATAAAGGGGCACAAAGTTTTTGGTGGTGCGATATTAGTTCCCAAAGTCGTAAAAATTGCGTACTCCCTCTGACTTTTGAATTATGATTTGAAAAATTAAAAACAATGAGGTTCTCGAGCTTTAAAAATACGAAACGAAAATAAGAAAAATAGTAGTATTAATATCAGTTCAATAGTTTTTGAGATATTTTCGATGTTTTTGTATTTGCGTAGTCAAATGGTGGACATTTGTCATCTCTACTCAAGTTAGTCTGCCTGTTTATCTAATTTAAAAAATATTGTGTGTGTGTGTGTGCAGTGCAGTTCACACGCAGCAGAAGTGAAACGTCAGAGAATATACTCACAGATAATTCTTCTATAACTTTTTTAATAATAATATTATATGGATGTAGGCTAAAGGAACTATTATATATCTTATATATAAAATTCTCGTGTCGCGGTGAGTTTAGTTAAACTCCTCAGAAACGGCTTGACCGATTCTCATGAAATTTTGTGTGCATATATTATACACCGTTAAAAATACATAAACCCCATTTTCTACAATTAACCTCTAATTTTTATTTATTAATTCTTAATTTTAATGCTGTCGGCATATTATTGAAGCTTTTCCGGGCAGGACGCCGTCTGCCGGGAAAGCTAGTTTATATATAAAATTCTCATGTAGCGGTGTTTGTAGTTTAGCTCCTCCGAAACGGCTTGACCAATTCTCATGAAATTTCGTGTGCATATTGGGTAGGTCTGAGTATCGGACAAATCGTTTCGGAGGAGTTTAGTAACTTCCTTTAGCCTATTATTCAACATATTATATTCAAAAAATCAATCTAAATAACACTTTAATCACTAGCATAAAGTTAAAAATTAAATGCACTTTTACGCACAATTTCCTTTAATCTACTTATAAAATAATATCTGCCTTAATTATATACAGATAGAGCTAAAATTAATTTGAAAACTTTGTTTTATTTAAATTGTTTAAATTGAAAATAATCCTAACGGCTGAAAATAAATGAGATTTATTTCGAATTAAATAAGGCTGAATTTTATGTGTTTATCTCTTTTTAGTATTGCTTTTTCGTTTCATCAAGTTTCAAAAGAAGTTTCACTTCAGAAATTCAATTGACTGATGTCTTATATATAATTTGGACACAAATAAAGTGGATATATATATGTAGTACAAGAACAAGTAATATTTTATATGTAGTACAAGAGCAATAAACATTACAATTAAAAGAGTATTCTTTCTCGTAATTTATGCGTTCCACGTCTATACTTCTCTTGAATTTGTTATACTTAAATAAATTATCATTAAGTTGTTAATGTAATTATTAGTACATGAAATAAAAAACGAAATTAATTCAAACTTTAATATAATTAACTAACCGCAACAAAGAGAACAAAGAACTATTTATTTAATTATTTTAGATGTGATAGTTTAGTACCGCGTCTATTGCCCGGCCACGACGTTTGGTTTAGCGATAGCGATGTGACTAGCGGAGAGCTCGCCAACTGAGAGCAGAGACTCACGGCATGACTTAGAACATCTTAAGCTGATATTACACGTTTCAACCAAATCATTTTGGTTTAAAAATGCAGAATGAAGAGATTGAATGACGACAATATTGGATGCCTTTGTTACTTAATTTTTATAATTATGTACTTGGAACATTTTGTTTTTGCCGCTCGTAACGTCACGTTTAACTGTCGCTCATAACGACAAAGTCGTGGTCGGGTCGTAACGCCCTAGAGTTTCAAACCTCGTTTGTACAAACTGGTTGTTTTGCATTAGTCTCTAAGTTCTCCTCTCACAGCCGGTTCCTGTATATTACTGCCAATTCCCATACTACTGGTTAAAGTTTGACATAACCCCATACAATTGAAAGAAAGAAAAAGTATTTATTTAGGACAAGATACAGAAAGTCTTAAATGATAATATAATTATATTACAATTAATTGTAATGTCCTAAAAAGGCTCTTGCTCAGCATAATGCTAGTTCTAGTCACAACTAGCGCTGATCTTCCGCAAGTACCTTGATTGATGATGTTACAATTGATGTTAATTTTCTACTTAAGATATGGTAAAATATTGTATAGTAATTAATATATAGAAATCCGGCATTAATCAACTCGAATATTCTGGTTAAACAAATTCATGTCTCATAAATATTATTGTCAATTCCCTTAAACTATGAGAAACATTAATAAGAAAAAAATATATTAACCAGAAAGCACAAATACTAAAATTGATGAGCCGTCTCAAAAATAGAAATATACTAAATTTCGTGATAATCGCGTAATTTTAAGGCTATGTAGAGAAAAGAAACACATTTAATTCGTGCAGGAACGGAGAAAGAATATAATTTCCTGCGGCCGGGCGGCCTGTCGTGAGAGGCGACAAAACAACCCACAGCCAGGTGGTAGGACATTTGCCCGACTGGATGACCACCACCCCTGGTCTAAAGTATGTCGCCATAACAACCTTGAGTTGTGTTCCGGCATTCGTGATCAGGTTCCAGTCTCCCTTAAGAGAGCAATAGCGCATTTGTAGCACCTTTGCACCAACTCCTGCAATAAAAAATTAAAAAAACATTAAGTCATTTTGTTATTGATATTATTACTCACACAGAAAACAATAAAGATCTATACTACTCGCTGTAGGTATTTTGTTTCAAAAAGGAATTAAAAAACATATATGCGCTATTTAGCATGCAACATTGCCAGTCATCAGTCGTAAAGTAATATCCCTGCTGGTAACAGTTAAAATAACGGTTGTGATTTTTGGCGCTGGCCGGACTGCGCTTGCGCATCGCGGCGTCCGATTTTATAATTGGTTATTCCGCTTCGCGACGAGAGTGTTCAGTTAAATCGACCGTTGAACGTCGCACGCTATTTTTAGGTCTACATAAAATCATTTATAAATATAAAATAACTAGGGTTCCGCACGGCTTTGTTCATATTAAATTCGTATTCCCGTTTCAAAGGACTTATTAAACTACAGGATAAATATATCATGTTAATCAACCTTTTCCAAGAATTTTTTTTAAATAGTCTGTGCACGCCCAATGTCTTAAAGAAAGAACAAACAAATATCTAATCAAACCGAACTGGTTTAATATTTATTTCACAAGTTCATTTATTTACATTAAATTATAAACTAGTACAATAAAGAAAATTATTTATTTACTAATAATACTTATATTGTACTGTAACTCTTTTATCTATACACATAAATAAAATTGAAGTGTCTGTTTGTAATGTCAAAATAAAAATGGAAAAAAATCATGGGGATAATTCGGACCAAGAGAACCAGGAGATTAAGAAAATTAAACTTAGAATTTTTGTCGGTCTGTCTGGAAGTGCCGACTAATCTTTGAAACGGCTGGACTGATTTTAACGGAACTTTCACTGGAGTAATTTAGGCTCAATATTCAGGGATCCGCGAAAAATAGTTTCTTCGTTTCTCTTTCTTTCTTTCCTTCTGATTATATATCTGATTTTATTTGCCTATTTGTATCAATTGATTTTTATATTGTCTTAATCTAGGTAAATATTTATAAAATTATTAAAAAAGAATATCTGTAAGAGATCCAACACAGCTAATATAGCTAGTAACATTTGTCGCAGGACTGACAGGTGATGTACTAGATTTTGACGTGTCTTGTAGAGAAATCACGACTCTGTAAGCGTAGTCTAATACGTCCTCTGGTCCAGTGACGACGACTTACGCAAGTTCGACAGATCGGGCTGGCTAAAGAAATAAAGAAGCGGGATACGTGGCGCACATGCAGGAACACCTATGTATCTATGTATGTGTATAGTGTTTGAATGACGACGATGACAAATATATCTTTCGGATCATATTCTAGTTGTTTAACATAAATAGCAGCTGTTGTTAAACATTTATACCAGATGATGTATGTGATGTTTAACAAATGAACTGAATTTGATTTCAAACACGTCATGACGAACAATTCGAATATCACAGAAGAATAAACAATTATACACATTGACGTGTGTATCATCCGTACATATCTTGAATTTTATTTTCAACCAATAATCTGGCAAATGCGTGACTTCTACGCAAAACGGAAGGTTCTGTTGAGGCGATAAACGTGTAATGTTTTCGTTGTTTGATTACGGAACCATAAAAGAAGATTTAAGGTTCAAATCTGGAACTGGAACAGGAAGTATTTTCTTCAATTTTGGAAGCAAACATCTGGCCATCTTTTGATTTAAATGAAGAAGTAATTAATGGATATCGTTATGTTTTTTTAAAGATTTGACGTATGATATCCCATACTATATAGGTAATAAAGTATACAGTTACGTTACTTCTAAAGCCCCAACCCTAATTGTTAGCACGCTATCTCCTTTTTTTAAATATATATATACTAAAGCTTCAACCGATATGCCGACAGCAAGCCAACCTACCGGGTCCAATTGTGAACCAACTCAGAAACCTTCTTTGGATCATGCACAACAACTTTGCTAAAGATCATCACATGATCAAATGATAGTTTATGATTCTATAAAGGCGTACAGACAAACATTCATTTTTATATATAAGAAGAAGATGTCTAGAAAATGATAAAATATTTCTTAAATAAATTTACAATCCATTGGGGAAAAAGGTTTATCGCAATATCTTTAGTTATATTTGCCGCCAACTCCTGATTATTATTTTCGCGAATTTACTATATATAGATTACATATTCGTATGAAGTTTTATGTACAAAGAACAGAAACTTCGAAGAAAAATCACTAACATTCAAAGATGGACATGACGATTACAAAATGGCTATAGAACCCTAAAAAGCTATACATACGAAGAGCGCAGATGTTGTATCTCTAAGCATAAATTTAATAGACTCATAGATATAACACTACATGTATGACAGGATAAGATATATGATAGGACGATCGTCACCACAGATGACCTTTGGTATAGGATATTGTGTTGCAGGCGATGTGATGTGGGTTCGTTCCACACACGCAGTTATCCATGACACAGTACAAAACAATAGACTCGAGATTGTTATAAATCGTCTTTGGGCTGACATTCCAAGTATACTCTGTTAAATTGATACAGATTGGGTGTATTACAGAAATTAATTGCCGAATATTTGTTAAAATTTTAGCTATTTTAGCTAAAACTGACTCCTTTATAAAATTGTGATTTATGTCTAAGATCAAATTAATTAATTAATAAGATCATAAATTAAACTAGGATTTTATAAGGTAGGCTACAATTAGATTGCACTAAAGGGGGCCTTGTTGCTTAATAAGCTCTCAACCCGCTTCATTTACCTATACTAATTAAGTATGTTATAGAATCTACTTAGATTATATAAGATTAATAATATAATTATATCCTAGCGGTAAATCTCGGTTGCGTTTGGAGCGTCTGCCTTGAAATCAGGGGTCCGCTTGAAACTACTGAAACTATATGGCTAAATTTCTCAGAAATATATGTTCTACACGCCGCTATACAATGGCGTAAAAATCTGTGTTAATTTTAAAATTTTAATATCATATGTTCAAAAGTTGCTGGTACTTTCATGCTTTCAGAACTGCAAATTTTAAATATGAAATGTCAGAAAAATAGTTACATCATCAGTAAAACTGTTTGTAAAGACTAAGTGTTTGAGAAAAATGTCTTTGATATATATAACAGAGACGGACGGACAGAAAAATAAGCTGTCAATGTCAATTAGTGAACCCTAAAAAGAAATTATTATTTGATCTACCTAAATCAATAGCTCTCAATTAACAGTTCTTGCAAAGAGAAACATTAATATGACGTCCATTATTAGTGGTTTCATAAAATTTAAATATACATTTATTGCCAAAAAGCAATGACCCAATCGATTTATTTTGCGTAAGAAATTCGATTTAGGTTCTTCAAAATGATGTCAACAAACATTTTATGGGCTTTCGTTTCCAGTTTGTTAGACAGCGAAGTTAAGTTGGCAATATAAAAGTCTTTATGGTTTCGTGGTTTAATTTGAACAAATGGGATAAATTCTTATATGCTTTTAAGATCTTTATCCATACAAAATTGTTTCTTTTTCACTTCACAGCACTTTTATGTATCTTTTGTAATATTTTTTTTTCTTTCCCCATCTCCTAGTTATTTGGGATCCGTGGAATCATGGGTACAATATGTTTTCTCCATACTCCTCTATTTAGGCATACGTCCTCGACTACACCACAGATGATTAGGTCATCCTTTACGCAATTCATCTATTTCTTTCTTTTATATCCATATTTTTTTCAGTTAAACATTCTTCTCAGTTATCCATTCATATAACATCACACATCCATCTTAACATACTCGTTTCAGCTGAGTGGAGACTTTTTGGTCTATCACTTTAGTGGCCTAACTTTCAGACCCATATAACATAACCGGCCGTATTACAGATTTATTGTATTACGTCAGGCCTTTTATTTTGAGAATTGATACGTCCGTGAAGACGGGTTTTGACTTAGATTGTGACCTTCCCTAGGATACTATCTACCTATCCTAGCTGACATATTTTTGAGATCATAATTGGTAGGTTTTAGAATGTTGTCCCTTATTGTCAGATTATTGAAAGTTTGTCTCGAATAGGCCTTATTATTATTTGTCGATATCTTACAAGATCTTAGGGTTCAGAGACACGAATATAAAGTCCAAGTTCGTACAACGTGGCGGGCACATTTTGTATATTATTCATATACTCTATATATATGCTTATATACAGTTTCATTATTTCACAAATAGCTCTTATTTCATATTATATCATGATCAAATCAAACCTCTGTTTATTAATATGCCCATATAACCAATGAATTTACGACAATGATGCGAAATATTGTGTTTCGTAATCGTTTTAAGTTTTGTTCACTATCTACCGGAACTGTCTGATTTAGTGTTCTTGCGATACAATGAATGTCATGTATGTTAGGCATGTAGATGTGCAAAGCTTATGCATGTAGGGAAGGTATTGTGTGGGTAAGCGACATCCGGAGTATTATTAAAGACGTTAGTTGCAGGCGTACCGCATATTTGTTGCAAACACATAATACTCGTATAGGTAGAACTGTTCGAGACAGCGCCACCCGTTTAATAACCCGTTTTTACCGTATTGTTAATATTAGCCTAAAAATGTTTTAACTAGTTTGTATCTGTTTATTTTGGTGAGGAATGAAATTTATCTAGTGAGAGTGTTTGGATGTTTATGTAAGAGTAGGTATGTTGGTTCGTTTTCATTGCTTTGGGTGGGAAAGCTGATTATGATGAAATTTTTTGTCGGGAAGATCGGTTAATTAGATACGAGAGTTCCGTAAAAGAAATGAGGTAGATTGCACCGTATACGGATGTAAAATGTACATACATACATAACTTCACGCCAGGTCCCTTGCGGGGTAGGCACGAACAACAGAGCGCCACAAAGGCCCATTCTTACACACCTCACTTGCTTCTTTGACATTCATAGCTCTTGTCATGCACACTCGTCTGTTCTTAAGGCTCCTAACATCACCTTCTGCTAATACATGATCAAGGTGTGTGGTGGCCTTCCGCGACTTCTGCATCCGTCCACTTTTGCATTGTATATTTGTTTAGTCATTCTTTGTAAAATGTAAATAAACGAAATTGCGTAAAACTTTAGTGCTCATTTGAATTTGTCACAATATTATAACCGTCCATTTCCTTTATAAGAACTGTTTTAGTTTTTGATAAGCCAGCGCTAATGTCTAGTTATACGGTGACGTGATTCGTGCCGACAGTTTACACACCTGTTAAAATTTCTTAGAATTATTCACCGTTGCACGTTGTCTGTTTGGAGAATTGTAGATACTTCATAGTATTTTAGGTGCTATAAGAAATCTTATATAGTAACTACTACTATATTTATAGGTTATAAATATCCCCCTACTGAACTCGGGTCTTTTATGTGAACAGACAGTATACTTGCCACGTATGTCAATTTGCTTATGTTATAATCTATACCTATATAATAAAATCAAAGTATCTATGTGCGATTTTAAATAAAAAAAATATAGAGATTTTTCACTCGAGACTCAAAAAATTCGGTTTTTCTGGGCCACCTTAGTATACGTGTATCGGCGTTCTTGATAATTTACTCCCTAAGGGAGTGAGTGAAAACGAGGATGGAAGTTTGCTCACGCTATGACTCTTACCTTCGAGAGTGCAGTCGCGAGTAACAGCTAATCTATAATATCATAAAAGTGTAGTCTTTTGTTTTTTATAAATTTTTGTGTTTGTCTGTTTGTCCAGGATTCACATAAAAACTATAGGGCCTATTTCGATGCGGTTGCCGCTGATCGACACCAAATGTCTGGACTTAAAATCTGCGGTATTCTATTCAGCAGACTTCAGCAGACAGGCAGACGGTCCATTTGATGAAAAGCGGTTACCATCGCCTATGGACATTTGTAACACAAATGTGCTGCTGTATTCTTAAAAAATACTGAAACTGGTCACTAATGCCGGAACACAACTCAAGGTTATTATGCGACATACTTTAGACCAAGGGTGCTCGCCCTTAAATTAATATAAATATCTATCTTAATATCGTAATAACACATTCACTGACCAATAGCTGATTCTCGGTCATAAAGTCTTTACTACTTTGTAGCTCGGGAATCCCGGGGGATTTTTCCAGGGAATGATTTCAAGTTGCTAGGACACATATAAATTAGCTTACTCCATCCAACGTGAACGTGGAGTATTCTCATTTCGGAGGCGAGCACTCATTTTGCGTCGTTGAGCCGCAGCAGTTAGTTATTTCTCCAACGTGGACGAAGTGGCCGGCAAATACTAGTATTAAATAAAATAGATAAGAATTTTCCTCATCCCTATTCATTGCAATTCCTTACGCTTTTACGTCAAATGCGGGTCGTATTTATTTTAGGGATATGTCTAGCGGAATTTGTGTATCTTAGACAATTTAACATATTTTTAAACGCAATGTACAAACTCGAACCATTTACAGATTTATTACATAGATAGATAACACTTTAATTACAGAAAACTTACGAACTAGTATTATTCTAATTGTGTACAGAGGGCGGGCTTATCGCTAAAAAGCGATCTCTTCCAGACAACCCGTGGCAAGAATATTGTTGACTACGAGTGGCGATGGTGGTATACATAATTATTGTACGACTACTTACATTTTAATAATAAATATATAACTATACTATATATACAAATATACACATAAGTTATATAAATACAAGATTTAGTGATAAAATCGCCACTATTTAAACATAATAAATATATAGCTTAGGGTGGTCGTTAAAAATTAAATTTCTTGCGGCGCCCCCTAAAAGCTTCCTTTTAATGAAAAAACACTGGGTTTTTTTTTACAATTTTTTCAAGTCAAGACAACACGTGCCTCAAGACGATTTAAGTAAATTTTTGGGTAGTATCATGTTTTTCCAGGAAACTTCTTATTAAGTATGAAGTAATAATTATTTTAAGATTGGAAAAGTTTTAACAATGAAATACCTTCCGTATTATCATTCTCAGTGATGAATTTCAAATTATAGTTTCAGAAAAGTTTAAAATTCTTCGTGATTCACTCACGATTTTACTCGTCGAAAGTTAGAGGAAATTAATTATATATTTTTTGTACACGTTATCGAGATACGTTGTTGCCGTGGAAGTTAATTGACCGTCTCCGTGTTCGCTTTCAATATTGTTGTAAATTAAAAGGAAGTTGGAACGGTAATAGAGTTATGGTTCCGATGTGACTACCCGACGGAGGAAAATATTTTTTCCAGCAATTAAATCCTTGTAAGATTATGACTTGATTTTATTTTGTTCATGTTTTATATAACGTAGTTATATTACTACTATGTTACCCGTTGGCTGCAGGAAGGATATTTATAACTCCCTATTTAACCAATATTTATTGCAAATAAATAAAATTAATAGATATATGTTATTTGTATTATTACAATCTATTCAATTATGTATATCTAACAAACATACATTATTATTTTATTTTCTCCTTTAATTGTATTTAATTACGATAGAATTAGTTTTATTTAGTTAAACCACCAAATATTATTCAATTTTTCTTTTAACGTCCTTTGACGCCGGGTTACCTGGAAGAAATCGCTATAAGCGATAAGGTTTCTGTATTAGTGTATAATTTGTGCACATTTTTCTTTAATTTAAAATAGTATACATTTATATTATTATTGAAATATTTGAATTAAAAGTAAAAGCGTGAATAAAAAAGGAATAGTGTGAATGGAGCGTTAAGTAAACTTGAAAGAAAGAAAGAAAAAACGTTTATTTAGAACTACAACATAAATTAAAATACAATATACAAGCATAAATAAATAAATGTACAATATAAAACAATGCAATTGAAAAAAAAAAAAAAAGTGTAGCTCTAAATTGGTCCTAGCTCAGCAAACTTCTAGGTGCTAAGAACCTCAGCCAGAAAGCCCAGCTTGCCATACACAACGCGGTGCTGGTACCTACACTCACGTATGGAAGCGAGAGTTGGGTATGGAACAGAGAGCATGAAAGTGGAGTAAACGCGGTCGAGATGCGAGCACTGCGCAAAATCTGCGGAGTGACGCTCGCGGACCGCGTTCGTAATACCGAAGTAAGAAAGAGAGTTGATCAAATTGATCGTGTATTAGCAGAAGGTGATGTCAGGAGCCTTAAGAACAGACGAGCGTGCATGACAAGAGCTATGAATGTCAAAGAAGCAAGTGAGGTGTGTAAGAATAAGCCTGTATGGCGCTCTGTTGTTCGTGCCTACCCCGCAAGGGACCTGGCATGAAGTTATGTATGTATGTAAAAGTAAAAGCAAATATAATATTTTTGATGTAATAAAATTTCCTAATATCACTGACAAATATTTAATCGATACAAATTTAATTTATAATTTAATCGACTGTCAACAAATTAAAACTAAAAAAAACAAATTAATCTAAGAAATCAATAAAAAAATCTTGGAACATATTTACGAGTAAATCACCGTAGTTTTCAATTGTATAGATAAAAACTATAAATTCAAAAGTATATCTTTTCAAAATTCCCTTTTGTATCTGAGCCAAGTATTTCTTGGAATCTTTACTAATATTATAAAAAGGTAAAGTTTGTGAGTTTTTGAGATAGTGATGTTTTAGGGGTAATCTCTGGATCTACTAAACCGATTTTGAAAATTCTTTAATTAGTAGAAAGCTATTTTATTTCTGAGTGACATAGGGTATATTTGATTGTGATTAATATTTTTTTTCTGATGCCCAGTGAACTGGGTACGGGTGCTGACCCTAGTATGTAATAAAAGTACTAGTATGTAATAAAAAAGCAATTACATTTTTAGCTTACCATAGTTAAGTTGAAATTAAAGGGAAATAGAACAGTCAACGAAGTTTTTAATTTATTAAATTTGAAGTGCTTCAATTGTTACGGCCTCATTTACATTTTTTGTCGTTGTTTATTCAATTTTAGCTAAAGTTTTAAGGACGCTTTCAGCAAGATTAAATATCGAAGGGGAGGTTTTTAGAACGCAAGGAAAAAAGCGAAGAAAATTAATGTTTAGAAATAAGTTTCTCACTTGTAATTTTGTGATGTATAATAATTCTACATAATTCTACAAGTCATTTACTATATTATTTACAAGGACAATCGTTGGGTTTACGTAAATGTTTTGACAAATAGGCTGATATGTAAAAATAAAGACACACACCCACACACACATGCGTACACAACATACACGCAATTTTCCACTTAGGTTGTCACTTCAAACAAGCTTGAGACAGTTACTTAACCAACAACAACAACTTGTTTGTTGTTGGTTAAGCAGATGCCTCTCCAAGCCTTGATAAGGGCAAAACTCGCGAGTTTCGCAAGTTAACTGATTCCTTACTGATAAAAAAATAAAAACTTCGTTTAAAAAAACTAAAATGCATAAAATAACTTATTTCTAAAGCTATTATTATTAATATATATTATCTAAAACATTTTAAAGTCGATGCTTAGTAATTTTTATGTTTTACTTTGCACCGACTTCAAGATGTTTTAGATAATATACAGGGTGGCGCAATAGAACGTGCATATTTAAAATATTGATTAAAAAATAAATACAAAAGGTATAGTTAAAATAAAACTGAGGTATTATTAAGAAATAACTGAAGTTTATTTTTTAAAAATAACATCGTCTAAATGATGACCCTCTCTACGACGACACTCCTCTAATCGCAAACGGAAGTTATTGAAAACTTTCTTCAGTAATGCTGGTGTAATTGCTGCCATTTCACCACGGATATTCTCCTTGAGCTGATCGATGTTTTTCGGATTATTGCTGTAGACTTTGTTCTTGAGGTATCCCCACAAAAAAAAGTCAGGAGGTGTCACGTCTGGACTACGTGGGGGCCATGGGATATCACCTCTTTTCGAAATCAGTCTGCCAGGGAACATCTGTTTCACAAACGCCATGGAGTCATTTGATGTGTGACAAGTAGCTCTTGTTGAAACCAAGTCCTAGAATTCACTATTCTTGAATTTTCAAGCTCTGGAGCCAAAAAACCTTCAAACATCGCAACATAGCGTTCGGTATTAACAGTGACGTTTTGCCTCCGCGCATTTTCAAAGAAAAACGGTCCAATTATTCCTCTACCAGAGATTGCTGCCCATACTGTCACTTTAGGACTATGCAGTGGTTTCTGTTGCTTGAGTTTGGGATTCTCACTGTTCCAGTAACGACAATTTTGACGGTTTACGAACCCATTGATATGCGAGTGGGCCTCATCTGAGAAAAGAATATTGTCAAAAATTGGAAAATCGACTAAGCATTTCATTAGCAAATGCGAGCCTTGCTCCGAAGTCAGACTCTTTCAATTCTTGTGTTAACTGCAGCTTGTAAGGATGCAGTTTAAGATCCAAGTTTAAAATTCGTTGCAAACTTCGTCGCGACAAGTGTAAGACAGACGATCTCTTGCGAGTAGACATTTGTGGATCTCCTCGTACAGACTGCATAACTCTCTCAATATTGTCGTCGGTCCTAGATGTTCTTGGACGACCTTTTGCTTGTGGTTTAAACGTTGAACCAGTCTCTTCAAAACGCTGTACCCATATTTTAATTAAATTAGCACTCGGAGCTTCACTAATTTGCCGTAGTCCATATTCAGAACAATATAAACGCCTGGTAACGATGTATGAACGAGAGTTCTCGTAAAATGCGCGCACGCAAAATGCGCGACGCTTCCCGTCGAAGTGACTCATAGTGACTAAAACTCCATGAGCCCGTCTACCCAACGATGCAGGCTCCCCCCGCCCGCGCACTTTCTACCCGGCGAAAAAAGATGATGCAATATGCACGTTCTATTGCGCCATTATATTAGTAATAATAGCTTTACAAATAAGTTATTTTATACATTTTAGTTTTTGAAGTCGGTTTTTTTAAACGAGGTTTTTATTTTTTATTTGTTACTTATTAGTGTCTAGCTATGTATGGGTGGAACTACGAATGGTGCCGCGCTTCTTAAAAAATATAGGTCCCAAGAAACGGGAACAAAAAAAATGATCGTAAAATGAAAATTACTGAGCCAAACTTTGTCAAATTTTTAGAGGACCACATGGTAGCTATTCCTCGTGGAACAAAAAAAGAATCACGTAAATCTGATCATAAATCACGGAGTAATCGGTGTACATATGGAATGAAAAGGATTTTTTTCATAAAAAATGTTCATAAAATGAAGACTACGGGGCCAAACTATGTAAAATTTTTAGGGGACCAATTGGAAGCTATTCCGCGTCGAACAAAAAAAGAATCACGTAAATCGGATCATAAATCACGGAGTAATCGGTGAACATACATAAAAAAACGGTTAAAAATTACAACGTACTAACGACGGTGAAGGAAATCATCGTGATGTAATCTGTACATAGTGATAACCGATATGTCAAACCTGTCAATCCGCCTTGAACAAGCGGGTATACTGTCAATCCCCCTAAGAGTACTACCTTGTTGTTGGTAACCATGGGGTAGTGCACTGATGACGTGTCATACAGTTTTTGAAGTGATAACTTCTTATGGAAGGGTAAAACGCTTCGTTACGTAACGCGTTACGGCGCCAGTCTATCTGGCTTCCCTTTCTCTCACGATAGATTAGTTTAAGTTATCACTTCTGCCGGGCGTCCCTAGACGCACACCGTCTGTTTTTTATATATCTACATCAGTCTCACACATAATAAAGTTTTATTTATTATATTATTCAGTAAGATGTCATCTTCGTAAGAGGCAGATAAGGTCAATGCTACAGTTTATTTAAATACACGGACAAGATTCAAAAGCCGGTTTCGATTTATCCAAACGTCGGTTGCTAAGGATACACGTAATATTCTAATTAAATATGAAACCAAATTAAACCAGGATTTCTTGGGATATTAATGTTTGCGGGCGAAACCGGAATGACTAAGCTGGGGGACATAACTACGCACACAACCTCCAGTATTCATACCCTACTGCGTTTACACCGAAGCAAACATTTATCAATAGCCGGTAATAAGGGAACAAATAGTAATGAGGATCATATTTCTATTTCAGCAAGGAACTACTTCTATTCCAAAATTTGTGTATGTTTGATACATACGTTTTGTTTCACTCAATATTTGCTTAGAATATTTATTATAAATTTTCATATGCCTGCAATTCTTAAATCGGCCGGTGAAGACTGTTCAAGGTTCCCTAAGAAGGGTTTTACGGTAATAGCATAGTGTTTTTTTTCTTATTCTGACGGCTTCTGTCAACTATTGGTCAAGTTTCTGCAAGCAAGAGGTTTAATGCGTATAAACGAAATTTTATTGACCCCAGAGCTGTTTTTTGCATGTTAACTATGATAAAAGGTGAGTTTGCTTAGGTAAAATATACAATGTGCGTTTTTCTGAAAATTTCTCGAAGCTAAATCCAAATTTGGTTTATGATAGTATCCCACACAGATAATTAACAGTGGATATAAATAATATTAATAAGAGTAAAATGTCACAATAACGCATTCATTTTAAGCAATACACACGGACAAAAAATAATAATTTAGAAGTATTTTTACATTCGTGAGAATTATACTGGCATTGAATTATTATAACGGAAACTGTGGCACATAGTTTTGCAAGTGAGAACAAACTGCGATTATGTATGAAGTTTTTTTCTTGTTTTGAAATTTGTGTAAAAATGTTATGCATTGAAACTGGAGAAAGTTTAGAACTAAGTATTTTATCTGTATATGAACTCATTTTCTATATAAATGTTAAACGTAATAAAACTACGTTTTAACGGTTTTAAGCGCGGTAATTTATTTTATTTAGGTTTATCGGACGTTTCGGCCGCTTTTCAGTTGCCGTGGTCACGGAAGACAAAGATGACATTTGTCAAACGTGTATTGTCAAAGTTTTTGTTCAGCCTACCGCCAACTTGTTCATTTTAATTATTTAGTTTTAATTTTGTTTATGGATATTATTTACTCTATGGGAGCCTAATCTAATTTACCACCGCTTCACAACATGTTGTGGCTTGAAGAGAAGAAGCGGCGCAAGAAACTCTTCAGCAAACATGCCTAGCTCAAAATTTTTTTTATATAATATTAAAATGAGTGGAAGGAAAAAATAAAAGAAATTATTAGTCAAGTTGGTTTGTTTCGTTGCACGCAGAAAGAGCTCACAGTGTCTTGAGGTCTGGCAGTTGGTTTTTGGTGGGTTTGGGTCTTAATAGTTTTGATGATTGGATCTCAAACAGGTGGTACCTGCCAACCATCTTCTCTATTGAAATTTGGGTGTTTTTTGATTTCAATAAATTAGATTAGGCTCCCATAGAGTAAATAATATCCATAAACAAAATTAAAACTAAATAATTAAAATGAACAAGTTGGCGGTAGGCTGAATAAAAGCTTTGACAATACACGTTTGACAAATGTCATCTTTGTCTTCCGTGACCATGGCAACTGAAAAGCGGCCGAAACGTCGGATAAAGCTAAATAAAATAAATTACCGCGCTTAAAACCGTTAAAACGTAGTTTTATTATGTGTACAAGTCGCGAAAACTTAAGAAAATATAATGTTAAACGTATTAAATTTGTGTAAATGTGTAATATTATTTCTCTATTCATGATTAAGTTCATAATTGTATAGGTACAGATTTTCACGCAAATTGTAAGAATGTTCTCCGTATACATCTTGGAAGGTACACAAATGAATATTGTGAAAAAATATCGTTATTTGCGATGGTTTGAAATTGATATGAATTGGTGGCATATTGTTAAAATCAAAGAGATGAATGAATTGTGTTTAGAATGACATAATGATTTGTGATGTGATAGAGGACGTATGCCAGAATAGATAATATGGAAGGAAAGGACAATAGTGCCGACCCAAATAATTGGGAAAAGTTAAAAGAAAAAAGAATTATAAAAATCACCTAAGCCATTAAATATTTGTATATATATATATATATATATATATATATATATATATATATATATATATTACATTTACAGTCTGTACATTGAAGCTATTTAAAAAAACTACTAGAATCGCTATAAATGTAAACGATTGAGAACACGATGCAATTTTTGAGATTTCTTGTCTGTTTATATGTTTGTTCGTGATTCACGTAAAAACCACTGGGCCGATTTCGATGCAGTTTTCGCTGATGGACTTAGATTTAAAATCTGCGCTACCTTTTATTCTGGTAATCTATTATATAGTGAAATGTTATTTTTTCCCAGAGAACTTGCGATAAATTTCCTGGGAGGGGTTTTAATTTGTTCGGGTGCATAAAAATAAGCTTATTTCGACATAGTTTTCACTAAAACGATAACGATGACTGTGATCGCGGGCGTATCCTAGTACTAGTATATAATATAGACTTTAAAACTAAATAAATTGACTGAGTCCAGTCTAATATAATTATATTGATAAGAAATTCTTGCGAAAGAATTGAGAATATCTGCACTTGTGCGAATTCTTGTTATCAGGCTTAAATAGTATCCATTCTTTCAGAAATTTAAATTCCGTAAGAACAAGACGTTAATGAGCTGATAAAATTAATGTCGAGTGTTCGCAACGGTGTAAACGGTCCCGATGCGCACGAAGTGTCAAAGACGGTCGGTATATTATGATCAAAGGATCCGCAATATCTATGAAACGCGACTCGAGCCCCGCTGAAGCACTCTTCTGTGCTTGCTTGATAATAAAGTCTTGTACACTATATTATCAAGCTCCAAAAGTTCAATGTTATCAGTTATAACATAAAAATGATATTATACTTGCTTGAGGGACAATTTAGATAAGACATGATTTTTAAATATTGACTGACTGCCTTGCTTTAAATTTAGAAATTTCATCAGGTAATTTATTTGTTTGAAATATGGTCATTTTTGCAGATGTTATGCTAAGTGTCAAGTTACATGTTTTTCTTGACAGGCATACAATTTGTAGTTTTGGTTATAAGGCGTTTGTAGTTCCTATGAATACATGTAAATATGATGTTTATATCAGTGATTATGATACTCATATATTATGAAAGAGAAATACTATTATTTACAATCAATAAATCCTGTACGACTAGAAACCGGTGTTTCTACAGTTCTATCTTATACTATAGTAGATTTCACTTAAAACGACATCGTTTGTAACATCTTTTTGGTTATTTGGAAGTGTAAAACTCAAGTCGCTTGAATTTAAAGTATTGATAGTAGTGGAAAATTATTTGGCTATATAGCGACTTCGCATATAACCGATATCGGATATAGCGACTAGTTTTAATGAAACATTTGAAACAAGGACCGAGTCACCAAACACAAATGTTCATTCATAGAATCATAAACCTTTCTCATCTTTTGTTTATATCCCCAAAGAGTCGGGCAGCAGTTTTACACTTTTTTTAATAACGTTTATGTAGGTAAATTTTAATCTAAGGTTCTTACTTTAAGTGATTCCATCTATTGTGCAGCTGTATTGTCTGGCAATAAACAGTGATCGCTTCATCGTCGTCATAAGCGAAATTTATTATATTCTTACGATGTAGACGCCGACAAAAACAAATTCACACCTGCATACCTGTAAAAACACATTTTATTCCCTTTCAGTATTTGGACTTTTTTTACTTTGTGTTTAAAATGTGTGATTACAAAACAACACAAAACAGCCCATTGTTGTATTGTTATCTTTTATGGCAGTCATTAGCCAGATGTTACTGATTTAAAGTACAAACTGATACTAGGAAATTTAGTCTACGTGGCCGAACGGACATATTGCATCTGTGCAGTATAAAGCATTGGCCCGATGGAGGGACCAGGCAGTCGAGCGATAACCACGATCAAATCAAGACGTGACTACAATCGGGAATCATTTAGTGACGGACTTTGCGCGTTTAATTGTATTACGTTTGGACTTGTTGTTTTCGGTTATATTTGTACCTGTGTTATACGTGTTTGTATAGATCTAATAAACTCTGAAGTAATTCTAACGGCATTTTAATTAGGGTCCGGCATCTCGTAACAATATAATAGAAACCAGTTGTAGTTTATCATCACAATACTCCTTAAACAACCATAACACGAAGTTATGTCATAAAGTTATTTAACTTACTGTTAATAAACGCATCGATCGTGGTTCTATAAACAAATACCCTCACCGTATGTGTAGATATTAAATACAATACAAATTTATATATTCAAGGATTAAACGTGGGTAAACAATCGCTGGGTCATACATTACTTAGTACCTACTGATCCGTGACTCAGTACGCACAATCATGTAACTGTTTGTTTGTATGACTCTTATCGCGTTTGCTTAGTATATTTAAAAAACATTTTAGTGGTTTGCTAAGTGTAGCTAAACTTTGGTTAGTTCTAGTTTGTTAATTAATAATACCGACGGATGTGTGCTTTGTTTGATTTTATTTACTTGTGTTTTAGTGTGTGCCATTTATGTGTGATTTATACGAGCTGTGTTTTTTGAAATAGAAATATAGGGTAGACTTCGAAAAAAGGAGGAGGTTCTCGTCGGAATCTTTTTTTTTTGTTGCTTTTTTTATGTATGTTCGCCGATTACTCTGTGATTTCCGATTTACGTGATTCTTTTTTAGTTCGACGCGGAATAGCTACCATGTGGTCCCCTATAAATTTGACATAGTTTGGCCCAGTAGTTTTCATTTTACGAACATTTTTTTGTGCCCGGTTCTTGGGACCTATATTTTTTAAGAAGCGCGGCACCATTCGTAGGTCCACCCATACATAGTTAGACACTAAAAAGTAACAAATAAAATTTAAAAACTTCGGTTAAAAAAAACCGACTTCAAAAACTAAAAAACTAATAATTATAATATATATTAATAATAATAGCTTTAGAAATAAGTTATTTAATACATTTTAGTTTTTGAAGTCTGTTTTTTAAACGAAGTTTTTTTAAATTATGAAATTGACTTTATTTAGATATTTGTATGATTGATGTTAAGTTAGTTAGTACGCAAGCAAAAATTATTTCGATGCGATTGTTTCCCGCAAAATCTGTAACTGTAAATTATTCGATTTCCCCAAAAAATAGCTACGTACGACGTATATACATATCGACTACGTGTTATAAAATAGAGATAAATAATTTGGTTTTATTATCAGTCTGTCTGGTCTGATTTGAAAAATGCTTTCAGTGTTAGATAGCTCATTTATCGGGGAAGGCTATATATCATCACGTTAAGACCAATAGCAGCGGAGAAACAATGAAGAATGTTTCAAAATCGGTTTTAAATCCACTCGGACGACGTCGCGGGCACAGCTAGTATAAGTATATATGAAGAATAATTCCATTTAATGCAACATTTTTTTTTAATGACTAATAATGGTCAATGACCACGTAGAAATGGATTTAACTTGTCTGATTATCAAGCGGAATTATGACATTTTTTATTGAGAAAAATGAAGTTAGAATTAAAATATTAAAGGAGAGTGGAGTTCCGACAGATTTTCTCAGGAACGCACGTGCAGAGTTAATATTTTTATTTTATTAACTAACGGTATTATCTAAAACATTGCAATTATTAAAATTGCACAGCTGTACTCAGTTAGCTTAATTAAAAACAAACAATGGCCGATTAATTGAGATAATCTTTTCCACTTCGCTAACTTTAAACATAATACATAACATTACATAATATGAATAACTAGACATAATTTTTAATATAAAAGCGAAAGTCAACGTTCACACGTTTACAAAAGCTTTTATGCTCAAAGCGTGTCACATCATGGCATGGAGTTTTTTTTTCAGTGTATTTTTTAAGTTCACGACATCCGGATAGACGCGCCATATTGCGTCAACAGCGCTTTGATTATTTTATATATAGAACAAGGAAAATGTATGGTTGTGTGCGACAATTTTTTAATGTGGTTCTAATGTTGTAGTGCGTGATTTATTTGAACAAGTTTGTTTGAATAATTGTTACAATAGTATTTTTTATTGGTAAGTCTTAATTGCTCAGTGACTAAGGGAACCGCGTTTCTTTTAAATGTGAAAAAGTGGGTTCGAATGCTGGCAGATGTTTGAATAGTGGCAGAAAGTATGCACAGGTCCAAGCGGAAGATCAGCATTGGTCTAACAGATCGAAATTTTTGCTGAGCTTAATGCAATTTTTAGGATTCAATATCTGCCGATACTTTGTGGTTGTGATCTTTTTTTATGATGCTTTATTTCTTACTTTTAACGTGCGTATTTTATTTGCTTATGTCCTAAAAATAAACCTGTTTTTTTCTTTCTTCTTTTACAGCTTAGACAACTTTTCTTGCCATAGAAATATCTTAAATATTTGTGTTTTTCTTAATATAAGAAAAATCTTTGTCGTAAATTAATGTATTTAGGAAAAATGCGAGGAACTGAACGGTAAAATAAAAAATGATCGATTATGATTTTTTTTAATCGGCTGAATTCGTAGCACTGATTTGCAATGACAGGTCTGAAGGCAGGTGAAAAATAATAAAAAAATAATAGTGAAATTACGAAATTTAAACTAGGATGATTATACCTTACTATCAATATCTCCCTGACGTTGGCAGATAATTGACATACTTTTATGAACTCTGACAATTTTTTATCTATAATAAGACAATCCAATGGATAAATCGACAGATACAGATTAATTTCTATAATTAAACTAGGATATGACTTTATCCACATTGGACTTGAAATTTCCGCGGGATTCCCGGAACACAAATTACCGCAGCATTTAAAATAATAATGTAAACTATGGTTTTAGTGAAATTGTGAATAATTGGAATAAACTGATGTTTATGCACCCGAACTACAAACCGCTCGCGAGAAAATAACCGCAGGATTCCGGAAGAAAAATATCACACATTTGTGATACACACCACATAAAATTGCTATCGATCAGTGAAAAAAATCATACTGGAATTGGATTTTTTATTGTGGTCATAATAAAACTACGTTATAACGGTTTTAAGCGCGGTAATTTATTAAGTTTTGGTTTGTCCGACGTTTCCGCCGCTTTTCAGTGGCGCTTAAAACCGTTAAAACGTAGTTTTATTATGTATACAAGTCGCGAAAACTTAAGAAAATATTATGGTGGCCATTTTAAATTATTCCTAAAAAAATCCCGCTGAATTCGCAGGATAAAAAGTAACATGGGTATTAATTCTAAGAATTTGCTGTCGATCAGCAAAAATTGCATCGAAATCCCATAGAGACAAACCGCCAACAGATAAGAAATCTAAAAAAATGCATCGTGTTCTACATCGTTTATAATAGTCTATTCCAGTTGTTTTTTATAAATAGCTTCAATGTACTGACACGGCATGCTTCGAATTTTATAATATTACAGATTTTATATTTTATTTCTTTTTTGATGCTAGTTTTTATTTTCAGTTTTGTTTTATGGTATTTTTGTTTATTTTCTTTTCAGGAGCTGTCCAGCTACTTTTAACGTCTGCAAGTTTTTTATAAGTTTTCTTCATGGTGTCTTGTAAGTTTTATTTTTTTATTTATGCTTTATTTTATTTCAGTTCATATTTTTTGTTTTATTTAATTTTACTAATATATCTTTAACTTTATACGAATAAAAGTTTCATTTGAGTTGTTTATCGCGCTAGACTACTAGGCCACATACGTTTTCTAGTCGATTTCTGGTAATTCAGTTACGACACTTTGGTATTTGCTGTAGCCTTAGACCATTAATAGAAAAACGGAGTCTCGGACTCTCAAAGTGAAGCCGACTAAAGGATTCTAATTTTGGAATAATATGCCGAACCCGCCGCATTGCCTTCTTTGCGAAAACAGTTTTAAATAACTCATATCTATAAAGGTGGAATAGTTTCTAGTGTATACATTACTATTAACTATGTAGACGTAAACCTCGTATATTAAAACATAAGTTCACGCACATAAGTTTTTAAAAATACTTCATATTGTTTGACGCTTTTATTCTTGTAGGACCCATCTATTCATTTATTTCGTCTGACACTATGTGTATAGACGTATCCGATACCGTTGTTTATGCTACGTTACTTATAGAATATAATGAATATACTTTATTGTACAAAAATGCTACATAAAATCAAGAACATTAATATAGGCAGAAAGAAAGAAAGAAAAAATATTTATTATCGCGAATGAATGCACATAATACTAAAACATAAACTAAATTAACAGTATATACGTACTCATAAAACAAAGCCATCAAACTTTTATAAAATATACAGCTTTAAAATATAAATGTACATAGCACTCACGACAATAAGGCTAGCAACTAAGCATTATGCTGTGTCAAGAACTGACACAGCGCTGATTTTCATACCAGCCTTCATCAAATCAGAAGTGACCCAAACAAATACCTTCTTATTGCCCTTTTGAATCAAATTCAAAGCATTTTTAGTTAAATACTAACAACAAACAAACATATCCTATAGTCCAGATAAATAATACTATTATAAGTTCACCTACACATATACATTTTAAAGAGATATATAAATAAATGTAACAATTTTTTTAAAAGTAATATGTAATTATAAGAATTGAAGTTAATTAAAAGTATATACATAAATATAATAAGTACAATCGGCGGTCTTATCGCCCATGGTGGTTTCTTCCAGACAACCTTTGGATGGAGTATAGGAAGGACAACAAATGTCGGTAGTTGCTAAACCAGCACTCGTACAATAATTTAGTTTCTTAATGATAATTAATAGTAATATATATGATAATATATATGCATAAATAAACACACATTATATTATATACATACAAAAGTAAACAATAATACTATAGATGGAGGTAGTAATCTTTAACTAATCTGTTAAAAGAAGCTAATGATCGTGTCTGCTTGATATTTAGTGGTTACTTATAACACAAACATAACTTACTCAGCTTAACAATGTATAACGTGTCTGTACTGTCCATATCACGATTTATAATTTTTCATATCATATTATAAGGCATTTATAGAATTTTTATTAGAATAATACATACGGCAACGCCTTCTCAAACTACAATTTTTTATCCCATGGACGCTATTTTCTTGGGTAAAAGTATTCTTTTTACAAAACATTGGTACAAGCGTTATTTTTACGGGATTTCCCGGTTGTTCCGGGCATTCGCTTCGGAGACCGAGCTCTGCATTTATTTATTTCTCTTGTTACTGCGCAGTCTTTGGCATCCCTTAACAGACTCGCTTTTACATTTATATGTTAACAAGGAGTATGTAAGCTCAATTTATTAAAACTGATGATATGGAATAGGCATATCAAATCAATTTTCGTTATCCTCATTTAAAGGATCGACATTTGTTTTGGTCAATGTGTTTTCCATTTGTGTCGGACAGATTCGTCCGGGGCCAGAATTCAATTTGACGTAATTTTTCACTTGTTTTCTATAAATAGCATCTCGAAGTCCCAAACCTTAAAGCCTGAACCGTAAAAGTAATCCTCCGAAACCTTCTGTTTCGAAACCGGGGTAACCTTTACGGGTCTTAAAAAAGAATGTTATTTTTCTTTTACCTTTTTATAGTAAAAGTTGTTATTTTGTTTTATGCCTGTTTGAAAGGAGTTGCTATTTAATTTTTATATTTTTTATCTTTACCGTTTAGATTGGAAACACTGTTTTATTTTACTTACCCATTATTTAGTTCACGAAGGGCTTGGACACGAATTATGTTTATATCTTCTGACACCTATTAGATACCGTTATGAATGTTACAAACACATAAATTTAAAGGTGTTACGTGTGTCATATTTGCCTATATGTAAAAAGATTATTGAGTACAAAGTAGGATTTTCTAATAACATAATTAAGATAAAAACCTTTGAAAAGTATCGAATTTGTTGGCTGGATTGTATAGTCATCTATCCAATATCCTCTAGCTGCTTCTAATTATAATTTTGATATTTATTAGTTCATGAAATATAGTCCACGAGAAAAAAATCTGGTTATAATATAATTTTTTACATATATTGATTGTAATTATAAGCTGCTAGAGTATACCAAACTCAAGTGCGTACCTCTTGTTTAGAGAGCATGCGTTAATACAGGTTACATTGTATTAATTTTTTATATCAGTGCCTCCGGAAGATTCATTTCATTATTATATCACAAACGATCCCATCTCCGGGATGCAAAGTATCTATGCCCATTTCCAGTATTAAAACTACATATATACAAAATTACACCCAATCGACCAAAATTATCAAATCCACGAAAATAATGATCAAAAGGAAAATGACAAATCACAGAAAAACCAAAACCTATCCTACTTTCTAGGATACCTTTACGTAAATCTATCCTAAAATCAATCCCATTATCTGGGTTGAAAAATATCCTTGTCCACCCTCGATATTAAAATTACATATATATCGAATTTTCGGTGGTATCGTTTTTTGAGTAAAATCATAAGAAACAGCATGATAAATATTTTTTATCTCGGAAATTATCCCATTTATCGGGATAAAAAGTATCCCATGTTCATCCTTGGCTTCGAAAAAAAATATATACGGAGTTTCAGCCAAATGGGTTCTTGTTTTTTTCGTAAAAACCGAACAAACAGACTGAGTTCGTTTCGCATTTATAATAATAAGGCCATTAAGGCCATAATATCCCTATATTATGGCTGAAGAATGCGTCGTCTAAAATTATTCATTGTAATAGCTGACCGGATTAAACACAATGGAAACTTTTAGAGGGGTAGTACAGGGGAGTAGGTAGTACCTTAATCTTAACCTGCAACGGTTATCTTGTATAACCGCTTATCAAATATTCTCTCTAACAACAAAGCTACAGATTCCATTTTCAAAATTTATTAATTCATTAATTCCGAAAACTTCTTGTTTTTCGGAACTTATTGTTTTTTGTATTCATTGTTGTAGCTGGTTCGTGCTTTTGAATATTATTTTTAGGTCTTTATGAAGCGAAATGGTGATTTTTGGTACCAAATGAAACGACGCCATTGGGAAAACGGAAAAGGATTTTATTTACTTTTTTACATGACATTTTGACATAAGGCAACAGATACACTTTTTTGGGAATTTAAAGGCGGCGCCAGAGACTCGTGTTGGCAACAATTTTAATTAGCTATTTTAAATGTAACTTAATATCAAGTATCAAGGGTTGCTGGCTGGATTATAGAGCCAATTATCAATTATTCTCACGACAAAAAAAAGATCTATTTTTGAGATTAAATGGGAAATATTGTCCACGAGAAGACAGTTTTCGGAATTTATTGCGTTTCATATTGATTGTAATGCAAGTTGTAATATGGTTGCAGAATGCGTCGTCAAGGAAGCCGGTTTCCGTGCGGAACTCCGAAGGTCGACCTTTGCGATTTCCACCGCATTTCTTAGAACGTTGTGCCAGTAATTAATATACCAGAAGGTTGCAATAAATTAGATGGAATCCTAGGAAAGCATTCCTTTCTCGCTGTTGAATAATATTAAGGTCGTCTGGATGCCTTTGAATTTATGATTTAATCATAAGAACTATCGTGTTTCTGCTTTGATAAAGAGCTGTTGTTTCTTAGTATTATAATTTCACTGAATCGTGAGCGCTGTGAATAAAACTAGTTATGTTACGCGCCTTTGTCTGCAACTGAAACGCTTGAAGAGGCTTGTTATTAAAAGCTTAAATATGAGGTTTCGTGTGCATATCTGGGATAATTTATGATAATTATTCCATTAAAGAGTATAATATGTATTTATTTATGTGTAACATTTTTTCTAGCGATGTGCCGATTATGACTCTAGCCGACTAACCGATTACTCGGTTGTAAAGAAGCCGACTAATCGCCCAAACCGATCACAGTTTCGGGGATTTCCGTGACACGTTTATAGCTGATTCGCGCGCAGTCGTAACCACAGCATGTGTTTCTTGATTTTTGCTTTAGTACCTACAGGCCAGGGCGGTACTTTTGTGCAAAAATAATAATAAAAAATTGTTTAAAGATACTGTTATTGTTTATTAAAGAGCGCAATTAAAATTTAATCATGTCAAAAGTCTCATGTATGGATTACAATGTATGAATATAAACTACAAAATAAGAAGTCGGATAGTTGGCGCTCTAGGCCGAATAGTTGCCGACTACCTTAGTGGCCGGATAGTCGGCTTTACCAACTAGTCGGCACATCTCTATTTTTTTCGCTTATAAACTTAAAATTAATATATTAACCTCATTTGAATTGAAATATTACTGATTTCTTAATATTATTCAATAAATGGCCTGAAATTCCCGTTCCTCTAAGAACTTCGGCATCGAAAACACATAAAATCACTCTACTATCAAATATGCAACGTTATGTAAAAATTTTAGGTCGTCAACCCATAGATTACTCTCCGAGTTTTATGGCCGCGAACATAAGAAAGCTGAATTTTTATGTATATATAAAAGCAGGTAGAGAACTAAAGTTTTTCAAAGGTCTTTTCTTTTTATCAAAAAAGAAAAGACATTTGAAAAACTTAGTCTCCTGAAAAGAAATAATTTTTCGAAAATGTCTCGTCTCTAACAAGATACATGTTATACTGGGAAACTTTTAATGCTCAAGGTAGGTAGTAAGGAAGGTTCAAGGTTCAATGATTTTCTTAGATGTACCTGCCTACATGAAACTAATTGGTCAAGTGCGTGTCAGTCCACGCACAGTAAAGAGTTTATCGTTAAGGTGACGAACGTCCTCAGTTTTGTCAAATTTACTCAGAGATATTAAATATATCAAAGACTAGGTTTTTCACCCGGCTTCGCTCGCGTTAAAAAAGTATATGTCATGAAATGGGCATGTAACTCTTAGAAATGTTGAACTTGATTTTTTAATTCAACGCACCTTTTTTATTGCGCGAGTTCAGCAGACAGGTAGACGGCCCGCCTAATGGAAAGCGGTTATCATCGCCTATGGACATTTGTAACATCGAAAGGTGTCGCAAATGTTCTGCCACTCTAATGACAAAATCTGGCGCCACTAATGTCGGAACACAACTCAAGGTTGTTATGGCGACATACTCTAAACCAGGGGTAGCCATCCAGACGGGCAAATACTCTACCACCTGGCTGTGGGTTGTTTTGTTGCCTTTTACGACAGGCCCCCGGTAGCAGGAAATTGTATTCTTCCTCCGTTCCTGCACGGATAAGAAGTACCTAATGACATCTACGGCTTCATAACAAATGGGCGAAAAGACAAAAGTGCAGTTTTAGACAAGGGACAAAATTGTGAATAAAGCAAAACTAGTTGATTGTATACGGCTGAAATTTGGAATATCCTTCGTTTTAGGTACACTTGCATATTGGTAAGACTTTCTAAATTTAACAAGCACAGTTTTTAGCATACAACAAAAAAATAACATCATTTTTGCGTATACGCCTATATGTTATGAAGACCTCGATAATCGTTATACCTCGATATCCGTAACGTAATCTAGCAAAGGCTAAACTAGTTAACAATGACAGATTCACATTAAAATTATCGTTGCCATGACGATGTATTTGTTAGAGAATTGCGACAGTGGCGCTAATAAAATGCAGTTTGAGTGCCATCTATTCGGCTTCCTTCGGGAATGGTACTAATTCCTATTCTGCTGTATTCCTGTAAACGTGAATGCGAAATTTAGTGACGATCTGTTAACACGTCAGAAACAAGCTAACATTCGCGTTTGTAATATTAGTGAGGATTACTCAACCTTTAAAATTTTTAATGCTTACATAATATAATGCTTTGTTCGAAGAATGTTTTAAACACAAAGATTTAATAGGAATCATGTTGGGAGTCGCCTGTTTGAACTAATTAGTTCACAGTAATTGGCAACCTTCCCCGCCAACGATACTTATGCCTTAATTAACTGAAACCTGCCTTTACTTGTTTTACTTGTTATATTCGAGTGAAGTTGCTTAGGAAACGAATTTTCTTTTGTGTCTAAGGGAATGGTGAGAATTGAAAGAATGAAACCTGCACATCGAGATAACAGATGTCTCAAACCTGCCAAGCCGCTTTGGCCAAGCGAGGCAGGTATACTTTCCGTTCCTCAATATTGGGAAGTACGAGCCCAGCAGTGGGACGTGTATGAGCTGTTTATTTTATTTTATAATATATATTACATTAATATTTTCTTACACGATTTTTGTTATTGCTGAAGTACAGGCGGCAAGGGAACGGCAACATAACTCATGGACACTTGACTTATTTGTCTTTCGTGGTCACAGCTACTGAAAAATGGCCGAAATGGCGAAACAAAAAAATAAATACCGCGCTTAAAACGTAGTTTTAATTTTATGCACGTATTTGAATAGTGTTTTGTGTTGTATTTAAAACTTTTATGTATGTTATACAATTGCTTTTTTAAATTTATTTTTATCGAAAAATCTTTTTACGATTTTGTAGCCATTTAGATAAAAACCTAAGTCATCATGTCCCACATAACAGACTTCCTCCACATGACATTGTTGCACCTACAAAGGTAAGGTCAATGACCCCGAACATATGGGAATTCGCTGAGTTATGTGGCAACATAACAAGGCCTTAATCGCCTGTCAAACGATTGACTGACATGAAAAGATTTTTCCTACGTGCATAAAATTATTTATGAGAAAATTTTTCGCGGTAACGCTTTGCCGTGTGACTTTGATGATATCGTTTTATATATGAGTTAAAAGCGATTGAAATACCCTACATTTACCGTGAAAACTAGTTCGTAATTCGAAGTAGTAGTTGAGGATTTATTCAACAATAATTTACAACAATATTATTTGAATTTACATTCAAATAAGATTCGTCAGTAACAAAATAACTTAACAAAACATCCGTGCCGGAAAGGAGGAAGAATACAATTTCCTGCGGCCGGGCGGCCTGTCGTAAGAGGCGACAAAACAACCCACAGCCAGGTGGTAGGACATTTGCCCGACTGGATGACCACCACCCCTGGTCTAAAGTATGTCGCCATAACAACCTTGAGTTTTGTTCCGGCATTAGTGACCGGGTTCCAGTCTCCTTTAAGAGTGCGGCAGCGCATTTGTAGCACCTTTGGTGTTGCAAATGTCCATAAGCGATGGTAACCGCTTTCCATCAAGTGGGCCTTGTCCTGTCTGCCTGTCTTCTGAACTTCTGCATATAAAAAAAATAAAAAGTTATAAATAATTTACATTCCAAATAGTATCTTTAATTTTGTCCAACAATAGTAAAAAGTTAGCAAAATCCTACTATATATGTCTATAAATAATATTATAAACGCGAAAGTTTGTACGAATGTATGGATGTACGTTTGTTGCTCTATCACGCAAAAACTACTCAAATCAAATCAAATCAAATCATTTATTTGTGTAAAAACATGGTTAGTAAAAATATTGGTTGACAATATGTTATTTTGTTTCACATGTTTTTGCCCTTTCAGGCATACAAATAGTATTTAAAAGTTGAAATCAACTAATTAGTAATAGTAGATTGTAACCTACTCAATCCACAGACATTAATTATACTTTTTTCTAAAATTATACAGTAATTGTAGATAATATGTCCAGTGCAGAGTTATTCCATATAAAATAAAATGTCAAAAATGAAATATTAAAATAATAAAAATTGTCAAGGTATATATTATGTCAAATTTAATTTAAAATTGGTCATTAAGAAAAAAATTTACATCGTAATAGCACTTTTCAGATAATATATTTTGTAGCCTCTTTTTAAACAAATCTATGTTATTATCCCTAATAGATTTGGGTACTTTATTAAATATTATTGGCGCCATGCAGAATATACTTTTCCCTATTAAAGCGGTTCTACGGGCAGGCATACAAAGCTTGTTATTGTCGCGTCTATTACGACTTGCCATGTCGGAAAACTTAGTAAACAAATGCGGATTCGCTTTTACAAACAGTGCTACTTCCAGAATATACAGACAGAGTAAAGTCAATATTTTATGTTTTTTTAAATATGGCAAACAGCTATCTGTAGTTTTTAAGTTAAACATGGCCCTGATACATCTCTTTTGCGCCTTAAAAGCCATGTATAAGAATGTGCAACAACAAAGTTGCTACAAATGCTTTGTTGCTACAACGCTACTGCCCTCTTATGGGAGACTAGAACCTGGTCACTAATGCTGGAACATAACTCAAGTTGTTATGGCGGCATGCACTAGACCAGTGTTGGTAGCCATCCAGTCGGCCAAATACCCTACCACCTGGCTGTGGGTTGTTTTGTCGCCTCTTACGGCAGACCGCCCGTTCGCATGAAATTGTATTCTTTCTCCGTTCCTGCACGGAGAATTATAGTAAAGTATTGTAAATATACCAAATTTCATAATAATCGTCCACTTCTAAAACCAAACTCACTTTTTATGTTATGTTTTTATAGAAAAGTGCCATACGCTTACAAATATAACCTGACCAATTAAATTTCCTAAAAGCTTTGTGTTGTGCCTACATGTGCTTTCCTTGGCACATATAGGGAAGTAATGTGGGTAGGTCGTGATATGTCGTGTCAAGGATGCGGGTATGCCCCACATATAGGAATGATTACTAGTTAAACACTAAGGGCCGCTTGCATAACGATCGCCTTTAAATAAAAGTAGTTAATCATATTAAACTGCCTAAATACGTTTTACACAAATCGTATTGACAGTTCTTTAAACTTATTTAGCAGCTAATTTTGCATTGTGCAAGACGCTAATTGTATTTAAGAGTGTTAAATAAGTTTTGTGTTTCTTAAATAAATTTAAGCAACCTTATGCAAGCGGTCCTAAGAGCTCTGTTTAAATGGATTCATATTGATAATAGTTAAAATTCTGATTTTATAACTTATAATATTTACATCATTCTTTTTAGATTTTTATAATACATGAATCCAAAAATACCGTTATTTATAAATCTTCTATAACGTAGTCTCATATCTTGACCCAGGTCAGCAATGCATAGAAAGACCGTTTCTGCAATTTTGATATGAATCCAAAAAAAACCGTCTCTTAAATTTTTTCACGACAGTAATATTGACTCAAGTAGCTTCCTATTCATTTTCGGCGGAATTCTCATATCCTTACTCTCCTTTATATTATTTACTTCTAATAGTCCCCAGTATCTCAAAAAACGTTTAATACCTTTACTAATTTTGCCATAATATATAGTCAATAATTATTGAATAAATGGCTGTTATATCTATGTATAAACATACTGACGGAACTATCCATCACTTGATGACAAAAATACAAGGACTTCGTTTTAGACTTTTGACATAAACAACCCCTATAAAGCTGGGATATTGCTATTTTGAGTAAATTATTATACACTATTTGCTCGCGACTGCGTCCACAAGTAGCAATGATCACAGATTTCATAATAGATAATTAGTATCAGTGTAAATATTGGATCAGAATGAAAAAAAAACAACCTGGTCACTTTAAACCATTCCCAAGAGATTCTCACGGGATTCCCGGGATATAAAGTACTGCAGATTTTAAGTCCGCAAATTTGCTATCGATCAATGAAAAACGTAACAAAATTGGCCCAGTAGTTTTTGCGTGAATCCCGAACAAGCAGACGCATAAAAAAATTAATAAAGCAAAAGACTACACTTTTACAATTTTGTAATATTGTAGACTATTTCATTTAAAGATCTTCACGGCATTTTATTTCGACTTATTATAATACAATTTTAGAAACAAAAGATTCTTCAGCCGTGAAATATTGTTTTATTATGCAATTATAATTGTTACTTTAAATGAGAATGAATCAGTAACAGCCGAAGACATTATGATGAATGAGTCGTGCTCTTTCGCTTTATGAAAATCGTATTTTACGTAAGTCTATCTATTTTTCAATCTGGATGAATTAAGCATAGTGTTTCATATAAAGGTAAATTTGAATCATTCAGTTACGTGGCTTTCAACCATATTGACTCCATTTGGTTGATCCTTCAAAAATCAGCCTACTAAATTGTAATGGTTAATTCTACAACTAAATAAAATTAAAGTCTGTGATTTCAAAATAAATGCCAAAGTTTAAGGAAAACTGCTATTTGTACAATGCACAAACAGTCTTCGTTTGTTAAGATGATGGCAAAATTCATCAAGACAAATTATGTCGGCAGCGCGTTCCTTATGAGATTGTATAATATCAAGTACTTTCTGCAGGATTGTTGAGGTGCTTCTGTAATGAGGGCTTAGCTGATGACATTGTTCGCATATTTATTTAATTATAAAGTTCAATTCAATCAGATAATTGGATATTTACCCATCTGGATGGCTATCATCCCTGGTCTAGAATATGCAGCCATAACAATTTTGAGCTGTGTACCGGCATAAGTGGCCAGATTCCAGTCTACGTTTAGGGAGCGAAAGCACATTGGTAGCATCTTTGGTGTTACAATTGTTCATAGGCGATGGTAACCGCTTTTCATCAAGTAAGCCGTCTGCCTATCTGCTAAACTCCTGCAATATAAAAAAGGATGGTATGGGATAAGAGGATTAGACAGGAAGTTTGGGATATGGAATGATAGAACAACTTGATTAGCTCAAGGTTAACCGTTGCACATCGATATTCTGTGAGAGCTTGGTATCACTCCAATCAAGCCGGCCATCAAGTGAGAATGATTCTAGCATGGCTATACGACAACGACAACTTTATTATCTGAAGAAATAGCGACGCACATACATGGCTTATACGTCATTGTGATTTAGACAACTAGTACTTACGTACTACTACTTTATTATTTATATATATTATTTAAAAGTTGTAGTATATTTAGACAACTAGCACGCCATATTCTAAGGAATGCGTTTCTGCTCTCTTAAGGGAGACTGGAACCTGGCCACTAATGCCGAAATACAACTCAATGTTGTTATGGCGGCATACTCTAGACCAGGGGTGGTAGCCATCCAGACAGTGAAATGCCCTCCCACCTGGCTGTGGGTTGTTTTGTCGCCTCTTGCGACAGGCCGCCCGGCCGCGGAAAATTGTATTCTTTCTCCGTTCCTGCACGGATAAAGGGCTTCTATCCTAAAGCCTGGCAACACGATAGCTTTGGCGTAATCACTTTCCAGCAGGTTGGCGATCTGTCTTTCAACTTCCCAATTTAAAAAAACTTTAATTTTCTATTTGATTGAACAAATGTTTCGTCCAAACAAACGAGAAGGATGCGGGCTAATCATCTTTAATTAAGAACAAACTGTTTTATAATTACTTTCTCAACTATGAAACATCACCCCTAGACGTCGATTAATGAAGTTATAAATTTTAATCAGTTTTTACTTTAGTCTCCAGACAACATCGTTTATTAAAATTGGTTTTGGAATTAGGTAGCCTTATTCATTTTATGTACTTTAAAAGTTATCTAAAAATTGAATAAAGATAATCGTGTTTTTGTTCAAAAGAAAATGCTCATGAAATAAGAATCGTATTTTAACCAACTAAAACCCTTCCTGACTCGTTTTTATCTGCTTTTGGAGCCAATCGCAGTTAAATATTTGTATCTGATGGGGTAACGCTTCTTATCTTCTTACTTCCGCCTTAAAATTTTGCGTAAGTATCTAACTATTGAAATACATTAATTTTTTAGATTTCAAAAGCAACGCAAAAGCAACAAGTGAATGTTTTCTACAACATATTGAAGTCGGTGCGAATTAAAACATTAACATTATTATATTTTTCAATATTTTATTGTTGTAACGAAGCAAAATCTCCTTTATGTGCGGAAATGAAGTAAGAAAAATTCCCGGATATACTTAAACTTATCCTTAAACACGAAGCCGCTGAAAATAGCAATAAATAAATAGAATACATTATTATATAGATTTACCCAAATCCCCGTCGGCAAAGAACGTCCACCTTGGGTTCAGAAATAGATATCACACATACTAGGAAACTAAAACCCCCTTAACCAATCATTCAAACGATAACCACTTTCAGGGCGGAAGCCATTTACTTTGTTTCAACAACTCACTGCACTTGCCAAAAATCTTATAATTTCTCCTGTCTTTTTAACACCGCGAAAAATCCGACGGCAACATGGCGACGTCTTCTATGTTGTAAGGGGGGACAGAGATAGATATACATACAGACTATTATACAAAAAGAGAAGGAATATGTATGTATAAAGAATGTGTTTAGAAGTTTGAACAAGACATAGCGGTACCATTCCATTAAATTAAAATAATAAATACATTATTTTTCTGAAATCGGTTAAAAAAGAAGAAAATATATACAGCGTGTTTCAGACCTTACGATAATAAATCAGACCACGTTTTCTTCATGACGTACTCTGCCCAAATACAAAAATCAAGGTAACTTCTTTGGTTTAGCCACAGGACCTCATTTTTCATTTCAGAATATTACAACAACATGTATCAGTTATTGTGTCTAAATCGGTAGGTTAGTAACCAATGTATCATGTTTCCAGCTCGTCTCTTCATCATTAAACGCGGAAGTGGTTCATTCTTACGCTCTCGCTCGCGAACCAATATTTACAAGATGTTCTGTTTTTATTCCCTTTTTATTGTAATTAATTTGTTCGGAAATTTCAAAATTTTATTTTTGACATTACGGTTGATTTAATGGTACCAAAAAATTTGTATGGAGTACGACCGCTAAAGTTATTATTTATTGTCATTTGAAATGAAACACGCTGCATATGCCCGACGAAGTGACGACACGTTGAATATTTTATACCTACATTATTCACTAAAAATATCACATGTAAAAATGAAAAAAAACCTGCTTTATTCTTAGTGATATTTTTACATACATACATACATAACTTCACGCCAGGTTCCTTGCGGGGTAGGCACGAACAACAGAGTGCCATACAGGCTTATTCTTACATGATATTTGTGATATTTTTAACTCTGAAATTATATGTGACGGGTGTTTTGTAAATCATTGCTATGAACTTAGTACATTATTGTTGAATTATGTTATACATATTTCTTATTTCGTCATCTATTCTTTCAACATATTAAATACCAGATTTTTTTCCCGTGACTTTTAATTATAAGAGTAATATTTTTTTTATTGATGAATAAATATAATATTTTAACGCCTAGTTTATTTTTAGGTAATACAAAATATACATAAATTATAAATAAAGTAATATAAAGTATGTAATAAATTGCTGCCAGAGGGAAGCGTGCCCAGAAGGCTGGCTGCATTGCTACGCTTTATGGCAATGCTGATACTGATACCAACCAGCCTTCTAATCATGGGTGGTATCAAAAAGCCTCTTACAAATTTCTTTGAAGAAACCCTTTGCCGATGGACCCCACGGACCTAAAGTTCCAACTGCAAACGACACAAATATGTAACCTCTTCCTAGTGTGCTAAATAAGCCTATCTGCTGTTCTCCAGAAATAAAAATATATTTTCACCACAAATTCTAAACCGCCACTTCATCAGATATAAATTCATCAAATTCGAACAGTACAGGGTCTATCAGTTCTAGATGAACTGAGTTCAACTAGTATTTATTTAATAAACAAAATATTGGGAGAACCAATGCTAAAGTGGCATATTTTTATTGCAGGAGTTCAACAGACAGGCAGACTGTCTACATGATGGAAAGGGTCCACCACCTATGAACATTTGCAACGCCAAAGGTGCTATAAATGCGCTGCTGCTCTCTCAAGGGAGACTGGAAACCTGGTCATTAATGCCGGAATACAACTCAAGACTGTTATGGCGACACACTTTGAGCAGGTGTGGTAGCCATCCAGTCGGTCAAATACCATACATACCACCTGGCTGTGGGTTGTTTTGTCCCCTCTTATGACAGGCCGCCCGGCCGCAGGATATTGTATTCTTTGTCCGTTCCTGCACGAATATTACGGAAATAAACAATAGGATACATGCTGTTTTTACATTAGAAATGGATCATTGTCGGATTATCATTGCTGTTAAGTACTTAAAACGTGCGTTTTGTATCGTTATATATTGTAATAATCACCGTGCTAACAAAAATGAGAGGATCTCTCCAGTAAGACACTCATAAATTATTTTGCAAATATTTCTTTCACTATTCTGTTTTAATTATCTTGTCATCGTGTAATTATTAAATAAAACTAAGATTTAATATCAAATAATTATTTAATAAAGTAATTAATTACCCGTAAACTTTTCTTGTAACTAACGGTTAACTAAATCTAATCAATTGAGATTTTTTATGCCATACTCATAAGCTTATATTTTATCGGCTTCTGCCTAGATTTCAAACAGGTCTTGCAAGATATGACTAATAAAACACTAACTACTGTACGGTTTTTGTATTGGCTGTATAGGTACATTAAACATGACTGTGCAACAGTGATTCATTCTTTCACGGTGAGTGGGTCGATCACCGTATAACTTAAGAATTCATATAATTCGTATATCATATAAAATATTTTCAGTTTTATACATTGCATTGAGGTCGTCAGCACATTGGTCTTGCTAGTGTTGGAAAGGTCCATAGGGTTCAAAATAATTTCGAATGGAACTTAAATAGATTCTTGATTAATGTTTATATATGTTACGGACAGAGAGCACCCCCTGACCCGCCCGCCGGAGCACACTTACTCTCCGCGCCCCGCGTGTCGCCGGCGCCCATAGCTCGCACAATTAGCAGCTAGACGTCGGACAATAAGCGGGATACAGAGTGGCTTGGAGGCGAAAATTGTTAATTATACACAAATCTCATTACAATTCTCATTGACGACTTACCACTCTCCCTCTTTCTCTCTCGAGTCTCTCGCACAATTTGTAATTACGTACTTCTTTAATGTACATTTCTAATTTAATAATAATAATCATACCGTCATTGCGTCCTCTTTGAGTTATAAAGCACAAATCTCCGGCTTACTTATACGAGAAGCTCTCATGGCGTCCAATAGAAGGAAAATTGAAGTCGTCAGTTGCAATACAGCTTACAATGGAACGTCACAGCTGTATTTAGAGTAGTTTCCGTTATGCAGCAACAAAGTGCTGAATAACATTCCTCCACCTATAAGAAACGCCTCATCAGTGTCACTCTTTAGGGTCACACTAAAGAAATTCCTTTGTGAAAACCAAAACGCACAAAGTGACTTAAGGCATGATACAAGTGTTTTATGACCACTTTTACTAATACCTATGATAGATAACATTAACAATAATCTGTTTATTTTATTTACATACTTGTTTTTTGTTCACGTACCTGACTGTTTATTTATCTATATATATATATATATATATATATATATATATATATATATATATATATATATATATATATATATATATATATATATATATATATATATATATATATATATATATATATATATATGTGTGTGTTTATTTTTATCATTTGATGTAAATATGTCTAATTATCCGTTTCATTTATATAAATATTAAACTGTACCGATATATTAATTGTGTTGTATTGTCCTCCGTGACTCCACAGCGGAAGAACAGCGCTGGCCTTAGTAGCTAGCATTACGCTGAGTCTGGGTCCAATTTAGACTTATATTGATACTGTTATCTTTACTTTACTCAGTGTTTAAAAGTTTATTTGTCTAATAAAATTTTTCTTTCTTCTTTCATTTAATTTCCAAACAAGAAACAACTGCCACCAATAATATACATACATAATATCACGCCGGTTTCTCATGGGGG
This sequence comes from Dendrolimus punctatus, assembly GCA_012273795.1. Classification (NCBI taxonomy): domain Eukaryota; kingdom Metazoa; phylum Arthropoda; class Insecta; order Lepidoptera; family Lasiocampidae; genus Dendrolimus; species Dendrolimus punctatus. The sequence continues at coordinate 19,112,167 of CM022541.1, forward strand.
CAGGCAGAAACTATGTATCTCCGATTGCGACGATCCCGACAAACAACTTTCGCTTCACCTACTTTCATCAACCTCTTCATACACGCACGTTTATTTGAGATGCTTTTTACCTGATCTCGCTAACTGTTTTGATATTTGATAATGGTATGTTCGCCTTTTTTTTTTTTTAGCCAGGGAATCCGATTGAGGACTAAGCCGCGACAGCACAGAAGCCTGGGGATGCTCGCGACCCGGTGAGACAGTGTGGATTCGCCAGATCGGGGTGGCACTAGCGTGCCCGGTCAGAACCGGTGCCACGCTATTGCCACTCCCACTTAGGGATACCCACTAAAACCCCTGGGTGTTCCGTCCTGCGCCTTATGCCAGGGCTACGGGAATAGGCTACCCGGCTCCGCATTCCCTGGCAGGCGTGGGCCCCGCTCACTGGGCCTCTTCCAATGCCGGGGGAGCTACTCCCCCGGTGACGTCTCGGTCTTTTCCGGGCGTGGGGCGGTCTGTAACGCGCCCCACGGGAAGAGAGATGAGCGCGCGCGGAACACTCGCGCTCTCATCTCGACGGCATGTGCGGGTGAGTGAGAACCTCTATACCCCTAGAGGCCCCACCCGCGCCGCCCGCTTACGGTGGCCGAAGGTCTAGGTCAGACCTCCGGCGTCGGCGCGTCCTCCTTTGTCGGGAGCGGAGCAAGGAAGTGCGCTCACGCTCCCGTTCCGCCTCCTCCTTCGCAAACATGACGTGCTCGCAGAAGGAGGAGACGGCGTCCCATCCGGTGCGGCTCCCGACCATGGTGCAAACCACGGCCGGGAGCGAGTGGTATGTTCGCCTCGGTCTACCGGCAACAACTCTACCATTCACAATACTGGCATACACATGTCCTCTCTACCACCTTAATATTCCTTTTTTAATCATTCCTTAACATCAATTTTCATATGAAACATAAATATAAACCTACACAATGAGAAGGTGTCTCATAAACTATTTTATTTGTTTTCATTATTTAGGTCAATGAATCATGGCATTTGGTTATTGGTTCATTGCAATACGAATTATTTATAATTAACCATTTACATAAGCAAATATATTCAGACGAGAGCAACAAGTGGTACAAGTACGATATTCTGTATAAACAGGATAACTCTTATATAAACTCATTGAGTTATAAACTGGAATCCGATTTAAAGCTTATACTATGTTGGTAAAACAGAAGTTTGTTTGTTATAATTTGATTTAATTGTTCCCTTAATCCGAGTTAGAGAGTTGCAAACTTTTACGCATCAACGTACACGTTATAATTATTAGGTAGCGTCCATTAGTTACGTGAGGCGTTTAAGGGGGGGTGGAGGTCGGGCCGAATCTCATCTAGTCCACTTTGTGGAGGGCGAATTTCGTGTTTTTTTTTCCGCAATAAAATGTGTCGAGGAAATTGAGTTAAATAAAACACGTTTCATCAGTAATATTTATCGTAGTTTTACGAACATCGCAAAGTAGCACAACAGCCCTCCAAGAATTTAAAAAGCGCGACTTGAAGAACGTGTCAGCGTACTCTTGGTTCCCATTTATTTTAATGCAATTATTTTACAATAGAAACACACATTTTGAAAAAAACACGTAAGATTGGGGTACGAGGGCGGGTTGAACCAAATCTCACGATATCTCACCAGAGCAGTAGGAGGAGGGGGTTTGTCGAAAAATCGCCAAAGTCGCCTCACGTAATTAATGGACGCTCCCTTATTATCAGAAACACTTGGTTGAATAATAAACAGGTCATACTGTACTGTAATCACGAATATGTTAGATTTGCAATTTCTTTGGGATTCAGCTACCAAAATTTAAATTAAAAGCGCGTCCATTTTGGTCACAATCCGATATTGGTCTGTCTCTCACTCCGCTTATCTCACGAACTATTAAGGTTAAGATATTAAATTTGACAAACGTAAATAAGTCTCGTGTGTCTAGAAAAACATCGTCTTTGCGAAAAATTTCTTGAATTTTGAAAAGGGGCAGGCCTTAGGCTACTTATACACGCTAAGAAAAGTCACTGGGTCTGCGCCAGAATCCGTGTTGTTTCTACACATGAACTGTGTACACAGCTCCGTCACTGACCAAGTAAAAAATCTTGTCTGCAATAGACACGACGCGCTCTATTGCGGTGAAAAGAGGGGCGGAGTAGGTGAGGTGGTTCAGGTAATTTAAGTACCTTCGATGCATTGACGTGTCTAAGTTGACTTAAAACTTGACTAGTGCACCTAACCATACAACTGCCTGTACAGCGAAAACAATCTCATTATTTACACGTTCCTATTTATCTTCTCTGGAGCAGACACAATTTTCGTGGCTAGATCTGACTAAATTCTAGTCGTGTACATGATGAATTGATCCTATCTACCGGTAGATACGGTGAAATTTCTTTGCGCGTACAAGGGCCCCAAAGGTGAAAGGTGGTTAAGTTTGTTGTTGCCGGTATTACAACCTCGGAGTCTTGAAGTCCCCTGTGAATGAATACCTTTTAGGTAAGCGAGCTCTTAAACATCCAGCGAGATCATGGTCAAAGGAATCTAAAAATAGCAAAAGATATAGGTAAAAATGATTATAGACTGTAAAATTCAAAAGTTTAATTCGAACTAAGTTGCACTGGATAACATTTATTGAAAGTGATACATATAAGTCAAAAATGATATATGACAATCTTCTATTATACTTTTACTTTTCTCATTTGGTAACGGTATAATAAACTGAAACCATTGCTATTACCTAAACGCTCGTCATTGCCCGAGGAGGCCATTTTCCAGGTGTTTTATTATCCACGAGTTGGCACACATGGAGCGGACATTTGGCGCGTTATGAATGTTATCTCCTTTTTAGGGGTCATAAAATATCTTCGCCAATTGTTGCCGAGGAGATTTATGGTTATGGTAATTTCAACCTTTTGATATATGGGTGTAAGGACTAAGAAGGTATTTGAAATTAGCGTCAGCAGGTGGATGGAAATTTTATCGCTGCTGTTGCAAAAACTGTGAATTTTAACTAATTTTTTTATAGCATCCGTCACTCTGAGGTGAACCCTCATTCGTCTTGATGAATGAAGGTGCCTTCAAGTCTCGCGTGAACAAGTATCTTTTGGTTAAGCATACTTCATCTTAAAGACTACATTTATGCTTGACATGTGCAATTGGTCAACCGCGATCCTTTTTCTTATTATTTTTTTACAACGCTGGGGGAATGCGTTTGCGCATATCCTCAGGCCACGGGGGATACCACCAAGGGGTATGTGGGACTCCCGGCTGCTGGTGTTGCACATAAGCTTCAACGTTACCGCCAGACTATCCACTAAACCTTCCAGCGTCCCTCCGTATCATAATGAGGCGCCACGGGACCATAACCATGGGTAGGACTGCCGCGACATCTCGATGCAAGCCGACAAGGAGGGGTGTCCCTGAGACTAGAACAGCCCACGGCACTGGGTTTGGCTCGTTGGGAGGGTCCCCAGACCCCGTCCCACTATGTTATAGGGAGGAGATGAGCAAAGCGCCGCTTGTGAACCCCTGTTCGCCGTCTGCGACAACGGCCTGCCTGCTCATCCTCCTCATTTAAAGGTCAAACGCGATCCTGGAAGTGAGTTTAGGATGTTCGACTACATCGGTGCCTTGAAATTTGCTCAAGAGGTATTTTTCTGTGGCTTTCTAAAAGTGAAAAAGTTTAAATTCATTTGGTTAACAGTCTGAAATTTACGCTGGCGGCGCTGCGGGGAGTAGGTATCTGAGCGTTCTGAAGATAAATGACGAAATCAATTTTGAAACACGTACTAAACAGGTCTTTCGCCATAACCATTACAGCACTAATTTCATTTAAAGCGACATTATACAACCCTATGAATCTATATTGAGGTATCCAAATCATGTCGATATTGCTTATAAAGTATATCGATAACAGTATTGGCACGATACAAAAAGTCTCACGTGTTCTCATCTACATTAACATATAAGTAGACATCTATCTAGAAAACGTCTATTAAATCGATGTAAAAAAAATGTATCGGCATATTTGTTAAATTTGCTCTCATGACATTGTATTTGGATTTAATCGATGCTATACAACCCCACAACTACGTATCGATATATCTAAATAATGATGGTATTGCTCATAAAGAGATATACCGACCCTTGTGACTGTCGATAACAGTATCGTTACGGCACAAAAAAGTCTCGCGTGTTGTAGACATCTACTTAAATGTCGTCGACATCTGCAAAATTCGATCTAATCGGGGTAAAAAGAAATACATTAGCTTGTCTCGTTCAATTTACTCTCATGATACATATTATTATACTTAGTATATGTGAAGACCGTTGAAGTGAAATAATTATAACTGATAGGCAGTTAAAGTACTTTATATACTTTCTTTTTTTTCACGCTCAATTAGATGGTAAAGTTATCACGTAAGCTCTTAGCCCCTTATAGGACATTCTCGCTGCCAATTTTCTTCTGCTATTTGTTAGCGTAAGATTTTTAGACCATATCAATCAGTAAAAAATGCAAAAGAAACGTACTAAAACTTTTAATTCTGAACTTGACAAAATTTGTAAAAATGTATTTTAATTATCTATATTTAAAATGTTAAAAGGGAGAGATGAGAGTCTTGTTCCATCATCTAGTCTTGTAATAGAAAAGAAAGAAAGAAAACGATGATGGTTGAGTGGGCTAAGCCTTTGACGACTTACCTCACTGCAACGCAGAGTTTCCGGGTTCCATTCCTGATACGGTAAATTTCGGTAATAAAATTTCTCCGTTATTTCTTATGGTTTGAGTGTCTGGATCGGTCCTAAAGTAGTTTGTTGTAATAACACAAGCTTAATGTACCCACAACACGAGCGGAACTTGTTTAATTTGGGGATTTAAAATGTGTATTTGTCTGCCGATTATTATTAAAAAGATTCTATTCCAAGAAAAAGCGAAGCTATCTAGAAGCTTACATTTTTTACTAGACCATTGTCATGCTAGAATTATTCTTTTTAAAATATAGATCATATAAGTATATCAGTGTCTAGTGGTCCGAATATTAGGGCACTTATGTGGTAAACCAAAAATGTCTCCATTCGACTGAGAAAGTGTTCACATGCATTTCTGGTGTTACAAGAATTGTTAAGGCGAAAAATGAGTATATAAATGGGTCTTTGAAAGTTTCACCCGTGACTTATTAACTTATTAATTGGGGGGAAGAAGATATTGATATGTAATGAGGAGCGAGGGATGCCATGTGACAAGACAATGATAACTGGAAGATACAAATATAAAGGTAGACAAATCAAATGTGGATGGAATGTGTGAAATATGAAATGATGATTTATGGTGTAACAACGGATTTATGCCTGAGTAGAGGAGTATGGTAAAAAATACATACTGTGTCGACTCAAATGATAGGGATAAGGTAAAAGAAATCTATATCTATACATATAATAAAATTGTAGAGGTCAAATTTCTGTACAATTAAATTTTTTCTAAAAAACAAGTCAGGGGATGTAAGAAGTGAAATAGAACTAATTTCGATTTTTTTTCAAATTTTTGTTTGTCTGTTTGTCGGTTTATCTGTTTGTCTGATTGGCTGTCTGTTTGTACCGGCTAATCTCCGAAACGACTGGACCGATTTACATAAAATGTTCTATGGTAGTAGCTTATATCTCTGGTCAACATATAGGATACTTTTGATCCCGAAAAATTAAAGAGTTCCCGTGGGATAATTAAAAAACCGCACCACGCGGCCGAAGTCGCTGGCAGAAGCTATCGTTTATATGGCAAAACACGTTTGCCGGGTCAGCTAGTAGAGAAATAAATCAATAAATTGTAGCGATTCATAGAGTTGGCTAAATTTTGGCTATTGTAGTATTAAATTGATTTTTTATTACTAATATAATTTGAATACTTTAAATAAGACGCAATATAAGTAGTTAGTGGAGTGGTGAAGGCACGCGTGGGTCGATATGGTCGCGTGTGTCACGCAACACCACTGTTCTGAGCGACACAGGCCCATCAAGTATTTAGTTAATTTGTTCAGGGATTTGTTTTAAGACATAACACTCTTGATATATTTATGGGATCAATATAACACACTGGTTTTCTATGAGAATACCGTAGCAAATTCGGCAAATCGGGACCCTTATTCAATCATCATGTTCCACTGTTTATTTATTTTTTTAAGACAAACTAGCTGTGTCCGCCATTTTCTTCGCATAGAACTCGAATATACAACTATTTTAATTTACGTTTTCCATACTCTGCAAGATACAACACGAACTGGAACAAGTACGAAATTCTAAGATTATGATAAATTCCTGTGTTTATACTTAATGCCTCTGCTATATCTGGGATAATGTTAATATTCGTGACCGTTTCACGTAGATGTAGCGATTGCCTTAGCGAATTATTTGTGACGCGAAATTGTTAATTATGTTAAACATTAACAAACATAATTATATACACTAATGTAATCATTAACTTCTTTTTAACGCCATAAACAAGATGCAATTGCCACAGTCACTAACACTAACATTATACCAGCAGGGACATTAAATTGTTGTTGAAATTCTTTAAGCTGTTTCGGGTCTTGGAACTTTGAGAAGAACTTTCAGACTGAAAAACAAAATTCTTAAATCTGTCAAATATGATTTGCATCACATTCACAATAACCAGTTTTCTCGGAAAATGTTTGCATTTATTTCGAAATCACAGAGAATTCAATTCAAGTATTTATTGATATAGATTACTAAACTTTAAATTTTTACTGTTTATTGTAATAAAATAATGCGAAGAAATAAATTGTCCGGTGCATTCCAATGCACATAGATAATTACTTCCCCTTGTCGATTAAATTCTATGGAGTTGTCCTTATATCATATACGCGAGGTCAACCTGCAAGCGCGCTTTACTAATTTAACGAAAGGTAATTTGCAAAGTAAACAGTTCCCAGTTAAGAAATACGTTATCGATCAAACATTAAGTAATTGGGCACTGAAGAAAATCGTTATGGAGCAAAATGTTTCGCAATTTTTATAAAAAGGTACATCTGATGTAATTTGCTAATGTAATTTACTGTAACATCACTTAGTAAAATTTTTGAGAGGTGGAACGTTTTATGCACAGAAATAATATGTATACCTAACTTCTTGGGAAAAATGGAGTTTTTGGAAACCACGCCGATATTCTTTCTATTACTTCTTAGCCATACTTGTAGGACTACTGCTGCTGAAACTAACAACTGTTGCCTGCTGCAGAGACCCGAGGATTTAAATAGCTGTTTTCACGGTACGAACATGACAACTGTCAAAATAACACGCTTTAAGGCGCCAGCTCCTTTCTATTTGGTGGGACGAATTCGCTCCCTCCATAAGCTTCTTTGAGAAGGTTGTGCACAAAATTTTTGCGTGCTCCCGTTTTAAGGGCGTTATTGCGATGACGGTCTCTAGTCTAGTGCGTTCTAAGTATTGATAAGTCTATTTAATACATTGCAAAGTTTGATCGCCGGTTCCTATATGTTCTATTCATTCATTTGCCTTACCACCGGTTGAATTTTGACATTACTTGTATGAAGCTTATGGTAAATTTTAACTCCCCAATGTGACTTTATCCGTGCAGGAATTGAGAAAGAATACAATTTCCTGCAGCCGGACGGCCTGTCGTAAAAGTGACAAAACTACCCACAGCCAGGTGGTAGGGTATTTTCCAGGCTGGATGACTACCACCCCTGGTCTAGAGTATACCGCCATACAACCTTGAGTTATTTTCCAGCATTATTGACCCTGTTCCTCGGTTATAAGTGAGCAGCAGCGGATTTGCCTATAGGCGATGGTAACTGCTTACCATCAAGTGGGCTGTCTGCCTGTCAGCTGAACTCCTGTAACTTTTGCAATTTTACATCAAGAAATTATTAGGCTAAAAATATAAAGATTTTATATGTGACTACACGAATTTAGGACCCACCCACCCCTTGTCATAGAATGTCACACTTCGTCGATCCCCTCCCCCTTAACGTCAGACGTAATTTATGTATGGCCTTTAATGTTTAACGTCAATAACAATGTCGCATCTCAAATAACGCATTAAACTTGGCAATAGCTACATCCGTGTGACACAGTGACTAACACTAACATTACCCTGGATATAGCAGAGGGCATTAGGGTAACTTACTTAGTTTGAGAATGTATGTACTAGAGATCCTTATAACACAAGGTATATTCGCATTTCTTCGGCATAAAGTATTCTGCAACATGTAGTCCGTATTGTCTATCGGTAACTGAAATAACGAAGAAAATAAAAAATATTCATTTAGGGTAGTAAATCTTTTTTCTTATATATATTTTTATTTTATCATTTCTTTTTACACTATTAATGCTCTGGCAACAATACCTTATACCAAATTATACATAGATTGAGGCAGCGTGAGTAAAACTTAGATATGAATGTCCCCAAGCTTAAACTTCACATGAGCATAAATGGTTTACAGACCAACTGATTCTAGCGTTTAACTTTTCCCATTCTACCTAATTAGTCTTCAAGTAATTTATTAAAATCAGTAAAATTACTTGAAGATCAAAGAAATAAAACACGACTTAAGTACGTGTCGGTCCATGGCAATCTAAGGAGCCCCAAGAAAGCATTTTCTAAAACATCTACATACTAATCTTTTTATATACTAATAAAAATGAAGTGTTGGTCTGTAATCTCAAAACAAATTCAGTTAAGACGAGTAACTGATTATTAGGGTTTTTGTCTGTGTGTTTGAAAGTTAGTCTAAAGTAGGCTTTTAAAAATTTCCTGTGTAAAACACACTTTTATCTTATGTTCTATGTCGATATGTTGCTGGGTTCTGAGATTTGAATGTAGCAAAGCCTACTGCTACGTAATAAAACATTTCAATATGCCTTGTTTCATTACAAAATATAAAAGAAATTTATTCAAATAATATAAAGAATAGGCAAAATAAAATTCATACCTCTTACATCTGAAACAACGACGTTTATTTTTTGAGCCAATAATGTCAGTGAAAGTGAAACGACACCCGCTTGAATTAAATTGTTTAACTTGCAAGACAAACGAAATTTTCGTCGAAATATTGTTACAAGATGCAGGACTCGAATTAAAATGCCGTTGGAATTATTATAGAGTTTATTAGAACTAAACAAACAGTATAACACAGGTACAAATATAATCGAACACAACAAATCCAAAGTAATGCAGGAGGTCGTCATTCAATCAATAACACGTGCAAAGGCCGTCACTGAATAGATTACCGAATGTATACAAGTCTTACTTCGCTCGTGGTTCTAACTCGACTGCCGCGTCCCTCAATCGAGGCATTTCTTTATACTGCACAGATGCGATATGTCTGCCCGGCGAATATCCTAGAATCAGTTTGTACTTTAAATCCGAACACCTGGCTAATAACTGCCATAAAAAATTACAATACACAATGGGCTGTTTTCACAAATTTTAAACGCGAAGTAAACAAAAGAAGTCCAAATGCCGAAAGGTAATCAAATGTGTTTCTACAGGTATGCAGGAGCGAATTTGTCTTTGTCGGCGTCTAGGTAGTAACACTATCAAACATCTAAAAATACATAAGAATGAAGACCTTAGCAAAATTCAAACTGATGAAAAGTCAGAAAAAAAAGAAACGATGGGCTAATACAGTAATGTATAGCCTTGTAAAGTGGTAAATTGTAGTAGCTATACTATATTTATACTGATAATTATTATTATCATTATTATGGAATTATATCGTAATCTAATTATCAGATGTTAAAAAGGAAAATATTTTATACTCATCATATCAATAACGTCGCTGTTCTGTTAATGTAATGTGACCTTTAAGTTTTTAATTACAGGTTTTTTCATATATTATAATTATTCATTTAACTTGAAGCCTGAAATTAAGCTTTTAATGGATACCCACCCCTGTGGATACATGTTAATATTAATTAAATATAGTATTAAATTTCTGTATCTATACCTCTTTCAAAGTGTAATAAAAAACAGTTAGACTATGTTACCTTGATGAATCATCATACTCATTCATATACCTCGAAACCTTCGAGACCTTATCTGCAACTCTAAAGAGATGGGAGACTTCATGAAGGTGCTGGTTGAAGTAGCCAGCTATTCACCCCTCGTGTATCTAGTCATAAGGTTGGGATTATCGCCTGTGTAATTTTATTATGGTTGACCTTATAGACAGTTGAGCTTATAGACAGACGGCCCACCCAATAGAAAAGAGTTACCATCCTTATGAATATTTGCAATATCAGAAGTGTTACCATGTGGTGTGGACCTCAAGGATTTTAATAGATCTTTATAAATATACTATTGTCATTATATGAATAATAATAATAAAGATTTTTATTGAAGTGAAACTTCTTTATCGGCGTTGGAAAAAAATTACTGTCACATTTTTCCACAATCCATCTACCAACAACTCGTCTAGCATTGTAATATTTCTTTACTTTATGTGTTTTAAAATCATAATTTAACTTTATTTACCAATTTCTGTAATGTTGCATATAGTAGATCATTTTCGAGAAATAAGGTCATAAAGAAGTTTCACTTCTTACGTGTGTACACTTGTACACGCACACGTTTTTTTATTTTTTTACTTCTTTTATATATTTTGAACTACTACACCGCCACTATGTTTTAATATTTCCTTAGTTTAAGGATTTTAAGGGGTTATCTGGAAGAGATCGCCTTAAGCGATAAAGTCGCCCCCTTTGTTCAATATTAAATGTTAATAAATTTTATTGTATCTAGTTTTCTTAATAGATACGCAGTTTTAATTTTGTTGAACAATAAAGTGTTTTCATTCATTCATTCAATATGAGTTCAGCTAGGAGCACATACCATGGCACCAGTTCTGACTGGGCATGCTAGTGCCACCCCCGATCTGGCGAATCCCAAACTAGGTCGCGAATTATCCCACCAAGGTTCTGCCCTTGTCGCAGCTTAGTCCTCAATCGGATTTCCCCTGGTAAAAAAAGGAGCACTACCGAATCCCCAGAGTGAGGAATAAAAACGTGCAGACGGTAAAAGTCGAGAAGTCCTGCCATTGGCCAACTGTAACAAGGTCGTCTGTAAGTAATGATAGTTGATAATGTTGAATCGAGTCCAGGAGATTAAGTTGGTAGGTAGAAGATGCTCAAGTTCACAGGTGTGAACAGTGTATACTCCATATGTAATTTATGTAATGTTCTGTTAAGACACTAATTATAATTTCAATTTATATTTATAGCACCTTTAAAAGTAGGAACGTAATACTTTCAAATAATTTTTACACGCGAACACAGTCGTGTTCATGTAGCTTTTTGAATAAATAACTCGGTCATGTAAGTATACTATTCATATTCACTATTCATAGCCTAGGCGTGGCTAACTAAATGGAGCACGAAGCACTGACATTTTGTATACAATTTTTGTTTAATGATTACCAGACCATGAGGTTAGGTAGACTATCATCTATGTTTTAATACTAGTTAATGCTGTTTTATGTGACGTCTTCATTTATGTAGATGTATAATTTTGTAAAATATACATTAGTTTTAGACAGAATCTCAATGTATAATTTTGTAGTATCCGTCCATATAGACATTTCTGACGTGGTAGAATCATGTTGGAATCGCTATCATGATTTCAGCTCTTGGGCCGGCTTGATGAGTGAGATACCACCCTCTCAGAGAATAAAATAACACACGTGAAACGATTAGCCTTAAGTTAATCGTGGTTCTTGCGATAAGTGAGAACTCCGATAGCTTACTTCCCCTTCCCCTCATTTATTCAATATCCCATTTCTCCTGTCTCATGCCCCCATCTTCTTTATCCCAATTCTTTCCCCATGGCCTGCCTTTAAGAAACTAGCGACTAGCAACCAAAAGTTTACGTCTTTTATTCGTGCGTATATTATTACTGCAGTATCTCCTACGTTCGGCAACTTTAGTAGCCACTTTTATTTTAGTCGCTCATCAAATCCTATGCTTTTTTGTACGCTCATAGTGGGGCCTTAATATCCACAGCAGCAGTGTAGTCGGTGTTTGCATCATATGTTCTTGCAACCGGCTTTCCCTAGGAGAATTTCCACTCCACGCTACTACCCTCTGCCTCCTTCCTAAAGACATTGGCAACACGTTCGCTTTTCACTTGGTGTGCCAACGTCTACAGGTGGCGGTAACAACTTTACATTACGTGAGCCGTCTGCCTGATTGCTAGCCTCATACGAAAAATCTAGACCGAGTAGGTGCTGAGATAAACTACTGTGACATACACCGACAGAAGGACACATGGAATAACGACTACGTAAGGGTTTCATATATGCTTGTGTCTGCGGAACCGTAAAACATTCTTATAAAGCTCAGTAAGTACCTTGGTCAGCGCAAAGTCAGTCTTTGCCTTTTTGACAAAGTTTTTCTTTACTGCGTAATGTAACGAAATAAATAAGTACCTAATAACATGAATACTTTTTCCATAACTTATTTTAATTAAAAGTTTTCTGTGACGTTTTATGTCGACGCTAGATTTATACGGAGTTAGATAACGAAATATTTTTTTAGTATTAAGAATTTTAATTTATTTGCACATTTTAATTTTGTGTACAAAAAGTAGCAGGCTTGTTGAGTAATTAAATTGCAACTGCAATTAACGTATTAATTATGTTATTACTTGTAGGTATAAATACGCAGTTATTAGCTCGTTTGTTCATAATTTGGCGCTTAGAAATTTGTTACATTATAAACAGACAGCTAGACGTGGTTATTTTACAGACTTATGCTACTGCGTCATCTGGGATGGGCTTAATGCCTTATGCGATATTGTTATTAACTTAAAGACATTAAATGATAGGTAACGTTTGTATATACGCTAATGTAGCCATTCTTTAACAGCGTTATTTTTAACGCTTTAACTAAGTCGCACTTGGCCACAGTTAATAACTATAACATACAAATATATCGCAGATGAAGCCGAGCCTTACGAAAATTACAGTGTTAGATTGAAATTTTTCTGTCCGTTCACTATCTGTCAACATTTTACAATCCTACTAGAGTTATTATAATTTAACGATCCTTACATTTATATGTTCATATTTATACGTATCGTATACGTCGTTTTTATCTCAATCGATCTTAGTATTTCTTTTTCATTTAAAATAGTTAGAACATAATTTCTCATTATGTTTGATTATCTAAATGCATGCAACACGGCATATAAAATATTATTTAAGTACAATTAAATATTTAAACCAATAAATATATACACATGTATGTCTTGTATGTGTATAACAAATTGAACCAAGTTATTTTGTACTTGTATAGATTTATAAGCTAGTTTGCTTTGTATAATATTACACTTAAGTAGATAAATGAATAAACAATTCATCATAATCACAATTTCCGACTAAAGGATGAAACGAATTACTTACCAAAATTAAATGTAATGGCCATTTAAAATAAATAAGGCCATGTCAAGTATGAAAATCATTACTCATCCATCATCTCAGACCCGCACAATTTTCGATTCTACAATTAACAAAAGACAGCACTTAACAGACACCCGCGGTCGTCGACCTAGTGAAGTGAGAACCGGAGATTCAACAGGGCTGTCCTTTAATATACCCTTCATAAGCAGCGGTATTGCGAACCTACCAATTAGGTAAAACAGAACATGATAAAAAAAACCTGCTTCGCATACTGATTTGTATTATATTTAATACAGGCGTAATATCTAGCAAGTAATTGAAATTACGAAGTAAGAAACTACGACTTTGGAATATAAATATCAGGAAAAAGTATCTAATAAAAATAAATAAGTTTTATAACAAAAACTGTCTACTCGACTCTATTAAGACTCATCACTCTAATTTCCTAATTGACGTGCCTCCTACGAAACCATTTATGCCATCCCTATATTAGGAATAATTGCTGCAGTACTTCCTTAATATGTGGCGCATAAGTTACTATGAGTTGTCCAACTGTTAAACGTACAACAGCATTTAAACACTTGTAAATGTCTTCTTCTTTGCGATGTAATAAATCCTCGATTGAGAGGAGAACCAAGAGGGTAAGGTACAACGACCGTTTTTTTATTTTTTTATAATGATAGTTCGTTTGACTGACCTTGTCTAAGGCGGAAATGCAGTCTAAGGTGGAGCACGCTTACCTAGAAGATACCTACCTGTTCACGCGAGACTTAAAGACACTTAGATTGTATTTTCGGGAAAACAGACGAAGGTAAAGAGTTCCATTCTTCAGCGGTGCGTATGATGAATGTAGAAGCATAGCGTTTCGTCCGCTTCGTCGGTGTTTCCACCATATAACGGTGGCGTAAGTGCGTACGTCTGCTTGTCCGGTGGTAGAATGGTGAGGGTGGAACCAGCTCATGCAGTTCCGAGGCACACTCACCGAAGTGTATCCTATAGAATACCGACAAACTAGCGACTTTACATCGATGACTTAGGCTCTGAAGCCTTTCGTCGAATAGTCGGTTGTTGCCTATCAGTTTCCTAGCTCTTTCTCTATCGACTCGAGTGTCTCTAACTGGTATTTAGCTGAGCCATCCCAAAGATGAGAGCAGTACTCCATGTAAGACCGTACTTGTTTCTTTGGTATTTCAGTTTTGAGCATGGTTACATAGCTATTAGTTTGTACATTTTATATCGGACACATTTTGGAGAGTTTACCGTAGTGGGGGTGGTCCGGCCCGGCGGCACTTTTTAGGCGGCGGCAAAATTATACAATAAATAATATAAATATTTGAACCTTTTTAACGCAACTCCAAATTCGGACCGATTGAAAAGAGCACGGAAATTTTCATTAATTATTCTGTGACGAATTGGGGAATCCCCTTTCTTTGAATGATATTTTGTAGCGACTGCTGATAACACAAAAGAAAAGTAATTTCAAAATTGGTTCATTAGATCCAGAGATTACCCCCTAAAACGTCACAAACACATACACTTTGCCTCTTTATAATATTAGTATAGATATAGTATGCATTTAATTGACATACCTAAATAAAAGGGCGGCAAAATTGTCTTCCGCCCCGCGGCCCTCACCCATTCTACGCCGCTGTAAAGAACTGAAAGGCTTAATTCTCCAATTTCCATTCCATTGTCAGATAACCAGGCTATAAGTTGCACTATTGTTAGACTGGATATAATCTGACTGGTTAGGATGAAAGTTTTTGTGGTTTCCAACACCATAACACACCGCCATCGCATCGTCTAGTGAAATAATGGCCAGTGTTTGTTGCTCTTTACAAACTTTTCGGAGGTCTTTTAGCCAAGAAAGCAGTTTATATGTTACATCACTGTGTTGTCCTTGGTTGCATCATCACTTAACATCAGATGTAGCAGTCAAATGTTTATCTATAGAAATACATTGTGTCAAACATTAAGGTTATCGTGGTAAACAATTAGACAATACCTAATCAAAATATATGTAATGTTGATCGTTGATAGCCAAACTAAACTTGATTTGTTAATTCTTCAGGACCTTCGAAGTGAACAGAATTTCACAAAATGTTGTTAAATTGTATTAGAGACTGAAGACGATAACATAGTTCACAGGGGAAAATACGAAAGTTCATACTGAGTACAGGGGCGGAATCTACACAAGCGCAGCCACGCAATAGACACTACTATCTTATAAATACACTATAGCTTAGTCATAACATTAATTGTTAAATAAATATTAAGATACATTAAGTAGGTCGTTGGTGGTGTGTCTTTGATTGCTTCTTCTCAACAGAACAATAACACGTTTCAAAGCGGTCTATGTACTCACTAGTAGATTTGATTTTAACATAATGTTCATAAACATGATCACTAGATGTTCTTCATCATCAGAACTTAATTTGCATAGTACAAACTTACATCTACTCTCGTAGTGGTCTAGCGTTGATCTACAGTAGTTACCTGTAACACAGAGACCCTGGTTTCGATATTGGCAAGGTACATTTCGTAAAAAAATACCATTATTTACTTTGGTCAGTTGTATATTACCCATAACATAAGGTACATACACTATAGTGTGTGCGTCAGCAAAATAAAATGAATTTAATAGATACTGGAATTCGTATATGATGTTTGACCGTACTCAAGTTTCGGCAGGTATATTATGTCAAATATAATGGAAGATATCAAGTTTTTGCCTGTTTCACGTTATTATGCGAAGAGCCAAATTGATACGGAATATTGTGTAATAAAACCTTTGTAATGAATATATGGTTTCATACCATTATTTCTATTATTTTCATTTTTTCTTTTCTAACACAAAATTGTCCCATTTAGATATTATTATGTTATTGCAACAAAGTTCTTTATCGCAAAAAATCGTCGAATTCTTAGGAAGTATTTTTATGTACTAACTTCAGTTACAAAATCTCATGTCTATGAAATCGGCAGGCAAGCCTTTTCTGCCTGAATAACGAAAACCGACATAAAACGAATCGCAGTCTACGGAGGTGGTGTAAATCACAACTACAAATTCCGCTCCATTTTCTTATCATTTTTTATTTCTTGAAGGAAAAGCTATTCTATTCTCTACGGAGTTCTTTACATTTTCAGATGTACAGAAATCACGTGGTTATTATTCAATGTCAATTTTATACTTTCTAGGTTCCGGGTCAGAAGCCCATATCCAAATAACCATACAAAAACCCACCCAAATTTCATTTACTATTGAATATATTCTAAGCTAAGGAAGTTACTTTGAAGGTTTTTCTATAAGTGTGATGATTTTATTGTTCTTTGAGTCATAGTAGGTCAGTGGTTAGGCGCTCGTATCTTATTCCAGTGATGTGGCTTTGAATCCTGGGTGGAGAGCATGTACCGTTAAAGCGTTATTTCTGACCCAATGTGCATTGTTATATTTATTAGGTGTTAACGGTGAAGCAAACCATTGCAAGGCTTTCCTTACATCAAGCTTAAAGAAGCGAACCAAAGTAAGATTATCCTGAAATTCCCTTTGTGGTTTTTTGTTTCTTTTTTATTGTTTCTCGGTAATCCCAGAAAGTATTATCCCCGCAAATTGCTAATGCGCTGGAACCTTGTCAAATTAACATTCACGTGACGTCACAAGGAACTCGATATATACGCGTACTCGCCGGCCAGTGATGCTAACGGTACGGAGTGTTCGGCTACGGTTACGTGACCAAAATGGCGGCCAGGCGCATTAGCAATTTGCGGGGA
Source organism: Dendrolimus punctatus (assembly GCA_012273795.1). Classification (NCBI taxonomy): domain Eukaryota; kingdom Metazoa; phylum Arthropoda; class Insecta; order Lepidoptera; family Lasiocampidae; genus Dendrolimus; species Dendrolimus punctatus. Next base: position 19,129,380 of record CM022541.1, read on the forward strand.
TATATATGCTATTGCTAATTTTATAATTACATATTTTATACTATATTTAACGATAATAAACATCGTTCATTTATTAGATTTTAAATTGTTCTTAATGGCCATGTTATGTACAACGGTAGAGCGCCTTTTTTATATTAATTATTTGTGTCTAATAATAATTTAGTCAGAGATATGACATTTGTTATTACTTTACTACTAAAATTCACCTAATTATCTTATATTGATACATAAAGCTAAAGAGTTTGTTTGTTTGATTGAACGCGCTAATCTCAGGAACTACTGGCCTGAATAGAAAAATTATTTCAGTGTTAAATACTCCATTTATCAAGGAAGGCTATAGGCTATATACCATCACGCTAAGACCAATAGCGTAACGGCGGAGCACCAATGAACAACAATGTTTTGAAATCGGGGTTTTCTAACTTTTCCACGCGGACGAAGTGGCGCGCAGAAGCTAGTAGATTATAATTCCCCTCGCCATATCATGTCAATAGGTTAAAATTGTATAAAATGCGAACAAAAGCTTGGCCGCTATTTCGGTATGACAATTTGGTGGATAGTGTATTATTTATTATTAAGGACTTAGAGTCACATCATATCCTCCGGTTGCTTTGAAGAGAGGAGCCAAAGCGCCTCCTTGTTATTACTTTGTTATAAAATTATGTAATTGAAGATAACATTGCAGATAGCAAAGAAGAGCTCGAACGAGGGTTGGGTAAAAAACCTATATTTATTTTAAAATAGAAAGCCCAAAAGCGACGTCGTGCATTCTTAAGATAATATCGGCCATATGGACGCATACATATTTATTAGAGTTTTTTTTAAACAATTTTCACAAAATAACTTATTTATATTTTCCATTTCTCGTATTAAAAGTATTTCATGTCTTTTTTCAGACCCCAAAGAACTTACTATCTATGTCTGTATGTATCTATCAAGATCGTAAACCACAATCAAACAAACTGATTTTCACTTATATTTTGCTTGTGTATTTTATACACAACATTGTTCGTTGTTTGTTATGGATGCGTTTGCGAATCTGTCATCCAATTGAACTGTAGTCTGTAGTACATTGTTCTTGGCAATTGTTTAAAGATTCTAACACACATTGGTAAGTTTGAAAAATTAATCAATATACTTTGCAACGGATTGCAGACACTAGCTAATTAATATAACATACTTAAATGTTGAACAAATCAAACAAATATGATGGAGCAATGTTGCTGAGGATTTTTGAAGTGGTAACTTTCTATGGGAAGGTAAACCGCTTCGTTACGTAACGCGTTACGGCGTAAGTCTGTCTGGGTTACTTTTCTCTTATGCATACGGTAGGCAGGTTAAGTTGTCACTTCTATCGGGCGTCCGAGACGCACACGTTTTTTTATAAGTCAATTTTGGACCTACAGTATACAGAATGAGTGATACGACTGTATATAGCGACTCCCAACCAAACAATTTTTGTAATTAAGGGGTTAACAATGCCCCGGGGGAGCAATTTCCCGGCTCGCGAAGGTCGGACAGCGCGCGCTTAATGGCAACATTAATGTAACCACTACACAAATATTAACATTCAACAAATATTAAAATGGTCTTTTGTACACAAAAACTGTTGTAAATTGAGCACCGGTTGGGACATATTTAGAATAAATAAAAAGAATATATGTATTGTCTTGGCGCGGGCGGGAGCGGGGATAAACAGAAGGAAAGGACTTACAGGATAACACTATAAACAGGATAGCACTAGAAACGCTACGAACAATGCGGGTTTCGCAGCGGCAAGCACTTCTTCCTCGTGATACTTTCTTCTCGCCTTGCGGTTCCTTCGACCTAGTGGACCAGCTGGAACGTTACAGCGTGCACCTTTCCAGCATGCAGGTTGTTGTAAGTGGGTTTGAATAGCGGCACAACACACAAAACGCTGCGAGTTTGCTCGGAAGCAGCGGTGCGTTAAGCGGTCGGACGGAGACTATCTCACATTTTATAGTGACACATGTGGCGAAAGAAAAAGGAAACAAAAGGCGGTAAACAAATAGGTCCGCTTTAACATATAGTATACCTGACATTTCTATATAGAAACTGGTCATTATAAGCGACACAATGGGCTGGTTTAATTGATGAAGCTTGAAAGATATGATAAGAAACAGTGTGATAAGCGATCGTTGTGGTTTGAAAGAAGATGTAATAACAAGAGTTGAAAAAGGAATGTTAAGGTGGTTTGGACATGTAGAGAGAATGGATAAAAGCAGAATCACAAAACAGGTGTATGACAGTATTGTGAATGGTAGAGAGAGCTTGTTGCCGGTATACCGAGACGAACACACCATGACCGAATATCAGAATTGTTAAAGGGAGGTCAGGTAAAAAGTATTTCAAACAAACGTGCATGTATGAAGAATTTAATAAAAGTTGGTGAAGCGAAAGTTGTTTGTCAGGATCGTCGCAAGTGGAGATCCATAGTCTTTGCCTACCCCCATGGGAAACAGGCGTGATATTATGTATGTTATATTATAATTGATACATAGTAAAGTCTTTATTCTTCATTGCTTATAGATAAAGTAAATAATTTACTTACTTACTTAATTCGTACAAAGCAATACTAACGGCAGCCTTATCGCTTTAGAGCGATCTCTTCCAGGCAACCCAGGCTGTGGATTGTGTGAAAAGAATGAAAGTGTATGACGGTATAATTACACGACGGTAATAAATACATGTATTTTTTTTCAATTTAAAAGCTACGATCTCTGTCTAATAACTACTAATGATGATATAATTATGATATATAATAAACTAACGACAGGTTCCTATATCTTATTTATGCACTTTCCCTACCATAGGTTTAATTATGGCATTAGTTGTATGGAGCTTATGTCAAATTTTAACCGATAGTAAGGTAAATGAACGGTCCGTAAGATATAAGAACCGAGCCTAAGATAATTGATTTTTCAAAAATCGAAAAGACCAAATAAAATTGTATTTAGTCTATTTCAAGATTTACTTGACGCCTATATGAAAATTGATAATAATTTTATTTTTCTTTCAAAAATGTAACAGGATGCAGCTGCTGATTTTGTTGAAATAACACCAGGGAATGTCTTGTGATGTCTTAACCATATCAACTAATAACTATGAGTTTTATGCGGCCGATAAACTCAAGCCATGTTCTTAATGGCAGTTTAGATGGTTTCGAAATAGATATTATGGATAATAAAGTTTATAAGAAGCCAAGTATCGCAATAACCCCTTCTGAGAGTTCATGTGTGATTAGATATTCTACCTTGATGTTACATTAGCGATACGCGATGACTAGGGGGACCTAAAGAGTCCGCTTTTGGAGAATCGCTTAGTAAAATTAACACGTGTCATTTATACTGGTATCTATATGTTATACATAAAGTTCCACTCTATTTTGATAATTGTCATATTCGAATGAATGAATAATTATTTAATGAATTATTATTTTTTGCTAAAATATATGTACACAACATGTTACAATATGAGTTGTTCAATACATTTTGCCTTATTACATTTAAAAAATGTTGCAATTAAATTATATGTCTAGTTACAAAATATTGTTAGTCATATCGTTGCCTTTCTCATTAATAATACATTTTATTCAATAACATTTTCTTAAGAGACTTGAGAGTATACGCTGAACTCGTAACATTTCCGGAAGTTTATTAAATACTTCCGAGACATCATCCGCGTTGATTGTTTAAAAAAAGCTCCCGATTTTAAAATTTTTTTCATTGCTGCTCCGCTCCTATTGCCTATAGCCTTCCTCGATAAATGTACTATCCAATATCATTATCGTATGAGATGATAGGCGTACGAACCTACTGTATGGCACAGTAGATTCGTACTCAGATTCGTTAGTCTACGAAAGCGGCCGTTTCAACCCCTAGATGTTCGAGATGATTACTTCATTTGTTGACGACGATCTCCTTACTTATTACAAAGTAATATTTAACTTTATCTATTACTGCATACTTATACTTGAAGCTTAACTCATATACACCAGATGTTTAGACACAATTTGCTACTTAAACGCAAGTTCTCAGTCGTAACTTACTACTTAACTTATGGAAATGTAAACCAGCCTTACGCAAGAGATACCAGGCAGAAAGAAGTAGTAAGCTAAAAATGACAAGTGAAAGTAAATATCAACACGGCAACCGAGGTCTTAATGAAGTTGTATTTTTGTTTGTTGCTAATATGTGGATGGGCTAATGTTTGCGGCCCGGCGTACTCCGGGTTTATTTATTTACCCCAATGACTTTTGTTGTACCTATTATCCCGCTTTATTTTATATGAAAAATTTCCAAGTTTTTATATAAATGATGAAAACAGAGATGAATTTGCTCATTATTAAATTTACTGGTGCATGTAAATTATATCTGTTCTGTATCTCCTTGTAACCTTAAGACGTCTGCAGTACCATGTGCCGTTTACCCGTAGGACTTCGCACCATCATACCATGATTTACTACTGCACTGGGCGTGGTGTGTTGACTGATAACGCATCCGTTCAACGCATTATCCGTGCAGGAACGGAGAAAGAATATAATTTCCTGCGGCCGGGCGGCCTGTCGTTAGAGGCGACAAAACAACCATAGCCAGGTGGTAGGGCGTGTGCCCAACTGGATGGCTACCACCCCTGGTCTAAAGTATGTCGCCATAACAACCTTGAGTTGTGTTCCGGCATTAGTGACCAGGTTCCAGTCTCCCTTAATAGTGCAGCGGCGCATGTCTATAGGCGATGGTAACCGCTTTTCATCAAGTTGGCCGTCTACCTGTCTGCTGTACTCCTGAAATAAAAAAAAATCTACTTTTACATGTACTTTTTAGTATATTACATTCGCAAATACCCTCACGTATAATATAATGCTAATCAAATACACTTAAAAAGTTAATTAAATCCTAAATTTTTCGAAACCCTAATGAGCGTCCGGGTCTATATCAGATCTACGTTTATCAGAGATAGAATATAGGAAAACGGACTAGTCTATAAATCCATAATTAGACCTATCCTTTTGTGTCAGCATCCCGCGAAAACTATTAACAGATTTAAATGAAACTTGACACAGAGCTAGCTTATATACCGGATTCATTTAGAATGCAATATATTGCGATAAATGACGTTGTTACCATGGAATAGATACTTAGACATATACTAAATAGATTTTATTTGTACAAGAACGGAGAAAGAATATACTTCCGTGCGGCCGGGTTGCCTGTCGTTAGAGGCGCCAAAACAATTGACAGCCACGTTGTTGAGTACTTGCCCGTCTGGATGGCTACCGCCGCTGGTCTGTATTATGCCACCATATCAACCTTGCGTTGTGTTCCGGCATTAGTAGCCACGTTCCAGTCCTTTAGAGAACGACAGTTCTCATTGGTAAGTATTACAAATGTCCATAGGTGATGGTAACCGCATTCCATGAGGTGGGCCTGCTGCCTGTCAGATGAATTCTCATGCCAATAAAAATAAATACAACCCAAAAGAAGGCGCTGCGATCGTATTTTTGGCGCTTTTGTAGCAATTACTTTTTCGCCATGTTAATGCGAACGAAGTTTTGCTGGAACATGCTAGTGCATAATGTGTGTGTGTGTGTGTGTATGTATATATATATATATATATATATATATATATATATATAATATATATATATATTAGGGTGGTCGTTAAAAATTAAATTTCTTGCGACGCCCCTAAAAAGCTTTCTTTTAATGAAAAAACGCATAATTGATGAAACTCATCACTGAGAATGATAATACGGAAGGTATTTCATTGTTAAAACTTTCCAATCTTAAAATAATTATTACTTCTAAGTATGAAGAAGTTTCCTGAAAAAACATGATATTACCCAAAAATTAACTTGAATTGTCTTGAGGCACGTGTTGTCTTGACTTGAATAAATTATACAGATAGATACAGACAAAAACAAATTTGAAATTTCGTTTTACATAAAACGAACCAAAACTCATTACAACAATAAATATTTGGAGTCTGTAGCACGAGCAAACGTAACTTAAGTAAACAATTATTTCTGAAGCGTATCAAATAAATTGATTAATCTAAAATTCAATACCCAAGTGGCAATCAAGTTTCGTTTACGTAAAATTAATTGCTATCTTGAATTTGTACTACCTTACTGTACTTGTTGATTGTAAACATCAAACTTCAGGGCAAGAAAAGAGAAGAATAAGGCAGAAAACTTAAGAGAAAACCTAAATAAAATACACAGTTTCGTTCGCATATTTTTGAAGATATATTGGCAGAATTTACGTACAACAAATCTGTATTCCAGAAATGTCAAATATACATTTAATTATGTTTCACAGACATTTTGATTTCACATTAATTTCTATATAATAATTCAATTATTGTTAATAAAATAATATTATATGAAACCTTGTCTGATGAAAATTATTGTTTCACTAGCTGTGCCCCGCGTTTTCATCCGATTACTTGACACTTATTGTTATATTTTGGATAATTCACACTATAGCTAATAATTGTTATTCTGGTGTATAAGCTCTATTATTGTCAAGTTTCACCAAAATCCATGCAGTAGTTTTTGCATGAAAGAGTAACAAGCATACATCCATACAATAGTAGGAAAGGAATGAGTAGGATTTGTCGAAGTAAATTGTGTCAATTTATATCTTCGAAAATGTGATAATGCGCAAGCAATTGAGCAAAATCCATTAGGTAGCTCTTTAAAAGAATATCCGCATACTACACTATCCGTGCAGGAACGGAGAAATAATACAATTTCCTGCGGTCGGGCGGCCTGTTGTAAGAGGCAACGAAACAACCCACATCTGGGTGGTAAGGTATCTGGATGGCTAACAACCCTGGTCTAGAGTGAGCTGCCATAACAATCTTGAGTTGTGTTCCAGCATTAGAATCCAGGTTCCAATCTCCTTTTAGAGAGCAACAGTAAATTGATGGTACCTTTAGTGTTACAAATGTATGTATGGCTTAACCCATCTAGAGATTTCGATTCCTTAACGCACCCTCATTTAAAGAAAGGGTCGTTATAGCCACATAGTGTAATAGCAATAGTCGATTTATAACGGTGCCGTGTGTGAGTCCAACTCGCACACGAAAGGTTCGTCAATAAATACTTACTTATACAATGCTAGTAGAAAGTATTATTTAATTCACGACTTTAATCATGGTTTCTTTTAAAATTATACAAAGTCACGTAGTAAAGCTTGTAATAGAATGAAGAATCTCGTACAGAATCATAGATAATTATTGATTTCGTTGCAGCCTTGCAGCTAATCATTGTCCAAATGATTGTGCTGGACGTAGAGCTAGCATAGTTTGCATCTCTTACTCCGGTCCTCCGTTTTGTTCATCAAGCCGCCAGCAACGGCTTTGGCCCAAATCGTAGGTTCACTGGGCTAGAGGGCGTCCTATAATTCGTTTGCCGATTTGTGGCCTTATCTCCAGATAACGACTAAGGACTCCGATTTATTAACGGCAATGTCTATATTGAGAATTTCCTGGTCAAACGTAGACGAAGATGCGGAGGGCTGCTAGCTGATTATACCAATATTAAATTAGGCTATACTGTAGGAAAAAGCGTAATTTGATCGCAAAGACATACTACATACGACCATGAAAATAAATCCATTTTTAGTTAGTCGATGTATAAAATTTCCTTAAGAATTTCGCCGCCCAAGCAATATCCACTTATCTGCAAGGTATTACCGAGCGAAATGGTCCAGAAAAACCAATATTTCGTCACGTACTCGCCTGTGATCAAACCTCCTTGTGCTTGATACCAATTCGAGATAATGTTCTTAAGGTAGCGCACGTGATCTTACTTGGTTACCAATATCGTAAGATCGAATTGTAGATTAAAGTTAGATAAGTGTGAACGTGAAGAGTTATGAAAGTAAAGGGTCCACTTTTGCACTGCAATTTTATTTTCCAAAGGTTTTTAATGTAAGTTGTTAGTTGTGTTGGGTGCCGCGATACAGACCTAGTCTAGGACAGCTATCGCCGCCAAAAAAATGTAGCCTTAATTTTAATTTAAAATGAGTTATTACCATAAGTTTTAAATGTAATTATATAAGGCTTAGAAATAAGTTTATATAAATAAATGAATTTGAATTTTAAGAGTGCAGTATTTGTATACTGCTCTCTTACGAGTTTAACTTGAATAAGTAAATGTACTCATTTTTTTCAATTTAAAGATCAATTTAATTAGTACACACTTTCTGGCTTCATTTAGCAGTCTTCTTGCTTTATCACTTATGATTTCCTATAGATTTCACTGCTATACGGTAATAATATCTACCTACTCCTACGTTTTTGATAATTTTTTATTGAACATAATCGACTTTATTTATTATTGAACTCATTATACACATCATTATGTTTCACTTAAGACGACGCTATCAAGATGCCCGGTGTGAGGGCCCGGATGGCCTTGCCGAAATCAGTGCGTTGACATTGGCAGGTAACTTGACATTGGGCGGTTGAGGTCGAGGGGCACCACCCCCAGTCTTCAAGGTTACACGAACACGCGATATGGTAATACACCTAAATACAGCTATGTATATCAGTTCCGCAGGGTGTGATATATGGGCGGGAAAGTATTTTACACGACCAAAGCATATTTACTGGACGCTGAATCATCATCTACTTCACCTGGTTAGCCTTTTAGCCCCTTTTATGGTTTTTTGACAAAGGGCACTTATTACGTATAGTGATAATTTTAAAAATAAAGTTAACTTGAATATATATATAAAATAACTAGCTGTCCCGGCAGACGTCGTCCTGCCCGGTAAAAAATAGGGGTTGATCGTAGAGGGTTGAAAATCTAGGGTTGTATGTATTTTTGTATGTTGTATCATAAAAAAATAGAAATTAAAAATTTTGTCTAAAAAATAAAAATAAAAATTAGGGGTGGACTACCCCTAACATTTAGGGGGATGAAAAATAGATGTTGGCCGATTCTCATAGATACCGGATAAGCACAAAAAATTTCATCAAAATCGGTCAAGCCGGTTCGGATGAGTATGGCAACGAAAACTGTGACACGAAAATTTTGTATATAAGATAATATTTTATATATATATATATACACTAAGGAGACATTTAAGGTTTTATGTTTTTTGAAAGTTAAAAACTCTTTTTATGGTGCGGCTTCATTTGGGATAATGTTACAGATATAGGCCGTTTCACTCAGATATGGTGATGGGTTTAAAGCGTTATTTAAGATTCTAATGTGGCTATGCATTAACGGCGTAATTTTTTTTACGCTTTAAATATGCATTCGGGTACAATCTTACGGCCTTATTTATAAAGAGTTAGAGTAAGTTTGAATAAAAATTACAAGACGTTATTAAAGCAAATAGGCGAGTGTGTCAAGTCAAATACTCCCCAAGTCGGTGCCACTTATCCTTTTGGAGGTCGTCAGTCCATCGGGCTGGAGGGCGTCCAAAACCGCATTTACTGAGACGCGGTCTCTAGTCTGCTTCATCGGCCATTGGTCCTGCGGCTGACATTTCACTCACTTCTAAATCCATAAGCGAAAAACCATAAACATAGCTCACTCCATAGCCCGTTGAGTGAATTGCAACTTGTGGAGACCAATTCTGCCGTCAGTATCCATGTCTTAGTCCCTTAGGTCAGAACGACGAGGTGACATAGATAGCGTATTTCAATCATTCAGTCAAAACAATTCTGAAAATGAATATTTTAAGACAATACAAAATGAATTTTCTCCTCTTGGTAAGTTGTTATGTATCCACTAGGTTTAAATGGCACGAGGTTTGATATCTTCGCGTTTGTAAGGGTAGAAGGTTTCAATTTCACTTTAACAAACTTGTTAGATATTCTTTCAGGACACTTTGTAGTATGACCATGCTGTTTATCTTACAGTTTCCTTTTTACTTTTTAAAGATGACATGTCTACTGTGTTTACAATTAACAGCGGCTTTTATAAGGATTTGTGTCTCACAGACCCAAATTCTACTATTGTAAACATATCTTGTCTGACTGACAACTCAGGAATGGTGCCACCGATTTTGATGAAAATAATAGGTATGTGGTAAGAACATGTAATGTGATGATTTTTTTCAGTGTATATTACGGGTATCGTTCATAAGGAATTTAATTTTTTTTATTACAAAAGTCAGGAAATATTCGCATTCAAAATCGTACAAAGTGTCTCCCCCTTAACTTTAACTACGGGGTGAAAATTATTGAAATATTTAAGGGGATACTAAAGATTTGTTTTATTGTGAAAATAGAGCAGACAAGTTTGCGGCTCCTTTGATAGAATGCGGTATCCGTCGCGTATTTACAAATTTTTAAGGTTAAAATCTATTGCGAAGTTTTGGAGATGTGACATATTTTCGATAAAACTGTTCCGTGGTGAACATTTACATTCGTTACCTCTATGGAATCCCTTCTTATATTTGATTAGCCAAGCACTTGCCCTTGGGCCTTCTCTATAGGTCTTATTGGCCCCAATATGAAATCGCTTCATTATATGCAAGATCTCGTTCATTATAGGATTCAATAACGAGCTATAAATTTTTTTTTTAATTAAGTTATATTTTCCAATATCCTTATATTCATATACAAAAAACATTGAAGCGTAGGAAGTCTTCAATAAAGCACCTTTTGCTTAAAATATGCGTATATTTAAATTTTATGCGATTTTACATTCATTTTTTGTAGCGCGTTACAATTGTTCGTTTTAGTTCCGTGGTGAATTTTCGAATATTGGCGGTTGGCCGTAGACAATGAGCGTTCGTCATAGTAAATTTTGATTTTGCGTGTACACACCAGCGTGAGCGTACTGATTTCATATTCGACTGGACCGGTGTGTACCTTCCTGTTGCAAATCGTGCCGAGACAAACATATTCAACTGTGGCACAGGAACACAAGGTTTATTCGTGCCGCAGACAGTCATATACACATTAGGTCATGATACATAGTGGCATTTGAAAAATTAATTTACTCAATATTAATGCTATATCAAAAATAGGAGCGTCTTAAAACGTTTAAGTAGGGATTATATAAAATTTGCTTACAAGAAAGGAATATAATCCAGGATTAGGAAACATGGTTACCGTACAAGCCCGTGACGGATCAGAACCCATCAATAAAGTTGATCTCACCTGCGTAAACAACGTGCCTGAGTAATGTAAACGGCCTTTTTTCCGTTAATAAAATTTACAATATCCAGGCGACGTCTCTCTTAGAAAAGACGTAATAAAATTCAGGTAAGAAATATGGTAATCACAGAGCTTTTTTCAAAATAACAGTAGCAACAACAATATGCATTCGCTAATATTATATTGATAACAAAAATTAGGTACGTCTATAATTTTTTTTTTTTTTTTACATGGGGAAATGCGTTACCGCACCGTCAGCCGCGCGGGGGATCATGCGCGGCCGGTGTGTGGGGCTCCCCGACGCCGGTTCAATACGACCGGCTGCCGGTATACCCACTAAAACCCCATGGGAGCCTTCTTTCCGCCTAGCGCCGGGGTCACGGTATGTGCGCGAGCTTAACCCGCGACCCCGGCGGCGGCTTGCCGCCTCATAACCAGAGGCGGCTTCTCCTGTGTTCGGGCCGGGGGAGATGGTGGTCCCCGGCCCTGAGAGGGACGCGCGGCTACCTCTCGCGCCCTCTCGCGGCATTAGTGCGGGCGGAGGTCTATGTTGATCCCCCAGACCTCGACGCCCGCTGCCGCCGGGAGGGGGAGGCTGCGAAGGATTGCTCCTGCGCCAACACCCCTCCCCCCTCTTCTTCCACCCTGCCCCCCCCACCGCCTCGCGCAATCGGCAGCGTCAGCGGCGGGAGGGGCCTCGCGATAGGAGGGAGGGGGAGGCTGCGAAGGATTTCTCCTGCGCCATCACCCCTCCCTCTCCTTTCTCCCCCTCCGCCGCCTCGCGCACTCAGCAGCGTCAGCGGCGGGGGGGGCTTCGCGATGGGGGAGGGGAGGCTGCGAAGGATTGCTCCTGCGCCAACACCCCTCCCCCTCTCCTTCCTCCCTTTTCCGTCGCCTCGCGCACACAGCAGCGTTGGCAGACGGGTCGGGGAGGGTAGATCGCCGGTCAGGAGGGCGGTGGTGGGGTGGAAATCACCACCGCCGTCCTTGACAGCCAGCGGAGAACACCTCGACGCTGGCCGTCGCATCGGAAAGGAGGGGCGTTTGGGGAGGAGGTTTGGTAAGGAAGGGCAGGCATTGGGATTTGGAGGCGGAGAGGTGGGACACCACTGTCACGGAGTGAGGGGGGAATGTGACAGTGGCCGCTCGGGGCCCCGGGGACGCATCCCCTTGTACCGCTACCTGGTCGGAGAAGAGACCAGGGCTGCACCCCCTGGGGGAACGTCTATAATTTATGTTAACTAATAACAACCTATAAACGGTCCCACCTTTGGGCTCGGACTTCCCTGGGGCAAGGACAGTATACCCGAGACGCTTGTTTTAATGTTCGGTCCGTAAATTTAACCGACCGTTCAGATTCAACTTCCAAAATTCTAGGTATGGTAAAGCAAGTGAATAAATAGTCATATATAGGAACCCACCATAATTCACTATGGTCGGTTCCTATATCTCCGTTTGGCGGGATTGACACATCAGTTATCTCGATGTGCAAGTTTCATCACGGTGTTTTCCTTCACCGATAGCACGTGATAATTGTAACAATATGCGCATTAGCTTAGAAAACTGCCTATGTGCCAATGGTAAAAAAAAAATCTTATAAATAAAAAATTTCAAACAAAAAAGAAACCGACTTCAAAAGTAACTAAAAATTTAAAATTATTTTGTCTACAACATCTTTAAATCGGTGTCAGGCAAAACATAAAATTACTATATACATTGTTACAACAACAAAATATAGTAAATTTTTATGTTTCACTTCGCGCCGTCTTTAAGATGTAGTACAAAATTATATTTTTGCCTTTTTTGTTATTCTTGAAGACAAGAGTCGTGAATACAAAAAAATTACGTTTCTTGTTCATTTATCGCGTTCTCGCAAGAATATGGAGCGCTTGTTAGACTTGAAAGATTGATAATTATTAATTTATCAAAATATAAACGTGTTGATTAAATTTCTTTTTGTGATGTTTGTTGTGTACATGTACATTCTCATGTTTCAAGACTATTATGACATCTGTCGTAAAATATTGCGATGTACAGTTGTACACATATGTTAATTAACACATCAACTCTTATTATTCATAAACAAAACAATTCGCTTGTTTACACCAATAAACATCGTCCCAGTTTACGCAGTTCAATTGAAATTTTATTTACGCAGTTTAATTGACGATAGACAATTGTCTATCGTCCGAATCTAGATTGAGACAAGCGCTTAGTTAGTTAGTACCGTTAGACCGTTACATAAAATGCCTGTTTAAATTAAACATGCCATTTCTGTTGATTACTATTTGTATTACACTAAAATTAGTACTGTTAAACTGTTATTTGCTTTATTTGATATATTATCAGCATGCGAAAACGAAACAAGGAGTGATCTCAGTACTAGATACAAAATTCGGATGGTATCAGACATAAGCCGTCACGCGTTTGAATGTTCCATGTTCGCGTTTTGCTTGTTGTATGGTATTATGTTACATAGATACTAGCTTTTCCCGGTAGACGTTGTCCTGTCTTTAAAAAATAAAAATCTAGAACCTGATTCCAGCGTTATCTACCGTGACCAAATGTTAATGTAAACTATTCTCAAATCCACTTGAACAAACAAAAAATTTCATCAAAATCAGCCCCAGCCTTTAGGAGGAATATAGCGGCGCCACCTATTGGGTCCAATCGTTTATTTAAACCATTCCGGGACAAACTTCAACACATATATCAACAAAGGAACACTTAAATTATTGTAACCGATTGCAGCGCCATCTACCTGGTTCAAATTAAAATCGAAATCATCCCAGTAGAAAATTATAAAAACACTAATATCGCTATTAAAAAATGGGGTTGATCGTAGAGGGTTGGAAATTTAGGGTTGTATGTATTTTTAATGCTGTATCATAAAAAAATAAAAATTAAAACAAATATCTAAAAAATAAATAATAAAAATTTGGGGTGGACACCCCTTATCACTTGGGGGTTTGAAAAATAGATAGTAGGCGATTCTCAGACTTACTGAATATGCATAAAAAATTCATGAGAATCGGTCAAGCCGTTTCGGAGGAGTATGGGAACAAACATTGTGACACGAGAATTTTATATAAGCTCACCAGGGCTTGAAATATCGGTAAAAATATGGTATCGTTATTTATGCTAATTTCAGATAAAAGTAAAAAATAAATCTCGTTATAAAACTTATCGTTATTTCTAACCATTTTACCGGAAAAAATATAATTTTAAGTAAGTTAATACTATTTCTATCACGAATTTTCCCGTTTATGTTTTGTTACCATCATCGCTCTGTTTTACTCGCAAAGATTGTCAAACAGCACTATGCTAAGAGCGTGTGTAATATTTAGAGTTGCGTTGGCATAACTAACTGCTGCGGCTCCACGACCTAAAAGGAGTTCTGGCCTCTGAGTTGAGAATACTCCACTCCTTTCTGTTCTGCGCTGTCTCCTGCCAGTTATAGGGTTGAATCAACCTCCACTACGTCATTCCAGCGATATTTGTGCCGGCAACTGGATGCCTTCCCCTTGGTTTGCCCAGATAGGCTCTTCTCACTTTATGTGGGAGGCCAAGCTAGCGCAAGCGATGTGCCTTGCTCTCGCCTATTATATTGGGCTCATCCACCAGCTCTTCGATTTCGGCTTTTTTCAGATCCACACAATCTGAATCAGCACAGTAACCTAATAATTTAACAAGAAACGTACAATACCGTTGAACAATTGACAAAAATGACGTAAACACAGTTGCTTACAGATGGCAATACCTAAGTTAAAAATAGCAGGAAATCTACAAGAAAGAGTTTTCATTTGTTCATTTCACCCTTTGTTACAGCAATGGAAGGTGGCGCATGGTGCGCCCGCGACATATCTTTACGAGCGCAGAAGAAATTTTTGTCGCGGGTAGGTGGCGCGGCCAGCGCCCGTTCGCTTGTCCTCGACGAACATGCGGCGAAGCTACTTGATCAGGTAAAGTTCTTCTGATTAATGTAGCATCTATTTAGCATCTTTGTTAGCCAACTATGAGTCTCTACAAAGAGCTCTCATAATGCCGCTTGACAAGGTCCTACAGCGGCCACTTTCTCAGATTTGTGTTGCGAATATTATATCAAAATAAAGTAGGCCTCTGTTGTCGAAAGGACTGAACTTAAGTTGGTATTGCTTACTGGAACAGAGAGGCTCCGGAAACGAACTTTCCGGTGTTTATTATGATGTAGATTTCTGGGTACAGCCCTAAAGTGACCCGTTGTATATTACCCACAACAGAGTTTTTGGCGGGAGCTGAAAGGAGATATTGTGTTGTGCAGTTTTATTTTCTAAAAATGGGTAAAATTACTCTAAAATGAACAATAGTTGTAGGATATTGATAGTTTTTGAGTAGTGATTTATGTGTTTTGTGAGAAATGTGAACTGTATGGTCAAATGTGGCCTTTTGAGTCGTCACAAGAACTCCGTTGAATGGCACTAGCTGATTACCTACAGTTCAGCTGTGCTACACATAGGCTTAAGAAAATGAAAAAACTAAATGTATATTATAAACTAAGATCTGGCTTAAAGGCCTAGCTGCCAAGCCATAAACCTAAATAAAATAAATTAACCACAACACAAGCGTAACTTGCCTTACTTGGGGATGCGTGCAATATTAAAGAATGCGTATGTTTCTCTGCCGATTATTAAAAAATAAGTGAAACTTTATCCTGTCTCACATGATTTAGCAATTGTCCAAAATCTGCCGCTTTAGGTCCCCAGGACTGGTGTCTGTCTACCTTGGACAGCGGATCACTATGGGGATCCAGTGAGGTTACATAGCCAGTATTCTAAACACCTTCCTCATAGAAGTCGGGGACTAAGCTCAGTATTCTTCTGATAGTCCTAACGTATTTTAAGTTATTTAAAAAATGACTAATATTAATTAATTAGGTTTAGTTTGGGTTAAGTTTTTTATTAATACAATATAAAAAAAACTTCATTTCTTCATCTACCTCAACCTCTTATGACAGTATTGTATTGCGGTAGTATGATTGTATTGTATTTGTATGTTAGTATAATCTATCTATAATTGTATTTTTTTCTTGTGTTCTTGTTTATGGCTATTAGATAAGAACTGCTTGACTTGGTACTAAAATTTTAAAATTTTACTTGTACAATTCCTTTCATCCTACTGTAGTAATTTACCTACAGTTCAATATTTCACTACCTTTATATTTACATATAAAAGAACGACATACAAAGTTGTTGCTTTTCGTGCAACGATGCATTCGTAAATTGTAGGGATGTTATTGTTATAACTTTTTGTCACGAAAAAGTGAGTAGTTAAAATGTATCTACCATTATGTTATTGTATGGTTTATAAGCCTATTAGGTGTATTTACTTCCAATGCCAAAAGTCGAGGTAACTTAGCGGGTTGTTCAACCTAACTCCATGTTCTCTGGACAGGTAACAACCTGGACCAACCAACATGAACTACTTGAACAATTTGCAGACCAAATTTTACCACATGTACATATTGTTTCAATTATCACGTATTGGCGGTGTAGGAAAACATTGATGAAACCTGCGCATCGAGATACCTGATGTGGCAAATCCGTCAATTCGCCTTATACAAATTTACATTAAAACAGTTAATAATAATTGAAAAGAAACTAATTAATACATTAAGCATGTTATTGTTATCTTTAAATACCAAGGGCCATAGAAATATCCCGGACTTTTGGAGGGATTGTGCGGGGCGAACACGTAGCGGCCCTTGACAAATTGAATGTAAATGTGGCGTGACACTGACCGGCGATTGGCCCTGTCTACACTATATAAAAACGCACCTAAAGACAAGCCCAGTTTAGGACTATTGTGGGAAATGAGGACAAAAAGTACCAGGCTATTAGGGGAACTGCTAGCGGTACTAGGGGTCTGGGAATATGGAAGCGTCTGCCCGTCACAATATTCGGGGGACATGGAAAAATGGGCAGAAGTTGGCCACTCCTGCATGTTTTATTATTGTTATACTTATTGTGTTCTTAACTTATTCTAAAATAATTCAGTCACCATTTTATTAACACCTGTAGATGTGACGACCTATGAGTAACTGGCTAGTAACATTACGTTCAGGAAAACATCCAAGAAATATATGAATAAATAAAATTAAAGTGTCTGTTTGTTCGTTCCGGATAATCTCTAAAACGACTGGATCGATTCTGACGGACTTTCACTGGCAAACAGCTGATGTTACAAAAAATAACTTGGCACTTTTAAATTTAGGGTTCCGCAAACAAAATCCACTCGAACGAAGTTGCGCTAGTAAGATTATATAACAACATAAGATACACTCTGCAATATTAACAACTATTTTGGTAGCGGAACAATAAAATTCTTCGTGTTATACTGCAGTTTAAATATAAATATTTAAGAGTTCAACATCCTGCAAGCAGTAACTTATAAATATATTTCTAGCATTTCAACAGTCTTCTCTACTTGGTATATTAATTTTGTTTCGCAATTAAAAATGTTTTACATTAATTTCAAATAATAATTTAATGATGAAGTGTTGAGAGATTTTAAAATGTGTTTCTATTTCGATTAAAGTTTTGTTTTTGTCTAATAATAATTGTATTTACTTAGTTGAATTTCAAATCATAAATATACGATAAAAAAATTTAGTTTGTCCACATTAATACAAAATGCATATAAAAGCCAGTTCGTATCGATTTGCTCCTCTTCACTGCATTCGGAATGAACCAAGAAAAATGAAAATTATATATAATTATGTTCTATTGGCAATAAGTTTAAAAATAGTATACTTTATTTGTATCCTAAAAAATGGGCTAATTTCCACAGGAAACGTACTCCAAATTATATATGCGTAGGAAGCTGAGTAAATGTAGCAAAAAAGCCAGGTCATGGATGAAAATTATTGTATTAAAATCGATTTTATAACAAGACAGGTGCTTTATTCAAAATTTATTTTAATAAAAATGTATAATTTACGTAATTATTATTAAAAATAATCATCACTGCAGCGTACTGAGTTGAAACTTTTTACTGATGTACTTGGCGTTCTAGGTTTCTATCATATGTACGCAGTAACTCGAACGCCTAATAGATGGTTGTAATTATATTAAATGTTGGATGAAATAGATTATAAAAAAGTAGAAAAACATTCAAGGATGTAATGTCTTTAACGGACTTAAACGAGCTCAGTACTTCAGCAAACACTGCAAGTTTGCACTGTAATAATCATAATTATTATATTCAGCATAAACAGTAATACTTAATAATATATACAGATAAATAAAATTGAAGTGTCTGTTTGTAATGTCAAAATAACAGGTTTTTACTACATGCGTATATACATACAGCACTATGAAAAAATCAATTTTTAAAATTATTGTCGTCTGGATATTCCGGCTTATCTCTGAAACTGCTAGATCAATTTTAAAGGAACTTTCAGCGACAAATAGCTGATGTTGTTATAAGGAGTAACCTTTTTTAGGGTTCTGCGAAAAATTATTCCACGCAGGCGAAGTCGCGGGCAAATCTAGTACTTAATTATATAATAACATAGACACTATTGTTCAATTCTCGACATTATACATGAATTGTTTTCATAAAGAAGGTATCTTATACAATTACAGTTTCTGTGCGTCCTTCGAGAGCGCGTGGAGAAACGGGAAGCCGAGAAGCTGGTGAAGCACGTGATCAAATCCGCCGTGAAGCTTGGAGTGCTGCGGCGGCATAATCAGCTCTCTCCAGCTGATGAAAGGGCACTCGCTGCTTTTAGGGCTAAATTCCATGTAAGTACTAAGCAGTAGTAGTAGTAGTAGTAATTTAATAATATAGTACAGTAAGTAGTTGTTAGTAGTATATTTATTCTTCGTATATGAGCAGATGAAGATAATTGATGATACGGCCTCGTTAGATGTATAGTAATTATCGGTGTCACCATAGCTAAATAAATGCCTGCATAATTTATCAAAAAGCCATAGCTCTTTGATTGACGACAAACAAAACAGTTATTCTCTTATGACACATCCAGATTTCCATATCTTACTATCCATTCTCTTATCACACTAGCAGAAAATTTACCTACTAATTTCTCCAGCCAATTTCAGTCCACTGCTGGACGTAGGCCTCCCCAAGTACGGGCCATATATCCCGATCTCCTGTCTTCTTCATCCAACCCTTGCCGGCAATCTTGCGTAGTTCGTCGGTCCACCGGGCTGGCGGGCGTCCTACGCTACGTTTGCCGAGACGCGGTCTCCACTCCAGGACTTAATAGCTCCATCGGCCGTCGGTCCTGCAGGCCGACAGTCCTGCGGACAGACGTGACCGGCCCACTGCCACTTCACTGCTAATTTTGCGAGCTGTGTCGGTTACCTTCGTTCTCTTACGGATGTCCTCATTTCTGATTTTATCCATACCAAAAACATCTAACATAGCTCGCTCCATAGCTCGTTGAGCCACTTTGAATTTGTGGATCAGTCGCGCTGTCAGTGTCCATCTCTCGAAACCGTATGTTATGATGGGTAGGACGCACTACCTACTGATGGACCTTATAAATGCGATAAATCTGAACAATGTACTTTATCGTTGTTTTAGAATCTTATAAAATAATTAATTTTTACTTCCTTACGTTTTATGTCATGGCTATTTAAAAAAACATCCTAATATTTAATTTGATTTCTCTGTATTCCAGACGGTCCTGATGGCAGTGGTATCATTTTGTGAAGTGGATTTCTCATACGACCGCGGTTTCCTGCAGGATGCACTCCGTGATTCACACCAATCACTTAAGTAAGGAACTTTCTACAATTGTTTATCCGCTGTGGTTGTAAAAGTAATTTATTGGAAAGAAATTCGATTTTACCAATCTTGTAATTTTTTACACTAAGATAAAGTCTAAAGGGATATTGCTGTACATTGAGCAAGACGGGAAGAAAAACCAAATTAATAATCCTGTTTGTGAATCTGTCTGAATTAGTGGAAAAACTTTCAATTCACTCTAGGTGTTAATCAAAAACTCTGGAATGGGCTGGACGGGGCATTAACATCAACGGCGAGCGCATCTTTCACCTCCGTTTCGCCGACGATATTGTCGTCTTTGCAGAGACGTTGGAAGAACTTGCCGACATGCTGAATAGCCGAATCCTCCCGATAGGTCGGTCTCGGCATGAATTTGGACAAGACGAAAGTCATGATTAATCAACATGTCGTGCCGAGACCGGTAAACGTCGATGGTTCCCCTCTTGAGGTTGTGCAGGAATATGTCTACCTTGGACAAAATATCCAGGTAGGCAAACACTGCTTCGAGAGGGAAGCCAATAGAAGTATCCAGTTAGGCTGGGCAGCATTCTGTAAGCTTCGACAGGTCTTCTCGTCGAGCATTCCTCAATGCTTGAAGACGAAATTCTTCGAGCAGTGCGTCCTGCCTATTATGACATACGGTGCCGAGACATGGACACTGACAGTGGGACTGGTCCACAAATTCAAAGTCGCTCAACGGGCTATGGAGCGAGCTATGTTAGGTGTTTCTCTTACGGATAATCAGAAATGAGGACATCCGTAAGAGAACTAAGGTAACCGACATAGCTCGCAAAGTTAGCAAGTTGAAGTGGCAGTGGGCCGGTCACGTCTGTCGCAGGACCGACGACCGATGGAGCAAACGTGTCCTGGAGTGGAGACCACGTCTCGGCAAACGTAGCGTAGGACGCCCGCCAGCCCGGTGGTATGACGACCTGCGCAAGATCGCCGGCAGGGGCTGGATGAGGAAGATGGGAGACCGGAATATGTGGCGCGTACTCGTCCAGCAGTGGACCGAAATAGGCAGAAGAAGAAGAAGAAGAAGAAGTTAATCAATGGCGAGGCAATGTATCGAGGCATGAAGTCTCGAATTAGTATTAGTTCAAGATTCATATAACTAAACACTAATGGTCTTATTCATATTGAGTTGCGTATATTTGCAGACTTTAAAACCATAAAGAAACTTTCAAAGTGATTTTAACTCAATATGAATAATACCGAAGAACCTTGAGAACCATTTTATATTTCATTTCCAAACAAAGAATGCCGATCTAAAGTACAATTAATTACATGATTCCCGCAAAGTAATTTATCACCATAGAGAGCTACTAAACTATGACAATTATCCGACCAAACTCAAAGTGAGAATGATCTTTCGTCGTTACGCCCGCTTGCTTTTATATTCGATTAGTAATCACAACTACCCGCAAATATTACAATAGTACAACAACAGGTGGCACTATTTGGAAAATATGTTTTAAGCATTAAATTAGTCAGTCATATTTAGTTTTGTTTGTACCTGTTTTAATTGTAATTGTTTTTCAGTGTTTAAAGTAATTAAATATGTGTCTAATAAATACTTGTGTTTATATTTTACAGGTCAGTTGTAGAGCGACATCTATCAGACAAATCAGTGTCGCGTCTCGCCGGTGTGTTCTCACTCGCATCTCGCGGGGAGCTTCTGGACTCTCTATTCTCAGGTCAGGTCGACGAAGATGTGCTGAAACTATCTCGAATGCTTCGCAAAGAACTAGATAGGGGTCTGCTATAATCCAACCAGGTAAAAAAGCCTGTGCCGTCCTATCACTACCAAAGGTTCGAATACCATCTAAACTTTGACGATTATCATGATCGTAGTACGAGGTCTCTCTAGAAAACTCTGACTGTGGGATCATTTGAAACAATATCGTTATCTTCACAAATGGAGATTTTATTCATTTATGTATAAGAAACTGTACTAGTAGGGTTGTAAATAATTTCATACTATTTTGCACCATTCACCTTTATTGGATTAAGTATCAGGTTTTTGCTGTTATGACAATATTTAAAGATCCGGGCCTGTGTTTTCTATATTATAAGAATGTGACCGTCTTTTCTATGTTATTTTGTACTAATCTATAATACTTTGTATAACTTCGATGATAAGACCGTATTCTATTGCGATACTGCAACGAAACGTAGCCCCAAATCTTTCGTCTGTTTAGAAGTAATTTTCTCTTTTCACAAAATGTTTATGAATGAGTATTGTTCGAGAATAGAGAACTAGGAATCTGAAACTTCATATTTTGTGAGAGTGTCAAAATTTGTTGCTTGTAATTTTACTGACTCATATACCTTACACACAAACACTTTCTCGGCAAAAGATCAAATTCATATTACCGAGAATAAATATCGGTAGTAAAAACTTGTTTCTGGTATGTATTTGAAGGTGACGTTTTGGTGTAAAATTTTGATTTAAAAAAATGTATTTTTTATATGAAAAATGTCATCTGTTCAGTGTAATGAGATTTTTGGATATGCCTCAAGAACTCAGTTATTTAATATTAGTCAATAAGATCTAAAATTACGCTAAGGCTAAGCTTGAATAAGTGAAGTGATGAAAGAGGCAAGTAAGACATGGCCAAAGATCTCTGTTACCTGACCATAATTTTTTTTAACTACAGGGGAAAGTTTCTGTGTAAGGTTATTCTATTTTTGAAAGTCGAATTCAGAGAACATTTTATAACCGTTTAAAACTGTTTCTACCCTCAAATAAA
This sequence comes from Dendrolimus punctatus, assembly GCA_012273795.1. NCBI lineage: Eukaryota > Metazoa > Arthropoda > Insecta > Lepidoptera > Lasiocampidae > Dendrolimus > Dendrolimus punctatus. Next base: position 19,152,071 of record CM022541.1, read on the forward strand.
AATTTGTGTACAAAATTAAATAATATACAAAATAGGAAATCTGGTATTTAGGTCAATACCTACAATTACATACAACTTGAGCAATTATTTCACTCAATATCTAATTTTTTAGATTTAATATCTTTTCAAAGAAAAAGTGGACACGGCTCTCTTAAATGAACTCAACATACAATTAAAAAGACTAAATATTTAAAACGGATGCTAGACGATTAATTTTCAGTTGAGTGATGCAACTTAAGGGTTAAATGAAGAACACGTTGGTTTTTATTTCATTTCTACTGTATTCGCAATAATTAATTAATTATTATTTTGACTATTAATTATAAATAATTAAAATGGCGAATTTCAAAAGTAGATCTACTTTTGGAATAAAATGGGAATTCGATTAATATCTGATATGAGGATAGGCCTTACATACGACCATTAAATCAATTTAATACGCGTTGAAACTTAATGCTTACTAAAATTAAGCGCAAGTATAGGATGAAACACATACCATTATACCAAAGTTGTTGTAAGGTCTTTACTTGAAATTATTTCTTAATGAAAGTATTCTAAAAGCTCTACCACATCCCGTTTTGTTTTCATATTTTAACACTTTATAGTTTAAAAATTAGTGGGAAGTAATACTTTTTGCTCGTTTAGGGGTGAATATCGTGCCACCTATTTATTGGCATAACTAAAAAAGTTACTCAGAAACATCATTTAGATTTTTTTTAACCTTCTTATATTATTAAAGACACTAAAACATATATCTCAGTGAAAAAAGTAAGGCAACGACCGATCATTACTAATTTTTTTGCAACATCACAAGATATAGGTAATAAAGATAATGATATTATAGCAAGCAACATAAACTTAACCACTCTCTGCTAAATTTACTGTTATTTTTTAACCATATTGACTCAGTTAGTTTTTGCTGTGATTTCATAGACAGACGGACGAGTAGACATGACTATTTTATATTTTACGTACCGAAAAAGGAATAGTGTGGAATCCTAAAAAGATGGATTAATGACCGCAATGCCGTATAGTTACACAGTTCACTATCTGATTGCCTATCGGGTTGTCGAAGTCGGATTACACAACTAAAAAAATATTAATGAACGAAACAGTTGTATGTTTTTTGTTTGTTAAAAGATACAATTAATAAATCATACAGTAGACCTTAAGGTAATTAGCGAATTCTGCCAGGCAACCTTTGGATAAATAAGCAAGCAACCGTAGTAATTTTGTTGGAAGATATTGGTTGAATTCTCCCAAAATGCGCTTTCCCAAACGCTCTATTTAAACGATCTGAATATGTCGATAATATATCTTGCCTGTTTGTATACAATAAGTTTTATTAATTACGAGTATACGCATTCAATTAGAAGCATTTAATAGACTGTAAATATTATTTTAGGCTTTTTATTCGAATATATTAATTTGTAGTTAATGTTTAGTTATATAATGCATTATTTAAAATAACAGTTACCGTAAGTAAGGAATGTTTGGATAACAATCAGTAACAAATATATTTAAGAAATACACGAATGAAATTAGATTATGAACTCATATATCAAGTCATACTTCATAATATCGTGGTTATATATTAATATATTATTGTATGTAAGTAAACAACGCCTTATGGTATTTCAGTAGAATTTCACGACATCAAAAACCAAATTCTAACGAAAACGAGATTTTCAGTTAACATTGTATACTGCCTTTTATTCAATTTTATAACTTTGTTGTAGTTTTTTAAAATTTAAATGAATATAATTGTATATACATGATTTTATCCTAATCACATGTTTTTTTTAATATTTGTACACCTCACATCGTGTACGATATTTGTTTAGTATAACATATTTATCTTATACGTTAGTTATTGATCTTTTAAGTTCTTTAATAACTGCGAAGCTTATTGTGTTAATTGAAAACCGTAAGAATGTTCACTATATACATTTTATATAGGTAATAATTGTACACAAGTTAAACAATTTGGACCAAAACTATTAATATCTTGTCGGTTCATACATATCTCAACTAAAATATCATATCTTAGTTTTGTATTAGCAATAAAGCTTATTTGCATAGTCGTAGTATTATATATTGTGTTTGCTTTAATGTCAATCTCTACACAGTTGTAAATTATTGTCATCTAATGTTGGGTGGTATTAGTATCTATTCTTTTACTTTAACACTTGTATAAAGTTGACATAATTCAAATCAATTAATTTTACTTGATCGATATTACAGTGAAGCTTGGTTAAGTGAGACATCAAAGGACCTGCAATGTGGTTTCACTTATAGAGGTATTCCAGTTACACAGTGTCTCAGATATATAGGTATAAATAAATATCTGTCTCATTTACAAAGGGTTCCATTAATAGAGGTCAGAATACAGGTTATTTCAGTTATATAGGTGCGATTATAAATTAAATAACGTGCTATGTAAATATTATAAATGAGTTTTAATCAAAAACAAAATTGCGGGTAGAATATGAATAAGTAAGTAATCAAACAAATCGATGTTATCTCAGTTACATAGGTCTAAAAAATATAAATTAAAATATAAAATTCTCTCGCTGTCTAAGTGATAGAGGTAACTATGATGATAAATCGAAAGAACGAATCCCAGATAGAGGTTTGCTTCGTCCCACTAACAGGGGTAATTCAGTGCCAAAGTGTTGGGACCCCAGCATGAGTTCCAGTTATGGTGGTTTCTCACTTATCCAGGTCCCACTTAACCAAGTTTCACTGCAATTGATGCGGTCATCGAGGACCTGGGGTCAGTATGACTCCAGGTTCAGTATTCTATTTATAGTCTTAAGGGATTATAGGCAGAATACAACATAAGTAAATTAAGTTTTCTTTATTGTATTAATTTATGTATATTTATTTATTAAAATATGGTACCTTCATAATAATAGGAAAAGACATATTACGAGTTTGTTTCTCATGCATTTGCTAGTTTAGCGTGCAAATTAAACTTAGCTATTTAAAATTTCTCAGAACAAATATTAAAAGAGTTTATATTCTTGTCTATATTGTTTATATGTCTATGTCAAATTTTAACTAAGTAGTAAGGCAAATGAATATATATTAATATAAAAAACCGGCATTAGTTGAAGAGAAGATTTGTGTTTGATAAAATTGAACAACACCTTTTTTGTGTGTTGCATCGTTGCTCTTGCCTAATTGTGTCTCTATTATGTGTTCTTTGTAATGGTGTTATAGTGTTTATCAATTATGGACAATTATTTTATTTGCACGCTTAGTGCATAAATTAATATAAAAACATTAGCAGTCCTTCGTAAAAGTTCAATTGAAATCTTTATAGGTATAGTATTAATTGGAAAAAATAAATCATGAAAAATATGCTTTGTGCCCTAGACGACACTAGTATCTAATAAGCCCATTTTTAAATGCGTAATACTTGGGGAAAAATTTTGATTTATTTCTTACACTTTGTTATAAAGTAAAAAATAAATATATTCGTTTATTGATTTAAACATTTTTGTTACTTTAAAAATATTCTGAGCAATAAAAGTTTACAAAGCGAGTTAAAACTTAGTACTATTTTTATATTATTTATAGCGAGTGAAGAATTACTTATAGTTCATCTGGCCACTTGTACAACGTATTAAATACTTCTGTTGAGGAGTAAAATGTTATGTATCTATACATTTAGCTACGCTTCCGAACAGGCCACAGGCCATAAAAATGGCTCGTCCTTTTGGAGGGCTTGCGTGCGAATGTCAACACGTAGAGGCCCCTTGACAAATTTAATGTACATGTTGCGTGGCACTAACCGACGATTATCCCTTTCTACAGCATATAAAAATGCGCTCGAGGACAATCCCCGGCCCTATATTATACGAAATGAGAACAAAAAAATCTGGGATTATGGGTACTATAGTGTCTGCCCGTTGCAATGTTTGGGAAACACGGAAAATGGGCAGATGGTTCCTCGCCTCTGCATGGGCTCCTAAAGAATGCCGTACAATATTGGCGAGGGGCAACATGGGTTGCAGTGGCTAAGGGTGTGGAGAAGTGGTCTGCATTTTCTCTGAAGCTATTTCCGACATTATCCGATTTATCACTTCCACCTCTGGAGCTGTGGTCAGCTTATAATGATACTACTTTGTAAATCTAATTACAGAGTCATAGCAAAACGTGTGAATTAAAAATATTTTACAATAAATCTTTTAGTTTAAATTGTTGCCTGTAATTGATAAACACTTTTGATAGCTAGATGAAAATCAAAGAGACGTCCATGTAAGGATTGTATTAAAAAGACAATATGATTGTGTAATAGTTGTTTCTGTAAATGAATAATTAGGTACTTGTATATGTTTTCCCACAACATAACTGTATGGGTTTAATTAATATATTATTAAAATTATAATATTAGTTCGTAGACTTCCCTATTTTAAAGCTTTTTGTAGCTTCATTACAGTACTCGATATTTAGGATCTCTTTTACTAGGAAAATCTATTAATCTCTACGGAAATTCTAATAAAGAACACAGTGTACCTCAGGATCCCTAACAAGGGAGTAAGGGCATGTTTTGCTCCTTAGTCGCAGTAAAAAAGGCAATGCACTTTACTCGAGGCAATTTTTTACACACTTAGCAACCAATAGTCGGTCTAAATTTAATTATATTACAAATGTGTGATCCCTAAGGAGGCCGTTGTTAACAGTGTAATAATTAACATTTAGGTCAGTTAGGTAAGCGGGATTCAGTTTGCCCCAATAATTCTCTTGGTTCATATATCGTGTAGTGCATAACTTTGCCTTTTAAGAAATTGTAAAAGGTGATAAACAAAAACAGGGAAGACCCTTTCTCCATCCATCTCATTCTTTTGCGATATCACCAGAAGAAGGCTTCCAAATCTCTCACAACATGTCGCTGTCTGCCATACGTTTAGGACTAACTAATATACCAAGCGTGTTCTAATGCTGATATTAGACGGATCAACATAATTGAATTAATTTGCGATTTGATTGAGAAGCGCAGAACTGAAAATTGAATGTTTAAATGGATCACTTTAATTTTTGTTCAAATTGAAAGACAAATAAATAATGTATATTGGCTAAATAATGGCGATACGTGTAATCTTAACACGCCTATAAAATTTGAGAACGTGAGAGGGCAATACTTATATAAAAAGTTCATTATTTTGTCAAATGTGGAAATTCTAAATTTCAACATTTGACAAACGCCCGGCAGACTTTGCTCTGAAAAAATAAAAATCTAGAAGCCGATCTCAGCGCCCCCTACCGACTCTAATTGTGAATCTAAACTATCCGGGAACCCACTCAAACACACAAAAACAAAATCGCCAAAATCGGTCCAGGTGATTAGGAGGATACTAGAACCCGTTCTCAGCGCGACCTACCGGTTCCAACGGGATAAAGGTATCCTTTGTCGGTCTCCTGGTTCTAAACTCTCCTTACCAACCCCTTAACTCCCTACCAATTTTCAGCCAAATCTGTACAGCCGTCCTTGAGTTGTAAATAGTGTAATTAACACGACTTTCTTTTATATATATAGATTTCATTTGAAATGCTCTGGAAATTTGTTACCGAAGGTATAGAAATGCAATTCTCGAATAATATAAAAATTACAAAAACTATCGGATCAGTTTTAATTCAATTTATCACCTTTACATAATCTTAACGTGTGACGGCGCGAATGTAAATTAACTGGAAAGTATTGCCATTGAAGTTAAGTAAGATAATGTTTATTATGTAGCACTGAGAGCACACAGACATGACACTGCGTAGGTTATATTAGTATATATGCGAATTCTGATTTGTCTTAATAATCAACCTGCGAGATAATAATGATCTGATAATACCTAATATAGTGATTTTTGTTAAGCTGTGTTATACTGTAAGATTTGATATCAAATATACAATTGATAAGGATTGGTTTTGTTTTAATTGAAATCATTATCATATTAAATTAACCCTTTTGTATCTAGCGACGTAATCCTTCTAAGTACACAGCCCTACGATAATCGTCTGGTAGGGCTGGACGGGTTTTTGGTTTAATTTTATTGCAGTGTATATTTGTTTTATTTTCACGGTAGTTTAATTGCTAACTATGTGTTAGTAACAACACATAAGCTGAATAACTTTTTATTTAGTAGATATAAACATACTATAGTATAAAACAGATTGTTAATGTTGAAATTAGAAATAATAAATGTGTGCGTGTACTAGTGTACACACGTAAGAAGTGAAACTTCTTTATGTCCTTATTTTTCGAAAAATGATCTACTATATGCAACTTTACAGAAATTGGTTAATTCAAGTTAAATTAGATAAAGTTTAAACAAAAAGCTTTTATTATCAGAGAGATGAATACAAATATTTCATTTTACCTTATTGCTACAAGATTATTACAGCATTTCATTAATTGTAATTACTCTTCGTTCGAATCTACCTTAGTAGGGGCAAGAAAAAGATGGCGCGTAACGGAAAAATGTGACGCGTAACCAAAAAATGTGACGGTATTATTTTTCCAACGCCGATAATGAAGTTTCAGTTCAAAAAGTTAACTTTAATAGAGAAAAAATAATATAAAATGAAAGAGACAAGAGAATCTGACAATTAGGGTCGCCAGAGTGGAGTATAATGAATAATAAAAATGCAGGATAATTACTTTTTTTCCATTAATTCGTGGTAGCACTGGCTAATAGCACGTGTGTGCACAATCCACATACCAATGACATAGTTTTTAATGCATGCTGGAAACCATGAATCACTTGGGCAGTTTTTCTGAGCTAATGTGCATATCTTTACAATTATTATTTCACATGATGATGGCGAATGGAAACATCGTGATAATATCCGCACATGTACATAACTCATATGTGAAACTCGCCAGTCGGCTTTCAACAAATGTGAAAGGTATCCTGACTATTGCCCTAACATGGGAAAACTGAGCCCAGCAGTAACACATTCGTTGACAAATTCGGCCGCGGGACTTTTGCAATTCAGCTAACGAGCGTGTGTATAATGCAGGTTTTATAAATGAATATACAACGTTTATTTATTAATTACGTCTTTAATTAATAGAAGCTTATATAATATATTAGGAAATGCCAGCGACTTTGTCCACCCCTTGAAATGCCCGCGGGATTTCTGGAACACAAAGTGCTACAGCATTAAATAAAAATGTTTAGTGAAAACTGTGCCGGAAAAAGCTAATTTTTATGCACCCGAACAACTACAAGCCGCTCCTGGGAAAATTCCCGCGGGATTCCCAGCATAAAAAGTTGCACATATTTTTAATTTTCAGTCAATCAGCAAAAACTGCATCGCTATAGGCCCAGTAGTTTTTACGTGAATCCCGAACATACAGACAAGAAATCTAAAAAAATGTATCGAGTTCTCCATCTTATGTCTTATACTAATATCTTCAGCTGAAGAGTTTGTTTGTTTGATTGAACGCACTAATCTCAAGAACTACTGGTCTGATTTAAAATTATTGCAGTGTTAGATAGCCCATTTATCGAGGAAGGCTATATATTATCACGCTAAGACAAATAAGAGCGGAGCACTAATGAAGAATGTTTCAAAAATAGGGGGGTTTTGAAAACAAATACCACGCGGACGACGTCGCGGGCATAGCTAGTCATTTATATAGTTAATTCCAGTTGTTTTTTTGAGTAACTTCAATCTACAGACACAGCATTTTTTAAATGTTATAATATTCTAGATAAGTGTTTTTCAACCTGTGGGTCGCGACCCATAGGGGGGTCGGAGAGCCTTACTCAGGGGGTCGCCGGCAAAAGACAAAAGGCAATTTAAGTTTATACCTCATACTTAGGTACTTTCTAAGCTCAGCAGCTTTGTGCAGAGTATAGGCCGTAATAATAAATATAGGTAACAAAATAGGGAAAGACATAAACGTAGTCATTTAAATTCCTAACTTCTTGTCTGACTATGGCCCAAAGGGGTCGCCAAAATGTTTTCAACCTGTAAAGGAGTCGCGTATCCAACAAGATTGAAAACCACTGTTCTAGATTAATGCCTTTATGTTTTCTAATGTCATAGAATAAACCTACTGTTTACTCTAAGAGTTGCTCCAGTTGAGCTATATAGATAAAATACAACCGCATACATCGGCAAGGACTACGTACAAGAAGCAAGGATTTCAGGGGTTTGTAAATGAAACTAACAATTATTGTGAAAGCACCAGTCCATAATTTATTTACTAAAATTCTCCTCGGTACACAAATCTCATTGCTATTAAGTGATTTTGTTTGGCTACTCTTGCTGCATGTGTAATAACTACTTCCCTTACAGTCCATACAAGACCCATGACTTCCAGTCTAATTTAATCAGGTTCATATTATCCTAAAACAGCAATCTGTAGTTCGTTATGATAACAAATATGGAAAATGATTACCATCACCTGTCTAAAACCGAATTTACATTTTTCTATTTTCCAGATCGTATAGAAATGGGACAAAGAAAATCTAAAAAAATAAAGCAACTTAATCGTTACAGCTTTTTCATAAGTGACCTTTTCTTTGCTTGAAATATAATGCTTTAACTGCTTAAATATTCTAGGCAGATTAACTTCACTTATGAAAATATTACAAGAATCACGTTCGTGCATTTTTTTTTGGATATTTGCCCCATTTCTATCGAAATTAAAAGACAGAAATGAACCCATGTATTCTCGGCTTAAGCGTTTAACTAGCTCGTTTTCAATTACATGAAAGGAGATGGATAGGCTTTCATACATTCTTGGACCCAGATTGTAAAAAAAAATATTTTAAGACTTCTATTTATTATGTCGATATTTTTTAATTAATTGTGGTGAGTACAATTATTTTAAATGAATTAATCGTGTGATGTGTTTTTAAATTACTAATTGTTGAAATTCATTGACATAAATGTATTATGATAATCGACAATTTATTTTATTTATGACTTTCTTTTTAATATTTCTCTTCCTGATATTCATAGCACTAATGTTTTCCATTTTGTAATAGACAAATATGAAGCTTTTTTAAGTCATATCTAAACTCATTACATTTTTTCCCACAAAAGTCACCGTCTCCTTTATGATATTACACATAAGCTAATGAAAACTTTCTATTTATGACTGATTTATATTTATATGTTTTAAATAATAACATATTGAATGAAAGTTTTAAATGTAAAAGTATTTAATTTTTTTTATTATGAAAAAAATAATGTATGGTGGCGCCAACTGTGATTCGTACATACTGCATGTTACGAGATGTATGTGTACTTACAGTGGTATTTAATCTGTGCAATCAAACTTCACTGTCATTAACTTCAACAATAATGACAAGTGACTGATCATCGAGCTCCTCGACCCCTACCATTCCTACCAATAACTGAACCGAATACGATTTTATGTAGGTGTTATTCACCGCCGGAAGATGTACTTAATTGAATGTCGCAAACTATAACATTCTTAAAATGAATATTTTTTCAGAACACAATGTGCATTTGTGATTTTGAAACTGCTTACATACCATATTTCATCAAAATTCTCTAGTAGTTTGTTAGTTCTCGTGAAAGCGTAACTGTGTTATTCTCGCATATATAATACTAAGTTTGGAAGTATGGATGGAAGATATAATGAAATCCGTAAACCACTAAAACGAGTAGTTTTGAAACATCTTGAAATCTTAATAAGTCTAATAAGACAAACAATAATTAAAAGTCTTGAATAGTCTAAAAGGCCTTGACCAGTTTTAAAAAGTTAGAAGGTCCTTACCAGTCTTAGTTTTATAGTCTTAGAATGTTACTAAAGGTCTTAGAATCTAACTGTCTTACAGCCTGAAGGGCTTACACTGTCACAGTCTTAGAATCTCACGGTGTTACAGTCTCACGGTCTTATCGTCTTACGGTCTCAGAGTCTTACTGTCTTAGAATCTTACGGTCTTAGAGTCTCGCAGTCTTAGAGACTCGCTCTTACCGCCTACTTATCTATTATTGATAAGGATTATTTTTTACTTGCCAAATATACAGATTTAAATTTTACTAGCCCTTGTTTGCCATAAATACTTTGTTATACTAATACGACCAATTAGACTAGAAATCATGTCTCTGTCACATAAATCAAAGACTTGAAATTACTATCGGTAAAGATTGCCCACTCGTATTATACAACTATATTTTTAAATGTTCGTAGATATATATGTATGTAGGTATATATTATGTAAGAAATGTAAATATAAACTACGTATAATACGAATTTTTCTAAAGTCAGACAAGAAGTTAATAGTTTAATCAAAAATTTTAATGAAAATTTTACACGACAGTATTTTCAAATATTTACTTAATCACTTGAGTTTGCCAGTTTATTCATCTCCAGTGCGACGTTGATCAAATAAGAAACAAGTACGTGCTATCTAAATTAAAACACATAAATTAAAATACAAACTATACAAATATAAATCGAAAAACAATATACAGAAAATATAATAAATACCTTACTCTTGACGTTTTATCAATATTTTTCGGTACTACCCAACAAGTGTAAGTATCTACTATCTCAAATACGATGATATGGCTGATTCATCCTATAGAACGTAACTTGTAGTAAGTGACAATTAATTTTTATATAATTAAAATATATATCGAATCCATAGGTCAAGCATAAGATATTGCTACAAGTTACGTGCTATGGGTGTGTCAGCTAGGCTGTCGTATTTGAGATGGACAGTGAAGTGCTTTTATGTAATGCTAGAAATAATTAGTAACTTTATATCCTACATAACTAGATGTCATCTCTGAACATCGTCCCGCTTAATTATGTTTTATCCAAATTAAAAGATGGAAATGTTAATGTGTTTTGTAAGTTTAATTTAAAAGGAAACCTGTTTAATTATTAAAACGTCAAGGAAGCAATGGAAACATTGCCATTAAGTCGATTAGGATTTAAGTTTTCTTGAATTACACTGTTACTAGGCGACTGTCATTAATAGTAAAGTCCTTTAAGTTTCTAATAAATTGTATTAAATTAACTAATTAGTATTAAAAACAAAAGGTAGGTATAGATAGACTAACCTCTTTAGTCGTTAATATATATAGGAAACTAAATCATTATGCATTTAAAAGCATGTCACCTCCAAAATCAAATGCAATTAATATTGTATTCCGCTTGAGTGCCGATATCATGATCAAAATTTAGTTTTCTATAAGTATATTGACGACTAAAGAAGTTAGCCGTTAGTTACAGTATACGTCTTAAGGGTTTTTGGATACATGGTATTGTGCCCAAAAATCTTGTCTATAACAATTGTCTGGCTATTTATATATCAAATATGATTCATACATTTTAGTGAAATTGCAACTCTATTTCGAATTTGTTTTAAAATCTTTCTGTTGTAATATAATATTTTCCGTGTCAATGATAAATAGTCAAGAGTAATTACATAAATACACATCTTTTTACTTACATTTAGTCCCTAAGATTAACAATTAGAATGAGAAAGCATTTTGCTATGTATTACTTATATTTACAAATAACTCGTCATGGAATGTTAGAAGTATGGAGTATAATAATAAGAGTATTCACACTTTAATGAAAAATACGATCACTACATTTTTTTATATTACAATAGTTGCACTCTACAATAGTTTACAGGTTTAAAAAGTTTTTTTTATGAAAATTAATAATTATACCTAGATGCTACCTAATGAAACCAGAATATTGAGATACGTTTTAAGAACCATTAGGAAATAATTTTCTGTCTGGAAATGTCATAAATAAAAGCTCAAAATGCTTCATCAAATATTTTTCATCCGTGCAGCAACGGAGAAAGAATACAACTTCCTGCGCCCGGCGGCCTGTCGTAATAGGCGACAAAATATCCATAGCTAGGTGGTACGGTATGTACCCGACTGGTTGGCTACCACCCCTGATCTAGAATATGCCACCATAAAAATCTTGAGTTGTGTTCCGGCATTAGTCGCCAGGATCCAGTCTCCCTTAAAAGAGCAGCTGCGCATTTGTAGCACCTTTGGTGTTGCAAATGTCCACAGGCGATGGTAACCTCTTTCCATCAAAGGGGCCATCTGCATGTCTGCTGAATATTGAATATTGAATAATTATATACAGTACTTGTATAAACAATAATTTAAAGTGAAACGTACCTGTAAACTATTATGCTTAATTCTTAAACAATACACCTAACGGACAGTATCTATCAGCAAAATATACAAAAATACTCAGTGAGTTCAAATGAGATCAAATCTTAAAAGCGCCATGAAGTGAATAGTGGCGATACTAAGGTACATTTGTGACCGAAAGCTCAAAGCTTTGTCATGAATTTATTATATTATTACATATGTTGGATCCAAGCGACAGCTACATGAACTAGATGGCATTGCAGTCAATAAAACGGATTAAATTATTTTAATTAATTATAAAAGTAAAGTATATTTTTACGACAAATTCAGTACATCTTCAAAATAATACGAACACAATATAGATTTAGATTTCAGAAATTTTAAAATTAAGGGTCACTTGCATAACGATCGTCTTTAAATGAAGTTAATAATTCATATTATACTAGCGAAATACCTTTTACACAAAATGTATTGACAGTTCTTTAAGCATGTTTAGCGACCAATTTTGCGTTATGCAAGACGCTAATCGTAGTTAGGGGGGATAAATGCGTTTAGTGTTTTTTAAAATTTATTTAAGGAACGTTATGCAAGCGGACCTTAGACTTGTAAATTCTTGAAAAAACTTGTGAGCATAAAATTTATAAATTGTGATTCTACTTTAATGCATTGAAATTGCAGTAAAAATGCACTCAATGACTTTCTAAGACTTCGTATTATAAAATAAAGGGAATAATATTAGAAATGGAAGTCGGACAGTAAAAAGTAACCCTAAAAGCTCCTTAATCCCTTAAAGCTAGATAACACAACAGACCAAACTTATTCTTTCAAATTTTATTATTTAAAACACTAATTTTTAGAGCAAATCAGTCGAAAATCTTTATAAGTTGATTGATTTTAAATTGATTGCAGCAAAAAAAAAATTTAAATAATAAAAAGTTAAAGAAGAATAATCTGCGGCACCTCTGGTTATGAAGAGTTTACAAATTATTCTGAGTTAAGTTTTTTTAAGACGATTTTAGTCATTTTTTCAAGCATCCATAATATTTTCTAATCACAATGCCAGCTAGTTAAAAAAGTTGTCAATCAGATCCTTTTTAAGGGTTAGAAACACTTACTACACCATTACCCTCAAACCCGTAGAAGACAACCAACAAATTCCCCATAAATTCTTCCATATCCGAACCATAGCCCCCAATTATTTTCCTATTTCCAAAGTACAAAGTGCTCCTAACCTCACATATGTAGTTACAGATATCATAGTATAAAATACATTTATCTTACTAACCTATAAACTATACATATTACGACATTATTGTTTATATATTTAAATTTGGAGTATTATAGTTATTCATTATTCAATATTCACAAAATAATAATTTTCGGTCAAGAGAAATTAATTATTTTGTTTAATCTTGAATATATCTACGTTTTAAGGATGGGTGTTTTTATATTAAAATGTTGTTTCTAATGTTAAATTGTATAGTTGTTATTTTTCATTGATTTTACGCTAAACTGGAAAACATTTCAATTAAAATTACTTACTTGAGAAAGAATAAGTTTAAACACGGTAGAAGAATACTTATTAGAAACTGCATAGCTAAATGCTATATAACCTTACTACTCTCGCTTTTTCACGTTTTACCTCCTTATTCATAATAGATATACATGATTTATCGGCTCGGTAACATGAAGTTAAATAAATCTTTTCATTTGTATGTATTTTCACCAGCAATAAACAAACATGTAAAATTTCAAAATCTCTAAAGGAAGTTATGGTATTTATTAAACTAGACCCAAGTGAAAAATTATGTCTTAAAATAAAATAATAGTTTATAAAAAATAAAAACTTCGTTTAAAAAAACCGACTTTAAAAAGTAAAACACTAAAATGTATAAAATAACTTATTTCTAAAGCTATTATTATTAATATATATTATCTAAAACATCTTAAAGTCTGTGTTTAGTAATTTGCAAAATATAGTAATTTTTATTATGTTTCAATTTGCACCGACTTCAAGATGTTTTGGATAATATATATTAATAATAATAGCTTTAAAATATCTTATTTTATACATTTTAGTTTTTGAAGTCGGTTTTTTTAAACGAAGTTTTTATTTTTTATTTGTTTTTAGTATGTATGGGTGGACATACGAATGGTGCCGCGCTTCTTAAAAAATATAGGTCCCAAGAAACGAGAACAAAAAAATATTCGCAAAATGAAAACTACTGGGCCTAACTATGTCAAATTTTTAGGGGACCACATGGCAGCTATTGCGCGTCGAACAAAAAAGAATCACGTAAATCGAATTATAAATCTCAGAGTAATCGGTGTACATATGGAACGAAAAGGATTTTTTTTATAAAAAATGTTCATAAAATAAAAACTACTGGGCCAAACTAAGTAAAATGTTTAGGGGACCAATTGGAAGCTATTCCGCGTCGAACAAAAAAGAATCGCGTAAATCGGATCATAAATCACGGAGTAATTGGCGAACATACATACAAAAAAAGATCCCGACTAATTGGAACCACCTCCTTTTTCGAAGTCGGTTAAAAATATACTTTACAACAAAAAATCTAATATAGATGCAAATGTTGTTTATAATAAATCGTTTTTTTTTCATGAATCAGTCCAGTAAATTATATATCGTTATATTATGCATAATATATTAATATTACTTAAGTTTCGAAAATTCTAGCCGCGTTGCTTCGTTGCTTGAGAACGCAATAAATATGAAAAATTCTTAAATTTTGACAATTTCGTTGCAAAAATTTGGCTTATTTACCACATCGAAAAGCGAGAGAAATGAGTTGAGTATAGTTCTTCCATGCTATGACTTACAGGTGTTTAATATTATACTGACAATGTCTTAAACACGATGTGTATGAAGAATCAATATTCAATGCAAATATATTGGAATTAACACCATAATTGTACTTAAATTTGTTCATAAATTCTTTACGATTACTGGCTTACATTTAGATATGTAGAGTAACAATTAGAAGCGAAAACCCGATATTAATTTTCGTTATTTTACCTCTAAACGATTACGAATAACTACATTGTATGACATCAAATATTCTTAGATCTTATAATTTAAAAATTCAGAGGTTTGGGAATGTCACTACCAGCTAACACGAGGTTCAATGATTACTACACATACATAAATGCCCTATTACAATAAGGGATGGGGTTGGACACTGTATAGAGGGTGCGTTTGTGCGCGTCAAAGCGTTCTGCAAACTTGTGATTCCTATTAAGCTGCAATCGTTGATATAATCGATTCTTGTAATTTGTAGTATCAACGTTCTAAAGAAAACACTAGATAAATCATTTTAATTTAAGTTGGCTGGAAAAAATCGCTTTTACCCGATCTTTCTATCTGCAGGAACGAAGGACAATTTCCTGTGGCCGGGCGAACGGTCTGTCGTAAGAGGATGGAACAACCTACAGCAAGGTGGTAGGGTATTTGCCCGTCTGGAAGGCTACCACCCTGGTCTAGAGTATGCCACCATAACAATCTCGAGTTGTGTTCCGGCATTAGTGGCCAGGTTCCAGTCTCCCTTAAGAGAGCAGCAGCACATTTGTAGCACCTTTGGTGTTGCAAATGTCCATAGGCGATAGAACCCGCTTTCCATCAAGTGGGCCGTTTGCCTGTCTGCTGAACTCCTGCAATAATAAAAAGTTCCAGTCTCCCTTTAGAGAGCGGCAACACACTGGTAGCACCTTTTTTTGTTACAAATGTCTATAGGCAACGACAAACACTACCTATCTATCAGGTGGGTCGTCTGCCAGTCTTGTTGAACTCATGCAATAAAAAAAACGATAAGGCCTCCTTTTGCTTTACCAAGTAACTATTCTCTTCTGATGTTTGCTAGCAATACAAATGCACAACGTCACCTATTGGATGCGAATGTCCTTCAGATGCACCTTTCGTCGTTTATTTTCGTTCGATTCTTTTGAAAAAAAGTTTTAAATAATAAAATGTCAAAAAGTGAAAGAACGATGATCTGTGGCGCTCTCCACTATAGTGACTATAGTTGGACTTAAGTGGCTTAAAGGCCTAGTTGCCAAGCCATAAATATAAAAAAGTAGGATATAAGAGCTTTCAAAATTACGGTATTAAAGAGGCTTGTATCGTTCTGAGTATCTGATCCATAATAATACCGATTCATAGAAATGGATAATTCGATATTTTAAACAATTAAGATGATTATTGTTAACCTATAAATAAAAAAGCATAGACGTAGACGCATCGTTTAAAGCGATCACTTCCAGAGAAAATTTACACAATAAATAAATTAATCCGAATATGAAACTGGAAATAAAAGATTAATTTAAACGCAAACCTCATTATTCATAACGGTTTTTTCATAAAACTCCGTTTGTTCATACATTTGCAGCTTTATAGGAATTACAGTCTATCTATGTACCACAACGTAAATATAATATTTATATAATCATGAGATTGTTAATAAAACAATGACGTAATTTCTTCTATCTAATCTAAAATATCATTTTTTTTCTTTTAATTACAAATTAATTCTAAAACCATCGTTTACTTTACCTGTCACCGGAGATTGGCTTGGCCAATCTGTTCGTATTTAACCACGACACTCCGTGCAATAATTAATTAGTGTTAAATAAGATCGGTTTAGTTATAGTAAAACTATTGAAATTGAAACGGATTATTAGGTTAGAAGAATACCTATACTGATAGAAGATGCTTTCATTGCTCTTTTTCGCAAACTAATTTTCTTGTGTTGCTAGAATGACAATATTTTTCAGGTTGGAAATTTTACTTTTACACTCGTATGTATTTAAAAACCCTTTAACTATCAATTTCCTAATATGTAGCAAAAACTAATTTGATAATATTTGTATAAAACATTATCAATTATTAAAAAATGTATTATTAAAAAAATTAGAGCGAATAATAATCAATAGCGATAGAGCCTTGACCGCCATCTTGAAAAGCTCTCGCTTGGTCTCTGGGTGAAAGGTCGGATGCAGAATGCAGTTCTCTTGGACCCAGCCCGTATTGTGAGGAGGTTATTATTTCTTGAGCCTTGACCACCGGTCGCTTGGACCCTAGGCCTTGCTGCCGGCGGAGATCGTTTTTACACAATATTTATATATAAAAATAATTTCGAGAAATTATTTTTGAGAAGAAAACCGTAATAAAAATTTCCGTTATAGTCATTCTAGCAGTACAATTTAAATGTTTATTTTTTCGTTTTTTTTTTGTATATATCTAGTTCTAAAATGATTCAGAGCAATACTTCCTTATCTCCGTAAACGTAGAAGTGGGGATAGGCGTGGAAATAGGGATGCGGTGATGGCTTGGGGCACGCGGTTCACTCCTTGAGCTTGTGCCAGTCGGCGATCTGGCGACGCGGGGCCGCTTGCACCTCACGCCAATGGTGTCGCGCGCTACCAGCGCCGTTCGCACCCAGCTCCAGTCGCCCGATCACCTGGAAAGGTTCCATTTAAAAATTCAATGGGTAGATGACAGTTGAATTAATTGACGTCACGGTCACAACACTTTTATGCGAGCTTACACCACTACGACGTTATAATTTTGTATAGGTAAAAGGAGTCATATAGCATCATGAAAGAAGAATATTAAGTAATGAGAATGACCCAATAAAACATTAATATACAGTAGCAGATTTAACATTTACAAAAATGAAATAATTCATATTTGTATAATTTTCGAGATTAATTCTAAGTAACATTCTCTAATTTAATTAATATTTGGATATAATATTATCAAGAAAATATGTTATCCATTTCTATATTTGAATTCGACGATAATTTACAAATCCTCTGTTTAGAGAGCAGCAGCGCATTTGTAGCTTTGGTGTTGCAAATGTCCATAGACAATGGTAACCGCTTTCCTTCAGATGAACTGTTTACTGAACTCATGCAATAAACGTAATGTCAAACTATAAAACATTATAATAAAACTACGTTTTAACGGTTTTAGCGCGGTAATTTATTAGGTTTTGGTTTGTCCGACGTTTCGGCCGCTTTTCAGTGGCCGTGGTCACGGCTTGTATACAAGTCGCGAAAACTTAAGAAAATATTATATAAAACATTATGATAGAGGCTCCATTTCCAACAGTCGCCGTAAATGCGAAAGTTTACAGGTGAACTAGCGTAGCAAATTAAAGTTGTCAAAAGAAATTATGACCGATAGATACATTTCTTTTATGAGAGGCATGTGCTGCAATTCGCGGTTGCCACGCTGATTGCGACCTAATATGTAGGCGCTCTTAATTTGTTCTGTGGGTACATTGTATCTGTGAATTGTTTTATTCTTATTGTATTAAAACTGAAGTTAATTCAATGTGATAATTCATAACGTATTTTTCAGTTCATAACCTACCGAGTTTATATTACTGGCTTTAGTAAAAAAATTAAATCGTAATAAAATTAACACAATCAAAAGTTTAAAATCTCGGAATGAAACCTTTAACTGTTTCTGTAAAAACATTTGTTAAAATTTTAGTTATACATTGATTGTTTAGTTTTAAGTAATTTCGTTATGTATATCCCAGCTGTGCTACCTCATTCTTGGTGACGCGATCCCAGTCCAGCACTAGGAGCTCCAGAGAAACGTGGTCAAGCGCTGCGTTTGGGGCAGCTGGAACTTCGAACACGAACGACTCGTTGAAGACCGGATTCAGTGTGCGCTTCTTGACGTGTGTCTTCTTCTTGGCAATGCGTTGACCGTTGTACAGCAAATACATTTTCACATATCTGAAAGTTATAAACAAACTTCCTATACAATTCTATTACGATTGTTTTCAAACAAGATTTAGAGAGAGAGAGAGAGAAAGAGTGAGAGACTCTAGAGACAATTTAATCCGAGACGACCTCTGTGATTGGGCGGGTTTCACCTTTGACGGCTTACCTCATTGCAACGCAGAGGCTCCGAGTGCGATTCTCCGTTATTTACTATAGTCTGGGTGTCTGGGATCGGCCTCAGAATAGCCCGTTATATATTACCCGTAACACAAGCGTAACTTGTTAACCTTGGGGATATACATTATGTGTGTTTGTCTGCCGATTTATTTATTTATAAAAGAAATATCACCAAAAACAATCTGTAAGACTGACTCATTTGTGAAGAATGCTGAAGACTAATCGATCGTTTCTCAACTTCAAGATTTGTTCTTTGACACAAAAGACAATTTCAAAATAAAGGAGTAAAGAAAAAATATATCTATTGAGCTGGCTTCGAATGATTTGTAAACGGTGTGACTATTTGTACGGGTACTGGACGAATAAATTATATTTATTCGTACAGTCATTCAATTATTTTTTTAAAAATTCGGAATGAATTGGATGATTAGCTTGTTTTTTAATAAGGTTAGTTAGGTTTTTTTTAATGACATGTTTTAAAGAATTATTGAAAACATGAAAATAAAAAAAAATCTAAAATGAGGGTCGGGTATAGATACACGGCACATTTATTTATTATGAACAAATCGGAACATTTTTAATATAGGTTAGACATCCGACACATACACGATTAGTCCCTATGTGTACTGGCGCTGTACATTACGGAACAAGATCTGCTTATATGTTACTACAAAGTATACGCGAGTATTTGCGTACTGCTCTTGTATGGATTGGAAGAACTTCGTAAAATACTTATTTTCAATCTTTAATAAGGTTAGGTTAGGTTTTTTTTTGGCCGAGCCTTTTTAAGAACATTTTCAGTACCCGTATTAATAATTATAAATTGTTCGTACAGTACCCGTATTAATAGACTCAGCCATTTGAAAAAGGTAAAAAGAAAGACTTCTTTTACGATCATCGTTCCCCTATTTCTAACAAGTTTCTACTTTAATTGAATCTGCAATTATCAACGGTATATTAAAATTGATTTCTGGACACAGGCCTTTTTTAGGGAAAAGCTACTGCAAACTATAAATTTTAACTTTATATATCATCACAATAAGACCAGAGCGGAGCACCAATCAAGAATGTTTCCAAAACGGGTTTATTTTCCTTTTGAGAGCTTTTGCTACGTGCGCTGCGCAAACGGTTAAAATTTCGCAAGAATTATATGTGACAGAAGTTAACATTAGCCCAAAGTAACTATTCCACGCTGATGAATTCGCGGGCAGAAGCTACTTATAACATTTCACAATTTTAAAACATAAATATTTAATTTAACCGGTACTTCAGAAAGGGTAAAGCTCCTCCACTTTCAATCAGGTGGGCCATCTGCCTGCTTATGGTAATAAAGAAACTTACGGATCAGCAAGACCAGTGACGTCCATTTTTGGCAGGTTCCTGGCTTTGAGCAACACCACGGTGAGACGGGCTGCGGCCGGCTGCCAGCAGAGCGACACAAGCACCTCGCCGCGGCCCACGCTGCGCATCTGCTTAATAACATAATTGCCGTTACAATCCTGGCAGATATATTCACTCAAAGGAAGTAGCCTTAAAGGTAACCTTGATGCAAATTAAGTACTTCATTAGTACATTATTCATCTAACCTAGATTCCACGCTTGACTCCAATGTAAATAGTTCATAGAAAATATATATGCTATTGAGATAGGACCTCGGCTCATTTGTGATTTGAAAATCGATGAAACAAAAAAGTGACACTAAAAAGAGATATAAACACATAAAATTTAATCTTATTTCAATCAAAATAAAACACATTTCTCTTTACCCGTTAGTATTAATTTTCAATTCAAATAAAACTTAAAAGCTTTTAAATAAATTTTAGCTCTATCTGTATATATTTAAGGCAGATATTCTTTTATACGTAAATCAAAGGAAACTGTTGACGGATGTAGGCGCTGGGAAATAGGCAGGCGATCTATTCTAGCAAGTCCATAATAATTTGTGTGGTAAGAGAGCCCAAAAGCCGCAAATATGTATCCGTTGGCAGCGGATACATATTTGTTGCCTTTGGTGTCGAAACTTTGGTCATGGGGTCCAAAACCTTTATTGAGACCTATCTATACGTTTGATCTGCCTTTATCTACGCAGTAGATAGAAGTCTCGCACGACCAAAAGGCTAGCCTGTATTTTTGGCAACGCATATGCCATTCAACGTGGTAACGCGGTTAGCGTTTTGGGAACGTTCCCATTTATTATTTGGAATTTGGGACCTATTTATTATTTTTATTTTTCTACTCTAATTTTAAGTTTGTGTTTACCAGTGTAAATGTAAATTTAAATTGTAACACTTAAACATTTTATGCCAACTTGTGTGGTTATTAGTGTGGTCTGAAATTAAAAATGAGGTACACCAAATTCTCACCTTGAGGCTGCGTGGCTGTATTTCACGACACAGTGCCATAGCCTCGCCGCTCTGGAGTTGCAGGCTTGACAGTGGTGATACCACTTCACCGATTATCTCATCACGGGAATATCTATAAGTAAAACAATAGATTTACTCAATAACAACCAATGCATAATGTACAATGTTCTTAATAATGCCCCAATTTAGACTTCCTTCGGAGATATCGTATTTACTCCGATTAAAGACCATTTTACATATAATTCTAGATCATCTAGGTGATAAGTATCAAAACCTTAGGTCACATGTTAAACTTTATAATCGTTACCTATCAAAGCTGAGTACGACGAAATGCAGAGTGATAGCAGCGAGCTGGTGGGGAGCGATTCCGTAGAAGGTAAAGTCCTCATCATAGACTGGGCAGCGGGTCTTGCGGACAACTCTGAAAAATTTAAAGGCCATATATAACGATAAGGCAAATAACAAAGATTTTTTTATTTTTTTTTATAGATTGTGTTCAGCAGACAGGCAGACAGTCCACCTAATAGAAAGCGGTTACCATCGCCTATGGACATTTGCCTACAAATGCGCCGCTGCTCTTTAAAGAGAGACTGGAACCTGACCACTAATGCCGGAACTAAAGGTTGTTATGGCGGCATACTCTAGACCAGGGGTGGTAGCCATCCAGTCGAACAAATGCTTACCACCTGGCCTTCTCCCTGTATTTTAAAATTTGACGTGTGTACTACAATCGGGAATCTTTTAATGACGCACTTTGCGCATATTATTGAATTGAAAGAACCTGTCCATGATTTGACATAATGTATTCAGTACTTACCTGGTCTTAACTTTGTGCTGTTTATCGGGTAGTAGCTGCAGTTTGACATAAGGATCAGGTCCGGCTGGTTCGCGACCAGGCAAGTTCTGGCAGGAGACCACAGACACCACCAAAGCATTCTTCTCGGTCTCGTACCTGTATAAAAAATATTATATTGATTTTTTGCTTAAGATCTGCATTACTAGGGCAGTTTTTTTGTTGCAGTAAGTAGAATTATATTATAGTCCGTATGTAAATATATGTAATTTATATTATTATAGTCTAATTAATTATGTATAATAATGTAGCGGCAGCGATCGAATTTCCCGATGCCTCTTCGATTCACATTTTCGTAGTGAGCGTACATGCGGCTTCTGTTTGTGAGATAATGGAGGATAGCGAAAAACTTGTCCTAATTGCTTGTTTGTCAGTCAGGAAGAAAATGCCCAAAATTCATAAAACGTCATCAGCACACATTGCTAAAGATGCTCCTCGCTACTTAGGCGTCGGCATTGCTGATGAGCAGACTCGTGCACTCCGTATGATGCGAATCAATGGCTTGTCTTACCTTGAATTAACAGTCGATTGAGTGAAAATATATTCTATAAAATTATTTTTTCTCCAGACAGAATTATACACTTTAGGATATAATACGGCAGCCCCTAGCCTTACCGCCCGTCGTGAATTACACCCATAAAGCGTTGTATCGATGCGTCTTCAGAGAGCCGATGAAGCACATAAAATAGAAGGAGGTCGCCCGCCCACCGAGTTGCGAAGGCTTTTATTCCAATATCACAGAATGCGATAATACGAACAGAATCGATTTTGGAAGTTATCAAGAATTATCTTTATATATATACAATGTACTCCGTGTACCTACCTAATATTACATAAGTTTTACAATCCAGCTAATAAAATACAATGTCACTATCTACAATTTGGGATATTTGAAGTACTATTTCAAAATTATAAGTAACAATGGCGTAGTTGACAATCAAGTCAGTCAGATGTGGACACACACGCGTTAAAATAACAACTTGTCGTCTTACTTTTGAAATATCATAATATAAATAATTTTGATTACTTTCGAACAATTATTAATGCGGTATTTGACTTCTTTAAATTGTACCTACTTATGATGTCATAAACACGCGCAAACAAAATCTATATATAGGCTGTGATATTTTGTAATATGATAAAAACGTATCCCAATTGATTTGATTGTCCGCTTCCCTATTAGATACCTTTTTATTTGTAATCTTAGAAAACGCTGAATGCCCCGAGATTTTGTACGAGAATAGAAGTAATGACGTCATAACTTACGAGCCAAATAGCGTATTAATCGTTGCTTAAATACAAATTAACATTATTTTAAACACGATATTCAAAGTCTTAGAAAAGTCTTAGATCATATAAATAAACATCTACCTATATGGGCATGATATTTTAACACCCACTTTTTTATATGATAACAATTTTAAAATTCATTGTAATATATGTCATGTATCCAATTAGAATTTAAATTTATATTGTACGTGGTGTTTACCAAAAATGTAGGGCACAAAGTTGGAGATTTGCTAGGGTGAATAAAATTTGTTTGTTTAATTCAAAGGTGAGTTGGACACTGCTTATAGACATTGACAATCAAATGTTATATGATTTCTTCGAATAAGAAAAAATAATTTTCATTCAAACCGCCCACTAAAGGGCCTAAATACGTACGGCCTTTTCTAAATACGTAAACCGAATATGATAAAATAAACTAAAATTACTATACACTCATAACGCGCTATCGTTTATTTTACGTCTTTTACACCACCGCCCAGCCTGAGGATATCCTGGGCGTTATAGGAATCGATTTATCTTCTTGTTATGACTAGATTTATTTTTAAAAATTTTTTTATAAAAAAATTCTTCATTGTCTATATTCTTATTTCTCTTTCACTTCCCGTTGGCAATATAGGCTTTTCTGTATGAAATGTTAGATTCACATTAAATTGTACTTTATTGTTGTATCATAACTTCTCTCATACAATTGTTTACAGAGCTGTTTTTCATTAGTTCATATTCTCTATAACATGCTGTTAAATTTATAATTAGTAATCTTTATCATTTCACATCTTTCAATTCAATTTAATATTATTTTAATATCCAAAGTAATTCTTTGATGAGTTGTAATGGCTTGATGTAATTTACTTAATTTCTCAAGGGCATACTGGGGTAGCGAGATATACATCTAGACGAGTTTCTTATGAGCGTCGTTATACCCGCAAATAACGTGAACATAAATTTCGCGTGCCTTATGTTTAGTCTGTATTCAAATATTATGATGTTTATGGTTCACGGTCTATTTATGAGAACAATTATGAATGAATGAAAACACTTTCTTATTCGCCATGAATTATAATTAAGTTCTATATTACAAAACCATTAATCAATGAGTCTACCATAATATGCTGTCTTTGTACCTATTTATTTATTTTAAGGTGAGCACCATACATTACACACACACCTCCTGACCTACGGGGCGAGACATGGACACTGCCGGCAGGATTAGTCCACAAGTTCTATGTCGCTCAACGGGCAATGGAACGAGCTATGTTGGGTTTTTTCTCTTATGGATAAAATTAAAAATGAGGATACCGCACGAGAACCAACGTAACGACATAGCTCGCAAAATTAGCAAGTTGAAGTGGCAGTGGGCCGGTCACGTTTGCCCCAGGACCGATGGTCGATGGAGCAAACGAGTCCTGGAGTGGAGGCCGCGTCTCAGTAAACAAAGTGTCAGACGCCCTCCAGCCCGATGGAAAGACGACCAAAGCAAGGTAGCTGGTAGGCAATGGATGAGGAAATCGGAGGACAGGGGTGAGTGGCGCCGTCTTGGGGAGGTCTACGTCCAGCAGTGGACTGCAAATGGCTGCCGACGACGACGACCACACATTAGTCATACATTTTTGACATCTATATTGAATAAACATTTAACGAAATCAAATGTCTCTCATACAAAGATATTGAAATTATTAAATCTCATAGGTACAATAACAGCGACTTTGTGAAACTTATAATTTAAATCACAAAATCGAACATAGAACCCTTAATTAAAGTTTCAAAGTAATATTGAATTTCAAAGATGAATTAAAACTGTTTTCCTAATTACCTGGAAATTTTGTGAGGAATTCTGAGGTTGATAATGAAATACGGGACATTGCACTGTTCCGAATACAGGCATAAAATTGGTTTTCAGATAATAAGGATGAAAATAGATCCTAGAAATGGAAACATTTTTTTTCAATTCCCATTGGCCCTGGTGAAACCATGCTGAGACCATTGTCAGGTTGTACGTCAATCAAATACAAGCGATCGAGTGGAACTGATCTTTATTTCTGATTAAACACATTCTCATTCACTCACAACCATTATCTTGATTAAAGGCCTTGGGGCGGACTTCTTCAATGTGACACGACGGTTTTGTAGAATATCAGGGTGAAATGGTTTACGTGGCTCCTCCGAGAGTTCCGATATCCCATTTGGACCTCGCTCTATAATATTCTGTTGTCCCATTCCTCCTCTTGATCAGTATGTCTCATAGCCTATAACCATTCTATTCCATCCCCACTACCTTACCCTAAAGGTTGACAAAACGTTGGTTCCGCCTCTGGTGTTGCAAATGTCTATAGGCGACAGTAACTCCTTGTTATTACTTGGGCCGTCTACCTGTTTGCCAACTTTTCAATAAAAAAAGTTAAAAGAACTTCTTCAATATAAAATATAGCCTTTCAAATGTCCGGTCTAAAAGGGCACAACCATATAAATTAATTAATCCATTTAATACTTAAACCCTATGACAACAAATGTTATGGTGAATATTATAGGCTTCCATGCGTTAAGACAGACTAACAAATCGATTTATTACCCTCTTGCCTCTACGCAATAGGGTAATAAAATCGTCAAGGTACTTTGTTAGTTTATGTTGTGCTAGACAAGTTGACGCGCAGGACGTACTTACATTTTTACGACATTACATTTTTAGTTGCATTGCATTAATGAAACTGCTAAAAAGATCCACAAAAACAAATCGTTGATTTAACATAACTATACTTTAGTCTCTATTCGTTTTTTTATATCTGGAGTACAGCAGATAGGCTACGTCCCACTCGATAGAAAGCGGGTACCTTCGCCTATGGGCGTTTGCAACAGCAGAAATGTCATGAACGCACTGCGGCATTGAAAAATTTTATTACACACAATTTTTACAAACTCCATATCGTACATCTTTGCGAAAAACACATCTGGGGCTCATTCCAGACCACCACGGTACGCAAGAGAGACGTTGCTTACATCACCGTAATGGCTCGAGGAAATGTGGATGCACAACCAGCCGATGTGGCGAGCGGTGCTGTAGTAGAACGAAGACAAAGGCACCACTGAACAGTTCCTCGGAACACTCCCCGCTACACAGTCTGTAGAATACGCAGAGAGATGCGAAGTCTCTCCGAAGGCCAAGCGTAGATCAGTAGACCGGTCTGTGAGTATGGGATAATAGACCACGCGAACGGACTTAACGCTGAATGTAATCCAGGAGATCAAGCTGGTAAGATATGCTCCAGCCCATAAGTTTGAGCAGGTTGACAGGCAGTTGAGGTTTTATACGGCACAGGGCGTTGCCGCGGAGTGAAGTGCTGCTTGGACCGGTTTATAGGGATGTGGACAAAATGTGTTACAATAAATTCTAACTTTATTTAAATATAAAAGAACAGGTCGTAAAATGTCATTCTATAAACTTACTTTTATAATAATATCATACAAATATTTTTGATTACTGTTCAAATAATAATTCGTTAACTATTTGACTCTATTTATTTGTACAAAGCCATGACGTCATAAGTTTGAATGTTAAGAAATCTATTAGACTGCGACGTTCAGTAAGCTGTTAAAAAAACCTCAGTTGATTTGACTGTTCGTTTCCCTTTATTTTGCCTGTCTTATAAATCAGACAACAAAAGTAAGACAAGTAAGGATGGATTAATTAGGTCCACAAAAAGTTGTACGTTGGATTTTGGCGATTATTTGCTAATTTATGCCCAATTCTGATTCAAAAAATTTCAAATTCAAAAAAATCCAATATCGTGTTTAACGGGAAAAAATACACAAAAATTATAGTCTGACATACACACAACTTATTTTTTGTGGACTTACGTTATCATTTAATTAATCAAAAATATGTAGAACAAATTGTAAACTAGTGCTTACTAATAAAAGATAGAAATATAATAAATATGACAAAGCATAATATCACATAATTGAGTCTCCTGATATTACAATATAAACATTATTATTATGGAATGTAATTAATTACTCCATGGAGCTCAATATATGCATGCAACCTTACACACTCGGACCATGTTGCTAACATATTTGAGAGTACATGTAATCATACCCGTTAGCTCTACATAACTTATCGATCTTGTGCCGGGTTTCCCAGTTCACCGCAACAATGGAGCTTACAGACTTGTTATTAAACTAGATATGTCCATGGATATACAATGTATCAGAGTATCTAGTTTCATTTTGCGAATAGGTACAATATTACTAGTATTGTATAGGCAGGCTTGTTTTCTACATATATTCCAGATGGACTGATTAAAACTGAAGATTACGATAATAAACCTCAATTAGATAACTGGATATAATTATTTTTGTACGTCACACCTATGGAAAAATCCGTTATCTTGAATCAATCAATCTCATTGAATACTATTGTGTCCTTTCATATCCAAATTGATTCAATTTGGTTAATTCGTCTAATGTAAAAATTAGAAATAAATACAATAGTAAAACTACGTTTTAACGGTTTTAAGCGCGGTAATTTATTTTATTTAGGTTTATCCGACGTTTCGGCCGCTTTTCAGTTGCCGTGGTCACGGAAGACAAAGATGACATTTGTCAAACGTGTATTGTCAAAGTTTTTATTCAGCCTACCGCCAACTTGTTCATTTTAATTAGTTAGTTTTAATTTTGTTTATGGATATTATTTACTCTATGGGAGCCTAATCTAATTTACCACCGCTTCACAACATGTTGTGGCTTGAAGAGAAGAAGCGGCGCAAGAAACTCTTCAGCAAACATGCCCAGTTCTAATTTTTTTTATATAATATTAAAATGAGTGGAAGGAAAAATTATTTATTAAATTATTATTTAATATTATATACTACACTATTATATACTAATACTATATACTGGGCATGTTTGCTGAAGAGTTTCTTGCGCCGCTTCTTCTCTTCAAGCCACAACATGTTGTGAAGCGGTGGTAAATTAGATTAGGCTCCCATAGAGTAAATAATATCCATAAACAAAATTAAAACTAAATAATTAAAATGAACAAGTTGGCGGTAGGCTGAATAAAAACTTTGACAATACACGTTTGACAAATGTCATCTTTGTCTTCCGTGACCACGGCAACTGAAAAGCGGCCGAAACGTCGGATAAACCTAAATAAAATAAATTACCGCGCTTAAAACCGTTAAAACGTAGTTTTATTATGTGTACAAGTCGCGAAAACTTAAGAAAATATTAAATACAATAGCCTAGTCAAAAAAATAACTCTAAAAATCTTACTCGTATATGATTAGATTGGTGTTCTCATCTTTAAATATATTACCTCCTTATTTATAATAGTTATATGAGGTTTACAGGCTTATTAAAATAATTAAAAATAACGATAAAATTTATTCATATTCACATGCTGAATACGATTATAAATAATGTCTTTTTTATTTTTTGACAAGCCTATAAACCTCGTATAACTATTATGAATATGTCCATAAACAGAAGCCTCGGAGAGTTTTTATGGCTGCTCGAATAGGCGCATTTTACTCCACGATTAAGATAATCAATACACAAAACTCGCTTAGAAATCAATATCCTACAACTATTGCGTATTCTTAACAATGTTATACATTTCTTGAAACTAAAACACGAAACTAAAGATAAAGTTCTTCTTTGTTTAGGATTACGGGTTTCAGCGTTGATTTTGTCAAAGATTGATTTAAGGAGAGATAAAACTTACCGCAGCTTGAAGTGCAAGTCACCAAGTTTTCCATCATTGGTCTCAGGCTCGAGGTTTTGATCTTCTCGGTGGCGTTGGCATCAGCCAGTTCCTTGCTCAGGGGAGTAGGCTCGGTTGGAGCGGTCGGAGTATTAGGGCTGTTGTTGTTTGACGATTGCTGCTGGGGGAATATGGTTTGTATTATAAGCCAAGTAATATACCATCTTTTAGTTCTCCTTTAGGTTTTTAGTGACAAATGGGTTCGCGTTTGACCTTGACCATTTCAGAAAAGTAACAAAGTACTACTAAGGTATATACCAACCGGGTTCTGTGGTGGTGGTTGAGGTTGAGGCGGTGAATTGGCGGCCGGGGAGCTGGAGCGGTCGGCGAAGGTGACTTCCTGAGATAATGAGTCGCGGAGCCCGGAGAGCGAACGGCAGTCGCGCGGCGAGGTGGCTGGAACACCAGTGCCTTGTCTGGACCACGTTTACCTCCTACGATTGATTAATGAATTAAACCAGTGAATAATTCAACGAATTGGATGAATGATTCAGGTGTCACACGAGCGTGTGATGATTTCATTAAGATACTTACAGTTATATTTGTTTATTAAATGCCAGTCCTTTTTTATGACTAAGAAATTTATTACTGACTCACAATGTATTAAAATAAAACAGACAAACACATAATGTTACAGAGTTGTCCTAAAAGCGATTATTTAGACAACGTAAATAATTAGAAATATATCAAAGGAAAAACTAGTCCTAATGAGGCCTCTATTCAGTGTTATGCTGCTTTCAAAATCAGCCCAGAATTTTTGCAGGGAACCAGAGAAAATAGTTAACAATTTAAAATAAAATTAAATAATAAAATGACGAAATTCGGTTAATACGCGATTTGGTTCACGGTTTTTTTTTGTATAGGTTCGCGTTTGGCCTTTATTCCACCTGATGTCAGTAGAAATACAATCTAAAGTGGTAAGATGGAGCACGCTTAAATTGAAAGTAAATTTTCATAAAATAATATTTAGAAATAAAAAGGAAGTATGCAAATATTTATGCGACCTTTCCTTCATTGCTATAAAGTTTTCATATTTTTATTACATGCCAAGTTGTTATGAATCAACATCCGAATAAATTTGTTAAAATTTTGTTAGAATTTCAGTCGAATAAAAAATATTAGAGTTTAAGGAAAATAGATAAAGCGAGAAGTGTATGCTAAGATGGTGGTACCAAGAGGAGATCCATCGTCTCTGTCTATCCCTATAAAAGAATAGATGTATAATATACGATATAAAAGATGTATGGACATGTATTAGATCTTACCAAGCTTGTGAGCCAAGGAGTTGCGCCTACGGGCTATCCAGCAGGCGAGCACTGCCAATATGGCCAGCAGCACCGCAGCCGCCCCGCATATTAACACCCAAAATGTTGTCCCATCTGCAGACAATAAAATAAGGTTTAATAATTAATTAGAGAGACAGAGAGAGACAATACATAATATTTTCTAGGCAATACAATAGGCGGCCTTATCGCTCGAAGCGACCTCTTCCAGGCAACCTAAATCAAAGAAATTTAAATCAGGCGTTGTAGGTGGTGCAGGAAAAAGGCAATAGATACATAAGTACTAAAACTAACTTAAGCATTAAATATACAAATACATACATATATACATACACATAAACAATAATATTGTTTTCAAAAAGCTTTTCAAATGTCTTCTGATTTAAGGAGAGCGGACAGTATATCCTCCAAGTTTGTTCGAGGCCGATTGGCAGAAATCACACACCGATAATCTCGATTAGCGAGTTCTTTTGATAATTTCCTTCATCGTTATTGGTAATTGTAACAATGGGCATAGAAAATTAGAATAATTGGCTACCTATCATATTCATAACTAACATATAACATATATATCACATTGGACCTATATGCGGGTATTTCACTTGAGTTTTATTGTTTTAAATAATCGAAAGGCAAACAACATATACCCCTAAGCTACACAAGCTAGGCCTGTGTTATATGTAATATACAAAGGACTACTCTTAGGCCGATCCTAGATAGCCAGACAAAACATAATAAATAATGGATAGATTTACGAAATTTACTTTGCCGGGATTTAAACCCGGGATCTCTGCTTTCCAGGGAGCTAGGCGGAGAAAGACAAACCACTCAACCGCAAAGCGTCAAAGGCTCTGTATATTGTTATAGGTTTAAAACTCAAAGGTTTTTTGTAAAAGTAACGAACCCAACAATCGTTGTCATGCCCTGAAAAAATAAAATCTAAAACCCGATTTCAGAGCCACCTACCTAAACCAATTGTAAATCTAATTCTAAACCTCCCCGAGACCCACTGACACACGCACAAAAAAATATTCAAATCAATCAAACTGTTTTTGAGTTTTAGCTAGGCTAATGAACAGCAATTAATCTTTACCTACATAAGAAAAAAGAAAAGTTTTACTAGAACACATTTTTTGTTGGTAACACCCTATAAGTTAAAATGTATTCAATATTCTATTTACGTACATCACTTCGCAACATGTTGTTGCTGTTTAAATGTAAGACTAGGCTTTATCTCAACGTTAAAATGCGTCTGACACTCTCTTTGTAGTCTGTGTTTTGGACAAAGAAAGGTAAAATCTATTTGATCGCTCTAGCCCATGTAAAGAGATATACGAGGTAAAACCTACAATGTTTAAACCTTTAACCTTATAAAATCTAGGAATGGAACGGAGAATCCTTTTGACGAATATGCTTAATGTTAGAAGCTTTTATTTAACTTGCAATGGATGTACCTATGCATATATGTATGTAAGTTCCGGTGGAATCCTGCAAGTTAAATTTCACCAACTTTCCGGTTTCCGATTGAGCTGAAATTTTGCACGCATATGTATATCGCATGACAATGCAATAATGTGGTACCATGGAGCTGATCTGATGATGGAGTCGGAAGTTGGCCATAGGAACTTCTGTACTAAACAAGACAGACCTGTCGTGTTTGGGCTCGTTTAACCTATCTTGGCTAGCACTCTGCTGCTACATGATATCCAGGATCTCAAAATCTTGTATTTTTTATTATTTGTTCAGTCACGGGATGAAAATGTTCGTCACCTTAAAGTCGACTTTTGCTTGCGCTAACAAGTAACGATACTGCCAACATTTTAATAACTTTTACGTTTATAACATATAGAAACGTGAAAAAAGAAAATTGCAATGTTAATAACGGCAAAGGCTCAGAATAACAATAAGAAACAAGGAGGATATAAACACTAAGCTAAAATATTGAAATCAATAAAAAGGTTTTACATGTCTAAACAATCTTCTTAGACAAGTTAGAAAATCAAACAACTTTGATTGAAATAATTTTGAACTTTACTGTCAAAGAGTTAAACATAATTCTCTGTGGAACAGTCTATTCTGAGACTTAGTTTGAAAAGGTAACATGTGCTCGCGGAACGTTCAATGAATCAATTCGAAAACTCGCGAACATTTTCATACCACGACTGTACAACAAGTAACTTATTTATTTAAGGATTTATGACACCGTTATCATGTATACTATAATAATAAAATAGATATGTCTGTCAGTGATTTTTTAATGCATGCGCAGAGGGACAGACGGTGCACCTGATAGTAAGGGGCTACCATTGTCTATGAACATTTGCAACACTAAAGATGCTACCAATGTTCTTCCGGTCTGAAAGGAGGACTAAAACAGTTGCTAATGCTGGAACCCCACTTAAAGATGTTCTAACAGCACACTCTAAGTAAGGGGTGGTAGCCATGCATACGGAGAAACGTAGCTATGGGTTGTTTAGTCTTCCCTTACTATAGACCGCTAGGTGGCAGATAATTGTATTGTTCCTCTGGTTTTACACGGACAAAAATAAATACCCAATTTTTAATATAACCAAAAAATGATACAATCATGTCTATATCCACAGAGTATTTAATTAGTATAAACAATTAAATTAAATATGAATACATAATTATACACCAATAACTAAGTAATTAAAATATGTTAATTTTCTAATCAACAAATTACTAATAATAAGTATTTTTAATAGAAAGCTTAATTAAAAGTTCATATAATGACGCAATTTTACAGTAAACAGATAATTGTATCCCTTATGAACGAAATAATTGCTTGCTGATACTCAACAAAATTAACAATAAAACGCAATCTACAAATCTAGTCTCGGATCGAACTTTGAATATATAAAAACATTTAAACGGAGAAAATACTTATTTTAAACTTTTATAGTCTGTTTGCTAAATCCATCATGTGATCTCGTTTATATGGTAGTTAGGCGTGACCAGACTTGAGCTGTGTGTCACGGATATGAATATGCTGCGGTGTACGTGTGAAATGACAACGAAATAAACGACTTTGTAATATCTTATTTTTGTCCAAATATCTACGGAAATGTTAAGAAAAATGTACATATTAATATGTGAAGCAAAAACAGAAAAAACTTTGTACCCCTTTTTACAAAAAATAAAAAACGGAGGAGTATGAAATTATAGTTTATATAGAGAAAGAATGCAGAATGCTAATATTTTTTTTAAATTATGCATAAAAAATAATTTAAATCTATAAAAAAAAATTAACACACGCATATAGCATATACTGTTTTGTTTATTGTTCAAGTATAATTAATAGTGTAGCCTTGGCGAAATCTGTTGTTGTAGATATAACAACAGAACCTTAATTAATTAATAATGTTCAAACTTATAATGTAAATTAAATTAAAAGCAACCATAAATACGACATTAGACAATGAAAAAGAAAGAATAAAAGTTACATACAAAAACTGTTGTTAATTAAGAAACGATACATAAACCATTTCCAAAACCTTACCCTTACACAAACTAGGTCAAACCTAGACACAATTAACGAAATTTATAGTAATTGGAAATGTTGTAAGGAAATATCGCCCTAATAGTTAACAACTAAGATCCGAATTACATTAACCCTCTTACGAGTACAATGTCGCGACCCTGTGAGGCGAGACTTGTTACACAGTTATACTTAACAAAATAATTAATTAATACTGACTCGCTGTGTATATAGTAATAAAGTTACAAATTCATGTTAGCAAAACGCAAATGTATGCCTTCAGATTTTACCAAAGGAATATAACTTCTTTATTATAATATCGAAACGATTTATTATAAAATTAATGTATTTATATAATTTATTAAAACAATTATAATATTACATACTTTTGAATACAATGTAAGAAAACTTAACTTAGTCCCTCAAGACTATAAGTAGAATACTGAGCCCAGATCACCGTCTTCCTTTATTATTAAACCTACGAATATCAGGTTTTGATTATAATTGGCATTAAAACACACTCAAAGACGTGATTATTTTGTATTACATTTTAATATTCATTTCTTTCGCTATTTACAGCTAGTGTTTGTGATGACGATGTGAAATTCCAGCGCAGTATATTTTTTTTTATTAATCGTAGATTAATGAACAACACGTAATGAAAAGTCTCTTTAAAAAAAAGAATGAAAAAATAGTCGTAGATAGGGAAAGACGAGAATAAGTGGACTCTTTTACTGAAGTAAAAAGTTCTCCTTCTCTTTGAACTGCGATAATACGCTGCGAAGCGGTCGGTGTACGTAGAGTAGGTAAAAGTTGACTTAATTTTAATCAATGTATATTATATGAATAACCAATAATGTTCTCCAATGGTGCTCAGTTTAAATGTAAACGTTTAAATTTTAACATTGTTACGAGTTTAGCGGGACTCAAATTAAAATGCTGTTAGAATTTCTATAGAGTTTATTAGAACTATACAAACACGTATAACACAAGCACAAATATAACCGAACTCAACAAATCCAAACGTAATGCGAAGGTCGTATTCAATAAAACGCGCAAAGTCCGTCACTAATAGATTACCGAATGTACACACGTCTCGCCTTGATCGTGGTTCTCGCTAGACTGCCTCCCCCTCAATCAGGTTGTCGTTTTATACTGCACAAATGCAATGTGCCCGTATCGTAAGTCGACTCAATCCGCCACACTAGTTAATGACTCTGACGCAAACGGCCACAAAAGAGTACAACGAAACAATGGGCTGTTTTCTAGAAACGTATGCCAATCAATAAGTAAACAAAAGAAGACGATCAAAAAGAGTTACAATAAGTTTAAATGCTGACAGGTAATAAAAATATGTTTTGTTTCAGATATGGAGGTGGGTTTTGTTTTTGTCGGGACCTGAGTTGTAACAATATCTATAAAATCGGCCAAAGGCGTATCACTAAAGACACAGTGAAAGGTTCCTAGTAATAGCTAATAGTTCTAAAATAAGAAGATATAAGCTGAATATTGATGATCATGTCAATGGAAAACGGAAAAAAGACGTTCTCTGTCTCCTTAATGCAAACTTGGGAAGCAACCGAGATTTAAAGCTTTCGACATACTTTGATTCATTCTTTGATAACATAAAAAGAGACAAAATTCGGCGAAGAAAAGTTTCCAGAACTCGTTTATCGTATAAAGAGGCAAATCTAAAAAGTTAGAAAGTCTCTTTGGAATAATAATCATATTTTTGTCAGGTGTACTACTAACTTACTTTTTTGTGATTTCGTAGTCATTTGGCAAAAATGAAAACTTATGTAATAATAGTTATATCATGGCAGAAAATATAGTATTCTTTTTCCATGGTTATATCTATATGTCGTCATTTATCGCAGAAATTACTGGGCCTATATAAATAATGTTCATAAAAGAAGTGTATTCTGTATGCCGCTATATAATACTGTAGTTAAAACAACATTTGATCAGTCGTGTGGGAGGAAGACCGTTATTTAAATCTTAAAAAAATATAATTACAATGATTATTCTACATGAATAAGAGCCAGATATTTGTTTCGAAATTGGTTAAAATTTTGTATGTAATCCTTTTGTAAGTCGTGGTAGCGTAATGGCTAGCGAACGCGTCCCAAACTCAAAAGGGCGGGGGTTTGATCCTGGCCGGAACGCATGCACCACTGGTCAGTTTTCTAATCTACTGTGCATATTGTTACAATTACCATATATTATCCCCTGTAATGGGAAGGCTGAGCCCAGCACCGGGACATTTATGGGCTTATATTATATAATCCTTTTAAGTTATTTTATTTATTTATTCACCTCTTGTGACATTGCTTAAGGCAGAGACTCTTTTGTTCCATTTGTTTTTTTGCCTTTTCCCATGCATTGATCTTTTTTAAGTTGTAATGATTGTGGGCATCCGTATTTATTATATTATAAAATATAAATAAATATTTTCCTTTTTGTACCAAAATCTTAAAACTACACTATTTTGAATTTATTAATTACAATACTTCACTACAAATTTGAAAATAATGCCAAACTTATAAAATTTTGATTACACTAATGATTTCTACCGTTATTTGTATAGCTTACATCTACTTACAAGCTATTTTATTATTTTTTTTTAATTACTACATATTATCTATGATAATCCTAATTTTACTTTTCAAGTTTTTAAATTTTTTGACCATAGAGAAAATTATTTCCCAGAAACTAAAAGTACGGTTTTCATCTCTCTGATCTTCAAAAGTACAGTCTCAGAGTGTGAGTAATGAAAAGTATATTTATGCTATGCTAAGCTAAATTCTCCAAAAAGAAGACTCATAAGAAAAAAGACTAGAATAATAGACGTCATCAAAAGAGTAAGGACTCTAAAATGGAAATGGGCAGGACCCACAAGTAGGAAAGAAGACAACAGATGGACAAAGAAAATCTATTATTGGCTACCCAGAGATGGGAAAAGAGAAGAAGAAGACCTAAAAAGAGATGGGAAGATTTTTCGTAAAATGTATCGAATAAAATGCAGAAGAACAGCTAGAGATAGAAAAAACTGGAAAGAGTTGGGGGAGACCTACGCCGCAGAGGCGACTTCCATTATTTAATATCTATATACTTATATATTTTAAAAACTTAATGGTAGAAATAAGGGCTTTTTTATTTTATTTTACTTTGTAACAACTGAAAAGTCTACCGCTTAAAACTTAATATCTCAGCATTTCATGGCAAAGTACATAAAAGTCTTGTATGAAACAGTATAATATGTTTACGCAAAAGCTATTTCGAGAGAATGATGTTTCAGTAACGTCGTTTACACGTCACATGTAACCATTTGCTGAAGAGTGAAAGAGAGAGAATTTTGCAGTATACAGTCGTTTCCTCGTTTCTTTAGATACATACATATTGTCATGCCTGTTTCCCATGGTAGGCAGAGACGATGGATCTCCACTTGCCATGATACTAACAAACATTTTTTTGCTTCATCTACTTTCATTAATCCCTTACACACGAACACTTGTCTTCGTAATAACTTTTTCTACTTTTTCTTTTCAGAATGATGGGAAGATTATATACGTTAATGGTAATTTGTAAAAAAACGATCTAGAATTATACATACATACATACATACATAACTTCACGCCAGGTCCCTTGCGGGGTAGGCACGAAAATAGAGTGCCATTCAAGCTTATTCTTACACACTTCACTTGCTTCTTTGACATTCATAGCTCTTGTCATGCACGCTCGTCTGTTCTTGAGGCTCCTGACATCACCTTCTGCTAATACACGATCAATTTGATCATGGAAGGTGTGTCGTGGCCTTCCGCGACTTCTGCATCCACTGGATCTAAATTATAAACTTGATTTAATGCCGATGTCCATATTGTAGAAGCGATCCAGCTCCTCAGCAATATGGACATATTAAGAAGGCTCAAAAACCAAAACCGTTTGATCTAGTGCTATAAACAACACTAAAGTGTAGTATAATGTAATTTTTTCTTAAGTTTTCGCGACTTATATACATAACAACGTCGGAATAACAAAAATCTAATAAATTACCGCGCTTAAAACCGTTAAAACGTAGTTTTATTGTGTAGTATAATGTGCGAGCTAGAACTATATCTATATACTAGCGGTCTTGGCAGACGTTGTCCTGCCCTGAAACTAGAATCCGATTCCAGCTCCACCTACCGGGTCTAATTGCGATTATAAAGCACCCCTGGACCCACTCAAACACATATAAAATTTCAACAAAATCGTAGAACCCGATTCCAGCGCCAAATATTTTTTTCACACTGATGGGTTACACTATGGAAGTTTTAGCCTAATTTGTATCTAGCCTATAATCAAGGATTACATTATCCTTGATTATAGGCTAGATACAAATTGAGATTCACATTCGAATGGAGAAAGAATTTTTTAAATGGGTCCAGTAGTTTTTAAGTTTATCGTTATAATATAAACATACAAAAATATAAATCTTTCCTCTTTATAATATACGTATAAATATACAGAACACATGAACAAGTGTCTTTGCCTTAATAGAGGCAATAGGAGAAGTGTT
Organism: Dendrolimus punctatus; assembly: GCA_012273795.1. NCBI lineage: Eukaryota > Metazoa > Arthropoda > Insecta > Lepidoptera > Lasiocampidae > Dendrolimus > Dendrolimus punctatus. The sequence goes on from CM022541.1 coordinate 19,190,728, forward strand.
ATTTTTTTATTGCATTAGCTCAGCAGACATACAAACGGCCCACTTGATGGAAAGCGGGTACTATCGCCTATGGATATTTGCAACACCAGAGGTGCTACAAATACGCTGCTGCTCTCTTAAGGGAGACTGGATCCTGGTCACTAATGCCGGAACACAGCTCAAGTTGTTATGGCGACATACTTTAGACCAGGAGTGGTCGCCATCCAGTCGGATGATATTTCTTAGTATAAATACTTTTAGTTAAGTTAGGTGATACTTAAAATACTTATTAGTCTGTTTAGATTAAAAGGTAATATAGATAGATAGATAACACTTTATTGTACACCATTACAGAAAACACAGATGAACTTATAGCCTAAAAATTATCTATATGTGCACAATGGGCGGTCTATCGCTAAGAAGCGATCTCTTCCAGACAACCCGTAATATATTAATGAGGTATTTTTAAATGCGTCTTGATACCAAAACGACCTAACTATAAAATTTGAAAGTCAGTTAAATAAACGTTATGTAGTCTGCAACCGCGATATTCTCGCCAAACATCCGACACCTACGCTGGTGAGAATTACGTGACGGTGTGGATTACTACGAAGTTGTTACGTTTTTCCTTCTTTGGCGACATTAATTTTGTTATTTAAGAATTATCTTCAAACTAATGATAACATCATCACCACCTTAATGTGAAGTCTTGATAGCGTTCACAGCATCCGTTTTCAAGGGGAGCGACATTATTTTGTAGATCACTAGGTAACACACAAAATGAAATGCTAGAAACATTTAGAAAATAGCTTTGATTGTTATGAGTCAAGAAGAAATTGTTTAATAAATTATCTATGTCAGTAATGAAAATATCGTTTTAAGATATGTTTTTCTAAAACTTGTGTCCATCTTTAAAATTTATTTTTATTTAATAACGATTTGTTTATAATAAGTGTTATTTAGATTTCTGGCGACAAAAAGAGAAAACTGCAAATTGCTATTTCCTGTTTACGATAACTTGATGCGCAGGTTTATCAAATTCTTGAAATAGGTTATAAATAGAGATATAGAATATTCTAGTAATTATTGCGATTTGATGTGTGTTTGACTCTGTCTTAGGTTTTAATATTTTGATTCTTGATAACCCTACTTATTAAATTATAATATATCATAAGTACTTCACTCGCTAGGTACTACATAATATTACAAAGGATAAAGTAGCTCTGGCTAAACGAAAAACTGGTGCACATTTGGTGTCATCTCAGCACCGAGAATGGACTTCGAAAGAAAGACTTTATTTGAAGAAATAGCGCCATAATTACATTTCTTATATATATTATTACTTATACACATAAGGATTTTGATAATTTATACGCCGCATTTTCAGCAAAAGAGGTATGCACTCAGCCTATTGTCGGAATTAAAATAAGGATATTTTTATCCCGAAAAAATAAATATTTCGCGATGCGGATCGGAGTTTCATTGGGGTTAAATCGCCTAAATAAAATCTAATACAATATAACCGTGTGAACGCTTGCTCTCAAAATAAACTAGGGTTATAGCTTGGTATTGTGAAGAGCAAATTCAATTACATAGAAGTGTCCCGTGTCGTAACAAACCGCAGACTAGGCCCAGCAATAAATCTCTGGCAGTTGTTTAAGTGCGCCCTTGCCCTTCTCTAGAGGACTCCGGGCTTAACCCGTCCAATATACAGAAATCAATGCTTCGACACGTCGGTGCAAACAGTGACGTAAATCTCTGAGCTAATTTCACAAAGGTCTGGTGTAGTATTGAGCGTAGGTTGCCTAGCTAACTGGATTTATTCCTACTATCAATAACAGTGGGACAATGTGACTGAGGATTTTTAGTTATTTAATTTGTTATCTATAATATAAATGAATCATAGAAATGTATGTACACGTATAACTTGAGAACTACTTTGATGATTTTGTTTTTGTGTGTTTGAATGGGTTCCCGGATGGTTTAGATTAGCAATTAGAACAAGTAGGTGGCGCTGAGATCGGATTCTAGAATCCTCCTAATCACCTGGGCGGATTTTGGTGATTTTGTTTTTGTGTCATAAAACAGGTCTTTTAGGAATTCAGAAAATATGGTGGTACGAAGTTCGTCGGGTCAGCTAGTTTACTATAAATAAGCTTGCCTTTGACGATGGTCACGCTTAAACTATGACGCGGGCGAAGATGTAGCACGTCATCAAGATAATACCTGTTTATACGAGACTTGGGGTTTCGTACACACTATGGGTATTTAACTAAAAGATGGCGTAGACTAGAATGCATAGTTGCCCGACGACGAAATGGCATAAGGAGAATTAGATTAAACAGTTCAATCGCACAACCATCTTCGAGTCTTTGTTATAGATATTATGGTGATATACCGCGTTCTAATCGATTACATTTTGCTTACTTGCGCCTCCCTATTTCTAATACTTACACAAGATTTATAAACTTGTTATTTTTTTTCTTCAATTTATTTAATTCTAATAATTACATTCCGAATGAGTAGATATAATGATTATGAATAATGGAATTAATATAAATTCATGTTGCATTCTTTATAATATAACAAAAAAAGTTACATAGAGTAAATACGTCAGGCATGAGTAGTTTAAGCAGAGATGAAAGACCTCATTTTAATTACTCATCGCTAGTTAATTCCGTTCCTATTGGCACATTCCTTATTCCATTTCATTTCTCGGATCATTATCATATTCGTAATACCTGTACCATAAGAAGTCACATCAAAATGAATCATATACGTTTCAAAGCAAAATTCCTGTTTTAACAAACTTAAAAATTTAAAACGGTAATGTATGAGTAGAAATAGTATACCTAGCATATTTCACATACATTTTGGCATTTATCCTTAATGAATTTATTTATAAATGGCACGTTAGTTTAATTTCCTAGCTGCGTGGTTTAAAATTGTCCATGCATTAAATTTGAAAGTAACCAAATAAAACTCAAAAATATGAATAATTCGATGGAATATACAAAAGTAAGGGTAGGTATATAATATGTATACTTCTCCAATTTATTTCGTAGCCACTGTGTATTCTATTTTAACATTTCAAGCGAGAGACCGTAGTAGAGCGCCTGTAATCATTTATGCAGTACATTCGTCGTATATCTTTCAAATTTGTACTTGTGTTATACATTTATAGGTGTATTTGACATGTATAAATTAGAGATATTCAATACTCTTTGAATTAGAGTAACTCCGCCATGTTCAGTTAAATGACGCATCAACGAAGAAGAAAGAAGTTATTCTCCGGTACTCCGTAGCCATTTAAAAAAAAAAACACGAACCAGTATCTAATTTAATCATTGTATCCATCCATCTATGTCACCGTTATTTTTTTATCTATTGCATGAAATTTGACACAAAGATGTATGTTATATCTTAATTCGTTAGTAACATTTTTGTCCGTGCAGGAAGAGAAAACAACACAATTGTCACTGCCAGGTGGTAGGGTATTTGTCCGTCTGGACGGCTACCACCCCTGGTCCAGCTTATACCGCTATAATAACATTAAGTTGTATGCCAGTATTAGGGTTCTGATACCAGTCTCCCTTTAGAGAGCTGATGAAAAGGATAGCATTAATAGTGTTACAAATGTCCATAGGCGTTGGTAACCGCTTTCCTTCAGGTAGACCGTCTGCCTGTCTGATGAACTCATGAAGGAAAGGACAAATTCTTGATGACCACCACACACGTAACGCAGGAATGAGAAAGTTTTCCGATCTAACATAGATGTATGTTGAGAGGTTGGAAAAACAAAAATATTTTTTTAAGACTTTTTAGGTGTTAATAACAGATAGGATAGAGTTATTCTCTTTAAAGAGATAAAAAGTTTGACCCTCATCTCTAAGCTTTTGAAGTATGATGTACAAAATTCAGGTGGAAGCTTGGAATAAAAAACTTACAAAGAAAATTAGGTGAAATAAGATTTCTCGAGTGCTTTAGAGATATGAGAATGTTCGATAAAAAAAAATTCAGGGTTTCATGACTAAAGGACTTTACAGCGCTACTGCGCTGTAAATTCAGCCAAAACATTAAACTTCATCATATAAGATAAATTCGTTGCTTAGAAACATGAATCGGATATAATTCTTCAATGTACCTGATGGAAAGCAGTTATTGTTGCCTATGGAATTTTTAGACAGGCTACATATGCATTGTCGGTTGGAAAGAGTATTTTGACATCTTTTTTGAAAAACTCCATACCGCTACGCAAATCCCTCATTCCAAATTTACTTTAATAAAATTAAAGAACTAAATTTAAATATTACAAATGGAATATGGTGGCACCGAGGAACACATTCTTATAAATTCTCCTTCTTGGCATGGAGAAAAAGAATTAAAAATTTAAATGATGAATGCGCTGAACAAAATCACTGATGTCAGGGTGTCGCCTCGTATTTTGTAGGAACACGAAATAAAGGATATATAACAATTAAATAATTTTAAATAACAATAATAACAGTGAGTCCTAGTGATATTTGAAGCCCCCACGGAAAAGTGTGCAATGGTGGCAAAGTTTTTGAAGTGATAATTTCTTATGCGAGGGTAAACCGCTTCATTACGTAACGCGTTACAGCGCCAGTCTATCTGGCTTCCTCCTCTCTCACTCCAATCCACAGCGCCAGCAGTATTTCGGACAGAAGCTACTCCCTCTCTCTACTCAGTTTAGTATGCGATAGATAATTATATACTGTTGAGAGTGAGTTGATTGTAAATAGTTCATTTTATATTAGTTATCACTTCAGACAACCGGTACGAGTAGCAAGAATATGATTAGGAGTGGCGATGACGGTATACATAATTACTGTACGATTACTTATATTTTATAGAGCTATGAATGTCAAAGAAGCAAGTGAGGTGTGTAAGAATCAGCCTGAATGGCGCTCTGTTGTTCGTGCCTACCCCGCAAGGGACCTGGCGTGAAGTTATGTATGCATGTATGTATGTACTTATATTTTAATAATATATATGTCGCAGAACGGCCTCATTCTCACGACATCTCCTTTAGTTATTGCAGGTTTAGTGGGCGTCATCAGGGTAAAATGCGAGCATAAAACACAATAGCCACGGCTTGTACACTTTTAATTTAGATTTAAAAGACATTTTAACATAGTTTAGACCGAGCAGCGGGTTCAGGGCACCCCGCTCATACTTGCAACTAAATACTTTCTTTAAAATAATCCATGGTCCAACTCGACCTATTGCCATCAACCAAATGTGTCACAAAAACCCCTCAGTCTACCCAAGTAGATACTACTCAAAGTATAGAGGGCGTCCGACCCCGCTCAGCCATATGCTCTGGTCTGATTGGTCGTTTATTAAATTACAATATTCATTACTTTTATTAGGTTAGAACGATCTTTAAGTTATAGAAACATTTAAGACATCAAATTAAATTAAATTAAATTAACAATTTTAGAAGTAATTAAAATGTAAACACATAATATTGTGCGTTATATATCCAAACAATAATCCATCCAATATAGCTTCCCTCCGACATATTTATAAGTAACTATACACTATATACAATTATACACAGAAGTTATATATACACAAGATATAGTAATAAACTATTTAAACATGATAAACATAGCTATATGCAATATAATATTGATAAACTGAGAGGCATTTCTCATAGCAATTCGTTAAGTAAAAAGTCACGTTTCACTTTACATCAATCATTCGCGTTTTAAGAAAAATGAAGGCGTATTTTTACCGTCCTTTTAGAGTGAAGTAAAAATGATCGCCTCAATTACAAGGTTATATAAATGAAGCCATCCACGTCAAAGGAAAGTTGAAATTAATTTTTCCTGACAATTCCGCCTCGTTCCAACATTTTATTGTTAAAAGGGCAACCAGGCGACTATAATGGAAAGGGGGCCCCCATCCGTCTCTCACGTGTTTCTAAAAGGGTCTGACACAGCGTGATATGCTGGTACGTGGCTTATAGACACTAGTGTTTTCTTTTGCAGCACTCGTGGGTGATAATAACTTGTTATTAAACTTTTCAATTTGTTCTTTTTTGCATATTCTTTTTACATTTTTAGGCAAATTTATTAATTTGTTTCTTAATATAAATCTACATCGTTTTTATTTAATTTTACATATTCACAATTATTTACATTGCAATAAAAAAGACGTAAATTGAAAATATACTAATTAATAATATTTTGGGTTGTCTGGAAGAGATCGATTCTTAGCGATAAGACCGCCCATTGTGCACATTTAGAATATTTTTAGGCTATAAGTTCATTTGTATTTTCTTTAATGGTGTAAGAGTACAATAAAGTGTTATCTATCTATATCCTACAGCTTAATTTGAAAAAAATACTCGTTTTGAGATTCTTATAGAAACAATAACATTTCTTACGATAATAAACCTTTCCCTTATTCAAAATAACTATACGAGGTTTACAGACACGTTAAAACAAGGGTTTTCCTAATCTCATTTAGAATGTATTAAACTCAATATTAATAAATAAATAAAAAATAAAATTATTAACCTCGTATAATGGTTATTTATAAAGAGGTTTGTGTAGAGATCATAATTAATTTAAATTTAGTGGAGGCAAAGTCTGTTTTGGTTTCATTCGCTTTCATTTCTTCCTTAGGCATTAAACAGCAAAAAAATACAGTATAGAGATAGATAATATAATTATGTAGATATTATATACGTATTTTTAATTTTAAGAATAAGCCTGTATGGCGCTCTGTTGTTCGTGCCTACCCCGCAAGGGACCTGGCGTGAAGTTATGTATGTTATGTAGTTTTAAATTTTAAAATTATAAACTTCATGAAACAGTCTCTATGTTATTTGCCACATTTCCTCGGTACCCTTCAGTCACGTAGGAAACGAGTATTATCAATAACGTTTCTCTTGCGCACCGTGGGGATTTCGAAAGAGCTGCCAGTTGTCTTTTTCCCACAGTGGAACCATATAGCATTTTCAAAAAAGGTGTCATAAAGTTCCTTCCAAGGCCAGCAGCGCGTTGGTGACATCTCTGATATCACAAACGTCTATATACGACGGTGACCACTTTCCATCAGGTAAGTCGTCACAGTCTGTTTGTTGAGCTGTGAAAAAAATACACAGGAGACCCGGGCTTCCAAGGCCTGTTTATAAAAAATGCCAAAATATACAATATATATTTCTCTGAGTCCGTTAGGACAATAATCCCTTTAATAAAAATCACTTATTCATTATTCTTGTTACAAACAGAATCTCTTTCACAGCCTTATGATGTAATCTCCCAAAATAAGTATACATCGCGAGATAATAAAGTGCCCGCGCTGTCCGGCCTAATCTCTCGGGGTGAAACGGTCGTCTTGTTATAATATCACAATACCTGAACCCTTATTCTTTAAGAAATAAGAAAAGGGTTATAACCTTTGAATTGAAATTATCCAACATTTTGTGTGAGAAAATGGAAAAGTTTTATTTTTACTTTATTTGAGTAATATATATTACGTAAGTCAGAAAAACTGTCTAAGCGCAGCGTGTTCTCCGGCCTCGATTTGAAACATATTGTATGTACAGTTTGTACACTTGCACTTGCTTGTAGGGGTGGATGCTGGCAGTAGTTGGTGGAGTGCTGGTACTTTCTTGTAGTAGGGTGAAGAAAATACACCTGGTTGCTTTCAGGGATTTAATCTCGTACTACTAGATCTTGGATGCTGATGCCTGGGTTCAACTTAGTGGTAGTTAAAGTCGTGTATTACGACAAATCTACTAGTAAGCAACGCGTAGCGACTTGATAGCAACTCAATTAAAAGTATTTGTTGACATGATTTATATTATTTATACTAATATTATAATATTAAAGTAGGACGCAGCGTCAGCAAACGACGCTGTACGTCGAACCGTACATTGTACCTTATAAGAAAAACACGCGATTACCTTCGCCGTTAAACTACCACCATTTCAAACATTAGTTGGATCAAATAAATTTAAAATAAAATACACCCATCTACTTAAATTAATACATGGTTTAAAATAATCTGTCTAAATTCAATTTTAAAGGATTATTTCTGTACCAAGTCAAGGTTAGATCAATGAGTTGTGAGCACAGAACATACACGCTACGGGCGTAGCCGCTACGGCGCTACGAAGACCTTCATTATTGAAACGCTTTATATGAAATGTAATAAAAATAAATGAGGTGAATTTAACATATTACTTATTTCATCTTCAATGACCCCACTTAGTTCTTTTGTGCAGTTGGCGCGAAATTCTTCCAGACAATCTAGAATAAACTGATTAGCATGAAAAAATCTGCCTAAATGAAGCAAAATAAAATAACTTGTAAAACAGCGCCAATTGACGGTGACTTGCGACACATGAATATTTATATTTGTTTAATTTGTAAATTAAGCTGTTATTCGTATACTATTTGTAAATTAGAAGAAATACTTTTATTTTAAAGATGTTCTACTATCATATTGTTACAACTCAGGCCCCGAGAAAAACGCAATCCACCTGCATATCTGAAACAAAACTTATTTTACTACCTGCCAGTATTTAAACTAATTGTAACTCTTTTGTGATCGTCTGCTTTTGTGTTTAATTTGTGATTAGAAAACAGCGCATTGTTTCATTGTGCTCTTTGATGGCAGTCATTAGCCAGGTGCGGCGGATTAAGTCGACTTAGATACGGGGACATTGCATTTGTGCAGTATAAAACAATGACCTGATGGAGGGGGGAGGCAGTCGAGCAAGAACCACGAGCCAAGCGAGACGTGTTTACTACAATCGGGAATCTAATATGTGACGGACTTTGCGTGTTTTATGGAATTCGGTAATTGAAAATTTTTGAGAAACAAGTTTATTTTGAGCCTTATAGTCTATTTTGGCCAAAATATTAATATTTGAGCGAAAGAACAACATTAACATATTTAATTTAGCAATTTTATAAATATTTTGACATTTCGTCACGAAAACGCGTCAAGCTGTCATTGCGTCTCGCATGACATCACAGTGTACAAAACAAACATCTGTTTCGTTGAAGTGTTATCTGAGAAGTCATTGATAACTTGTTGTGTTTTGCACACTATGACGTCACGCACTCTGCTAGACGTTCATTGTTACGTGGCTAATGGCTGCTATATAACAATTTTATTTCTCAACAATATCAATTATAATTGAATATTTAAGTTAAAACAATTTATTTTTGTCATATTTAGATCGTAATCTACGATATATATTAAAATCAGCCTATATTTTTCATACCGTCAACTACCGAATTACGACCTTCTGCATTACGTTTGGACTTGTTGTGTTCGGTTATATTTGTAACTGTGTTATACCTGTTCATATATTTTTAATAAACTTTATAGTAATTCTAACGGCATTTTAATTTGAGTAACAATATATTCAATTCCAAAAAAACGCCGATCTTATCCAACCATCACGAACTAATGAGATTAGTTTCATCTGGCTGCCTATAGGAGAGGTCTTCTAATTAAATTACAGCGATACGTGAACCCCTAACACGAACTGCATTAACCAATACAGTTAAACGTTACCCTTATCGCCATTTCGGCCATTACGTTTAGGGTCTATCTTCGGTTATTTTGTTTACGGCTTTCCTTATTACCAATTGGAACTTGGAACTCTTTGTTGTGTAAAAGGTTTTCCCTTCCTGTCATTGTCTATATACTTTGTCTGCGACAAACAGAACTTTTTCAATAATTACCACCTAATTTAAATACTACATAATCTAATATATAAACTTCGTTTCACAGTTTCGTTCCATACTCTCGACCTTGACGATTCTCATGAATTTTGTGCATATTTAGTCTGAATCGCACATCTATTTTTTTAATTTATATTTTTTTTTTTACATTTTTTTTTTTTTTTTTATGATAAATACAAAATACATACAATCTCATTTTTTCTACATAACCTATTTTTACCGCAGACGACGTCTCCACAGTATTATTATAAATCTCACATCTCACTCGCCTTACATACGTCTAATACTCAATAGCTAATAATTTCTATATAAAATCTAAATACATAAATAGTTGTTAAATCGTAAAATATACAACTTGAATTCGCAACAGACTTTAAATTCAATATATTATTATTATTATTCAGCAGACAGCAACGCCACTTGATGGAGAGCGTTACATCGCTATGGACATTGCAACACAAAGTGCTACAATGCGCTGCTGCTCTTAAGGAGACTGGAATGGCATGATGCGGAACAATCAAGGTGTTATGGCGAATACTTAGACAGGGTGGTAGCATCCAGTCGGCATATGCTACACCAGGTGGGTTGTTTGTCGCTCTTACGACAGGCGCCGGCGCAGGAATTGTATTTTCTCCGTTCTGCACGGATAAAACATAATTGATAAGGGAGCTTTGTGGATTGAAAGAAGATGTAGTGACAAGAGTTGCAAAGGGAATGTTAAGGTGGTTTTGGCATCTATAGATAATGAATGAAAGTACAATTACAAAACAAGTATATGACAGCAATGTGACTGGTAGAGTCGGTGCCGGTAGACACACATATTCACCATGATCAAATTTAAGATATTTTGAACGTCAGATAAAAGTAGTTTAAGTACGGGTATATGTATGAAAAGATTAATGAAAATTGATAAAATAGAATACACTTTATTGTTCACCAAAATAAACAATTACAGAATAAATAATTACAATAATTAAAGGAAAAACAAGAGGCGGCCTTATCGCTTAAGGCGATCTCTTCCAGGCAACCTAACTGAGAGGACACTTTGTACACAACTTATGTCTAGGTATAATCATATTAAAAACAAGTAAAATAAAAATGGAAGAACAGTACAATGTGGACAGTAAACAGCTAAGTAAAGAAAGAATAATAGAAAATATATATTTTATTATAAATTAAGGTAATGGTTTTTAAAGTAGTTTTTAAGTATGAAAGTGATTTAGCTTTTTGTGTATGGTGTATGTATGTATATACTTAGTCCCATAAAAGAAAAAACGATAATACACTCATTTCTCAAATAACTAATATTTTAAACCCTTTGATAGGTGTTCAAATATTTTGATTAATTAATGGACCCGATCTGCCAGATATATAATTATCTCGAGTACCTATCATTACTTTTATCCGTTCGATAAATTGTAATTACCGAGATAATGTTGATAACAACGTTTTGGAATGTAGGTGTGTAGGTGTACACATGAATTACACCGGCCCACAGAAAAAAGCGAATGAATTAATGAAAATTCTTTATTGTTCACCATAACTTAAACCTAGACAATTTAATATGAATACATTTAAATTAGAACAGTGGGCGGTCGTACTGCTTTTTTTTTGAGGCGGGAGAAATGCATTTCGCACACTACCGGGTCCTTTACTAGGGATTAGACCAAGCACGGAGGTATCCACGAGGGCACCAGAGTAATCGCCGGCTTGTGTGGAGACGCGAAAAGTCCAATACTCCACTAAAACCACCGATGCCTCGCGCTTGTGGTAGGAAGGCATGAGACTTAGAACGTAGTTACGCCCATCCGATCCTAGCGCATAGTGCATGGAGTGCTCCTAGAGCATCACGAGTATCTCTGCTTATCGTTTTTTTCAGGGGGGAAATGGCATTTCGCCTCCGGGTCCCTTTGCTAGGGATTAGACCCTTTCTCCATCTAGTTCCGAGGGCATTCAAACAGTAATCGACCGGGCTAGTGGCAAAATCCAGTAAAAGCGATATGATAAAAAAAAATGTTTTGTGTTTTAATTAACGAAATGAGCAAAAATTAACAAAATAATTAGCATACACTACAAAGTATATAATTGGAAACTTGAGTGTGACGATTGAGGCTGTATTTAAGCAACTATTTTCTGTATGTTAGCTTTCATATTATCGTTGCAATTAATAAAATGGCTCTTAAATGCTTTCTGTGAGACGAGAAGCATATTTATTTTTTCGGTAATTGGAAAAGGAGGATTGAAAAATTTTGTTCGCATGAATAAGTACTACCAAAAATTTTATTAATGGCTGAGCAAAATTTTTCGATTTCCGCATTAGCGTGTTCATTGTAATGCACAATTATTTAATTTCGCGCCTACTTAATAATTACATTAAATTATTATTTATTTTGGTAGGTACCTAAAAAAAAACAGTCAAGGCCACGTGTTGCCGATCACTGGCTTATAGCGATCTCTTCCAGGCAACTCGATGTCCAACCCCTTCGAGGATGGCACAATATATTATAATGATCAATACACAACCACACATATTGTGTATCTCATATATGCAATATGTACGTATTGTATATATGAGGATACACAATATGTGTATATTACGGGTAACTACAATACGTTGTATATTACCGGTAATATACGACGAATACTCGGGGGCCGATCCCAGATACCCAGACCATAGTTAAAAACGAAGAAAAACCTTTTCCGAAATTTACCATAGTCGCTCAACCACAGAGGCCGTCAAAATAGTTAGTAGCTTCGATGTTGCAAATGTCCATAGGTGACAATTACCACTTTAAATACATTTTATTCATTTAATTATATCAGTGAAATAAGTTTATTTCAATAGTAACTCATACCAGCAGTGGACTCACTGTGACTCTCGCTCTTCAATATAAACTAAAGAACTTTAAATAATCAAAACTACGTTTTAATTATGTCAGTTAATTAATAACATAAATATGAATATTGAAACATATCGCCGATTCTTAAAACAATAATAAAGCGACGCCCATAACTTCGAATTAAACAATAAGAGACCCTTTAAAATCCTAAATATTAATTTATAAGTCTAGACTAGAAACCCAGTCCTTTCTACCCTAACATAATATTTGGTTAGATGTTAATGGTACTAATGAACTATAACATTATTTACAAAGATAAAACTTAGTTAAGGGAGCAGAACTTGGAAACTACTCTCAAAGCCACACATTTTCCCTTCTTAACTTGTTTACCAACTTATCGCGTTATGTGGGGGTGTACTTTACAAGTTAAAAAGCTTGTTAGCTATATATTCAGCGCGTGGCGTAGTTATCTCTCAACAACTCAACTTTTATGAGTTTTAAATCTTTCTTTCTTCTTTCCTAATGTAGTGTTTGTATGTTGCGTGTTCTCTGATGTTCTGCAGTGCTTTCTTTGGTGTATTTACGCATATTGTTTTAATTTCATTTAATAACAGCCCCAATGTGCCTACCACTGTAGGTTTGGAACTTTTTTATTTTACAATCTTTTATTTAACTTGCAATGGATGTTTATACGTATGTAAATTCGGATGGAATCTTGCAAGTTGAATTTGACCAAGTTCCTGGTTTCCGATTGAGCTGAAATTTTCCACGCATATGTATATCGCGTGACAATTTAATAATATGGTATCATGGAGCTGATCTGATGATGCAGTCGGAAAGTGGCCATAGGAACTCCTGTACTAACACAAGATAGACCCGTCGTGTTTGGGCTCGTTTTACTTGTTTTGGCTAGCACTCTGCTGTTACATGATATCCAGGATCTCATAAGCATAAAACAAGTTATTTCCTTATTTCTTAGAGACAGTATATTATAAGACGAAGTAATAAGCTTCGTGTTATTCAAGCCCACTTGACGGGTTCGACACATCGGCCAATCTCGCTATGCTAGTTTTATCACTATGTTATTGTAAAAATATACACATTACTTCAGAAAACTGCTAAAGTAATGCATTCTTTTCTGGCCAGAATTCGAAACCATGCCCTTTGAGTTTGGGACACCAGTGCATTAAGCACTAAGCTAGCACGGCTTCTATATAAATATATGTTGTGTCAAAAATTAAGTTTAATTAGATGCTTATGTGATTTTAAGTGCAACCTTTTTATATGTACCTCTCACCATTCTCAAGTAAACATGTTATATAGTCCTGAATGATTACCAAGGTTCTATAGTCATCTTGGCAAAAGCTTTTAAGCAATCTTTATAGTACTATCTATTTTCTATCACTTTCTTGTCATTTATTTTCATAAACTACTAGCTAGGTTTAATACGACAGAAATGACTTGTCTATACATACACATCAACACACACATATATAAAAGAAAGTAGGGTTTGTTATACTACATAACTCAAGAACGGCTGGACCGATTTTTATAATCGTTGATTTGTTGAATTTTTGTCCACCTCAAAATAGCAAAATAACTATGAAAATATGTAAAAAATTCGCAAAAAAATAATTAATTTGAAAATATTTTTTAAATAAATTCGGTTTGGAACTCCGCCTTCTGCAATTGACACACGCTTAGGTATAGCTTATTTGCATAATAAAACATGTACACTGGCAAATCAGTGACCATAATAGAACAGTTCAGATTCACAATTAGACACAGTAGGTGGCGCTGTAATCGAATTACATTTTTATTTTTTTAGGGCAGGAAAACGTCTCCTAGTTTATTATATTTTCTATAATATTATACAATTCTAAACATGCCGTGTATATTGAAGCTTTAAAAATCCCAACTGGAATAGATATATACACAATGGAGAATACGATCCAATTTGCAAAATGCAACGCGGGAATTTTCCCGGGAGCAGTTTCTAGTTGATCGAATGCATAAACATTATAAGTACTTCAAAGAGCAACGAACTCCTAATGTCTAGATACCCAAACCCCACGCTCATATTTTAGATAGTAAGTTATCACTAAAGAATGCATTGTATATAAAATATTTACTCATATAGTAATAACTTAGAAAACTTATGAGAAGCAACAACTTATGGATGTTGACAGTGCTATCTGTCATGGAGAAAAATAACCATTCTACGACTAACCTGCGTAAATTAAAAGGATCGAAAGATCTCAACAGCAACAGGAAATTGAAACATTCATAAATCTATAATAGCGTTTTTTTAAAGTTTTAAGTTAGCTTTTTTCCGTTTTATTATTACACTACAACTAACGTTTTAATATTTAAAACAAACTAAATCTTAATTATTTAGTAATTTACTTTTAAATTTTACGACTGTATCTGATTTAGGGCCGATTTTTCAATAACCAGATAAAATAAAATATTATATGGCTAAGCTAAAAATGTCAATTGCATGACTGATGACCAACAACAGTTGGATGGTTTCATTTGCATGTTTTAGTCATTACAGTCAGTCAGGCAGTTTATAATTTTTTTTTAATTTTTTTTTTATTGCAGGAGATCAGCAGACAGGCAGACGGCCCACTTGATGGACAGCGGTTACCATCGCCTATGGACATTTGCAACACCAAAGGTGCTACGAATGCGCTGCTGCTCTCTTTAGCCTGGAACCTGGTTACTAATGCCGGAACACAACACAAGGTTGTTATGGCGACATACTCTAGACCAGGGGTGGTAGCCATCCAGTCGGGCAAATGCCCTACCACCTGGCTGTGGATTGTTTTGTCGCCTCTTACGACAGGCCGCCGGGCCGCAGGAAATTGTATTCTTTCTCCGTTCCTGCACGGATTATTTATTCGACTGATAATTTTTATCTGATCATTAAAGAATCTTAGCCTAAAAACTATGTTGCTATCTAACTATCTTAGTCTAAAAACTGCGCTTATTACCTTTAGAGACTTGCACGAGTAAAACTTACGAGTACAAGTGTAAGGCTTTAGCTTTGGTATTGATCAAAAACGTAACAGATATTATATGTTCTAATAATAGACCATGAGAAAGATTCGTCGACATATAAAAGTATAACCCGATTTGCTTCAACCTTTTGTTTGTGAATGACGTCACCAGGATAGACTTTGCTTATTGCTAATTTAAAGAGTTAGAAAGAGAAAGAGAGAGAGTAAAGAGGAATGCACTAACTATTAGTTCTTACCTTTGAAACAAAAATATTTTTATCCGTTAGTGTATCACGGAACAACCAGAAAGGCGGAGCAGGATCTGTTAAATATGACAATATTCGAAATTCGAAAAAATGCTCTAAGAAACAAAATCCTCGTATATATTTTAGTAGACTAGCCTGTTTTTGAAAAGGGTTACAATATGATATAATAACGCGTGACCCCAGCCACAGGAGGCCGGTGCCGTTACGCACAGATCCTCCCTTAACTTCATCACAGGGGACTGCGTGGACCAGTGGGAGATCCCGCGGATTTCCCAGACCTCCGTCCCCAGTGATGAAGGGGATACCTGTCCCCGGAGGGTGCCCTAAGTGAAATAGCCAGGGCCGGGTTGTCACAGATATAGTATGGTCCAGTTTCTGTGGCACCCAAAAGCGCATAGGAGATGGGCGCAGTTAGGTTTAGTAGGTAGTCTAACGGCCGACTTCCTCGTTCCTCCTTACAAATGTATCTACCCATTTTGATATTTTTTTTTTTTTTTTTTTTTTTTTTTTTTTTTTCATGTATCTTATTCCTTATTTTCGATGGAATGGAGATGGAATGGATGGAACGTAGGCGGCCTTCTGGGCAGCTTACCCCGTAAAGACGTTGATCTAGGCTCACTATTCTGCTTATAGTCTTGAAGGACTATGGTTAGAATATAATACAAATAAGTTTTCTTGCATTGTATTCAATTAAGTAGATATATGTAATTTTATAATTGTTCTATTAATTTGTAAATAATTAAAAATACCTACATTACAAACAATGAGAGGTTGTATTGATTACATCTCCGGTACGTTTAGGACTAGAAATGCCACGGATATTGTTCCGGAAGCTGTTTTACTCATTATGAGCTAAAACAATAAACTGATTTCGATAAGTTCGGTGTTAATCGATAGTTTATGTTCTTATCTCAATACTTTCGTTATTCTTGTTTCAGGAAGATATCCGGTTCTTTTCTTGGAATTAATCACATGAATAAAAATAGTAAGAGAATTTGGTACATCACCCTTGTTATGGTACGCTTTTACGTTATACGCAAAGACGTCATTTTTCATATATGCATTCCTTAGAGCTGTGGTAACTTTTCCGGGAGTTCTCTGTATGTATATTTATTTGGCATTTGTTTTAATATCATTTTTAATTCCATAAAAATCGTAGTAAAATTTGTGACAGTAATATTAAAGACAGTAAAACATTTCTCTGTGTAAGGAATTTGTAATAAATTTATAACGCAATATAGTCTAAAACATAAAAAAAAATGTATGTAGGCTTTTAATGACGTGACTTTGATATTCGGCTATTCGGTCTCACAAAACAACAAAGAAGAACGAATAAAATAAAAAGCAAAAATCTACGCATTATAATTACTTATCTAATTTTAACTGCTCCCGGGGAAACGTGATCAATATGAAACAAAGAACCAAATTCTAGAGATACAATAATATTTCAAGCTTTAGATTAACTTTGTATTTGATTTTAAACAACTAAACTGAAAACGAAAAAGAATATAGAAGTGACGAAGTATATACCTAAATATTCCTTAAATATATTTAATTTTCTTTATCATATTAATAATACTGCGCATTACTCGGTAACAAGAGATTTTGAATAGAATAATACTTTCACAACAAATGAATTGAGGCTTTTGTATTGAAGCCAACCTCTGATGAATATTTAATACTATTCAGACATCAGACGGAATAAAATTGTTGTTTTACGTACACGAGTCGACTGGTGTTATGTTGACACCGTCTGAGGGGGCCAACATCTTCATCGTGATGACTCCAGGGAGTACGCTGCTTGATAACGACACAATGGCGGTTTCCTTCACACTTGGCACCCAAAAAGTCCTTTTGATTATCAGAATATAAGAGATTCACCGAGAGCCCAACAGGCTGTTCCAAAATTGCACTATCGATTGAGGAATTTGAGGGTAGGCGCGCGTGCGTACAATTCACCGCATTTCGCATGCGTACAAGAGATATATCCGCCATCTTGCGCCGGAAGAACGTCACTTGACAGGTGACATATTTAATCTCGTTTCCTGTTTTAACACTACTGCCGTCATTATAATTTGGCTAATATAGTTCCTAGGTACATAGAAATAATAACTGGAAACAAAATCGACCAAATTAATTATTTTAATGAGTTACTATTGCAAATTCCCCACAACACCCCATATTCCCTATATTACTGAATCAGCGCCAATGCCGTTGAAGAAAAATATCCAGAAATAGAATAATCATGTAATGTTAATCTAATACTGCAGCTTCTTCTTCTGCGTTTGTGTTAAAGATTACAGTAAGTTTGAACGATTCTTTATGGTTCTTAAAAAAACGGTAAACCTAATCCTAATTCTCTATTAAGAAGACCGACTGTGGTCAAATGGGTTTTAATTAATGCGTTAAAAAATAACATCGTTAACGCATGGCCACATTAATGTATATAGATAAATTATCTGGTAATATTTAACGTCATTAACAATGTCACATCTTAAAACGAAAAATCACAGATGAAGCAGCATCATAAAGGACTGAATAATAAAAAAAAGGAATAAATAATGAAGAATAGTTTAACTACATTTCACATGGTTTTGTTTTCATTGGAATCCGAGAATAATTTAAATTCGAATGAACAGATTTGTTATAAATTAACTTTATTGAAAATCGTAAATAAATTTACATAAATTATTAATAAATAATCATTACATCACGTGTACGAACGTATTTGTATTCTTGTAGAGTGTTGCTGTGTGGCAGCGCGGGTGTGTGTATACAGTGAATGTAAGTGTGAATGTGTGTTTGTTGGTGTTGTGTTGAGGAGTGCGGGTGCTTAATAGCCGGCCAGCTCAGCGAAGGTGGAGTCCATCTCGTCAGCCAAGCTCTTGTATCTGTCCTTGTTGATGCCGAGCTCATCTGTTGACACATTACAACTATTGTTACAACAATGTCAATCAAAGATTTCCGTGGAGTCTTCGAAATTCTTGTTCAAATTTATGTCGTTATTAATTGTATTGATTACAATAAGTAGTTGCCTAACCTTTGTTCTTTTACTGACTGGCTTCAAAAATTTATTATTAATTGAAAACTCTGGACAGCCAATGTTAACATTTGACTTAAACTGTTCGTAAAGGTCAATAGGAATAATGAATTGTTAAAAGTTATTGGAGAAGTAGTTTGAATTTATTCAGATTATAGCGTAAGCGGATAGCTTTAAAAATTGAAATTATGCAATTAAAAGTAGGAAAGATAAGTTTTAATTATTATTGAGAGATTAAAAAGAACAAACCGGTACCTTGGAAGCATTGATCCACGACGGTAGCAGCAAAGCTTAAGACATGTTAATCACAACACAAAAAGCGGGGCTTAACACTACAGTTAAAGGATTGCCTATAAACTTTTGCTAGAGTGCCTATAACTCTGTTCAGTGGCGACAATCCCCAAAACACCAATGATAATGTTAGGGCGCATTCTGAAGATTTTTGGCGACGTTCAAATAATGGGATAATGTTTTTTAGATAATAACTAAAGTAATGAATTCGGGTTTGGAATTGCGGCGATTGAAATGGGAAAAAATCAATTGGCCTTATAATTTTCTGGTGTACATATAAAAAGGACTATATGCAATGTGCGATACGGACGGTATTGTCTTAGACTAAGTGCTGTGGGGTTCGGTTAGTATCCTGTGAGCTCGGCGAATGTGCCATCCAAGTCATCGCAAATCGCCTTGTATTTCTCCTTCTCGTTGAATAATGCGTCTGTAAAATGTTGTCATTTGATAATAACGACCAAATGGTTTTTTTTTCGACGACAAAACTCTTCTCGCTGGTCCTTTTCATTAATTCTTAGTTAAACTTTATTAGATAATTTTGATTAAGAAGCTTTGCCAGTTTTAAGAGAAGCCATAGTATTCTCAGTTTGTTAGAATCGTTATTATTTTGATAAAGTTCCAATTATTCCATTCCATATTAAAAAGTTTAGAATAAAGAATCGATTATTGTCAACTTTCTTAGTTCAGATCAGAATTGATAGTTTTTTAAGATTAAGAGCGAAAATTATTAGTGAAAGCGTACCTTCGAGCCTGTCGACTTCCTTCTGGAGTTTCTTGACTGTCTTCTCAGCGTACTCGGCACGGGCTTCCGCTTCCTTGAGTTTGCTGGTGAGGGTCTTGAGCTGCTTCTTGAATTCTTCAACACGTTGGTTCGCTTTCTCTTCGGATACTTCCAGAGATTTGAGGGAATTACCTACGACCTATCAGGCAAAAATTTACATTTTGTTCAATTACTTAACGATGTTAAGGTAACGGTACGGTTACGAACCTATGGATTCAAGTTGTTAACCTGATAAAGAAAATGTAATTTAACGTAAAGTACTTTATATAATTTCCAAAGTTCAGTAATTTACATGTAATTGCTTAGTGCTACAAGTAAATAAAACTTATTTAGTTCTCACGCTGCCTTTCTAATTAAGTCTCGTAATTCTTTTAGAAAACTATTTAATATGAATTTAATTCGATAATTTCAAGAAACTTCCTATTATAAAATTATTACAGTCCTTTCTTTCCATTGCAATTACCTTTAATTCTTCCTCAAGTTCTGAGATCTTGGCGTCCCCAGACTTAACACGGTCCTCAGCGACTTCGAGTTCGTCTTCAACGAACGCCAGTTTGCGTGATACCTGAGCAACAAAAAATATTGGTCTACATCATAATATTAAATTAATAGAGAAGTTTAGTGTTTTGTAAAACGTAGTAAATTTTCTTCTACATATCGTTAATAAGTTATAAGAGTATTTTTAATTATATAAGTTTATTAATATGCCTAAATAAATTACTTCATCAGATTTTCCGTCAGCGTCTTCAGCGAGGAGACGTGCTTCTTTCAATTGGTTGGTAAGTTGGTCCATACGCTCCTCATCTTGCTGTGCCCTGTTTTCTAATACTTTGCACATACTGAAACAAACAAATATCGTTATGTTGTGTTGTTTATTATGTATTTGTACAGAGATCGATTCCAGCAGCACGTAAACTATCAAATATCAAAGCTGTCTTTTTTAATAAATTCTAATATTTTTATATTAAGCTAATTAGAAACAAGAAATGGAACACTCGATTCAATATAATGATTATTTCGACCATGCCGGGAGTTTCTTTTCTTTAAAAAATCTCAGTTTTCGACTCACAACATGTAGGTAATTAGCTTTTCAGTTTTTTTATTTCAAATATCTCCTGAACAGTATCTCTTTCATACTCACTCAGTGCGTCAACATGTTTTTATCACTAAATCACTGATACTGTAGATTTTATCAATATTAATTGATATTTTTAATAAGTGCAAGTCCTTGTGACTAGTATTGGGTCCATATTTTGTTGATAAGTCTACCACCTATCCGAACTTAACCCTAACGAACACGGATGAATTTAAGGCACAAGGTACGCTTGAGATATAGGCAACGGAAATTATCTCTTTTTAATCGCTTACCGGTTGTTCTCGTCAGCCGCCTGCTGGGCCTCGAGCAGCTTCTGCTGGGCTGTGCCGGACCTTTCTTCAGACTTTTCCAAGTCCTCTTCAATCTGCTGCACCTTCCTGTTAAGGGAGGCGACCTCAGCTTCGGTGGCGGTAAGCTGCTTCTCCTTCTCCTCGAGGTCTTTGTTGGCCTGTTCCAGCTTGTTCTTGTTCAGGACGAGGTCCTCCTCAACCTGAGCGAGTTTCTTCTGGAGTTCACGACTTCCTCATTTACCTGAAAGAAAATAAATAAAATGGTTAACGCTAATTTCTTTTCCTTTATTTAATCATTTTAACAGGGCTTAATAATATACATTGTGATCATATATTTATTTTAGATCATAGTTAAATGAATATCATTTTTGACTAGTCAGCTAAAAACTTCATTTGTATGAACGTTGTTGTTATTGTAAATAATTAAATGAATAAAAGTGAACATACTTTACACATTATAAGAATATTGAATTTGTTTGGGACTCATTTTGAGTATGTTACATGTAGTTTATTTGTATCTATTCAGCTAAATTTATAAGGTGCTTAGTTAATTTTGTAGAAAATTAAAAGGAACCGTGTTCGACCTGCAAATGAGGCTTAAACAATTTACAATATATGTCATGCCTAAATAAATAATTTCTTACTCCAACAGATTTAAGCAGATAAAAGGCGGAAACACTTATAAAGAGGTGAAGTATGACATTTACCTTTTCGGCGCGGAGGTTGGCATCCCTGGCCTGCTGTTCGCAGGTGTCTGCCTTGTCCATGGCATTGTCCTTCTCCAGCTTCATCGCCTGCATCTTCTTCTTGATCGCGTCCATGGTGGCGGCTTTGTGTCTTTACGGTCCGGTCGAATAAATACGCCAGTTACTGGCCTGGGAACAACGCAAATCAATATTTTATTTTATCAATTTTCTTATACTATTAATAAAATTAGGTTGTAATCGATATAGGTGGTTTTCAAATGGGATCTTTCGTGGTGAAAGTAACTGGGGATTAACGTAAAATGATTTAAACTTTCATATGGCCTTGTTCACAGGGTTTTTAAATGCTATGCGACAATGTATATTAATAATTGCAATTTTTTTATGTTATGCACATCCCACTGCCCAAGTACAAGTTGTAAGGTAGTGTAGGAGTCGTAAAATCTATCCGAAACAGAATACCACCCTGATTTTCTTCTAAAATAACCCAAGGGTTTCGGTATACTAACTGAGACCACGCCGTGAAGTTGATAATTATGTACCGGCTTGAAAGAGTTTTCTGCAGGTAGGCCTTTCTTTTACCGAAGAATCAACATGTCACGCGTGTTTATACTTATGTCAAAATCAGAGGAATTAGGTATCTCACGCGTACGCCTCTGTCTTAGTGGCCTTGATAAGAGTGACGGTTGAACACCAAAGATGTATCTATACCTGTCTGTGCTTATTATTCAACTACCCTCAACTTGTTGAATTAAAACATCTTTAGAATCATTGTGATTTGAAACTCAAAGAAACGAAATAGCGAAATAAAAAAGCGACACTAAATTCCTAGGTACGTTTTATGATTTACCAATTTCGCCATTGTGGTAGTTTTTATAGCATAGTAATTTTCCTAGCCTCCTCACTCTTGTCTACTAAGCGTTGTATGCTATTATTATGTTTGCCTGTATATTCTCTGAACTTTCACTTCTTGTGTGAACTGTACCACACATAAATTTAAAAAATCGGTTGTTATTATTAACGCCACGGCTAATGGTGTCCTTTCACATTTATTGCTATACCCTGGTTACCAGAAATCACTTCTCTATACATACACACATAATGTATGTAGGTATACCTACTACCTACACGCAATAAATATGCAAGTGATTATTTTGAATATCTATTTTTTCTCGTTTGACGCATAGAAAGTAGAACATTTTGTTCAAAGACAACCTTTGCCCTTTGCTTGCCATTCCTTCACCGAATCTTTACAAGCTACACTTAGTTTCAATATTACCTGTATTTTATTTGTGTTCAGATACAAAATAAATAAAACAAGTAAGGTTGAAATAAAACCCAAAAAACATAATAGCTTATTGAAACTTTTTCGTGAACTTACGTCGTAGAAAATGTATTCTTTCATGTCATGTAGCCTCGAGACTTACAGAACAGAGTTAATTAAAGTATCTGCAAGTTCTATACAGATGTCGAACGTAATTTGTGCTTATTACTTTTTATTTGAAGACCATCTTTTAGTTTAAAGAATGAGATGCTTTTTATAATTAAAATAAAGTATAACAATGAAAAATCGTTATTAAAGTCATGTATGTAAATGTGAGTTATATTCTTTCTTTTATGTAAAATCAATTGAAACTCAAAAACGACTTTGATGAAATTGTGTGTGTGTGTGTGTGTGTGTGTGTGTGTGTGTGTGTGTGTGTGGTTTTTTTTTTGTGTGTGTGTGTGTTGTGGTGTGTGTGTGTGTGTGTGTGTGTGTGTGTGTGTGTGTGTGTGTGTGTGTGTGTGTGTGTGTGTGTGTGTGTGTGTGTGTGTGTGTGTGTGTATTTGAGTGGGCGGTCCCGGGATGGTTTAAATTCATTACTGGTAACGGTTGATGGCGCTACAATCGCGTTCTACATTTTTATTTTTAAATGCAGGATAAAAGACGTGAACTTTCCTATAATAGAGTTTTAATTATAACTAAGATTCTCTCGAAGAAACTATCCTATACGGGTAAAGTTTCAAGTGGGCCTTCAGGGCCAAAATCAAAGCTATGAGAGAAAAAAACTCAAAGGAGTCTTGAGGCCAATTTTGACGACACTAAAGTTAATCATCAATTACCCTTCAGGAAGCGAATGGGCTGATTTTGAAAAAATATACACGCTTGTATTATTATACCAAATCATAGTGTAGCTTGTAAGGATTGATTTCTGTACAGAAATGTCAAACGGCAAAACAAGTGTGTTAAACACTTCTTTCAAAATCAAATAAAAAATAATTACTTAATTACAATATCGCAGCACGCGGTAAACCGTCGCCTACAACCCATTAAACCCATCGCCACGTATGCGTGAAACGGTCACTGACACTAACATTATCCCAGGTAATATAGACAAATAAAGTGTTGTCTTTATTTTTTTAGTTAACAAAACCAAAATTACAAAAACGCGCACCAATACAATAGTAACTTGGTAAAAAAGGCGGATTCATATGATAAAAAATGCGACATATTAATAATATATAATAATAACAGCCCATAAATGTCCTAGTACTGGGTCCTATATGGGAACATGCAGTATACCCGGTGCGCTTGTCCAAGACTGCTTGGCAGGTTTGACACATCGGTTTTTTCGATGTACAGGTTGCATCACGATGTTTTTCCGTTATTAGTACGTGGTAAATGTAACAATATGCACAATTAGGTCAGAAAACTGCCTAAGTGGTGCATGCGTTCCGGCCAGGACCGAACCTGGGCCCTTTAAGTTTAAGACGCGCGTGCTAGCCATTGCGCTACTACGACACTAGTCGTAAAGAAAAGCATGCATCATTATAAATATCTCGAAGCTTTCCTATTATTACTCAAAAATCATTTAGCGTTTAAAATTTGTACACAGTATTTACAAGTCTGTCAATCACAAGATTACAAAATACTAAGATCTAAGGAACAATAAATAGCCTTCAAGGTTATTTGAAACCTAACAATTAATTTTGGAGATTAAATTAACTTCAAAGGGTCTGTAAACTAACAAGTTTGTTACATAAGCTAAAGAAGTTTTCAAGTATTATTTATCCAACCAAATACTCCTTGCTGAGTGATTTTGATGAGTTATCTAAGTCATTACTATTGTTTATTGAAGATAGTTGATATAGATTTTATTTAGATCAAATCCGGCAAACATAACTTCACGCGAGGTCCCTTGTGGGGTAGGCGCGAACAACAGAACGCCATTTTCGGCTTATTCTTACACACCTCACTTGCTTCTTTGACATTCATAGCTCTTGTCATGCATGCTCGTCTGTTCTTAAAGCTCCTGACATCACCTTCTGCTAGTACACGATCAATTTGATCATGGAAGGTGTGTCGTGGCCTTCCGCGACTTCTACATCCATCCACTTGGCACTATATATCTGTTTAGTCATTCTTTCATCATACATTCTTTCCACATGCCCGAACCACCGAACAAACTTTTAGACAATTTTAAATTAATTTTTGTTCTAAAAATAGGTTTTCATATAAGTAAATGTATTATTTATTGTGGAAAGTGAGAAAAGAATTATCTATGGTGCCAGATATTCATGTAGGATTTAGGAGACATTTACTGCGTGATTTCCATCATATTAAAGTAATTCTGAGATTATTTTCCGTTCCAACACGGATAAAATGTATGTTTATGGTATTTAATAAAACGCCCAAATTTCAGTAAAACTTATGTTTTAACCTATTATTCTTAACGTCATACGTTACTATCTTTAGACTTATTGCCTATTATAGCTTGTTTCAAAGTTTAGCTCAAGTAGGATCCGAAACAATTCAATGGATTCCAATAATAATTTTAAGGAATAAAACAGGAATTTTATCATAAACTTTCTTATTCTTGCATACTAATTAAATGTGAAAGTAACTCTTACGTTTTCACGAAAAACAACGGGACTGTTTTTGTTGAAATATGGTATATAATTATGAAGTCTCAATACTTAGGCTGGTGTGCACCGAAACTTAACCGACGGTTAACCAAAAATAATCACTGTTTTTCCATACATTTTTGGCG
Source organism: Dendrolimus punctatus (assembly GCA_012273795.1). NCBI lineage: Eukaryota > Metazoa > Arthropoda > Insecta > Lepidoptera > Lasiocampidae > Dendrolimus > Dendrolimus punctatus. Next base: position 19,216,785 of record CM022541.1, read on the forward strand.
ATTATCTTACCATCGGTTAAAAGTTGGTGCACATCAGCCTTAGAATGGACATAGAATACTTGTTATCCCAGAAAATGGGACAGTTTATGCGGGTCGTCGAAATTTTCCGGGAGCGAATAGCATCTAGATAAAAATGTAATGCAATGAAACCTGTGTGAATGTTTGGTCTCTAAATAAATTAGGGTTATTCACTAGGGCATCGTGACTCAACCTGGGGGTCGCGTTTGTTACCAAAGTAAGTCGCAGTCAGACAGCAGACATACAGACTATTAATTAAGACATTAATATAATTATGTAGTGAAGAGGTCGCGACACTTTTTACTTAACTGTTGTATAGTTTTTTCGTAGGTTGCGACATAAAAATGGTTGTGAAACAATATGGGGTATATTAGTATATTGTTTAATCTGCAGAGACGAGGGACGCGCACCGCAGCGCGCAGCGCAATCCGAAGGGAGACCCAGATCACCGGCTAGCAAATGATGGAGCTAGCCTGTAAAGGGCCAGCCGTCGTCCATCCGCGCTGGAGATGAATACGCGAGCGAGCCTACAGCCCAGACAAAGTACTATAGAGGTCCGGATAGCGGTTCTAGTCCCGAACTCACGTGAGTTGCTAGTGCCACTCGACCTCACGAATCCCATACACGGGCAGCGACCTTTCCTCCTCACGCGGCTTATGGTCCTCAAACGAATTTCCCTTGTATAAATCAAGGGGCCAACGTTGCAAGGAAAATACTAGTATTAATATTAAGTCAAAGTTCCACGTGAACGAAGCCACAGCCACAAATAGTAAAATAATAAACTCGTTATTTTATATAAGTCAGAAATGTTTGTGAATTCGATTGGTATATGAATTTTTGATTATCAAGGCACGATTGGCTTGTATATTCCTATATGTTGAATATTTGATGAATTGAATACTTACTTAGGTTTCATAAGGCCGTTTTTTGATTTCCTATGGTTATGTTTATGAAAATAATTCCTAATATTCATACCTAAATTTGAAAGTAATTTTGGTTGTTTTTATTATTGTTTGTTTCGTATTCACAGCGTTGGAATTGAACCTGTTATTTGGTGTTGCAAATGTCCGTAGGCGACTGTAACCACTTTCCATCAGGTAACCGTCAGCCTGCTTGTTAGCTTAAGGTATAAAAATGCAGATTAAATAATAAATGCTCCTCTTTGGTGATTTCTGTTGGTATGTATATAGATGAATTTTTCAAGGCCATGTCCTAAACTGCGCTAAGTAGCAAAAACACTCCAAGGGGTCTTGAGGCAGATTTTGACAAAAATTAAAGTATACATTATTGTTTTGAAAATTCAATTACCCTTCTCAGGAATTGAAAATTACTATACCAAATCATATCTTGCAAGGTTACATTTTTGTGAAGGAATATAAAATAGCAAACCAAGGGAAAAGGCTGTTTTTGAAAAAAAATCTATATGGATATTACAATTTTGCTTAATTGCAACTGTCGCCTGGCCGCCACCAAAATTTGTAACGTATTCCAGTCATAAAAAGTATTGTAATACACAAATCGAGCACAGAAAAAAGAAGTAGAAGTCAACAACTAGTTCATTACATACATAGCCATTAATTCATACAAAATATATTCATAATAAAATGTTTGAATAAGCTGGGTTATGTTCGCACACAGCTAATTTGAAAATAACGATCACAGTCGACTGGTATTTCTGGCCTTCTGCCCGTTTCACGGATATAACCGGCTTTATTGTTAGCCGAAATTAAACTGGTTTCACACATATCTAACAGCTGATGCAAGTAGAAACAGCTAAATATAAAACAGTTAAACACCGAACCTAAGACCACGAATAAAGTACAGACCAAAGCGAACAAAGACGTCAAATGAAGTGAAGCATTTTATTAAATTATTTAGTATAGAAGTGGTTTGCGTATCCCAAAATATATACGTGATAGTACACCATAGGTAAACTTCTAGGCGCTAAGAACCTCAGTCAGAAGGCCCAGCTTGCCATACACAACGCGGTTCTGGTACCTACGCTCACTTATGGAAGCGAGAGTTGGGTATGGAAGAGAGAGCATGAAAGTAGAGTAAACGCGGTTGAGATGCGAGCACTGCGCAAAATCTGCGGAGTGACGCTCGCGGACCCCGTTCGTAATACCGAAGTAAGAAAGAGAGTTGGTCTGAAAGAGAGTGTCGGGGTGAAAGTAAGGAAAATAATGCTCCGGTGGTTAGGGCATGTGGAAAGAATGAATGATGGAACAATGACTAAACAGATATACAATGCAAAAATGGATGGATACAGAGGTCGCGGAAGGCCACGATACACCTTCCATGATCAAATTGATCGTGTACTAGCAGAATGTGATGTCAGGAGCCTTAAGAACAGACGAGCGTGCATGACAAAAGCTATGAATGTCAAAGAAGCAAGTGAGGTGTGTAAGAATAAGCCTAAATGGCGCTCTGTTGTTCGTGCCTACCCCGCAAGGGACCTGGCGTGAAGTTATGTATATATATAGTACACCATGCTGGAATCATACTGAATAGTTTGATTACAGCTTTAAGCTTGTGCGGTAATGTTCTTGTCTCATAATGAAGACTTGCTTCAGTCACCTCAAATGATAAATCTTTTTTTTAGCAGGATCCAGCTGAATAGCCGCAGATAGCTGTTTTAGCGATACCGGACTTTAGTGACTAAATCATAATGTTTAATTCGTATATATACCCAAGAGTATATACCTACCCGTTTCGTACAAATCCTATATAAGCAGAGTGAGACAACAACAATAAATAATTTAGTTTTGAAAGCCGGCTCGATCGGGGTGATTCCCCTCTGTCAACATATCCTATCTGAGTCCTCTATCCCTTCTCTTCTATTCTATTCTATATCCTTCTCTTAATCCCATCCTTCCTAATCCTAATAAAAAAAGTCAACAATTGAAAGATGTAATATGAAAAATAAGAATTTAATTGTATGAAATTGATAAGGCTTAGGATTAGATTTTTAGTATGGTTTCTTTGTTCAATTCTGTCATCTTTTACTATCATCTGTGAGGATTATCAATAGCTTCTCTTGACCTAGTGTGTTTTGTAGTTTATATTATGATAGCTTTTAGCCTCCAAATAAAATAAGATAAATAATATAGATTTTCTAGATTAATTTTAGCTTTATGTGTCGAGCCATTACCTCCGGTTCATTGTTAGCGACATTTGTACATAAAAAGGTTTCAGTTTTTGTTGGATATATTATTTTGTTTTCAGATTTTCAATTTTTATTACATTAGGCCCTGGTGAACCAAAACTTGAAAGTCTTAATTAAAAATAATAGTGTAAAATAGCATTAACAGTAAAAAATACATTTAGGTTTAAATGTCGCTTACGATAAACTTGCGTAAATTTTGACATAGTCTATTTAATAAATTATTTATAATTCATTTTATATGCATGCAAATATGCAACCCTCTCTGAGAGGGTTTATGTTCGTGCCGTTTGCTGTCGAGATACTTGGACCGTGGGTTCCTGAGGCCATGAGACTATCAAAATTTATCAAAACGACTCATTGACTCTTCAGATGATCAGAAGGCTGGATCACACCTCAGGCAACGGATCAGTATAGCTATCCAGCGAGGAAGCGTAGCCAGCCTTCTGGGCACCTTACCCATAAAAGACCGTGATCTGGGCTCAGTATTCTACTTATAGTCTTGAGGGACTATGGGTAGAATACTACACTACAAATAAGTTAAGTTTTCTTTTATTGTATTCGACTATATGTAATTTTATAATTGTTTTTTAAAGATTTAATTGTCTGAGTTAATTTGTTATTTTTTTTTCAAAGTATAGGAGGTATTAAAGTTATATAATTCACCTAGCATAGTGTTAGTCCACGTAGTATGTTCTTCATTACTTACGTCTTATGTCGTACGTATGAATTGATTTGCCCTTAGTTAAATCGTTATAATTCTCAAATACGTTTATGAAAACAAATTTAATTATATCCAACTATCTTATTTCAGCGTAAGCTATGATAACATTGAATCTGTTCGACTAAACAATTCTCCCTTTCAATATCTCTCGGAGGATGTCGGATGTCGTCAGAGATATGTGACGTCAACGAGTCAGATGAGTTCGAGAACCGAAGTGCATCAATCAACCCTCAAGTCAAGGTTACAACTGACACGAACATCCGTTGATAGATTATTTTGATTAAGCTATTTTTCAACTTCACCATTCCAATCCGATCTTCTTTAGGGCCTAGACTTCGTAGGCGTAGTCTTCATGTTTCGTGTCATATTGATTTTATATTAATCGGTCTGACTTTTAATTAGATATATATATAATACTATTTTTATCGCATTTTCTGTCTATGTAACTTCTAAACTAACGTGGTTTGTTTCAAAGCTGGTTTACACCTAATATAAATAAGTAAAGTTGAACTAAATTTTAAGTAACTTAATGCATGTAGTTATTATTAAAATTAAGTTAAAATTTACTTATGTAGTTTTATTTCTCAACTATAAATTTACTTAATGCATGTAAATTTTGCACAGCTTGTTTAATCTGTTATTCTTATATTATAATTAAACAGTTTCTAGAATTTTCTATAAAAAAAATACGTATTCTTATTGATTCAGATATCTTTTATAAGTTTCTAAAAACCTGGCTAATAATTCTTACTAATATATAAATGCGAAAGTAACTGTATTTGCTGCCTTGTATCTCAACGTAATTCAATATTGAAATTCATTTGATTAATATGTGATTGTTTATGGATATGTTTAAAATGGAATTTAGATCAGCTTTTAAAAATGTAAATGAATATATGCTTATTCAGTGACTTCCATATTTCAATTTAATGTCATTTTATGAGTTTTACTGGGTAAGTGTGCTATCATTGGCTTTCAACTATGCACAGGACTTATAACTTATTAATTTTTGAAAGTCTATTATTGAAAAGTGTGTCAACATTAATGTTCCGTATAATAAGATGGTAATCTGAAAATGATAGTACTGAAGAACTTTTCGTCACCATTTTAGGTTTCGACGCTAACATGATTTGCTATCCGATACTTTTTACTAAATCGTTTCATATTTATAAACTAATCTAGTGTAGTAATTTGAAAACGAATTCACATTGAAATCAGAAACCGAATATCTGAACTGTCAGAATGTTACTTTGGATCGTCCTAATTGTGAGTTATGTCGGCCACGTATGCTTCTAAATAAAATATTCGAACGTGTTTCCTCATATCGCTAAATAAATACTGGTGTTCGGGCATGCCGCAAATAGGTTACAGGCTATGACGGCGCGGGCGCAGCGTGGGCGGCGGGCGGCGAGCGGGACGCGGGGCGGGAGCACTATTTTCAGCGAGGACGCGAGAGCGCTGAAACCCGAGTAACAACCACCAAAATCGATCAGCGGTGAACATATTAAAACTGTCCAAACATTTCTCCATAAAAAAAAATATTTCACTAAATCATCACAGTTAACCAAGTATCAGTAGGTCAAACCCACACTCGATTATTATGAATTCGTAATACCGTAACACTAAACCATCACCGAATATGTCTCTGGAGCGTTCCAGGAGTTTGGATACTCCACACGTCACGAGCCACTGTTGCGTCACTAACACCCTTAACACTGAATGCAGGGTCCATTGGCGCGCGCCCTCGGGGGAGGTCCTGGCGCATGGCGGTGGAGTATCCAGACGACGGGTGCGCCCGCGCTGCACTCACCTCACGAGCTGTTCACACGGCGGAGCGACACGCACTGCGCCGCGCCCGCCCTAGGCAGCTCGCCGCGCGCCCGCCCGACTATTTTCGGTGCCAAAAATCCAGGATTCCGATACACCATGGCGTATGCGACGAAAGTCCCGACCATCAACTGTCACACTCGCACGCGAATCGGACACCGTGCTCAAAACTTCGCTATGCGATATCAGATTGGTGATGACTGATGAACGGATGCGAATATTTAGCGGGTCTTCTCCGATACCTCGCAGTCAATGCCAGCTAAATCAATCGATGGTACTATCCCGCTTCGTCGGCCACGCAAATCGTTTTTATTCTACGTTGCATTTTTATCATACTTTCTCTAATCTTGCCATTCTGCCTTGGCACGGACACTATATTTAGCGTAATATGGACTTCATTGAGGCTGGCTATCAACTTAAACGATCAACACCTGACCTGGTTATATATTTATCACGCTGATGTTCTTATTAGGTAAACTTTGTTTGTTATTAAACACACCATCGTTGTAATAATTCAAATATGAAAGTTCAAGGTAACGTGGTGGTATGTGGCAGCTATCTTCAGTTCCCTGTACACACCACAATATGTTCCTTGCTTTTACATATTGTAAGATCCATTTCAGCATTAATCAAGTCAAGCTTTGCAGATTAAAATTAAGTAACGTATTCTCATACATAGTCTTCAACTTAACATTCATTCATTACAGCAATGCATGTCTCATTCTTTTGGTACAAATCATATTGAGACATATTAGGTACTTACTTATTTGAATTATTTCTTTGAAATGCAACTATTTGTTACACTGCGATACATAAAATAAAGTTACTTTTCATTTTCTCGATCATTATGATTACGTAGAAGTAAATTTTATTTTAGCATGTTAATGCACCTTCAAAACATATTAGTTCAATTTTTGACAAAATGAGTCGATTTTAGTAGTAAGCACAAATCAAATACTACCAGTCTCTTGTTACGTCATCTATGGTGTTAAACCTATATACAACCTTTATCTCGGCATTGCTGGCGAGATAAAGAAATAGTAAAAATATATTTGAAAATTTGACGTATATGTTTGGAACGTTATGAAAAATGTGCTAAAATATTAATTCGTGATTGTCAAAATACGTACTCTTATAAGTTTACCTAAAATAAATTACAACACTGTTTGAATTGTAAATCCGGAGTTTCCTTAAAATACCACGCCACCCTCGGTACCTACTCAGCCATTTTTCCATGCTTCGAGCCGGTCATCCGAAAAATAATCTTTTTCAGAATTGTTCCAAACAAAAACAAACATCAAAAGTAAAATCACATACCGTTGAAGTAGGTATATACTCGTATAGTTCTAGGGGTGAGAAAGGAAATTGTATGAAAACCTTTACTTATAAGAAATAAAATACATTTTATTTTATTATAAATTTATTTTTTATAATATAATATTTTAAGCGACATTGTAAATACATTATGTGGAAGAAGCAAGCATAGATAGAACCTAGTTTTATTGTTCTGAAACTGAATTGTAATCCAATTTGTATAAGCTCTATAAAACTTTCTGGGATTATTCTGCTTATTCTTAGGTCACAGCCTCGCTGGCTACAATACGGTGACGCGATATAAACTTTTCAGATTGTAGAATACCAACCATAACAGTGATCCGAGTGCTGCTTTAGAAGTTTGTTCAAAAATTCGAAACACTTCCCAGTTAATTTACCTGGCGTACAGCATAGTACAATAAGAGTATATTATTTTTCTTGATAAATCTCTAACATGTTGTCATTGTTCAGGAGTAATGACATTGTCCCGAACTTTAAGTTAATTTAACGTAGGTAAATGTAACGTCAAACAAACTGGCATTAGTTCCTATATATCCCTACTAATATTATAAATTTGAATGTAAGTTTGTTTGTTACGCATCCACGCGAAAGCTACTGAACCGATCATCATGAAACTTTGTACACATATTCTTGGAGGTATTAGAAGTAACATAGGATACTTTTTATGAAAAAAAATTCCACGCGGACGATGTTGCGGGCAGAAACTAGTAATATTATAGGAACCAGTGCCTAATGTTATATATAACTACATAAATGCGCTCTAGAAGAAATCCCTCCTTTTTAAAGTGGGTTAAAAAGAAAGATTGATGATGTTGTATAGAGTAAATGGAGGCCAAAAGGGTTATGTTGCAGGATGACAAGGTTTTTAGTTCAACAGAGAACGTATACCAGAATCGAGTAATAAGAAAAGAAATAATGTGCTGTCCCGAATTGATTGGGAAAATATAGATAGATTATTGTCATTTAAATAATTTAATTAATTAGCTCTTGGACTAATTTTCAATAGCACCTAAACGTTTGCCGCTGTTTACTTACCAATACATTAGTTTCGTAAAGTTGTGATGTGATCTTCCAATCAAAATTTGAAATGTTTTGTATAAAAATGTATATTTTTTTTGATAATGCAGTCCTACCATAATAATGGGCTAATTTTGGAAAAATATGAATTATTTGTTAGAAAATTAAAGACTCATAAATAAAAATAGGTAATAAGTTTACTTGTACCTTGTTTTTCTTTAGGAAATAATATTTGTACTTAATAATAACACGATTTTGCACTCAATAACACGATTCAATGATTTTTGAATGTCTTATTTAACTTAGAGACTTCTATTAAAGTAGAAAATGTCTTACATTAACAACATAAACTCATGGTATGATTAAAATTTCATTTGAAAGTTGTTATTAGTTTTTGGTATTCCTGAACGGAAACTGAAAGATTCTTACTCATTACTCATTACGGTAGGACCTTACAATAAAACATTATTATATTATGTAATGCAATGTAATCCAGTATAAAATGTATAGCTAAATACAAAAGTTCACAAAATGTTATGTTTTAGATCTTAATACAAAACATGGAATAACCAGCACACTAAAAATCACTTTGAAAAGCTTTATTAAACTACTACAGGATTAAATGGCAGTGGCGGCTTTAGAGGGTGGCAAACAGGGCATCAGCAATCAGGGGGGCCTCGATCTTGCGGGTCCTCGCGCAACAAACTTTTATAAATGTTAAAAATCGCTTGCATGGAAATTAGCTTATTTCGACTAAAACGATAGCTTACATTTTTTTAATGCTGCAATACTTTATGTCCCGGAAAGCCCGCGGAAATTTCAAGTCAAGCAGGAATATCCTAGTACAATGATAACATTCTAATTTTATATATAATATTTATAACGTCTGCATTTCTTGTTACGAGTCACAAAAAAATACTTCCAATTCCCATTAATCCACAAAGGAGCTTCACAAAAATCTGCCGCTCGATACCTAGTAATGTCTAAAGCCGCCCCTGTTAGATAGCGTTAAATATGCTCTTCTCTTGCTTTAATTGCTTCAATAAAAGTGCTGCTCGCCGCGAGCATTCGCCAGTAATATAACGTTACAAATCTGAACATTACATCAGTGAAGGAGGAGAACCGAGCATTACAGTGCGCAACCTGTAATGATACAATCTGTAATATTTTGGTACAAACAAACACTACGGCCTTTTCGTTTGACCATGTGCAATAAACTAAATGCTCAAAATCGAATCATAAATGTTTCGTTACAGACGAATGCTCGCGGTGAGGCCCTTAAAGGCAGCTCATTTCTCTCGCGACTTTTCCGCTTTCTTCTTCTTGCTGCCATGGAAGTGAGCATAATGTAAACAATATATAGAAAAGTAAAACAAACTGAACCTTTAGACTGGTTTGGTAAAAACGTTGTTTTTGGTAAAAAAAATTGACAAAGACTAGATAAAAAGTGAAAATTTTAGATTCAGAAAGCTTTCAATGTGACTTTTTTACTAACTGAATATAATTTATATGTACCTATATAATATTACATTTCTTTCATGATGTAAACCTGAAAATAATAATACAGCTATCCATAAGGTAGAACTAGTACATAAATGTGAAAATGATTATATGTCGATGTTCGTTCGCTCATTACATATATATATTCCCCTGGGCTCTTTGGTGTGTGTGCTAAGATACTATATCATAATGGGTATATTATTGTTTTAATAATATACCCATCAGTCAGACAAAGTGATAAGGGTTTACATTGCCATAGTGCCTAGACCCTCAAACAGGTTAAAGATTGTACTGACATACATACACTATCGATAACAGATATGAATAGTATACTTTTTATCCCGAGAATTAGGATACTATCCAAGGGATACGACCCAGAAATTCGAAAATGAAATCGCGCGGGAAGCTATATAATATAAAAATGAATATTGCAAATAACATCAATAATACATATAATCGATGCCGTCATAAGAAACCTCTTAAGAATTTCCAAATTGTGTAATATATTTTAAAAGATCATTACAGTCTTTTTACAAACATATATTGGCAGTATTTTCATAGACTTGCCGTTCTCAGAGAGCTTAAGGAAGATTAAAGCTTATTGTTAGATTTAAAAACAACGATTTCCAATTTTTGTGGTAAATATAAACAGGCTTAATGATCACTTGAATTGAACTTTAGAAGTATATTGTTAACAACATGATATTTACTTTGTTACTGATATTTTTAAGTATAACTTGCTGTTCAGTTCTAATCGCATTATTTGTATTGTATGAGTGAATTGGTCAATAAAACATGAGGAATACATACGTCGCCGTTTTCTTGAAATTCAAATTAGAGTCCGCAGTAATTGAACGCTATCGAAGCCACCATATTGAGGGCTTCATAACAAATGGGCGTACAGACAAAAGTGCAGTTTTATACATTGGACAAAATTGAGAATAAAACAAAACTAGTTAATCGTATAAAGCTGAAATTTGGAATACCCTTTTTTTAGGAACACTTGCATACTGGTAAAACTTTCTAAATTGTAATATGCATAGTTTTTAATAAACAACAACAAAATGGCTTTTTTGCGTATACGCCTTTATGTTATGAAGCCCTCGATTATGATCCGGCTTGAAGGGCCATATGTTGGGTTCGATGGCGCACAATTTACTGCAGCCTGCAATTTTGGTTTATTGCAGGAGTTCAGCAGACAAGCATATAGCCCACTTAATGGAAAGCGGCTACCAGCGCCTATGGACATCTGCGACACCAAAGGTGCTACAAATGCGCTGCTGCTCTCTTAAGGGAGACTGGAACCTGGTCACTAATGCCGAAACACAAGTCATGGTTCTTATGGCGACATAATTTAGACCAGGTATGGTAGCCATCCAAATTTATAGAAAACTTCACGACGTGTGTTCCTGAATATTTCAATTTGCCACGATTTAATTTTAACAGTCCGTTATCTCTCTGAGTACGGTGGTTGAGTTCTTTGCTAAGTAAAAACATTGCTTCTGTTGTTTAAAAACCACATTTGTTTTTTTATTGTTTACGTACCAAATCTCTTATTGTATATTTTTCCCTCACATGGAATGGAGGAAGAATTCTAAAGATAACAATCGCCCATTATACCAAGAAAATATATATATATAAAGTTCTATTTAGACTGATATCGGCCGAAGAATATTTTAAATGATAAGGCTAGCGACACACCTGCCAAAAGTAAGGACTCAAAGTTCAATTAAATACGCCCGCAGTGTTTACTACTCGATCGCATTCAAGTTAACGCAATTTTGTATAGTAATGACTTGCACCATCTCGTGAGCGTGATACGAAACATAAATTATTCATACAAAATTGCGTTAAATTGAACGTGACCGCGTGGTAAACATCTCGCACTTAGTTGATATTATGTAACCGCACTTAGTTGATATTATGTAACATTCGGCGTGATGCTAAAGTTTTCGGCTTGCGGCTGTTTTCATGAAAACCCATTCAATATATTTTGAATAGCAATCAATAGAAGTTCGAAAGTTCGGCGAACGTAGTTGAATAATTTTAAGTACATACCCCGATACTTTTACGGATTTAAAAGTACATAATTTCACCTCTTCATATCTATATATATTAATACGTGAAGCAAAAACTTTGTACCCCTTTTTACGAAAATTGCGCGGCTGGAGGTCAACTGTTACAACACGTGTAATTCCGACTTTTCGACGCGTTCGGTGTGTCATGCCAATCGTTGATAATTCAGTCACCGAAGTGTCAGCACCGTACCTTCGGCAGGTTTGTCGTTACACTAATACGTCGACAAGATAAAGAATAATCGCTTGTGCTGCCATCTAGTCACGTCAGATCTTGAAGCTTGTCACGGTAATGTGTTCCATACTTAGTAATTCTTCTTCCATAATTTAATACCAAAGAATTTAGAAGCCAAATACAAAAATTTTGTTACTCAAGTTATAGCACTAGTAAATATTGTAATTTTTTTATAGAATTTAATGTTTTTTACAATAACAAATATTTAATTTTGGACCTTATTGTAGTTATACATATTTTCATTTATTTGTATGACTTATAATTTACACAACAAAGTAACGCGTGTAAAGCATACAACTTGTAAAAAGTCGAATATAGCAGAAAGATTTTTGCTTACCACGAAGGCACCTAACATTTACTGAGTTTTATATTTTTTAATAAATATAAATTACCAATTTTATAACAAGAATTTATTTTAGGTATACCAGATATTTTGCAAATATCTACTAGAATTTGGTAGATGACACGTTTTACAATAAATGATAATTTATGTACACAGGGGACGCTGCAGTATTAAATATACTATGGTCTTACTATTAAGATATCATAATAAAAACACGTGTGCGTCTCGGGACGCCCGACAGAAGTGATAACTTAGCCTGCCTACTGCTGCCGTATGCGCCGTAACGCGTTACGTAACGAAGCGGTTTACCCTCCCATAAGAAGTTATCACTTCAAAAAATCTTCTATATGAATACGCCTTTTGACTCGTTATAACCATCCATCATAGAATACGTCACATGAATTTCATGACTTTTGACCCCTCCCCCGTCCTTGTGAGTGTGATATCACATTTGGAATTTTCCTTCAATAAATTATTCAATTAAAACAGCAGTTCCGTATTTAGTTTTATTTCCATTTAGTTTAATTTTTAATAATGTAAACACTATGCTCATACAGATAAAGTAAAAATATTTTGAAGTCTATCGGTAATAGTTCAAATTTCGGTTTATGAAGCTTAAATGTATTAGATTTTGAAATGTGACGTCACAAAATTTAGGACCCTCCCCTCTTATCACACAATGTCACACTTCGTCAATCCCCTCCCCTGACGAGCGAACAAAGTTGTGACGACACCATAGTATAGTCATAACTTTTTAAGCTCGTAGAAAATCTAGTGTCTCATCCAATTTTACTGTCATCTACCCAATCTAAGCAATTTTTAAAATATCTTACACTCATATCAATTCAATTTTAAGATTGAGCCTAATATTTTAGCTTGAGTTACATACAACATGAAAGAAGAATACTTAAGAGTAGGAGTCATTTTTCAATCATTAGATAAAAATAATCTGTCGAGTTTTTACTCGATAACCTGATTGAATTCAAAAATGTAACTAATTCAACTATTTTATTCATGCATGTGACACTTTTAATTATTCCATGCAATAGGTACTTTATCTATGAAACTTTTATCCGGTGATTGATTGAAAACTAGGCCCTTAGAAGGATAATCCAGTTCTTAAAATAAACATACCCAGTACTTAGATCGTGGTAACCAAAATCAGATTAATCGGTAGTTATTAATTTTACATACGTAACAATCTTTGTAAACTCACTGATTCAGTTCTGATGGTCTGTTTAAATTAAAAGAAACTTATTAAATATTCGTTCTTTTATTAATTTAATCTAAAAATGCTTTAAGTAAAAGATTTAATTCTACACCTAAGAAAGAAAATAATGATTTGTATCGTCCTCTGATCAATGGTGGATATGTAGCATTCGAGGGCTGACTTACATCTTGTCACTCGAAAGACCGACTTATTAATGATGAAAGTTATGAGTAAAATAAATTATAACCTGAATAGATTAAAAAATGTAACAACTCTTTATTCATGCAACTGTCATTTCTAATTTTCCCATGTTGTATTTATTCTTATGAATAACTTTTATCTCGTGATTGAGAAATCGGCCCTTCGTTTAGTAGAATCCATTTATTATGACTCCGCCAATGTTGACCAACCATATGAAAGCTTAGTTTGGTTTTTTGTATAAAATAGTTTAGTCGCATATATTGACAATGATAGCAATTTAGAAAGAATCTTGTGCATAAAATGATCAATTGCTTTGGTTCTAATTAAAACAAGTCTTTTACAAAAATCAGTCCTAATGCATATGGTTAATGATGCCAGGAACAAAATGTATTATTATATAATAATAAATTTCTAAGCATGTATATGCTTTATATGACATCCGCTTAGAATGACGTATTTGTCACATCCCTTCGACGCATTATAAACGAATTCTACTGTACATTCTGAATATTCTTCTTCCACTGTTGTTACATACGAAGTCCATTTTGTATTTAAGTTTTTAAAGTCTTCATCCCTTCATTCAGTGATACTTAGCAAAGAATTTGAAGCGACAATCACACATTTTTCCACTGCTTGCAAATTTACCGCCTTCTCGTGGAATATTGGACGTTGGTCCTTAGTAGCCCGACAAATCGGCAAACGTTTGATCAACTTCTTCTGCAATCGCCTTATATTTACTGCGCTCTTCGATCACCTCATCTGTTTGTTAGTCACAAAATGTTAGTATGTTAATAAAATTTAAGTTAGTAAGTACTTCTTCTAGATGGGAGTGAGCTGGTGTGAAAAGGAAATGAAAAATTACTGTATTTATTTCAAAATGGAATCTTACAGATTAATTATTGAACGTCATGAGTCTACAACCGCTTCAAAAGCAATTTCAATTGGCCAATGCCGCTGTCGGCCGATACCGTTCGGCCCTCTAAAAAGCCTTCTTGTGTTCCGCGCGCGCTTACCTCTCCTCCCATGGGGCGCATAATAAACCGCCCCACGCCAAAGAGAGCATAAAGTTGCCAGGAGCTGTGCTTGCCGAGGGTAGTGGCAAGAGTACTCCATAGGGATGTTAGTCCTATGGAGTACTCTTGCTACCTTGTACTGTTTCCACCGTGGTGGCTTATCCTAAGTAGGATTTCCCCTCATTAAAAAAGTAAAAGTAGGTACTACTTCTGCCAGCGCACACGGAGTTGAATCTCATTTCCATAACCCTGGCTTAAGACTAAGAAACACCGAGAGGAGTGGGTGTCCCCACTACGGATGACCATAGCATTTGCTCGGAAGTGCTGTTACTGGACATGCGTGGTACTAGTACCACACGCCCCAACCGCGCCTCTCCCGCAGCAGATCAATGAGATTTCTCTTCGTTAAATGTTAACGAAGTTAACGAACGTTGCATATGTTAACAATATGCATATTAGGTAAGAATATCTAAGTAACCAGTGCACGCTTGCTGGCCAGAATTCAAAATATCATTGAAATGTCACGCAATTAACATTAAGCAATCACTTACCTAAAAGAACATGCGTTTTTAATATTAAAATATTACTCTCCATTTTTTTAAATTAAATTTAACCTCTCAAAATATTAAAAAATAATTTTCATTAGTATAAGTAATGACATTTAAATGTTAGGAAATGAAAAAATAAAACAATTCTACCTAACTTAAATATAATTAGTGTTTTAATGTTACATCTAACCTTTTGAAGTTTTTACCTATACAGTAAATTTAATACTTAGGTATGTTGTAATTGTTCCCAAATTTATGCATGCAAAGCAAAGTAAAATAAAAGCAAGCAAAAAAAAATAACTACATATATTACAACATAGCTACTAATAAGAACAAAATTTATTGTGCAATAAATGCTATTTTATTTTTTTTGAATTATAATGTTTTTAATTCTGCTTTTTTTATTTATATTAGTATAAAGTTCTTCATTTACGAGTATTTGTTATTTCGGGCCGTTAGTTATCTTAACTAGTACATACAAATGTTATCTGTCTTGAGTATCGATTTCTTAAAGCCGATTTTTCATAACCAGATAAGTGTTATTCGATAGAATAAAACACTTGGGAAAATTGAAAATAATAGTTGCATGTTTAAAACAGTTTACTTGTTTCAATTTTGAATTTAGTAAGGTTACAATTCATTCGACTGGTAACTGTTATCTGATGATTGAAAAATCGTCCTTAGTGAAGTAATTTCAGGACAGGAACAGATCATCAATTTCTAATATAGGTATTATTTCAAAGCACCATACTGATAGTTATACGTTGTCTAAGCAAGGCTGTAGCCTGAAGTATGCAGCCTGAATATGTACGTAGTTTTTATATTATTAATTCAACGAGGTATCATTGTCAGCTTTCTGGGTGCCTTACCTTATAGAAGTAATCTCAAGGGTAGGTTACGCAACTAATTTTCAGGCTATGAGTGTAAATTCAAACTTAATTTACATATTATAAAAAAAATAAAAATGTTCCTAAACATAAAAACCTGTTTGTTTTAACGGCCAACCCGCCATTTTTATAAGTAATTATTTTGTTTCTTCTCCAGAATTTTAAGCAAAGTTAATTTTGTCTTAAAGACGTTCTTAAAATAGTTCTTATAGAGGATAAACATATGTATAACCAACTAATTCCTCAAGTTAGTGATATGAAAATTAATATTTGGCTATAAATTATTTGGATATAAACAAATACGCATTAATCATTTTTACGCTTTTTCGAAATAAATATAAAGTAATGCTTGTTTAAGTTGATATTACACGGTTCAATTCTGTCTTTTAATTTTCATGAAGCAAAGAAAGTGAATAATGTAATTAGACATCATTCAATGTCATATAAAGAAAGCTGTGGTCTCCTCTATTTTGTACGCCTTTCAACTAAATTGATATAATTAACTTGAACCCTGTATTGCACCTTTTTTTTTCATATCTAAAGCGGGTAAACGGTTTTAAACACGTTAACGTGTTTAAAATTATGTCGCGTCCTATAAATACAATCCTTATCACAATACATACATACATAAATAACTTCACGCCAGGTCCCTTGCGGGGTAGGCACGAACAACAGAGTGCCATACAGGCTTATTCTTACACACCTCACTTGCTTCATTGACATTCATAGCTCTTGTCATACACGCTCGTCTATTCTTAAGGCTCCTGACATCACCTTCCACCTTATCACAATGAAATAAATAAATGCGGACAGCAGCTAGTTACTTTAATGTTTTAATTTTTTTGTATTTTTTTTATATTAGACCAAAAAAACCACTTGATCATTGTTTCTAACCAAATTCGTAAGTTTATATTTAAACCAAGTTCTGCTGCAACACATTTTTGATAGCCATTTTCCTACTTTACGTATACCACTTCGCAAGGTACATATATTATTATTGCAATTTTAAGGAGAAGCGCCAAGTTTTATTTTAATTATCGTCTTTTATATCTCTCTTTGTACCTCATAGAAATAGTGTAAACTAATATGAAATAATACAACCAAAGTAAGAAATAAATTAATTTATTTATATTAATCGAAAATAAATACCGCCATAAAGCCTTGGATTGTAATACTTTAAATTATAAGTATAAATTAAAATACGTCTATGCGGATTATATTTGGATCGCGTGCTGGTGGACGTGCCGCGTTCTGGTGACACCTTCGTCGACCAAGGAAATGCTTATTCTTTGAGGATGAGTTCCACAAACGCGGTGTCCAGGTCATCTCCGATGTCCTTGTACTTCTCCTTCTCAGCCACAAGCTCGTCTAAACACGTAAGGTTTATTATAACACAAGTTTTTAATGTAGATAACTACTAATGACCGATTCCTGTATCTTACCAATTATTCATTTGTCTTGCTAGCGGTCGATATTAGAGATCATCAGAGGATATAATTATTAGCCGTATACCGACAACAGATACTGAAGTGCTTTGTACTCATGGGTCCAATCGAAGATTACGGACAATATGGAGTGACTTTTAGTCACTAGGAGAACTGAAGGCCAGAGACCAATTGAAGTTTGTTATTACAACTGGTCAATTAGATCCGTCATAATGGTGCGATAATGGTTGCTTTTGTATACAGAAGCAAACAAAGTCTACCATTATGACGCCAGAGAACGAGTATTCCGGCACAATTGTAGTAGTAGCCCTTGGTTGCTGAACAGCTGGACATGCCAATAAATTCGGCACCCTACCATGCTCTAAAAGGATCTTGGTAGAAATCATAGTATTCAGCAGTGAGAAAAGGTTGAAATTTGACAATATTTGTTAATTGTCTTCAAATTGCAAAGCAAGTGATTGAATAGTAAAATGTAGGAATCGGCCACATATTCTATATGTTCTAAAACTATATCTATTAAACCTGACAAGATACCAACGCTTGTTATGAGGTCTCGCCAAACTATAGCCTAAATTAGCTGCAGGCGTGATTATTTATTAAAAAAGAACAAATATTATTCTCTGCAGCCATCAGTTAGGACCCAAGTTACACTAAATTCTAATTTACCTTTTTTTTAAGGCATCATAGTAAAAGATATACTAGAATTGACAATAACCAAATAAAAATGTAACACTGCAAAATTATTCAATCCTGCATAAGCGACAAGAGGCGACATATGCCTCGTCTTGTTCTCTTACATTTTATTATTCATAGCATTTTGTCTAAATTAGGCAACTTGTGCCAAAATGCTTATTCAATTATTAACCCCCCCTTTAGGACGTCAATACATCTGTAACACCTTTGGTGTTGCAAACATCGCGAGGTTAGGGTAGCCACTATCCATCAGGCCCTCGCCTACTTGCTGTATAAACTCCAGCAATAAAAGAAAGACTACTAGACAATTTCTTATTGTATTGGTCTAAAAGTATGTTTTAAATAATAAATATCAAAACCCCAATGAATAACGAATTGTGGCGCCATCTATGTAGGATCCAGGAACTCATCAGGTTTATGTTTTTTACTTTACGCTTGATATTTTAGTATACTTCGACTATAGTTATACGTTTTTTTTTATATCTCTCCAGGTATACATTTAAGTCAAGGTTTTTCTTTCTTTTTATGTATGAATAAATGAATGTTTTTATTCTCTTATTACATTGAAATCGTCCCAATACTAACTTATTTCTAAATGCAAAATGTATATGCGGCTTTTACAGTTTTATTGTTTTTGTTGTATGCCGACTTAAACCCGTCCATTTTATGAGTTTATATACAAAGTTTGGCAAGCACTCGAACTCTTTATTCTCTGAAAACTTCTAACGTCGTAGATCGACCAGATGACTAGCTAATATCGTAATAAGGAATGTACATATAATTTCAATATAGTCAAATATATTTATTTGAAGTCTATTCCCAAAATTGGGTAATTGAACCGTGACGTCACAGCCACGTTCGGTTTATCAATAAAGACGCATTTACTCGGTGTTTTTATAATTAACAAGATGCCAGTTTAGAAATATTTATTTTATTACCAAATTCAACATATTTATCAAAGTTCTATACTTATTTAAATAATTGATTTAAAATGTAAATACACAATACATGCATATTCCCTATTAAATATTAACTTCATTATGGTTTGGTCACTTGTGTCTAGCTAATTCATTTAGGTACCTATAACAACGCATTGTCTTTAACTCCTTCAAGTCAAGTTTATTCAGAAATTAGAAGCGCGAGTGTCAATTACAGACCGTTGTGTCTAAGATACAGAACTATATTCTTGAATGAATGCTCTTGATCATTCGCACGCAAATTTGTACTAGTTTGCAAAAAGCTTTTTTATTTACTGTAAATTTTCTAGTTTGGATTTAATTTATTACTTACCAAACTTTAAGATTTGCATTTTAAAGCACCCAGTAGGCAAATAATAACAGTCTGTAATCGACGAAAGCAATAGCAAAAGTATATTTAAAAAAATTGAATGAATGCTTACATTGCGATCCTTGTTAATTTGAAGCCATGCGCAGTTTCGATGTTACCTTAAGCTCGTCTTTACTCGTATAGGGGTAGATGGGGCTATATAGAAACCGCCTCTCAGTTTTAGTGCGGCATGCGTCACTCATCAGTTAGGAAGCTTTTGATTTATAGCGAAAATTAATATTCCTTTAATTCCTATAGTTTATTCGTAGTTATTGGAAGGGATGTGTCCATGATAGATTAAATGCATGAAAAGCTATGTGGTGAAGGTATCGGTCAGTGGCAGCATGTGCAGCGATCGCAGACGCGACCCATCGGCGGCGGCGTGCACGGCTGCATGCCTAGATCAACGAACGCGCAGTCCAGCTCCCCACCGATCTCGTGGAACAGCTCCTTGCCCGCGATCAGCTCGTCTGTGCAGACGGTCCACGTCATCAAGACATTGCGAGTGATGACACAACTTGCACAAGCATGCAACGAGGGATTGCGCGCATATAGATCGAAACACCGTTCCATCAGCTACGTTTTCATACATTTATTTAGAAAATAAAAAAAATATTATTTCAGTCGGCGTCGCACTAGATATCTTCAATGGCGGCAGGGGTGGCGAGTGGATCCCGAATATAATAATATTGCGATATAATTGTCATGGTCCTTCACACTAAGAAGGAGGGGCTGTCTCTGCTGGCGCAGCAGCCGGGGCCGGGGCATCAGCGGGTGGTGTGGCCTCTGGAGCGGGAGCAGCTGCAGGGGTGGCCTCCGCCGCAGCCGGGGCCGGAGCTGCGGGTGCCGGTGCTCCCTCTGTGAGCGCTGGCGCTGGAGCAGGAGCACCCTCTGCAGGTGCAGCTGCTGCTGGCGTAGCGTCGGGGGCCGCTGCAGCTGGTGCTGCTCCATCGGCTGGGGCAGGAGGAGCACCTTCCGCAGGAGGAGCAGCCCCAGCCGGGGGTGCGGGTGCACCCTCTGCGGGAGGGCCGTAGCATCGGTCGCGGGAGCGGCTGCGGTTCCATCAGCAGCTGGGGCGGCACCCTCAGCGGGTGGCGCTGCTCCTTCAGCTGTGGGTGCACCCTCAGCAGGGGTGCCCCTTCTGCCGGTGGCGCTCCTTCTGCCGGTGGCGCTCCTTCTGCCGGTGGTGCTCCTTCTGCCGGTGGCGCCCCATCTGCAGAAGCGGCCGCCGCCGCTGCAGCTTGTCTTTCCTTTTCGAGCCTCTCCTGCTCCTGCCTTTCTTTCTCTAGTCGTTCCTGCTCTAGCCTTTCCTGCTCTTGTCGCTCCTTCTCGAGCCGCTCCTGTTCCAGACGTTCTTGCTCCTTCCGCTCTTGCTCAAGTCTTTCCTGTTCAAGGCGCTCTTGCTCCCTCCTAATTGCTTCTTGACGCTCGCGCTCCTTGCGCGCGGCCTCCTGTGCGCGCATAATCTGCTTCCTGTTGGGATCCACGCCCGGGATGAGCTCCACGAACGAGTCGTCGATGTCATCGCCGATGTCGTTGTACTTCTCGATCTCGCCGATCAGATCATCTGCGGCAGGTGCGAGCGGTGAGTGCGGGGCGCGTGCCGCGGCGCTGTCTGCGCGGGCGCATGCGTTATCACGAGCACCCCATGCGGCCGGACATGGTACACTACGGGAGATGATCGGAACACCTCTCATGCCCCGTGCTTCGGACGATGATTATGTACAGTGCGCGGCTGACTTTCGACTATAATACTCGCTATCCTGTTGCTGTGCTCAATGAACAATTTTGATATCTCACAAATACTCCAATATGAATTTATTAATTATTAAATTAGCAGCGATTTTTGTATGAAATGGAATTAGAATCACATGATTTATGATATATTTATAGCTGATAGAATCGACGTACGATGCTAGGGCGATGACAGATGATAGAAAGGGTCACTTGTTAGCAAAAGAAAACACAATCATCTAAAAATAATAATATATATTTTATAAACACTTGTGTTAGAATACTCTTAAAAATCATTAATTTATTTCTCACGAACTTATCTATCAATTCATTAATCGATAACATTATAAAGACGGATATCCCTCGATGGTTCGAAATGTTCGTCTTAGGAGTTATTTCATAATTATTTGTTAGGCACACCGCATGCTATTAGGGCACGGACACATAGCCACTGTTTCTAACGCGTCACCAGCCGATGCCTAACATGACATCCGAAAGTCTTACAGCCCTAAGCGGAACTTACATTTACAGCATATGCAATGTTCGTCATTTATTCATCGATTAATTTAAATAAATAACAACAAACTCAAATTATGACACGAGAAAAATCGTACTCGAAACAAAATAGAATATCAAAATACTTCATAGCATATCCTTATAAATATCAATATTGTATGTTACCATCACTCATTAAATAAAAAATATCTAATCTCTTGTTTAATATTAAGTAAATAAAAAGTTCATGAAGATTGCGAAAATTGCAGCGCGAGCGCATGTCTCCGAGATAAATCAATTGGTTTTTGCAGTTTTAAACAACGGAAATTGAAAATTTACAACACAATATTATAATGTGAATCCTTTAAAATATTCGTGCAAAAGACATCTTTCAAGTCGAATATAAAATGCGCACATTTTGGTCCCCATTATGGAATGTCGACATTTTTAAAATAATCTTAAACATACAAAGTGATTTTAAAGCAGTTGTTGGCTGCATAAATAACTATGAGCATCGAAATAAACAGACACACTCGTAAAATAATGACTAAGAAAATGAGGATATACATTTTCCGACAGTTACACGGGAAACAATATTAGTAATTTGTGTATCAAAATACAAAAAAAAAGAAATTGCACATGGCAGTGGCGTCATAGCGAACACTCGATTTTGACGTTACATAAAAAAAAGCGGCTGGCAATTACTCTAACTAGTAACATCTAGGCGCCCGCTCGCCTCTCGTCATCACTACGTTCTAGTACTCGATACTAAATAATTTTTATAAATATTAAACATGCACACCATTTTATATTTAATACGTGTAACATGGCCTTTATTTTTTAGGAGCACTAGTGATGTGTATCGTTCAATCTCGCGAGTAATATATCGATAGCCGAGCGGGCGAATGGGGTTGGATGAGGCGGGGTGTTCACATATTCTGGATGTCGTGGAGCGTGGCCTCCATTTCTTCCTGAAGAAGTTTGCTCTTTTCGCGCTCGGACACCAGGTCGTCTGCAAGGCGGACGTGGCCACGGTCAGTCACACACAACAACAAAAACACATCTATTTGACACAAATACTGTTACAATAGTTGAAAAAATTGCTCCAGATATTTATCTCATTAGCTGTATACTGTAGTCGTCAACAAGCTTAATAGCCTCATTAATTAACTACAGAAAAACTTAAATCTTGTAAATTAGTTGAATTCACCGGCAGCTATTCACATTATATACAGCAGTTAATATAGTCAACGTTTTAATTTTACGATTTATTAAGGACGATAAAATTGTTTAAAAATCTCATAAAATACTTGTGTCAAATAGATCACGCAAAAAACAACAAAAATTAATTATAAAAATCCATGCTAATAACAGAAATAAAAACAACATTAAAAGTTCGAGCATCTAGTGGGATACATTTAATTCAAAATTCATGCTGATAATATCTAATATTCTTTACAAAACTAGGATTTATTCTTGGTACCGATATTTAAATATTAGTTAGCATAAAATATAAAAAACATCATAATATAACATGACCTTACATTTCACATTTAAATATTGGTACCATTGCAAATTCATAATAAAATAAAACACTATTATGTAAATATTAACAGAAAATAAAATTGAAAAACTGTTACTATAAAATCAAGAAAAAATAAGCTAGAAATTATTTGATAGCGAAAACTGAAAGTAAAAAAGCTCTCAAATCTATTGTACAGCATCAAATTAGCCAGCTTTGATTAAGGCTCATGAGTGCTATTTATTAGAAGCTATTGTTATTTCTCAAATAATGTTATTTAACTTGACTTAAGAGATTTATCTTAAAGGACTTAACCATTCTGCTGTACGTTGAAAATCTCTGAGGAACCTTAAAAACTTGAATCCAATAACATAGTTATTTAATTACGGCTTATCTTTTATCACGAAAATAAGTAAATATTGATTTAAAAAAACTTTTACGATTTTGTCGATAAATTTAAAATGATTATTACCTTCAAGCCTGTCGACCTCCTTCTGAAGTTTCTGCACGGAGCGCTCGGCAAACTCGGCGCGAGCTTCAGCCTGTAATTGTTACAATATATCTTTTAATATCTATTCTCAGGGAGGCAACCTATTTTCTGTATCACTATTTCAATAATTTTTCTACTAATTTTCATACTATATCATCTATTAAATACACATTTCAATTAACTAGTTTTTTCATGTTTACCAGAAAATAGACTGCCTTAATAAAGTATATTCATGCCAATTTATTCAACAGTGTTTTAGTATTCTAAAAACAAAAAGTAGCATTATTATGACAAGAAAATAAACACTGGATAAAACAAACTAAAACCACTAATATTACACACTTAAAGCTTAAACCGCATGCAAATTTACCTTCAATGAAAGCAGCTACTGCTGTTTTGAAACTACGACACTAAACCATTTACCCAATTAATTAACTAACCAATATAACAATAGATTAATTATAGTGAAAATATGAATATTACGAGTACAATAATAGATTTAGGTTCCTCTGGTCGCGTGTCCCTAAAACTTATGTCTTTTGTTTATTAGAAAATTACATCTTTTACAAAAACTATAATATATTGTAATTATATAAGGCATTTAACTCATTATTTAAAACCTATTGACACTAATGAGTATTTAACAATGTAACTGATTTGTTAAAAATATTTTCCTTAATTGGTACTTATTATTCTACTATAATTTATGACTACTCGTACAGCAATTTTAGAGAAATCGAAAATTTTGAATCAGGAAAGGATGTTTTTTCTTTAAAATTTACAACAACATACGTAGGTAGGTAATTTTGTATTTGATATATACGACCAGAGTCCCCCAAACTGATAACCCAACTTACTTGCGTCAATTTCTGTGAGAGGCTGTGTATCTTATCCTCGACGTGATCGCGCGACGCCATCGCCTAGCACCCGGCAACACACGAGCGATTACTCACGGCAAGCGACCACATGCCGACACTCACTATCATGACTGTACGCTTATTTAAGAAACAATATGAATTATTCTATCGATAACAGATCTCGCAAGCCCTTCGATTTCAAAAGTCACGGCAAAGAATTAACACTAAAACAATTTTAACAAGAATTTTAATTTTATGTTATATTAATAAATATCATCCCATTGCCGTGTCACAGCTGGGCTTGATTCTTTAAGGCTTGTTACAACTGCCTAATAAGTAAATGCTCCCCAAGCTAGGTTATCGGAATATGCAGGAACGTCTTAATGTATGAAAAATAAACAATGTACTCAATTCATACAGTTACTAGGAATTTATTGATAAGCAACTGCCTCCGTAATTAGAACATGACTCACATTAAAATAATTATGCTTTCTACGTAAATATATTGTTTTAAGGTAAAATTACTGCTTATTGTATTGTTGGAATTAATTAGTACCTAATACTAATAGTCCTTAAATTTTTTATTTATAACCCTCTTGTAAATAGAAATGAATCGAGAACTTTAAAACTAAGCCAATCGAAATCGGAGGGACCACTTGACTGCAATGATAGTTCGAATGATAAAGTTAGAAACTAAATCAAAAACGCATCGACAGTACTCGAGTGAAGCGCGCGCAACGAAGCGTACAATCACAACACAAGCGTAGAGCAGATATACATGTACATGTAGATACAAAGATAAAATTAATACACAAGTATAGAGAAAAGATAGGCGTCGCATATAGATACATAGATGAAGCACCAACCGCCGTCAGCCACACAACTCTAAAGGGACCTACACCAATGAACAGAACCTATTCCCTGTGTGATAACACCCATACAAAATACCATCGATATGTCATTTTAAATAGGCATCACACACAGCACCGAGCACACTAACCCAGAACACATAATGGCAATGAACATGATACCGAATCTTTCAACAACCGTAACCAATCTATCTACGATATTCTCCGGTCTCGCAGGTCCGTTTTACCTCTTTCAGTTGTGCGTCCAGTAGTTTAACTTGAGTCTCGTATGTCTCTTCCCTTTGCGTTGCCTGCGATTATTATTTGTTAACGAAAAACAATACAGAAAACAACGAAACACTGGAGTACATGCGGTATCGCGCAGCGTTGGGTACTGTACATACAACCCTGTGCGATACTTGTTCATAACGTCTAATAGAAACTATTTCACGTTTATTCTGTTATTGAAAGGAAACATATACACAACAACGAAAACAGAGGGCGAGTTATAATATAAAACAGTCAAAACGGCCAGTTATATACGCACTACAGCATAGTGCCCTATTCGCCATTTAGTTTATGAAATTGGTTTAGCTGGCAAATAAGACACGGAAGCTACGGGTGGTGCGGCAGAATGCAATTAGGCAAGCGTACGAAACCACTCGCATAAACCCATCGTCTCCTTATCATTCACACCTCCTTTAGACGGGTGGTGAGGGTTTTGATCTGATTTTTGTACTCCTCCTCACGTTGGTTGGCCTGCGTAGAACGGTACACACATTGTTACTAATCTATTGTAAGGTTGTGACTAATGTAACAATTAGCATAATTAATAACGCTTCGTCTTCTTTTGCCTTATTCAAATCTAAATTAGCACTTGTCTGGAAACTTTCCAATTTGCTGTCTTATTCGTTATACAAGGTTGTGATCAATTTTATCGATAGGTACCTCGACTTCGACAGTTGATTACTGTTCATTTATATTGGTTGGTGCATCATTCAACTTGGCTAAACTTTCACTTACTATTTTAGGTTTCGGAAATTGTTAGCTTATTTAGCTCCTTTTGAACCTAGCTTTGAATATTTTAATTTCAGGAAATCTGAGAATATATCAACAAAGACAAGTATATGTACCTTCTCCTCGGAGACTTCCAGGGATTTCAGGTTGTTACCAACGACACGGAGCTCTTCTTCAAGCTCGACGATTTTGCTGGAAAATATTAAAAGAGTACCCATCAATTTTAATGTAATCATGATTCATCTGTTGAAAACATTTGTAGACTCATTATGTTTTGTTCATTAGAGAAAGTAACTTTGAAAGTTTATGAACCGAGAAAGTAGCGTTTTTTAAAAATAATTTGAAACTTAGAATTTAAGCTAAGTAGATTTTCATAAACAATGAATAAACAGATTCTATACTTAAATAGTTAGGTACTTTTTAATCTACATATTTAAAAATTATATCGGAAAGTAAATATTTATTGTAAAAGTTACTTCTTATAAAAGACTAGGTGTGTTACGTTATGCACAAAATTAAGTCGTAAATTTCCTTTAAAACAAAGCAATAATAAATATAGTTCGATCAAAACAAGGAAATAGGACAACAACAAACAGGAACGTGCAGTGCTCACGACAAAGATAAACAATATTTGTATGTATAGCGACAAATAATTAAGGACATTGAAAATTGAATCGCTTTTATCTAACAACGTTATCTTGTCGTATAGACAATTTATATTTATCAGCTCAGCGTATGTATCAATGATGTGATGTACAGCTAAAAATGAAAATGAAATAATTCCTGTGCAATTATTCTCAATCAATTACTTTCTTATTTTCACTGACACATACTTACCGATAGCATGATCATGATCGTGATCACATGCGTTTATGAAATCTTTTAACATCGACATGTTAATTGTTTAAGAAGCAGATTAATTCTGGTGTCTAATATTGTTTCTGAGTTTACAATGGATGAAAACTGACTTTTTGTCTTGTATAACTGTGAATACACAAATTTCTATGATTCAATTTATTGGTACATATCTAAAACATTTGACTTAGCAATCATCACTACTACATATTAATAGTGATCCATTTATACTTTCATAGTATTTGCCCTATTCATCTTATTTACCTCTTTGATTTATATTTAAAGTATTCAACGTGTGGTTTTGAATTGAGAGACGTAACATTAGATTTGTTATAAGTAGTGTCTATTAATGACACTTTTTGTCAAGAGGATTTGAGCATTCTGCCATCCTTATTAAGGAGTGGTATTCTAGAAAGTCTCAAACTACACGTTTTAACATGTTCATCAGTGTCCAGTCATTGTCGTTTGTAAGCGGTGTCAGTGTCAATACTCACCAGTCACTCTGTTCCGCTCGCTCCTCCGCCCTCTCTAGGTCCTGCTCCATCATCACAAGCTTGCGCGCCACCTACCGCCGGCCGAGCGTTAGTACACGCCCACACACACGCGCTCACACACACAAACACACAACACACACAAATCTACCGAGCCGGACCCCGCTCTCGACTGGTACGCTTCAATGGTGCAGTGCAGCCAAAATATCATTATGCGTGATTCTCGCCTCATGAGCTAACAATTCCATATGAATTACATTCGTAATGTTAAGATAAACCAAATATGGCAGTATATGATTCTTTACTGTTTGGTGGTATAATTATAAAAAAAATAGTAGGCAAAAGAGTGCAAAAGGTTTAGAAAACTGTAGAATATGATTAAGCAAAATAAACTAAAAAATATTTTGCAGCGTTTACAAAGCTGTTTCAGAGCTTGTGGCGGGGAATATACGTGGTCAAACTACTGGATGTGCATTGCGTTTTCCTGCTGAAGAAAAAATGGACAAAGCAAGGACAAAATTTCACAGCAAAACTCAAGTAGTAAAATGTTTCAAAGGATGATACAAAGCAAGCTAGTCGAGAGCGGCGTCAGAACTCGTTATAATTAAAAACATAAACGAGGGTTGTCCCAAAACATTTAGCTCTAAAATTTACATTTGAAAAAAACATTAATAAAATCTAAGTGCTATCTAGTGCGTTATTATAATCGTTATGTGATGTGTGCGGTTGCATATGTGCGGCACGCATACGGCCAGTAATTCTGGTGTAATGCGGTGCATATCTGAAAACGAAAATTGCCCTATACCACACATATTTCCTGACAGCCTAACCCTACATAGCCACGTTGAAGTAATGTACACACACTGAAGAGAGAGGTTTAGTTGACACATGGACATGATAGTTAACGTAAGAAATATCCATGAGATGGGGCAACCCTTGTTTTAGACCGGCAGCGACGGTCGGGCGGCGCTTACGGCCCGGTGCGGGCGCATTGCGAATGCGGCCGTAAGCGACGCCGAACACGCATCCTTATAATTAGGTCGTGTTGCCAACTCATGACATACGAGCATGAGCCGACAACACGATATTAATGACTGTAATGATAGATGGCAAAAACATAATTAAAATAAAATAAAAGTCGCCAGCTCCGCTCCGATCTCGTAGACAACCTAGATACGGACATGCAAAAAAATAACGGTGAGAGCGAATGTTATAAATAGGTACCTATATAGGTAAAATCGGGTTACTGTGCAGCAATGTTAAGAATGCAAATGAACAACCATGCAGAACGGTGGCGAAAACTTGCAAAACTAGGCCTAGGGATCACTGCCCAACGATCACTATTGGGTGACACGCTCGAATAAGAATGCTCGAACGTGGCTTTAGCGAAACGGATAAGACCGCCTTCGATCTTATTCGAGTGAATCGAAAGGTTAATGTCGGCGTAAGCAGTAATCCTTTGGCGATATTTAGTGGAAACCTACGATTCACCGGCTTCAGCACGCTCCTCCGCGCGCTCCAAGTCAGCCTCAACCATGGCCAGCTTACGAGCAACCTGGCAACACCATACCACATTAGAGATCCATAATGTGAACAATGATGACGTTGTTAAAGTACCGAGTACTCGAATGGTCGCGTGATTACCTATTGAGCAAGTACACCCTTCATATATGGTAGCATTGCTTATGTAATGACATATACGACGAAGGAGACTAGTAGCACCTTTTAAGGCTTACTGGCCAAGATCGGCAGATACAACTCCATGTAGGGCATGTGACTTTTACGACTGCCCTCACTGAGCAGGGTCATATGTCAGGGGAATTAGGACAATATTTCGGCGCTAACCGTATAGCATCAGATGCGTATAATTTCACACCGTCTAGTAGGTTACAAGACTATAAGATACGCGTAATATCTTATCGTGGCCGATATCGCACTGCCAACGTTCATGAATTATCTAGATATTTTTAACTTCATTCGTCGGTGATATAAATTTAAATTCACACGGTTTAACACAGGGGATATGTTATTCTTTCATATTCAAACCCACAAAAGAAACGGCTTGTAATTATGAAAACAGCCATACCACAATTTTAAGATGAAACATCTGAAGGTGTTACTGGTATTAGTGGGAGTTGAGTTGTTGAAGAATCTGTACAATTTGTTTGAACTTCTAAACGTCAAAATAGGGGCACTCTAGAAATGAAAGTACAACACACACACTTTCGAGACAAAATAGAAACGTAACTTAGGCACACTTAGCATGCCTATTCAATTACTATTAAGTGCTTGTCAACACTTGTTCAAAGCGTTTACGAACATTTGGGTCGATTAATTTATAAGCTAGAGTGTTTTCTGCTAACATTAAAGACTTTTTTTTAAATTTAATGAGCTGGTATAAACCCATGTCTATTTTATATGTCTTAGAGACATGAGAGTTAATATAGATTGAAAAATTCAAACACTTATGTTAAATAGGTAAAACAATGACTGTTATAGGTGTGTTGTACTTGACTTGAGTCAATGAAGCGATTCATGCCAAACCAAACGACATCGAAACTTCGATATAAAGACCTCATCGTATTTCTTGTCGGCTTCCTCAGCAAGGAACCTGGCTTCCTTCAGCTGATTCTCCAATGCGTCCATACGCTCCTCATCCGCCAACGACCTGTTTTCCAGACCTTGCGGGCGCTACCCACAAAACACAAGTTCAGTATAACTTCTACAAATTGTATCAAGGGTAGCCCGAGTTAAAAGACATGCATGGAACAACTAGAAACACAAGGAACACTTAAAGCGACAAACAACCTGCTCGACTAGAAACCCGCTGTAAATATAAATTTATGTTCGAAGCCAGCGAATAAGTCTTGGAACAGTTTAAGTAGTTTACCGCTAGCTTCGAACTTATTATAGTATATATGAGAAACAATAACCTAACATCTACAATAAGAAGTTGCACATAATTATCAGTAATCATTCAATTTATTAATGAATCTAATGATGACCAAACAAAAAGTTACAAAAGTGATTGACTTTAATTTGTGCAACCTTATGAAATTTTCGACATTAAAAACTTCACCCAGCTTGTATTTCGGCAAGACGCATAATTTCTTTTCACAACAAGCAGTTGAAATTCAATATAAAAACAGAACTGGATATTCAAGTTTTAAATGTCATCAATCTTTTAATTATCTAATAACGCGTTTGGGCGTTATTACGTGAAAATTCATTTTTATGACAAATTGATACATGGCAATATTTCAGTGATCTATAAACTTATTGTAGAAGGAATTGACTCTGCTTTGAACTTTAATCCTAAAATAATAAATTACCCTGCTTTTCCGTTATTTTGACACAATAAAATACTTGGTATCCTTTATGGCAAATCGTTTCTGCATTATAAAACTCAGTCACGATATTGCCTTCTCAATTAACAACCAAAATCGTCACAAGACGTGTGAAGATACAATTAGAATAACTTTGAAATGGAATTCGCAAATGTATTTAACATGTAGTTATCGAGATCCATTTACATTCAATACATACAATATGCTTATTGTATTTTTCCTTTCTATCTTAGAATTACAATAAACGATTCTATAAAACGACGATACGAGAACTAAAAGAGTTAAACTATTGCATATAAGGCGAGGTAAAAATGTGTCATCGACGGGCGCCCGGGCGGTCCATTCACGTAATAACGCGCATTAATGCGTCTGAGTTACAGTACACAGTTGTACGGTATGTAACAAGCTTTCACCTCTTCATATTTCTTGTCCGATTCCTCCGCGATGAGTTTGGCCTGGGCGAGCTGTGCCTCCAATATGGCGACGCGGTCATCCTCCATGTTTGTTCGATTCTCCAACGCCTTGCGTATTCTGATTAGTGCGGGGCCAAACACATGCGTGTTATAACATCGATAGAAAAAACAGGTGTTCTATTTATTGTAATGATTGACATTTGTTATTTAATGATATTGTGGCTATTGTAATATGATAATGTACTAGCGAATTCATTTTCTTTTAATCAAATAGACGAATGTGTCACAAAAAATTCGCTTAAACATTATCTAAAACTAAACTTAACATCGACAAGGAGAACTGAAGTAATAATTAATAGTAACGTAAAACTCAGATAGAAAATCAAACCGAAAAAACTAAAGTCAAGAATATGGTGGTTATGGGCAAAAATTAAAAAAAACAACATTCATGCAATAAATAAAAATATACAAAATAATCCTTAAATCCATACACAACCGATTTTTAATATTCCAGGTTAATAGTATTTTGAAATTATTCGGTTACTTTGAACACAGATTTTTAATAAAAATACTATTAATAGTCAACTAAAAGTCGGCCGTGTGCGTAGATCCTAATCCAATTTGTCGAATTTGAAGAAGCCATACGCTCTTATTCAATGTCAGTGTTTTTTAAACTGGTTTCTCAGCACAGATACGGTTAATTACAACTTCTATTCATATTTTAATAACATTAGGAGGCTTCAACGCCCTAATACTTTAAAATAAGTTATACGTTCTCCCATTCTCGGCTCGTTATAACATTTTTCCATAGTTTCTTCAAATTCTTACAACTTTGGTCAGAGCTACGTGTTTCAACATGAACTTGAACATTCAGTCTTAAAGCTTTTAAGTTATCTAAGCTTTGAAGAAAAACACTCTGAAGGTATTAAATTGGGATTAAATCACTTTAATCGTCCACAGCGCTTTGCAACAGCTTATCGCTGTTCTAAGGAGTTAAATACCCAGCAAAACATTTAGGTAACATCTGTTGTGTTTTTGACTTTTTTCTAATCTGTGTTAAAAAATACACTTTTATCTTCTCGAAACTGGAAGTAATTGAAGTTGCTGAAGCAAGAACTCTGACCAAAGCCTAAATAGACCCAAGATTGCGTTTCTCCAAACCGGGTGGAACTCACCGTTCGGACTCATCGGCGGCCTGGCTGGCTTCGGACAACTTAGCTGTGGCGGTGGCGAGACGCTCCTCGGACCTCTCGAGATCCTCTTCCAGCAGTTGGATGCGTCGGTTCAGGGCAGCCACTTCGGACTCGGCCTGCAAAAGACAACAACAACTTAAAACATCTGAATATTTCCATCATTACAAATTAATTAATAATAATAAAAAAACCGTGTTAAAACTGTACAGTCCAGTAAACAATGTTAGCAGCAAAAATTTGAGGATTTTTATAGAAAACTAATGAATGAAATATGACATATCGCATGTATTGACAACAAAAGTTTAATGTTAATTAAAATATCTACTTAGATATTGTTTATAAGGCTTTACGCAAGCTAAGTAAAATTAACTGTAGACACTAGATTTTTTTTTATATTTTAAATCAAACGTTACAAAATTCAAAATCTTTCTGATTTTAGCAGAAGGATCACACATATACGTTGTGTACAGGAGTTGGTCAATACGAAAATCAGTTTCCAGACTGACGGAGGACTGGATCCGAGAAATACGTTTCGGTTTAGGTCTATACGACGTTTTAGGTCTATACACATACATTCTTTAATTAGCAAACCATTTAACAGGCTTATGTAAACTTATTGTGATAAGTCTTAATATTTATTAAATTACCAACAAACTTATTAATTTTGCATTATTCAGAACAATATCATTTTTTTTTAAAATAAACTACTATAAACATATTTACAAATAAATATGTTTTAGTGATATTATACTATGTGTAAATTTTATATTATGGGCGTACCCTTAAATGACCTATGTTTTACAAGTAAATTGATAAGAGTAGGTATTATATCCTTTTTACAATATTCCTTAACTAAACTAGTGTCAATAAAATAATTGCATTTCAGGCACCGTTATATATAGTTTTCCTTGTTTGTTTATCACCGCAAAGCTGTCAAAACCATTAATATTCCAGGTAATCCTAACAGAAAATAACGACCCAATTTTTTATATATTATTCCTTAATATCTTTTTCTAAAGGAAAGTGAAGAAGTAGTAGACTTTATTTTACACGCAGGTAAAGTCAAAGCAGGTATAATTCTCAATTTACTAAATGCTTGAAGTTATAATCTTTACATATAATATTTGTAATATTGAAACAACCGCTTTTTACTACATGCATATGAATATATACATACACCAAAATACATTTTTTCAATTTTTTCTGTCTGTTTATTCCGGCTGATCTCTGAAACGGCTGGACCGATTTTGACGGGATTTTTATTGGCAGGTAGCTGATGTAATAAGGAGTAACTTAGGCTACTAGGTTTCACTGGCGTTAATGTTATTCCACGGGGACCGTCCAAGATAAAACTAGTCTATGGCCTATCCCAGACTATAATTTATCTATGTCCCAAATTTCATTTCACCCGTTCTGGCGTGATTAACAAACGTCTATCCAAACTTTCGCATTTATAATATTAGTAAAAATAATGTATGTATATATCTAAATACTTATTTATACAGATTCTTAATTTGTATTAAGTAATCTTTAACGTATTGTTATATGTTTACATAGCACGACTAAGAGAATAATCGATCGACGTAATGATAAAAAGCATGTTTTATAACAAACTATGCCTTGATTATATAACGGAAAGCAGAACACACATCCGTATCTCATTAAATAAATTGAAACGGGAGCATGCAGTCTGTTTAGACAATTTTACTGATCTAAGAACCACGTTGCAACTACCACATTGACAATAAAGGAAATATCGTGAAGAAGCCTGAATTTGAGACTATCAGTGTGTGATATCTGTCTATGCATTTTAAAAGGCGTGATGTTATGTGTACATCCCTCTCAAATAAGGAGATTTAAGCCCACCACAGGGGGGCATTTATGACCTTCTATTATTTATACATTTTTTATTTATCATTAGAAATGATGTTTGCTTGTGTGATGTGGTCAGTAACATTGTACTTATTTTAAAACCAAATATTTGTTGTAATTCTTTAAATATCTCGAAATCTTAACCAAAAAAGATGACTCGTTTTCTGATGATTTCGCCGTATTGAACTTAGAATAAAACTTAATTTAGTATTTGTGTAGTGAATAACATAATTATTAGTACTAAATTACTTTAAAAACGTATCGTGCGTGGTAATATATAAAATAATATAAATATACACATGACTTGCCAAATAAAGCTTCTAATGATTGTCGGGAAAAAAACCAAAGATTATTTTGAGGCAACGGGATCCACAATATTAAACATCGGACAAGAACACGTGCATGTAACAGTTGATAATTAGTGATGTGCAATCGAGACA
Organism: Dendrolimus punctatus; assembly: GCA_012273795.1. NCBI lineage: Eukaryota > Metazoa > Arthropoda > Insecta > Lepidoptera > Lasiocampidae > Dendrolimus > Dendrolimus punctatus. Next base: position 19,251,919 of record CM022541.1, read on the forward strand.
GTGCCGTTATTTTCGTTATACAAAGGTAACATAGTTTTTTCTTATCCACCGAAAACGTATTTCAATACGACTATAATTAAAGCACCAAAAGACACAACGACGTAGTCGTGTGTTCGTATGAACGTTCAATACACAATCGACATTGTTAACCGTCGAAACATCATACGTGTTGAGAATTAACTCAAGACGTTAGCAACGTTTTGCGCTCCATTATTATTTGTATTTGGAGTTGTGCATATGTTGATGACATCACGCGTCCTTGCTACCGAGGCAGCCTAGACAAGTCCCAGTTTATCCTTTTATCCTGTGTCGTCATTGCGACGTTGCTAATATTAGCTATGACTGCTCATTTAAAATCACTGTAACGCGTTAATATATCTGTAGCACTGTTTAGGTATGCATGGCAATTCAAATTTACCAGTGTTGATTGAGACCGAGTGTACTATACGACGATTTTTTGTGGGCCATGATAAATGTTCAAATATGTCTGTCTCTAGACGTTAGGAAGGTGTAATCACCTTGAACTCGGTGAACATAATACAAATCGGTTTTCGGTAAGGCTATTTTAGAATGAACGCCTTAAGCTTCTTATAAGGAAAGGTTAAAAACCTTTGATTTATACTCGTGTTATTGGAATTTACCCACTTCAAATAGCGCTTCTGCATTGAATAATAACTATTCAAAATACACCTGATCTGACATTTGCCTGCACGGATGTAAAATTGTATTGTTTAAGTTTTCGGGCTTGGGTAGGGCACCATTGTGCCCTATTCAATAAGGTAAACACAAAAGCAGTCCCTTTCCAAGTTCAATAAATTGTAACACAACACACTCACGCAAAGCGGCCGTAAATGCCGTTAATTTTAATGCCGTTTGCATATAACTAAGATTTGACCCTTCAGTCATATAAATCCAAACTAATTTACAAATATAAAGGGGCTTCTTTTCCATATTTGATTTTTCTTCTCTTTTTCGTTACAGCTTTTGAAATGGAATGATTGTTAGTAATTATGTTGAATATAATTTCGATCACGAAGATAAACATAAAATTATAGCTTTATCACGAAAACTGTCTATGAGTGGAATCGCGTATAATTTTCTATTTCTTTAATAATATTCGGGCGGTTGAGTTTCAAGGTTTCTAATTTTGAATACAGCGAAACGTATCTACCGTTGGAATTAGATATTCATTTATTTTATCAATTGTTAATGGCCGTCTTACAATTTATATTCTCTATCACGACCTCCATTAATCACAGCTAGTGATAGTAATTTCTAATGTGTCCTGTACACCCACAATCCATAACATGTCAAAATTCTCTCAAGTTTCCAATATATCAAATAATTAGAAATCAGAGGTACCTTTTTCCATTCAATACGAGTTCCACCTTTAATAATTGATTATTAGACTTAATTGTACTAATGTTACAATGACAAAGTTTATTATTAAATGTTACGCTATCTTCATGAAAGCTTATCGTCATTTTACACGTAAGACGATAAGACTTGCAATGTTTTACAAGTAACCAACATAAGCAGATTAAACTGTTCGAAAATCATTAACAGGCGTAATTGTGATTCAACTATTTCAATGACATTCATAATATCTTCGGAAGAAGTTAATAAAGGCTTTTCATTTTTATTAATTTTTTTAAAAACATTATCTGCTACACGTAGAGAGCTTAAAAGATAATTAAATTTAAGTAAGTAATAATCACGACTATTTGTTTCACTACTAATTGACGTGAAGTACAGCCTAGTAAGACAAAAGTTTCCCTCGTCTCTATTAAGGTTAATGGACTATTATCCGACTATGAGTATGACAGTATGTGTATGATCATGAGTGCCAGTAAGTTACGTCATTTGGACGATAACAGCGAGGCGCTCGGACACGCCTTCATGGCGCCAGTGGTCCTTCGGAGACATCTAAACAACAGGAATGTTTCTAAAGGGTTGCTAAGCCTAACGACTCCAGGCGGCTCGCTCTACATGTGCCACAAAAGACCGGTACACGGCCTCCGACGCAAGCAAACCTGTTACGAGTAAAAGAAACTAGCACACAAATAATGTACGGGTTATATGTGACTTAACAGCGATAACACGAAGATATTTAATAATTCTACAGTAGATATCAAAAATCTAGACTTTTTCAGGTAAGAGTATAGTTGATAAAAAAAAGAATAAGTATTTGATGGAAAGAATCATTATCGCCCGTCTCTCTCTGAGTGATTATACCGAGATGAATCCGAAAGAGAGGTGAATATGCGTACGTTGCCTGCACACCTAAGTATGGCCGGACATTACTCACTATAGGTAGATAGTACCAAGAATACTGATAACTTATATTTTGACCCATAATAAGTGAACACAGTGCACATTTTAAATCAAATTTCACTGAAACACCGCACAAATAAATAACACGTTTCCTTACTTCTTCTCTCCGCATTATTTCCACTTGTAATCGTTTGTGATACTCCTCACACTCGTCCTTATATTTTTCCATTTCCTCTTTTGTCTGACGCATTTTCTTCTTCAAAACGTCTAGAATCGTTCCCTGCTGCATATTTGTCGTCATTTTTATGCACTTTTATGATTAAAACGTACGCCTAAATGCTAAAAACTAGAAACACCTTCGCCCTACTCGCGAAAATGCCAACTGACTGCTCGCTCGTTATTGCCCCGTATCGTTGTGAGATGGGCTCGGCACGAGTGAACACAGCCGGCGAATAAAATGGCCGCCACCGAACTAATGTGCGTCAGCTTTACTTAGAAGGCACCAATTGTTGCGTTCATGAGTTGAAAACAGGTAAATATATTAATAAACGATTATATTAATTAAATGTTCTGTGAAATTATAACTATTTCCCGCAATTGCACATTCGTAAATGACTTTGACAGCGAGACACGAGCCCAAATGTCACACACGTAACACGATAAGCACGATCGACCGTACTTCACCGTACTGTCGGCTTGCCAAGTAGCTCCACCTGTACGTTCACCATGAAACTACATCCTGTAGGGTCACACTCGAATGCAGTGTTTGGAAAGAAAACCAAAAATATAGGATGGGATGGGTGCAACGGTACAATGAGTTCATACAATAAAATTGCGGAAGTTGAACTCAAAATAGTATAGGGCCGTTACAGTGCGTTGTATTTAAAATCATGGGAATCAAAGTACGGGGACCGTTACAAATTAGACAGTGTTCATATTTATTATCTGCAAGTAATCATTCTATTTTCGAATAGACAATTCTGTAAATATTTTTAAGATTTTGCTACTTTATGTAGATGTATCGCCATCTAGTGACAAGTTCCAAAAATCACAAGACGGTAGGATTAATGTCAGATCACAATAGCGACAGAGAATGAATATGTTTACACAATACTCCAAGAAATACCCAAATCCACATGACGTCATTTGGAAAGTATGCGCCTCTACGATTCCGTTAAGTCGCCAGCCGAAAAGGCTACGTCTCCTCTGGTTGATAAAACAGAATGACCACGTGACACACAGTGTGATAATAGAACTAAAGCCAACAACTATTCGACTCTGCGATCTCGATTTTAATATAGGATACCTAAACATACTTTGATGTAAATGAGAGACATTACACTTCATTCATGAATGCGCTCATCCAATATTTTAATTGTCGTTGCTGCTGCTAGTTGTTACATCACGCTAAATTTTGCTCTAATTCTTTCGATCTTACTTTTTTATTTATTTAATAAGATGAATTAAGATATTTTACGCCAATATTATTCGAGGCGATAAGCATCAAATCACAAAACATAAACTTTCAATGTGGCACTCGAACAACTCTCCAAACCAAGACAATCCAATTCTACTTACAATCTTTCAATAATTATACAACTATCAATGGATTATTTTAAATCTTGTACACTTATCACTGGCTAGCTATACAAATCGCGCATGAACAACATTAAAGAAAAAAGAACTACACAATAACCTCACACCTTAGAGAAACACATTTCATGAAGTTAACAAATACATACGTTTTCTTCTAAAAGAAAATAAATTTATTCAAAAGAGTTTTATTTTAATTGCATCGAATTATTGTACTGTATTACACCTAATATATATTCAAAACTTATGTCAATTAATAAAGGCCTAACAAGATTGTTGTAAGTATAATAATCATTATTAACGTAATAATAACGTGCCGATGTATAATGGAGATATAACGAATGTGATTTTTATTTTTAGCTTTTCCTAATTAATTTTCAAACAAAGCTTACGGAATATATAAGTCGACAATTAAGAAATAAAATATCTTTAATTAATCCTGACGTTGTTATTAATAGTACTAATAGAATATATTTCCATACATCTCAAAGTTAAATACTTATGTATCAAAAAACTATCAGTAATAATAGAAACTTCATAACAAATGGGCGTACAGATAAATAAATGCAGTTTTACACAAGGGACAAAATTGACAATAAAACACTAATAAACTAGTTGATTGTATAAGGCTGAAATTTGAAACACCCTTCAAGTACACTTGCATACTGATAAGACTTTCTAAATTGTAACATGCATAGATTTTAGTCAACAACAAAAAATGTCATTTTTGCGTATATGCCCATTTGTTATGAAGCCCTCAATATATTATGAAAAAGTAGTGGTAGCGCGGGTTAGATGCTAGCCGGAACGCATGCACCACTAGGAAGTTTTCTGACCTAATGCGCATATTGTTTCAATTACCACGTGCTAACAACGGTGAAGGAAAACATCGTGATGCAACGTGCACATCGAGGCGTGGCGGGTAAACTGTCCGTTTACCTATAATGGGAGGCCCGAGCACAGCAGTGGGACATTTATGGGCATACATATATTATTACTAGAGTTTACCCCCGCGGCTGCGCCGCGGGTTAACCTCTAGTGCGTGTCTCTTGTTTAAAGAGCAAGTGCTACAGGTTATATTATATTACAATATTTTTATGTATTTGCCCACGGAAGATTCACTTCATTTTATATCGCTAATTATATATACTATCCCCCGTCTATCTGTCAACAAAATAAAATACAAAACTTGACCAAAAAGGCCAAAATGTTCTAAATGACCAAAAGACCACAGTGACCGGCATGGCTAAAATGACGGAATAGGCAAAAACGACCAAAAAGGCCAAAATAATCAAAATGGTCAAAATGACCAAAGAGGCCAAAATGACCAAAAAGGCCAAAATGACCAAATAGGCCAAAATGACCAAAAAGGCCAAAATAACCAAATAGGCCAAAATGACCAAAAAGGCCAAAATGATCAATAAGGCCAAAATTACCGAATAGGCCAAAATGACCAAATAGGCCAAAATTACCAAAAAGGCCAAAATGACCAAATAGGCCAAAATGACCAAATAGGCCAAAATGACCAAATAGGCCAAAATTACCAAAAAGGCCAAAATTACCAAATAGGCCAAAATTACCAAAAAGGTCAAAATGATCAAAAAGACCAAAATGACCAAATAGGCCAAAATGACCAAATAGGCCAAAATGACCAAAAAGGCCAAAATGATCAAATAGACCAAAATGACCAAAAAGGCCAAAATGACCAAAAAGGCCAAAATGACCAAATAGACCAAAATGACCAAATAGGCCAAAATGACCAAATAGGCCAAAATGACCAAAAAGGTCAAAATGATCAATAAGGCCAAAATTACCAAATAGGCCAAAATGACCAAATAGGCCAAAATTACCAAATAGGCTAAAATGACCAAATAGGCCAAAGTGACCAAATAGGCCAAAATGACCAAATAGGCCAAAATGACCAAATAGGCCAAAATTACCAAAAAGGCCAAAATGACCAAATAGGCCAAAATTACCAAAAAGGTCAAAATGATCAAAAAGACCAAAATGACCAAATAGGCCAAAATGACCAAATAGGCCAAAATGACCAAAAAGGCCAAAATGATCAAATAGACCAAAATGACCAAAAAGGCCAAAATGACCAAAAAGGCCAAAATGACCAAATAGACCAAAATGACCAAATAGGCCAAAATGACCAAATAGGCCAAAATGACCAAAAAGGTCAAAATGATCAATAAGGCCAAAATTACCAAATAGGCCAAAATGACCAAATAGGCCAAAATTACCAAATAGGCTAAAATGACCAAATAGGCCAAAATGACCAAATAGGCCAAAATGATCAAAAAGGCCAAAATGACCAAATAGACCAAAATGACCAAAAAGGCCAAAATGACCAAAAAGGCCAAAATGACCAAAAAGGCCAAAATGACCAAATAGGCCAAAATGACCAAGTAGGCCAAAATGACCAAATAGACCAAAATGACCAAAAAGGCCAAAATGACCAAATAGGCCAAAATGACCAAATAGGCCAAAATGACCAAATAGACCAAAATGACCAAATAGACCAAAATGACCAAAAAGGTCAAAATGATCAAAAAGACCAAAATGACCAAATAGGCCAAAATGACCAAATAGGCCAAAATGACCAAAAAGGCCAAAATGATCAAATAGACCAAAATGATCAAAAAGGCCAAAATGACCAAAAAGGCCAAAATGACCAAAAAGGCCAAAATTACCAAATAGGCCAAAATGATCAAGTAGGCCAAAATGACCAAATAGACCAAAATGACCAAAAAGGCCAAAATGACCAAATAGGCCAAAATGACCAAATAGGCCAAAATGACCAAAAAGGTCAAAATGATCAATAAGGCCAAAATTACCAAAAAGGAAAAATTACCAAATAGGCCAAAATGATCAAAAAGGCCAAAATGACCAAATAGGCCAAAATGACCAAATAGGCCAAAATGACCAAATAGGCCAAAATGACCAAATAGGCCAAAATGACCAAAAAGGTCAAAATGATCAATAAGGCCAAAATTACCAAATAGGCCAAAATGACCAAATAGGCCAAAATGACCAAATAGGCCAAAATGATCAAAAAGGCCAAAATGAATAAATAGACCAAAATGACCAAATAGACCAAAATGACCAAATAGACCAAAATGACCAAAAAGGCCAAAATGACCAAAAAGGCCAAAATGACCAAATAGGCCAAAATGACCAAAAAGGAAAAATTACCAAATAGGCCAAAATGACCAAAAAGGCCAAAATGACCAAAAAGGCCAAAATGACCAAAAAGGAAAAATTACCAAATAGGCCAAAATGACCAAAAAGGCCAAAATGACCAAATAGGCCAAAATTACCAAAAAGGCCAAAATTACCAAAAAGGCCAAAATGAAAATTATCCCTTGTCCATCCTCAGTATTTAATTTACATACGTGCCGAATTTCAGCCAAATCGGTCCAGTAGTTTTTCCGTAAAAGCATAACAAACAAACAGACAAATATCATTTTATCCCGGAAACTATCCCATTTTTCGGGATAAAAAGTATCCTATGTTCATCCTCGGTATCGAAAATATATATATACTGAGTTTCAGCCAAATCGGTCCAGTAGTTTTTACGTGAAAACGGAACAGACAGACAGACAGACAGACAGACAGACAGACAGACAGACAGACAGACAGACAGACAGACAGAGTTACTTTCGCATTTATAATATTAATAGGGATTATATTTATGTATACATATTAGATATAATAGCTATGTATAGAAAATATATCTACAAATAATTTGTAATTTTTTGTAAAAAGTAAAATGATAGGTGGTTTTAGTATTTTGTACTCGGGTATCCAAGTCTCATTTGATATTCACAGCTTCATTTATTAAATCCAGAATCAATAAGGTAAGTAGATAACACAGTCATGTTACAATGAATATTATAGTTATCTTCATACAGATAGCTAATGTAGTACCGTATTTACTTTTCAAATATCACGATAAGAATAATTTCAATACCTATTACATCATTGTAGATCTTGAATTTACGCTGAACTATAAACAACAAAGTTTAGCGGGGTCTATACATGATAGTAAGTTCTCGAGCAGTGCGTCTTACCCATCAAGACATACGGTGCCTACGGTGCCGAGACATGAACACTTACGGTGGGACTGGTCCAATAATTTATAGTCGCTCAACGGGCTACGGAGCGAGCTATGTTAGGTGTTTCTTTTATGGATAGAATATCAGAAATGAGGAGACATAGCTCGCAAGATAAGCAAGTTGAAGTGGTTAGTCAAGTCAAGTAATTTTTTACTCAAGTTGTAGGTTGGTAAAGTCTATCGCAGGACCGACGGCCGATGGAGCAAACGAGTCATGGATTGAAGACCGTGTCTCTTCAAAAATATCGTAGGACGCGCTCCAGTCCAGTAGACCGACCTGGACGTCGACGACTGAAGACAAGAGTGTTGAAATGTCGCACAAACTTGGGAGGCCTATGTCCAGCAGTGAACAAAGGCTGACTGAAGAAGATACATGACATAGTATTCGATAACTCTACAATATGTTTTTAGACGTCGACTTATATCTATGCAAATGTTCACCTGATGACTAACAAAGTATAACGATTACCATGTACGGGTCTAATTGAATAGGTTGTTAACTAATGTTTATTCTAATGGCATCGGTCAAAGAATGTTCTCGCCCTTTAAGAGTCCTAATGGAGTATACGATTAGAATGCAGCCTAATATATAATAACGTGATTTCTTTTTGGGTTACAACTTACAGAGACAATTAATTTATAAACGGAGCCTACGTTAACGAAAACGTTAAATGCATCCCCAGCACGAAGGAGTTTCAACGGGTTGCCCGGGAACCTAGGCCAGGGAGAAGATGCCGATTCCTTCAGTGTAGCGCACGTGCGGCCAGGACATCTAAGGGCATCACACTCCACAGACCTGTTATTGCTCAATCTCGTCTAAAGCATTTTCTTACAAAGTTGTATGCGTAATCTTCTATACCGTATCTGCGTACTCATAACGTACTGGATCTTCATCCCATTACAAAATCGCATCCTTCAGCCAGCCTCATTTTCAGACTTCGAGACTCACTTTTTCAGAAGTTGATATTTTTAAACCGTAATTACTATCCGTGCATGAATGGTGATATGGGCATGTAAAAGTGTCAAAAATAATGTTAAACTGCAAGGCTACACAATGAGGCAGTAAAACCGCGTAAAAACTAAATATTAGGGGTCGTATTCATACATGTAACTGGGGATTATCTTATATATAAAATTCTCGTGTCACAGTGTTAGTTACCAAACTCCTCCGAAACGGCTTGACCGATTCTCATAAAATTTTGTATGAATATTGGGTAGGTCTGAGAATCGGCCAACATCTATTTTTCATCCCCCTAAATGTTAAGGGTAGTCCACCCCTAAATATTTTTTTTAATTTTTAGATAAAAGATTTATTTTTATTTTTTTAAGATACAACATTAAAAAATACATACAGCCCTAAATTTTCAACCCTCTACGATCAATCCATATTTTTTTTAAAGCAATATTAGTATTTTTATAATTTTCTACTGGGATGATTTAAATTTTAATTTAAACCAAAAAAAACAGGTAGATGGCGCTGCAATCGGTACCAGAATTTAGGTGTTCTTTTTGTTGTTGTATGTGTTGAAGTTTGTCCCGGAATGGTTTAAATAAACGATTGAACACAATAGGTGGCACCGCGATACTCCTCCTAAACTCTGGGCCTGATTTTGATAAAAAAAATGTTTGTTCAAGTGGATTTGACAATAGTTTAGATTAACACTTGGTCCCGGTAGATGACGCTGGAATCGGGTTCTAGATTTTTATTTTTTAAAGGCAGGACAACGTCTGCCGGGTACAGCTAGTAATAATATAATAATAAGAGCTCACAAACGCACCACTACTAGGCTTGGGCCTCTCATTATAGGGAGAACGGACAGTATACCCGCCAGGCTTGTCCAAAGCGGCTTGGCAGGTTTAGCACATCGGTTATCTCGATTTGCAGGTGTTATCACAATGTTCTCATTCACCGTTAGGAAAGGGTAATTGTAATAATATGCATATTCGGTCAGAAGACTGATTGAGTTGTGCATGCTTTTCGGCCAGGATTCGAACCCGCGTCCTTTGAGTTTGGGACGCGTGCGCAACAATAAACAATTAAATAACAATTAAGATTCCACGACTGTACTGACTGCGTCCTTAATAACTTTTATAGTGTACACAATTAGTAATTATAAGTAAATAATCTTGAAATAATTTAAAAATGTTCCTTAATTATTATTTTATTTTTGCTATATCCTACGCAACCGTATTACGGAAGTCTTCATTTGTGGCCCAAAACGCAATTAGCTTTATATTTGCTAGCATTTAAATCTTTTTTAATGTTTACAATTCTTACACCTGTAATACAAGACTAAAAATAGCTCAGTCTAAAATGTGAAGTTTATGATTACCTAAATGAAAAACTTGTTGTAGATCAATTACAGATGATAATTATGGTAATAAATCATCTTGGTTTTTACACCGTTAGAGTTGTAGCAAAAAAACTCTAAAATGTTGTGTTCTGTATTATGCAAGAAAAATTAGCATGAAATAAATTAATCCTTTTTTGGCGGGCACTTGAACAAAGATATCTTATTTGTAGAACGTGGAACGGCTACAGAGGCGTTAGTTACTCTCTAACGCCTTTCGTCGTTCGTATTCGTCCGATCAGCCCGAAAGAGTCAATAAATTTTAGATAGAAGAAATAAATAAATAAGATTTCTTTAAAAATACAATGTTATAGTATATATAATAGAAAAACAGAACATACAATGGAAACTGTATTTAAATATATAAAAAATACCTGTGCGTCTCGGGACGCCCGACAGAAGTGATAACTAATCTAAGTTGAACTATTTAATATTGAAATTATTGAACTTGAGAAAAGCTTAGGTAATTACTTGAATTATATGTAAGGTAAGGTTATTTATTAATAAGGTTATTTCTTTATAGGTAAGGTTATTTCTTTTATTGATTATAAAATATATTTTATTCTTAGTTACAATTCTTGAATATGTAAATTTGGTGTATCTACTATTAATAGTACTATTTAATCTATTTATCGAAATATGGTTAGCGTTAGAGCTCTTTGGGTTAGAGTTTTATAGACATAGATAACACATTGCGAAGCCATGTACAACCGAACAAAGTGACGGTGCATCATGCATAAGGCTAAAAACGCACGAGTAAAACGTCCATTTTAAGAGGCGGTTTTATTGTCATCTGTTTTGGGTTTTACCAGGAGGCAATAATAATCGAATAATCGAAGCCCGTAAACAAAGCGAGAGCAGTGTACAAAAGAAAAAGGCGTCGTAAATCGGCAAAGTGCATCTAAAAACAAGTAATTGTTTCCTTTAATTTAAATATTTCACTAACGTCCTGATTGGTGTATATTAAATTTGAGAGTGTGTGCGCGTGGATATTAAAACTTTATGAGCAGCTCACAGAAAACTATTAAAAAATCGATCAAGGAGGAACTTGGTTGACCATACATGGAATAGTAAAGACTTTAAATTGATATATATATATATATATATATATTATTTTTTTTTTTTTTTTTTTTTTTTTTTTTTTTTTTTTTTTATATATATATATATATATTATATATAATATATTAGGGTGATCCAAAATCAAAAAATGTTATCAGACCTTTTTTGTAGAGCGTTCAATTCTCTATAAAGATTGGAACAGCGATTTATCATTCAACCAGTCCTTTGAACGGTACACAAATCAGAAGAAGCAAAAAAAATTTCCTGTGTTATTCTTATGGGAATTAAAAAAATGCGATGGGGACAATCTTAATATTAATATTAAGGGCTCATCTTTTCACAGAAATTTTTTTACACCCAAAAGAAACTTTTGAGCTTGTTTGGATATTAGGGTGATCCAAAAAAAATTATTTTTTTTCGAAGATATAATAAAAATGTCACGTTGACCTTCCGTGGTGACAAAAATGATTTTCTGCATGATATAATACATAAGAATAAACTTTATTTAATTTTAATGTCAGTTAAACACAATCGCGATTAGAATCTTGAAATAATGATGAAACAAAAATGTAAGATAGTGTAATAATTACGTATAGATTTATGTATAATATGTAATTTGGTAGGCGTACTAAGAGAAAGGAAATATATCTACTACACAATCGTTACCAGAAAGAAACATCACTCCTTTTAAATAAAATGATTTCCTAAATTTTATCCGTGCAGGAACGGAGAAAGAATACAATTTTCTGCGGCCGGGCTGCCTAATCGTAAGAGTCGACAAAACAACCCACAGCCAGCTGGTAAGGTATTTGCCCGTCTGGAAGGCTACCGCCCTGGTCTAGAGTATAGACCATAACAATCTCAAGTTCTGTTCCGGCATTAGTGGCCAAGTTCCAGTCTCCCTTAAGAGAACAGCAGCGTATTTGTAGCACCTTTGGTGTTGCAAATATCCATAGGCGATGGTGACCGCTTTCCATCAAGTGGGCCACATGCATATGCCTGTCTGCTGAACTTACGCAATAAAAAAATATGTAGTAAATGTTTACCTACTACTTATATTTTTCTACAAAACAGTTTACGTGATATATGATCATACATATATGTTAGTTTACTAACGTATGCAATGTACACGTCCACACATGTACATTGCAAAAATCTGACTACGTTTTAATTGTATAAGCACGCTATTATTAATATTTAATGAATATTCAATTATTTCGTAAAATCGCTGAATTTTAAGAAAGGCAAGTATCTACTGTCGAAATTTTGACCAAATAATTGCGCAACATGGGTATATTAAATAATTTAGAAAGTTACAAATAGTGCTTAACTAGCACGTTAAATTGGGCAGCCAACTGCGCCCCGACTGCACATTTCAAACGTTGTATAACGTTCTAACTAGTATTCAACACGCACATTATGAGAATATAATATTCCTTTGTAGTACTTTGTACTTGTCTAATATCAGGGTATTGAGATGCCCCGCCGCTATCAATTATCTCGTTTGATATTTATACATGTTTGAGATAAAAGTTATCTCAAGTTATCTTTTGTTTACTGTATAACACCTAATGTTAAAAATAATTGCATTTGTTTATCATAATAATATATCTTATAAGTATTATGTGAGGAAACATGGGGTAGGGCCGTCCTATAGAATGACAGTAGGTGTCCACGTGCGCCTACCGACAACAACGACATCTATTGGCCTGAGAATCAATTGTCCGAGTAAACATGCCAAAGCAAGTGTCAGTGTCTCAGCTGATCGCCACGCGCGAGATGTGTCTGGATTTGCCTCGGTCCACGGAACAAAATCGACATTTTTCCCGACGGAACGTGATTAAAAATAGTACTGTGCGCATTTGGCCCACGCCTGACTCACTCACACAATCGAACAGAAGCTTAAATAACATCGTACGTTACCCTTTTCAATGCAGTGTTCTTGATATTCTGCAACTCATTCTTGATGATCGAGAATTTCATCATCGTATCCGAAGAAAATATCGAGCTGCCAAAGGCTAGGCCTGGATAATCGGCACATCTTCGCCTCCGCCTGTTTTCTCTTTCGGCTAATACCTCGGTACATTCGCTAGGACACCTGAGTTTCGCCAGTTCCGCAGTCTCAGGGTCATCGTCAGATATGTCAGAAGGGACGGCCGTAAACTCGGCCCCATCACCCGCCGACCGTACTTCTTTGAACGAAAATTCATCGTCAGAGGTTTGGGCCGAATCTTCACTTTTAATTCTATCGTCGAATTCAATTTCATCATTCGCATCGTCCTCAATTATGTTTTGTTTCGAAAGTGCATCGTCACTATTCGTCCTTGTCACTTGTTGAGATTCACTGACACTATTGACACAAGGCACAACATCGTCTGTTTGGGTGTCTAAGGTCACTCTGGACGGATCGGTTTGCGGGGCGGCGGGGAGTGGCACGCGATCGCCCCTGAGCCGCGGGTGGTGCTGGTGGCCCCTGCGCCGCACGGGGGTGCGCCCGTGGGCGTGGGCCGCCGACGCGGACATTACTACAAGAGCCGCCGTCCGTCCGCCCGCGCCAAAGCGGCGGCCATATTGACTTCACTGCCTGTGTGCCTGTCACTTACACAAGTAACCTGGCGCTGTAATCGCATAACAGAAACGGCCATCTTTTGTTTTTCCGCGTGCTGTTTTACCAACTAAACAACAACCAATCACTGTTCAATTCATGAAAACGCGGTATATTTAAAATAATATATTGAAATAAATTTGTTTGTGCATTATGTTATTACTATAAATTCAGTATCCAATTATAAATGAAATACTTGTCATATATATTTTTTATCATTATAACCTTTAAATTAATTGGCGTTATTCGACAAACAATTCTTAATTTCCTATCCCAGGACCAGCACGTGCGTTTATGGAAAATACCAAGATTGATTATGCTTACATCTGGTGATGAGGCAAGCTAGTCCCGAATCTATTTTAGTCGTTACACCGGGCATCGAGCCCATATTAGGTGTCGGCAGTCGAAAATAACTGGCGCGCAGCAGCAGGCCCCCAACAGCGGATTATTTACACGCATACCATCATCGTAATTAATATTTAATTTTGACGTCACCGGGACACCATAGATTAACCAAATCAACGCTACTTATTTTATTAAGCACATAATTAGTTTACATATCTATTATAAATTACTGAATATTCGTGAATTGAAAAGAAGATTACCGTAGTATGGGTTTGTAATGAAGAGATATGAAAATCGTAAGAAAAATAGCGTGCTTAACTGGAAAATTGACAGTTCTAGAATAAAGGCTGATACACATAAATCCTGCTACTGACTTAGGAGCGGATTGACTTCAAAATATTCAATCGGAAACATTGAAGTCATCCAGAGTTGGCAGCACTGTACCTACTGACTTCAAATAAGTTTACACAATGCTAGTATGAAGTCAGCACTGTCTTCCGTTTTAGCTTTTTAGATACAAAAAGATGGAAATCTTCATCTCTGCTTTATCTTACCAACATAACAAATATTCACGAATATTAGTTACGTTCTATGTCAAAATGGAAGAATATGGAAAGATGTTATTGTTACGACTCGTAAATTATTAAATTAAATAATTGAAAAAAAGAAAAGAATCTATTAAATATTCCAATACTTTTTTTATAGTAGGAATTTAATATTATAGGTAACACTTCTTTGATGTTTTTACTAAACTTTGGAAAGATTTTAAAATCGTATAAGTAAATACAATTTTAACAAGGTCACATAATTGTGTGGTTTACAGAATGGAATTCTTTGGCAAATGTTTTCGCTTGTTACCACCAGCACACATTCTAATATACATATAATTAATAACATTAATCCGATGATTCATTATATATTGAAACACTAATTGTTGTTTCTATTTCAGTCCAAATTGAGCTGCGTCTTGCAGGCACATTCTGGCTGCCAATAGGCCAAGGTTCCTGGCTCAATCACAACAAAACAATTTATGAAGATGCAAATAAATGTGTAATCAACACGTAATAGGCAATAATCAATAATTTCTCCGATAACACCGGCCCACGAAAAAAATAGGCTATACTTTCAACTAGAGCTAGACCCATTTATTTAATTTTATGTTTTTCGATGCGCTGAATCCGAATCTGGGGTCAGTTTGTTCCATATACGCTCAAAATTTTGAGGAGAAGATATTACAGATTCTACAATCTTTGCTCAAAGGGTAACATTGCTATTCAGCGTGGTAACGCCGCCAGCCTTTTGGGAACGTTCCCGGTAAGTGACAGTGGTCTGGGACCACTATTTTATCTATAGTTATACTCTTTTTTAAGTTAGTTTTAGTATTTAATTTTAGGTTCCAATTTTATAGTTTAGGTTAATTTTTAAATAATTTTAGTATTAATATATTAAATTATGTATATTATAATTAGTATTAATTACATATATATCCACATTTGATTATCATTTGTAAATGAAATTTTGTTTCGTAAAAGTGATTTATTATAAGTTTCCACCTATGAAATTAATATAAAGTTTCTATAATCCAATGTTATGAATGAATGTTAATCCCATGTTTTCAAAAAGAGGCCGTGGTAGCTTAATACTCGTAATTAACGCAATAGCGTTCAAATATAGCAGGTTCGATTCCTGGCCGAATTATGTATCATTTTTTTTTTTTTTTTTTTTTTATTCAGGAGATCAGCAGACAGCAGACGCCACTGATGGACAGCGGTTACCATCGCCTATGGACATTTGCACACCAAGTGCTACGAATGCGCTGCTCTCTTTAGGAGCCTGGAACTGGTCACTAATGCGGAACACAACAAGGTGTTATGGCGACATACTCTAGACCAGGGTGGTAGCATCCAGTCGGAAAATGCCTACACTGCTGTGGTTGTTTGTCGCTCTTACGACAGGCCGGGCGCAGAAATTGTATTCTTTCTCCGTTCTGCACGGATAAATTATTTATCGTGCATTTATTCAGTTACTGACATAAAGTGCATATTATTATAATTACATGCAGACTCTAAAGGAAAACATCTTCATGAAACTTGCACGTCGAGATAACCGATACGTCAAACCCGCCAAACTGCTCTGGAAGAGCGTGGCCACTATAATGTCCAATTTTCGGAAAATCAGAGCCCGGCAGTGGGACGTTTTTAAGATGTTTTATGATATTACTACGTTACATCGGTTACTTATCACGGTCTCGGTATCGGTTTTTAGGGCGGTATTTTATTTGAACGTTTCGGCCACCTATCAGTAGCCGTGATCACGGAAGACAACCGAAAGAAACTGTCAAAAGTTAGTTTTAGTATGAAAATACTAACTTTTCTATTTTAAGAAATACAGCCACCCTTACATTAAAATACTCTTAGTTGCTCTGGGGGCCTATAAAGCCGCTTACCAGATTCGATTATCTACACACGTGTCAATTGTACAAGCTATTCTCCAAAAGTGGCCACTTTAGCCCCCCTGGGCTAACAATCAAGGAATAAGTTAGCTTCTTATATTAATTGCAATAAAGTAATCAATAACTCACGTTCTGTAGCGCCTTTTCCTTCTCTTCAAGCTTGGCGTTGACCTGCATAAGACCTTCTTGTGTCTGATCGAGGTCGTTCTCAATGGCCTGGATCTTCTTCTGGAGCTGCCTGGCTTCTTCTTCGGCCTGATGATAGAACAATATAATGATAATCAATACAAACAAAACAATGAAAATGAGTTTTTCTTTGGTGTCTGAAATGCTTAGAAAACCACTCCTGGTAGTTAAAATAATTATCCTTAGTACTTTAGACCATATCCAGAAGAATCCCATAGCCTACAGTTTATAATACTTAAATTTTTATCGTCATATACATTCCGCTGAAGCAGTCGTCCCCTTTATCTCCACTATAATATAAAGAGAAAGATTGTTATTTATACTATGTAATAACTAATAAATTCAAACCAATTTTAATATTATATTCACCCCAGACACTGAAAGCAATAATGTTATTGTTTATTAAAACTAGCTCTGTCTGCGACTTCGTCCGGTGAATAGTTAAATAAAGTTAAATAAACCCCCATATGAATATCTCATGGTGCTCCGCTCTATCGGTTAGCGTGATAATATAGCCTATAACCTCCTCGATAAATGGCTATCTACACTGAAGAATTTTCAATCAGACCAGTAGTCCTGGATTAGCTCGTTCAACTAAACAAACAAAAAAGTCTTCAGCTTTATATATTAGTATAACATAAAGGAAAATCGAATAAGCGTTCAACGAGTCCTTTAGTTTTATGTAATCTTATTAATATAATCAAGTAAACCTTCTATTTTACTTTTACAGTCGTATTCTTATTATATATATATATAAATATAACTTCTTAATTTCAGCCTATGTTTACACGCCAAGATATACTCAAATTATGTACTCACACATGAACACCAAAAAAGATCAGTCAAAAACAAATATTGAATGGGGCCAAAGTAAAACTTGTCAAAGAACATTTTACATAAACAAAGTATGGAAATATAATTATTAATAAAAATATTAAACAGAAACAACCAGTGAGCAAAAGTACACAGTAGTCCTTACCCTTGACACGCAGTCAATCGTGGTCAAGGTTTCACGCATGCAGACGTAAATCGAAAAAATGCAGACACACATGTAAGTATAATAATTATTATGTATGTTTATAAAAGAGGTGGGCACAAAAAAATATTCTATTTAATTTCATACTATAACATACTTGAAAGGAGACTTTTTCATAGATGGTTGGGCCCAGATTTTAAAAAGATGACATGATTTCTGTATATTATTTTATGAAGAATACCAGTTCACTGGATAGATATGACCAGTGTTAGAAGGCATTTAAAGATATAATAGTTTCAACAGCAAGACCTCTATGCTACTACTCTATACTTGCTTATGTTCTGTTTACTCGTATATGGTAGTTTGCTCTTTTGTCTTTATAAGAAATAAAACTGTACTGATTGAATTAAAAGCATATTATTAAAGTGTATTTAATAACAAAACAATTATGTTGACATTTTCCATACTTGTAGTGTATATACTTATTTTGAATTAATTAATTGTTGAAATTGGCATTGACATAAATCGATTATGGTAATCGATAACTTATTTTATTCGTGAACTCATTTTACCCATGGTCTGGTAGAAACCAGACGTAGACCAGAGGGTTTAGAGTGTGCCGCCATAACAACCTAGAGTTGTGTTCCAGAATTAGTGGTCTGATTCGTTTCCCTTTAGAGAGCGGTAGCACAATGGACAATGGTAGCACCTTTAGTGTTACTAATATCTATAGGCGAGGGTAACCGCTTTCGATCGCTGGGCTGTATGCCTGTTTGCTGAACTCACAAAATAAAAAAAATCAAGATTTCTCGTGTTCCAGATAGAATTAGGCTGATATTTCCCATTTTGCAATAAGTTCCCGTCTCCTTTAATAATTAACTACAGTATCGAGGTTTAAATTTAAATCTGCATCTAATTGAATTGATTGCCCGCGAGAGAATTAATGTTGTTTGTGGTACGAAAGGTGCATAGTTATTGCTTTAATAAAATATATCACTAAGAAATCAAAATATGTATAGGTACTTATTAAGGATGCTGAAACAAATGACTTTTCTTTTTATAACAAGCTGAGTGGATTGTAACATTTAAAATATTAAAAAACTTAGGCTCTGTTACAGTCACGTTTGTGTAGATTCTCAAAGATTTTTAGTATATTTTTATGTAAAATTATGTTACATAAAAATCGTGTCTTAAGCAAGTTAACATTAGGAACAGGATAATAACGATATAAAGTCCGGCCATTTTTATGGCCCGTGGTCTTCCAAGACATACAAATATAAACTAATATTATTGCCAAAACATTTAAATTATATAATTATAATAACTAAGAAGTAATTGAAAAGAATGTGAACTAAGAATTTATAAAATAATACTTTACATCTATTTCTAAAAGTAATCCTTATGTAAATAGCACTATCCCCTTCTATAAAATTATGGTACTTAGTTGTTTACTGGTATTCTCTATTGGTATGCAAAGCAGCGTCTACAACACTATTAAGTATTTATCAGTTTGTCCTTAGTTCACCTAATAAACAAGAAACCGGTACTACATTTTAATCTGCTACTTTATTTGCATGCTCAACTTATGGCCTTAAAAGGAATTTTGTATTAATCAAGATTGTGCTGGAAATACAAATTAAGTACTTGATTAAGTAATGACACGATGCTCTTTGACTAAGTTATACAGCCACTATATTATGCACACTTGCATAGACTATAGGACAGCTAGGGCTAGCGAGAAGTGTGTGCAATGCAGTATATGGCACAAAAGAGTGCCATAATTATTATAGTAACAGCGCTCTTAGGGCCACAGCACACTAGCTACTTTTAGATATGATCGAACGCAGAGAGCCGCTAAAACGCGATGCAGCATCGATGCAGTCGCTAAATCGTCGATCGCCGATGCTAAAAGTAGCTAGTGTGCTTAGGGCCTTACCGCCAATCATGCGACGCGACGTCAAATATACGGCCATATTTTTTGTATTTAGGAAGTTACGTTACTTTGGAAATATAAGTAGACTAACATCCGAAAAATAATTATTGTATTTAGGATTATGCGTTCTTTTTAGTACATTTTTCATTACATCATTTTGTTTTTTATTTTCCAAAATAAAATAGATCGAGATAAACCTAAGACAGGACAGTAACTTATCGAAGTAGGTACAAATCATCGTTTTTCTTGTCCTGTCTATAAAAGTAAACCGAATTGTAAATCCTTAACTGTTTAACAAACCTATTATCAGAAATATTCGTAATTTAAGTCCGATTGTCGACTGTGGTTATAGTTCCTTCTACGGTCAGTCAATTCAAACTGACAAGGTTATACTTTCACCTATTAACCGACCTATAAGGATATCCACGACATAAAATATAGGTTTGTAACTTATTATTTTCCTGCCCAGTCCATGGATTGAGATTAGTCTATTATTCTATTACGAAGCAGACAGACCCACCTGATGGAAAGTGGATACTGTCGTCTATAGACATTTGCAATACCAAAGGTGAAACCAACGCGAAGCCAGCTTTTAAGGTTGGATGGTAGGGATGAAATAGGAGAGATGGGATAGGATGGATGAAATAAAGGGAATGGAATAGGGCAATGGTATAGGGAGGTTGAAACTTTACACGCACACACACTTACATGAGGGTTTCTGAATAGGTGGAGCTCAACTTGTATTACTTATATAAATGGAATTATATACTTGATATTCTATATATAAAAATAATAAAATTAATATCTGTTTTCCGTATTTAATGTGCAACCATGTCGTTCGTTAGATTGCGATAAAACTTTGTCAATTTATTGCTTGCAATAGCAATATAGAAATTTTCTTTACGTATCTTTTTAGCCACAAATCTGTGGACTATCCACGGATTGACTTTACATTTTTATATGCAACTTGTTAGTTATAATCAGAGCCACAGTTAGGCTCAGTCAGATTAAGTTAGTCTACAATAAAAAATAATACTACACACCTTTTCAGCGCGAAGGTTAGCGTCCTTGGCCTGCTGCTCGCACATGGCGGCGCGGTCAAGCGCGTTGTCCTTCTCCAGCTTCATCGCCTGCATCTTCTTTTTGATCGCGTCCATTTTGGCGGTGTCTTTGTGTGTACTTCCCTAGGTGAAAAAGCTGTAACAAATAAACGAAAAATTAAATAATTTTTGGCAGTAATGAGAGCAGCAGAAAACTGGGTAATGATAGCTAAAAGCGAACAACAGCTTTTTGTTTAATATTTTTAATGCGGAAATGTTTTTGTAAAAAATTACAACTATTTCATAAAAGGCGTCTTCGAGCCCCCGTAAGAATCCTCTCGATTTGCACCAGTCAAATGCGTACAATTAAGCCGAGTCATATTGAAAGAGAAGCAAAAACGACAATCAATTACGGTTTCACTCATGTCTTTCCCGACTAAAAACACTGCTTTATAATTTAGTTTTTTTGTGGTTACAGTAATAACTATCGCAACTAGGAAACTGTAATTTATGCCCCATTTAGTACAAACTCAGAAACATTACTATTCTCAGGCGAGCTTCCTCTCACTGAAAAAATGAGAAGAACGCAAGCGGTAAATCACCCTTTTATAATATTTCTTTCTAATTTTTTCTCGTCTGAGTTAATTCAAAGATTCATCCAAATTCAATTGATAAAATTCTCTTTGAACAGCTATAAATATTAACTAGGGTAGAGAAGTCAGGAAACGAATATAAAAAAAGTAAAACCTTGTACAGCACTCGTCAATAAGCTGGTAACAGTACCGCGCTGGCTATTTATGGAAGCGAAGGTGCATTGATCCTTATAACGTAGTTCACTCTTGATTTCTTATAAAACAACCGCCTCATGAAAGAACTAAGATTGAATATTTAAAAAGTTTTATAATATTTTTCATAAACAAAATCTATACAAACCAATAAAATTCCAGTGTATGTTTGTAATGTCCAAGCTTCTTACTAAATGCGTATGAAAGTATATACGGTACTTATATTAAAAAAAAAACATTTTTTATAACTTTTGTCTGTCTGTATGTTTGTAGTCCTAATCTCTGAAGGGCTGGACCGATTTTGACGGGATTTTCACTGGCAGATAGCTCATGTTACAAGGAGTAGCTTAGGTTATTTTTGAAATTAGGGTTATTTTTTATGTTCGTATAGGTTTGCGTTTGACCACTGTCTCACTTGATATTGAGTGAAAGAGTATGCTTACTTCAAAGCTCCTCCCTGTTTCAAATTAGTTAACCAATTTGAATGCCATGCCAAATTAAGGCCATTTAAATGGCCTCTTACAATTTGATTACCCTGATGACAAGTATTAAAACAGTTCACAGGGCTGTTTGGACGTGACCCTTTAGCCGCCACAGTGGTGAAATGAAAACAACAAATATATATCAAATCACAATAGTCTTGACACTGATCTTATAAAACCTGGCTAAAGCAATCAATGAAATGAAAACAGAACACATATCACGTGTTTAAAAGACTTAATGAAAAATACGCTATTTTTGAGACCAAACTTTCTATATTGTTGTTATATTAAGTCATAATATAATCGAATCGAATTACATTGTTCTAATTGATTTTATTGTCCAGTAATTAATACTTTTCTGTTAACACAAAAAGCATAGTTTAAACATGTGCTTATTTTTTTATTATAATAATAATCAGGTACAGACATTGTAACATTCCCAAGCTGATCGAGTTATGCTCGTGTTTTGAATAATATACAACGGTCCACCCTGGAGCCCAAGCCAGACACCTAGACCATAGCAAATGGGATAAAGTGCATTGCCAAAATTTACCATGAAAAATTGAACTCAGAACTTTAACGTTCTAGTGAATTAGGCCAGTAAAGTTTTGTTTTGTATAATTACAAATTACATTAAACATTGACTCTTTTCATATTTTACTTTCTTAGTGCCATAGTAAGAAGTTCTATATAATTCTATATTTATGCGTATTTATGAATTATGAATGAAATGACGATTACTCCAAATGGAAATGTCAAGAAATACCTTTAAGCATTAGTGGTCGGAGACGGACGGTGATTCAAAAATTCCTTTCCGTGACTCATATTTCGCGATAAATTGCAAAAGGGCCCTGTCTGAGTTTTGCGGTCATCGGACTCTTAATAAGGTTATTGAAGATCTTAAGGACGAGTACCTATTGATAAGAATATTAAAAATATTTTTGCTTGTACTGCTTGTAGATTAGGAGATCGTGTTATATTCCTAAAGCCTGATTTAACTTGCGCAATTTCCAGTTCTTATTATCATTTGATCAGAAATTCGCGACTTAAGTAATAATTTATCGATGGATGTCGAAACGACGCTTCGCAACTAGTTTCTTATCTAATGCAAATATAAGTCAGGCGTCATTTTAAATTCAAATTGAGAATAAACTAAATACAATAAAGATGGCGATGCATCAATGCATGGCCATCTTGATTTTGTTACCGAAATCCACAAAAAATCTTTAAATATTTATGAAAGTTTTAGTTGAATTATTTATAGTTATTATTTTAATTTATTCATATTTTGATAAAAACGAACAAGAGTTGTAGAATATTATTATATTGATTGCTTGAAACCAATTGTTTTTGCATCTCAATTTTCAATAAAAACCTACATATATATGACAGTAGTAAACGTTGATGCCCAAAAAAGTGACCCTAATAATACTTCTTAGTAACCTTCTATATTATAAATAGGTAAAATTTGTGAATCTGTTTATAGGAAGTAATCTCTTGAACTAGGTACTGAATCGATTTTACAAGTGTGCATAGGCTGTAGTTGATTATGATTAACATTTTAATGACGCCCAGTGAAGTGGCCACGAGTCAGCTACTTTGTTGTGTATTTAGGGTGTGATACGTTAATCTATCTAATTTCTGAAGATTAGTAAGAGCTTAACCTTTTACTACGCATTTTATTATATGACAACAAAGTACAGGTAAAACCTAGCAAATAATCGCATTCCAGGCATTCCTTTGTCTGCAGATAAACCGGCTGTCAGAGCCGATATGCGCTTCTCCTATGTTCATTGTTATATTACAATATTTGCAGTTGGCAAGGTGTTTTACATAATCACATAATACAGAAACTCGATTTCAACTTACGGAATTATTTAATTCGATTGAATGGGAACATATGACGTAGATGTTTGTTATAGTTTCTGTAATGCTCCACCAGCTTTAAGGAAAGTGTTAGTGACTGTGTCCGATGCGTCTTATTTATAGTGTTAAAAATAACGCATTATCAATTACATTAATAAAGTTTACCACCACCACTATCACCTGAGATTTCGGTGTAGTGTGTTGTTTAACGTCGTTAAGAATGTCTCATCTCGAATAACACATGCATCCTTGGCTACATCTGCGTCTGCGCATGTTTATTTATGCGCATATTAGTATGTTAAATAAATAAATGAAAATTATGGCACAAGTAGCAGTGATATAACATATATAAAGTACTCTGTGGATATAACTCACTTGACAGTTCTGGCTTTAGATTTTTTTGATACTTATGGCTTGGCAACTAGGCCTTTAAGCCTTAAGTCTTAATTATTATATACAATAAACAGATGAATTAATTTCACTTTTCTGTTTATTTTTCATTTTACAGTTTACCGAAAGTGGTTTTGATATATTTAAATAATGGCTTATATCAGTCTTGAACTTTTAAAATGTTACTTAAGCGGCGGGAGTCATTATTTTTTAGCAATTCGCTGTTCACTTCTTTTCATATTTTACTGGAAAGAACCAGCCTATCCAAGGCTTTCGAACATTAAAATAAGGCTGTACAGAGTCGCATCATGATTTTAGAGATAAACTAATTTTCATAAAATCGTCGTTGTCTGAGAAGTAAGAGCTCAAAAGTTTTTACTTCAATTCCGTTCAAAAATATTTTCTGTAACTAATACAGAAGTAATCTATTTATTTCTAATACTTTATATATACGAGATGTTTCTTAATAATTTTTATGTTATGTTTTTCTTTTAACGAAGAGTTGATTACCTTTTGTTTCCTCTTTCAATGATAAATTTTTGCACATGAAGTTAGTAGGCAAATAAAATTATTCATAGACTCTCCTAGCCCTTGAAGTTATTAAATTAATGAACCAATTCAAATGTACGCAGTAGTAAGAACAAAGGCAAATACCACGGAGCGTAGTTCCGGTTTTACAACCGCATTATGAACATTTTAAGGTATAGACATAGATTAGCTGCAAACCTGATTTCAAAAATTTGTTACAATATTTATATATTATACAGATGAGTTTTTCAAGTAGACTTCCTTAGGAAGCTATAAGATTTAGTGAAAAATACTCAAGAGTCTCGGAGTCGACTTTATGAAAATTATCATTTAACATTCCTACACAGAAATAGGTCCTTACAATCTATACTATAATACATCACTCGATTATTTTTCAAATGAGTCGATTCGATTCATGATCAGGATTTTGATTGATTGTTCAAAAATCTAATGATACCGTTTTTATCAAAATCGGCACCCAAATTTTTACATAGTTGTATTTTTCAATATAATTATTTTTATATTGTTTCGGATTTAGCCATGGAGGCCTACTTGACAAATTCACCAGTAGGTATATAGAGTCATTAAAAAATGTCAATATCGAATAAAATACAATTTAATAAAATCCGACGCACTAAATGTCCTCGTCAGCCAACTGTCCTCAACTGCTAGACGTAGACCTCCTCTCTGTGCCGTATATCCCAAGTCCTCTGCCTTCCTCAACCAACCACCAACAGTGACCTTAGGCGGGTGACACTACTCTAAGGTCCATCTCATACACCCCACAGTAGATAAATGACGGATTTTTTATTACGACATTTGCCAAAGCATGTTAGAAATCAGAACGTCTGCGTTCTTGTGACCTAGGCAAGCCAACGCTTTGACCACTATACCACATTGGCATAGTTTTTACAAATCACTTTACTATCGTCATTGAGTAGCAAAATTTCACTATTATGAACTCTTTGAATGTTAAGTATCTATCTACAATAACAACATAACTATACCAGCCTGTCTCATCAATTGAGACATGATCATTATAATTGATCAAATGATACAGATATGGACGCATCTTAACCTATTTTTAAATACTTAACTGATATCAAGGAAAACGAATACCGTTAGAAAGGACAATTATCCCGAAAAAAATACAACTGGAATTTCTTAAATTCACAGAGCAATAGAAGAATAAAAAACTCGTTGCTCCGTCTAGTTATTTATATTGGATTTCGAAATCTTTCAGATTTGCTATTTTTGCTGGACTATTTTTATTACTAGTATTTTTTCTTTAAATGCTTAAATTCTTACATAGAGCTACGACAACAATAGTATGTATCTCTTAGTATTTTTAAGGACATAAAAACATTTAATTTCACGACTTGACTATGGTAAAATGCAATAAAACATTTGACATAGACAGCAGCGCCATTGTTAGAACTAAACATTATCTATACATTATTCTCTTACTGGCATTTATCCAAAGCTACAGTTTTCTACAACACCCACACCTATGTGGAAATTACACATTAGTATTTTCCGGTATATTTGGGCAGTAATTCAAGAATTCACTGACTTACTTTTTAAACAAAATGGTCGATACGTGATATACCAAATCTCTGAATTATCGAAATAAATTAATTAGGTAGTTTTAAATGTTTCCGGCAACCGTCTCAACTTCTTCGCCATTTTCTTCGCTCATTCACACCCAGAGAACATAATGAAAAGTAAACTGCACATTAAGATTTTCAATTAGTGTTATTTAAAGCCTCAAATAACACTAATTGAAAATCTTAATTCGTAGTTGTACTGTTTACTTGTAACATATTTATGTGTAACAATTCAGAGTTTAGTTAACTGACTGAATAAATTAAGGTCCCTCCTTATTTTATTCAGTCAGTTAACAGTATTCAGTCGAATTAATTTTGCACCACATTTCAAGGCTAGCAGACAATCTTATTCAATATTATAAGTAGGTAATAAATTGTCTTCTGTACTTAAACTTCTTAATTTGTATCTCAATATTATGCAATAAAGTATATTCTATTCTAATAATTAACTAACTCGAGGTACGACGGTAACAGTAATAATTATTTAGATTAAGATCCCAAGAAGTTTATCAAATACAAATAAAAGATACTTAAGAGGAAGAAATATCTCAAAGGAATCTTAAATAAGTTTCATTCAAAATGAACTTCCAGTTGAGCATTCGTATTGCCCTACGATCTTAAACTAAATGGCTACGATATAGATGTTTAGATGGTTGGTCATCTGATGTGCATGTCTTTAAAACCATAGCTTCTTCAGTCCTAGTCTTCTGTACTGTACTCCAGCAATAAAAACATCACACATCAGCTTAGAACGCAAATCTGAACTAACCTAAGCAATTTAATATCAAGGAAGAATATAAGTTTGTTAATTGAAAGATCGTAATTATAGTTTATAAACTGCTAATATTATCAAAGTCAGTCATAACGTATGTCTTGAAATGTAATTTATTCACCATAAGGCACAAACAGAAGTAATTACGATTCGTCACAACCTTGGTTTCCTTAACAATCGGCTCCGATTCAAGGCGGCTACCACTTCATAGATATTACAAGTGTTTCGCGCTTTATTGAGAAGCTACGTTATGTACATATGCAGTATTTTAATTGTATTCTTTTAATTAAATAAGTATTTTGCGTTTTTTTTTCACGTGAATTAAATTCCTAACAGCTTTTATTAATGCTTCATGTTTTTCATACAAATATCAGGGACATAAAATCTGGAAGATATTAATGACAAATCGCTCTTGTAATATAAATACAGTATAATCCAATCAATTGAAATGAAAAAGATAACTAGAATGATCTATTATACATTCAAGCGTCGCCTTTCATGAATTGGAACACCAGCTGGCTAAGAATTTATGTCTTGTCTAAAAATAATACAACATCGCTGAAAAAATAAAAATTTGACAGCCGACATAGTATCTACGCATGCGCCGTACGCCCCCGCCGACCGCGCTTACACGCCATTGGTTGTCGCCTGGCAACCTGCCAAAAGCGCGGGAAGAACTACGGCACTGAGGCTCTTATTGGTTGACCCGATTTGAAACCTAGCACCGCGATATTCAATAATAGACACGAGATGCGATACACGATTACAAATATCTGGCATCGCAAAACTATGCCATTGAAAAATTTTAAAAATGCAATTCAATTCACTCTTCGATTAAATAATTGAACTACACAAATATGCAAACGCATCATCATCGATACATCTAAAAAACTTTTTTGAAATGCAGTAAAAAAAATCGCAAAGTTATTAAAAAATCAAACTTATTTCCCGCATTGCACGCAGATCGAGGTATTCCTAGGTACAATGCACTGCAAATCTTACCCTACTTACCAATATGTCTGGGAAAAAGGATCAATGCACCTTAAAATTCTGTATATGAAATTATAACACTGTCACTATAACACTATGAAGCACTGGGAGCATTACTTACATGTCGAGTCGACGCGTGCTGTGGTGCGACTGACTGGGTCGCCGCGAGATCGCCTGGTGTCGACTTACGGCCGGGTAAGGAGATGACCGCACTCACCCCGCTCCGAGAATACTCACGGGGAAAGCCTTTGATAATCGAAAATTAATTAATTAAAGGATCATTGAACAATAGGGGACGAGGTGACAGGATGTGCGATACGGCGATAGGCAAATGAGGCTCGATTGTTTCGCTGAAGGGCAGTGTTTTTATTAGACGTCTGAAAGGAACGGGTGATAAAAGGATTTAAGGTCGTCTTAGTATTGAAGGTAATGTAAGATAGTAGAAACTTTAAAAAGCAGTTGACACTCAGAGTAAAAGGTCAGATATATAAATCTGTTATACTACCACTCATGTCAGGATCTGAATGTTGGGTAAATAAAGTTATACACCAAAAACGTTTCTACTCAGCTGAGATATAAAATTAAACACATAAGGGGATCTTTGAAAGTTGCACCCGTGATTGAAAAATTGTGAGAAAGATGACTAAGATGGTATAGGCATATAATGAGGAGGGAAAAGTCAGGTGACAAAAAGAATGTTAAACTGGAAGATTGATGAGTGCAAATATAAAAGCAGACTAAAAAAGAGATGAATGGAATGTGTGAAGGATAATATGATGATTCGTGGTGTGACAGAGGACGTATGCCAGAGAAGTTTGGAAAGAAAAGACACTGTGTGAACCCCAAATAATTGGGAGATGAGAGAAAAGAGAGTAGAAACTTAAATATTAGATGTTCAATTTTCTTTTTTTCTTACCTATAGACTATGACAAAGGCACACAAAGGCCTAATCGCTTAGAGAGAGCTTTTTTAGGCTTATCAGTAGAGATTAACCACAAGCCTTGTGTTATGCGGATTTTGATTAATTTTGCTACCTATGCTATCGAAGAAAACAACTAAATATGATAATCACCTAGTAAATAAACACAATTCTGCAAGCTTCAATTAAATCCGACACGACTGGATGGCTCCACATGTCGTTATTCTCTCACTTTTAAGTGTTCTATTATTTAAAACGTATTTATACCAAACCCATAGGAAAAAGGAAATTACCTGTTCTGCCATCCAATCATTTAGGATTTATTGGCATTGGCCCTTAGGTGTCAAAATTATGAGGGGGGGGTATCTTTCAATCACCCTCTGGCGATGTCAAAAAGGAGCATACTATGTTTTATACATATCACAATATATTGAAAAACACTACCGTTAAATAAATAATTACATACACTTTAATATTTATTTGAAAATATTACGAATATGCTTATACTCATAGATACAGGATACGTATTGTCAAACGAAAATCTAAAGCCCTTACAAGAAATCGGTTAAAACACTTATTAAAGCCGAATAGAAATTCAGTTATAAGATTTCTAATTCATTTATTTTTATTTATTAACATACAAACATCGCTATCATTGCAGTTGTCACTAATACGATAGCGTGGTACACATAATACATATATGTATAGTACTATGGACGTCCATTATAGATCTCTTGAAAACAAGAACTTAAATTTGCGAATAACATATTACTCTTAAGACTAGTCAGAGCCATGTTGTTTTAAATATCAACAAGCAGTCCCGGCAGACGTTATACTGCCCTGAAAAAATAAAACAATCTAGGACGAGATTCTAGTGCCTTCTAGCGGTTCCAATTATGAATCTAAACTATCCGGGGACTTACCCACTCAAACACAAAAAATCATCAAAATAGGTCCACGAGATTAGGAGGATCCGAAAACCCGATCCCAACTCCACCGGTGCCAATTGAGAAGCCACTCAAATACACACAAAAAATGACATCAAAACCGGTAAAGTCGTTCTCAAGTTATGCGCGTACATATATTTCTACGATTCATTTTTATTTATATAGAAGATAGATAAATTACCAATTTTTTATTTCAAGATTACCTCTGTAGAAGCTTTTTACAATTATCATTTTTACTGGGCGATTATCATCGAAATAAGTTATCTTCTTTCACGGTACTTACTTCTAACGCAGGAGATACCAAAACTTCACATCTTTAAACAATACAATAAAGTATGAAGATCGAATTAATTAGGGAAGTAGATGAAAAACTATAATTTACAGCAATTAAGTATCATAAGTTACCATATATAAAGAAGGAAGTCTAATAAACTAAGATAACAAACAATACTGAAAGGAGGATGCCAATACAGTACGAGATGAATCATTGTTAGCATGCATGATACCTACCTACATGACCGATGGTTCCTATAGAATGAAACGAATTTTGCTAACACTCATTTGACCTGAGGATATCCGCATTCTTTCTCCTTATTTCCATTCCATGCTAGATTACGTCTCAAAATCGTATCAAATGACGTGAGTTCAATTCCGGTCGGGAAAGCTTCACCACTTCACCAGCCAAATTCTAACCTAATGTGCATATTGAAACATTAACCACGTGCTAACAATGAAGGAAAACATCGTGATGACACCTTCACATCGAGATAAGCAATGTCTCAAACCCGCTTTGTACAATCATGGACGGTGTGCTATATGTCTATTCATCCCTTTAAAAGTGGGGCATCTTTATGTATTATACCTCACGAATTAATATTGGTGAATAGGGAACTAACAACTAATGTTAGTGACCCATTTCTTAATTACAAACTTTTGAATGCGTCCTACAATTTTACACACTACGAGTATTTTGATAAAAAAGTGATACTCATAAAGGTTTCTAGTTTTATTTGTTGTTAATAATGTATCAGGTATGTTTCTTGTAAAAATATGTGTTAAGTAGACAATAATATTATACCTGCTGCAGGACCCATTTTATAAAAGTCCCATGGAAATTATCCATGGGACTTGTATAGATATTTGGTTTATCGCCTCCCCAACGTACAAATCGCAGGAATATTATTTACGCCACTAAGTAGAACCCTTATCTATTCTTGAAAGCGCTCTTAGGATTTATTGACGCAAACTTATTAAATTATAAATGAGTCTAAATATTTCTGCGATCCTCTGATGAGTCATACGAGCGTGTCGCTTTTGTAAACAGTTGACCCAGATGTGTTAAAGGTGAGTATTCGCCTTAAATTGCGATTAAACAACGTCTCTATGGTCACGTCACGGTAATTGGTGACGTTGGCCCACAAAAGAAGTTTATTTATTTATTTTGTTTGGGAAACATACAATAATTAATATTCTTAAATATAAAACACAAAATTAATAAATATATCAATCAAGTTTCCACAAAAAATAATTTATATAATAAAAATAAAAATTGACTCAAACAGTTAATTACAAGATTAAAGAAATACAATTATACGAAAATTACATCAAATGTCTATTTAATTTACATTAGGTCAATATTGAAGAAATTAAAAAAAATCACTACAATCATTACTGATAAAATAGATATAAAAAAAGGAAAGTACAAAAACTTAGGTCATTATTCTAAAAATTGTAAGTCATTGGACCATTCTAAATTACAAGTTTTTAATTTGGGTTTTAAATTAATATAAGTTACCTATGAAAGGATCAATACTAGTAATAGTCAATACTAGTCTGTATTTTGACCAGACCCATCTTATATATTTCGATGCGCTGAATCCGAATCTGGTCAGTTTGGTCCATACACCCTCAAAATTTTGATCAGATTCAGGGCCGTCTCTACCCGAGGGTGCAAGAGGCGCGTGCGAACCGATCGGCCGGGAGTAGCGTCTTAGGGGCTGCAAGCCAACCTCATACTTACACATACTTATTTTACGTAATCTGCTAGTTTTGACAATTATTTAGCATAATTTGTTTGGTGTCACTCGCAGGGTGTTATGGTTAAGACGGCCCTGAACAAATTTAACCAGTGGTAAGGCAAGTGGATGAATAATTAGATATAGGAATCAATTATTAATGACCGCCTCCATTCGACACGCAAAAGGCAGCTCTTTTCGAGCATTTCTGTGTAACATTGTTCAGCAGTTCGAGCGTATCATCGTATGTTAGCTTCAAATTCGTAAAGCAAAAATACATTAATGAAAAATTGACTTCTAAGATCCTGGGAAATGATGCGCCATCGTCTCTGCTTCCCGTTGAGAACTGAGTTTTGGTTGATTACAAAATAATTAAGATTGTATATAACCAATTTCCTTTTGGATTTCGTGCTGTGCGTTACATTAAGACTGGTTTTAAATTGTTTAATTGCATCAGTGCCGTTGAATTACGATTCAGAAAACAGTGGTATTTCATCGCATTTTCTTACGTAAAATGTTTTATTCGCTTTTAAAGGTGACAAAATTATCATTATCGTAAGAAATATAAGAATATATGAAGAATACCTACTGAGTTAACTACACTCGTCCAATAGGAAAGCAGTCAAATAAACTGAGACTTTTGTATCATTTGCAAAACGTTGCCGCTTCATAGATTTATTAAAATATTATATGAATATTAATATAAAAGGAATCCTCGCTGATACAAATATTCGTAGGCGACGGTAATCACTTTCCTTCAGGTGGGCCGTCAGCCTGTATGTCGTACTGCAACAATAAAAAAATGAATTTTTGTTTTACACGTAATACTATTTTATTCTACATAAAGTCCCTTAAGACTATAAGTAAAATACTGAGCCTAGGTTATCGAAATCAATGGGTAAGGTTGCAGTGGTAGAAGGTTGGCTACGTTACCTTGCTGGATCGCTATACTGATCCGCTGTCCGAGGTAGGAACCAACCCCCCTTACACGTGTATCTATATTAATAAACAAAATTCAAATCTCTGTGTATATTTTTTTATTATATATATATATATATATATATATATATAATATTTAATATATATATTTTTTTAATATAAACAACTGGGTAAAGCTCCCACGCGCATCAATGGCTGCAACCAGGTGTTTTTACATATCCTGTTAATAATAATGAGCATTAATCAGTGTTATTGTAGTCAAAGATGAATGGCCTAGCACGAATTTTAATAAAACGGTGGTTGCGAACAACGATGCACTCAAGAGTTTTGCTTAACTGCCATTAATACAACGCCTAGTCATAAATGTCTGTTTTAATACAAATTTGTCTCAAATAAGTTCCGAATTGGCCCAACAGATTGCACTAACAATTTTCAGGATTAAAAGAAATCTTATAGTAGTTATACTTATTTTGTAAGTTTTGCGCGACTAGCACATATTCAAAAATCTATTTTAACCGTTTTATAAATAAAAATCTTAAAAGTGTTAAAACGTAATTTGAGTTGAGAGATTTTCTCTTAAATTTCCGTGTATGTTCCATTTCGATACCTTGCAGAGTTCAAAATTAATAAATATTTGTAACACCGCGAGAAAAGTCGGGGGCACAGCTATGTAGTTTCAGAATAAAAATGTTCAGCAATGTGTTAACTGTTTTAACTAGACGCTCGGTTTGTGACGAAACAAGAGTAACAGTTATTTAAAGCTCACAAGCCACGAGCCGATCGGCATAAAAATAACTCAGTAAGTAACATGTGCATTGATATATGAACAAATTTCTCCCTACAACCTTGATATTTTTAATTTATATTTATAAGAATTCCAACTTTAATGTCATGGGATTGCATCCTGGCCGGGAAGCATGAACCGGCAATCTTACTAACCTCACTGCAACTGGAGGATCCAGGTACAATTCCTGGCATAGTAAATTTCGGAAACGAATTTTCTCCGTTATTTACTATGGTCTGGGAGTCTGGGATCGGCCACAGAGTCATCTATTGTATTACCCGTAACGCAAACGTAACTTGCTTAATTTGGGGATATACAATGTTTGTCTGCCGGTTATTATTACATCATACATACATACATAACTTCACTCCAGGTCCCTTGCGGGGTAGGCACGAACAACAGAGTGCAATACAGGCTTATTCTTACACACCTCACTTGCTTCTTTGACATTCATAGCTCTTGTCATGCACTCTCGTCTATTCTTAAGGCTCCTGACATCACCTTCTGCTAATACACGATCAATTTGATCATGGAAGGTGTGTCGTGGCCTTCCGCGATTTCTGCATCCATCCACTTTTGCATTGTATATCTGTTTAGTCATTCTTTCATCATACATTCTTTCCACATGCCCGAACCACCGGAGCATTCCTTTCCTTACCTTTACCCCGACACTCTCTTTCAGACCAACTCTCTTTCTTACTTCGGTATTACGAACGCGGTCCGCGAGCGTCACTCCGCAGATTTTGCGCAGTGCTCGCATCTCGACCGCGTTTACTCTACTTTCATGCTCTCTGTTCCATACCCAACTCTCGCTTCCATACGTGAGCGTAGGTACCAGCAGTCCAGCACCGCGTTTTTTATGGCAAGCTGGGCCTTCTGGCTGAGGTTCTTAGCGCCTAGAAGTTTACCTAACGCTCCATTCACACTATTCCCCAAATGTACTCTTCTTTCTATGTCAGCGGTGTACCTTCCATCCCTGCTAAAAGCACATCCAAGATATACAAACTCACTCACTTGTTCCAGCATAACATCATCGACCATTATCCTTGCATTCGTTCTGGTTGTTTCTCTTTCAAACACCATAACATTTGTTTTCTTCGCATTCAAATGTAAGGTTATTATTATTAAAACAATATGCATGTTGCTAAATCACCATGTGCTGATGGTGAAGGCCAACATCGTGGTGAATCCTGCATACCGCGTTTTATAATGTACTTGGTAATCGTCTTAAACAAACCGTCTGTTCCCCCTAAGATAGCGAGGGCACAGCCCAGCAGTCATTTCTCATATATGACCGTCAAAAATAAGAACCATTCTAGTAAAAATACTTTAAGCGGAAACATTCTTCATCACAGAAGTATCGTAATTTATCACCATGTGATTACGTACCTATCGTACATTTCACCTATATAAAAATGCAAATTAGCTACTATGTAGCTTTGGCATCTGATCAGATTAAATTATTTAGAAGACCATATTGGTTGTAAACCATTATTATTAATATATTATTATTATTAATATATTATTATTATTAATATATTATTATTATTAATATGTTATTATTTTTTTTGTATGTCTTTCAAGACCACGGGCCATAAAAATGGCCCGGACTTTTGGAGGGCTTGCGTGGGGCCATGGGGGCCTCCCCACTTAGAGGCCCCTTGACAAATTTAATGTAAATATGTGGCGTGACACTGACCGGCGACTATCCCTGTCTACACCATACAATAATGCACCCAAGGACAAGCCCCGGCCAGTGTAGGACTATTGGAAATGAGAAAAGAAAGTACCGGGCTATTGGTGTGAACTGTTAGTGGTACTAGGGCTCTGGGATATGGGGACTATGACGTCTGCCCGTCGCAATGTTCAGGGAACATGGAAAAATGGGCAGACGGTGACTCGCCACTCCTTGCATGGGCCCCTAAAAATGCCATAAAAGACAGGGGCAACATGGGTGTGAGTGGCTAAGGGGTGTAGAGAGGTGGGCTGCAGGTTCACCGAAGCTACTTCCGACATTAGGCCATTTATCACTTCTACCCCTGGAGCTTGAGTCTTAGCTCTAGCGATCTCCACTCCGTGCCGGCTGGTTAAGGCAAGCACGGAGGCGGGGGCCTTGTCTTGGCCCCCGGAGTCAGGTACGAGGTGTCGCCACTCACCTAAGGCTTCGCCACAAAGCCCCCCTGCGGGATAATTATTATTATTAAAACAATATGCATGTTGCTAAATCACCATGTGCTGATGGTGAAGGCCAACATCGTGGTGAAACCTGCATACCGCGTTTTTTAATGTACTTGGTAATCGTCTTAAACAAACCGTTTGTTCCCCCTAAAATAGAGAGGGCACAGCCCAGCAGTCATTTAATATATTATTATTATTAATATATTATAAACCGGTATTATCTTTTTCCATAAATGTTGTAATTAAAAATACCACATTAATATTACAATCTAATCTAAAGACTAATAAGTAATTTGAATATAACCTAAATTGATTAAAAATATTTTACTAAGGAAGTGTCCATTAGCACTTTTCTTATTGTCTCTGTTAAGGGGAGAACACTTTGTTCATGTATTCTTTAAAAGTTAGCACAGTACACTATACTTTAGTTTTGTTTGTAGCACTAGGTCAAACGGTTTGTCTTTTGAGCCTTCCTTGTGGGGTTTACAGGTAGGAGCAAATTTTCGTTTTGATATTGGCTATACAAATATTTTCCTTGTGATATCAATAAAACCAAGCAATAAATGTGACCTTAGCAATATACGCCATCTGTCATTCCTCGGACAATACGCAGTGTGGCAACTTATGGGCGACCCATCAGCGGCGTCGCGGTGCCGGCCTTCCTGACCTCAGCTCACCGCATAATTTCTACCATAAAAGGCACTAGCAGACCCTGATAACGTTTTTACTCACTACGTTACTCATTTATGTCGTGATTGCGCCAATTGCGGCTTGCATGATGTATTTTAATATAAGGTGATTATACTCGACGCGAGTTCCAGAAAACAAAATAACTAATGGGCAGCATGATTAATACGGAAAACACATTCAATACCCGTAATTAACCTGTTATTTTTTATAATCTATGGATTTAATTAATGGAACATCTACTTAATTCTTTTTTATATTTCATGAGATATCCATGGGAATAATTAAATGTTAGGTATGGCATGGTAATAATATACCTAATGTTTTACTCTGTTAACAAAATCCTGAACTGTAAATAAATACCTTTCTTGACTAATGATGTTATTATTATTGTATGTCTCTAGAGACCACGGGCCATAAAAATGGCCCGGACATTTGGAGGGCTTGCGTGGGGCCATGGAAAGGCCTAATCCCCCCCCCCCCGGATCTGTCCGTTACGGTTCAGGGGGTGACGATCAGAGTAGGGCCCAAGATGAAATATCTTGGGCTAGTTTTAGACGGGAAATGGCTGTTCAAAGCGCACTTTGAGCAGCTAGTTCCCAAACTGGTGAATTCCGCGGGCGCACTCTCAAGGCTTCTTATCAACGTGGGGGGGCCGGGGGGTGCGACGCGGAAACTTTATTCTGGTATCCTGAGGAGTATGGCCCTTTACGGTGCCCCCATCTGGTTCGATGCGCTTCACCGCCACAACCGAACCCTGCTGCACCGGGCGCAGCGGGTTCTGGCCGTGAGAACCATACGGGGGTATCGTACAGTGTCTTGGACGGCGGCGACACTCTTGGCAGGCGAGCTGCCCTGGCCTCTCCAGGCAGACGTCCTGTCCAGGGTTCGTCGTACACAGCAAGATGCCCTAGCTAGAGGACTGACCTTCTGTCAAGTCGAGATAGAGACGGTCAGGAAGCGGGAAACCGCTTGCTGCCTCGTCGACTGGTCTCGTGACCTCAAACACCCTGCGGCCGGCGGCTTTACGGTGGATGCAATCAGGCCACAACTGGAGGAATGGGTCAACCGCACTAGCGGTACCCTCACCTTCAGGACGACACAGATACTGACCGGACACGGTTGTTTCGATCAGTATCTGTTTCGCATTGTGGGCTACTTGCCTTCTCCGGATTGCCGACAGTGTGGCGCACCCGATACGGCGTTTCATACGCTTGTCGAGTGCGCTGCCTGGGCGCCGCAGCGTTTCGAGCTCGAGACAAAAGTAGGAGCCGTCGGATCGCTCGGCGACTTGGTAACGGCCATGTTGCAGAGCGACGACCGCTGGGATGCAGCGGTTTCTTTTTGTGAGGCAGTAATGTCTCTGAAAGAGGCCGCAGAAAGGGATAGGGAGCGAAGTCCTTCGGCGCGTACTTACGGTCTCTTCTCGAGGTCGCCGGCCTTCAGCCGGCACCCGGAGAGGCAGGTACGCGCATTACTTCCCTCCCTGAGTTAGGATCCGGAACGATGGGGGCCCTTAGCTACTAGGTAAAGCAAGGGATTTAACAACTACCCCCGTTCCGTAGTGGAGTGTGTTCTCCCAGGGCACACTTCAAGCACTTTATTGCGCTGGATCGACTGTTGCGTAACTATGTTCTATATCTCAGTCTTTCCAACACACAAAAGCGCAGGGCCGCGAAGGGAGGAGGGGGTTTTTAGTGGGTATTGAGGTTGCTCGCCCGTGCGGCATCGCTCGAAGTCTCCACACTCCTCTGTAGTGCGTAAATCGGTTAGTAATTTTCCCTCGCCTCAAAAAAAAAAAAAAGGCCAGCACGCAGAGGCCCTTTGACAAATTCAATGTAAATGACACTGACCGGCGATTATCCCTATCTAAATCATATAGTCTGGAAAAAAGTCGCGCAGACGGTGACTCGCCACTCCCTGCATGGGCCCCAAAAAATGCTATAGAAGGCAGGGGCAATATGGGTGTGAGTGGCTAAGGGGTGTAGAGAGGTGGGCTGCAGGTTCACGGCTAAGCCACTTCTGACGTGATGCCATTTATCACTTCTACCCCTGGAGCTCGAGTAGCTATCTAATGGAGTAGCTAGAGCTATCTAGCAATCTCCACCCTATGCCGGCTGGTTAAGGCCAGAACAGAGGTGGGGCCTTGTCTTGGCCCTTGGAGTCGGTTACGAGGTGTCGCTACTTACCTAAGGCTTCGCCACAAAGCCCCCCTGCGGGTTATTATAATGTATGTCTTTTAAGACCACGGGCCATAAAAATGGCCCGGACTTTTGGAGGGCTTGCGTGGGGCCATGGAAAGGCCAACACGTAGAGGCCTTTTGACAAATTTAATGTAAATGTGTGGTGACACTGAGCGGCGATTATCCCTGTCTACACCATATAATAATGCACCCAGGGACAAGCCCCGGCCAGTGTAGGACTATTGTGAAAAATGAGGACAAAAAGTATCGGGCTATTGGGGTGAACTGCTAGTGGTACTGGGGTTCTGGGAATATGGGGACTATGGCGTCTGCCCGTCGCAATGTTCGGGGAACATGAAGAAATGGGCAGACGGTGACTCGCCACTCCCTGCATGGGCCCCAAAAAATGCCATAAAAGGCATGAGTATGAGTGGCTAAGGGGTGTAGAGAGGTGGGCTGCAGGTTCACCGAAGCTACTTCTGACGTTAGGCATTTATCACTTCCACCCCTGGAGCTTGAGTCTTAGCTCTAGCGATCTCCACTCCGTGCCGGCTGATTAAGGCAAGCACGGAGGCGGGGGCCTTGTCTTGGCCCCCGGAGTCAGGTACGAGGTGTCGCTACTCACCTAAGGCTTCGCCACTAAGCCCCCCTGCGGGTTATTATTATTACTTTTTGACTCAGTAATTATTTTTTCATATGTTCATTTAACATTATATAATTTAATAAAATTTAATTTAAATATTTGTATGCTCTTATGTGAGCAAAACATGTGTACACATTTATGCCAACTGTTTAACCATGTTTTAAACAAATAAATTTGATTTGATTTGAATGTCATATTTTATTATCGTCCTATTTCAATCTACAGCGACACTGAAATCAAGAATTTATACATTACCTTAGCGCAAGTCTTGGACTTCACATAAATATCTTCTGAACCCTACTAAATACCGAAATGAAACCATGTTAGTTCCTAAAATATTCATCTCAATCTAGACAATTTGTTGAGCCGTTTTGGAACGAACCCTTTTAGACAGACTGACAGGTAAAAACTCTATTATGATTTTGGGCATCCTACGAGTTTAATAACTAATATTACCTCAGTATGATCGAGTCACAAACTCGCCTTTTAATAAACGTCGGTATGAATCCTATCCGAGAATCATGAAACAGTTGCACCGGTTAAACAATTTTCTGACGTAGTGTGCATATTTTTATATACAAAAGCACGAGTTGATAGTGAAGAAAATCATCGCAATGAAACCTGGCATGGCGGGTATACTGTCGTTCTCCCAAAAAATAGGGAGTCCTGAGCCCAACAGTGGGACTTTATTATCTTATAAATAGTAGTTCTAACATTTACTTTCAAATCACAAACAATCATTTTTCACTATACTTCTGCTTATTATAATAGGTTTCCTTTTAACAGGTGTGAAGACAGATGTTTTGACATTAATCATTTTTTCAAGAAGTTGATGTAAGTGAGCACAATAATAAATTTGCTTTATAAAGCGTTGCAAGGTTTTATAACATATGGCTTATGACTAGGCGAGCGGTCAGTGCAATAGGAGTAGAGTATGCTTTGATATGATGCCTTATGACCTTATGAAATATAATTCATATAATCATTCTATAGCTGCTTGGCAGTACAGCAAAAACTCCCAAGTCCGTTTGAATATTACAATCGTGTAAGAAAGATTATTCACTGGTATCATGATTGCCCTATACTTTTACGAACTACAGGACTCGAAATAAACGCCGTTGGAATTAATATAGAGTTTATTAGAACTGTACAAACACGTATAAAACAGGTACAAATAAAACTGGATGCAACCAGTTCACACTGCACGATTCAATGCAATTCAACACGCGCAAAGTCCGTCACTATATCGCTAATCGAAACTACTACACACATCTTACTCGTATCGTAGTCGTCGCTTGACTGCCCCACCCCTCCTTTCGCGCATTGTTTTATACTAAACTGTATAATAGAACAAAGGATCGTGTTCGCCAAGTTAATCCCGTACACCTGGCAAGATTCGACGGCCATAAAACAAGTTCAATAACAATAGCATGTTTTCTAGATTTAAAAATCTAAACACAAAGTAAACAAAAGAATTCATAAATCCAAGAAGGCAATAAACGGCGTTTTGCGACTTGCAGGTGTGCGCATTTCTTTGTCGGTATGTAACAATACTGTTACTTTTGAATACATTCATGATGCCATTATGATGCCAGTAAACGACCATTCCAAAAGATGGTAATAGAATACTAGGTCCAATTCTGCTGTTAGTATCTAGTCAATATTTTGGTTATTTACTCTGGTCTTGTTGTTTGTTTTGCGCTTGTCCACTGTACATTATATCTTATTTTTCTTACCAGAAAAAAATTTGGTTAAAATTTTAGTTCAAGTGTGATTAATTTAGATGATTAATATAAAACATTTTCCACTGTAATATCTAGCATTAGACATGGCTTAAGTTGCCTAAGATATTTAAGAATCATTAAATAGTGTAATGCATTTGCCAAGTGGTAAGGTATTTGCCCGCCTGGATGGCTACCACATCTGGTTTAGAGTATGCCACCACAACCACCTTGATTTGTGTTCCGGCATTAATAACCAGTCTCCCTTAAGAGAGCATCAGCGCATTTGTAGCACCTTTGGTGTTGTGAATGTCCATAGGCGATCTGAACCGCTTTTCATCAAGTGGTCCGTATTGTCTGCTAAACTCATAAAAAAAAATAGTTAAATAACGGGGCAAAAATCCTGTTCGTAATTTACGAAAATGATCTTCTAAGGAAAAACAATGTATAAATAACACAAGCTTAGCTTACTTGGTGTTAAAAATCGAATCGACACTATCTTTAGAAGCTTTTATTATTGATAATTTGATATAATTTTTGAAGAGAGGAATAAATAATACGTCTTTCAAATTTTACATTTCTATATTGCGAACAAAGAGTATATTGAATATTGATTGCGAATCTCATTTTAAAAAATATTGAAAAATAATAAAAAAACAACTTATCAAACACTATGGAATAAAACAGAGATTTCATTTCAAACACTTTTTTATCTGTGCAGGAACGGAGAAAGAATACAATTTCCTGTGGCCGGGCCTGTCGTAAGAGGCGACAAAACAACCCACAGCCACGTGGTAGGGCAGTCGCCCGACTGGATGGCTACCACCCCTGGTGTAAAGTATGCCGCCATAACAACCTTGTGTACACAACACAAGGTTGTTATGGCGGCACTAGTGACCAGGTTTCAGTCTCTGTTAAGAGAACAGCAGCGCATTTGTAGCACCTTTGGTGTTGCAAATGTCTATAGGCGATGGTAACCGCTTGCTATTAAGTGGGCCGTCTGGCCTGTCTGCGGAACTCCTACCATAAAAAAAGAAAAAAACTTGCAGTATTGATTTGATAATTTTCATATATTTATTGTATTAAAACGATATTTTCGTGGTAGTACAGTAAATGGCATATAGGTAATGTAATAAACAGTTAACATATGTTGTTAAACAATAAAAGATTTGATCCTGCGCACACGCTTGCAATTGAGTGACTCACCGCAAATCGGTCAAGTCAATACAGCTACCGGTTAACACTGACATTCATGGCCCGCAATTAAAGAGAAAACAAAATTCAATTCATTTATTAACGCAACACTTTACTGGAAATACACTAATTTTAGATACAAAGAAAAAAACTTGTTCAATAGATTTGCTCCAAAAATGCATTTACGAAGCCTGTATAGTGTTCGCAAGTTAACAATTATGCACTACTGACTACACGATGGAATGTGCGTAAAATAGGCACTCACACCTATATAGTTATTTTACCACACACCGTACGATAAAATAGGCAGTTCTGTGAAAAAAAAGGATAACAATTCCACCAAGTTTGCTGAATGATAGAACCTCCTTGGAAGCGTTTTTGATCAATACGTTTGTCCAACTTTAATACCATAGAGAAAATGAGAC
This sequence comes from Dendrolimus punctatus, assembly GCA_012273795.1. Lineage (NCBI taxonomy): Eukaryota > Metazoa > Arthropoda > Insecta > Lepidoptera > Lasiocampidae > Dendrolimus > Dendrolimus punctatus. The sequence goes on from CM022541.1 coordinate 19,294,908, forward strand.
TAAATGTAGTTCTGTTTCACCTCGCGCACGTAGCACCATTTGCAAACAAGCGCCCCTTAATAGAAGCGTTCAAGATTGTTGCAACTTTCAGACTAATATTTGTTTGTTTACCTACCTTTATTACATATTGTACTGTTTTCTCGCAAATGTGATGAAAAACCTATGACACCCGTGCGGATATTGCTTTTTACAAACTCGTTACAATGATAAAACTTATATCCGCCAAATGGTTTTTAAAAAACAACTCAGCGTACTAGTATCATAAATAACACCATTCTTTTAAAAGTCGGCAGCCAAATACACAAATAATATATTCCCAAGTTAAACAAGTTATGGATAGTATCACGCAAAAATAATCTTCTATCACGGTAGTATATAATAAACAAGTTTGAGGATCTTACACATCTAGACTAGAGTAAATAATAAAATTTGTTATTTCACCAAATTTACCCAGATGGGAGTCAAACCCGAGACATTCCGGTGAACTAGGTGTGCCAAAGCTTACACCACTTACCGACAGGAACTCTCGATGTGATAAATAAAACAAAATTTAAGTTTTTGAATTGTCTTTATTCCTTAGATAGAAAACAATATCGCCGATAAAATGCCATAAGTTCCAACATTAGTTTTTCCAAGCACTTATTTTCTTTTGACAGCTCGATGATTTATCAATTAGTATTGTGCCGTCCCACTCGATTTGTTAAAAAAATCGATTTCATTTATAAATACGTTTTGATATATATCTGCTAAAAATACTATACCGTGTAATAAATTATATTTATTAACTTTTATTTCAAATCGATTACTTTCGATTAATATACGTACGAGTACAATGGCGATGATTTAGTAGTTTGCGATCACCACTATTACGTCACACCAATAAAGTACGACAATTATGTCATTTGTTTCATGTGGGCTTCGATGTCCAGCAATATGTAACTTGACAGACATGCAAACGTCAAAAGCAAAATAAACACTTGAAAACAGTATAACATTTGTTTAAATTGAGTTGCTGACAAATTTCACAAATAATAATTCTATAAGGATGTTCATAAAAAGAGCAAGCGTTAAAATATCATGTATCATCATCATATTTCTAAAATATGATAGCAATAATTTTAATTAACATTTAAACAATAATTACAGTTAACACATATAATGCGAGGCTCGAGCCCAGCAGTGGGACATTTATGGCCTGAAATTATTCATTATATTTTACGAAAACACAACTAATAATTCCTGCCGATGTACCTGCGCAGTAGACTAATTTTTATAGACAACATTTCAGGAATTGTCAGTGGGACAGAGCTAAGAATGCATAAAAGACAACACGGCCTTTTGCTCTTGCGAATAAAGTGCAATATAGATTTTATGTACATGTCGAACCCACTTGCCTTATCTGCGCAAAAGAAAATTGCCGAATGGAATGATTTGTGTGTATTACTTGTAATACGATATTTGACTCGTTTAAAGTATGACGGCATAATATGCTACGCTAGTACACAATCTAGTTGCCTTCAGAGCTTTAAACGATGATAAAAAGTATCGCAGTTGATTTAACTATCAACTACCCGACCTTCATAATAGTTTAAGAAAGTAAAGCTATTAATATTTATTATACTTATAAGTGAATTTCAGACTGTACTAAGATTTGATATAAAAATATGCGTTATTGAAAAATGTGCCCACATCCATTTACCGCGCGTTCTACTTGTTGCTCACAACGCTCAAAGTACTCCTCCGGACGTTACACATAGCGACTATAGTCGTTATGATCGCCGCGAAAACGTTAGTAATGACGCCATATACTCGCTTACAACGACCCATATCAAGGGGTGGGGTCTAAGTGTGTGTTGACCACAAGACATTAATTCTCTCTATCGAGACGTTGACAAAGGTGTGATTTTCGAAACAACCATAACATTCCTGTACTAATGACATCTACGCCCCATTATCCATTCCACTTGAGTTTATTATCCCTGCAGGAAACACAATTAAGCCACAACCAGGTGGTAAGGCATTTGCCTCTGGATAGCTACCACCCCTGGTCTAAACCATGCCGCCATAACAACCTCGAATCGTTTAGTGTTGCAAATGTTTATAGTAATGTCCTTCCTAATAACAATTATATTCTTCTCCATAATAACATCACAAACATAAATCCCAACTAAACACATAATTATTTAAATACCTTAATTTTCGTAACATAATTTTTCAATGGCAGTTTTTAACAAATTTACCAATCCAAAAAAATATCATCAAAATAATGACAGTCACATAAATAGAACTTAAAAATTATAGTCAAGTGGAAACTCTGTTATCCGGGTCTCAGTTAGGGATAGGGTTTCCGGTTATCCGTATTGGCAGTCATTTCATGTTAAATCAGGGGCCATATCAATTATACGGGGCCTCCAGGTTACAAGGGCCCCGAAAGTAGAACGCTTTCAAAAATTCTTAAAATGTTTTCTAGTCTTTTATGGATTAACTACATTTTAGAAAATAACCGCTGGACCAACAGAATCGGCTATCAGACTTGTCATTATTGTCTATAAAGGCAGAAAATCTAGAACAACCGAAATTTGAAGACAATTTTAGACTAAGGATGATTTGATAAATAAGTTTGCTGAAAAGTGAATCTTTGATGAGAATAATGTTTGTTTAACTTAGCTCCTAAGAGCACTAAGTATAAGTAATAACTTATAATCAATATATAAATTATTTTAATTCAATTCGAGCATTTTTTGTATCTTTTTTTTTAAACACTTTACCCCTTGGGCCCCGTAATACATTTTGAATTTGATACAGGTCCCGTCTAAGGTAAGCTACGCTACTGTGATAAAGACTGCAATATTTTAGTAATTTGAGAAAATATATAATACAATTAGTACATACGAAAACGTATATCTAAAACGTCTCAATACACTTAGTGTAATAAGTTTCTTTTGTTTTTTGAATAAACATTTGCTCTCAGACGAGGTAAATTTTCTTTCTACGGTTAATAATATGTGCAAAAATAACCTTCTTTCATATTATTTTTCTGAATTTTCTAACATCGGAATCGCTCACGACATCAATGTCCGGTGAATCGAGTTTTCACTGTAGTTAGTGAATTTAACTTTTTTTAACAAATCATTAAGTTGGTGACAACCGAATAAAACTTAAGAAATATACTAAGTACAATTATTTACTTTAGGTTATAGTTAAGCCAGTGATGTGTTTCATACTAATTGCCGTTAATTAAATAATTAAAGCACGACTATATCCGCTTTACTCAACTGATAATTCCTCCTAATGTCTGCGGAGTATACCAATTTTAGTAGCGCGCGACAATGTACGAATCGTGTAAGCGGAACAGAGCTAAGAATGTAAGCAGCAACATCTTGCAATTTCCACTTGTGAATAAAGTTCAATATAGATTATTTACATGTGAGAAACTGGTCTGCACTTTGCTGCTCAAACGAAAACGACCACCAATCAGAATTATAAGTTGTAAAAACTGATTAAATGAAATTTTATTAATATACAAACAATACACATACAATATTATTAAAATACAGAGAAAAGTCAGTACAAGAGGCCAGTTCCTATATCTTACTAGACATTCATCTGCCCTTCTGTCGGTTAAAATTTGATATCACTCTCATACAAATAATGTCAAATTTTTACAGACGGTACAGTAATAAGGATGTGGACACATGTTACAATAAATTCCAAGATTTTTACATAAAAAAGAACAGACATTTACATGACGTATTACAATATAACTTTTAAATATAAAATACTAGCTTCTGCCCGCGACTTCGTCCGCGTGGAAAGTTCTTTTAACTATCCCACGGGAACTCTTAATTTTTTAGGATCAAAAGTATCCTATGTTACTTCTAATACCTCCAAGAATATGTATACAATGTTTCATGATGATCGGTTGAGTATTTTCGGGTGAAAGCGTAACAAACTTACATTCACATTTATAATATTAAGTAGGGATATATAATTTGAATTACTTTTCAAACTATAATTTATGAGCTATTTGAGGTTTTTCATTATTATGACATCATAAGTAGTATACAGTAAGTTTATAAAAAACTAAGATTTGCCAACGACGTCGTTCGTCCACACTTAAGTAATGTTACTAAAGGCCTACATAACTACATCTGTTCTACTAAAGATGTCGAATAAATATAGAAACTGTCATATCAAGTGCTAACATGTGGTTACGAAGTTAGGAATTCCTGGGGAATATAAAAGTTCTGGATTATATCATTTTAGTATAAGTCGGATTCGAATCAGCAAATTTTTATGTATACTACCCATTCTGAGACACTCCCAAGGAAATTCTCGCAGGACCCCCAGAATACAAAATAGCGCAGATTTATGTCTCAGAAACTGATATCGATCGGCTTTAAGTAGATCGAAATCGGTCCACTAGTTTTTACATGAATCCCGAACGAACAGACAAGAAATCTAAAAAGAATTACATTGTGTTGTCCCACATTTACATAGTGTATTTGTTTTTTAGACAGCTTCAATGTACAGGCACAGCGTTTTTAGAATTTTATAATATAGATAACTCAGTTGACTTGACTGTCAGCTCCCTTATGTGCCTTACTACTGGTTAAAATTTGACATAGCTCCATAATAAGTAATGTCAAATTTCTACCGGTAGTAAGGCAATTATGTGATTAGTAAGAAATAGAAACAGGTCATTTCACTTAGACCATAATAATGAGTCAATTGATAACATTCATCAAAATTGAATGAGTAATTTATAGTTGAAACCATTTATAAATATAAAGATTTCTAAAATTATAACCTAACCTTATAACTGCTGTAGTTGGGTAAAAAGATATATTTTGAAAACACCTAGCAACTGATATTATTTTTAAATGAATATTCATGCATGTACGGCCTTACTTATAATCGTTGTTAAATTTTAAGAAAGTGCTCAGCAACTGATTAACGAAAATCTTACCCATAAACTACAGGATAAAAGGTGGTGGTGGTAAAATAACTATTAAATAACTGTCAAAAATAACCAATATCGAGAGGTAGTTTAAGTGACTGCTAAGAGGCAAGATGGCAAGTTTTATTTGAAACAGACATTGATTAGGGGGTAAAGTCTCTCATTTAAGAGATGGCTAATCCTTTCCTAACGAGATAATTATAAGTAAGACCCTTATTGTGTAACTATAGTAGAATTATTTTCTCCGTGCAGTTTGGGCCATAAATCATAGCTCGGCCTCAGCCCGGCTAAGGCGGCGAGCATGTTGCGCGGGCGCAATGCCATTATCGATTATCATTCTTATAAAAATCATTATTATCTTTTTTGCTGATAATTTTAAACTTAGATATAAATATTTATATTTATTTTTAATATAACTTGTTACATTCTAAACTTTTGTACTTATAGTTTTTTAATGCATAGATACCTAATTAATAATTTATTTTAAATCATTATTAATCTTATTTTAATAAATACGTTGTTTTATCTATTTTTTCTTTCATTTTTATCATTAACCCACAAAATGAAAACCAAATACATTATCGATAACGCTTAACGACAACAATAATGCGCATCACTATGCCCGTCCATAAGGCCCGTGAGTGGAAGAGAGAGCGAAATACTCGCTTCACCGCTCCAATTATTTATGACCCAAACTGCATGGAGAAAATAATTCTACTATAGGCATTTCTGATACGTTATTGTACATACATACAACATAACTTCACGACAGGTCCCTTGCGGGGCAGGCAAGGGACCTGTCGTGAAGTATAAGTCTTTACATTATTGTCTTTGCCAAAATGTTTAAAAACTATCAAAATATGGATATCACTCGCAATAAGCGAACGAAATAGTTTCATAATTGTATATTTTTGAAGTTAATGAGATTTTTGTGCTGTTGTAAAATTTCTTAGAATGCACTTGCTAGGTTTTGAAACTGCCCAGCTAATATAATATGTACTAACTTTTGAAAGTAGTCTTATAGATAGATATTAATTTTATACTTACTTAATGCAACATCATTAAGATGGAAACCAACACTGGCACTTCACATTAAAATTACTTATTTAATACTACAACTATTGTACTTTCCTATGATACTCGGGTGTTGCATTTCCATAATCTTGTAAATTTAACAAAGTCGATCTGTTCGTCACCATATATTTAAGAAAGTCCTGTATAGACGTCAGGACCTGTTGCAAGGACTTTTCATCCAAAGCCGTATACGCCAGCATAGGTCCCATTTTCGTAAACAGCCTCAACAGATGTATCGAACCATATATTTGTGACATTGGTGTGTCCGGATACTCTTGAAGGATCTCACTGTATTGCGGCCTTTCAAATTTGTATAGAAGTTGAGAGCCTAGTGTTGCATTGAAATATTCTTTTATCCCATCAGTGATATCAACTAGAACAGACTCCTTTGCCTGATTGTGAGCTTTGCTTGACTTTTTGAATGCCAAATAGTTGTCAACTATCTGCGACACTGTCAATTTTGCTGGCAATATCGCTAACTTTTGTTGCCTCGATATCACATCCCAGTCGTCTACGAGCCACACTTTGAGCTCTTCTGGTATTTTAATTTTCACCTCTACCTTTGCTAGGTACTGTTCTTCGGACTCTATTGACAGGTCTAATCTACCGCGCTTTTTTCTGAAATTAATAAAAAGCATAATCTTAAAAAAGTTACAAAACAAATAAGTGATTCTGCATTGAGAAGTCATTAAAAAAAATTCTTTATCTCACCCTATCATTGTGCTTCCATCTATTATTAAATTAGGAAAATTAAACTGTGTTATTGAAAATTACTTTACCAGTAATACATTTTAGGTGGTACCTATTATATTAGTGGTAAGGTCAGTAGGAACATAACTTCACAAACTACACCATAAATATACTCATTGTTCAGTATGCTCATTGTATATATCAAACTAGTGTAGAAGTTAGCAGTAAACAAAGCATAAATAGATGACTATAGTAGATAGGTATAGAGTTATAAAAAATGTTCAATACTTGAAAAACATTTTTTTATATTTATTTCTTATTAACCAGTATATCCATAAATTTAAGGCCTAAATTATACATAATAATAAATCTAAACCAAAACTCAATACTTAAAATTTAGAAAAAGGAACAGAAAGAAATTGTTACACTACAATAAAATAAATTACTCAATATATCTAGTGTTGTGAATCCTCTGACGGGAAAAGTAAACACAACTAAATTATTAGGTCTAAATACAATCACTACATTCCTATTCGATCTTATTAATAAGTTTACTAACTACTAATGACTTGATTTGTTTCAGAGAATTAAAAATATCTATGTCACTAAAATATTTGTTGTAGGTATTTGTACAAGGATGCAGATATTCATTTTGTCCGTTTGGAAACAGGGGTAGCAAACAGTTTGAGTGAGGAAGAACTATGAGGGTAACGCTATGGTAATTCGTTAATGACCTTATTCGTGCCTACCCTGCAAGGGACCTGGCGTGAAGTTATGTATATATGTAACGCTGTGGTAAGTTGATAATCAAAGACGAAGATGTACTTACTTAGGTTGATCAGAGCCCGAGTCAGCTGGAGTGTCTTTACTCTGTGTTTTTGAAGCTTTGGCCGGAGCTGGTGTTGTCTCAACATCTTTGCCTATAATTTAAAAAAACATTAGTCCACTTGTAGTCTATGACAATAACATTTATAATTTAGAACACTTAAATTAATCAATACAGGACCTATTATGTTGTAAACAAATATTTAATGGAAATTAAACTTGTAAGTACAAGATGGCAAAAAAAGTAGAAAATAATAGGGGCGCCATTTTCACAAATGTGTGTCTAAACTCTAAGAACTCCAATGTTAGGTCAGGAATAATTTTGATACTTACTAATAATTTTTAGTATGACATCAAACATCGTGCAAGTATCAGGGTACTTTAGTTATGACATACATGTTTTGCCAACATAGCCATACTTTATGTGTACTTGTGTTTACTTTAAAAATAATGATTGTCATGTAGAAAAATGGGATAGGCAAGTAAAATAAGGAGATAGAATGGGATAGGAAATAAATAGGAGGAGGGGAAAATGGCCATCAGAACTCTTACTCATTATAATACAAAACACAATTGATTCAAACCTAACCCTTTGATGCCAATATAGTGTCAGAATATGAATATTACACAAACCAAGCCGATATATCAATGTCATTTTTCTAGCTAGCTACCCAATGTATTCATGGATCTACCATAACGAATACTAACATGTAAAATCTGGAGCCATAAAAATTTAAATGTACACAATCAGGTACCTGCAGGAGTCGAAGCCCTAGACTCCTCCCTGGCTGGAGTAGCACTCGCTGCAGCCTCAGACTTGCGACCTTTGGCTGGAGCTGAAATTTTTTTCATATTGTTATTATAATTATGTGGATGGCTTGTTTGGTTATAGGGATAAGTGTGCAATGTTTTCTCCACATTTTAATCAATTTATATTCCGACTAACTTGGATACAAGTTAGACAAAGACTGGTATTAGGTATTAGCAATTAAAAGCAATTTTGTATAGTCATAGTATGTATATAACAAATATTTAAATCTCTATAAATATATATATTGTTCATATAAATTAAATGTAATATAACATACAGCAAATATTGCACAATGTCATATATTAATGTATGTTGAATATTTTCAGGCTGTTTCTAAGCAAAAAGTTCTCTTATACTACTACAAATAGTACAAAAATCTTTCCCTAAATTGTATGTGGTTTAAAAAAATGCCATAGTTTTTACAAGGCAGTAAGATAGAGTCACACCTCTCGTGTTACATGTGTCAATAAGCAATTGTTACTACTTTCCATCATAATTCATATATGCTATTGGCCACTGATTGCTGAATTCCAGCTATTAAATTAAAAAAAGTAAGCAAAATTTAAATAATAAAATACAACTAAGTTTTAGAGCAATAAGACCAGAAAAGCATCTGAAACCACTCTTGAATTATGGAGCATATACATAGATTTTGTGATAAGTAAACATCTAACTTTTTTTAGTCTTTGCCGGCTGGGCGGAATGCGCTCTTTGTACTTCCTTCTGCCGTTGTACGTTGGCTTCATTGTACTTTAGGACTCTGCTTTCAGGCACCCATTCATCCCAGCTGAAAAATTACACTCACAAGAGGTTATAAATTAATGAAGGAAGTATAAACTGCTTTACGATGTTGAACTTTTCCATCATACTTACTTCTTATTCCAGCCAGCGTAATGTATCAAATAGCGTACATGTTTGTCTTTAGTAACAGAACTTTTCAAACACTTTGCCTCGTAAATCAGAGGTCCATGAAAACACAACACTTTTTCCCCTGCAATCAAAAACATATAAAAACAATAATGATGAAGAAACCATTTTAAGAATATCGTTTTAGAGGGATAACTACAAAGGAATTACTGTTAATTTGTTAATACTTTAATACCTTCTGCAAACTTTAATTTCGGTGCCATGTTTTGTTTTTTAAATGTTTTATTTACAAATGGCTTCATCGACGATCCGAACCGAAGCAGCGCTAGGGATGAAAATAAAACATCGATGTTTCCAAACATCGATGTATCGTTCATAAAAATCGATGTTTAACATCGATGTTGAAATCAAAACAACGACGATACATCGTTGTTTAAGAACGATATTTTATGAACGATGTTTTATCTTACATAGTCATAACGCGCCATCTTGCGCTCTATCTGTAATCTACATAGACTTTCATTATATCATTTTTTCAAAATATTTCTTATTGCCAATAATAACTTACAATGTAAAGTTGATTATTATACCTATTTCTTTCATTTCTTTTAAAAATGACCATTTTTCTTAGAAGTAGTACATTTATTTGAAATGGTGATAAGGATGTGTTAGTTTGTACCCACGCTGTTGAATAGTAAGTACGGTAGTAAATTTTAGGTAAGGCAAAATACATATAAATAGAATAAACATAATATTTAGTAGGAATTAGAGCATTGAGAAGTGAGTGTGGTATTTCTTTGAAAGATGGACTGACAGTGGTGTAAAAGGATGATATTAGTGAAAGCAAGTATTAAGAAAGGTTTGCTAAATTGGTTTGGGCGATGCATCGATGTTAAAAAAACGATGTTTCATTTGCATCGCAGGAACAAGCGTCAAAAGTTTATGTAAACGGTGATAAAAAAACATCGTTCATAAACATCGATATATCGTTCATAAACGTCGATATTTTTAACATCGATGTTTCACTTTTGAAAACATCGATATTCTAACATCGATGTTTTTTATGAGCGATGTTGCATCCGCTGAGCGTTTTACACAATAGGGCAGCGTTGTCGTTGCGACTTGCGACTATACATCGAAAATCGAGTACATCTATATTCTATAAGTAATAAAATCGATTATAATTGAGTTTTTGGAAAGAACTAAAAGGAGATGTTGTGCTGTGTAGTTTTATTTTCTAAAAATGTGTAAAATTACTCTAAAATGAAAAATATTTGTAGGATATTGATAGTTTTTGAGAAGTAATTATGTGTTATTGTGCGAAATGTGAACTGTATAGTCAAATGTGGCCCTTTGAGTTGTCACAAGAACTCCGTTGAATAACATACAGTTCAGCTGAGAAATACAGAGGCTTTAGAAAATGAAGAAACTATATTGTAATCTATGATCTGGCTTAAAGGCCTGGCTGCCAAGCCATAAACCTAAGTAAATAAATGATAAAATAATAGTAATATATAGTAAGAAATATGTAGAGAAATAAATTAAATCCCCCTTTCCTTTACGATAAGGTTGTAAAAAATTAAAGCAATACTAACAAAATTGCTGCTAACATGAAGCATTAAAAAAAATGATGATAATAACAAAAGTTTTAATGTTTATGTTTTTTTTATAAAAACTATTTTATAAGTATTCAGTTTCCGAGTTTTTTTTTTTGGTAGGATTTGTTTTGCATAGTGTAATTTCTTCGATATGTATATCGATATTTATAAAAATATCGATATAGATATTGATATTTTTATAAATTTTTGACGTCCTTATATCTGTAAAATCTAGTCTTTATGACGTCACAACGTCACCTGGTATATTCGCTAAAATTTAAATTGCAGTGAACTTTTCAATTTTTTGCAAGAACGAGATGTAAGGTGCCGCTATTCTAAATTAGGGCCATCGGAAAAATAATAGTGATCAAAATAAAATTATTTAATGAATATCGTTTCATTCTCTTGCAAATACCAAGAGAATGAAACGATATTCATTAAATAATTTTATTTTAAGCATTTAAGGTCTTATTAATAGAGATTTAGAGTAAGTTTGAACGCTTCTTTACGTTTCTTAAATAAGCGTTCATATTTACACGAACTGTCCATGAATAAGACCGTTAAAATGCAATTATTCAAGACCAATTCTCTTTTCTTAATATGAGAATTAAAAGTATTTATGATATTTTGTAGAATGTATTCCCCTCATATTTTTAGAATAACACATTATTTAAAATATATGCGGCTATATTTTATCCATCTACTACTCGTAAATTACGAAAATCAATGCATCAATCATAAAAGTTGTACACCTACAAAAATAACATTTATTAGGATGATTCACCATGAATTCACATTGATTTAATACACAATCGCCATACAGTGACTTGTATGCGTGTTGGTCTGCCACACGAAGGGCTTATATTTATATTGAGTCGTAGACCTAGTATAACGAATTAATAGCTCTTCTGCTGCACAACAACCGCTATTATTATATGGGCATTGGGCACGTCTGAATCTTTAAGATCTTAGGGCCTTACTTATAATGGTTTTTTAAATTTAAAGAAACTGCTCAGCAACTGATCAGTGAAAATCTTACCCATAAACTCCTCTTTAGTCGAATATTTTGTGTACAACCTACGTTAATCATTCGAATTTAGTTTATCTGTGTTCCTCTTAGGTAAACGAGAGGTAATACACGTATATAAATGAAAAAAAATATATTCGTTGATCAGGGTCTGATTCTGATTCTCTTACTTAAGAGATGCCTAATCGTTTCTTAGCTAGATTATTATAAGTAAGGCCGTTAATGTTTAAGTTTCATTTATCATTCTTCCCTTTCAATGTTAATTTTTTTCCAAAGTGTTAAACTATAATTATTTTAGGTACAAAAAATTTCTGTACTATGTCTTATATATAACATTTCATTAAAAAGATTATCTACTCTTAGATCGTGAAGTAATTTAATCACCTGATAGTATGTTGATTTTATTTTTTTATATAAAATCCCATAACAAACATCTTTTCTTTTGATGTCAGACGGACATTCGGAGTGAGGTCATAAAGATTCCTAGGTTACCCTAAAAACACGCAATACTTTTAAATTTGACATCACGGACAGATAAACAGACAATCAGCACGAGCAGGGTTAGCATGGAACATTGCATATAGAGTATAGATATAAACAAACCTGTATAAAATGAAATGATAAAACTGACGTAATATTCGAACGTACTGTATAGATTAGTTGGAGGCACGACCAGTGACTGTTCCAGTTTCGCCGCGCAAGCAGTGGAAGCGTGCCGCTATTTTGGTCCGATATTCACTTCGTGTAAGTTGCCTTAAAAATGACGCAGCAAGGCCCGGCTTTCGATGTTAATGCCATGACGTTGACGAGGTGGGTGTTGGCCCAGCAGAGGACCGCGCCCACAGCAACTGGGGATCTCACACAACTGCTGAATTCCATCCAGACAGCAGTGAAAGCCATACAATCGGCCGTGAGGAAAGCCGGCATTGCCAAACTGTTAGTATCACTTGTAGTTACCTTGTGACTTGTGTATTTATGTTTATAAAATGAAAAATATTTTTTTTATTTGGCTTAGTTTTACGTTAAAAATTATGTTATCCATTCACAATAGTAAAATCGTTTTAAATTGAAAATATTTTTTTTTAATAATATTAAGAACAACTCTGTATGAACTTGGAAGCGCAATAATAATTATTGTCTGACCCTCTTTCAAAAGTGCGATGTCAAATTATATTTTTATGCCCCTAATCACTAATACTTGTTAATGTTAGCATAGCGTTAGTGAGTTCATAACTACTTTAGTGGATATACACGAGTTATGTGTCAATATTTAACGTTATTGTTGCGCAACAAAGACACTAGCACTATTCCTACTATAGGTCTAGCAAGGGCATTACAAACATTTACTTTTTGAAAATTTAATAATAAAATTAAACAAAAATCCATTTAGTTCTAATCATGTAGAATAATTTCTGTTTTACCGTGTTTTTACTAATACAATTTACATAAGTCAAATTCTACCCGCATTTTATTAATGTTATAATTCAATAATACATATCAGATCATTGGAGTTTTATATTTATACTCTTCAGCTATCGCTGCTTCCACTGCTGAATCAGTAGATATTAAAATTAAATATTGTAAATGAAAAACAATACAGCCTGTTTATTTGTTTTTCTCTTTAGCCATGGCATCTCAGGCGATACGAACGTGCAAGGTGAACAAGTTAAGAAATTGGATGTATTGTCCAACGACTTGTTCATCAACATGCTCAAATCTTCGTTTACCACTTGTCTTCTCGTTTCAGAAGAAAACTCTTCAGTCATACAGGTAAAAAGTAATCCACTACTAGTACTTACTAGTAATTTATGTTTTAAAAAGATCGAAAATAAATGTAATTTTGGCCTGAGAAATTTAAGAGTTTCTGTGTGATAATATTATTATGACGATACCGGTCAGAAGGTTACGTAGGTGAAGTCACACCAAAATTTGGAAATCTTTTTTGAAACTGTAATTTAAAATACAAATTAGACATCGATCACTGTATTATTAGTGATCGATGAAATTAGACGATAAAAATGATTAGTAAATATCATTAATATTATCATAATTTAAGTCAGAAAATGTTTGCTGGTTTTATGGCTTAAAAATGTCGTTCCACCTAGCAACCATACCGATTCGCACCTTTAAAATAATAGAGACCTAAATCCAAATTTTGAGTCATTGGATTTAAGTAACTATTGCGTAAAAAATAAGGTGCAAAATTAAATAACTTCATATTTTGCATATAGTCCGCGCCACAAAAGAAGACCCACAGACGCGGCGCCGCAGAGTGATTATTTGCTAATTCGTAATTCGATGTAGATAATTACAGAATAATAAAATAAATGAAATAGCGGAAATAACTGTCACTTTTAGTTTCTTTATTTTCAGTGAGACTTCTTTCGTGGCGCGAACTTTAAATTTAAATCCGTACATACGCCAAATGACAACGTAGTAATTTCTTTGTACTGATCTTGTAATTGGTATGAAACTGAAAAATAAAAATATCTTAAATTAAACGTGTTTATTCCACATTATCAATTGTAAAGGTCAAGAGTGAGACAATAGCCCGCGATAATGAGATACGTCATTACTAAACACAGCTTGTGCAATCGTGATCTTTAATTTTAAATAAACGGACAGCTGATTTTATACGTAAAACTAACATGTTCATTACAAATTTACAAAACGTTCCACTGATTAACAGAGATAATATCGTAATATCGAATTCCTGGTAGATTATGGTTAGCGCCCGCGTCCCAAACTGAAAGGATCATGCACCACTTGGAGATTTTTTTTCCATAATGTTACATATTGTTCTAACGGTGAAGGAAAATACCTAATGAAATCTGCACATCGGGATAACCGATGTATTAGAACCAATCCATATACTGGTACCATTCGTTTCCCTATAAAAATGGGAGACTCAAGCCCATCAGTGGTGCGTTTATGGGTTGTTTTTATGATTACTGTATAATGTTTTTTCAGTGTTCGTCTTTTATTACAGGTAGAAACAGAACGCCGCGGAAAATACGTAGTCTGCTTCGATCCACTCGACGGTTCCTCAAACATCGACTGCTTGGTCTCAGTCGGATCGATATTCGCTATTTTCCGGTTTGTTACCATTTTTATACATTGAAGTAACTGATAATGAAATCGGATTTAAATACTGAGCCATATTTTTTAACCAATTATTAATTATGAAATTTGCCTACTAGGTCACGACGGCCTTCGAATTGAATATATTACAGTATGTACATTCTGAACTTACGTAAAATTGTCAGAAGCCAACTTTTTATTATTCTTACTGTTATGACATAATGTTATTTATTCAAATTCAAAATTTTTAAAGTACAAGCAAGCATTGCCTTCCCACGTGGAAACGTTTCCAACTGACTGTGATTTGAGGCCTATTTATTATTAATTAATTTATCAAACTGCAGAATACATTAATTGTATATTTTATATATTTAGTTTTTAATGTGAATGAATGTTCAATAAAGTTTCTATTTTTTTTTATTCAAAATAAGTTCCACGGGAGAACATTTTTTGAAGATCATACATAAACGAGTTAATATTTGTTGGTATAATTATCAGCCCATGGGAGTCGCATAGTCGGGCTTGGACCGTCCATGTTAAAAGAACAGACAGGTGTATATCTCTATACGTAGCGGTACTTGGTATTATCCTTCGCCAAGCTTTGGGTAAAATGGCTAACCCACGCCTCCCAAACTGAAAAGGCGTGAGTTCGAACCTGGCGGGAAAGCATGCACTACATAGGCATTTTTCAGACCAGACAGCTGAATTAGCACGTACTAACGGTAAAGGAAAACGTCGTGATGAAACATGCGCATCGAGATAACTGATGTGTCCAACATTGTGACATTTATGGATTTTATTATTTATATATCGAAGTATCATCAATTTTAATTTTCTAACCTCACAGGAAAAAAACCGGTGGTGAACCGGTGGAGAAAGACGCGCTTCAACCAGGTCACGAACTGGTCGCTGCTGGTTACGCACTCTATGGTTCGGCGACTATGATGGTCCTCTCAATCGGGAAAGGCAAAGGAGTCAATGGATTCATGTACGACCCTTCCATCGGCGAATTCATCCTCACCGACCCAAATATGAAAATACCGGAGAAGGGAAACATTTATTCTATAAATGAGGGTAGGTTTAAGATTTGTATATAAACTATTATAGCTTTCACAAAAATTCTTTAGTTATTAATTTAAAAAAAAACGAGTACCTGGAATTTTGATAACAGGTAATTTTACAGATTTCGTTGTACTCTTTCCGAAATTCTATTTTGTCTTTGCCACCCTATACCTTTGCCGTATGGAGGGTGAAGGCTCTATACTTAACTCCGTAACAACCTTGAGTTGTGTTCCAGCATTAGTGACCAAGTTCCAGTCACTCTGTGGATAGCGGCAGCAAGTTGGTTACAAATGTTTATAGGTGATGGTAACCGCATTCCATCAGGAGGGTCGTCTACCTGTCTACTCAACTCTTGCAATCAAAAAAAAGTTTATGCACTCATTTTTTTTGTTGTAAAACCAATACTTTGGCGGAGCGCTGTAAAGTATTACACTATACAAATAAGGGTAAATTATTTATTTGCATAGGCTATAAAAATACTCCTCAGGATACTAAAAAGAAAACAATCGATGAAATTTTGAAATTATGGTCAAAAATGTGATTATTTGACTATTCCACCATTAGATCTATTTGATAAGAAGTAGGTACCTACACAGTCGAATTACGTTAATTAATTCCAACTGGTAGATTTAACAGCCTTGATGTTTTCAGGATACGCAGCCGAATGGGAAGTAGGTCTAAAGAAATATATAGAAGATAGGAAACAACCAAAGACTGGCAAAGCATACGGAGCAAGATACGTGGGTTCTATGGTGGCCGATGTGCACAGAACTATCAAATATGGCGGGATTTTCATGTACCCGGCTACCAAGTCTGCACCAAGCGGAAAGGTAACCACTGTTCTGTTCTCTGTTCTCCACATTTGGCTACGAAATATCTAATTGAACATCTAATTAAAAAACCTTTGGTATACCTCAAAAATACCCGAATTTTCGTCAAAAAGGTTTTTAAAGCTCTACCACCCAAATTACTTTTGAAATTTTTCATTGTGTCTTCTAATGCCCGGTTCCTATATTTTTGTATTCGTTTAGTTGCGTTACCATTGGTTGAAATTTAAATGATTATAATATATAATAATAATTATTTACTTCTATGGAGCTTATGTTAAATTTTAACCGCAAAACGCAAAAGAACGGTCAGTAAGATTTCTATTTTTTTATTGAATGAGTTTAGCAGACAGTCGGACCGTCCACCTGATGGATAGCGATTACCATCGCCTATGGATATTTGTAACACCAAAAATTTTACGAGACTGGAACCTGGCCACTAATACCGCAAGGCAACTCGAGGATGCTATGGCGGCATACTCTAGACCAGGAGGCGGTAGCCATCCAGGCGGGCAAATATCCTACCACCTGGTTGTTTTATCGCCTCTTACAACAGGCTGACTGGCCGCAGGAAATTGTATTCTTTCTCCGTTCCTTCACGAATTTTAGGAATTTAAGAAATAAGAATCAGGCCTGAGACGATCCCTCACTGCTGACTTTGATGGCAGTGAACAATTGATCTCTCCACCGAGATCAGTTCTGAGCACGATGGACGGCCGAGTTTATTGAAATGTCCAGCTGGTAATCTGATCAATCAATTATTTGGAGATCTAACGCGAGGTCTCTTGCCTTCAACTTTTCCAGTGACTACAAGTCTCCCCATATTGTCTGCTTTCTTTATTTTGCTGATACCCTCTGCATAATTCTAATGTTTCAATTAATAAAATTTTCATGATGGAAGCAAATTTTAATATCTCGCACAAGAACGCGTTGAAGAAACTGTTATTATTGTAAATTTTATAAAACTATTTAATATACTACTAGTGAAACTAGTTTGAGACCGGTGACGCGTCGACGTTTAAAATGGGAATATATTTTAATTAATGTAATAATCCGGTTCGGTCGCGCCCCCAAAAGATAAGAATAACTCAAGTAGCGGTCAAGCAAGACAATTAAAAGTAATTCGCTTTCTTATTTACGATATGCATAGGCACTACATCTTCTTCTTGATATATAAAAATGAATGTCTGTCTGTATGTCCTTTATAGAATCGTAAACTATACATCCGATTTTGATGAAATTCTGTGTGTGTTTCCCACTCAAGGTCCCGGGATGGTTTACACTTTACAGCCGCAATTATACGTATTTACACGCATTTGGTCATAGGCAATAATTATTGTAAGTCTCAACGAGGTAGACAACGCGTCGGCTCGCCTTTGCCACCTGACTGTGGCTTTGTAATTTTAACATTATCCCAGACGGGAGATTCAGCCTTTAAATTTAGGATGTATTGTTCTTTCTTCATAGCTTTCAGGTATAGTTGATTATCATGAAACTAAGTATGTAATAATAGTTTTTAATATTAGAATAAAATTCTTTATGGGTTTCATTGTTTATTTTACAAAAAACAGATGTTCGTCTTCTGTAATGTAATCATAATTATACATGGACTAATAACGACTTGTCAGATTTTATCAACTATTCTTTAACGAGACTGTCTTTTGTCTTTGGGCTTTCGTATGGAAGTTATTTTGTAATAAGAAAACAAACAGGCGGAGTAACCTTTGCGATGTAAAGATAAATGAAGTGAGGATCTGCCCCTGATAACGCAAAAACTATTAACCGATTTTTAATAAATTCTAGAGTAATATAACCTATACATGAGAATAACAGACTAAATGAAAATGAAAACAAACCTTGAGAGTCTTCATAGTACCAACAACTAACAACTTAATACATATTATGAACAGATGCCGCTGTTCGAAGGCGTCGGATACCCCAATCGCGCTGACTCGTTCTCAAGTTTCGCAGTGGGCGCGTACGACTGGGTTATTGAAAGCATACTTACCTGGCGTAGGGGACACCGTGATCAAGAAGGCGGTTCCCCCAGGGCGAGGCCCCTCCATTGCACTGCGGTGGGGTTGACCCCTAATGTGGGTAACTCGGACGCGTAATTTTTGGTAGTGGGGACTGCGTACGCGCTGTCCCCTTCATAAAGTTCAATGTATAACACGTTATAATTATGGAGTAAAATAACAAATGGGGAAAATCCTTAAAGGAATAATGTCAATCGCATCACATGAGATAGAAGTTAATTAAAAATTATTTTAATGATCCCTAAACCTAATCTGGATTATAAAAATGGCTTTAAGTTAGTGGATGTTTAATTTTTAATTTATTTCATGAGATAAAAATTAAACATAACTTCACGCCAGTTCCCTTGCGGGATAGGCACGAACAACAGAGCCTAACATTTAGGCTTATTCTTACACACCTCACTTGCTTCTTTAATTAATTAATTAAAAAATATTTTAATGATACCTAAACCTAACCTGGATTATAAAAATGGCTTTAAGTTGGTGGATGTTTAATTTTTAATTTATTTCCTCCAGTTGCGGCTGCTGTATGAATGCAACCCGATGGCCTTTATAGTGACTGAAGCCGGTGGGCTTGCAACCAATGGAAAAATTCCCATTCTTGACATCGAACCAACTACCATACACCAGAGAGCGCCCTGCTATCTTGGTTCCAAGAGGGACGTAGAAGAACTGCTTTCATACTTGAAATGATTCTTGCTTTAGCTATAGGATTTTTGCACTTTGTTGTAATATAATTATATCTCCATTATTTGTTATTAAAGAACTGATATATTTATATTATTGTTATAATTTATTTTTACAAGAACGGAACAATCATAGAAAATAACAACTAAATAAAATTAAAGGCATGTAGGCATGGATATTCTTCTTGCATTATTAAAGGTTACATCAGACCGCTAATAGGGAAAATCCAAAAAAACTAACTCCGTTGCCTCCTTATCTGGCAATGCCAATCTATTGTCCAGGAGTATTAATTGTATTGTTGATTCTGAATCAGAGTTACATTATTTTTTACATAAATCAATGAAGGTGCTACTTAAAGTAAAAAAATATATTTATTATACCTTTTTTTATTAAGAACTTACAGACAACAACCAATATCCTCGCAGGATAGACAATAAAATCTATTGATTTTGGTAGTGTGCAATATATCATTGATACTACGGAAATGTATTCTTCTTTGACTTTTATATTTTAAAATACTGGGTTCCTAATCCTAATTATATACAAAAAAATCTAATATAAATTGTTTAAGGATATTGAACCTATCAGTATAATTTCAAATTTTACACTGAAATTAACTTGCAATAGCAATTATATATGTATTACATTGTTATTATAATATAATATATAAATTGTGCATTTATATATAAACAAATAAATATATAAATAAAATTAACGGTAGAAATATATACGCAGAACTTGTGAAGGATTTTACCGATTTTGATAAAATTTTATGTTCTAGTGCGTCCCCGGATGGTTTTGATTCACAATTGGAATCGGTAAGTAGCGCTGGGATCGAGTCCTAGATTTTCATTTTTTCACGGCAGTATAACGTCTGCCGGCACCTCTAGTTATAAGAATATTTATTTATGTGTATAAAAATATATGATAAAAATTAGTTTCATATGAATTTCTTCCATGATTATAAAGTCAAATATAATTACAGCAGATGTTATATTGTGGTAAATGTGTTTGAAATGACCCTACTACAAAATTTATTTATTTATCAATAGATTTATCTGCAGAAAGTCAGTTGGATTCTAAATTTTTTCTTGTGTAATTGGCGATAATGATTATTATTAATAACAGTAATTTTCGATAATAACAACAGTGTCTTCTATTTAAATTAGTCTTGATAGGTACTTAAAAAATTGCTTACCTTTTATCAGATATTATGAACAGATGTCGCTGTTCGATTGCGTCGAAATCCCCAATCGCGCTGACTTGTTCTCAAGTCTGGGACTGGGGCTGTACAAGTGGGTTTGTGAAAGCATACTTACCTGGCGTAGGGGACACCGTGATCAAGAAGGCGGTTCCCCCAGGGCGAGGCCCCTCCATTGCACTGCGGTGGGGTTGACCCCTGCGATTACCCCTAATGTGGGTAACTCGGACGCGTAATTTTTGGTAGTGGGGACTGCGTACGCGCCGTCCCCTCCATAAACACATTAAAGGAAATACATTATCTAATCCATTCCATTTTGATGATAGTGCTTTATATATTCAATGTACTCTTTGGTGTGGGGCTTGGGTAATATAATACTGTAGCATATCCAATCGAAGCCATATTTTGATATCGGATACGTGATTTTAAAACCTTTACTTCTATATTGAGTAATATTGACCGATGCGATTTGATTTTCTGATATTGTACGTGAAACAGACATCACGATTTGATTCGATTTATTCCATAGGAGCCTAATCTAGTTTAAATATAAAAAAAAAAAATAAGTAGGCGGTGGCGAAATAACACTAACGGTACTCTTTGACACTCGACATCTTTAGCTTCAAGACAACAAAACACAAAATGCAAAAAATTATCACCCTTAAAACCGTTAAAAGTAGTTATGTTACGTATTAGTCGCGAATGTTTCAGTAAATATTAATTCAATTTGGTTGACCCGTCTGATATTAGCTTTACGATTGTTTAGTATTGCAGGGATTAGATTTCATTAGATAAAACCAATATATAAATATTAGTACGTTGATCATATATACAATAAATCAAATACTTTTATTTGTATAATCATTACTTTATTTACATAAAATATCATTGTTCTTAAATAGTACATCTTAAAAACCTTAATATCTAACTTCACTTTGAATAATCTACTGAAACACTGCGAGTGTTCCCTTAACTCAATTGGGTATTTGACAGTCAAATCAACTGAGACGCCTTTTACCATCGAACATAAACGTCATATCCACCTTGATTTTGTATGAGAATAAAATGCTTATGACGACACCATTTTGACAAGTCATAAAAATAATAGTAACTGTTTAAACTTTAATTAAAATTATTGCTATAATGAACTCTTGAAAGTAAAATGATAACGGGATATTTTAACACCTGATCTTTTATATGAATACTATTTTAGAATTTATTGTAATATATCAAGGAGTGAAAAGCTATATGCTTTAAGCGACATTTTGTGACATGCTTAAGGGCTTTTATCATTTTAATGTCTCGAACTTAAGGAAATACAAGAAACCCAATTAAATCTATGGATTGACTTCTTTTTAAAGTATGATACAAAGTTTATTGAATATGCGTTTTTTTGGTCATTTGTGACTTGAAAGTTTTCTTTCGACAGATTTTTCCAAATTTCGCTTAAAACCAATAGCATTTCACATATGTTAAATACCCAATTTTTCACACGTAAGCGCACTGCAATATTTTGTATGTTATATTATTTCATTCAATGATTATTTCCTAACCAACTTCAAGAAAAGAGGTTCTTAATTCATGTAAGTTTATTAAATCCATTATACAAATTGAACTACAGATTTATTGCTAGCATAGATAGGTTCTTTAAACCAGCCGTTATAAGGCACAAATACTTTCATATGTCTCTAAACGTTATAATAATAATGCTTTTTATTTCAATTAACAGAAATCATAATAATCTTATACTAATGTAAAAAGCTTAAGAGTTTTGTTTGTTTCGACGCAATAAACTCAGGAACTACTTATCTGATTTGTGAAATTCTTTCAATGTTAGATATCCCATTTATCGAGGAAGGCTATATATCATCACGCTAAGACCAATAGGAGTGGAGCACCAATGAAGAATGTTTCAAAAGCGGTTTTTTTTAAGTTGCGAGCAGAGGCTAGTAAATAATAACAGTCCATAAATGTCCCACTGCTGAGCTTGGACCTCTTAATTATAGGGAAACGAACAACAAACCCCTAGAATTGGGTAACTATTGTACAATGGGTAAAAACTTCGGTGAACCAGTCAAAGACTAAAGTCGCCTGGCAAAAACTTTCGTTAACACACGCATACAAGTAAAACATCAGTTTTAAGGGGCAGAGTTATATTGTTATCTATTTCGGGTTTTACAAGGAGGCATAATTCCGTTAACAAAGTGAAAGCAGAATACATAAAATAAGCTTTTTTTAAAGGTTTTTAATTTTATATACAAGCTTTTGAGATCGTTGATATCATGTAGCAGCAGAGTGCTAGCCAAGACAAGTAAAACGAGGCCAAACACGACGGGTCTATCTTGTTTAGTACAGGAGTTCCTATGGCCACCTTCCGACTCCATCATCAGATCAGCTCCATGGTACCATATTATTGCATTATCACGCGATATACATATGCGCAAGATTCCACCCGAACTTACATACAACCATTGCAAGTTAATAGAAAGCTTGTAAAGAAGGGCAAGTCGTCATTCGGCAAAGTGCACATTGCAACTAAACACGAGTAATGGTTTCTTTAGTCAAACATTTCAGAAACGCCCCGATTAGGGTGTATGAAATTTGAGATGTATGAAAGTGTTGAAAAACCGATCAAGGTATTGTATTATTGTATATGTATGTATTGAGGTATTTGACTGACCGTACCAGCCAACTGATTACCAGCTATGTTGGTTAATAGTTGTCGAATATAGCCAACAACTGTTTATTTTACGACTTAGCCGACAGTCTTCGCCAGTCATTCCCCCCCCAGCTGTCGGTTGGTGAGTCACCCATTAGCCAAATAGCCATCACCTGGTTTTTTAGCTAGGTAATGAACTGTGATTAGCCGGATAGTCAAGTTTTTGCAATTTCTATTCGTTATTCACCGCTAATCAACCCATGCTTGTACAAGGCGTATTTGCAAGTTGAGAGACAAAAGTTATATTGAATTAAATAATTAATTAGTTGAGCTTTATTATAATAATTTACGTATAAATATTATTATTTAGTTTAAAAAATTACACTGAAATATAAACTAACTGAAATAAAACTAATTATAAATAAATATTAACTAAAATTAAACTAAATTATAAATAAAAAAAATAAAAAAAATACCAACTATAAGTAAAAAATAG
Organism: Dendrolimus punctatus; assembly: GCA_012273795.1. Lineage (NCBI taxonomy): Eukaryota > Metazoa > Arthropoda > Insecta > Lepidoptera > Lasiocampidae > Dendrolimus > Dendrolimus punctatus. The sequence continues at coordinate 19,318,809 of CM022541.1, forward strand.
ACTCCAGGTCGCTCTCGGCGGGGAGAGTGCCTAAAATGCTGGCCGCATTTCCGCGTTGGATGGCAACGCTGATGCGTTGCCCTAAGTGCAAGCCAGCCTTTTGGTCACGCGAGACCTCAATTAGTCGCTTTGAGAGGTCTCGATAGAGGTGATGAGTTGCAGGCCCCCACGGCCCCAGGGTTTCAACCCCGAAAGCCACAAATATGTACCCATTACCAATGGACACATATTTGCGGCGTTTCAGGGCCTCCTGGTTGGCGGCGGCGGCCCCGGCAGTCACGGCTGTTACTGGGAGATGGGAAACCGCCAAAGTATCAACACAAGTTGCGTCCCATACTAAGGGGCGTCCCATCTTCCATGGCACCAATGACATCCCATCTGGTCTCTTGCCATCGTCGCGGCATAGCCCATTCGGTTCGAGAACAGCAGGTGCACCGGCGGTGACAAGAGACCGACGGATAATGTCATTAAGTGTCGCGTGCCGTGATATTCTGCCGGCGCTTCTCATGCATGACAAGCCATGGTGGCCTAACTTATCAACTCTATCTCCACACCGACAGCGATGTGGTACTACCACACTTGCCCCAAGACGAATGCAGACAGCTATCCTGAATGTTGTGTCATCCAAGAGTTCCTAGATTCGCCGAGGGCAAGGCCTGGAGCCACAAACCCGACTCCCATTTAGAGGCAGCTAAGAGACGGGCGCGCTCAGTTAGTTAATTAATTAGTTAAGTCAATATAACTTCAGTCCAAAATTCAAATTACAGTTTCACACAACTAATAATTCCTCCCGACGTAACCGGCGCACAGTGGACCAATTTTGCGGGACAGTGTACGAATCGTGTAAGCGGAATAAATAATAATACATAACAAGCAACACTGCCATTTTCGCTGGCGAACCTATTCACTATTATATACCTATTTCACTTTTTGTTTCACTATATGAAGGTCAAATAAGCGTTTTTTCTTTTTCTCTAATTAATTATTATGTTATACAGTATATGTGCGGTTAGCTTGGATGATATGATAAGGAACAGTGTGACAAGGAAACGTTGTAGATTGAAAGATGTAATAACAAGAGTTGATAAAGGAATGTTAAGGTGGTCTGGGCATGTAAAGAAAATGGATGAAAGTAGATTTGCTGCTGATGGAGCGAGACTTACACACCATAATCAAACAACAGAAATTTCAAAGAGATGTCAGATGTCAGGTAAAAAACATCTCAAATAATTATGCATTTATGAAGAGGTTAATGCAGATGAAGCGAAAGTCGTTTGTCAGGATCGTCGCAAGTGGAGATCCATAGTCTCTGCCTACCCCCATGGGAAATAGGTGTGATAATATGTATGCATGTGGTATACAGTACAACCAATACTAAAGTGTTCTAAGCGGTTAACGCTATGAACTGATGGAACACGTCCAGAATATGTGGATCCAAGTCCTGGGTGAAGAGGAGTGTCTCCAACGTGCTACTGTACTTCTGAACTTGTTCGTGATGCTGGAAAGAGAAAAATATGAATTTTAGTTAGAAAAACACAGAAATAAAGACTTTACTACTATACTTAATTGTTAACACTGTTTCAAAGTATGCATGTAAACACAAAATTTTAAGATAATAGTGTTTTTATGTTTAGCGTGACCGCCTGGGCTTGTTAACTCTACTCTTTTTGTTAACTGAATTACAAATATTTATTTATATTTGGTAGACGCGTTTCAACATAGCGTTCGCCAACGTCCATACTACGTTGAAAACACCGGTTCTCGTCCGATCACCGAAGTTAAGCAACGTCGGGCGCGGTCAGTACTTGGATGGGTGACCGCCTGGGAACACCGCGTGACGTTGGCTTTTTGCCTCTTCTCATTTTGTTAACTGAATTACAAATATTTATTTATATTTGGTAGACGCGTTTCAACACAGCGTTCGCCAACGTCCATACTACGTTGAAAACACCGGTTCTCGTCCGATCACCGAAGTTAAGCAACGTCGGGCGCGGTCAGTACTTGGATGGGTGACCGCCTGGGAACACCGCGTGACGTTGGCTTTTTGCCTCTTCTCATTTTGTTAACTGAATTACAAATATTTATTTATATTTGGTAGACGCGTTTCAACACAGCGTTCGCCAACGTCCATACTACGTTGAAAACACCGGTTCTCGTCCGATCACCGAAGTTAAGCAACGTCGGGCGCGGTCAGTACTTGGATGGGTGACCGCCTGGGAACACCGCGTGACGTTGGCTTTTTGCCTCTTCTCATTTTGTTAACTGAATTACAAATATTTATTTATATTTGGTAGACGCGTTTCAACACAGCGTTCGCCAACGTCCATACTACGTTGAAAACACCGGTTCTCGTCCGATCACCGAAGTTAAGCAACGTCGGGCGCGGTCAGTACTTGGATGGGTGACCGCCTGGGAACACCGCGTGACGTTGGCTTTTTGCCTCTTCTCATTTTGTTAACTGAATTACAAATATTTATTTATATTTGGTAGACGCGTTTCAACACAGCGTTCGCCAACGTCCATACTACGTTGAAAACACCGGTTCTCGTCCGATCACCGAAGTTAAGCAACGTCGGGCGCGGTCAGTACTTGGATGGGTGACCGCCTGGGAACACCGCGTGACGTTGGCTTTTTGCCTCTTCTCATTTTGTTAACTGAATTACAAATATTTATTTATATTTGGTAGACGCGTTTCAACACAGCGTTCGCCAACGTCCATACTACGTTGAAAACACCGGTTCTCGTCCGATCACCGAAGTTAAGCAACGTCGGGCGCGGTCAGTACTTGGATGGGTGACCGCCTGGGAACACCGCGTGACGTTGGCTTTTTGCCTCTTCTCATTTTGTTAACTGAATTACAAATATTTATTTATATTTGGTAGACGCGTTTCAACACAGTGTTCGCCAACGTCAATACTACGTTGAAAACACCGGTTCTCGTCCGATCACCGAAGTTAAGCAACGTCGGGCGCGGTCAGTACTTGGATGGGTGACCGCCTGGGAACACCGCGTGACGTTGGCTTTTTGCCTCTTCTCATTTTGTTAACTGAATTACAAATATTTATTTATATTTGGTAGACGCGTTTCAACACAGCGTTCGCCAACGTCCATACTACGTTGAAAACACCGGTTCTCGTCCGATCACCGAAGTTAAGCAACGTCGGGCGCGGTCAGTACTTGGATGGGTGACCGCCTGGGAACACCGCGTGACGTTGGCTTTTTGCCTCTTCTCATTTTGTTAACTGAATTACAAATATTTATTTATATTTGGTAGACGCGTTTCAACACAGCGTTCGCCAACGTCCATACTACGTTGAAAACACCGGTTCTCGTCCGATCACCGAAGTTAAGCAACGTCGGGCGCGGTCAGTACTTGGATGGGTGACCGCCTGGGAACACCGCGTGACGTTGGCTTTTTTTATTCCTTTTTAGTAGACTTAAAATATTTTTTCCCCATTCATTTTGAAAACAATGACATTTGGATTGACAATTCATATTGAATATACTATAAATGACTAACGGTGCCCAAAAAATAATTCAGTGCAGGTAAATTAGCTTCGAGACGTTTTTGTATTTGTACTAGTGTATGGTCAACAGATAAATAAATAAACTAATACTTTTTATATATTTTTGTATGAAACTGTCAAGCAATGTAAATAATTATTATTTATTTGATTTTCAATATTGACTTTTGATTATAAATATGTTTTCTTCTTCAAAATGCAACCAACCTCTTGTTGCCGAATGCACAAGGAATTTTAATTTCAAGTTTAGAATTACTGTAAATAGACGAATACATAGACAAACGCGAAAACTTCTCGAAGCTAATTTATCTATACCTACTCTGAACAATTGGAAGTTTCAAACACAGGCACAGGTTAAATACCATATAGTCGGCGTCACTGCAGGATCTTGGAACTACATTTTTTTTTATTCAACCTACTTACTGCGTTGGCTCAGCAACCCAAAGTGGGTCTTGGCCGAAACATTCCATTTTTCCCTGTCTTACCCATATTTTTATTCTTCAAAATTTTGGCAATTATACGCATGTAATAATATCTATTACAATTATGACGTAAATCGTAATATAAAAAATATACTATAACGATCCTGCTCTAACGACGACGATATTGTCAATAAATTGAGATATGCACTGTTCGATGCGACAGGGAAATATATAAAAGTACAGACTAATATCATAAAAAAAAGTTTGTTTGTAGGAAGTAATCTCTTGAACAAGTAAACCGATTTCGAAAATTCTTTCACCAGCAGATAGCTACATCATTCCCGAGTGGCATAGGCTATATTTAATTGTAATTTACATACAAAATATACTCACAACGAGGAAGACCTGTTGCAGCCGGCCGATGGTGCTCCGGTACCAGTGCGTGTTGTGGTCCCTGGCGTCCGTGTCGCAGCGGACCAGGTGCTCCGACAGGATCATTATGAATCGCTGGAACACAATCAGGAACAGACGCTTCTGGTCCATGTGGGCGGCCTCCAAGCGCTCCTCCATACGCTCCACCGCCTGCAGTGGGAATACAAAAATACATCGAGGACACTTCATAACAGACAAAAGTGCAGTTTTAGACAAGGGACAAAATTAAACAAAACTATAGTAGAATTATTTTTTCCGTGCAGTTTGGGTCATAAATAATCGGAGTATTTCGCTCTCTCTTCCACTCACGGGCCTTACGGGCGGGCATAGTGATGCGCATTATTGTTATCAACAAGCGTTATCGATTATATATTTAGTTTAGTCATTTTGTGGGTTAGTGATAAAAATGAAAAAAAAATAGAGAAAACAACGTATTTATTAAAATATGATTAATAATGGTTTAAATTAAATTATGAATTAAATATCTATGTATTAAAAAACTACATGTACAAAATTTTAGAATGTAACAACTTATATTAAAAATAAATAGAAATACTTATATCTCAAGTTTAAATTATCAGCAAAAAAGATAATAGTGATTTTTATAAGAATGATAATCTTTCTTTGATAAGGATGAGTTTTTATCGATAATTGCGTTGCGCCCGCGCAACATGCTCACTTTGATTGTATAAGGCTGAAATTTGGACTACTTTCTTTTCATGTATAGTTTTTTAGTAAACAACAAAAAATGGCATTTTTTGTTATGAAGCCCTCGATATAACACTGATCAACAGTATTTTTGTTGCCGTGGATATTATAATGCCTCCGAATAATCTTATCTCAACAATTAATGAAACTGTGAATTATTCTGAAATATTGACTAGTTTTTTTAAAATTTCCATTTTTATACGACACTAAACACCAGTAAGTATGAAATAAAACGTTACAATAATATATACATTATTATCTAAAATTTATTGAGGAATACTAGTAATCGTTTTGTTTTGTATTTAATTAACGTATTTAGATGTAAAGAGAGAAAATCTGGTGAAATCTATCTTTGACTTCAAAGAGACGCCTTCTTTCTATAAGACCTTCTCCTATATTATTTTTGGGGAAAATTGCCGTTGTAAAGACCAATAATAATGTGCCGTCATGTAACGGTCCCGATTACCCTGGTACCTTTCCACCTTCACTATTAGGTCCGAAGAAGTGCTCACCCTGTTTCACACTCAAATTCTCAAGATTATGAGGAAATCTAAACCATGTAACTGTGGAGAAAGTGTAACTTTATGCTCATATTAACTCTTAAAATCTCAAGAAACAAAGCCAATTCAGTAATTCCATTAATATATTCGCAAATTGTGAAGTGGAAATTATAAAAAGCTGCAGACATATCTAGAACAACAATATTTTTATAATTTTAATGACAAGAACCTTTTATTTTATAACGTCCCTGCTCCATCTGGGATAATGTTTATAACTGTGTCACACAAACATAATTAATAGATTGAGATCCCTGAGCGATCAGACATAACTTAGTCACATAGACAGGGATTCCCAAACTGGTCTATATCGACCTTCTCGGGTCGAAATCGGTTTCCAAGGGGTCGACATGAATTGAATTGATTGGAAATCTGAGTGCCACCCTCATTTCGAAAATCGGGCACACATTTTCATTGTTATTGTTACTATTGTAAATTATTTCCAAGTGTCGTTATTTTTAGAAATAAATTCTTTTTTTCCTTATTTCTATTTGGAGGTTGATGAGGTCTAAAAATCGACCCCTATCAACACAAGTTCTTATTCGAAACTGTCAACATACTGTATACGTTGTATCACTTCATACAGTATCATACATCTCTTTCATACAGAACATAATAAATTTATACCTTTGTTGTCGCAAATGTTGCTCTCATGGTTAATTCCAACTTCGCTAAATGGCGTTACGTTTACGAATACTTAATTTTGAATTAAACATTAAGTTTGAAATTTCCAAGAATTATAACATACAAACACACACTAATATAATAATAAACACTGGGGAAAGTGTTTGTCTTATATCATTTTATTTTCATGACAAACTTTAGCAAAGGAGACATTAAAATGTATAATACCTCCTCGGTGGGTTTGTCTTGGTCCTTCTTCTTCTTGTTCCCACTCTCGTCTTCTGAATCAGAACTACTCGAGTCAGCCCTCGCTAGAGCCTCCCGAGCTTCTTGTAACTCACCACCTGTAATTTATTGAATATTACCCTCACTGTTGTCGTCACAGATTTTTATTGCTGATCCGTAAAATACCTTCTGAAAAATTATAGAAGAAGAAAGAGATTGTACCAGGGGCTTTCCGCTGCATCCCCAAAACCAGTTGTTCCCAAAGTGGGCGATAACGCCCCTTTGTGGGCGCTGCAGGCCTAAAAGGGGGCGGTAAGAGACCCAGAAAAAAATGGGCATTGGTAGGTGTAGCCCGCAAGAGTTAACTTGAGACCTCAGCGCCGTTGCGTAATTCCTACTGCGCTTAGGTCTCAAGTTAACTCTTGCGGGCTATAGTAAAAGTCTCGTTTAGAATGAATGTTTAATCTCCGCTAATGTAGCTCTCAATAATCAATTAATTTAATTTGACGTTATAGTGTTTTTATGTAGGCGAAAAAATGGGGGCGCTAAAATAATTTATTATCAAAGTCGGCGGTATACAAAATAAATTTGGGAACCACTGCCCTAAACCAATGTACACCCTCCACAATTCTCGATGGCCGGGACGGAGAGAGAGAATTTGAATCTATACTTACTCAGCTTCGAGACGTGCTTGTTCATCTTGTCTATGGTGAGGTGCAGCATCTCCCACAGACAAGCGCTGGTGAAGTGCGGCGCCATCTCCTTGGAGAAGAGCCACGTGGCCACCGCGCTGCACTCCACGATCTGCGTCTTGAGCATCTTGTCCACCAACACGCAGACCATCTGCGCGTGCCGCTGCCACAGCTCCCACACGTTGCGCAACACGCAGATCTGCGCCTCCTCGCATTCGGCCAAAATCTACAAAGTATGTGATACAACTGCCTTTAACTGTCCATAACTCTATGGAATTTATAGATCACAAATCAACTATGTTATTTTTATTATCACACAAAACGACGACAGCATTATTTTGTATTGTTATGAGTGACGGGACTCGAATTAAAATGCCGTTAGAATTACTATAGAATTTATTAGAACTATACAAACACGTATGACACAGGTAGAAATAATATAACTGGACGCAACCAGTACAAACGTGATTCACGACTCAATAACACGCGCAAAGTCCGTCCCTATATATTATCGAATGTACACGCGTCTTGTCCCGCTTAAGCGTATCGGTAGACTGCCTCCCCTTTTTTTTATTTGACTTGACTTTGTGTTGTTGGTCCGAAGACCTCACAACTTTACCGGGGTTTTTGGGGCGAGCGCCTTCACTCGAGCCCGGGGCCAACTTGCTTCAGGGAGCTCCCTAGGGAGTTTTACCTCGGCTGGACTGTTGCCATGAGAGGGGGATGAATCTGATGATGCCCGCCAATGGGCGACACAATGAACTTATTGAGAACGGGCGACGGGTAATATAAAGCCCGAGAAGAAGGATCCCGGCGGACCGGGATCGGCGGTTCGCGGCGGCCTACGCTATCTTACTGCCGTTTCGCAACGTGTTATGGCTGGGAAACAAGAAACGGCGAAAGAAACTTCCCAGCAAAACGCCTAGTCTATCCTGTGGGGGGGCTATGTCTCCTGGCGGCCCTCGCGAAGACGTGGAGAGATCGTGATTGGCGTTGTCTGAGACGCCGCCGTCTATGTCTGTCTGTCGGTGCCTGCCAGCCTGCCGTCCTGACCGCGGGCGGGCTGATCCGGGCCAGCCGTTTTGTGATAGCGTCGACCTTAGGGACATTACGCGGTCGTCGCACGAGAGCCTTTCGCCGAGGCTTGTAATCGGACGCGGATACGACGAGCGGATTTCGATGGTGCGGTGCGAGATCGAAATACTTACGCGAGAGCGACGTAATGTAGTTTTTGATAGAGGGAAGCTCCAGATCGCGGTGGAGGTCGACGTTACGCATATAGAGGGGAGCACCGACGGCTCTGCGCATGAATTTATTCTGCACGATTTGCAGTTTCTTTAAATGGGTAGACTTGGCATGGCCGAATACCACACTCGCGTATGTCATGATCGGGCGGATGCATGTTTTATATAGAGTAAGCTTGTGTCTGAGGGACATTTTGCTTCGGTTATCTATCATGGGTGCTAGACGACCCATCACAAATCGCGCTCTATTTCGGACTATAGTGATATGCTCGTTGAAGCGCAAGTTCTGATCTAGGGTGACACCTAGGTATTTGGTGTGCTTTGCCCAGTGAATTTCTTGGTCATAGAGCGAAATGGCTTTTAGGCGAAGGAAAGCGCGTTTGGGGGTGCGAAGCGTGCCCGGGGAAAAGAACATTGCTGCACTCTTCTCCGGGTTCACCTCTATCCTCCATTTACGAAACCATCTGCCTAGCTCTGTGACAGCTACCTGCAGCCGGACGCAGGCCATTTGTCTGTTTTTATCTGATGTATAGAGTGCGGTGTCATCCGCGAAGAGGGCCAGCTCCACATCTGGAGTTTTTGGGATGTCGCTGGTAAATAACGTGAAGAGTAGTGGGGACAGGGCCGAGCCCTGTGGTACACCGGCTGTGAGTAGATGAGGAGACGAGCGCTTTCCCTCCACTCGAAAACGGAAGCTACGACCTAGGAGGAAGTCTCGCAAGATGAGCACGAGTCTGTCTGGCACACCGAACTGGTACAGCTTGTAAATCAAGCCGTTGTGCCAGACCTTCTCGAAGGCCTTAGCTATGTCTAGAAACAGGGCACTGTCTCCCCCTCCGTTCGGGCATTCTTTTTATCCTGTACAAATACAATATGTCTCGACACAATACTCGACCGCATAACAATAATTTCCAAGAACCACACCTGGCTAACGCCTATCATAAAGGATTACAATACACCATAGGCTGTTTTTCTATTTACAAATTTTAAACACAAAGTAAACAAAATAAGTCCAAATGCGGGGAGGTTATAAAGTGTGTTTCTAGAGACGCAGGTATGAATATTATCGTTTGTCGGCATTGGATCGGTATACAAAGTATAAACAGTATAATAACGAGTTTTCGCCGCAGTTACGCCGCGAGACAATTTCCCGTTTTGTGACTCTAATTTACTACATAAAAGCTTAATTAGATTTTATATATCACGAGCGAGGTCTAATAGGTGCTTCATTGAAGACTTGTTACGCTTCAAGGATATATAACCACTCTTCGCAGAAGCATAAAAATAATATTTTTTAATAAATTCTACAGATAATTCCACGGGGATGCTCTAGTGTTTTATAAACATTGTAATGAAACGTATTTCCGCATTCGAAGTCACAGTCACGGAACAATGCGTGTATTACTACTTTATTAGCTTCGTGACAATCCATAACTAGCTAATTGATTATAAACATTTTTAGCAATTATTACTTTACAATCATAAGTATCGGCATTCTATAAAATTATTATATCGTTTAAAACAATTTTCATTGCAAGTATTAAGGCTTTATAACCGCAAAAGGATATCAGAATTATCCATATCATACTACAAAAGCAATTTTAAATTCTTCCTGTCAAAATTTATCCATGTAGATTCAGTAGATTTTTGAGAAAAAAAAATACAAAGACGGACGAACATGACATAAATATTGTTTTTGCAAAACTAGCTACGGGGCCGTAAAGAATTAGATTAGGATACGACTACACATCATGAGAATGGTAGAATGACCAAGTTCTATACGCACTCACATATACCGACATCGGTAAGCTCTAATCGGTTTGTTCGACTCTGTCCATACTGGCAACCTATATCTTTCTTTGTCCGTACCGGACACTTGCATATTTCTTTGTCCGTACTGGACACTTGTTATTTTTCATCTGTAATAGGAACTTATATCTTTCTTTGTCCATAATGGGAACCTGTATCTTTCTTTGTCCGTAATGGGAACCAGTATCTTGCTTTGTCCGTATTGGGAACTTGTGTGTTTTCTGTCCATAATGGGAACCTGTATTTTCCTTTATCCTTTCTGGAAACCTATATCTTTCTTTGTCCATATTCGGAACCTGTATACGTTTTTGTCCGTGTTGACCTGCATCTTTATGCACGCAGACTAATTCATTATTAACGACTATATCTATATTTATACTAATATTATAAAACAGTAAAGTTTGTGAGTTTGTGATGTTGTAGGGGGTAAATCTCTGGATCTACTAAACCGATTTTGGAAATTCTTTCACCAGTGGAAAGCTACATTTTACCAGAGTGACTTAGGGTATTTGATTGTGATTAATAATAAGTATTTTTTAATTTTATTCTGATGCCCAGTGAAGTGGGTACGGGTCAGTTAGTGTATTAGATTTAAGCAAATTGGAGATTTTAAAGTTTGATGACTCACCTTAAAAACGTAATGGAACTTTGATATAGCAGCAAAACTATGCGATATGCTCTTGCTGCCCAAATTCAACAGTGTTTGGACGAACACGTCTATTTTGAGCGGGTTGTGGGGCGCAGCCTGAGCTGCCGCCGGCTGGTCACCCTCGCGGAGCGGGTTCGGCAGATCGCGGAGCACGTTCAACGCTTCCTCCGGTGTACATTTATTACGGACGCAGACAACCAACTGGTGGGCAGCTTCCGTGCCAGGAAGGGATGCTGTTGAAGATATAAATTACACTTGTTACAATAATTTAAATTCGTTTTACATATAAAAACAGGCGTTATAATTATATCTTTTTAGCCGTGCAGGAAGTCGTTAGAGGCGACAAGCCAACCCACGGCCAGGTGGAGGGTATTTGCCCGACTGGATGGCTACCACCCCTGGTCTTATGTATGTCACCATAACAATCTAGAGTTGCGTTCCGGCATACTGCTGCTCTCTTAGGGGAGATTGGAACCTGGTCACTAGACCAGGTTCCAATCTCCCTTAAAAGAGCAGCAGCGCATTTGTAGCACCTTTGGTGTTGCAAATGACCATAGGCGATGATGACCGCTTTCCATCAAGTGGGCCTCTGCCTGTCTGCTGAAGGACTGCAGGAGTGCAATAAAAAATAATAAAAACATATCCTGTCATCGTACTTTTAAAATGTTCGAATTTCAATCATTTTACTTTTCAAACAATAACGAATGCGCTGTTTTATTCCTTTACTTGTACAAACTTATGACGTCAGAAGTACGCACGTACGAAATCGAAGATGCTGCGACGTTTTGTAAGATGATACACAATATGTCGATTGATTTGACTGTCCTAGTATTATTACCTAATATCCGGTATGCATATACAATTTACATATTTATTATATTCATCAAATAAGTCACTATTCTGGTTTTGCCATTGATAAAGTCTCGTCACGTTTAGCCTCTATTAGTGACAATATTATGCTGTCAAAAGTTACATAGTATAAACACTTTCCAGTTTTCAGTTTCCAGTAATTTGGTTTAAAAGTTAGATGGTAACTTTTTTTGTAAGGTTCCAACAAAATGGGAATCCTTAGAAAATCATGCCTGTCCAATGTCCATCTACGATAATATGTCACAGACATTTTTCTTAGAAACTATTGGGTCCACACAGACGCCGAAATTGCCACAGAATCCTAATAATGCTTATGTTACCATATTAATTTACAGCTTAAATACGACAATCCTTTGTGAATAATCAATACATGGAGATACGTGAGCATAAAGTATAAATATTAATACGAATTATTAGGAAAGCGGACAAATAACATTCCCTGGCTATTCACGCGAAACTCCTTACATTCACGATAGTATCACCGGACATATTCAATTAAACACGAACGGATAAAAATGTTACAGGATTTTGTTCGATTATACAGATATATTTTATTACCAATAAGGAAGAAACTTCAAGAACAACATATAATACTTAGTACAATTGAAATTGACCCTCATTTCCTTGAGCAAGGACGTAAGATACTAGAACTAACAACAGCCCAGTGGATATATTACGGCTACGTTCCATTAGAGACTCACAATGATCACGTTCATGACCGCGATTTTTCCCGTTCCACTTGCTTGCCGGCGTTACAATTGTAAAACCAAGTGGATCGGTTATTCGACCCACCTGTTAGGTGAGCGGTGTGTGGTCGATGATGATGCCGTCATTAGTTAATTTTCGTCACGATCACAACGGATCGCGATCGCCTTGTGGAAGGAACGGCTAACGGAGCATTTTGGGCGTTGTGTGCTACTAATGGAACACGCTGTACGTAATTTTGAAAAACCTTACATATGCAGAGCGCGTCACAAATCTTTACATTTTAACACATGAGTAGATTTAAAACATATTTTTAAATCAACTCAGTCAAAAATTTAAATTCTTAATTAGATTCTCTGCAATTTAATGTCTTAATTGTATTTTTTTTATAAAGTTGATTTTTATAATAAAATATCTGTTGCAAGTGTAGTAGGTAATGTTTTTCTAAATAAAAGTGTAAGAGATGAAAAAAGAATACAGGCACGCTTCATTGAATATGATTATTTTAGAGTTCGACATTTAAAATAGGGGAGCGGAGATTCAAATCATCTGAGACATTTTTTGTCATCGTACAAAATGTCGCATCCTAATAGATATTGTACGAACTTATGACGTCATACATTAGTATCCGTAAAATGAGTCAGATAGCGCATTAATTATTTTTTAAACAGTAATTATAAATATTTAAATCATATTTTTACAGTAGCACAATAAAATGTTTTTTCATATGTCAACAATGTTAGAATTTACTGCAATAGGTGTCCCGCATTCCTTTAACGATACTTTTTTTTAATTTAATAAATCACCGGATTTTCTTATTAAATAATCAATTGTTTGCATTATCATGTCATTATCGTTGTTATTTATATGCTTATTAAGTCTGCGTTATATTATTATAGGAAATATCATTGTAAATTAATACAAAAATAACTTGACCAGTATTGTCGCGGTATGAAAAACAGCGAAAAGTCCACGAGATGGAAAGTGCGCGCCGGCAACACGAGTATCAGGAATTCCACTCGAGCGTCCAACGACTCGCGTGTTAGCCGGCACTTTTCCAACAGCATACGCAGAATAAAAATTCAAATATATAAAATTGGATATCTACGCAAGAATCTACATATATTTTCTCAATGTTTTTTTAAATATTTTTTTGGTGCCATTCATATAAAAACAGACACACATTAGAGGGAGACGGGGGGGTATGAAGTGAGACATTGTGCGACAGGGGTGGAAGGGGGTCCTAGATTTCGTGACGTCATGTTTCGAAGTGTAATATATTTAAATTCTGTTCTAATTTAATAATTTGTTGACGTAAATTACAAAATGTTGGAAGTGTCTTACAAATGTGATCAGCTGTGACAAGAACCGGGAAGGGGTCAAAACCTAATTTGTGGATAGCACCGAAGTTGGCAAATAGACAGATGACCTATCTAGTGAAAAGTGGTTACCATCACCTATGGACGTTTGCAAAACTAGGGGTGCAGCGCAGCCAACGCATTGCTTGCCTTTTGGATGCGATAGAAGAGATAGGATAGCAGGAATGGTACAGGAAGGAAGATAAGACCTGGAGTCTTATCTTGATAGCATGATAGCTCGACCACGTTCAAGAAATTTTGTTTTAACTATATCTCTTCTAAAATTATTTTAAATAATTATCTAACTTTACACATAACAACAAAGAAAATACAATAACGGTAAACTACTTATTAAGTGCTAAAAAATATGCAAATCAGAGCACTTTCCAAACCATGTTTTTTGTTAACGAACTGCCGGTTAATCATTATTGGGTCTTGACGATACGTGCAAAAAATGTATCCTAATTGCTAATCGCAACATTCTTTACTGATAATAATAATATAGTAGATAAAGCAAAGGATTTATGTGAAGTAGCGAGTGGAAATCCATCGTTTCTGTGTACCCTATGTGTATACCTATGTAATATAATGCTAAGGAGTTTTTAGCAAGTTAATGGGTGAAGTGTGCAGTTCTATTTTCAAAAAATTAACGACAGCGTAAGGACTAAAATTTGCTTGAATTTAGCGTGGGGTTATAGAGGTTTAGATGTCGCCTAGCGATTATTCGCTTTAAATTATTTCAAAATTTAAATATTAACGAATAGATGACTAGATCCATAGACCGTGTGGGTCGTTAAAAAGAACCGCAGTTATACGGCAAAAAATGAGCAGGTTCCCTTACGTAAATCATATATTTCTTTGAGAAATAAAAAAAGTGAAAGTATTGCAAAACTTGAAAATAAAAAGTTTAAGCATTTATATATAAAAAATACTCCAAAAAAAACTAGTAGTTTCCTGTGGAAACGTTAATATCAATACCAGTAAAATATTAGCATTTAACAACCGATTAGTTAATAATGGTATTTAATTTGTCAGTGAACTTAATTGGTAGATTCTTCGAACTAAAAAAACACGGGCAGTCAACCACAAACAGTCGATATTTTACTATGCATTGCCTTACTACTGGTTAAAATTTGACACAATTCCGTATGCAAGTAGTCCGCAAATTATAATTCCGATCGGCAATTTTCGTTTGCGCAAATACGGCAGATTGATCTTCGACATGTTAATAATCTACTGAACTTTATCGCAAACTATCCCGGTTACAGGATTCCTCCAATGTGGTTATCTATTAAAACTGGTCTCCTGCGCAGGTATATCAGGAGGAATTATTAGTTGTGGGACCTATATAAGTAATGCCAATTTCCTGATAAAGGAATCGGTATTAATATATCTATAGAAACCCGGCTATATAAGTCTTTCGAGTACAATTTCATAATAACTATTATTATTAATAAGTTAACGCAACGCAGTTATTTTTATAAATGAAATTGAAGGTTGAAATATAAATAAGATTTACCTATATATTAATACATTCAAATCAATTTTTTTGCATGTTTGATCATTCTTCGATTCGATGTCGAAGTGAGTCGATTATCGTAACATTTTATATATGCCGTGTCAATGGTAGGGTATGTCAATTTGCCCGTCTGGATTGTTACCACCTCTGGTCTAGGCTTTGCCGCAATAAGAACCCTGAGTTTTGTTGTGGCATTAGAGGCCAGGTTCCAATCCCCTATTCGAGGCCGGCGGTATATTGAACCACTTTGGGTGTTGCAAATGTCCAGAGACGACGTTCACCAGCTTCCACCAGGTCGGCCGTCAGACCGATTCTTGACCTTTTGCTGAGATACATACCCAAGTTTTAGGGTACCGGAATCACGTGAAAACCTTATGTTACTAATAAAAATAATCGGCAAACAAACACACATATTGTATATCCCCAGTATAAGCGAGTTACGCTTGTGTTATGGTTAATATACAACGGACTACTGTGGGGCCGATCCCAGATACCCAGACCATAGTAAAAAACGGAGAAAATACGTTTCCGAAATTTCCTATATACCAGGAATCGAATCCGGAGCCTCTGCGTTGCAGTGCTATTATTATTAAATATATATTAGTAAACTAGTGAACTGATATCAGTTAAAGCTCTCTGGATAAAATTTTATACAAACTCCACACAGACAATGACAATTTTCTATTAGTAATGGTAAGGTAAAAAGAATGTATAATAAGTTACAGAAGCTCGACTCAAATGGAGCGTTAGAGGGGTTGGTGGGTCGAGCGCGAGGCGCGCAGTCCGCGCAGCCCGGTGCTCCCGCGCCGCACGCCTCCACAAACATTCGATAGTTCCGATCATTTTGTATCGCAGTGAAAATTAATCGTGCAGTGGCGTGAATCAGTGAATAGAGATGCGATCCGCATTATTGTGCGTTTTCTTCGCACTTATTATTGTGAGTTTTATCATTTATGTATTTCTTAATTTTAAGGTATTCCACTGAAATTTTTGCATTCTGAAATTATGATAACTTTGACGAATGGGTCTCAAAAGCTAGAGCGTAAAGTATCCTACTAATAGTAGGGGCGAAAGTTTGTAACTATGTATGTATGTTTGTTACTCTTTCACGCAAAAAACTACTGAATGGATTTTGATGAAACTTTACAATAATATAGCTTACACATCAGAGTAACACATAGGCTTTAACTTATAAAGATATAGTGTGAATTATACAAAATATCACAATTTTCCATCACCACGCGGGTGAGACTGCGGGGCGCAGCTAGTAAAAACTAAGCGAATGGGAATCAAATATGTACAACGTACAGGCACAATACATAAAAGTTTAAAAGTAATATATTTGATAAAAAATAAAATTGAAATTTTAATCTATCGTAATCGTTGAAAAGTATGTATGTGTATAACTTGAGAACAATTTTACCGATTTTAATGAAACTTTTGGATCCGCGGATTATGTAGATTCACAATTGGAACCGGTAGGTGGCGCTGGCATAGGATTCTAGGTTACTCCTTATCTCGTGGACCGATTTTGATGATTTTTTTATGTGTTTGCATAATCACAATTGGAACCCAAGGGAGGCACTAGAATCGGGTCCTGGATTTTTATTTCTTCAGGGCAGGACAACGTCTACCGGGACGACTACTATTAAACAAAATACAATAACATACTATTACATATAAAGTTGCGGTAACCTAGTGAACCTTAAGGAGCTCGCATTTCGCATTCCAGGCATGTAACACTTATGAAATTTTTCTGACCTAAAGTTCATAATATTACAATCACCATACGTCGACGATAAAGGAAAATATTTTGACGAAACTTGTACATAAGAGATTACAAATGTATAAAATTCGAAAAATCGCCTTAGACAAACATCAGCTCCCATACAAAATGGGGAGGCTCGAGCCCACCAGCGTGACATTTATGAACTGATGTTATATAATTTTATGCTATGCAATTAAAACACCTATTACTTTAATTCTATTATATCCATAAGTTACTATTGTGTTAACCTGCGTTCCATCAACTATTTCGTAAATATGACCGATGTATTTTAAAGATAACTGTCGGAGACAATGACCTCCATTTTAGCCATTGTTGGGGATGAGATATTCCCATACTAAGTGGAGCGATCGGCCGACAATTGAGATTTGTTATACGCGTTTGATTGAACGTAATAAATTAGAATTTCTTGTATTTAGAGTATTAACTTTCATACATACAGACAGTTAATGTGGTAACATACATTTCTGTAATGGGTTTATATTATAGTTCAGGGAAAGTTAAATGGTAATAAAAAATGGACAAAATTGTATCTTTACACTAAAAACTAACCTTTGTTAGAGTAAAATATAGAGGGAAAATTATTTCCAAATTGCATAGCTTTAACTATAGATTTACGCGCTAAAGCTAGTATAAACACTTATATGAGTAAAAATATAATTTTGTAATAATATGTTTATAGAGCCTTCTTAATTGATAAATAATTATTTTTTGACCTTTCAGTTTTAAAAAAAAGTAAGTTTTAAGTTGACACTACTTTTATATCGACACCCTAAGTTTCTACGTGTGTGCCAAATGTCATAATATCTCTAACCGTGATAATTCGACACACACTAGGGTAAAACCATAAGAACTCCTTTTGTATCTATAGGTAACAGAACACTAAAAAATCAAAGCTTGGATAGTCACTCGCATCGTCAAACTTTAGTCATTTTATAGAAATAAAGAAATGTGTGCAAATTTTGTTTAATATATAGTTCAAGAGAAAATTATTTCATTAATCTCTTAATTAAAATCAGATACTGTTCTTATTGTAACACTCCAATGAGTGTAACTGGAAGTCGTTAAACTACTTAATTAAATTATAATAATATGCATATTATCACTTTCTCGTGTCAAGAACAGTAAAGATCTATAAAAGAAAGTACCTACATATCCAGTGTATCGATTCGTACGCTCTTACAAATGACAATAATTACTGTGAGATGACACTGACATGACTAAGGTTTGTGTTAAATAAAAATCTATGAAAAAGATTTATTAAAAAAATTTACAGAACAAAATTATTGAAAGAACAAAGCGTTGAAGGACTGTTAAGGCCATAGAAATAGTGAAAATGATGCGGTACAACTATTAAGAAATTATCTTTGTTTTACATGGTCTACGAATATCTGGGTCTAGATCAGACAAGCAATAGATTGTAATAAATAATCGTTATTATGGCATCGCATTGTGAGGATGCGAGATATTGCTACACACGAGTTACTCACAATTCACATAACGAAATACAAGTTTATCAGTTAGATGATATCAAGATCTTGTTAACACGAATCAGCAACACTTGCAACGAATTCAAAATTATTTAATACACTTATCAAAAGAGAAAATCTTTCAAAGCTTAATTCTCTTCGTGTAATTTAAATTTTGCATCAAGTGGAGATGGAAAAAAAACCAGCAACATGTTTAATGTATTTAAATTGAATTTAAGCCCGTCAGAAAGCAATCTAAGCTTTGAAACGGATTAGTTAGCTCTGTATGGTACTTAATCGAGCTAAACAATACATCGACGAATGGTGAGAACTGAAAACAAAGTAGGCCATTAAGTCTTATAAGCTACGATAAAATCTTTACTACAATTTGCAACATAGCTCTTGGGAAAAAATCATGTAAGCAGTTTGCGTTATACTGATGAGTGTTAGAATTTGAACATTCAATTATCTAGTCATTCTAGTTTCACGTAAATAATTAAAACTCATAGCGCATAATATGTAGTTGATATAGGAAAGGAAAAAGCAATAAATTATGCCAATTTTTATGAAAATAAACGGATTGGAAACTCTTCGAGGGAGTTTGCTCGCCAAACACGCAAGCCGATGCACGACACGCCACAATCTCCGGCGCACTTTCCCGCCCATTGCCATTTTACTTTCGAACGCATATTTTTATCCACTTAACACCAATGGATAGAATTGTAATAAATCACTTATATTTTCATTTACATAATATACATTTTCAGACTCAACGATGTCGAGCTGTCGAGGAAGATGACTTCAGACCCACGCCGATACCGCTAAACGATTGGCGCCATGACAAGCGGGGAGGCAGAGCGGGAACATTACACGATATCGTCAAGACCGACGCAGCACCGACTGTAGCTGCGTTCCCCGCGCATTACTGGGAGGACGCCCTCAGGCATAGCGTGTACCTGACACTTGTCAGGGACAAAATAGACCAACTCATTTCAAAAGGTCTCATTGTATCCCCTAATTCGAGTCCTGAACAGCACTTCTCGACGGAAGTCGATGATCACGATCTTTGGGAAAAGATCAAAAGTGCACCGTTTGACAGGCAAGGGGAACAAGAGCCAACTTCCACTGGCGACGTCGAAATAATAGGGCAAGGTCGACTTTTGGAAGAAAAGGGGGGCTTTCGGTTCTCCGAAGACGACAAATCATCGAAGAAATGTCAGGATGATAGCTGCGCAGAGGGCGTCAAAGCGTTTTGGTCAGTGAAACGAGTGAGGCAAAGAGACGATGAAACTTCACCTGGGAAATATCATTACGAATTAACTTTTTCAGTCACTTCACAGGTGCCGAAGAAGAAGAGAAAACCATACGAAAATCCGATCCGAACGTTTACAGTGAAAGAAACGGAACCACCGAGAGATCATTGGGTAAATGAACCAGTTCGTCATTCATCGCGACCCCAGAGGGCAATTTGGTTTCACAAGAACATAAATGTACCACAACAACATTACCCTAGACGTCCTCATAATCAAAATTTGGACAGAATATTTTCATCGCTTTTTACGGATGATGATGTGTTTGATGATCCTCCTCCAAGGTATAAAGTTAAGCCCTCCCCAACTCATATTTTTCCATCTCATCCCAAAGTAGGATTCGTGACTCCACAAAGTGAGTTTATCCATCAAAAGTTACTGCCCTATCCTTACAAGCCGCACACGTATAAAGTGGCGCGACCTCTACCCCCTCCACCCTTACAGCACCCTGTACAGTATCCGCAAAATCACTTTTTAGAAATAGAATTTCCATTCAATCGTCATCCACCAAACACCCACACTTTTCCTCACATTGATCAAGGTTTTATGTCCTCAAATACTGTCAAAACAACAAGACCCGCCTTTTTACCAACACCTGTAACAATTCCATTTACAAAGAATGAAAGCATAGATACAGAAGATAAATATTTAAATGTCACTGAAACAACATTTAGAGATGCAGATTCGGAGCAAGAACCAAATGCCAATTTTCAAGTACATCATAAAACTAGGCCCACCGCAGTTAAACTTAACTATTTTGCAGAACATGTAAGACCACCTGTTTTTAATACTCCGCCAGGAGTATTTGTAACAATGGATAAAAAACCCTTCAAACCAATGCCACCATTAAAAGTTTTGCATTCACCTAAAGTAGGCAAATCGAAGCCAATAGATTTTCGTCCGAGCCCGCAAGTGTTAGAAGCCCATTTTTCTGACCACATACCTCCGCCTGACACAGAATTTAGACCTATATCCATGGGTTATGTTGAAAATGGAACAAAATCCAAGGATGAAAATATCAGTGATAAAACCTTGAATAAATTAAAACCAGTAACAAATCATAACAAAAAACCAAGCAAAGTCAACTCACTGACGACTACTACATATGAACCTGATATAATTACTGCTAGCGATGTATCAAGTGATAATACTGAAATTATGGAATACACAAATATTATAGGCGCTATAACCAGAACAACGCCTATGGCCTCACAGAAAGAGAAAACTAATGCTACCGAAAATATAACTTCTACGTCTACTACTCTCATGCCTTCGACATCAACAACATTAATTAGTAGTACAACAACAGAAGTTACCAGTACAACAACAAAACAAGTTCCAGTACCTTCTACAACACCAAAACCTAAGAAGCGAACTCGTCCTCCACCTAAATTTAAAGGACCAGAGAAATTTAAAAAACATAAACGCGTTACTTCTACGACACCTAAAACAACCACCATGAATGAAGCGTCATTAATTACGAATTTACATTCGGACTTGTCTCCTCGAGCAAGCTCAGTGCCTTTAAGCGGCAGTAAAAACTTTAAAACTTATAAACAAAATATAACTTCAACTACGCCAGTAAATGAAGAGCCAGTAAGTACAACCACTACTTTAAAACCAACAACGACTTCCACAACAGAAGCAACAACACCATCAACGGTTCACACGACTACAACAGAAAAAGAACCTCCTGTTGTAACAACACAACCGAAAAGCAAAAATCGTTTTAGACAGTCTACATTAATGCACAAAGGTACTTCAGTTAAACATGACAGATGGAGCTCAACACCTTCGGAAAAGAATCGAACAGTTTCATTAAGCAAACAGTTTCCACCACGAAGGAAGGGCTCTAATTTCCAAGGATATATATCTACAACACCAAAGAAAGAGGATAAACTGAGAAATGAAGAGGATCATTTAGACCATGCTCTATCTATGACCACAGTTTTCAGTAGTACCACTGAAGTCTTAACCGAAAACAATGCAGCAAGTGTGTCTTCAGCAACTCAGCCGACATATGATGAAACCATGGATCAGTATGATTTTAGCAGTGAAGCAACATCTGATTTCGTACATACAAACGAAAACAATAAAGACGTGTCTGATAATATATCTGACAATAGTAACGAGCAAGAAACCAAAGACCAAACCGAATATATTTTTACTACAAATACTTCGCCCAGCGTAAGAACTATTGATACAGATGAAGAAATAACTACCTCAACAACAGAGAAACTAGTGTCATCGCCTTCACCTGTTAAAAAGAAGCTAAAATGTAAAAAGAAAAAGATTCAAAACAAGAATAGTACTGAGGAAGCTAATACGCAATCAAGTGGATTGTCTGACGTTAGCATATCAACAGTATCTTCAACTACAACAACAACGGAAAAAGCAGTAACACCAAACATAATTGACGAATTGTTGGGCGCTTTCACTTTCGATGAACCATCAGACACAGCAAATGACGTACGCACAACTATTAAACCTGAATTAGATGTAGCGGCAAGTGAAAATGTAGAAAGCTATTTGCACGCCGATGAAAATTTTGAAGACCTTCTGGGTTCGTTTCACAATAAAGAAAATGATAATGATGTAGATGAATCTGAAGAGTATGAAGACGATGTTAGAGACCGCCCGGATGAGGAAGAAAGCTCATTCTTTCGGGAGGACGATACGCGGAATGCGAGGGATAGTAGCGACTATACGGACTATCAAGAACGCCCTTACAGCCTCTTAGAATTAATGGCCATGGAATAGACTGATACTATTAATTATGAAAGTGAAAGTTCTGTCACAAATGTATTCAATGCATTGTCAGCAGGTTCATGTACAACAGGCTCATGCATCCCACATGGATCAATGTCAGTACTACAATATACATTATAGCGATTGACACGCCAGCCTGATGTAAATTTTACTTTGTGTTTAAGGGGATCGGAACAACTGGTATTATGAACAATAAACTCACATATAGGATTATTTTTATTACATCTCAAGGCAAATATATATATTTAGCGCACATTTCGCGACTTAACTGCAACAACATAAATATCAATACAAACAACATAAACATTGACTAAGATGGATCCCCTTAATCATGTTTGGCCTTACTTATAATAATCTCGTTAAGATACGATTAGGCATATCTTAAGTAAGAGAATCAGAATCAGACCCTAATCAATTAGTATCCTTTTTTCCCCCTATACACGTGTATAACCTGTTGTTTACCTAAGAGGAGCACAGCTAAAGCAAATTTCAATGATTAATGTAGGTTGTACACAAAATATTCGACTAAAGAGGAGTTTATGGGTAAGATTTTCACTAATCAGTTGCTGAGCAGTTTCTTTAAATTTAGGAAACGATTATAACTAAGGCCCATTGTATTTATATGTCAGTTAATATAAGGCACTTTACAATGGACTTGTGGACAATGTCTTTTTGCAATATTTTATTAATACTCATTGTCATCATATTTAGTCATAGTCTTCCCTTCGATGATCTCACATACATTTTCATGGTGAATTACAATACAAAGAATTGTAAGCATTTATGCGCATTCATATTATAACTGCTTAATATCATACCATCATACTCGTAAAAAATATTTTGCACACAACAGTGTTAACAAGTTGTAAATATTTCTAAACTTAGTTAAGCTTTTAAATTAAGGATTATTGAAATATTTTTTGTAATTAGAAATAAATTAATTGATACAACTACATTTATGTTCCTACCTGCTCCTTCCATAGAGTATTTGTATATAGGTTCCGGTTTGAGCGGCACGTACGCCGCAAACGTCTCTGGCACTATATCCTTGATTCTTTGGTGGTACGACAACCTTAAAATAAAAAATATATATTCAATATTACAGTCATACCTCTACTAACTCAAAAGTACTAAAAATGACAATCTCTAATAGTTTTGTTTATAATCATTATTAACTCTGAAAAAACATGTAAATCCTACATTTTCAAATATACCACAAGTCTTTCCTTCTTAAATTTTGATATTAAAAAATACCGACCAAGTTGAGAACCTCCTCCTTTTGGGAATCGGTTAAAAATACACTACTAGACTTACAAGACTAGTGATGTTTGCGAAAAAAAAAATGCTGGTTTTAAGTATTATTAAAACTAAAATCTTCTTTTTCAAGACACAGCAATGTAGGTATAAGTTGTGGTAGTGTTACTGCTAGTGCACGCGTCTCAAACTTAAAGGGCGCAGGTTCAAATCCTGGCCGGAATCTATACACCACTAAGGCAGTTTTCTGACCTAATGTACATATTGTTACAATTACCACAAGCTAGCAATGGTGAAGGAAAACATCGTCATGAAACCTGATCGTCGAGGTAACCAATATGTAAAACCTGCCAAGCTGTTTTTAACAAGGGTGGCTGTGGTTTCCATATAGTAGGAAGCCTGAAGCCAACAGCAGGACATTTATGGGCTATGCTATCTATCTCTTTAGCATAGAAACATAGCAATAAGCAATTTTAAATTGTATAGACATTCGGTTATTGAGAAAAATATCTGAGTCATAAAAAGACACTGACATGACAACTTTATAAATCTACCATTTTTCCTAAAATGACATTGAATTTTTTTTTTAAACAAAGTACCTATGCCCAAGAATGTAGTAGTTACGATTTTCATCTACACCTGAGTGCATAGCGTGAGTTTTTACTACTTTATCACATTCAAGTTAAGTAGACAATTCTGTATGTCACAATTTATATATTTCCCTTCACAGTCACAAGATGGCGCTAAATCCTTCTCATACAAAACTATGTTAACTTGAACATGATTGAGTAGTAAAAAACTCATACTAAGCAGCACACTGTACTCAAAATTCAGACACATTATTTTAGTGTAGTATATTTCAAATATGATGGTCTGAGAGACATTATATAAAGAGAGAGTTAGAAGTACAAGATTATTATTAAATCGTAACAGAATCAAATATATGTTTATATAATAAAAAAACTAAGGAAAGTCTATGACTGCACTACGGATTACATTATATAGATGTGTCAGCCATATTCTCCTATTTGAAATAGACTTTATGATGATAAATTAAAATACAAACCTAAGACTTTTGCTGAGCACCTCCTTGATGAATCGGGGCTTAGGGTGATCCGCCTCCAGTTGCGTAGCGCCCTCCCAGTCCTCCCAAGCCCACCGGTACTGGAAGTTACTCAAGTGGTATGAGAACCAATTCACAAATCTGAAATTATTTTATGCACCAATTATTATAGTTCATTATAAAACTACGGAGTTTTTGGAGTTGAAAGGAGACGTTGTGCTGTGCAGTTTTATTTTCTAAAATGTGTAAAATTTCTCTAAATGAACAATAGTTGTAGGATATTGATAGTTTTTGAGTAGTAGTTATGTGTTTTGTGAGAAATGTGAACTGTATGTCAAACGTGGCCTTTTGAGTTGTCACAAGAACTCCGTTGAATGGCACTAGCTGGTTACCTACAGTTCAGATGTGCTACACATAGGCTTAAGAAAATGAAGAAACTATATTGTAAACTAAGATTGGCTTAAAGGCCTAGCTGCCAAGCCATAAACCTAAATAAATTATAAAACTATGTTGTAATGGGTTTTAAGTGTGATAATTTATTGGATTTTTATTATTCTGATGTTTCGGCCACTTCTCAGTAGCCGTGATCACGGAATACAAAGATGTCAAGTGTCAATGAGTATTGTTAAAGTTTTATTTAGCCTACCGCCAACACGGTTACGATGAAGTCTACATATGAAAAATTTAATAACTACCAAAATTATACCAAGACATTATTGAAAGTCTTTTTGTGTATGGGTCAGAACTCTAGGCCTTTGTTGCATTAGCATCCACAAGGCCCATCATTCCTACCAGGATAAGGGCCTATTGGATAAGTATGTGGTTTTTGCTTTAGTATGGGTGTTACTGGGATCAACGTAAGAATTAATCTTTAATGTAAGTGTAAATTGTTTAGCTTAGAAATATAATTATACATTGGTGAGTCTTCTCTATGACAATTTTTTGGATAACATCTTCATGTTATTCAAAAATAATTTGAATGAATAATATAATAACTTAAACATACCTGTCAAAACAAGCAACATTCATTGTGTCAATTCGCATAAATAAAATCTCTGTTGCCTGCGCCAACACCTGAGGCATGGTGACGGTTGAAGTTTACATAACTCTATAAGTATAGACCCATAACAGATCTCCAAATATCTCGGTCTTGGCAGATTGAATAACTCAGCAAAAATCACCTCTACAATGCAATATTCCAGTGGAATTTTTGCTTTATATGGAAAACAGAGTAACTGAGCAGCACATTCTTTCCTTTCCAAATGATATGCTTCTAGTATGTTATGCAAGTGTTCTTCTATCAAGAATCTTTCAATGGAGTGAGCCCCAGGTAACACTGGACCATCTGGGCAATCAGTATAGTCGAACATGCGGAATATGACACGAGGCATGAGGTATGTGTCATTGTCGTTATGTGGTGGAGGCTGGAATAAAATATTTATTATAAATACAATTCGTTAAAACATAGTTTTATTATGTGTACAAGTGCGAAAACTTAAGAAAATATTAAATACAATTCTCTATATATCTTTGTCATGACCTAAGGACATTTCTCCAGCTCAGCTCCAAGAAACACAACCTCTTATTTAAATTTTTACTATTAAGCAAAAAGGTGTGTTTAAATTTAAAATATTCTACACAAGATTGGCTCAATGATGAAATATGTTCATCCAAGACAAATTATAAAATCAGGTTTCCTCACAATGTTATCCTTCACTGTTTGCATATGATGATAGTTTTAAAATACTTTAAATTAAATTAATTCATAAATAAATAAATAAACACACACACACACAGAATATAAATACAGCATACAGACATAGATAACAAATTTGGGTTGGTATAGATGTGTCCATTTTAATGTATAAAAAACTATCAGAACAGATTTTTAAATACAGGTTAAAAAGTGTGCGACCAAAATTAACAGAACTCTCACCTTAGCTTTTGTGGTTATGTTTTTGTAACTACACAAAATTTATTTCATAGTAAAATGGACACATATCTATACTGTACCCCAGACTTTTACATTTTTCACAGCTATTTAAGATAATTGGTTTATATTCCAATAAATCAATTATTTTTAAATTTGGTGTATCACACATTTCATGGATGAGAAAAGTACCCAAATATAACAAGATCTAACCAAGAACTGGCAAAAAGATGTAGGTAAGATTATGGATGTTTTATACACAAACTTTTATTAGCTGGGTGGTGGAATGGGGAGGGGAGAAGGTATACTTACCCCTACTACAACCCCTATGGTGAAATTTTGAATAATTTTTTTTTAATAAACATAACCCCAATTACTTTACCACTAATATTGCACTTATAGGTCTCAAGTAGAACAATCCTTTCAAAGTCCAAAAGAAAGTCAGTAATCAACAAAAAAGAACCAAAAACAGTTTAAATCACCAAAAAATGAAGAAATAACAATAGTGGACATTCACATACTCTACAACAATAACCATGAAAATATTCAAGATGATGGCCAATAGACGGAATTATAAATACGGTATATAAAAAAATAGTAAATGGTTAGTTGGTTCTGGCCCCTTCGTCTGAAGCTGTTCTAACCTAAATCACTACTTGTGATTTTTCACCACCCAAGAATATTAGTGAAAAAATAGGTGAGGTTACATTATCAAAAAATTAATATGTCAAGAATTCCAGACTATAGGGGTTGCAGAGAGGGTAAGTATACCTTGCCCCTACCCACTACTTAAAATGTATGTACTGAATATCTGAGTAGCAGCTGAGATATATTTCAAACTATGTGTGAGATGTGATAATCACATAATAGAACTTTTATATGATACCTATAAATTAATCATGGATATACTTCCTTACTTGTATTGCAGGCAATGTATGTTGCAGTGCTTCACAAAGAATAGAATCAAAGGCAAGGTAAGGCCTAGGAATATGCTTCTCAGACCAATTATCCTGCTTAAGCTTCTTGATCTGTGCCCAGAGACAGTCCAGGTACTCCTCTTGGAGATGTGGTGAATCTGCAGACCACACTTTTAATGCTGGCCAATGTTTCTTACTCCTTTTGTTCAGAAATACTTCAATGGTCACTAGTAAATGGTCTAATTGAGATTCTTTCTTCTCATAAAGCTCACGGCCAACCCATGGCAAAGCTGATAACACAGCAAACACAAACCAATCCCTTCTAACTTGTGGTACTCCATCTTCATTTGCACAATCAACTAAGGTCTCCAATAAAGTCAATAAAGATGATGCAGCCAAAACATGGCAGTTAACTAAGTCTGATATAAATCTCAGACAATATCTAGCAGCATTCCATTTGCCAGTCTTCAAATTTTCTTTGAAAGTTTTCACTATATAGTCACAAACTCTCCACCAAAATTGTAGTTCTTAGCATTGAGCAAACCAACCAATGTAGCATAAATAGTACATTTCTCAGGCATACGAATCGCACATTCGGTTAAGATACGCAGGATTTTAACGCGAAAAGTACTTAAATCTGCCTCCAATACGCTTGCTAAGCCTTCTAAATTACTTTCTAAGCTAGAACTGCTTTTTTCACCAACTCTTAGAATAAGAGATTCCAGTCTATCTTCTATCTCTTGGTTTTCGGAAACACGACGCCTCTTTCGATGAAGACGTTCTACAATCAAAAAATCAAATGTTTTAAATGTTTTATTTTACAAAAACAATGAACGTAAGGTTTCTAACCTAAAATGCAGAAACATACCATAACCATCATCATCATCATGAGCCCTTCGGCGATTCATAGCCAGATCTAAATTTACCTCTTTTTTTATCTCACTACACTAGTAAATACTGAAATTGATTGATATTAAAGAAATCAAAAAACGCCAACCACGAACCAATAAATTACAAACAACCGAAAGAACAACAAGATGACAGACATTGACAAATGACAACTGACATCTGTAAATTCATATATTGTTTTTACAAAATCATTAAATTTTACACGTTTAATATACCTATTCTAAAAATATTTGTACAGCATTTATAAAAGATAAAAACTACAAATAATAAATAGGTCTCAAATCGCCGTCAGCTGGGAACGTTCCCAAAACGCTGGCCGCGTTACCACGTTGTATAGCAACGCTTATGCGTTATGCGTTGACACATGCAGCGCCTTCTACGAGTAACTCACAACGCCCAAAATGCACATTGAACCGTTTAACAGACCGACCGTGAGCGTAGTGGTCATGGCGTAAGCACCATTAATGACGTCATCATTTTCGATTACAACGCTCACAACGATACCCAATTACCCATGTCAAGAGGTGGGTCGAACAACCGTTCCACTTAAGCTTACGATTGTAACGTCGGCAAGCAGGTGGAATAGGAAAATTCGCGGCGGTGAACGTGGTCATTCTGAGTCTCTAGTGGAACGTAGCCGTAGGAGTCTATGGTTATAAAATATGGTTTAAATGTTGGCTTAAAGACCTAGTTGACAAGCCACAAATATTTAAAAAAATGGTTTAAATCACAGAGTACTTTATATATACTGGTATAGAGTCAACAGTCATAATATATATACTAACGCACTCTATCGGTATACGACACTATTCAACGGCAAAAACCATCCAGGGGGTCTAGTATTATTTTGATTTTTATATTAGACTTTTGGAAATTGCGGGAGTTATAATTTAACTCCTGCAATTCCCAAAAGCCTTTCCAAAAAATGTTTATTTGTTAGTAAATAAAACAACAATTTAGCGGTAGCGTGATTTATTATGTTTCCTTTTATTAAAATATTCAAAGGCATACATTTTCATAACATCATTTGTATCCACATCTAATCTGGTGCCGTAAGGATGATTTACTTACAAGTATTACCACATCTGGGCACACAACAACCTCTTTCAGAAGAAGCCATAATCCAAGTCATCAGAAAACAAATTGTTAGGCAAATTGGTGTTTAGGGTACATGTGTAAGTCCAACGTGATCACAGAACACTAGTAAACGTGATAAGCGAAGTCTTTGGAGTCCAGGAATCAAACAAAGTTATCGAAAAATAATCAAAACACAAACAAAGTACATACGTTCACGAATTTAACTTGTATCAGTCGGAATGTCATTTTGGTTTTGACATAATTGACATCTTTGAAATAAGTTTCTGGTAAATCGACAATTCATCAAAAATCTATTAATTAAAGTTAAAAAGAGCTTTATAATTTGAAAAAGGTGAGGACTAGAATTTAGACACTTTAAAATATATTTATTAGCTGATATGGCTTGCAAAAACATAAAACATATCAAATATTTCTTAACAAGTATTAAACAGCTGCGTATAAACAAACATATTATATTCTTTCATTTGGTGTTAATTTGAGAACAGTGACATCTACTGCAATATGTACCTACTAATAGAACGCAAAAAATTTCTAAGAAAAAATAATTGTACTGACTGTTAGGACACTGGTTTAAATGTCTTACGCATTTTCACCAAGTTTATTTCAATTTATATTTCTTACTAAGACTTAAATTGATAAGGTAAAATAAATTATGTCGTGTAATTACGCGGAAGGACTATCTCCGTATGAACATAAAGGGATATTGGGTGTTCCTGAGGTAAGGTATTTACACCCAATTCATAAAAAAAGTATACACAAACCGGTTTCTGTTATTGATTTTTAGGCTGCTACTCAGATATACGGTACACGAATTTTAAGTAGTGGGTGAGCGCAGTCGGTGTGGGGAAACAAATACTTACCCTTTCTGCAACTCTTATGGTTCGGAGTTCTAGAAATATTATTTTTTGGTTAACATAACCTTACCCAGTTTTTTCATCAATATTATTGTGATGGGTGGTAAAAGTCCACGACCAGTGATTAGAACAGTGATGAAGGTTAGGTTAGTTTTAGACTGACGCGCACGAGTCAAGTGATCGTGCCTGGTCAGCGCGTGCCAGAACCCACTGTAACTCTTTATATACTTGAATAGTTGCAACAGTTGCAAAACATTTGTTTTATTAATGTGTTTAACAGACAACTAGCAAATACTTTTCTAATATTTCAGTAAATCAATACTTAAATACTATACAACTATTTAATAGTATTATAATTCTCATATGAGGATTAGTACATTATAACAAACCACTATCAATTTATCATTTCTGTGTTGTTTGTCCTTCAGTTCATTGTTGTTTCTTTTTATGTTTGTTTTCTTTTATTTATTTTATTTTATTTGTAATTATAACAATGTTCATACACTAGCAATTATTTTGTATAATTATATGATTAACATTTATTGTTTTAATTTGCATTGTGGAGCTAAGCTACTTGTGGAATATCAGCGCTGGTTGTGAAACTAGCATTATGCTGAGCTCAGAGCCTTTTTAGGACATCACAATGAATTGTAATATATGTTATCATGTAAGACTTTTTGTATCTTGTCCTAAATAAATATTTTTTCTTTCTTTCTCAATATATTAATGATAACAATTTTTAAATACATTGCAAAACAATTTTTTAAAATATGATTTAAAAATAAATGTGATTATGATTGTAAAAAAGCCGCCATTTTGAAGATTGTTACTCTTGTAGTGTGTCAATGTGCTCTTGTTCTGTCTCTATCTTGTCTGTTGTCCTGTCAATGTTTTCATTGGATTTTTCAACTTTGAACCTATGATATAAGTGCAATATTAATGAAAAAATTAGTGAGGTTATCTTTTGCAAAAAAAAAATATTAAAGAACTTTGGACCATAAAGGTTGCAAAAGGGGTAAGTATAACTCCCCCCTCCCCACTCCACCAACCACTACTTGGTATTCTAGTATAGAATATTTATCTATTTACTCATTTTTAGCATCATAGTTTGCCATATTATCTTTGATTTTTTCAGAAATTTGATCCCATTGATAAATTTAATGAGAAATGTGAGCTGTTGGCCCAACTGATAAATGAGAGTAATCATGTTGTTGTACACACTGGCGCTGGTATTAGTACCTCAGCAGGCATACCGGACTTCAGGTTTGTGGCATATTTCAGTCATTCTCAGCCTGCAAATATTCCTATAATAAGTAATGTATAAAAACAAAATTGGAGTGATGACAATCTTTAATTTCAAAATGAAAACAAATAATATATGTAAAAAGTACTTCTTGGAGTTGACTTTGGAAGTAGTGTTGAGTGGGAAGGGGGGTTTTTGAGGGGAACGGCGTGTGTACTACAGAAGTCACTCTGTACCATTTCTGGCTGCCAGAAATGCAGTTTTTATTTTAATTAAAAAAACAAAGGAGCTCTGAAGAAATTTGGTAATTTTTTTACTGTAGCTTGCCTTGTTCAGGTAGAATTAAGGGTTGGGAGCTCACTATCTCTGTCAGCTGGAAATGGTGGTGGGTAGTCCCCATCCCACTTTGTGTTAGTTATTAATGATCATTTTTAAAATTTCTGCATGGATATTGCTCTAAAAGTTTTTTCCGAATAGGCTTCAAAATGGCTAAATTAATTTCATTAAAAACATTCAACATCATTTCTTTTTGATTTCTTAAAGGATTTTAAAGATGTTAAGTTAAATCCCAAATCCCATTATTAGTGTTGGCGTCGATCTTACGCTATTAAGCTTTAGCGAGCTTGATATTAACATATCCACAATAAATTTACAGTGTTCACACTTTGGTAATGTTAAAAATTAATCAGTTATATTTCACTTTTTCAAGGGGCCCAAATGGTGTATGGACCCTGGAAAAAGAAGGTAAAAAACCCACCATCAATGTGTCGTTTTCTGATGCCAAACCAACAAAGACTCATATGATATTGAAGAAGTTGGTGGAAAGCAACAAAGTTCATTACATTGTCAGCCAGAATATAGATGGACTGCATCTGAAGTCAGGACTGCAAAGGAAGTATTTAGCTGAACTACATGGAAACATGTTTATAGATGAATGTAATGTGTGCAAAAGGTAAATAACAAAGAATCTTAATAAATCAAAGAATATAGTAATACTAGAGTTTGCCCCCACAGCTGCACTATACATTAAACCCTAGGCAGTAACTAATAAAGCTACTTACCAAAACTTAATTTGGTTTTTTACATATAATAATTACAAAGAAACTAAGTCCATATAGTCTACACAACTGCCCAACAAAACACAAAGAGGAGTCGAAGCCCATCCTGATTTGAAGTAATATAAATGACATGTTATTAATGACAAAGTGGGTATTTGTTAGTTAATTGAAAAAACGCGATTGCAGTGCCATTTAGTTTGCTAATCCATGTAGTCTATGGAAACGAAATCATTTATCTGGATAAAAAATACTGTAATTATTGATTCGGAATATTAGCCGTCTCTCTGACTATAGTAGAATTATTTTCTCCGTGCAGTTTGGGTCATAAATCAAACTCGGCCTCAGCCCGGCTAGGGCGGTGAGCATGTTGCGCGGGCGCAACGCCATTATCGATAAAAACTCATTCTTATCAAAGAAAGATTATCATTCTTATAAAAATCATTATTTTACCTTTTTTGCTGTTAATTTTAAACTTAGATATAAGTATTCTATTTATTTTAATATAACTTGTTACATTCTAAACTTTTGTACTTACAGTTTTTTAATACATAGATACCTAATTAATAATTTATTTAAATCGTTATTATTCTTATTTTAATAAATACGTTGTTTTATCTATTTTTTTCTTTCATTTATATCACTAACCCACAAAATGACAAAACTAAATACACTATCAATAATGCTTATCGACAACAATAATGTGTATCAGTATGCCTGTCCATAAGGCCCGTGAGTGGAAGAGAGAGCGAAATACTTGCTACACCGCTTCGATTATTTATGAGCCAAACTGCAAGGAGAAAATAATTCTACTATATTCATCACAAAGTTGAAGACAATCAATGTAATAAGCAGCAGATTATTTATTATATAGATTGTGCTAAAACCGATTATGACTTTTCAGGCAATTCATAAGGTCTTGCCCCGTTGAAACGGTGGGCAAAAAGTGCAGTGGGGTGCCTTGTGCTGCTGACCATTTAAGTGGGGGCAGACCATGCAGGGGCCGGCTGTATGATGGGGTGCTTGACTGGGAACACAGTTTACCTGATAATGATTTATTCATGGCGGAAATGCATTCTGGGTAATTGTTATTATAATTTTTATTAATACTACGTTATTCACACAATTTTTTAAATTTTATAATTGTATGATAGATTAGGACCTAGTTATGCAAAATGGAACCAACCCACATACTGACAGTTTTGAAAAAAAGCCGTTATTATTAAAACTGCAAAAAAAATATCGTATAATCTAATGTACAATATTCTAAATTTTTTTTTTCAAAATATAGACATTTTTTGTAAGCAAAATTTTAATAAACATGGTATTTTCTCAAAACTGTCAGTATGTGGGTTGGTTTCATTTTGCATAGCTAGGTCCGACAACTGTCTGCCCTAATGTGGTCTAAGATGTAGTAGCATACTTAGCTAGAAGATATTTATTCGCTCGTGACTTGAAGACTCCTAGATCATATTAGTCAGAAAAAGCAGACTCCGACAAATTTTGATTGATTCATTTAATCATTATTTTATTTGCTCTTTTATGTCCATATTTCTAATCTTGGCCAAATATTTAAATGAAACATATTCAAAAAATCTTAGCTAAAAGTTTTGTTTATGGTCAAGTTGCTAAACAAAAACAAATTCACACCTGCATACCTGTAAAAACACATTTTATTACCTCTCGGCATTTGGACATCTTTCGTTTACTTATTTATTGGCATACGTTTACTAATTATTCTAGAAAATAGTTCATTGTTGTATTGTAATTTTTTATGGCAGTCATTAGCTAGGTGTGTCGGATTAAACTCGACTTAGATACTGGGACATTGCAGTTGCGCAGTATAAAGCGATGACCTGATGGAGGTGGGAGGCAGTCGAGCAATAACCACGAACGAAACAAGACTTCTGTACTACAATCAGGAAATTTTTAGTGACGGACTTTGCGCGGTTTTTTGGATGGATTTACGACCTTCTGCATTACGTTTGGACTTGTTGTGTTCAGTTTGGCTTACGCTTTTATGTACTCTGTGAGGGTAAAACCTGCTTTAGTGATAATCTAACCGACAGACAAAATTCTAAGTTTTATTTCCAGATTATGCTGGTCTATTTAGAGCCCTGATTTTTATTTTCTTTTTTAAGTTGATTAAAAAAAGTCGACTACTAGATTTATTATATTAAGAAATACATTTACTGATTTATTATGACACTTGTAATTTTTCAGAATTGCAGATTTGAGTATATGTTTAGGTACCACACTTCAAATCATTCCAAGCGGTAATCTACCTCTAGAGACTTTAAAGTATGGCGGGAAACTGGTTATATGCAATTTACAACCAACTAAACATGTAAGCAACTCTAATTATTAAATATAATAAAAGTTTTCTATTATATCAATATGTCTGTGTGGATGTGTATTGTACCAAATTAATAATGTCAATTTGAGATAATTTTGTCCTATAAAATTTTGATTTCTCTGCATTTTGACGGCCTCTGTAGTTAAGCGAGGACCAGGGTAAGCCTTCGCCAGCTTACCTTACTGCAACGCAAGGGCTCTGGTTACGATTCTTGGTATGGTAAATTTCTGAAACGATTTTTACCCCATTATTTACTATGGTCTGGGTTCGGTCTGATGGATATACAAACTTTTTGTATATGGTAAATTTAAATTTAATATTGGAACGTGTGGCTGACTTTTGAGTTGTTTCTGCCACCGTTGAAGTTACACTCGAAAATATATGTTGTAGCAACGAACATCTCTCGTATTCTTTGATCAAGCCTTCTTAGCCCCCAACATTGGTCATGGGCCCAGACAGCGCAAGTCCATAGCGCTATTATATTTATGTGCAAAGTTTTCAGATCGAAAAATATTCTAAAGCAGTAATTAATTGCGAAAAGGTGCCGAACGATGAGCAGCAGTATGTCGATGCGAATCGAGCCCTTGGGCAAGGACAATTACGATAGCTGGAGAATACAGGTACAAGCTCTGTTAATTAAAAACAATGAGTGGAAGTACGTGAGTGGCAAAGTTCGAAAGCCAGCTGAGATCAGTGAAGCTGAACTCTGGGTGGAAGAGGACGAAAAAGCCAGAGCCGATCTGATTCTTTCAATGAGTGGAAGCGAACTTCGTCATATTAGAGGTTGTAAAACTTCCAGAGATGTTTGGCTGAAATTGGAGTCAATATATGCATCGAAGGGACCCGCTAAAAAGGCTACACTTTTAAAGCGTTTAATTCTGCACAAAATGTCGGAGACAGGAAATGTTAGAGAACATTTGGATACTTTTTTCGACGCTGTGGATAAGCTTGCAGACATGGGTATAAGCATAAATGAGGATTTAGTATCTATCATGTTATTATACAGTTTGCCCGGAAAATTCGAAAGCTTTAGATGTGCGATTGAATCGAGAGACGAGTTGCCGAAACCAGAGGCCTTGAAAATTAAAATACTTGAAGAGCATGAGTCCAGAGACGCAAACAAAAATCTGGACGAGGGTGTTTTGTACACGAATGCGAGAAAGTATCCTAAGAAAGGCGCAAAGAAAAGAAATACAGTTGGAGACAAAACTGATTTCAATAGAAGAGGAACTGAAAAGAAAGAAGGTTTTGGGTTTAAATGTTATAAATGTCACGAACGTGGACACAAAGCATCGGACTGTAAAAATAAAATAGGTAGAAAAGCACAGAAAGCAGAAGAAACACATTGTATTAATAACGTTCTAACCACTTTTAATGTTTTAGATGTAGAAGTTTCTAACGCTGTAAATGTTCAAAAACACGACTGGATTTTGGACAGTGGGTGCACGTCTCACCTTTGCAATGATGCGAGTAAGTTCGGGGACACTTTAAAAATGACTAGCGGCGAACTAAATTTAGCAACGCATGTAAGTACTAACGTAAAAGGTAAGGGCACTATAAGGTTGTCGGCATGGAGCGAACACTCGAGGGATTTATTTGAACTACGCGATACGTTGTTTGTTCCTAATCTAAGGACGAATTTAATTTCAGTAGCCAAAATAACAAATAACGGCTATAATGTTACATTCAATAAAAATGTAGCTCAGGTTATTGATAAGAATGGCGAAATTAAAATAACGGCATATCGTAGAGGTAATTTATATTGTTTAAACAGTCCTGAGTATATTTTTAATTTGAGTGATTCAAATGCTGATATACGTTGTTGGCACGAGCGATTAGGACATTTGAATGGTAAAGATGTCGCTAAGCTTTTAGGTAGATTAGGTGCTAAGTTTGAAATGACCGAAGTACAAAACTTACGTGATTGCGATATTTGTGCTAAAGGAAAAATGACCGCGTTACCTTTTTCTGTTTCCCATAGTCCTTGTACTGAAAAATTGAAAATTGTCTATTCTGATATTGTAGGACCTATGAGATGTGAATCTATAGGTGGAGCAAAATATTTTATTACTTTTATCGACGATTGTACGCGTTGGTGTGAAGTTTATTTTCTAGGTGCGAAAAATAAAGCCTTAGAAGCCTTTAAGGTGTATAAAAGTCATGTTGAGAACTCGACGGGCCTGAAGATCAAATATCTCCAGACCGACAATGGAGGAGAATATTGTAACTTGGAATTTGATCGATTTTTGAAACAAGCAGGCATACAGCGAAGACTGACCGTGCCTCGAACACCGCAGCAGAATGGAATAGCAGAACGAATGAACCGGACCTTGGTAGAAATGGCAAGGTGTATGCTGTTGAGTTCTGATCTTTCCTCAGGTTTTTGGCAAGAAGCGGTGGACACTGCATGTTATGTCAGAAATCGATGTCCTACTAGAAGTCTACAGGGTGAAATTCCTTATGAAAAATGGCGAAACAAACCGGTGAAGATTGAATACCTTCGAAGATTTGGAACTAAGGTACATATTCTAGATAAAGATCCAAACAAAGACAAATTCGCAGCAAGAGGTATTGCTGGTAACTTTGTCGGATACCCAAAGAACGACAAGGGATATCGTGTGTGGATTCCCGAGCGTAGGCAGTTTATGATTGCGAGAGATGTGAAATTTCACGAAGGCGAAAACATACGTAAGGACATCTCGAAACAAGAGCCGGGCCTATTAAACATTATGAAAGACGACGATCAAGATTTCATCGAAATCGACTTCACAAAGTTCAATGTTCCAGTTGAACGTAGACATGAAGCAGAAGAGGTTGACAATATGCAAGAAATATGGACTGAATGTCAAGAATATCCTGCAGAATGTGACGAAGGCGAGTCTTCATCTAGGCGCTTAGAGACGGAGCAGCAAGTCGAAGAAATAAGGTATGATGACATGCCTGATCAGCGAAGGATGACGACGAGAGCTCCTGGTAGACCTAAAATACTACGCACAGGAAGCGTAGGCCGACCGAAGAAAATCTATCAAACGAGGGAAGTTGAGCGATCTGTAACTTCGACTGATGCAAATGAGGTTGAAGATTTTGCTGGTTCAACTGAGATCACTTTGAAAAATGCTTTGAAAAGTAATGATAAACCTGATTGGGAGGAAGCCATATTATCTGAAATTAGAAGTTTAGTTCAGAAAGGTACATGGGAGATCGTAAAGAGACCGAAAAACAGGAACATCGTAGGCTGCCGTTATGTGTTGATAACAAAGCAGAACGTCGATAAGACTCTAAAGAAGAAAGCGAGACTTGTAGCACAAGGTTTCAGCCAGCGATATGGGGTCGATTATGAGAAAACCTTTGCACCTGTTGCTAGACTGGACACTGTCAGATTGTTAATGGCTCTCGCAGTTGAATTGAACTTGGAAATTCACCAATTAGATATAAACACTGCTTATTTGAATGGATCCTTGGATGAAGAGATTTACATGGAGATACCAGAACTATTAAGAGAAAGTTTAATTAAGCTTATGAATCGTGAGGGAGAAGATCCAATGGTTATAGAGCGCGCGCAAATAATGCTGAATAAATTGGATAGTGGTTGCGATTCATGCTTATTGCGGAAATCATTGTATGGTTTGAAGCAAGCTGGACGTCAATGGAATCTCAAACTCAACAAAAAGTTGATCGCTATGGGATTGAAGCAGAGTCTGAACGAGCCATGTTTATACTTTAAACAAAGCGCAAATAGCTATTTGTTTGTATTGGTTTACGTAGACGATATTTTGGTGGCAAGTCAAGAAAGAGGTTTAATTATTAAATTTAAAAATGAGCTGTCAAGAGAGTTTGAATTAAAAGATTATGGTCGGGCAAAATATATTTTAGGAATAGACATACGGAGAAATAATAATGACAATGTCATTATTTTGTCACAACAAAATTATATTGAAAATTTATTAAAACGATTTTCAATGGAAAATTGCAATAAATGTGCAACGCCGATGGAAATTAATTCCAAACAAAATGCCGAAGAAAAATGTAACGATGACGAAAGCGATAAAAATTGGCCATATCGAGAGTTGATAGGTTGTTTGAATTACCTAAGCAATGCAACTAGACCAGATATTGCTAATGCGGTGAGTAAACTAAGCCAAAAAGTCACGAATCCTGAAAAATCTGATTGGAAATCTGCAAAACGTGTATTACGTTACCTGAAAGGGACCATACAACTAAGTCTCGTATACAAAAAGACTGGTAATTGTATACAGGGTTTCTCGGACGCAGATTGGGGGAATTGTTTACTAGACAGACGATCTTATTCGGGTTATGCATTCATTTTAGGTGGTGCGTGTATATCCTGGCAGTCTAGGAAACAACGTAGCGTGGCGACATCGACTTGTGAGGCAGAGTACGTCAGCCTGTCTGAAAGTATGAAGGAGGCAGTGTATCTAAATAGTCTGATGAAGGAAGTAGGGCTCATGAGGTATGCTCGTGTGATCGTTCATGCCGATAACCAAGGGGCTATATTTTTAGCTCAAGACCCAATGTTTCATGCGCGTAGCAAGCATATTGATATTCGATATCATTACATTAGGGAGGTTTTAAAGGATACGAACGACATTGTATTGAAACATGTGCCCACTGAATCCATGTTGGCAGACGTGCTCACTAAGCCATTGGCTAGTGTTAAACACTACAAGTGTTTAGATGGTTTAGGTTTAGGTATTAAGTCATGTTAGTTTATCTTCTGAATGTTTTATGTAATTAAATTAAAATTTATAGGGGCGTGATGGATATACAAACTTTTTGTATATGGTAAATTTAAATTTAATATTGGAACGTGTGGCTGACTTTTGAGTTGTTTCTGCCACCGTTGAAGTTACACTCGAAAATATATGTTGTAGCAACGAACATCTCTCGTATTCTTTGATCAAGCCTTCTTAGCCCCCAACACGGTCCCATTGTAGTCTGTTGTATATTACCCATAACACAAGGGTAACTTGCATGGGGATATGCAATATGTGTGTTTATCTGCCGATTATTTATATTAAGTTTGCTTGTCTGCTTATAGGAAAAGTTAAAGTGTTATTCATATTCCATACCATTACACAAATTAATAATTTTCTGTTCTTAAAATTTAATATTGTATGTATTACAATCTCTTTGACTTAATGTATATTGTTAAAACAAATTTAAGTCCTGGCCGATTCCAATGTCAATTACCCTATTTATAAGAGTTCTGTTTTTGTCATTTGACTGTGGATTTTTAAGTTTATAAATCAATATTGCACACTGTAAGCTTGTAAACAGTATAATCTCGACCAAAAATACTATATTTGGTTTCACTTTAATCAAATATTTTTCATTTAACAGGACAACAAAGCCGACCTTATAATAAACTATTATGTAGACGATATATTAGAAAAAGTGATGAATATACTTGGCATAGAGATACCAGTATATCAAGAGACTGACAATCCCACCAAATTAGCAGAAACAATAATTTTAGATTGGATGATAAATCGTAAAGATGTTATAGCATTGGAGAAAATATACAAAGCGAAATGTAAAGGAGTTAAAAAGAAACGAATATTGATCAAGAGTAAACGTAGTAGCACTGAAATTAGTTCAATAAGTCAGGATGATAAGTCTAAAATCATCAAACGTGAAGATTCTAGTGGAAATGAAGGAATTATTAAAACTGAGCCGTTAGAAGAACTACCTGCAACTGCTGACCTCAATATAACTAGTAATAACATAGTGGAGACTGTTGTTTTGTCAAAAATTCTGTGATATTTTTTGTGAATATTCAGTGAATGATTTTCTGAAAAGTCTTCTTTTTTACTTATGAGTTTAACAAAGTAGATACTTAGGATACAGGTAGGATGGCACTTCTACTCTGCGAAACTTTGTTTTTGAATAAAATTTTATTGCCTTTAGCAGGCAAACAGGCAGACGGCCCACCTGATGAAAAGTGGTTACCGTCGCCTATGGACGCTTGCAACACCAGGGGTGTCGCCAACGCGTTGCCGACCTCTAAGAAATTTTATAACGCCCTTAAAGAACCCCATGTCATAGCGCAAAGGGAAAACCGCGACGGGAAGTTCTCTACAAATCATCGTATACTTTAAGCTGACAAGATCATGATCTGAATGAAACAAAAGTAAATTAACAATAAATATTTTATTTTATAAAATTTCTTTTAATTTACAATCTTTGGTAAGAGTATAAAAATATAAAAACCACAACATGATTATTTCTCAACAAATAATCCCGGTACCAGGAATTCGACATAAGTCTTTAAAAAACCTTCACCGCAGGAAACAAGTAGCTTGGAATGAGAGTAAACTAACTAATGGCAAAATTAAGTTATCAACTTGACCAGTCTGGGCTTCTACCAGTCCAGAGACAAGCGCGGCCACACTCGCCCGCACCAGACCGTGTCTGGCTCTTAACAAATCTGAAAGATATTAAAATTATTATATTTAGTATCTGTACAGGTAAAGAATGGGATTGAAAATGACGTCTCCTCTTTACGCTCGCTCACAATCATCCAATAGTAAAGTCCACAGAAAAATTCTATGGTATTTTTGCACTCGATTCTTCATACCATTTTCACTAATCTATGAGGGACATGAGTTTTCTGTACAATTTGGTTTTGGTTCGTTCTTAATATTTACTACTGTTGTTATACCTATTGGCAGTATGACGTCTGTGAGGCCTGATTATCGCGAGAGTAATACAGCTTAGGTTAATGCAGCGAAGTAAACATCACGATGCCCAGGAGACTCATCAATGAGCCAGCGCTGGAGCGCTTAATTTACATTTTCACTTCGAATCGGACAGTAGCTAATAATTTTAGACAGTACTAGATATGCCCGCGACGAAGTCCGCGTGGAATGTGTTTTCAAAACCCCCCGATTTTGAAACATACTTTATTGGTGCTCAGCTTCTAATGGTCTTAGCGTGATGATATATAGCCCTCCTCGTTAAATGGGCTACCTAACACTGAAAGGATTTTTCAAATCAGAGTAGTTCCTGAGTTGCTTAGTGCGTTCAATCAAACAAACTTTTCAGCTATATATTAGTATAAGAAAAGATCTTTACTAACCTTTCAATAATAAATCAATTATAAAAAAATACTTATGTTATATATGAAAATGTTGTTACTTATTTCATATTTGTTGACTATTAATGTTTTCTTCTATTGTTACATAATATACCATTGACAATGGAGCACAAACAGGAAAATACCCAACTTAGTGTCTTTATTAAACATAAATTTTTCACTACTGGTACCGCACATGCTGACAGTACAGGCATGATGAACCGCCATTGTCGAGTCCATTCTTTATCCGTATATATTACGCCTATTGCAATTCAACTTTACAAAGTTATATACAACTAGCGGCCCCGGCAGACGTTGTCCTGCTCTGAAAAGTAAAAAAAAATGTTGGATCCGATCCCGGCGCCACCTACCGGTTCTAATTGTAAATCCAAACCAACAGCGAACTCACTCAAACACACAAAAACAAAATCACCCAAATCGGTCCAGGTGATTAGGATTCTAAAACCCGACCTCAGCGCCACCTACGGGATAAAAAGTATCCTATGTCCGTCTCCTGGTTCTAAGCTACCTCTACACCAATTTTCAGCCAAATCGGTACTCCCGTTCTTGAGTTATAAATAGTGTAACTAACACTTTCTTTTATATATTAGGGTGGTCGTTAAAAATTAAATTTCTTGCGACGCCCCCTAAAAAGCTTCCTTTAATGAAAAAACACTGGATTTTTTTATAATTTTTTCAAGTCAAGACATCACGTGCCTCAAGACAATTCAAGTTAAAACTAAAAATAGAAGAAAAATTGAAAGATAAGCTTGAATCACGAAGAATTTTAAACTTTTTCTGAAACTATAATTTGA
The DNA here is from genome assembly GCA_012273795.1 of Dendrolimus punctatus. NCBI lineage: Eukaryota > Metazoa > Arthropoda > Insecta > Lepidoptera > Lasiocampidae > Dendrolimus > Dendrolimus punctatus. The sequence goes on from CM022541.1 coordinate 19,362,071, forward strand.
AATTCATCATTGAGAATGATAATACGGAAGGTATTTCATTTTTAAAACTTTTCCAATCTTAAAATAATTATTACTTCTAAGTATGAAGAAGTTTCCTGGAAAAACATGATATTATCCAAAAATTAACTTGAATCGTCTTGAGACACGTGTTGTCTTGACTTGAAAAAATTATAAAAAAATTCCTTCCTTCCTTCCTTTTAATTTTTCATTAAAAGGAAGCTTTTTAGGGGGCGTCGCAAGACATTTAATTTTTTAACGACCACCCTAATATATATAGATATATACATTATACATAGTTGAAAAATAATATTTTAAACATCTTACCGAACATCTGTAAAACATAAACGGTGATGACTTGTGAAAGAATATTGAATATGGTTCCCTCCATAGTTCGACTGCTATCTGCAAAAATACATACGGAAATTAGCTAGTTGCCACTGTGTGGTGGCCATTGGCAGATTTCCCAGCTGTGGCAAATTTGGACCATTTTTTAAATGTTTTACACAAATCAACACAACACAACACAAACAATTTATCTTATATATAGTCATGGTAGCGTAATGGCTAGCGCACGCGTCCCGAACTCAAAGGGCTCGGGTTCGATCCTAGCCGGAACGCATGCACCAATTAGGCAGTTTTTTGATCAAATGTGCATATTGTTACAATTGCCACGTGCTAACAACGGTGAAGGAAAATATTGTGATGAAACACACTACACATCGAGATAACCCATGCGTCAAACCTGCCAAACCGCCTCAGACAAGCGTAGCGGGTATACTGTCTTTTCCGCTATAGGCGGAAATCTGAGCCCAGCAGTGTTCATAGGCTGTTATTAATATTATAATTTACCTACTAGCTGTCCCGGCAGACGTCGTCCTGCCCGGTAAAAAATAGGGGTTGATCGTAGAGGGTTGAAAATTTAGGGTTGTATGTATCTTTTAATGCTGTATCATAAAAAATAGAAATTAAAATTTTGTCTAAAAAATAAATAAAAAAATTTAGGGGTGGACTACCCTAACATTTAGGGGATGAAAAATAGATGTTGGCCGATTCTCAGACCTACCCAATATGCATACAAAATTTCATGAGAATCGGTCAAGCCGTTTCGGAGGAGTATGGCAACGAAAACTGTGACACGAGAATTTTATATATTAGATTTATCTTTGTACATTTTTACATTTGAATTTGTCGTAAGCAATGTTATTTGTGTTTAAACTGTAAAATTGTGTATAATAATGTCAAAATAACAACTTTTTACTAAATGCATATGAAAGTGTATATATATACAGTATTACAGATATATTAGCTTAGAGATGTTTTTGGGTTTGCAGTAGTGTACTGTCAGCACATAAATAAATAAACGAACAATTTTTATATATTTTATAGGCAGGTACTTAATAATATTAAACGATATTATAACAATAAATATAAATATTAAATATAATCTTGAATACTAAATTTCAAGTTTAGAAGCCCTGTAAATATACAAAGACTAACTATAAACGCAAAAAGTCTTGAAGCTAATTTCCCTGTACCTACATCAAAAAATCAAGTCCAAATTTGTTGTCAATCTGTTTGGTCCGGTTAATGTCTGAATCGATTTAGAAAGAACTTTTACTGGCAGATAGCTGATGTTAGGAGTAACTTAGGCTACTTTTGAGATTAGGGTCCGCGAAAAGAAAATCCACGCGGGCACAGCTTGTTTTGAATAGTTCATGGTATATTTAAATAATGTTTTATACGGTGAATGTGAGTTCTGGGAATCCACTTTGCCCTTCCCCTATCTCATACCCCATATCCCACAATGCAATGTTGCAAATTTCGCGCGCAGAAGGTTTACGAATGACTACTTACTATTATTGTATATACTTATGTCTTTACATTATTTATAATATATTATATAAAATATTTATTGCAACAACTAGTTATGTAACCTTTTTTGTCAACCCTACTGACCCTCAACGCGTGACATCATGACGCTAACGGCAAACCTTCTGCGCACGGATAGCAATGGTAACCACTTTCCATCAAGTATGCAATCTGTCTGGTTGAATACTTCTTCAGGCAGTAAATAAAGTAATAATTACCTGGCCACTTGTTAAATCCATATCGTGATCCAAACCAACTGGCTGCAGTGTCTCCCACACCGATGGACAGCACGCCGCTGAGCAACTCCAGTTCCGAGCCCTCGTACACGGGCACGAGGACCAAGGGACACGCAAGACCCGCGAATAGGTACATGGGAGTCATAGCGAAGCTACCCACGTCCTGCAAATTCGTGTAAAATTACTAGCTGTCCGGCAGACGTTGTCTTGCCCTGAAGAAATGAAATTTAGATCCCGACTGCAGGGCCATGTGCCGGATGTAAGCTATCCTATCTTTTAAGTTGGATCAAACTGCACACGGTGTGCAAATTTGATTGAAATCGGTTCAGTAGTTTTGGAGTTTGTTGGCAACATACACCGTGACACAAGATTTTTATATACAGTGGTGGTCATCTAATTAGAAACACTTCTTATGAATAAAGAAAGTATAACTTCAACGTACAAATGTTCGTAAAAATATACACATTCAATAATTAATAATCATGCAATAATATAGCCACTCAAATAAAAAACTCATTAAATGCATAAAATATATAACATATCTTACTTTTAATTACAAAATGAGTTTTAGACATGTAAGAGTTTATTTTCTGTTAGTGGCCGCTTGGACGCCTAATTAGAAACATTTTAAAAAAGCATCCATAGTTCGTTCTTTTTTTGAAATTGGAGAATAACATTTCTTTCTTGGCTTTTTCTATTATTTTGGCGGCAATAAAAAATTTAATCTGAATTTTATTTTGTTCAGAATGGGCAAAAATAAAAGTTGTGACGCGTCAACTAGGCAAAAATTGTTAATTTACATATGGATCATAAGTGGGTGGACAGAAGAATAACTGAGCATTTAAATAGTTCTGTTAAGAAAGTTTTTAATGCAATTGATCATTATAAAACACATGGAACTGCTGAAAATGTTCTTAGAAAGGCTCGGCCAAGAAAAAGTTCTCCCAGAGAAGATACGCTAATCGTTCGTGTTGCTAAAAAAGACCCAAGTAAAGGCTCCAACCAGATTAAAAATGAAGTTTTTTCGTCTGATGACCCGAGAAAAATCTCGTCAAGACTGATACGCCGAAGATTAGTGGAAGCTAAATTGTTTGGAAGAATCTCTCGAAAGGTATCGCTTCTTACCAAGCAACACCGGAAGAAGCGATTATTATTCACTAAAAAAATATGTTAATTGGACGGTACAAGAATGGAAAAAAAGTGTTATTTTCAGATGAAACAAAAATAAATATGGTAAATCCTAATGGAAAGCGCTATGTTAGACGTCCTGTAAACAGTGCTTTTAATTATAAATACAGTAGGAGTATAGTCAAGCACGGTGGCGGTAACATTAAAGTTTGGGGGTGTTTTTCCGAATGTGGAGTTGGACCCGTTCGGAAGATTGAAGGTACAATGGATCAATGGCAATACAAAAATATCTTAGAGCACACAATGATTCCCTACTCGGACGATCATTTGCCTGTAACCTGGATCTTTCAGCATGACAATGATCCTAAACACATGGCCAATAGCGTCAAATATTTCCTTAGCGAACAGCGTGTATCCGTTTTAGACTGGCCAGCAAATAGTCCGGATTTAAACCCGATAGAAAATCTCTAGTGTATTGTTAAAAAGAAAGTCTCAAACGTAACACCAGTCATAACGAACTATATGAAGCATTTGTTGAAGCATGGGATTCAATCCCCCTAGAAAAATGTATGAAATTGATTGAATCAATGCCACGTCGTTGCAGTGCTGTTATTCAAAATAAGGGATACGCCACTAAATATTAATTACAACTATTGGTAGGCTGTGGATAGTAGCTATTTCATAAATAACAATACTAATCACTAATACTTAAAAAAATATTGCTTTTTATACTTTTTTGTTGTTGTTTCTAATTAGTTGACCATTATTGTTCATACCTTAAAACTGATTTAAATGTTTTTCCGTAATGTAATATTAAAACTGCACATGTGTAACGGGATTCATAATGTTTTTCTAATAAATGATAAACCGTTGAACATATTGTTGTCCTATTTATTGTTTAATTTGAAAATAAAAACGATTGCGGTGAAGTATCTTACATAATGTCAAGGACCGTTGGTAGTGTTTCTAATTAGATGACCACCACTGTATATAAGATTATCAAACCGAAAATCGCTGATTGAAGTTTTTGGCAGAAACTTGCAAGGGTGATAATAAAAAAAATATCATATTGATTGAAAAACCAAAAATTGATTTTAACAAAAAATAAAATACAGTCTCGTTGAAAATGTTCTATTGTTCCAATACATTTTTTTTTCTTATTGCATAAGGTCTGCAGACGGCTCGCCTGATGGAAAGCAGTTACCATAGCCTATGGACATTTGTAACCTTATGCTGCCGCTCTCTAAAGAGACTGGAAACCTGGCCACTAATTCAGGAACACAACTCAAAGTTGCTATAGTGGCATATTCTAGACCAAGGGTTGTAGCCATCCAGATGAGCAAATACCCTACCTGGCTGTGGGTTGTTTTGTTGCGTCTTACGAGAGGCCGCCCGGCCGCAGGAAATTGTGTTCTCTCTCCCCTCTTGCACTGATAGAAAACATTTCCAGGAACCATGGAGATACAAGTTGTGAAAATTCAAATCGTCTAATGAATATTCAACAAAAATTACCTTCTCATCGCTATAAACATTGAATGCTGATTGAAGAGCTGATGATATTGGCTCTATTCGAGATTTCCTCAAAGCCTGAAATATATTTAGAAATGACAATGTTTAGTATTGGTTTTAACTCCTCATATAATTTACTTTCTATCCACGATTTTCGTCTTCAGTCAAATCATAATAATAATATTGTACATTATAGCAGGCACGAGGACGTCAATGAAACGTAATATTCGGAACAGAGTTTATTGCTTTAATATTCCAGTTAACAACTTCAACATACACTTTATAATACACTAGCGGCCCATCCCGGCTTCGTACGGTTAGTTACATTATTGAAGTTTTAGTAGGGAACTCTATTTTTTTTTCTAATAACAACTATAGGCTATGTTACTCAGGAATAATGTAGCATTATAATGGTGAAAGAATTTTTGAAATAGGTCCAGTAGTTTTTACGTTTATTCGTTACAAACATACAAATCTTTCCACTTCATAATATTAGTGTAGATAATTTATCAGATACACGGTTTCACAAGTTTTAACAATGAAACGAATATGCGCATGTGCTCTACAGAGGAGCATACTTGTCACGGTCTCATGGCTAACTAAACGGCCAGGAGGCTTGTGCGAGCGTGTCGAACGGCAGGGTGTGAGGGACGCTCAGGATACGAAGGTTTTCCTTCTTTGTAGAACCCGACGCGAGTTGGGGAGTATAAGTCCTGCGCAGGTTTGCCGATGGTCGCCACTTCCGCTTTCTGGTCCTGTCTAAGTAGTGATAAGAACTTGACGACCGCGGGTCGCGGTAGTGGGAGGCGGGAGGGGTTGCCATCGGCAAACCTGCGCACGAATTATAAAGAGGGACGTGTGGGCTCGAGCACGAATGTTTTGGTATACTTATAACCTGTACTAAAATGGAGTACTGGAACGCATAATTCTTTTCAAATACAATATAACGACTGAAGTTTAACTTTCAAAACCTATACTAGATGGCAAGACAATGATGTTATTAATTATACATTTACTCAAAAACAAGGAACCAGCCATCAGTGGTTCCTATATTTTAGTATTCATTCACTTGCCCTACCAACGATTGAATTTTGACATTACTTATGTGTATGAAGTTTAAAGCAAATTAACGATCGGTAAGGTATAGGGACAGGCCATGAGTCACAACTGCCACAGTGGTCTAACTGAAATAGATTTCTCCTTTGAAAATAGACTAAATACTTTTGTTTTCATGGCCTCAATTTTTGAGTAAGAACTGTTTTTAAAGAATGAATCATCATCATCATCAGCCGTTCACGGGAAATTCACAGTGACGATTCTGCTGAAATTTGGTATATTATGTCTCCATACTGAGAATGGACATTGGCTGTTTTTTATTTTAGATAATACGATATTTTCCAGAATAAAATGATCTCATCTGACCGAGTCGAATACCGCCTAGATAAAATTTTAATGCAATGAAACCTATGTGAATGCTTGCTCTCAAAATAAACTAGGTTGAAAACTAGTAAAATTATAAAAAGAATAAAAATGACGTTAAATATAGTTAATTGTATAATATACAGTGCAATCAATCTTCCATTTAATAATTATTATTTAAGTCACTAAATAACGTAACCGGATTATAATTCTATAGGGTAGTCTGGAGGAGATCGCTTTTGGCGACAAGACCACCCATTAAACTTTAATTTTGTGTGCAATAAAGTTCATAATTAAAAATAAAGTACATATTGTAAAAGGAACTGACCTCAACAAGCACAAGCAGACCCAACCCGCCGCCCGCGGCTAACGTCATAAATTCCACATCATACAAGATCCCAGACAAGAAAACACATGACGCGAGAATGTGGAATGACTTTCTTGTCACCGTGCTCGCTTTGACGGCTAAACTAGTCCGCAAAACCACAACCAATACTGCTATTAATACAAGAAAAAGCCAGAATGACAGCAGATTTATCTGAAAATAATATTATTTTACTTTAATTATTATTAAGGCAATATTCGCTGGCGATTGGGGCTCCATCTACAATAGGGATGTGGACACATCTTATATATGTAAAAATCTCACGTCACAATGTATGTTTGGGATAAACTTCAAAACTAGTAAACCGATCTTGATGAATTTTGTAACTATGTGTAAATTGGTCCAACTCAAAAGATAAGATAGTTTTTATCTATTAGCTGACCCGGCGAACTTCGTACCGCCCTATTTTCTGAATTCCTAAAAGACTTTATTCAATTACACAAAAATAAAATCACCAAAATCGCTCCAGATGATTAGGGGGCTTCTAGAATCTTAATCTCAGTGCCACCTACCGGTTTTAATTGTAAATCTAAACCATCCAGGAACCCACTCAAAAACAAAATCGGCCAAGTTGATTAGGAGTTTTAGGTTTCTAGAACCCGATCTCAGCGCCACCTACCGGTTCTAATTGTGAATATAATGTGAATAACCATCCGGCAACCCACTTAAATACACAAAAACAGAATCGGTAGACATTCTCAAGTTATGCGCGTACATTTTTATGATTCATTTTTATATATATAGATTTGTTGGCTGCTTATATGTGAGAAAATCACCAAATCTATTTGTGCTAGCAAAAGATGAAAAATTAGGTTATCCAAAATAATGTTTATGAGTTTCTGTGGGTCCTGGGATGGTTTATATTCACAATTTGACCCGGTACAGAGCGCTCACATTGGGTTCTAAATTTTACTGTTTTAGGGCAGGATAACTTCTATTGGAACCACTAGTCTTACAATAAATTCTTATATAATTTACACATAACTACAAAAAACATTATAAAAAGATATTATTAAATTTATTAAGGTGAAATTTTAATTTTCTTACTCACCCTATTATGATTCATGAAAACATAATTCCATATTCTAAGCATACAACTAGCACCAAGAAGGAAATGCAATACTAGGAATGTGAACACAATTGCAAAACCAACTATGTATGCTAAAGTATTTAAGTTTCTTTGTTTCTCTTTCAACATGTACAATGCTGTGACAATCAAAGCAACTGTTGTCAAAATCGTCTGAAATAAATATAATATTATTTTTATTTTAAATATTTTTTAGTCACATTTAGGGCCGCATGCATAAGGTTACTTAAAATTATTTAAGAAAACAAAACGTATTTAACACCCTTAAATACAATTAGTGTCACGCACAACGCAAAATTTGCCGCTAAATATGTTTGAAAAACTGTCAATATGTTTTGTGTAAAACATATTTAGGCAACTTAATATGATTAACTAATTTCATTTAAAGGCGATCGTTATGCAAGCGGGCCTTAATTTAACAAAATATAGATTTGGCAAACAGAAAAAAGACTAAGTAATATTATTGGAAAGAACATTTAGCATCCGTGCAGGAACGGAGAAAGAATACAATTTCTTGCGGCCGGGCGGCCTGTCGTAAGAGGCAACAAAACAACCCACAGCCAGGTGGTAGGGCGTTCGCCCAACTGGATGGCTACCACCCCTGGTCTAAAACATGCCGCCATAACAACCTTGATTTGTTTTCCGACATTAGTGACCAGGTTCTAGTCTCCTTTAAGAGAGCAGCAGCACATTTATTGCACTTTGGTGTTGCAAACGTCCATAGGCGATGGTAACCGCTTTCCATCAGGTGGGCCGTCTGCCTGTCTGCTGAACTCCTGCCATAAAAAAAATAACAAAAACATTTTATTTTTATTTTATAATTTCTTAGAAATTTAGTTTATCTTCTAACAAGAAAATAAACTGATGAAAACTGACAGTTCAATTCATCTTCAAAATCTTTGATTACTTTCAATAACCGTGATCCCACCCATCTCTAATCGATTATTGTCATTCTGGACTTTCTCACAATTCTTACGATAATATTTATATATCAGAACATACTGGAATTTTATACCACATTTTCCACTTACCAGTATGTTAACAAAGATGTAAATTTTACAACACAAGTCTTTAAAAGGGGCTTGTTACACAGTCCCCATTTTTGCCAAAATAATTATGAAACCTTAAAAATATTATCTAACAATAAACTTTAATATAACACTTACAAGAACAATAGCATTTACAAAGTTAATCTCATCTCTCGGATCATGGGTTATCATTTGAACTATGGTTGCCAACCCAAACAGCACTATACTCTGGGTGACTATCATCGCCTCACCAATTGTGAATGTTTTTGGAAACATTGTCAATGAATATCTAAGGAGCAAACTAAACAAACATATTGCAGGCACTGTGGATATTAGGGACAATGTCAAATCTGTAAACAAGAGATACATCAAGTATTAGAATTATACAAACTACAATATTTTTTTACCATAATTTATAATTTAATGGCTCTGTGGACTAATCTTTTGTCAGTCTAGTCTACTGGAACACAAAGGTCCCAAGTTAGATTCCTAGTATGGTAAATTTCATAAGAAAACTTTCTATTATTTACTATGGTCTGGGTGTCAGTGCTCGGCCATACAATGTGTGTGTTTCTCTCCTGATCTGTTATACTTATTATATTGTCACAATTTGGGCCACCTGCATATTTGTAATCATAGAACATTTATTACCGTCGCTGTTTGAGCTAATAACATCGAAGCAATTTTATGACCGTCTTCTTTTGTGTGATTGGAAAAATAGCCCATTGTGTATGGTAGTCATTAGCCGGTGTGATTCGTAGAAATTCAGTCTAGACATATTGTATTTGTACAGTGTAAAGCAATGTCCCAACAGAGGGGTAAGGCAGTCAAGCGATAACCATTAGCAGAGCAAGACGTGTGTACTACATTCGGTAATCTATTTAGTGATAGCATTTATGCGTGTTATTATATTTGTAACGCTGTTATACATGTTTCTATAGTTCTAATAAATTCTATAGTAATTCTAACGGCATTTTAACTGGAGTCCCATAACTCGTAACAATATTAAAAGTATTTATAACTACCTCATTATTTGTTTTACTAATTAAAAATTTGTCTTAACTACAACCAGACTGACAAATTATACTTTTTAAATTATGGTATATGTGCTCCATCACAATGATACCAGTGTTGAATTTGTTTCATTCAGAGCTTACCTTCCTACTTAATTTATCTCATTTTGCATGGTCTATGGCATCCCTTATTGTAAAAACTTAGACTCAAGTAACATCACCTTACACAAATGTAAAATCACCTTTTTGGATCAACTCTTTTTACAATAGGCATATTACTACTATTATATGTGCATAGGAGGGACCTGGCGTAAAGTTATGTATGTATGTCTAATGTAATATGTATGTATATGTGCATATAATTATGGTGGCACCAATATGTAGTTAACTATATTTTATTTGTATGAAACTTACCTTGAGTAATAAATAAATATACCAGCAATGCTGAGCACAGGCTGGATGCTATACAACCTCCATATATTTGCTCTTGAAGAACCAAACATGATACTGACATAAAGAGTATAAACAGCAGGCAATAGAAGAATTGACCCACAGACACATAGATGATAAGTTTGTGCACTGTACTAACATTATATTGGAATATGTTCAGAAGAAGAATCACTGGAAGAAGTGCACAGCACCACAAACCATTGGTCTTGGCAGGTCTGAAACATGTAAAGTAAAGAAATCAATTGCTAGTTTGCAGTTTTGTGTTAAGCATTTTTGGAATCACTAGTAAATACATTTGTATATTGTACCTATTGAACAAAACTAAATCTATATGTGCTGTTAATGTTACACCTCCTTGGCTATGCTCCATTAGGGACTCACATCGACCATGATTTTACCCATTCCACTTGCTTACTAGCGTTACAGAAGTAAATCCAAGAGGAATGGCTGTGCAACCCGCTCTTGACATAGGTTGTTGTGAGTGTGGTGTGATCGAAAATGATGATGTCATTGGTGACATTTTCACCTTGACCAAAATGACCGCAGTCGCCTTGTGGAACGGCTAATGGAGTGTTTTGGGCATTGTGATACTAATGGAACGGTCCTGTATATGTATGTGACTACTTGCATTTTTAGGTTATCATCGGATTAAATTGAGAATGTCAATGTCTTGCTATAAAAATTGAAAAACCTGTTAATCTGTCTTAATTAAATGTTATTCTTGTAAATCCATAAAAATTCTTGCTTCCACAATATACAACTATGTGTATATTCAAGAGTGCCTACCAATCTTGCAGATGATCAGAGACATTTAAAAAAAAGATGGAGTGCGTCTGGGACGCCCAACAGAAGGATAACTTAAACTAATCTAACCTGAAAGAAAGGAAACCAGACAGACTGGCGCAGTAACATCTTATGTAACAAAGCAATTTACCCACCCAAAAGCAGTTATCACTTCAAAATATTGCAACTGCTGTATTCAAAAGGCACAAAAACATACTCAGAAGGTCCTCTCCTTCCTCACCGATATGACTATTCAGATTATCATCCAAAATAATACCTATAATAGTGGGATCCCAGACAACTCATCACCAATTTGATTACAAAACCATACTCTATCCCATTACTACTACTATGTGGCATCCTCACTAAGCTAATCTATTATTAGTTGTGACACAATTACAAACTGGTGGCTAGAGAGATAAACTTCTAGGATATTGTTTAAGACAGTAGATATAGATAGAAAATAATATTTGGGAGGTTCAGCCCTGACACATATAGAATGAGGGGTGCAGTATAGATATAGGGCACATTTATTTATTTGTTTGAGATAAAGAATTAACATTGGGTGGTTATAAAAAAAATGACCACAAAGGCTAAGGCGGGTGCTCCACTTCACACCTTAGCCTTCTAACCAATATTTAAAAAGTTCAGATCTGATAATAATATACAAATGTGCCGTATAACTATACCCCACCCGTCTCAGTCTCTTGTCAATGTGTTGGTCCCATCAGTCCACAAGGCAAAACCTCAGTATGACAATCTCCAATAATTCCAACAACTACTTTTTAGAAAGACTCTAATTTAAAGTAACATTATTTGTGCCTTTGCATGTGTATCAGTTAAATAATAACATGGCACTTACACACACATCTATTGGTTTTGTGATTCAACAGTGAATGAAATTTTGTAGGAATGAGGAAATTGTCTAGCTAGGTACCTCGGTAGGCTCTAAGGGTGGAATATCTAAAAAGTACACCATTTGAGGTAATAGGACATAATGTGAAATATAACTATAGTATATTTTTATAGAGATTTGTATACAGTATGACGTTTTTTATTAATTACTATATCTATCAAAGTAAACTATCTTACCTCGTTTCTATACCAGCTTCATCTAAATTATTTGTTATTTGAAATCCAATATTTTTATTAGCCTGTGAATTTTCCTATATATTATATCATGTAAATAATTGAACACTTCGTTATTATCTCCCATTGCCCCATTAAAAGTTCAAAGTCCTGTTGGTGTATTGTTCGACTACTGAGTAGAGATCACAGAACAGAATATATTATATACTCTCTAACGAGAGGTAGATATTCATAAAATTAAAACCCTTTCTGATAATTTCCGCGTACATTTCACAAATTCACCATTTAAAATATACAGGCTACTATGGATATTGGATGCTATGGATACCACCACAAACTAATATGGATACTACGTATGATACCACATGGATACTAGCACCATCAATGTACTCTTGTAGCACAGAGACTTCAGAGTAGTTTTATCATTACTCTTTGTGTTTTATATACTGGAAACTTGGAAAGATACTACAAATTCAACAATACTACGTCACCATGGTAACATTATTTTATTTTTTATTACGTTTATGGCGTGGCAACTAAGCCTTTAAGCCAGAACTTAGATTACAATATAGTTTCCTAATTTTCTTAAGCCAAGTAGCACAACTGAACTGTAGGTAATCAGCTAGTGCCATTCAACGGAGTTCTTGTGACAACTCAAAAGCCACATTTGACTATATACAGTTCACGTTTCTCACAAACATAACTACTACTCAAAAACTATCAATATGCTACAACTATTGTTTAGAGTAATTTTACACATTTTTAGAAAATAAACTGCACAGCACAACTCTCCTTTCAGTTCCCGCCAAAAACTCACCACCACCATGGTAACACAGCACAGACTATTATCAGGGTGTTCCACCTGTAGCTCACAACGCCCAAAAGGTTCCTTTAGTCGTTCCACAAGGCGACCGCGGTCGTCGTGGTCGTGGCGAAAACGTCCCTTATGACGTCACCATTTTGGATCACATAGCGGTCACAACGACCCATGTCAAGAGGTAGGTCAAAAAGGGCATTGACCACAGAGCATTAAATTTCTTATCTCTTGACATTGAAAAAGGAGCGATTTTCACATCAAGCAATGACATTAGCGTCTTTTTTTTTATGATTGTAAGGCCCGCAAGCAAACGGAACTGGAAATATCGCGGTTCTGAACGTGGTCGTTTCTCTGTCTACGGTATATAGGGATACTAATGTTTAATGAAATAATTTCTTTTTTATGTTTTGGCTTGACTTGAATTAATTCAATGCGAGATCTACTGCAGCAGGATCTGTTCGAAGTTGTATTTATAGTTGATTATACGTCATCAGTCAACCCTACCGTTAAGTGACGTCCCTAAAAGATGCGCTAAACTCGCATAGAGTTCTCGCGAGAACTCTCGTCTTCTCGTGACATTCTCGAGAGAGTATCGAACGGTATCGAAGTTCTCAGTATAATTCTTGCGCTCAACGATTCGACGATGGATGTAAGAGTTGCTGCTTGCACCAAAGATATCCCTTTGTAATTATACCATTTCTTGCGTTATCTTCAATAACTCTCTTGCAGTTTTATAGCATCTCTGGGATTTTTTTTAATAAATTTTGAAATTCATTGACAAAAGAATATGCGTTCAAATACCATAATATATGAGAGCATTTTAAAACAAGTGAAGAAAAATAAGATATTAAAATTCATAGGTTCTTAATCAATGACTGTTACATATACAGTACTGTGAAACTTGTTTATTTTTATGATACTGTAGCTATTTTGGTAAAAACTGCCATACAATTATTACATCCATTCACCCAGTTCAATATATCTCTTCTAATTCAGGATCTAATTCCACTAAAACCAAGAAATTCTGCTGAGTCTGGCCACCCTAAGTTCTCGCGGTTTTAGCTCCATTGTCCGCGAACAACATCGCGAGAACACGAACGAACACGTCTCGCGAAGTGCTCGCGGGGATGTAGATATGCCTTTATATGATTATTTTCTTCTTTTTTGTTATTACCAGATTTTTGATAATAATATTGCTGTATATAGTACTACTGTACTAGTCTGTGGCTGCATTGTCGTTGTCGTAGTTGCGTAGTTGGTCGTGTTTTGTTTCGTTTAAATAAGTTAGCGGCAATCGCTTATCTAGCAATCAATTTCTTACAGAGTGATCAAGCAAAATGTTGCGAAATTTAAGTAAAGTTTGCAAGCGCAAAAAGCTAAATTTGCGACAGCGGCGGCTGCAGCACCGGCTCCTCAAACAAATCCAGAAATTTTGTACACTGGGGTATGCAATTATGATTCATTTAAAATTATAAATCTCTTAGGAATATAACTAATATGAAATATAATAAAGCGAAAAATTTGTAACTAAGAATAATTATATTAACAGGAAGTGTGGTTTAGTTTATAGCAATAGGTATTGGATAAAAATAGAATACGGGTGTTCTTTTTTTATAAGAAATATTACCTAATTATTTTTAATACCTCCACGTCACAATTAGTTAACTAAACAAAAATCATTTCATAGGATGATAATTTTGAAATAATTAAAATGTTCCCAGGAATTGTATAAGGTACATAGTTTACTAAAAATATTTTGGATTATAAAATAAATATTTGTTGTTATTCATAAAGAGTTAGAGTATGTTTTAATGCTTTTCAAAGATCCATAAAGAAGTATTCAAATTTAGTCGTAACTCTAGTTTGAACTTTTAAGCATACATAGAATACAATTTGGAGCTGATCTGCATACTTGATTTATTTTACCAGACATAGTAACTTATTTTATCTGTAATCAATTTTGATTGTCATTATGATGAATTTTTAAAAATGATCTTAATTGATTATCCTTTTTTATGCATTTATGGCTTGGCAACTAGGCCTTTAAGCCAGTAATTATCCTTTGAAATCAATTAAGTATGTATATAATAGTACCAATGAAAATAAGTGATAATGTGAAAATCGGTATATAAATTCTTATTTTATTTTATTATATGTTAGCTGTTCATCAACAATGAATGGGTGAAATCATCAGATGGCAAGACATTCAAGACTGAGAACCCGGCTAATGGACAGACCATTGCTGATGTCCAGCAGGCTAGTAAGGCAGATGTGGATAAGGCTGTTAAAGCTGCTAAAGATGCCTTCAAGTTAGTATAATTCATATCGACGGTTAAAAGGTAATAGGGCATAAGCGACATTTTGGTCGAAAATGAGTTATTAATGCCATCCTACTTAAAATTTTTCGCTCTTTCGAATGCGCTCACTCCATGGCTCTACGATGACTTTCGTGTCGTTTATGCCCAAGCAAAAAAACTGCGTTTTTTAAGTGTCATTTCATTTAACCGACCGAATTTTGGGCCTTTTTTACTCTAAAGGCGCTTGTACCTCTAAAAATGGCATCACTTTTGGGTTATAGTCGGTAATACATTTTTACTTTTTACTGCCGTAAAAGCTCCAGGCGTATACTACTATTTACCATTAGTACCTGTTTTGAAAGCTGGAACTAATGCCTCTTTATCATTGTCGTCAAGACATTAAGCGTCTGTTATACCCTACTACCATTTACAAGTTTAAGTTTACAAACATCCTACTGATTTCATTGCTAAACACTGTTTCTTATGCTCCATTACCTTTTGGTATAATAATAAGAATTACCACTTATACTTTTTACCCTTTTATGTTATTCTGCAGTCATGTAACTTATGCCCTATTACCTCTTGATATAAGGATGTCAAATGTAGCTAAGTCTACTCTACCCTTCGTTTTTTTTCTATGTAGATGTCACTTATGCCGAATTAGTCCATAAAGAAAATAAGATCAATTGATTTAAGCGACATTAAACCACATAAAACAATGTGGAATCAAATAAATAAAACTACCATTTAATGCTTTTATTTTTTTTTATTCTAGAGCTGTTTCCATTTTCACGATATGACAAGAAATGAAAAAGTTATCTCCATTTTTCTGAAATTTTAAACTTTAAACTGCTCTCCTGAACAATTTAGTTTTTGTCGCTTATACCCTATTACCTTTTAACCGTCAATATGTATATATTCATCAGTATACTTATCTCTATACACTCTACAATATATTTTTTCTCTAATGTTCCAAACACTTCACATTTATTCTGTTTGTCAGAAATTACAAACAGGACAATAACAATTAATACAGAGAGTATAAATAAATTTTAGTAAAAAGTAAAATAAATTGTCATGTTTTTATTCCCTGCTACCTGTGCCTGTGACTTGGTCTGCATGGAATATTCTTTCACAGAAACTTAAAAAAGCAGCCTTGGTTACTCTTTATACCATCAGCTATCAACTGGTGAAAGTCCCATCAAAATTAGTTCAACTGTTTCCAGCTGAACATCCAGACAGACAAAATTTTAAATAATAGCCTTCTTGATATAGGTACCATATATACTTCTATATGCATTTAGTAAATAGCTGTTATTTTGACATTATAAACACTTATTTTTTTTATCTGTATGTCTATACAGATAAATAAAATTTTGTGATTTTTTCAAATATCTATTTGATTTGTATATCATTAGTTGACCCATGCACACTTTGTGGGGTGCTACTTGAGATAAGCCAATATACAATTGCCCATGGAAAGACACTCCTTCCCATGCCCACTTTGCTGGGTGCTACTCAAGATGAGCTAACATCCAACATATAATTACTATAGTAATGGTTGCCAAGATAATGGTTACCATAGCAGCTATAGTAGATAAAAAATATTTTGGATAAGATTTTCATAAAATCCACTATGGTATGTGTCAATGTTATGAAAGGAGTTAGAGAGTTATTCAAAATTTGAAATTAATTGGATATATGGTTTTGGAGATCTTGTAATGAGTCGGCTAACCATTCGGTGAATGATATTTCGCTTATATACGTAAAGGTTAGAGGTGGCTTCCAGATGTTTTTATTGTTACTAGATTGGGCTCGCCCTGGAGGTCAATGGATGCCTCAGAGAGGGGAACTTTGATCAACAAGTTAGCAGACCTCATAGAGAGGATAGAAATTATTTGGCAGTGAGTATTTATTTTGAGTAATATTGTTACAACCTAGGCAGACAGACAAAGACAGGTTCGTCTGCATTTGAACTAATAACATTGAAACTATTGCAATTATTGTATGAAAGTCTTTTTTTGTTTACTTATTTATTGGCATACGTTTCTAGAGAGCGGCCTATTGTTCTATTGTAATCGTTTACAGCCGCTTGCAGCTGTGGAGATTAGCCAGGTATTACGGATTTTAAAGTACAAGCCGATTCTAGGAAATTCAGTCCACGTTGCTGGGCGGACACACTGCATTTGTGCAGTATAAAAAGATGGCATCATTGAGGGAGGGGGGCAGTCGAGCGAGAACCACGATCAAGGCGAGACGTGTGTCATTCGGGAATCTATTAGTGACTGACTTGCGCGTTTTATTGAATTACGACCTTTTTCATTACGTTTGGACTTGTTGTGTTCGGTTATATTTTATATTATATTATTCGGTACCTGTGTTATACGTGTTTGTATAGTTCTAATAAACTCCATAATAATTCCAACGGCATTTTAATTCGAGTCCCAATAAAATCGTAACAATATATTCTGTAGTTCGCATTGCCATGACTGCATCGAAAGATGCGACCACAACGCAATCTTTTTGCCTATTTTGTCTATCCCCCGGAAATTACGTAATTTATCCCGATAAATTAAGTCTAGTCTATATCCTGCGTTAACACTAAAAGTAACCTAAACTTTTTAGATAGATAATTCTTTATTGTTCACCAAACCATGAATAAACAGAAGTAGAAAAAGATAAAAGAAAGTACAATGGACGGCCTTACCGCTAAGAAGCAATCTCTTCTAGGAAATACTTGGCAAGGAATAATAGGTTTTTAATACTGACGGTGATGCAGCTAATACTCGGAGTATAATACAATAATAATCTGTGAAATTTATAATCAAAGTTTATTTCACTCGAATGATTACAATTACAATATTAAATACAACACAATAATACACAAATATTAGGACAACTTCAAGAGTTGTCTCCATGCTTGTCAGGTGTCGAGCAGCAATCCGCCCTCATAGAATACTGCGATTATCGAACAGTAACTATCGACCACGATATACTATGCGCCTTTTGTCCAACAGAGCTTCCGCTCTATTCAACCGATGACGTAGAATGACGGTTGTAAACCGTCGGTTCTAGACTGCTTCTAGACTGCCGGTTCTATACTGCCCCTCTCTGCCCGAACACCCAGTATTTATAAGGTCCTCATAGCGCGCTACAGTGACAATATCCGGCAATGCTGTGGCGCCATTTCAATTACACTCTCTTCATCAAACCAACCAACTTCCGCCATCCGTATAACTTCCAACATCCGGTTACTCCATTTCCGATATCCGTTAGCTTGATAATAAATGCTTCTCTACGTTGACATCCGGTTATACAACTTCCGTTTACCACATTTGACTACTTCTGTCATATGTCACTTTATAAGAACAAATAGATTCCGACACATATATACATATATTAATACAAAAAATATAAAAAAAAATATTTAATTCATAAAGCTGTAGAGTTTGTTAGCGCTAAGCTCAGGAACTACTGGTCTGATTTGAAACATTATTTCAGTGTTAGATAGCTCATTTATCGAGGAAGGCTATAGGCTATATATCATCACGCTAAGACCAAAAGGAGCGGAGCACCAATGAAGAATGTTTCAGAATCGTTTTTTTTAACAATTCCACGTGGGCGAATTCCCGGGCAGAAGCTAGTACTTATATAATAGCATTAGGAATTATTGTATTCAATAGAGAAGTAATGCCTCCAAACCTGATTTTAAAGCACAGCAAGGATTTGAATTGTCTTATAGCAATAGGTAACTCATTCCAAAGATTGTTATAAAAACGGGACGTGGCTGCTGATGTATTTATTCTGTATTGTGGAGGGGCGCAAATTATGGGAGTTTGATATATCGATAAATTCGAAACGTTCCTTGAGGTAATGAGGAGAACAATAATAACTATTAAGTGTCCTAGTGTTGAACTAGAATATAAGCTTGCTCTGTCATGTTTCATTAAAATCCGTTCAGTCATTTTTACATGTCACTCTAACAGGCAGTCAAAAATTCTAAAAGTTGTATTTTGCAAATCTGAATTTGTCTGAATTAGACCCCTGATTTGTTTGTCGTTGTTTAATTCATAATACTAACTCTATTCACGCAACAGATTTAATGTATCATAGATAACGTACAAAGAAACAGACTTAATCTCTAGGATTATTCACAAATGTCGGGAAGTGTATATCGGAAAGGGAAGCTCCCAAAAGAAACAATTTGTAATCTCATTGAACGTGAAACGAAACACATCCGATAATGTGTTTCTGACAAGATTCTTCGGATTGCGAATTGATTCATTCGGGAGCTTCCCCTTCGAACGCGGAAAGTCACCTCACGTTTGTGAATAACCCTACTGGAATCTTCTAACTGAATTCTTTACTTCGTTAAGTGACCGTACTGATTTATTGCTTCTAAATAGCCTTAACCTTCAAACTTGAACTTTTGTAATTTCAGTCATATTAAGAGCAAAATCTGATTTGTTTTGATTTAGATACATTACCCGTACATACATGTAAACTAAACTAGGCTGTTTGATAACAAGAGATAATCAATTTGCTTTTGCTTGTTGATAATGATATTTGATAGCAAGAAGTATAGGTGTTCGAGAAACGTCGATTACATAATTTTTATAAAAGTGTTATTTATAGCACTACTCAGATAATGCCGGCGTTGTATATTAATGGAATCGAGAATAGTAAATTTTGTACATAATAGATTATAGTAATTTAAGTCGCAGAGGCGTCATGGCACCCTGACGTTTCGCCTGACGCAGGTCCTCTCGGGGTTGGTTGCTTCGGGAGGTACCTGTGTCAAATAAGGCGCGAACAGACGTCAGGGTGCCACCATTGCGTCGGCAATGACGAAGACACGGCGCTGCACACCCTCCAGGTGTGTCCAGCCTGGACGAGCAGCGCCGTGATCTCGTCACAACCATCGGGGCGGATTTGTCCCTCCCGGCCGTGGTGAAGGCCATGGTTGGGAGCACCGACGCGTGGAACGCAGCCGCCTCCTTCTGCGAGACCGTCATGTCCGCGAAGGAGACAGCGGAGCGGGAGAGGGAGCAATACACGATGCTCCCCTCCCGTCAGAGCCGGCGGCGGCGTCTGAGAGTCGTCCATGACGACCTCCAGCCGCCGTAGGCTACGGCCGTGCGAGCGACCGGCGGGGAAACCGGACCCGCCCGCACATAAAGGTCGGAGAGGAGGGACGCGCGCCGACCCGCGCGCCCTCTCTCACCTCGCGGTGAGGTAGAGAAGCCGGAGAGACCCAAATCTCCGGCTACCAAATGGAGAGGCCAGCCCGTAAGGGGCCGGCCACCGTCCGTCCAGGCTGGTGGTGAATGCGCGAGCGAGCCCACAGCCTGGACAAAGGACTCTCGTGATCGCTCAGGGGTTTTAGTGGGTATCCCTAACCGGGCGTGCAATAGTTCCCAATCTCACGTGGGTGCTAGTGCACCCCCCGGCGATCCCACACGGCGCGACCTTCCCTCTCGCGCGGCTACGGTCCTCAACGGATTTCCCTGGAAAAAAAAGGATACCACGGTCTTTCTTTGCGGAGGGTGCTTACTACCGCTAACATGCCGACTTTTTGGAGCCGAACTGTATTACACGAGAGGATAGTAGGCATCCTGATGGAATGACCCTAATACTTTGACGACGTAGCAAACGTTTGATATGGGATGTGACTTGGTGAATACCTTGGCCGTATCCCATTTCCCAAACACGTCTACGTCGGACGGTTCAGCGGTGGAACCGTCAACTGTCGTGAGAGTTTATATTTGTGCTGTTTGCTGTTGAAATGTTTGGACCGTGGGGTCTGAGGCCATGACTTATTGACTCTAAGGAAGATCAGAAGGCTGGTTCCTACCTCGGAAAACGGATCAGTATGGCCATTCAGCAAGGAAACGTAGCCAGCCTTCTAGGAACCTTACCAATTGATTTCGATGACCTAGACTCAGATTTATAAATTATAGTCTTAGAATACAATACAAGCCAAACGTATCCTTCACTGTACTAGTTGATAGTAGAATATTATATAATTTCTGAAAAATAATCTAATTTGCATTTTTGCAATTTCCTATACATTTGCCGGATGCATGTCAGACTAAGCAACAACCGCGAATACATTTTGTATGTTTTGTTTAATTGTTATTTCATGCCTTATTTGCGAAAATTGACGCATCGATGTAATAATTTGTAGAAATTGAAATCTTTTGGTTGGCGACAACGCGTTGACGACCCGTGACGCCCTAGCCCTGTTGACAAGTGGCTAAACCGCTAGCCGCTATGAATGGAATAGAAAATTCATGAGAATGACATAATTATCGTTGTACTAATTATTATGTCATTCCCATATGTTTTCAGTCCATTCGTTTAGAACTAATGCCATTTGTGTATTGGGCCTGGGGTTGCAAACGTTTGTAGTATGCGAGGATAACGCTTTCGCGATAACGCGAGGAGAACCTATCCTACTAATATTATAAACGCCAAAGTTTGTGTGTATAAATGTATGTTTGTTACTCTTTCACGCAAAAACAATCGAATGGATTTTAATGAAACTTTACAATAATATAGCTTATACATCAGAATAACACAGGCTATACTTTATAAATATGTAGTGTGAATTGTCCAAAGTATAACAATTTTCTGTCACCACAAGGGTGAAACTGCGGAGCGCAGCTAGTCTAAAATAAAACTAATACATAAGAATTAAAAAAGAAAACAAACTCACAATTATCTTGATATATAAAAATTAATGTCTATCTGTATGTCCTTTATAGAATCGTAAACTATACATCCGATTTTGATGAAATTTTGTGTGAGTGCTTTGAGTGGGTCCCTGGATGGTTTAGATTTAGTTAGAACCAGTAAGTAGGTGACGCTGAGATTGGGTTCTAGAATCCTACTAATCAGCTGGACCGATTTTGGTGATTTTGTTTTTCTGTCATGAAACAAAATCTTTTGGAAATCAGAAAATATGGCGGTACGAAGTTTGTCGGGTCAGCTAGTATACATTAGAACTAAGTTCGGTCCAGGCCGACCAAACCGCTATCGGTAGGGCAATGTACCTAGAAGGGTGGTAGCCTTACCTTGCTGAATCAGACTCATCAATCAATTCTCCGGACGACGCGAAGCTTCAGTGGTTGTTTTTTTAATATTTCTAAAAAGTCCGCGGGCATTTCGCCCCTTCGAACCCAACGTCTCCACCCAAAACTCAAATATGTACCCTGTTCCAAAGGTTACGTATAATGTTGTCGATGAAATACAGCACTTATAATTTGTTTGTCCAGTTAATGTAGGTAAATTATGTAATAGCTATCAAGTCAAGTTTATACATAATTATGTTAAACAGATAATTCAATTAATGCTGAATCATGCATCGTATCAATAATATGAATAAATTTTGATAGTAGCTAGGCAGATCCACAATGTTGTCGACAGATAAGTATATCAATGTTGTTAATGTTTTTTTTTTAATTTTCATTGAAAATATTGTTACGTATGAGCGGGGGGATACTACTCACTTAGGATTGGAAGGAAACACCAGTTTTTTTCACTAAATTTTATTAACTTGCACAGTCGTACGTGATTCTTCTCCGTAGAGTTGACACTATACGCACAACTAACGACGCGCTGTCACGACGATAAGTTGTCTCACTCACAATACAGTCGCCGATATTGCGTAGACCCTCCTGCTACTTCAGTGCTCACCTCCGAATTTACCGCGTGTAGCTCGCTTCTGGATCTTCTCTTAAACTGCGCTACACTCCTCCTTCACTGAACTGCCCACTATACTTTTCACTAAAATCACCACATAACTCGTCACTGTCCTCTATTAAACTTTTCTTCCAACTCTTTCGTATCGCACTTGTCATTTCGCTGTCTTGAACTGAACTCAACTGGTAGGCGCGCCTGACGCTGCTTGTATACCCGGAAGAATCTTCTGGAACCCATAATTTCGATTGTCGTTTCGTCATTCTTTTATTTACTATCTGTCCTTTTCTAAACTTATCTTGCCCTGTCTTTTCCTTCACGAATGTTGTATTCCAGAACTTTCGTTCATCATTTATTCCTTTCTAACAAGTATCTATCTCTGTCTTTTCCTTTGCGAACTTTCTATTCTAGAACTTTCGTTTGTCGTCTATCCTTTTCTAAAATGTACCCGTCCTTGTATTTTCCTTCCAGAATCTTCTACCTTTTTCTAAAAGTCTTGAGACCGGCTTACGCTGCTAGAAAGTTCTGCGCTGGGTCACCACAATATATTAACGAAATTCATAAGATCCGTATGGAATTGTAGAATAAAATTGTGTACGCTCCGTCGGCTTGATAATGTTATGTAAATATTTTTATACAATTACTGAAATTCTTTAGAACCATTCAATAGAAGAAACACGTGGTCACGGCGTGAACTAAATAAATTATCAGTTTTCTTACGAGAAACAAATTTTGTAACATATTTCATATTAACTGTGGCTACTATTTGTATTTTGTATTCATGCCTTTGAACCATGTATAAAAGTTTTAAAAACACTACTTTTCTTTAAATAACTATGCCTAATTCTAATATTATAGACTATTTAATATATATGTATATACGTATGTATGTATTTAATTTATAAGTAGTTTAAGTATGTTTATTTATGATATTTAATGATTTGCACACTACATCGCCAGATTAGATTAAGTTATTCCTTAATTTAGGTTGCCTGGAGAGATTGCTTTCAGCGATAAGGCTCTTTTGTCTCTACCTTGTCATTATTGTTATTGTATATTTTGAATTGTATATTTGGTAGCAATAAGTGTTATCTATCTATCTATCTATCTATCTAAAGTTAAACATACACGAAAATGTATTATATAGTAAGTAACCTGTAGACTGATCGTGTCTGTAGATTGAATTTAATAAATGATAAAACCCGGAGGGCTAAGCCGGACTAGAAGATTCCGTCATGTAACTTTCATGTTTATCTGTTTGTTAGTGTATCACACAGAGCTAACTTTGTCCTAATAAATGATGTATTTATGGGTAGACGAATATAGCTAAAAAATGACGTTGCAGTTTACCAACAAACAAATCGACGTAGTAGTAACGCGAAAGAAGTTTCGTTATTTTGCTGGTTTAAAATAAAATTCCTGTTTAAGTCCCGTTTTTATTTCAATTATCGCGAGAGAATAAGACCATCTCGTTGAGATTATATCTGAACAACGCAATCTGCCTTGCGTGTCTCTTGTCAGTAAATCTAAGGAAGCTTATGGAGGTCAGAGTCTGGTCTAACTTTTATGAGACGACGTGAAATGAAGACCTTCAAAGCGTAGATCATCCAATAATAATAATAACATTATTTCAAAAACACACGTCATTAGATATGGGAGAGTGATAAAGTTTGGTGCAACTAATGTTATTTTTTAATCGCTTATTGGCTTTTCAGGATTTGTACCTAATACCAATTCTATAATTTTTCTCTAATTAAAACTAAACTATAAACTATCTTAAAAATAAATACTATATAAACATTTAAAAACAAGCAAAAAATGTTGTCCATATCGCTGTCGGTGGGGAGCGTTCCCAAAATGCTGGCCCCCATTCCCATGTTATATGGCAACGCTAATACGTTGCCCGTACGTATGCCAGCCCTTTGGTCACGCGAGACTTCTTTTAAACAATTAAAAATTAAAGACTAATTGCTAGAGTATTTTACCAGCATCATTATTTAAAGACAATATCCCGAATCAAAGGATTGTTTGTTAATCTATAGAGCTTGGAAACCCTCGACAACGGTAAACCGTTCTTGGCGGCGTACCATGGTGATTTGGTGGCGGTGGTCAAGAATCTCCGTTACTATGCCGGTTGGGCGGACAAGAACTGCGGGAAGGTGCTACCCACCGATGGGAAATACTTTGCGTACACACGCCACGAGCCCGTGGGTAAGGGAATTTACTTATTTGAGACATCTAAGGGTAAAAAGGAATTTCTCCGAAACTATTAAGGTTAGGGACATGAATTTAACATGGATCTAGAATTTCTATTTTGTCTTCGCCTTCTCTGTCATGATTCAGGGCATTAGGGTCTTATGTTCCTTTTATTTATATATTTTCTTGGTAACTCGTTTATAACTTACAATTACTACAATATTTGTATTTGTAAGTGTATGACCGCGCGGGTCGCGTCAGTGGGAGACGGGGGCATTGTCATCGGCAAACCTTCTGTGCACGACTTATACTATATATTTACAAACATGTGATTAAGACTAACCGATGACTGCATTATTAAGTACTAATAGGTAACGCTTGGGAGAGGAATTTGTATTTATAAATATTATGAAGAACTTTCGAAAATGTGTAGTTTCAATATTTTACTAGTGTACAAGGTTTTGTGGTTCTCTATACAAAAATATAAGCTAATTAAGTGCCGCCTTTATACCAGTACCTACTTTTCAGATTATAACAAAGCAATGCATTGAATGTAATTAAAATGCATAATTATAACTACTTAAAGAACTTCTACTACTACTACTACTAACTACTTCCTATGATATAAACATTAGTATGGATTACTTATTTTAAGTATGAGTTTCCTTAATTCATTATTGGTAGCTTATGAGTATACTTGTTATGTCATATAATCCAATGGAATTTCTTTATCTTGTTCTGCATTTAGTTTTCCTTATACTCTACTATTTTATCTATTTATATTATTTACTTAGTTTTGAAAACAATATCTGATTAAAATAGTTTTTAAAATCTATTTTATTTTCTATTCTACTTATAGTCTTGAGGGACTATGGGTAGAATACAATACAAATAAGTTAAGTTTTATTACATTGTATTCAATAGTATGTAATTTATATTATAATTAGAGTTTTATTTTCTATTGAAACAAATTGTTGTAAGTTTTTATATACTTTATATTAGGTTAATTTGTTTTTCATTTCAATCTAGAATAAAGTATTTAATTATGTATTAATATAACAGGGGTGTGTGGTCAAATAATCCCATGGAATTTCCCCCTGCTGATGGCGGCATGGAAACTGGGCCCCGCCCTGGCGACCGGCTGCACGCTCGTCATGAAACCGGCCGAACAGACGCCGCTCACGGCGCTGTACATCGCGCAGCTAGTCAAGGTCGGCCGCATTTTTTGTCACACTCCACATACTAACAGCCTGTTCCCACATGTCGGGTGTCGGCGCCTCTATTCGCATTGTCCACGATCCCATACTCACAGACGGCTTAGATACGCTTGGCCTTTGGAGAGACTTCGCGTCTCTCTGCGTATTCTACCGACTATATAACGGAGTGTTCCGAGGAACTGTTTAGAATGGTGCCTTCGTCTTCTTTTTACCACTGCATCGCACGCCATCGGCTGGGTGTTCAACCCCACTTCATTGAGACGCTTCGCTCTTGTACGCAACGGTTCTCTAGAACGTTTCTCTTGCGCACCGTGGGGATTTGGAATTATTTCCCAGTCGTGGTTTTCCCACAGCGTTACAACATGAGTTTTTTAAAAAGAGTGTCATAAAATGTATTCGAGGCCGGCAGCGCGTTGGTGACACTTCTGGTGTTGCAAACGTCCATAGCCGACGGTAACCGCTTTCCATCAGGTGGGCCGTCTGCCTGTCCGCTGTACTCCAGCGAAAAAAAAAACTTATCGTGTCGGACCCGATCGAAGTTGGAGCCGCGATACATGTGTACGCGATCTGCGGCGGAGAGCAGCTAGCGACAGGCGGAAGGAGGGGAGCGGGGAGAATTCTGCCGGGCCCAACACGACAAGTGTGAACAGCGTCATAATTATTCATAGGCGAGCGAGATCTGATACGAATTTTTTACAGACGTATAGGGCTAGCATAATATTTCTTGTCGAAGAAAAAAATATGGTGTGGCGTAAGTCTGAACAGCTTCATATAAAATGTTCTGCCACTAAAGCAACCGATTTTTTTGTCGGACCCAGCACCCGACAAATGTGAACGGGCTATTATTACACAATATATAATATGTATGTACACTAATTGGATCAAGTTATGCCAAAATGGACCAATCTATAAATTATTTTAAAAAAATGTTATTGGCACAAAACTGTTTATAATATTTTTTTTATTATGTTTTATAATAATTTAACTTCTTTGTAAATACAGTCACAAGATCTTTTCACATCTGACGTTAACAAGTAATAGTATTTGGCAGACAATAACACATTGCATTTCCCTGAGTTAGCAAGTTACACTTGTGTTATGGATAATATATAACAGAGCACTCTGGAGGCACTCCCAGATACCCAGACCATAGTAAATAACGGAAAACTCTTTTATGAATTTTACCATGCTAAGTATCGAACAGAGGCCGTCAAAAGTAAGGCTGAATTATACACATTTAAAATGTCTAATATAAGTTCGATTAGTTGAATTCGTTATTGTTTCGCCAAAACATAATTATTGTATGAATTTACTTTCAATAATGGACAGTCAAATCAACTGCGATAAAAATATCGCAGCTATATAGATTTTATATGAGCGTATAATAATAAACTTATGACGACATGTGTTTGTATTAGTAAAAGCATAAGCATAAGCGAATAACCGTTAAATGTTGTTTGAACACTAATAATATTTTTATTTTATTTTAACTTAAAAACATATAATCCTAAAAAGCCAGTTCAATTTGGTGGAATTTTTCACCTACCAGATGATCGCGGATATAATCCATATGTTCGTGTGAACAGCAAAAGCACAGCAAAAATTTGAATCATTCATTATATTATATATATATTGTGGTAACTTGAAATTCATCATGTGTATATAGGAGGCTGGTTTCCCTCCCGGCGTGGTGAACATGCTGCCGGGCTACGGCGACGCCGGCGCGGCCCTGGTCGACCATCCCGACGTCGACAAGATCGCTTTCACTGGTAACATTCACTGCCAATCTTACAACATTCTATATCTATGCAGATAAATATATTATATATAATAATTAATTTATTAGAACTATACAAACACGTATAACAATAAGGTATAAATAAATATAACAGAACACAACCAGTACAAACGTAATGCACGATTCAATAACACGCGCAGTCCGTCACTATATAGATTATCGAATGTAAACACGTGTTGCTTTGCTTGTGGTTATCGCTTGACTGCCTTACCCCACCGTTGGGGCATTGCTTTATACTGTACAAATACAATATGTATGGTCGATCGCGTGGACTGAATTTTCCAAGAATCACACCTGGCTAATTACTACCATAAAGATTACAATACACAATGGGCTGTTTTTTTCAATCACAAATTTAAAGCTCAAAATAAACAAAAGAAGACAGTCATAAAACAGTTTCAATGTTATTAGCTGAAACGCCGGCGGGTAATAAATGTGCTTTGTTTACAGATGTGCAGGTGGCCCAAATTTTAACACTAATATATACATTGAATTGTCTGTTTTTAATGTTAAAATAACGATTTTTACTAAATGCATATGAAAGTATATATGGTTCTTACAACAAAAACTTTTTTAAAGTTTTGTCTGTTGGTCTATATATAAAAAAGGTTAAGAATAAGGAAAGCCGAGAACCAGGATATGTGGCGTAGATATGAGGCAGCGTCTAGGCAGTGAGCTGCGATTGGGTGATGACAGTGTGAAGATTTTCTCCTAAAAGAGGATAATTGTGACAAAAAGAATGTGAAACTGAATAATTGATGGATACATCATGGTATAAAACTAGACCATTAAATAAATTATTGTATTGACCGAAGGCTGACCTAATGATTTCTGTTGTGACAGAGGAAGAACAGTCAATCAGGGTAACTTTGTCCCGCCATGCGAACAATTTTGTATGTATTGTCTCAGTTTACTGGATATTAATAAAAAAAATGGATTTTTCGTGGGTTATAGACGTTTACAATTAAAATTTAAATGATTTTGCATGAGCATAGAGATGAGCATGAGCAAATCTCATAAAATTGACAAAAATATTGTGGGCCAATGTTATATTAAGAGCGGGTAACTTTGCCAGTATAAGAACTGGCAATACAATTTTGATATGTTTTTGTATTTAAAGCCTTATGATAACATTGGCTCTTCTCTTTTATAAATAAATAAATTAGGTCGCCATCTTATGAAAGCTGTTTACCAAAAAATAAGCTTTAAATTAAGGGCTCCCAGTAAAATTCAATATAAGTGTGTTTGAAAAGGACCTTTATTTATAAGAATATATTTATCTCTTATTTATTGTTACAAATCAGTCTTTATTCATTATAATTAGAATAAACATGTAAAAAGCGAGTAAGTGGGCTAATGTTAAACGGAAAGCTTAAGTTACATACATACATACATACATAACTTCACGCCAGGTCCCTTGCGGGGTAGGCATGAACAACAGAGAGCCACACAGGCGAAGCTTAAGTTACTCTGATTATATGACAGAATAGACTAAATATTTTTTTATGTGGTAAAGCAATGCTGGATTCCTGCCTATAAAAAAGGCAGTCTTCCTATTTCCCAGCTTTGCAATAAAAATGTTTGGAAGAAGGTGAAAGAATAAGTTTTGCATGTTTTTCGTTGCGCATTGTAAGGTTCAACGGAAGTGGGCAAACTGATCCAGCGAGGTGCCGCCGGCACCCTGAAGCGGATCACCCTGGAGCTGGGCGGGAAGTCGCCGAACATCATCCTGGGCGACGTGGACCTGGAGAGGGCGGTCGAAGCCGCCCACCAGGCGCTCTTCTACAACATGGGCCAGTGCTGCACCGCTGGTGAGTGGCCTCTTGGTGTTGCATCATGTTATCTCTTATTTCATGACAATGTATGTTAGTATGTAACAGAATCTTGCAAGTTAAATTTGATCGAGTTCACGGTTTCCGATTGAGTTGAAATTTTGCACGTATGACATGACATGACAATGCAATAATATGGTACCATGGAGCTGATCTGATGATGGAGTCGGGAGGTGGCCATAGGAACTCCTATACTAAACAAGATAGAACCGTCGTGTTTGGGCTCGTTTTACTTGTCTTGGCTAGCACTCTGTTGCTGCATGATATGCAGAATCTCAAATTCTTAATTTTTGTTATTTTTAAAATATCATTTATATATATTTTATTACAGAAGAACAGCAGACAGGCCGACAGCCAACTGTGATGGAAAGTGGTTAACATCTTCTTTTAAGGGAGACTACAACCTGGTCACTAGTTCTTGTAAGGTTCTTATAGCTATCCAGACAGGCAAAGACCCTACCACCCGGCTGTGGGTCGTTTTGTCACTTGACGTGGATTTTCTTTTCGGTTTCAGGATCTCGCACGTTCGTCGAGGACAAGATCTACGATAAGTTCGTGGAGTTGTCCGCTGAGCGCGCGAAGAAGCGCGTCGTCGGCGACCCCTTCAGGCCGGACACGGAGCAGGGCCCCCAGGTTGGTGGGGTTCACTGTTCATCTCATAATATTATCCGTGCAGGAACGGAGAAAGAATACAATTTCCTGCGTTGGGGCGGCTGTCGTAAGAGGCGACAAAACAACCACAGCCAGGTGGTAGGGCATTTGCCGACTGGATGGCTACCACCCTGGTCTAGAGTATGTCGCCATAACAACCTTGTGTTGTGTTCCGGCATTGGTGAACAGGTTCCAGGCTCCCTGAAGAGAGCAGCAGCGCATTCGTAGCACCTTTGGTGTTGCAAATGTCCATAGGCGATGGTAACGTTGTCCATCAAGTGGGCCGTCTGCCTGTCTGCTGATCTCCTGCAATAAAAAAAAAAAAAAAAAAAAAAACACCGGCAAACAGGCAAACAAAGGCGACTAAATAACCCACAGCCAGGCGGAAGGGCATTTGCCCGACTGTATCTCGCCATAAAACCTTGAGTTGTGTTCCAGCATTGGTGAGCAGGTTCCAGTCTCCCTTAAGAGAGCAGCACAGCGTTTATAACACCTTTGGTGTTGCAAATGTCCATAGGCGATGGTCACCGCTTTCCATCAAGTGGGCCTGTCTGCTGAACTCCTGCAATAAAAAATAATAAAAAAGCAAAATAAAAAAGTGATCTCTATATTTGACCAAATCCTACATCCCAGGTTCGTCGTTATATCACATTAACCCTCTAAGAC
The DNA here is from genome assembly GCA_012273795.1 of Dendrolimus punctatus. Lineage (NCBI taxonomy): Eukaryota > Metazoa > Arthropoda > Insecta > Lepidoptera > Lasiocampidae > Dendrolimus > Dendrolimus punctatus. The sequence goes on from CM022541.1 coordinate 19,393,242, forward strand.
GGAATCACCACAAATTTGTTGCCGTACTGTCTGTCACACATTGTTAATTGGGAAGCACCACTAATATATTGTCAAATACTAACAATGGAAAAAAACTGATGCTTTCTCCCTCTAACTACATAGAATTTGTATTAGAATAAAAGAGACAATATAATTGTATAGGTTTTGGCGCGGCAATTATGATGGCAGCTGGCAGCTTTGTACAAAAATAATATTATCTTTGTACCTTCAAAAGGGTTGCTTGCTCTAGTTTCCTATTTCTATGTTACATATTGTTAGCCTTACCCCTCCATTATTTTTATCTTGTTCACATTAATTTTCATGGCCTTGTTTTTAAAAGTTTCATCCATAATTGTTACCATCTCCTGTAGCTCTTTTTCCGATGGTGCAAGTATAACCTCGTCATCGGCGTAAAGTAGACATTGCTGAGTAACCCCCTTTTCAGTTTTTTTTAAACCATCCAAGCAACTGCAAAAAATAGGTTAAACAGCTTTTTTTTAAAGCGGGGGGAAATGCGCAATTCTATTTGTCTCCATATCGTACCCACTATTGTCTCGAGTTCAAACCTTGTGGTGCCAGGCTGCGCACTCCACTAGCGTATGAAACGCCGTGTCAAGCGCGCCACACTGGTGCCATTGGGGTGAAGACTGATAGCTCGCAATCCGAAGGTCAGGGTCCCGCGTTTCCGCGACAGCCATCGCAACGGCTGCGGTCGAGTCGCTCCCACCGCATCAACGCCGGCCACAGGGTTTTCCAACTCCACCGACCGAGATTAGCAGAATTAGAAGAACTGCGATGGGCGGAGCAGAGCTCGACGTTGGCGTTTGTGTCGGAAGGGAGGGGTATTTGAGGAGTCTGTCCGACTCCTTTTCGACGCTAAACCATTCCGACTAAGCGTCGTGATTCTAATACCAGCAATTCAAATTCCAATTGGAATCGTATGTTATGTATGTAGTACGCCACTTCTACAGCCAAGTAGCCTGTTATAAAAGGTCACCAAACAACTTGGTCAGATTATAGGACATTTGCCGGTCTGGTTGACTGGATGAAGCGGTTTACCCTCCCATAATCACTTCAATTTATTGTGAATTTATTTATTCCAGATCGACAGCGAGCAGCACTCAAAGATCCTGGGCCTGATCGAGAGTGGCAAGCGGCAGGGCGCTCGCTGCGTGGCTGGTGGGGCGCGCGCCGGCGACGTCGGCTACTTCGTGCAGCCCACCGTCTTCAGCGAGGTCAAGGACGACATGGACATCGCCCGCACCGAGGTGGGGGGGGGCTGCTATCTATTGCAAGAGTTCAGCAGACGAGCAGACGGCATACTCGATGGAAAGCGGTTGCCATCGCTACAAATGCGCTGCCGGTCTCCTAAGGGACACTGGAACCACCTGGTCACTAATGCCGGAACACAACTCGAGGTTGTTATCGCGGCACATTTTAAACCAGGGGTGGCCGGGTGGTAGCCATCCAGTCGGGCAAATGCCCTACCACCTGGCTGTGGGTTGTATTGCCTCTTACGACAGGCCGCCCGGCCGCAGGAAATTGTATTCTTTCTCCGCTCCTGCATGGATAAAAAGGGCCATATTTAGACTAGGCGGCTTCTGTGGTTGCGCGGAAAAATGAGTCGTAAAATTTCAATATCAGCTAACTCCACACGCAACATATTGTCAGTAAAAGCAAAAAAGTGTTCTAATATCTCGGATTTTGGAACGAATTCCAAAGTTTGATGTCAAATTATTTGGAAGTTGGTGGTTTTTGGTATAAAACGAACAAAATTACATACGAGAAATTTCATAGACTATCCAGAAACATACATAACCCGGATTCGATCCCCGGCATGGTAAATTTCGGAAACTAACTATTTACTGTGGTCTGGGTATCTAGGGTGGGCCCCAGACCACTGTTTTATATTACCCATAACACAAACGTGACTTAGGGATATACAATGTGTGTGTTTGTCTGCCGATTATTATTGTTATTTGTGTCGTTTCAAGGTTAAACTTTGTCCTTGAAGTTGTTTCACAAAAGGTTTCTTTGAAAAAATTCTTTGATGCCACAACCTGGTTCGTGTTTCTCGTGACGTATAAGCATTGGTATACAGACAGCGATGACAGGGCACGCTTCCATGTGGCAGCGATTTGTTAAATAGTACATGTTCTTTTGTTTTTAAACTTACTATAGTTTTAATAGTTGATATTTATAAGCTAGTGTAAACAGCCTTGCAGAGATTTGGGTAATAAATTACCATATATAGCAAATATTAACTATTTGGGCAGGGTTTCCCCTTTATTGTTCAGCCTTTGGTGTGACTATTCACACCGCACAGTAAGCAACAGTGTCATAACAGTCGGTACAATTATTTTTTCTTAGAGATTTTTTACGTTCTATTAGTAGGTACGTATTGCAGTAGATGTCACTGTTCTCAAATTAAACACCAAATGAAAGAGTATAATATGTTTCGTTTTAAGCCGTTGTTTTAATACTTGTTTTTGCAAGCCATATCAGCTAATAGATATATTTTAAAGTGTGTAAATTCTATTCCTCACCTATTTCAATTATAAGCTCTTTTTAACTTTAATTACTAGATTTTTGATCATTGTCGTTTACCAAAACTTATTTCAAAGATGTCAATTATGTCAAAACCAAAAAGACATTCCGATCGATACGAGTTACATTGTGAACGTATGTACTTTGTTTGTGTTTGATTATTTCGATAACTTTGTTGATTCCTGGACTCCGAAGACTTCGCTTATCACGTTTACTAGTGTTCTGTGATCACGTTGGACTTACGCATGTACCCTGGACACCGAAATGCCTAACGATTTGTTTTCTGATGACTTGGATTATGGCTTCTTCTGAAAGAGGTTGTTGTGTGCCCAGATGCGGTAAAACTTGTAAATGAATCATCGTAACGGCACCAGATTAGATGTGGATACAAATGATGTTATGAAAATGTATGCCTTTGAATATTTTAATAAAAGGAAACATAATAAATCACGCTACCGCTAAATTGTTGTTTTATTTACTAACAAATAAACATTTTTTGGGAAGGCTTTTGGGAATTGCAGGAGTTAAATTATAACTCCCGCAATTTACAAAAGTCTAATATAAAAATCAAAATAATACTAGACCCCCTGGATGGTTTTTGCCGTTGAATAGGGTCGTATACCGATAGAGGGCGTTAATATATATATTATGACTGTTGACTCTATACCAGTATATATAAAGTACTCTGTGGTAAGCAATGAACCCCGTCTACACGCCACATCGCCTTTTTATACGAAAATAGTACGAAAACTACCCTACAAAATAATAATATTACATCATTGCTAAAGATAGCAATTACTTCATAGTGTTGGCAGGATCATATTATTTATTATCTATGACGATTTACTATGTGATATTAATATACTATATGGTTCTCATAACTGCTGTGATGAACTTCGCGTAACATTAGCTTAGTCCACTGAGTTACTGCATTCTAATATTGCCGGTTACCATATCATATGAGAGTTAACCCAGATACTTAAGTGTGGTAGCAATCTTACTGCACTCGAAGCAGGGCGAGGGAAACTTTCAACCATATCATGCTTGCTGACTAAGATGAGCAAAACAGCTGAGCAAATGGTTGAAAAATAATCTTGTCATTTTACATTTAAAATTATTCCTAACTTCACATTTTATTGCTTCAATTGATGAATAAATAATTGTGGTATATTGTTAGATATTCGGTCCAGTGCAGCAGTTGATAAAGTTCTCGCAATTGGACGAGGTGGTGGAGCGTGCCAACAACACTGAATACGGTCTTGCGTCGGCCATCTTCACCAAGGACCTGGACAAAGCCAACTACCTCATCCAGGTACGTAAAAAGCACCTCCAATGAACGTGCACGTATGAGGGATGAATGGAAAGGTGTGTCCAAGTGGACCTCCCATTGTCTCTATTGACCCTGATGGCAAACAGGACAGTACGAACGTATTTATTTAATTGGGAAACCATAATGAATATTATAAAAAAATGTACTCTTTTCTCTGCAAAACTATCAGCAAATGAGCGTAAAGAATATCGATGGATGCCGAGCGTCTCTCCCACTGAAAACAAGTTCTAGATCCGTGACAAGGGCCATTACATTTATAACGTAGGGGTCCCGGGGGGTAGGGGTGGTTAAAAAATGTTTACACGCCCTTAATAGGGGGGGGGGGGGGCTAAAACCCAGGTGTAGGAGCGAGATGGAATGCAATTCTGTCTTAAAGGAAAACAAAAGGTATATTTGTGTATATTGTTTGTACGTATCGGGAATCGTTTGCGACCTCAATAATTGCGCAGCACCATCTATTGGCTTGTAAGCGTTCCACTGCAAGTATAACCTAAATTATGTGCTACAGAGTAAAATCTTTGATTTCCGTTAAACTGTGAGTTTTAGTGTCATCCTATTCTAACATTTTATTCTTCGGGAAAACGAGATTGAATCTTACACAACAAAATGGAGTGGGGGGAGGGGGTAAGTTGGAGAAATCTTATGTATCCTTACATGGGGGTAGCGGGGGTCCAAAATCGTCAAAATCATCCTTCGTAATATTAATACAACTGATTTCAGCTGTTGTAAAGTTTAAAAATGGCACCCCTTTCTAGCCGTGTCTGACAGCTCGCATTTAAAAGCTCAATAATGGTCTCAAAACAAGGGATGCTGAAGTTCCAGACCCAAAATTTCGAAGCGATTGCTCGAATGCAACTGGGATTTACACTCGGATAATAAAGACAGAGATAGATATATCTTACCTAGAATATTTTAAATCTGTATAAGGATGGTTTTAATTGCAGAAAATCCGTGCCGGCACAGTATGGGTGAATGACTACAACGTGTTCGGCAACCAGGTGCCGTTCGGCGGGTTTAAGCAGTCCGGCATCGGCAGGAGAACGGCCCCTACGGCGTCCACAACTACACCGAGGTCAAGGCGGTCGTGGTCAAATTGACGGACAAGAACTCGTAAACAAAACGACTTTATCGCTACAATCGTTTAAAAACTAAAGAAAATCGTCAACTAACGACAACTTGAAAAACCTTGTTATTCATGCCTGGTTGCTATATCTTAGTATCCTTGCCTTACCATCGTTGAATTTTGAGATTACTTGTATAGAGCTTATGTCACATTTTAACCGATAATAAAGTAAATGAACGGTCGGTAAGATATAGGGACAAGCCATTATAAATATAACTACTTGTATTAGGTATGTTACACGATTCCAAATATGAGAGTTATTCGCAAAATAGCAACTATTCAATTAACTGTGAAATTGTTGGTTTCCAGTCAAATATTATCAATAATATGTGTTTTAGGGTTTATACTGTCTTCCAGTATATTTAAGAGTCTATAATTCCTTCGATGTTAAGTGCTTTGTTATCACTTTTTGTTATATTTTCTTCGCTTGTGCCATTTAAGTTCATTTCTAATGGAAAAAGAAAATGATGTAAAATTAATTTTATAGTTAGTTTTTTTTTACAAAAAAAAAATAACTACATTCCACGCCAAACTTTATGACCCTTAAATAAGCTTCAGAAAACAATTCCTGATTTGCAGAAAAACCAATATTAGCCGTTTCAGTTTGAGGGTCATATAGTTTGACGCGAATAAAATGTGGTCGAAATTTTTTACTTTCATTAGAAACACTGCTGTTATATTTATGTAAAAAAAATCTATTTTTCGCAAAATAAAAAACATATTTTTAAGTACAAACTTTATTTAATTAATAACCTTTTCTTCTAAAAATCAAACGTACTGAGTAACAACAGCTCTTATAAAATGTGAAAGATATTATAATCTAATAGAAACCAAAAAATGTGACTTAACAAAATCCTAAACTTTATTATGAAAAAATACAACCTTTAAAATAGACCAACAGGCACCTAATCAACCTTTGGTTAAAACAAGTAAAATAATTTAAATGACAAAAACTAACTAAATTGTGATTATTGGGCATGCAAGAAAAATACTAAGAACGAGCTCAGTAAAATAACCAATAAAATCCCTAAATTTCTAGACTGTTATAATTTTATTCATCACGTGTAACGTAATATAGCGATATGCCCCAACATATAACTATTAAAAACGTATTTTTCGGGCGAATCAGTCAAAACACATGTTTGGGCAGAAAGTAATTAAACAACTGACATTTAAAATATGCGAAAGTTTGTTAGAACGTATGTATGTAAGTTAACTCTTTCACGGAGAAACTACTAAATTGATTCAATAATATCGCTTACACACGAGAATAAGACATGGACTACAATTTATAAAGATAGTGTAAATTATCTAAAATACGATTTCCATCACTAAAACCGCGGGGCGCAGCTAGTATTAAAATATTATAACCATTTAAATCATATTTTTAAACATTAAATTGAACATTTGTTAAGACTTAATTGCCTGATATTTAAAATTAAACTTTGAATAATAAAAATATTGGTTCTGACTTCTGGTCTAGTGGTATCAAAACAGAGAACACTCCTGATACCCTCTAGAAATATGGGTTCTAGAAGCCCTTTGTTAAGTGAAGTCGTTCATGGTATTCTTCTTCCATGTCATGGAGGATAGAGGTAAGGAGGACCATCTAGTATGGGGATCAGTTGAAAAAGTGTCCATCTAACAGCAAATTATGGTTCGAAAACTCGTCAAAATAGCACTAGTGTAAGAAAAAGAAATGATATGAATTTAGCAGTTATAAACGAAGCGAAGTGTGCTGGATTGAAAAATTTAAAAATTATAATTTGGTATATACATTTTTGCCCATTGAATTTTTGAAATCTATTTCACTTCTTTCTTTCCTTCTTTAATCCAGTATCCTACTCTAATTATTTGTGGCGCTATTTTTAAATACTGTCCACTTGCTATTGTGGCGCCACCTTAACATGCTGCTCTTCAGTGGACACTTTTTAATATACTGAGATGGTTCTCCTTACCTCTATCCTCCATGTTCCATGTTGCTTACTGGTAAGAAAAACCCTTAACAAGGTGTAAAAACTATTCTATAAAATCACAACAGTGGAATGTACCTGTGCCACTTATTCTATTAATCACGTAGCCTTTTACTATAAAATTAAAAACTTTATTTAATAAAAAAAATAACGAAAACTTATCTAAAATACTGTGCAAAAACTTAAGTCTTTGGGTTTTCTTAATACGATCGCGATTGGACGGCATTCATTCATCAATATTGCAAGATGCAAGAAGTAATTTGGCATTGGTAAGAAAAAAAATACGATGCCAACACACTTGCCATTGTTTTAATCTTAAAAATAAAACAAAAATCTTAAAATACTCTCAATCCGGTGAAAATTCTAAGTAGTTAGAAATTACGATGACTCGAGATTTAACTATTTTTAAAAATTTTACCCTCACAAAAATCCTAAGAGTGACAATCTTCCAGAAAAAAAGTAACTTTGACAAACTCCTAAAAATTACATGACTAGATGGCGTTGTAGTCTTTCTTCATATTAATTAGCTTTTATATCAATAATTCAAAATGGAACCTTAATAATTTTCATTTAAAGTTGACTGATTTCATCTAAAATATGTTTTAAACAATGAAAATTAAAAGGGAATAATAGGATAATCGAAACGCCCTCTATTCGTGTAGATTAGGGGTCACTAATAAGTTTCGCTCGAGGCCCGTTTTAAAAAATGAAAGACTACCGCGGTCCTCACAATATGTTATAGAAAAAAAGATTTATTAAACGAATGTAATTACGGACATAAGAAAGGTATTAAGGTATTTTTTTTACATATCGATGAGAAAATCTAAATTTTTTCGCGGTCCGCACAAAATGGGACAGCGGTCCGCCATTTCGCGACCTCCTGATGTAGATTGTAGTGTAATTAAGCTATTCAAGGTTACTTTTTCTCTCGGACGATTATCATTCCTGATATTAATTTAGTTTAAAAAATATTTTGATTCGAGCTAATCAATAGCTTCAAAATCGACTTTTCAAATTAGAGTATTATTAATTATGAAAATACAGTTTTATTTTCTTTTAAGATTAAAAAAATACTAATACATTATTATTACGAAACATGTAACCAATATTCAGTGCTTAGTTATATTTGACCTTGGCCGAATAGCACGTACTTAGTTTCAATAGTTAATACATACAATACAACAGGGAATATGCATGTTCTTCTAATATAAGTCAAGTATTTTATTTAAAATCTTTACTACAGTGTAATGACACCTATAAGCTTTTGTTTCGTTTAAACAAGTGTGAAAATATCCGGAATATTTAAAATGTTAATTATATTTCAATGACATCATAATTCATGTTCAGATTTTTAACAATCAGCGAGTTCCATTAGTAGCTCACAACGCCCAAAAAGCTCAGTCAGCCGTTCCACCTGACGACCGCGGTCGTTATGGTCATGGCGATAACGTCACTAATGACGTCGTAATTTTTAATCACGCAACGCTCACAACGACTCGTGTCACCAGGTGGGTCGAATAACCGTTCCACTAGAGTTAATGATTGGTGAACGTGTCGTTGTGAGCTACTAGTGGAACGTAGCCATTGTAACATAAATAAACGCCCAGCGTTTTGTTTACTTTAATTCAATGTTGTCTGACGACAGCGTCCACGTCCTGCAAGCGCGCTAAAATGGCGGCATTTAATTTTCGTATCCGATTACAAGTTTTAAAAGATTTAATTTAGTGTTTTTTTTAATGGATAAAATATATAATATTATCCCCGCAAATTGGCAATGCGCTGGAACCTTGTCAAATTAATATTCTCGAGACGTCATCCGCAACTCGAAATGTACGCGTACTCGCCGGCCAGTGATGCTTACGTTACTGAGTGTTCGGATACGGTTACGTCGTACGTAATTTGCGGGGATAATATTTAATAATAGTACATGCGTATTGCCTATTATAATATATGTCATCGATCTTGATAAACACCTAACTTGTTAACAGTTGTATTGAAAACCAATACTAAAGAAATGTAAGTGAGAGAAGATAGAAGTAATGAAATATTATGAAAGTATTCAATAGGTTAGGTGTTTCCAAGATACGCATGAAAATAGCATTAATTTCAAATTTTAAATTGCACTTTTGTACTATTTTGCTCATTAAAATCAATATGTACATTAAAAAAAAACAACACTAATCCTTATCTGTACCATCTTCAGCCAACGACGAGAGATTCTCTTCCGATATCTTCTCCAAGCAGCCACAGTTCATGGACAGATTATTGGCCATATCTTCTTCTATCTTCCTCTCTAATAACTCAAAATCATCATTCTCCTGCGATTTAAGGCATTCATCTGATGAAGAATCTTGATAGCACATAACATTTTCGATATTAACTTCGACTTCTTTATCATCTTGGGTGTTCAAAGACGGACTACTGTTACTCATGACGCGAGACTCTCTTCTTATCGGAACAAAAATTTCCGATTTTGGTCGAATCTTTAAAGGTTTTCGGGTGATCTTCTTCTCCTTCGGGATGACTCGTTGGATCCTTTCTTCGATCAGGGAAATACTCCGCTTGAAGACAACAGTGTCTTGGGAGAGATTCTCGTGGGTTCCGTCGATGGCGTCGCGCGAGTCTGCATCGGAATTGTCGCATCTGAAATAGATGGTGTCGCATCCGTTCTCTTGCTTGACCTTGATCAGGCAGCAATCGTCCTCTTTCTCGCAGAGTATCTCGTGAAGTGAACCGTGCAGGGGTATCAGTTTCACTTTGCCCCCGAAATTCTCTTGCATATGGGTGGATAGGTCGTCGTCGATATACAGGTCCTCGGTGCTTTTGGCTTCCTGTCGAATATAATAAAGTTTTAGTTTTACTCCCCGAATACGTCGCGTGAAAAACCCTAGTAGCTCTTGTTACGTATATACAAATTTAATTAGGTGTTATATCTAAAACTTGAAAAAAGAAGAGACTAGAAAGAAACATACATAGATAACTTCACGCCAGGTCCCTTGCGGGGTATGCACGAACAACAGAGCGCCATTCAGGCTCATTATTACACACCTCACTTGCTTCTTTGACATTCATAGCTCTTGTCATGCACGCTCGTCTGTTCTTGAGGCTCCTGAATCACTTCTGCTAATACACGATCAATTTGATCATGGAAGGTGTGTCGTGGCCTTCCGCGACTTCTGCATCCATCCACTTTTGCATTGTATATCTGTTTACTCATTCTTTCATTATACATTCTTTCCACATGCCCGAACTACCGGAGCATTCCTTTCCTTACCTTCACCCCGACAATCTCTTTCAAACTAACTCTTTCTTACTTCGGTATTACGAATGCGCGAAGAAAGAAACAGAAACCGTATATAGTCTACAGAATTGCGCAGCGAAACAATGAGGCGTAGTCAACCTGGTTTGAAGTAATATAATGAACGGCATGTTGTTTATGATAACATATCTTATCCGTGCAGAACGGAGAATGAATACAATTTCCTGCGGCCGGGCGGCCTGTCGTAAAGGCGACAAAACAACCCACAGTCAGGTGGTAGGGTATTTGCCCAACTAGATGGCTACCACCCCTGATCTAGAGTATGTCGCCATAACAACCTCGATTTGTGTTCCGACATTAGTGAGCAGGTTCCAGTCTCCCTTAATTGTTGCAAATGTCCATAGGCGATGGTGATCGCTTTCCATCAAGTGGGCTGTCTGCCTGTCTGCTGAACTCCTGCAATAAAAAAGTGTGTGAGTACTTATGTACACGCGTTAGAAGTTATACTTCTTTAAATTGGTTAAATAAATAAAACCCCTACCACGGTCGATTCGACCTGGCTTCATTTATTTAACCGACCGTATACGTACGTACGTACACTCGGCTATCCTGAAAAACTAAAATGTTGACTATAGCTAACTTCAGGGTGTCGGTTGACTATAGCTTCATGGTGTAGCTTTTTCGTGTGACGGTGTGTGCGCGCATCGTAAAAATTTACACTCATCATTTTTCCCTAACGCACCTAAAGAAGTATAACTTCAAAAAAGGTCCTAACGGTGAAGAAAAACATCGTGACGAAACTTGCACATCGACATAACCGAGGTATCGAATCTACCAAGCCGCCTTGGACAAGGGTGGCGGGTATACTGTCCGTTCCCTATAGCGAGAGGCTTGAACCCAGCAGTGGCACGTTTATAGGCTGTTACTTCTATAATTTATACAATTAAGTGTTAGGAAACATGAGAAATGTTACCTGAATCGCACTGAAAGCCTGGCACCTCTTCAGCGAGTTGACGAACCCGTCATCGCCAGTCACGGTGTCCTCCAAAGACACGTTCAGCTTATCCCTACCACCGTTGCTGTCACATATGGTCACGTTCACACAATTCTTGTCCAAAACATGCAAACTGTTCTCCCCCGAACGGCTGAATGTTATTTGCAACAACGGCTTGTTGTTACCATTTATTTTCAATCTTGAAAACGATTTTGTTTGTTCCTTTTTCGTGATTTTTTCCGCCTCTTCGTTGCTATTCAAACTTTCCATGATGTTCGAGACGCCTTTGTTAAGGATATCCTCGTTTTTGTGATTCATCGTAGAGGCGTCGTCAGAAACTTCGTGCACTAGACTCTGGAATTCCTTACGAATCAAATCACGAATGAAATCTTCGATGCCTGTGGTGTCGGTCGCTTGATCTGTCTTTGGTTCGATTTTGATTTCATCCATTGATGTGCTGAGATAAAAAAAAATATCAATCAAAAAATGTGTAAATAAAAAAGCCAACGTCACGCGGTGTTCCCAGGCGGTCACCCATCCAAGTACTGACCGCGCCCGACGTTGCTTAACTTCGGTGATCGGACGAGAACCGGTGTTTTCAACGTAGTATGGACGTTGGCGAACGCTATGTTGAAACGCGTCTACCAAATATAAATAAATATTTGTAATTCAGTTAACAAAAAGAGAAGAGTCAAAAAGCCAACGTCACGCGGTGTTCCCAGGCGGTCACCCATCCAAGTACTGACCGCGCCCGTTGCTTAACTTCGGTGATCGGACGAGAACCGGTGTTTTCAACGTAGTATGGACGTTGGCGAACGCTGTGTTGAAACGCGTCTACCAAATATAAATAAATATTTGTAATTCAGTTAACAAAAGAGAAGAGCAAAAAGCCAACGTCACGCGGTGTTCCCAGGCGGTCACCCATCCAAGTACTGACCGCGCCCGACGTTGCTTAACTTCGGTGATCGGACGAGAACCGGTGTTTTCAACGTAGTATGGACGTTGGCGAACGCTGTGTTGAAACGCGTCTACCAAATATAAATAAATATTTGTAATTCAGTTAACAAAAGAGAAGAGGCAAAAAGCCAACGTCACGCGGTGTTCCCAGGCGGTCACCCATCTAAGTACTGACCGCGCCCGACGTTGCTTAACTTCGGTGATCGGACGAGAACCGGTGTTTTCAACGTAGTATGGACGTTGGCGAACGCTGTGTTGAAACGCGTCTACCAAATATAAATAAATATTTGTAATTCAGTTAACAAAATGAGAAGAGGCAAAAAGCCAACGTCACGCGGTGTTCCCAGGCGGTCACCCATCCAAGTACTGACCGCGCCCGACGTTGCTTAACTTCGGTGATCGGACGAGAACCGGTGTTTTCAACGTAGTATGGACGTTGGCGAACGCTGTGTTGAAACGCGTCTACCAAATATAAATAAATATTTGTAATTCAGTTAACAAAATGAGAAGAGGCAAAAAGCCAACGTCACGCGGTGTTCCCAGGCGGTCACCCATCTAAGTACTGACCGCGCCCGACGTTGCTTAACTTCGGTGATCGGACGAGAACCGGTGTTTTCAACGTAGTATGGACGTTGGCGAACGCTGTGTTGAAACGCGTCTACCCAATATAAATAAATATTTGTAATTCAGTTAACAAAATGAGAAGAGGCAAAAAGCCAACGTCACGCGGTGTTCCCAGGCGGTCACCCATCCAAGTACTGACCGCGCCCGACGTTGCTAACTTCGGTGATCGGACGAGAACCGGTGTTTTCAACGTAGTATGGACGTTGGCGAACGCTGTGTTGAAACGCGTCTACCCAATATAAATAAATATTTGTAATTCAGTTAACAAAATGAGAAGAGGCAAAAAGCCAACGTCACGCGGTGTTCCCAGGCGGTCACCCATCCAAGTACTGACCGCGCCCGACGTTGCTTAACTTCGGTGATCGGACGAGAACCGGTGTTTTCAACGTAGTATGGACGTTGGCGAACGCTGTGTTGAAACGCGTCTACCCAATATAAATAAATATTTGTAATTCAGTTAACAAAATGAGAAGAGGCAAAAAGCCAACGTCACGCGGTGTTCCCAGGCGGTCACCCATCCAAGTACTGACCGCGCCCGACGTTGCTTAACTTCGGTGATCGGACGAGAACCGGTGTTTTCAACGTAGTATGGACGTTGGCGAACGCTATGTTGAAACGCGTCTACCAAATATAAATAATCATCAATCTTTATTTGTAAGAATGTAGTTTATACAGGTGTTACATGATTGTAGATGCACAGTACATTCTACCACATAGTGGTGTACAAAATTAATGAAATCAAATTTAACATTAAATCAACATAAATATTCTAATTAAAAAAAGTCAATTATCGATAAAATACAAGTAATTAATGTCAAGAGAAATAATAACAAAAGATCACTTAACAGGATATAAAGCACCGCAACTTTTTTAAAATATATATTATTTACAATATGTCATACATGTATTCGTCTACTGTGTAATATGCTTTTAGGATCAATAGTTCTCGCAGTTTATTTTTAAATGAATGTGATCGGACGGAACGGACGAACCGGTGTTTTTCCAAAAGTAGTATGGGACGTTGGCGAACCGGCCTGGTGTTGGAAATGCGTCCTACCAAATATAAATAGAAATTATTTTGCTAATAGTTCAGTTAACAAAAAGAGAAGAGACAAAAAGCCAACGTCACGCGGTGTTCCCAGGCGGTCACCCTTCCAAGTACTGACCGCGCCCGACGCAGTTAGCAATAGTGTCATAACAATCAGTACAATTATTATTTCTTAGAGATTTTTGCGTTTTATTAGTAGGTACGTATTGCAGTAGATGTCACTGTTCTCAAATTGAACACCAAATCTCTGTTACTGTGACATTGGCCGAATCAGCGCCAGTAGCGTTGGAGCCAAATCGCCAAAAATAGAATAGAATAGAACACCAAATGAAAGAAAATAATGTTTCGTTATACGCAGTTGTTTTAATACTTGATTAAGAAATATTTGATATGTTTTTATGTTTTTGCAAGCCATATCAGCTAATAAATATATTTTAAAGTGTGTAAATTTTCAAATTATAAAGCTCTTTTTAACTTTAATTACTGGATTTTTGATGAATTGTCGATTTAACAAAAACTTATTTCAAAGATGTCAATTATGTCAAAACCAAAAAGACATTCCGATCGATACGAGTTACACTCGTAAATGTATGTACTTTGTTTGTGTTTTGATTATTTTTCGATAACTTTGTTTGATTCCTGGACTCCGAAGATTCGCTTATCACGTTTACTAGTGTTCTGTGATCACGTTGGACTTACGCATGTACCCTGAACATCGATTTGCCTAACGATTTATGCTCTGATGACTTGGATTATGGCTTCTTCTGAAAGAGGTTGTGTGCCCAGATGCGGTAAAACTTCTAAGTAAATCATCGTAACGACACCAGATTAGATGTGGATACAAATGATGTTATGAAAATGTATGCCTTTGAATATTTTAATAAAAGGCAACATAATAAATCACGCTACCGCTAAATTGTTGTTTTATTTACTAACAAATAAACATTTTTTGGAAAGGCTTTTGGGAATTTCAGGAGTTAAATTACTAACTCCCGCAATTTCCAAAACTCTAATATAAAAATCAAAATAATACTAGACCCCCTGGACAGTTTTTGCCGTTGAATAGTGTCGTATACCGATAGAGTGCGTTAGTATATACATTATGACTGTTGACTCTATACCAGTATATATAAAGTACTCTGTGGTTAACAAAAAGAGAAGAGTCAAAAAGCCAACGTCACGCGGTGTTCCCAGGCGGTCACCCATCCAAGTACTGACCGCGCCCGACGTTGCTTAACTTCGGTGATCGGACGAGAACCGGTGTTTTCAACGTAGTATGGACGTTGGCGAACGCTGTGTTGAAACGCGTCTACCAAATATAAATAAATATTTGTAATTCAGTTAACAAAATAAAAGGAATCTAAAAGTCAACAGCCAGGTTAAAACAGTAAATCAAAGTGTGAGACAAAATATTCTAATATTTGTTTACCTTTTGTCGATATCAGTCTTCTTAATGGGGCTACATTCTGCATTTCGTACGCTGAAGTTCACATTCTTGGCAACAGTCTCGCGTGCCTGACAAAATTGATCCCATTTTAAACCTAAAATAAAATTGAAATAAAAAAAGTTTAAAACCGAATTTGGGCTCTTAAACTTTTATAATACATCCTTTTAGCGTAGGAAGCGAGATATTATTTTTTTAACTATTTTTGAGACGTTAGACCTTAAATATTTCAAGACATGGATTCAAGATCTTATGAGACTTTTGAAAACCAAAATAAAGGTTTTTACAAGTTTATAGCCTATGGATTTTTGTTCCGAGATGAAGCCCAAATTGACAAGACTATTAGTGAAAATTTCATTAAGTACAAAGAAAAAACTAATAAAGCACTATCTTGGCTCACTATACAACCGAACTTGACAAAAATGTTTCTTGAGACTTCAATATTATTAAATTCTTCTTAAGGCTCTGTAGCCTAATATTAAAAATTTTACGGAACTTCTATAATCCTTATAGTTGTCTCTATAAGGATTATAGAAGTTCCGTTGTGACTCATTTCTTAAATCATTGTAATTTTTTGAAGTTGTTAAAACCAAGAACATTTACAATCCATTAAATATACATCGAATGTCTAATAGAGACAATTAAAACTGTTATTTAACAAAATATTTGATTGGAGGGATACCGATATGTAAAAATGATAATCGCCTATTACAAAATGTAGATCGAAAAAGCCCATAAACTTCCTATATGTCCAAAGAGGACCACTCTAGAATAACTTTTGATGTACTGTATCCATTAAATGCCATCGCAAGACATTGTTTGTTACGTATTCAAAGTATATAATTTTTTTCTAATATGTTTTCTAATATAATATTTCTCGCAATATGTGGTTGCAAATAAATGGTTTTTTTTCTTTCTTATTTGTCCGAGTTATATTTTTATTATGCTATCGTATTATATATTCTTTCATGATTATATAATAATATACTTTTGTTCAGTTTTAATGAATAAGGGAAAATCCAACTAGGCGCCACAGAAAATATAAAATAACATTTTTTGAGTGAAATAATATGCATATTATATTTTATTGATATTTTTAAATTTTTATACATTTTGTAAGATATAGACCAACAAGATTTTTTTTAAACCTATTAAAATGAATCTATAGTTATCCATCATGCACTGGTAAAAGACACTCATAACTGCCATTCTCAGTTCAATTTGGATAACTTACGTACAAGTATTACATACATTTTCCTAACTGAAACTGTCAAGTTGTAGTGTCTTTTTACTTTTCATAATCCCAATCATGAAAGATGTATCTTCCAATACAAAAAAAGCTTTACCACCACTATCTACAAAATTAAACAGTGATGACATCAAACAGTTTAATTTAACTAAACAATATTAAAACTTAGTATATTTACAAGAAATTAATTTGTCTCTATTTTATATTCTTATATAGAGGTTATCATAACTTTAGTATTTAGCTTATAGTAAAATCTTGGATTAATGTCAACACTGACCAGCTCTCACGCTGTTCGGTGACGGTGGATGCGTCCGATATATTTTTGCTGTCGCCCTTTTGACATTCAATTGTGGCAAAGAATTCTGTAGAGTGTCGACACAATGCGAGGCAGGCTTTACAGCGGCTGTCATACGAGCTCTGAAACGAAGTATTAATAATAAAATTAATCATAAACATAAACAAATAAGCAATATTCTGGACCGCGTTGCGAATAAAAATTATAAAAAGCCAACGTCACGCGGTGTTCCCAGGCGGTCACCCATCCAAGTACTGACCGCGCCCGACGTTGCTTAACTTCGGTGATCGGACGAGAACCGGTGTTTTCAACGTAGTATGGACGTTGGCGGTTCTGTTTCCTAAATTAAACAACATTATCGCATTGCAGTACGTCACAGTATATACTCACCGATTGTCTTCGGGCAGGGACATTGATCTGCCAGGCTTTCTGTTCGCTTCATAAATCCATCTCTCGTGTATGGCTACTAGCGGTTTGACGTTCATGTTCGCTAGAGCTGCTTCGTCTATATACTTCGAGGTCGTGCGGTCGGTTGTGTTGGAGTGGAACGACCAAGAGTTGGTGCGTTCGCGACCACTGTCCCCTGTCTCCGTTGATATAAAGTCGTGGGGTGGATCGACTCTGCAATTGTTATGCCAAATCAAAGAAAGAAATAAAGATATATTTTATTTGGGACAAAAAACAATACAGAGTATTATCAAACAGCAAAGACTAAGTCCAAAAATTGGACCCCAGTGCTGTTTTTCCGCCTGGGACCAGCAAGTGAAGTCACTAAGGACAACACATAATAATACATATATACAATGCAATTAAATAATGATGAAACTATAAGGTATTTAAAGACAACATATCATAGAAAATAATAAATTAAAAATACACGTAATCATTAATAATAATATATATATAATCAATGTAGCGATCACGTGCACAGCACAACAAACTGAGAAGAGAATAAGTATATAAAATAAACAAATTATAATAACATGAATGCAAATTAAAATTCAAATAGCACTTGTGTCTTGTCTAAGATTAGCCTGTGCAATTTGGTGTATATTCAAAACTTTATTAAAAAATGAAATAAATATATATTTTATAGATATACATATATTTACACGCCTGTTTTCTATAAGGATAGGCAGAGACTGAGGATCTCACCTTGCTAAAGTCTAGACTGAAATAAAATAGACAGCCTTTAAATTATAACAATAAAAATATTCTAATATTGTGCTCGAAATTTCCCAATTTTTTTACAGGGATACAAGCAAGAGTTCCCGTCACGCAGTCAAGTTCAAGGCAGTGGCGCGTTCCACACACATCGATTATCTAAATGCGCAGGTTTCACTACGATTTTCCTCTTCATTATTTAAATTATTCGATGTTACAACTGAACTTATGTAATAAGTATACAGTTCATGTTTGCATAATTCTTGTATAGTAGAAAACATAAGAGGCCGACATTTAAACAACACACGACCGGTGATAAAAAAATTATAATTCTAAAATCTACATCAGTCTAGCAAGACCGAATATAGTTTAACTGCCCACTACGGCCAGTGTAGCAAAAAATATTTTTTAACTTACTAGTGTTTGCTCACGTCACTTATGTACTATTTTCGATATTAAATTTCTAATTCAATACAATCATAATCAAATAAGTAATTGACTAATTGATGTTGGCATACAATGACCAATATTGACCAGATTTCACTTTAATCAACAAAAATTGTTAACATGAAATTTGGAAAGTCCGATCAAAGTTTATCTAAATTATATAGTATACAATTTTAATAATTCTTGGAACACCCTATTCAGGTATTTATTAGTTATTTTATATTTATGGAGGGGACGGCGCGTACGCAGTCCCCACTACCAAAAATTACGCGTCCGAGTTACCCACATTAGGGGTAATCGCAGGGGTCAACCCCACCGCAGTGCAATGGAGGGGCCTCGCCCTGGGGGAACCGCCTTCTTGATCACGGTGTCCCCTACGCCAGGTAAGTATGCTTTCAATAACTCAGTGTACAGCCCCAGTCCCAGACTTGAGAACAAGTCAGCGCGATTGGGGATTTCGACGCAATTGAACAGCGACATCTACTAACAATCACGTGTACTTACTCAAACCTGTGTATGGTATCTGCGTAATGCTGCCGATATGACTCATGCTAAATATAGTTTTAATATTATGTAGGTATTACAATTGGTCGACGAGTTTCATTCACAAATATAAAAGTAAATTACTTTGTCGTTGTACAAAATATTGGAGTTCTTTTTCAATGTATTGTAGAGGCTTAGACCATTCAACCAATGGTCTAAGTGTAGAGGTGTTATTGTCGAGGACGAGGGCGCTAGTTGTCATAGTGACAGTATCCCAAATTCTTTAACAACTAAGATATTACATAAAAAATAAATTATCTAAACTATTGTAAGGGAGGAGCATTCTCCTACTGTATCTATAGTTATGAAATATGAAATAAATGTATGTAGGGTGAATAAAGATTAACATTTACTTTGAAATATAATATACTTAAAAAAGGAATGGAATTAAATCAAATAGATAATACTAGTTGTATTTACTCACTTATTATTCACTATGTGTATACATTATAATTTCCTAGTAATCAAGATGATCATCCCTACATAAACTCGACGTATACCAAGTTTCGCTGGTACATCTGGTATACTTAATACAATTAATATTAATGCTTCTAACAATAATGTATCCATCTAATATGCTGAAGCCGAGGGTGGATTTAGATAAAAATTAAACACAATAAATTTTAACTAAAATCAAAATAGGCGACCTACTAACGATATTTAATTCACACAGCATTTCTATTTTGTTATTTCCTTACTTATAGACGTCTCGAAATCGTTGCTAAACTATTCTACAGTAAAGAGAAACTCATCAAAATGGTTTTTCTTTCACACCCCTATAATGGGACAATATAGGACAAGCTTGACGGGTACGTATTTTATTTTGTTATTATATTAGTAGTAGTAGCAGTATAACTTCACGCCAGGTCCCTTGCGGGGTAGGCACGAACAACAGAGCGCCATGCAGGCTTATTCTTACACACCTCACTTGCTTCTTTGACATTCATAGCTCTTGTCATGCACGCTCGTCTGTTCTTAAGGTATGTTATTATATTATTACATAGTAATTTAAAATATTATAAGTAGCTTAAAATTTATAATTAGTCATTGCGCATGCAGACTTTTGTTATAAACTTAGCCGTGCCCGCGACTCCATGGGTCTTGTTAACCATACCAGGTTCAATACCATGCTAGGTATCGAAAATACAAGAAAATTCAAGAAAAAAATCCTTTTTTAATTATTAATATTTTTATTTGTAATACTTTAAGCCGCTTAAGCCTATTCTAGATAAGCTGAAAAACATAAAATCTAAAAATGATAATTTGTTAGACATCGTAAATTAGTACTTTTCACTTAGGGCCGCTTGCATAACGATCGTCTTTAAATAAATTTAGTTAATTATATTAAACTGCCTAAATACGTTTTACACAAAACGTATTGACAGTGCTTTAAACATATTTAGCGACAAATTTTGCGTTTTGCGAGACGTTAATTGTATTTAAGAGTCTTAAATGCGTTTCGTATTTCTTAAATAAACTTAAGCAACCTTATGCAAGCGGCCCTCGAATGTTTATATTCTTAAGTCATAGAAAAAAACTGGAATTATACTAGTAGTTATGAAAAAGAATTTCTAACCTCTTGAGTCCAGTGTAACTGTCTCTACCGGTGTCGACGCTCTTGGGAGACTCTTCGACAGCACAATTTTGGGTGGGCGAGGTGGTCTTAGAAATTATAGTCCTTTCTAAGGAAGAATCCATCGAGGCAACTGGCGTTTCTGAGATAGATTGAACTTTCAAATCCTCTGAAGAGACAAATACAAAAAACTAAAAAACGTTGATAAATATGTAATGACGGCTTGAATTTAATATACATAAGTAATATAGAGGTGAAAGTAAGTTTTAATCTTTATATGAATTACTTTCACGGCCTTTAACATGCAACGATTTGAATTTGATATATAGGTAACTCTAGACGCCAGATATTAATAATCGATAGATAGGTAAAGCTTATTCCTTTCCAAACTAAATTATCATAATAATATACAGTTACAATATTTTCTAATAATAGGTGTCATTATCGCTTAAAGTGATCTCTTTCCGAACACCTAACTAAAAGGATATTCTTAGCTCGTTTTCCAATATCAATATATACGTATAAAGTATTCACTTTGGCAGTATGTCTCATGAACTCTGTCATGGTTCGCTGGACATACGTTTGCAGTTGTGAAACTACGAGCGCGGCAAAGACACAGTGGCGTAGTGAGGGTGCGGGGGGGGGGGGGGCACCATGCCCCGGGCGCAATTCACAATTATTTATTTAGGTTTATGTCTTAGCAGCTAGGCCTTTTAGCCAGATCTTAGATCACAATATAGTTTCTTCATTTCATAAACTGAAACCATTCAACGGAGTTCTTGTGACAACTCAAAAGGCCACATTTGATTATACAGTTCACATTTCTCAAAAAACACAATTACTACTCAAACCTATCAATATCCTATAACGATTCTTCATTTTAGAGTAACTTTACACATTTTCAGAAAATAAAACAGCACAGCACAGCATCTTTTAGTTCCCGCTAAAAACTTGGCGCTATTCACAAAGAGGCACCAAATGGTCCGCAAAACAAAAAAAAGTAACGCCAATAGTCTAAGTCAAACTGTAATAATATATTTATAATAGAAATGGCACGTCTTTTCTACTGATAGGGCTGACTCGACCTGTGTCTGTCAGCACTTTCTTATGGTATCTACGCTATTTGTTTATTAAATTATCTCCTTTCTTGTTTTTTCTGATAAAATTATATGTTATAATAAATAAAAATAATAAATTCTAGATGATCATGTACATTTCAAAATCTAGTTAGCTTTTCTCAACTACATTTTTTGTTTAAAATTTAAAGCCAAGCTTGAGCCTCTGACTTTATTTATTTATTAATTTGCAAGCATATTTTACAAATAATATTATATGGTTTTCACATGAGGGCACGCTAAAAAGGTATATGCCCTGGGCGCGAGTTAAAATCGCTACGCCACTCACTGCAAAGAAAATTAACTTTTCTAGACCTTACCACGCCCATTTGATCATTTAATTCCGCAAATAGTAATTATTCGTGTAAGATACGGAAACCAAAAGCCCTATGCACATGTTAAAGCAATTTTCTGGAAACTATAAATTAAAACTGTTATATATATACTCGTATTTATACACTGGAAGGGGAAGTGTCTTCTTCTATAAGTCACTACCTAGAGAAATAGAAAAACAATATTGGGGGTTGCCGACATAACGTAATTAAAATATTAAATAAATATACTACACCCTAGCGTGTGGGTTGTCGTTAGACAACAAGTGTTAAAAACTTTACGATGTCAATAATGACTTGAAGTGTATAGGTAGGGATATATACGAATTGCATGCCCTTAATTTTGGAACTAAAACAAAATAAAAATTCAAGGTAGACCATGTTTTTTTTTTTGACTAATAACGCAAAATGTTCCTAAATTATTATACATTTAAGTACCTAATTAAAGCAATTAACATTATTAAAAAAAAAATACAAAAATTGTCACCTTTTTTATATATATAATTTTTAAATAATTATAATCACAGTGTCATTCTTATCTATGTGAAATAATTTTTCTATATTATTAAAACCAGACATTAAATATTTACTGAGAAATTAAAGCAAGTCTTCTTCACTGCACCCAACAGCCATACTTGTTAAATAAATATAATTATGTTAGAATCCCGAATTTCTCAAAAATAAAATAACACCAATACAAAACCAAAAATATTACCTGTACTTTTTCCAGGTGATTTCCTTATGCACTCTTTGATCTTTTCAGTACATCGTTCGGGAAAACTCATATCTCCAGACAGCCAGGCATTCTTCCTTAATTTATTACTCCTCGCTATAGGCGTAGTTGGTAAACTATAGTTTTTTATATCAAAATTGTATGAAGGCTTTTCAGTACTATTCCTGCCCTTCAAAAGTGGTTTAATCCCGTCTAAATTACATTCAGGCACTTTTATATGAAGTGGTTTGTAAGATTTCGGTGTAAAACTACGACTCAACTTAGCTGTGGAACGTTCATAACTACTGTCTTTATGACTATCATCATTGAGTCCTAAGTTAGTACGATTTGGACTCAATATACTGCAATACTCGGTCGAATCGCTTCTATGGAAAGTTCCTGGTGTTTCCATATCTTTGATCCTAGCCTTGATTTTAGCTATTGGCGTTGAACAGGCACTAGAATAGTCATTATCAGGCAATAAATCGTATTTTAATACTGGTCTATCGTCCACCATATCTTCATCAGAAATAAAACATTTCTCAGCATAAACGGTATTGGGTTTGGATTGTAAGATACTCTCGTATATGGGACTCGTGCTGCTTTTACTGCAGTCTTTTTCGCTTTCCGTAGAACTGTCTTTAGGTTTGTGAACGATCACTTGATGTACATTTTGCGGACTAAGACAGTCCGAGTTGGTAGGTGAAGTTGTAGTGGTGGTCCAATTTGCGCTAAATGTTGGTTTTTTACTCGGAAGCCTTGCTGGGATTATTACGTAGCCAATGTCGTCTAAATCACTCTAGAGATAAATAAAACAAAGATAGGTCAAAAAATATTGATAGTTAAAAATAAAAAAGCCAACGTCACGCGGTGTTCCCAGGCGGTCACCCATCCAAGTACTGACCGCGCCCGACGTTGCTTAACTTCGGTGATCGGACGAGAACCGGTGTTTTCAACGTAGTATGGACGTTGGCGAACGCTGTGTTGAAACGCGTCTACCAAATATAAATAAATATTTGTAATTCAGTTAACAAAATGAGAAGAGGCAAAAAGCCAACGTCACGCGGTGTTCCCAGGCGGTCACCCATCCAAGTACTGACCGCGCCCGACGTTGCTTAACTTCGGTGATCGGACGAGAACCGGTGTTTTCAACGTAGTATGGACGTTGGCGAACGCTGTGTTGAAATGCGTCTACCAAATATAAATAAATATTTGTAATTCAGTTAACAAAATGAGAAGAGGCAAAAAGCCAACGTCACGCGGTGTTCCCAGGCGGTCACCCATCCAAGTACTGACCGCGCCCGACGTTGCTTAACTTCGGTGATCGGACGAGAACCGGTGTTTTCAACGTAGTATGGACGTTGGCGAACGCTGTGTTGAAACGCGTCTACCAAATATAAATAAATATTTGTAATTCAGTTAACAAAATGAGAAGAGGCAAAAAGCCAACGTCACGCGGTGTTCCCAGGCGGTCACCCATCCAAGTACTGACCGCGCCCGACGTTGCTTAACTTCGGTGATCGGACGAGAACCGGTGTTTTCAACGTAGTATGGACGTTGGCGAACGCTGTGTTGAAACGCGTCTACCAAATATAAATAAATATTTGTAATTCAGTTAACAAAATGAGAAGAGGCAAAAAGCCAACGTCACGCGGTGTTCCCAGGCGGTCACCCATCCAAGTACTGACCGCGCCCGACGTTGCTTAACTTCGGTGATCGGACGAGAACCGGTGTTTTCAACGTAGTATGGACGTTGGCGAACGCTGTGTTGAAACGCGTCTACCAAATATAAATAAATATTTGTAATTCAGTTAACAAAATGAGAAGAGGCAAAAAGCCAACGTCACGCGGTGTTCCCAGGCGGTCACCCATCCAAGTACTGACCGCGCCCGACGTTGCTTAACTTCGGTGATCGGACGAGAACCGGTGTTTTCAACGTAGTATGGACGTTGGCGAACGCTGTGTTGAAACGCGTCTACCAAATATAAATATTTAACATTAAGTTATAGAAATATAGAATCAGAATAGGGGTCAATTCAAATTTGCACTAAACCTTATAGCCGTTTTTAATTAACAACAGTTAGCTGTGTAATGGGTGGTTTTTCATTTTAAAAAATGACTAAATTCGAAATCCTCTACATCCATAAAATATGCTACACATACTTCAATTATACAAACTCTTAAGTCCTTTCAGGCGGGTTCGCTTGCATAAATTCCGGTTCTGTATATCAAGACATGTCTCCAATGTATGGTGTCTCGTTTATTACAGTATATTATATATACGTAAATCCCAATTTCTCAAAAATCTATTTATGGCTAAGGACGTGAGACAGATCACACAAAGACCATTTTTTTATCAAATCATTAAAGTTTACATATTAGTTAGTAGGAATGTAATAGGTAACAATACCTTGACATTTTGTAAAATGCCTTGAAGCTTATCGAGATCAATACGCTCGCTTCTCTGAAGCTTTAATCCATGTTGTAGTAAGGATAGCAAGCAGCCGGGATATGTTCCATCTTGTGGCAGAGATATGCCAGTTTTCCACAGTGTATAATGTTCTTTTAATTTATCGTAATTTAGACTCTTGAATGGTATCTTGGCTGCAATAAAGAAGTCTGTGCTTTAGACAAATATAATCGCTCTATTCCATACATAATAGAATGACCGGCATTGAAAAGCGAAAATGAGACTAAAACCACTTTCCATTTCTATATACATAGAATAATATCTGTAGAGTGTGACATTCACAATGTGTGTATAAACTATCATTATTAAGATGATGATAAAAACCCTGCCAGCTAGGACTTTAGTCCAATAAAAGACATGTTCAACAGAAACTATCGCGTTTTTCAATACAGTTATATTATTTAATGTATTTGTACTTATATAAAAATTGTAGCTTTCTGAATTCTTTCTCCAAATGAAATTTAACTATAACATATCTAAAACTCCTCAATGCGAGCAGTACTACCTGTACTTAAATTTTCAAGGGAGTAGAAAGGTTTTCTTTACGTATTAATAGAAATGATAAAATAAGCTTGAATTATAGATACTACTTGCACGCCATCTGTTTTTGTGTCGGTGGTATTAGACCACACAGTTCCAATCAAGTGTCAAGGTTGTGGTTTTAACTCGATAATACGTATTGCGCGCCATCTGTTGTACATTGACGGTATTAGATCAGAAATTTTCATGCGAGTGCTAGTAACTGGGTATATTTATTTACTCCTCTTGACAAATAGGGAAATCCAAATGTTAGGGATTTATTTTCTTTTTTATTTCTTTGTTTCTTGTTAACAACCTTTAATTTATTACTGAGTATCGACTATCATCTACTCTTAAAACTATTCTATTTATATATTTTTGTACTATTTAATCTATTATATTTTTACAATATAATTTGATTTAATATTATAAAACAAAGGTGATTTCTGCGTCTGTCTGTATGTATAATATCATATAACTCTTCCCAAACCACCCAACGAATTTCAACGAATTTTTAAGCAGTTTTATTTTTTACAGCGGTTATATTTTAGCAAGATATTTTTCACTCAAGGTACAGATAAAAAAAATCTAGTAAGATTTTACGTAAATAAATTATAGCTACTTCCGAGGTTTGAGCTAACTCTGGTATTTTACTAAATCTACCTTTTACTACATATATATTAAAAAATACTTACAATTTGATGAATCTGGTTTCAAATTAATCAATGAATGTTAAATATGAAATTGCATATACATGAAGATATACGACAGTAAATATAAAAATAATACATACCATTACAACACTCCCACAGAATTAGACACAGCGAGTAAACATCGCTCTTAGCACAAGGGTACACCAGCCCATTTTCGTCGGGAACAAATAATTCAGGCGCTTGCCAAGCGTACAGGTCCGAGAGTTCATACATTTTGTACGGTTTCGCAACGGCGTTTGACTTTATGTAGACCTCTGACGGATGCTCCGATATGAGGGGCTCGTAGTCAGCTGTCGTCGACTGACGGGAATCTAGACAGTGATAATACATTCTATAGACATGCAA
This sequence comes from Dendrolimus punctatus, assembly GCA_012273795.1. Lineage (NCBI taxonomy): Eukaryota > Metazoa > Arthropoda > Insecta > Lepidoptera > Lasiocampidae > Dendrolimus > Dendrolimus punctatus. The sequence goes on from CM022541.1 coordinate 19,420,018, forward strand.
AAAATAATTTCATTCGATTTCATTTATTTCGCTTGTGAAACCACGCGAATTCGCTGTGAGCGACGGGCGAAAAAGGTCGATGTGCAGCAAAGTCGATTCTAGACGGATCATTTCTGTGTTTCAATTTGACGAATCAAGTGATCCATATAATTTCATGTGAGCATATACTTGAATTATTCAATTGAATTGAATGCCGTCGTGTCGTTTCAGTTTTGTGTCTTTCGCCCGAATTGTATTAATTTGGTTGATCCATCTAATATCAGCTCAAGTATGCGTAATACTTGCTAGCAATACACGTCTATCGCCCGCATAAGGAAGACTTATAAATGTAAGTTTCAACTCAGCGTTCGCCAACGTCCATACTACGTTGAAAACACCGGTTCTCGTCCGATCACCGAAGTTAAGCAACGTCGGGCGCGGTCAGTACTTGGATGGGTGACCGCCTGGGAACACCGCGTGACGTTGGCTTTTTGCCTCTTCTCATTTTGTTAACTGAATTACAAATATTTATTTATATTTGGTAGACGCGTTTCAACACAGCGTTCGCCAACGTCCATACTACGTTGAAAACACCGGTTCTCGTCCGATCACCGAAGTTAAGCAACGTCGGGCGCGGTCAGTACTTGGATGGGTGACCGCCTGGGAACACCGCGTGACGTTGGCTTTTTGCCTCTTCTCATTTTGTTAACTGAATTACAAATATTTATTTATATTTGGTAGACGCGTTTCAACACAGCGTTCGCCAACGTCCATACTACGTTGAAAACACCGGTTCTCGTCCGATCACCGAAGTTAAGCAACGTCGGGCGCGGTCAGTACTTGGATGGGTGACCGCCTGGGAACACCGCGTGACGTTGGCTTTTTGGAGTTTTAAAATATTTCATTTATGAACAAATATTTCTGTAAAATTCTTAGCTACATTTAGTTTTATTCTTCTTTGTTTTGAAAGCTTTTAGTAACTAAAAGATAATTAATTAAGTAGGGCAATATATTATGATAAGGATTCGGTGTGATGCGGGTTGTACAACTGTTATAAAATATAGCTACAAGAAATAACAATCTTGAAAACTGAACACTAATAGCATAATACAATCTTTTGGTTTTGAGCATAAATATTTATGGCCGTTTTTACCTGTTGTCGTCATATAAATCAAATGTTCTTTTGATCACAATGCTAAACTGCTATATACATAACTACATAGCTAAGAATTTTAGAGAAATCTTTTTACGATTCGCCAAAAAGCCAACGTCTCGCGGTGTTCCCAGGCGGTCACCCATCCAAGTACTGAACGCGCCCGACGTTGCTTAACTTCGGTGATCGGACGAGAACCGGTGTTTTCAACGTAGTATGGACGTTGGCGAACGATAGACACAAAAGTAACTACCGTCTCTACTATACAAATGATAGCGGATATTGCACAAAAACAATAAATTTAATCAAGTATTACGCGGCCGTTCATCCGAGTAGTGACCGCGGAAGAGCCTGCTCAACAGATTACGCCTAAATTGAGGATGTATTTTATGTTAGGTTCTGTATATCTCTTTTAATTATTATAATACGTACCATAAAATAAAATATCTTAGTATATTTAGAAAATTGGCAGGGTACTAGTGAGGGCGGGATGGTGACGGTCGATGGATGTAAAAGAAAAGGCAGAAAAAAAAGAGACGGATGGGTTGTATAAAGGATGACACGATGATGTATGCCGGAATAGAGGATTATGGAATGAAGAGACATTGCGCTGACCCCAAATGAATAGGAGACGGTGAAAGAAAAGAGAGAGACAGAGGTGTTAATCACTGGTATAGCTTACCCAATCTAACAATCTTAAACATACACATACCTTCAATATTAACATAGCGCGGTTCGGGCGAGTACACATAGTACCCCAGCTCCTTTTTCTGTCTCGCCTTGCCGAGCTTCACACAAGGTCCGAAGTCAACTAATTTGGCCGCGTCATGGCTGGTCACCATGATGGACACGCTAGTCAAGCCCGTGTGGACATAACCTTGCATCCTGAGGAAGGCCAAAGCGTTTGCCACGTCGAGAGTGTAGTGCACCGCCGATTGGGCGCTAAGGATACGGCCCTGGAAATGTCCATTAGGGGCCATCCATAAATTACGTCACATCTTATGGTCGAAGAAGTGTGACAAGGGGCAGAAATGTACAAAATAACATGACGTCACTTTTCAAAATCTAATATATTTAAGCTTTAAAACATAAAATTTGAACTAATAACGAAAACCTGCAAAAAATTTCGAATTCTATCTGTATACGCATAGTGATTCAAAAATAATTTAGATGGAATTAACTCTAATTAAGAAACGCTGTTTTTTTTAATACTTTTTTGATGTAAAATTGCAAAATATGTATGTGACGTCACACTAAGGAGGGAGGAGTGCTACGAACGTGATCAGCTGTGACAAGGACGGAGGAGGGGTCAAAAAATCATTAAATTCGTGTGCGTAATTTGTGGATGACCCCTTATAATCAGCAATATACGAATTTAAACTTTACTTATAGGGCTTTGTAAATATCGTCGAAACATGGAACCTCGAGATAACCAGTGTTCGAGACCCAAAAAGCATGGCCGGTATATCTGTCGCATCCTAATATAAACAAGCCCGAGCTTAGTAGTAAAGTAGGCTTACTTGACTTTTTTTTCTTTTTTTAAAATATATTTCCTTTTTTGAAATTTTGAAATAATGTAAATTAAATAGACATTTTAGTTAATTTTCGTATCGTAATTGTATTTCTTTTTGTTTCTTTATTGTGATTAACCATTTGAGCCAAATTTTTTTACATTTTTTTATTTTCATTGTATAAATTATTTATAGTGGAAACTTGATTGATATAAGTATTAATTTTGTGTTTTATATTTAAGAATGTTAATTATTGTATGTTTCCAAACAAATTAAATAAATAAATAAATTACCCCGGTAGAAGGGATAGAAATTCTGACTTGACAGGAATGATATGCCTGCCATTGGTCTCACAATTAGGGATGCCGAGAATCGCGCGACATTATTTTAACGTTAGGATGATGATTCAAAGACAGATGGGCACAACTATAAAAGACTTCCGTTTCTGTCAAAATGGCAATAAAAATTTAAAAAAGCAAGCCAAATGATAGTAAATTAATTTACCGTATTTGCCACACTAATACAAAAACGAGAAAGTGACTCAGTTTCGAATTGGTCCAAATCGTGCACTAACAACCGGTGCAAGGAACCAAAAGCGTATAGATAAAATAATTTATTTCTAAACTGTATGATCGCTGCTAGTTAGCAACTGACTGTTTCTTTTCATAAAAATCAGAAAGCACAAATGGTTTTTTCTTAGTTCCATATGACTTGCTTCGTTATATATTAAGAACTTAGCCAGATTGATATTAATGTTGAGAAAGGCGCATCCTGTCATTAAGATGAGACCTATTGACCCAGGGGGAGTTAGATTTTTGTAATGCATTATTAAGTTAATGGTTACTCACGATATTCTAAAGTTCTTACGTAATGCTCTGCTCCTTAGATCGAATGCAAGATATGAGAGAAAACATTGTGTCATTAAATTGCTTACTTTTATTATTAAATCTTAACTTAAGCCATCGTAGGTCAAAGGCTAATATACGTACACGTGTCGCTTTCTTTGACGTGGGTTCGAATCCTGTACGGGAAACGTGCATAGCTTAAGTAGCGTTACTGATCTAATGTGCATCTTACTATAATTACTGACGCTGGAGGAAACATCGTGAAAAAAATCTGTATAATCAGTCAGTATCCTCTTTTAAAATCAGTTTTTAATTATTTTTGGTCCTCTCAGGTGCCGCTTATTCTGTATTTATTATGATATGTACTGTGTTTATATAGTATATAATAAAAAAAGTTTATTTTTCTTTAGCTTAAGGGGTTGCCTGGAAGAGATCGCTTTAAGCGATAAGGTCGTGCTTGTTTGCTGGAGATATCGTGTTATGAAGAAGTTGGCTCACAATTTTCGTGAGTTTCTCTAATTCCTTGAAATCCACTCATCAGATACTGACATGGTGACTATGGGATCAATTCGGGATTATAACCTTTCGATTATAAGAAAAAAAAATGAAAATCGGTCCACAATTGACCGAAAAATGGAGTAACGAACATACCTACAGACGAACTGAGAAGCTCCTCCTTCTTTGAATTCGGTTAAAAACATTCAAATGTCGATAGTTGAACACAATTGCTGGAAAAGATTTTAATAACTAAAAGAAGAAATGAAAATGTTGTATTACCTGCTCGTGTATGATTCCAAAGAGCGAATCGACACATCTCTCGCAAATGATGTTTATATTGTCGTGAACGTCCAGAAACAGCCCCATCAGGAGTATTATGTTCGGATGGCGATATTTCCTGAAAGACAATTAGAGTACTTAGGTTTGTGGCTTGTGGTCTTGTGGTCGCAAACCGATGACCGACAAACACGCTTTTTCATACATTTGGAGACTCGTCGCCACGTCTGCGCCCAGGATTAGGATTAAAGAAATATTTCATTGATGAGGCTGGGACAGGAGAATTATTTCAAGTTCTTAAAGCAAGGAGAGACAGGATTGAAACTTGGACGTAAGACTGTACTTACTAAAAGTTTCTCAGTGTGATATTTTGTCTTTGCTTTTAAGCAAACAGGCAAATGGATCATTTGATGGTAGAAAGACCGGTCTACGCCCTAGACCACTAGTTCCCAAAGTTATTTAGTATACTACCCACTTTGAGAATGAACGCTTTTTAGCGCCCCCCATTTTTTCAGCTACTTAAAAACCACTAACGTCAAATTAAATTAACTGATTATTGTGAACTATATTAGCGGAGATTAAACATTCATTCTAAACGAGACTTTTAGTATAGCCCGCAAGAGTTAACTTGAGACCTAAGCGCAGTAAGTAGTACACAACGGCGCTGAGGTGTCAAGGTAACTCTTACGGGCTACACCTGCCAATGAGAATGATTATTGAAACGCAACTTTATAGTACTTTATCTAGTACTCTTAATTAATATTAGTTGATGTTCACACGTTATGGTCAAGAGTCGAGAGTTCAGTCGGTGTCTAAGAGCAAGCTAACTAGATGAAATTACAAATCGCCCCGCAAGCCTCTACACAACGCTCCCGTTTTTTTTTTCTGGGTCTCTTATCGCCCCCCTTTAGGCCTGCAGCGCCCACAAGGAGGCGTTATCGCCCACTTTGGGAAACGATGCCCTAGACGATTCGCAACACTGAAGAAATCGGTGCTTTGACTACCTCATTGAAAATGTCAGTATCCGTTTAGGTAAGCTTATTTACCCGACTGTTGGAGAGCTTCATTTTGTATGTTTAGGAGAGTTCATTCATTCATAAATTCATGAGGTTTTCCTAATGCCCCTTTATCTGAGATCGTATAAAAAATATGATTTAAATAATACAATTTTGGATAAGTCTAGTGTAGTCTATAGTAATGAATGATATAGGGACTTTTTCAGAGTTACATCTCTATTGAACGACTGGAATTACTAGTATTTCCCTTATATCGAGCATACGTTTAAATATGTATATTGTTCTTGCAAAACCTAGGACGAAACCAACGCGTTGCCAGCGTTTAAGATGAGATAGAGAGGATGGAATAGGTGCATGGAACAGGGAAAGGTGGAGAGGGCTATTGCACCTCTCACGCATCGTACTAAACACGATTATTTATTTATTTGGACAGCACAATCAGTAATTTCAATCCAAATAAATCAATAATTCCTTATCATAATTTATTTTGTAAATTATTACATCTAGATTGGAATCCAAGCTTACTGACAAATCTGTGATAATTCAATTAAAATTAATTCAACAAATGCTTAAATCTAATAAATAAATTATTAGTTTTAGTGACACATTGTAAGCAGAGGAAAAAGAAAACAGTAAACAAGTCACTAAGTAAGTGAACAGGTGTGATCTTCCTGCATAAAAATTGCCTATTTTTTAAAAGCTAACGGTTTGCTGCAGGCACGACACATTCTGTGATGTACATGGTTATTACGTGTCGTGTTAAGGGTCAAGATACTTAACAAAGAAGTTCAAGATTAGTTCAAGGCTAAGCGGGTCGCGTAGATATCCTGGAGTGCTTTGTATCGCAACCATTGGAGCATGTCTTAAAAGCTGTAATCGAAATAATACATACATACATAATTTCACGCCAGGTCCCTGGCGGGGTAGGCACGAACATCAGAGCGCCATTCAGGCTTATTCTTACACACCTCACTTGCTTCTTTGACATTCATAGCTCTTGTCATGCACGCTCGTCTGTTCTTAAGGCGCCTGACATCACCTTCTGCTAGTACACTATCAATTTGATCATGGAAGGTGTGTCGTGGCCTTCCGCGACATCTGCATCCAGTCACTTTTGCATTGTATATCTGTTTAGCCATTCTTTCATCATACATTCTTTCCATGTGCCCGAACCACCGAGCATTCCTTTCCTTACCTTCACCCGACACTCTCTTTCAGACCAACTCTCTTTCTTACCTCGATATTACGAACGAGGTCCGCGAGTGTCACTCCGCAGGTTTACTCTACTTTCATGCTTTCTGTTCCATACTCAACTCTCGTTTCTACATCGAGATAATGATTTCCAATATGTCTCAAATAGGAAACGACCCTAGGTCTTATATTTTTTCTAACGTGAAGCATCAAGGTGACTCATATTGCGTGCCGTGCATTCAGGTAAATGTTTTTTATTGTATATACATTCAAATATTATATCACGGCCATTACCATATTGCAATGGAATGCAGGTTTTGATATTGAATCGAAAACCTTGATGAGCTCCGCACATATTTTCAGAGAAATGTTTCGAAATAACAACCTTATGCAATTCAATTTAATACGTTATTCCGTTTAATTGTAATGGATTTTAACAATTACATGACGCATGTTATGGTCACAATACTGGAGTTTATGATAGTTTTTTGTCGAGAATCTGGTAATGATCAAATCATTTGTGTTTTCAATGAGTGTTAGAATTTTAATCGCTATTGACACTGAACCACAATTTGTCAATAAATTGATATTTTTAATTGCTCAATGAGTCTATTTACAAAAATAGCAAACTATTTAAGTTATTGTAAGTATAATACTAAGCTCTAACTGATAATCTGAAAGAGTCTGTGTAGACGACACCGCCACGCCGTCACGCCTCCACCATGCCAGAACGGCACCGCTACCGAGCTACTATTCTGTGAATTTCCATGTATATGCGAAGGTTGACGCTCGCTCGACAGCGAACGTGCAGCAGCGGCGCAGTCGCACCTATCTACATAATTTGGCAGCGCGATGGTGGTGTCGTATACTGTATACACGCACAGTGTGGATAGCGTTTAATGTGACAAAAAATAAATATAAATAAAACCTTTTCCACAGTAACTTTCAAAGCCAAGTTCTGGGTAGAAAGCGATTCACCTGCAAGGATAGTAGGTACATATTAAATTGAATCACCTTAGTATATTAATCTCTGCATTACGTTTCTTTCTCACGTGGTCGGCGGTAACTCCAACTAACTTCTTCACCTGGACCGGCACGACGCCCCACTTGCCATGGTTCCAAGTTCGATTCCCGTCAGATGTCAAATCCATGTCGCTCGGGCTCGCAACCGGAAGTCCGTAAGCACTCGTGTCACTCTAAAATGATTGAGCAATTTGATATTTGCATACGAAGTTGAAATACTATATGCGTATGTATATCTATACTAAAAGCTTAGACCATCAATAGAAAAACGGAGCCTCCGACTCTCAAAGTGTAGCCGGTTAGAGGATGGTGATTATGGAATAAGATGCAGAATGCGGTGTAGTGCGTAGGGTTGCCACCTTTTCTTGAATTAAATACAATATTTTTGTTTTTAAATTAAATATTGTGGTCGAATTTCGACCACGGGAGATCACTGGTTCGCTTATTTTGCAAAATTCAGGATATATGAATATAAAGGTCAAATCACACGCGAACCACATAGAGGGCACAGCCAGAGTTTAATATAGAATAATAGTCTATTAGGTCCATTCCCTGTTTAATAATTCTGATATTAGACGAATCAACCAAATTGGTTTAAAGGTTCAGAACTGAAAGAACACGACGATATTGAATGACATTGAATGTTATGCCTATATATGCTCGACTGTTCCAAATTAAAAGACATAATATATAAACGTCTATGTCTAATATAGCTTCAAAATGCAATACAGATGTGGATTGACATGCAGCAATCACATCATATACAAAAACAGATGCAGCCGGCACACTAAACAATTCCTAAATTAAACCCTATTACAAATAAGCCTGTTTTACCATTTAGGTCTATTGTTTGATAAGATCTAACTAAACAAGAAACCGAGACCTATAAGTTAACAACTGTTGCAAACAAAATGCCAAATAATGAATTTTTAGAACGATGATAATCTTATCATCGAAATAAAATCTTAGAGGCGTTTATTAGGCGTGTTTACCACACCATCAATTTTGGGATAAAAGTAAATATATGTATATCAGTGTAGGTTAGTACAGTTCCAAAAATGATCATTATAAACAAACAGAGTATCAAACTTGTAACCTGGGGCCCAACTCTCCCGACGAAATCGCCGGACACTATCGTTTCAATGTTAGATTTGCCTGATTTCAGTACTCTATTAATTGCAATGGGCACTCCACCTTTATAAGTATTTATAAGCGAAAACTAGCGAAATAAATGTTTTAAATTTGGCTAATGCCATTTTTGTTTATAGTAATACCAATTGTTTTCTACTATACCTCCGCCGCGACGATAGCGAGAAGATATTATGGATTTAGTAAATTACGAATTTTCGGAATGGCATCGTACCTACTTTGAATATCTTCGTAAATATTGATATTTATTTGAAATCGATACTACTTACTTTACTGTCATCAGACTTGCTGACATTCTGCGACCGGCCCCCAAGTTGTTCATCCGCCCACTGATCGAAGTGATTCAACTCGCTCATAACCTCCCACAGTTTATCATCACCGCTGTCATTCTTCCGTGGAGTACTAGACGATCGACTAGCCTCCTTAACATCCCCATCACCATTCGATCCGTCAACCGCGTCCTCCTCGCCTTGAGAACCATGAAAGTTCTTAACGTCAAACGGCAACGAGCTGTTCTTGTAAAAGTTTGGCGGTGATATGACACCGTTGTCATCTTTAAAGTCTATATGCCTCTGTACTGGCAAGTCCATTTCTGGAGATCTCTCTTTGCGTCTCGATTGTCGTCGTCTCGGTTCGGAATAAGACGATGCTGCGAAAACATTACCAGGCATAAACACCTGGTTTTGGAATAGGAACTGTATATTTGGCACACGCTCGCGGCCTTGCTCCGGTGTAGTGCTACGACCTCGTCTTTTGGACTGTTTATATTTTATGGCAGATTTCTTTTCGTAACTGAACGTATTATCGTGTTCAGTAGCACAGTCCGTACATGAGACTGGCAAGCTGTGCCTGCCACATTTTTTCTTAACTGGTGTTTCTTGTAGATCTTTAGGTCCGGAAGAACGTCTGGCTTGGAACTCGGCAAGGTCTCGTTTGTACTCTTCAGTACGTATGGTTCCGATCTGGGTGACGTCAGCGTGATGCCCATCGGGTATAGCGGGAGAGGAGTCAGCGTTGTGACGAGTCGTCACTGTCAATCGCTCCCTGTAACAAGTATTTAATTCGTCAACGATTCCTCTCTTGTAATTATTCGGAAATGAAAAATAAGTAAAAGAAGCGAGAGATAGATGGACAATCAAATCAAAGGGCCGTCCTTTGACTTGATGATATGAGCAACCAGAAAATCATGTGCATTCCTGCACATTCCTTATACTGCCGAAATCACGCTTAGATTGTTTTATTTACATGCTGCTTAATTTCACACATCTACCCAATACAATATATGAAATAAATATATAAATATTAAAGTCTATCTACGGATGTTAATTCCACTTCACAGCTTTGGAAATGACCGATTTTATATTAAATTCGGCATATTTATGTACACTTTCGACAACAAGGATGAAGATAGGATACTTCTTATAATATGAAGAGGTAAACTTCTCGCGGCATACGGATTTTGAGTTTGCGAAGCCTTGAAGAAAACTAATTTTAAACTGTATCAAATGTTATAAACAAAATAGTTGCAACACTTGTAAAACCAGTTGTACATCCGTTTTACATGCAAAAATTGCATTGCAAGCATTATTATAAAATTTACAAATAAACGTTACGACTATTTGCGACTGTGTACCAGTTTGCGCTTTTTGCACCAAAAATCCTTGGATATTGTTACTTTTCATAGCGTGTGTTGTTATAACTATAAAGTTATCTCACATCAGAGATTGCGTTAAGTACAGTACACGTATGTGTGCTTTAAATAAATTCAACATTAATGCTAACAATGGGGTCCGGAAAAAAACTTGAACAATTTAAATTGCGTCGCAACAAACGACCCGTAATGGTTGAGTCCGGAGCGCGTCAAAAGCGTGGGACTGTCGCGGATCAACGGCGATGAGACCGACTTGTGCGATTTTACGCTGAATACCTGCGCTAAAATTGCTTTTACATCAAATTCTTCTGACAAAAAGATTAGCAAACGAATGGACATTTTTACTACTATTACAAGTGCTCTATCAGTGCGGTAACAAATGATGCTCTTCCTTCAATCATACTAAGAGTAACGAGGAAGGAAGGAGTTCTAATCTTAACACCTGTCCGCACTACTTTTACTTATTACTCTTGAACAATTTTTGACTGTCAGCGCGTATCAGTAAGTGATAAGTAGCCTCTATTGCGCATCTTATAAATCGAGAACCTGTCAAACCCGTAATTAATTGGTGGCTATATATATTTAATGAAAATAAATATAATAAACATCTAGACAATGAGACTGAATAACAGACAGGTGACGATAACATCTTGGAATAACTACGAGATCGAATGATCGAAGTCGGACGTTCCGATATACTTTTACCAATGAACAACACGATTAGGCTTGCGGAACTAACACAAATAAATGTTCCCACACAACGACTCCTAACTGACGCTTTTTCAGAATCAGACAATGAACAAAAAATACCACTATTATCTCGTAACGCTATACTAACGGACTCATTAATAACAGTGTGTTTTAGCGTGAAGAAAAAAGATCCACTCATTACAAATGAGAATAACAAGAAAACGCGATTAGCGACGGCCAATCTATAATTCCCGATGAGGCGGAAGTAATAACCAATGTATAAACAATAAATTATGTAACAAAGCAATTAAACTAGAAAGCATTCCGAGCACCTATTTCCAATGAAATGGAGATAAATGCTTACATAAATAAGAAGCTGTCCATCAATTTTGGCTGTTCGCGATCTAGGTACCCGGTAATGCAATAAGAAAATGATCGAATGTCCAGCGATCAACAAATAAGTTTGGTGAAAGTGAGGTTTCAATAATACTGTTTTAGTGAATGCATTGAAAGGTTTCAGATTGGAACGAAGCTGTAATTAATGGAGGCATCGGTCATGATCACGTTTAGAATATTCTTTTGTTGGATTTTATTGTTGCGAAATCGACAGATCGTGCTGGAGTGACGCGCACCGATCCCCGGACAACGCGACGAGACGTTCATTTCGCGATTTCGCGTACCTGCGCCATTTTAAACGATTAACACTTTGTTTTTTTTATTGCTGCAGTCATTGAAAAGTACAATAGAAATGCAGGAGAAAAGTTGTTCACTAGATTTGTTAAGTCTCTTAGGTATTTAATGGTAATAGCTTTTACCGTTGACTCATAACATCTGTGATAAAATAACTGTATTTCATACTAATAATAGTAATTGTGATTTTTAAAGACTTACTTTAAATTAAAAAACATATATACTACATTTTATGTAATTTCGCATATGTAATTTCTAATCCATATACTCCGAAAATTATCTCAATTTTTGGGGGACCTATAATATGTTCATTTCCCATACTGAAAGTATAAAACCATCAAATTTCATGAGAAATATTATAGTCACCTTCACAAATTTAAACTCATTACTATGTACACTCATCCCATGTTTTGGGATAAAAGTATCCAGTTTCCCATCACCAAAAATACATAGGGTATGTATATTATGTATACCATGTTTGACAACCTCAGTGAATGGCAATTTGTTCAAGATATAAAATTTCTTATTTTTTTAAATTTGTAGACAATATTATTATTATCATTGTATGGCCACAAAGTAAAAAATGTTGACATTTCTCAATGTTTTAAATAATTAGTAGAGGCCAATCATTAAGGGATGGCTAACAATGGTACAGTTTACCCTGTATACTGAATTTCATGTAAAGCAGATTATCCAACTTAAAGAAGTAACAAACAAATGAGTACATATGTAAAGTAAAACCAAAAAAGAGACAGATGTATTGTGTAAAGGATGATATGATGACATTTAGTCTGATAGGGCATATATGACTGTATAGAGCAGTATGGAAGGAAAAGACATTGTCCTAAACCCAATTAATTGGGAGAAGGTGAAAGAATATAGAAATAAGTAACAAACAAACATCAAAAAAATAATACTTTCACATTTGTATATTAGTTGTCTACTAAAATTCTAATCAGACACCAACTAGAAATAAAATGACCTTCATATATTCATTTAATAATTTCATTAATAAAACAGGTAAAATTTTAATTGTTGGAGGTAATTAGTAATTGTTACAAACTATTTTAAACAAGATTACCATTAATATTATTCTTAATTCTAAATATAAAAATTCACAATTAGAGGCATGTAGTTTGAAAATCCCATAAAATTAATGAAAGGTGATACTCATTATAACGGGTTTTGAAACTATACCACTCAAAATAAAAATACATGGATATAGAAATAGTTATCAAAAGTATGGTTTCAATTAACAAATATTTTATTTAAAAATATTAACATACCTCCAGATTTATTTCCCTGATGTGCCCAATGCCTTGATTATCAGGAAATGAAGGCAGATTGATCAGATTTGGTATATATTGCAATAATTAAACTGCACCCGAAACAACAATGGTTTGGCTCACCCACTGTGAGCTGGCCCCATTCAAACCAATGAAAAGAACTCAACAATTTGATGATACATCATTATATGTACATTGAGACACAATCATTCAACATTCAGAAGGCAGGACTTATTTAAAGCTCAACCAGATGATTTAAATCATAATCATATTATCTAATTGAATATTCTGGACTTTACATACTTAAAATTTTAATGTGTTTACAAATATAATTAGGAGACAAAGAAAAACAAAGATGTAACATTAATTACAAATTAAACCAAGCTCAGACATAAAATGTTGAAGGTAAGAAGTTGAAAATAAAATTATTGAAATATAATAAAATTATAGTATATGTTTACAAACATTTAACTGATTACTAGTTAAAAAATACTACAGAAGAAACTCACCGCCGCAACCATTTGAAAACTCCCATTTCTAAAGAAGAATCCACTTTATGAAGCAATAACACTGACAATAGCCGGTGATATGCTAAGTTCGTTTCGAATACAAATTTTTTACAAGTAAAACGGAAAGTACAGCAAAACGATGGCACGCGGAACATTACCGGCGCATTGGAAGTCCGATAATCACAAAAAACAGGTAGTAACAATGACCGCCGATATATTGTGCGGTCAGACAAAACATCACGACGCGCCGCACTGTTCGCAATGAGCCTGAATTTAGTTTTTTACACAAATTACTTTTCGTTGCGCTTCGATGATCCACTTCATCGGCAGTGCCGGTTGTCGCGGTTGTGCTGGGACTCACTTGCCCGCCGATGCTTGTAGCAAGCAAGGAGCTCAAATATTTTAAGGTACTAGCTGATTTTGTAGTTAACTAAAAAAATATAGTAATCTAAAAGTATCTGTGGGTACTTACTTTTCCGTTGCATTTGTGTCCGAAAAACATTGCAGCGCTTTATACTCCCTAATAAACTTTTTCATTGTATAAAATAATTCTATTAAACAAAGCAAGGTGATTAAATTTATTGAATATTCCCTTTAACTAATAAAACCTAAAAAAACTCACAAATAACCAATGATTGTTTTCATTCTTTTATGTCATTCTTTTCATTTTTGACTTTCTATCGAATTAAATGCTTTATTTAGTAATTAATTAAAAATGAATACGTCTTTTAGTAAATTCGTGAAAAAATTAAAATGATGTTATATATACTAAAATCTGTTTTAAATAAAGTTCTATTTGAAGAAATTTAAATAATATTAAATATCAACTTTTAAAATTCCCGCCTCCATTACCCTAGCTTCCGGCTGTTGTAAATCGTTTTATTTAAATAATGCTACGCAAAATTATGTAATTTACCATGTATCGTATACTCTATTCGTATTTCGCAGAAACCATTTAGAATAATAGTTTATCGTATTCATCCCCATGAAAGTACATATATACCAAATTGGATAACAGTCGGTTCATTAAGTTTCACTATTAAAAATATAATTTGTAGTTTAGAAAATTATACAGTAGGACGAGGAGTACTACGTCTATGACATTAAAAAAAATATGATAAAGCCTTCAACTCTTGAGATTCGGATCGTTCTCTCTTCTCCTTCAGTGATATAATGTTGATTGAGAATACCTTGACGAACCTATATACAGCAGTTAAGATGACTGTCCATACCCAAAACCGGAAAACGAAAACCATCCATTTTTTATTAAAATCGTTGTAATTTTAAACTCGATGAAACGAATAAGCGACCCTAAAAAGAGATAAACACACCAATCTATAGAACTAAGCCAGCGAGAGAATGAGATGGCACACATTATATTTATTTTTTTATTATTTAATGGCTCTGGACCAAAGAGTACATTGAATATATTGGAAAAAACAGGCCATCAAGAATAACTTCAAACTCATCCCTTTTCTTTTCCTGTCATCATAGGTCTATAGGAGCATTCATTAGGCTTGACAGATCATTTGGAATAATGTTTTTATTCCTGACAAAATACTCACATTATGCGAAATTACATTTAAAATAATAAAATAGGCTGTGCTGCTGTGCTGTAGTACGTAATTGTCATTGTCAAATATCCTCATTTCCTGTTTTTAAACCCCACTTGTTTTCGATATTTGAAAAATAAATATTTACATTTTACTGTGACGAATTAATTTTTTGATATTATTTTAGAAAAATACAGTGAAGTGGTATGGATGAGTTGCGTGGACCAAATATACAAATCGTTCTACATGTTAAAGAAGGTATAATCGTTGATCTTAGATAAATGTTAAGTACATGAAATCAAAACTAATTCTAAGAATATTCAACTTTTTAGGTCTTGGTTTTGGCTTTCTGCGAACATCGTTTGTTGTTAGTGGTTCTTTAAATAGTTATATGCTAGAAACTGATCCTGTAATACCTTCTCATGCTCCTGTTTTCGATGCCGAACTGGTTTGGGAGGCAGATAAAAGAAGATTTCGTAGGTAATTATTTTCTTGTGATTTAAATCTATATTGTTATGGTTTGGGGATAGATATGTATATTACATGACTTAAATATTAACTTTTTACCTCTTTTAAGAGTATACAGCCAATAAAACTAATGATCAGGAGAGGCTGCATTGATTTATACATTAAATAAAATTCTTATTTGAAGTAACGGTAAATCTATAGATGTTTGTTGTACGAATTTTAATTAGCGGGGTGGTGAATTGGGAGGGAGGCATACTTACCCTCACTACAACCCCTATGGTTCAGAGATGTTTGTTTTAAAAAATAAATATAAATTACACAATTTTTTTCATTAATATTGCACTAGTAACTGACTGCAATAGTCGAGCAGTCCTTTTAAAGTCAAAAAGAAAGCCAGTACCAACAGAAACAGAATCAAAAAACAGCATATGTTATCAAAAAAATTAAGAAAAACCCAACAGAGCACATTCACATACACTACAAAAGTAACCATGAAAATGTTCAAAATGGCGGCCAATAAAGACGAAACTAATAATCGTCTGTATAACATAAATAGTAAACAGTTACAACATAATTAGTAACATTACAGTCGGTTATGACACTTGCCGGCCGCTGTGGTGCCACACTCGCTTCACTCGATCAGCTCATCCTCTTTGGTCTCAAGCTTATCTGATCTAACCTAAATCAGTATTCTAGTCACTGGTTGCGACCTTTCACCACCCATCACAATAATATAAAATAAAAAAATAAGTCAGGTTTGTTTACCAAAAATAAATATTTCATGAACTCTGGGCTCTAGGGGTTACAGAAAGTGTAAGTATACCTTCCGCCTACCAACTACACCCACCCACTACTTAAAATTTGTGCACAGGATATGTGAGTTGCAGCCGAAATAACTTGATGTAGAACATTTTATGTTACATACATAATATGTTTCAATTAAATCAAATAACTAGCCTGGGTACATAGCTTGCTGGGGGGCACTTTCATTATATAGTTATAAAAGAGTAGTGGCATATTTACATATTATTTGAGTTTTATGCAGTTTAAATTCTCTCTAATTTTTTCTTTCAGTTTGAGAGTCCAGAATGTTCCTGTGAAGATAGAAGTATATACATTAGGTACTCAGGGACACAAGGATAAAGTTGGATATCTATTATTAAGTCTGCTTGGAGCTCAGCCATGTCCTTCAAATAAATTTGTTGATGTAACTATGTTATTCTTACATTTTGATTTTAATTTAATCAGGCTTTTTATATCAACAATATTAATCTATATTTATTATTATTAGTTTAATATTTTATTAATTGAAGACGTGAGTGGATGAAGGTGATATTTCACATATTCGGTTTTTTGCTGTTTTTGCGTAGATGAAGGTTATAAGTCGATACCAAATGACTACAGACCTAAGACCATAGATATAAGGCATATTTAAAAAATAAAAAGTTGAAAAAGGTGTTAAGTTCAGTTCAGTTTAAAATAAAAGTAAAACTTTTATCTCAATTTACAGAATTGGAATTGTGCGACTTATCACCTTCATCCACTCATGTCTTCAATTCTGATGCTTAAATTTGCATGTCACTTAAATTATTTCTGTTCTTGGCCTAAAATTAGCGGGAATTTGTTATTGTATAACTAAGCTCTTCCATAAATATTCCATTATGTATCAATTGAAACACATTTTAAAGTGTCACAGATTCATCTTCAGTGTGTAAAGTACTTACATACTAAACATTGTGTAAATTATTTAACAATTAGGGTTTGCGGCTACACCACAGCTCAAACTCTAGTGTGTACCTCTTGTTTAAAGAGCAGGCATAATACAGGTTACATTGTATTACATTTTTATGTTGGTGCTATTTGCCCCCAGAAGATTTACTTCATTTTATATCACAAACCTTTCCTCCAAATCTCATCTCCTGGTATGAAAAGTATCTATGTCCATTTTCGGTATTCAGACAGGCATATCAAGTTACTACAGTGTTTTTTTATGAATTTTTATATGTATAAACTTGAGAAATGCTCTACTTTTATTTATCTATCTGTAAACTAAATATACAACCAGAATTACGACAACTATCAAAATTACCAAAATGATGAAAATTACCACAACAATGAAAATGGCAAATCACAAAAAAAACTTGGTAATCTATTAAACAAGGACAAGGTCATAACAGAGTGACTATAGGATGTAATATTGATAGAAATAGAACATTAGGTTCTGATATTATGGGTTTTAGAACCATAAATGCGTAGACCTGTCTATATTTTTTAACTTTATAAGGAATTCGATTAATACATATTTTATTCAGATAAAACACACATGGCACCGACTGTTGGGTGTGAAATCTGAAGGCAAATGCTGTCACCCACAATTGTTAATGAGTTTGTCCATTGAGGATAGGATCAACACACCAACTCCTGTAATTACATTAAAGTACAGATCTACACAACAGATAATTCCATCTGATGGACCTGCACAGTAGACCAGTTTTAATAGACAACCACATTGTAGGAATTATGTAAGAGGGACAGAGCTAAGAATATATAGGAATCAACATTCTGCCTTTTATTTTATGAATAACATTAAATTTTTGTACATGATGAAAACCGCCTTATCTGTGCAAATGAAAACTACAGACTGGAATTATTATTTGTGTACTACTGTACTTGAAATAGCAACTCCTTGATATTAATATCAAACTTATGGTTTTACTGTTTATTATTTATAATATTTTTAGATAGAAGCTTGTCAGTATAGTCTGGAAAGCCGTCCTAGTTTCATGCTTTTTCTGTATGACAAGATAACTCACAGAAATTACTCTTCCTATGACAAAGCTTTTCAAAAAAAAATTTTAAAAAAACTGACTGTAATCAGACATAAAAATAATTTAAATAAATGAAAACCTGTTCATTCATAGAACTATAATAATTTTAATACTAATACAAAACTACTAAATATAAATATGAATAAAGAAATCTGTTTCGGTATCCTGCATAAGGCATACTTCTGCATGCTTTATCATGCAGTGTTTTGGATTGAAATATATAAGAATTGAAACTATTGATTATAGTTTCTCATTTCATGGCGCACTGCCATGTGTGCGCCGGCCCTAAGGCACATAACTGAGATATGTATGTTTTTCCTAATGTCGGATTATATGCCTCCATGCAGTCGCCTATATATGTTAGCTCTTGAATTGAAATAGCCCATTAAAATGCCTGAAATGAAAGTTAACAATATAAGCATCATATATATTTTCAGAGAAATGAGCTAAGGATGTTTCATAGTAATGAAATTGCATATCCACCAACAAGCAATAATGGAAATCCACCTATGACAAAATCATTGTTGATGACATTGAGTAAGTTCTTACAATAATATAAAGTAATATAGTTTATTTTTCTTATTCAAAAACAATATGATTTCCAGATTTGTTAGGACCCTCCATATAGCAATATCCCGTGAATATTAAATTTATTCATCATCATCATCAGCCAAATTCAGTCCATTGCTGGACGTAGGCCTCCCCAAGTACGCGCCACATATCCCGGTCTCTTGTTTCCTCATCCAGCCCCTGCCGGCGATCTTGCGCAGGTCGTTAGTCAACCGGGCTGGCGGGCGTCCTACGCTACGTTTGCCGAGACGTGGTCTCCACTCCAGGACTCGTTTGCTCCATCGGCCGTCGGTCCTGCGACAGACGTGACCAGCCCACTGCCACTTCAACTTACTAATTTTGCGAGCTATGTCGGTTACTTTCGTTCTCTTACGGATGTCCTCATTTCTGATTTTATCCATAAGAGAAACACCTAACATAGCTCGCTCCATAGCCCGTTGAGCGCCTTTGAATTTGTGGACCAGTCCCGCTGTCAGTGTCCACGTCTCGGCCCCGTACGTCATTATGGGTAGGAGGCACTGCTCGAAGACTTTCGTGTTCAAGCATTGCGGAATGAATGGTCGACGAGAAGACTTAAGACGAAGTTTACCGAATGCCGCCCAGCCTAACTGAATCCTTCTATTGGCTTCCCCCTCGAAGTTGTGTATGCTAACCTGTATTTTCTGTCCAAGGTAGACATATTCCTGCACAACTTCCAGAGGGACACCGTCGTCGTTTACCGGCCTCGGCATGACGTGTTCATTGAACATGACTTTCGTCTTGTCCAAATTCATGCCGCCATTAAATTTATTATCCTATGTTAATCCCTGGGCCATAGTGCTAGGCAAGTTGGCAAGGCACCTGAAACTCTGCCAGTCACATGGGTTTGAATCCTGGTGTACGGTTCAACGTACAGCGATTTGCTTTCGCTGTGGCCTACTTTAGGCTACTTTAATATTATAACATTAGTATAAATAATGCTCACAAATACTTGTTACTGAGTTGCTATCAAGTCGCTACGTGCTGTTTTAGTCGTAACACACGACTTCAACTACCATTAAGTTGAGCCCAGCGATCAGCATCCAAGTCCTAATAGTACGACAATAAATCCCTGAAAGCAACAAGGTGTATTTTCTTCACTGTACTATAAGAAAGCACCAGCGCTCCACCAACTACTGCCAGTACCACCACTAAAACCAAGAGCAAGTGTACAAACTGAAAATTATAATATATATAAGTGATGTATTAACTATGTCATCAGTAGTTTAATGGTTATTTCAGGTGAATATTTAGCAGAGAGCAAGAAGACTGTATCATCGTCCGATTTGCAACCAGAATTGCTATGTGATGAGGGTCTCATTAAAATTGGTACCGGAAAAGAAATGTTTGTTCTCAGTTCTGTCATTGGAGCAGTGGAAAATGTTGATTTGGTACATTGTCAATTTATAGCTTTTACTATTAAAGTGTGGAATCTACATTTAATTATTTTAATGGAGTAGTACAGTGCTTCCCTAACTGTGCGTCGCGACGTCTCGGGGCGCCGCGGTATTACCCCAGGGGCGTCTTGAGGCGATGAGTGTGCTTGCTTTTTATCTTTAACAAGCTTTTATTTAACTTGCAATGGAGATATATCCATGTATGTAAGTTTAGGTGGAATCTTGCAAGTTAAATTTGACCAACTTCCCGGTTACCGATTGAGTTGGATTTTGCACGCACATGTATATCGCGTGACAATGCAATAATATGGTACCATGGAGCTGATCTGATGAGGGAGTCTGAAGGTGGCCGTAGGAACTCCTCGTTTTACTTGTCTTGGCTAGCACTCTGGTGCTACATGTTATCCAGGATCTCAAAAGCTTGTATTTAAAAACCGTTTTAAAATTATTATTTTTTTGTTTACTTTCATTTTTGTTTTGTTCTTTATTTTCTAATAAAAAATTGTGATGCTATTTGGAATTTTTCTGACAAATTGTTATTAGGCTAGAATTGCAACTACTAGGTAAAAAAATATGGCTTCCCAAGTGCGTCATAGTTAAAATAAGTTTGGGAAGTCCTGGCATAGTAGATAATATATAAATTTCACTAGATGTTTCACTACTTTGTTAATGCATTAAAAGTTAAGGTTTGGGTTGCACCTAACTTGTATTGAAGTTAGTTTAATTTTCTTTACAGTTGTTACCTGCTATGCAAACTATGAACGCTAAGGAATCTGCCGATTGCTATGTTACGTATTCAGTATTTACACACAATATAATGACTGACAGGTAATATTTTTTTTCTATGTTTAACTTCAAATATAATTTATTACACCCATTTAAAAGTTATTTCTGAATCTAAAATGAGATGTATGAGTGGTTTTATGAAAATGAATAAAGTGAGGTTTTCTTATTGTAATCAAAATTAAATCAAATCAAATTTATTTATTCAAAACATGGTTAAACAGTTAGTATATATGATATAATGTAGACATGTTTTAGGAGCATACAAATATTTATGATAAATTTTATTAAATTATATAATATTAAATGAAATATGACAAAAAAACTGAGAAATGTTAAAAAATAAAAGTAATAATAACATTCAAGTCAAGGAATTGTATAGAAAGGGTTTTAATTTTGCACTAGTTATTGGAAAATTGACAGCAAATCGTAGGTTACAATGGCATGAGCAATAGAGGTGAAAGTGAATGAAAATCATCTGTTTAAAGGAATAATGAACTGGAAAATTGATGGATATGACGTCGGTGCCAAAAACAACAACAAAATTACAAAAGGCACCAACTTTGTAAAAAACATGTATTTTTTGCTTTTTGGTTTCGTCGGTTTAGTTATTGTTAAAACAAATATTTCTTTATAGAGTGGGTTTGAGTGAAGTGGGGGGTGGTATAGGTGCACGTGCGCAATTCAACCAGCGCACGTCGCTGCGTCTCAGTTCGAATCTCCACACTCTAAGTAGATATTTCACGGAGTGCCCACATCTCATCATCAGAGTTTGTGCCAGTGATAGAGACATAGGTGAGTTGGCATTTTCAGGCATAATCCATCATCAATATCTATAATTTTATTCTATATCTATAAGATATCAATTTTTGATTTTGTTTCATTAAACACAAATTAATGTTCGTCCAATCTTGGGTAGAGATTCAGAGTCCATCTGAGACGATCTTTCTGGCTCACACACAGACGCATCTGAGTTCTGTTCTTTGAGCCCAATATATTGACATAATGTTCGAATAGAACCACTTACATTATAAAACTGTATGAAACAGTGACAGGGCACCTACACTTAGGGTTGCCAACTATTGTTGATAAAAAAAAGATATTACATTTTTAAGTAGCGAAAAAATAATGAAAAATAAAGTATTTGGAAGAAAAAAGTATTTTTGAAGTGATAAATTCTTATGGGAGTAAAAACCGCTTCGTTACGTAACGCGTTACGGCGCCAATCTGTCTGGCTTCACTTTCTCTCACGCAAGTTATCACTTCTGTCAGGTGTCCGTTTTTAAAATTTTATTTATTTCTTCTCTTGGTGACACTATTTTTGTGTGCTTCTAGCATACACTAACAAATTCTTTTTATCCTTAAATTTTTGGAAGCTATCTTTACATTTCCAATTCAAATAAACATACAATTCATTTTTTATTAAATTTGTAGATTTCCTATTCCTTTCTTCTCGCCATTTTAGATTCTTTACTGAATAAACTCTTTCAGTGAAAGCTAGATCGATAATAGTTCAATAATTATCCATATAAGTATTTCGTTTTACGCATCAGAGTAAATATTGGTAATAGAATATTTTTATGCACAAGTTGAAAGTATATTAACACAATATAAAGTAGGATACATTATTATAAAGTACTAGCTGACCCGGCGAACTTCGTACCGCAATATTTTCTGAACTCCTAAAAGACTGTTTCATGACATGTAAACAAAATCACCATAATCGGTCCAGAGGATTCTAGAACCCGATCTCAGCGCCACCTACCGGTTCTAATTGTGGATCTAAACCATCCCGGGACCCACTCAAACACACACACAAAATTTCATCAAAATCGGTAAAGTCGTTCTCAAGTTATGGGATTACCAACACATTTTGCGATTCATTTTTATATATAAGATGGTTTGCAACCCTACCTACACACGGTATCAATAGAACGAATGAAGCTTGTTTAATCCACAGAACACAAATACTCTCTAACGAGATTTAATCATTTAATCAGCTTGGCGGCATTACACAGAAATTGCGTACTATTTTCCTAAGCAATCTACTAATAAACGGCACATTCTCCTAAGTGTGCTTTTCTGTGCAACTTTATTCTTCACTTTCGTTGAATATTCAATTAATACCTTTTTAGGAATCGGCAGTATGGACCTTCGTAAACTAATTCCTACAGATGATTCTGAACAATTTGTAAATAGATTCTGTAACACCGATAAAGCATTGATTATAAATGAACGTTGTTTTATATTGAGATGTGAAGAGAGTCACCGTCAAGTAGATAGAAGTAGAAAGCCGTTTGTCGATATTGAAATGTCTTTGAAGTATTGTGGGATGAAGCCTGATAATGTACAGGTAGGACAATTTCAGAATTATTGTATAGTCAATGATAAAAGGCCTCAACAAATATGTAATCCTAATATATAGGTCAGTTATTTCTAGTTGACAACACATATAGCATTATTATTTGTTAGCTTTTTAGTTTTGGATTTTAATTCATAAAAGTGTTAAAAATTACAAATTTGTAAAATAGAATCCGTTGGGTAATTTTTAAAATTGTGTGGTGTTTTTGATCAAATTTTTGATGCTTTTTTGGGCTACGTTGTGGAGTGACGAAAGTAGACATTAATAATCTCTATGGAACCAAATGCGTGTAATTACACGCACTCGGCCGATTTTTTACATTGTATACTTCATTGTCTACTCACCTGATGGAAATTGGTTTCCTTCGCTTACGGATGCTTGCATTGATGGGAAATTTTGTGACTTCTTTCAACAAGCATATCATAGCGCCGAGAAAAAACTTCGTTGGGAAATTCCTTCAATTTAATCTTTGTGCCTTCTAGAAATCGAAGATACTAACAGCTCGCAGTGCGACTCAGCTGGAAAGCGGTAGAAGGAGTAATATTGAGAAAGAACCGACCCTGGATTATAAGAGTGGAAGCTGCACCAACTTGGACCGAGAAGTAGGCGGTGTGGCTTACACTAACATGGCGTTAGGAATACTGCCAGGTGAGTTGGACTCATTTGTTATTTCCCCATTAACGTAAACATCTAGGTTTCCATTATTAGGGTTCTGTAGCCATTTTGCTTATTACGGTACCCTTATAATATTGTCTTGAAAATGTTGTAAAGGATAATATAATAAATAAACAGTGACCCGGGCATGTCGTGTTTGCCCGGGATATCAGTGGTGCTATAAAGAAAATATTGTCATGTACTTTCATCTGGCTTTGTATGTTAGTCATTTTTCTCGGGAACTAGAGGGGTTATTAGTCTTGTGTATTTTATAAATTGTGTACTGTTAGGAAAAAAATCCATTGTAGGTACTAAAAGAAACGTTCTACAGCACAGTAAGAATTCTTCCTTATGTACCTGTAGAATAAACCAATTTTAATAGACGCGGTAGTGTACGAATCGTGTAAACGGGACAGAGCTAAGAATGCATAGCAAGCAGCGTTCTCTTATCCTTGTGAATAAAGTTCAATATAGATTGTTATTTATTTACATATCGGAAACTGGTCAGCTTTATCTGCGCAATTGAAAACTGCCTGTCGGAATTATAGTTTGTGTTAAGTAGAATGGAAAGAATGGTACAGTAGTACCATTCTTTAATCGGTCCATTTTTTCACTTAGTCGTCTACAGTCTTGCGTTGTTTGTGAATGATGAACTATTAGAAACCGTGATTCGATGCTAACAAATGGAGATCGAAAAGTTCAAATGACCAAATAGTACTATTAAGGTGAACTAGTTTAGTCACCGTTTTGTACTAGAAAGGAGCGCTCACTTGGATGACTGAATTCACTCATCCAAGTGAGTGCTCCTTTCACATACTCACATGAATTTTTGTTTAATCTTAAGTTTTTTTCCCAAGGAAATCGGTATCTATATACATATAATTTCTGTACAATGAATGCTAAAAACCGAGTCAGGGGGATGTAAGAAGTGAAATAGAACTAATTTAGATTTTATTCAAATCTTTTGATTCTCTGTTTAGTCTATTTGTACGGGCTAATCTCCGAAACGACAGGACCGATTTTAATGAAATGTTGTCCAGTAGTACACAGTAGCTTATATACCTGATCAACATATAGGATACTTTTGATCCCGAAAAATTAAAGAGTTCTCGTGGGATAGTTCAAAAAAAATTTCACGCGGACGAAAGCTAGTTACTTTATTTCTTCTTCAATGGTTGTGACTAATATATATTTATTAATGGTATATAATAAAAGCCCATAAACATCCCACTGTGAGACTCAAGCCTCTCACGGACAGCATACCGGCCACGCTTGTCCAAGGCGGATTGGAGGGTTTGGCACATCAATTATCTCTATGCACAGGTTTCATCGCCATGTTTTCCTTCACCGTTGGTACGTGGTAATTGTAACAACGTGCTCATAAGGTAAGAAAACTACCTGAGTGGTGCATGCTTTCCAGCTAGTCTTAGATTTTTTGACAACTTTTATCTTTCAGATATAAAAATGCTTCCGGTGAAGCGGTACTCCAGACAAACGAGATAGCTGAACTCATAAAGAAGATGTGCGATTCGTTCACACTGAGCCAGGAGAAGTTGTTGGCGGCCAGAATAAGGCCCGTCACATGCGACATGCAAGTGCAGTGTGAACCTGTTGAAGAACAAAACAGTGTCTCTAAAGAGGATGAGGGCATGGATGAGGACTCCAATAAGAAGGTTGAAAGGTACAGTATCCGCAAAATTCTCTGAGTTGAGCAGGTCCTGTCTTGTCTTAAGAAGCTAATATAAATGGAGTTTTAATTTTTTATTGCATGAGTTCAGCAGACAGATAGAAGGCTCACCTGATGGAAAACGGTTACCAAAGGTGCTACCAATATCCTGCCGCTCTCTACAGTGAGACTGGGACCTGGCCATTGATGCTGGAACACGATTGAAGGTTGTTATGGCGGCATACTATAGACCAGGGGTGGTAGCCATCCAGTCGGGTAAATACCCTACCACCATGCTTTGGATTTATTTGTCGCCGCTTACGACAGGCCGCTCGGACGCAACAAATTATATTCTTTCTCCAATTCGGCACAGACCAGGAGTTGGAACCTCGCTCGCACACTACCATATAGGGTCATAGAGAAAACGTTTATTTTTTTCAATAATTATAACAGAGCAAATTAGAAACTAGAGCTTTCGTGGCTTTGGTTTTGTATACCCGGAAATTTATCTATTTTCTGGAACAAAATGTACATAATTTATTTTTAAATTTCAGTGAACCAATCAAACTGGAAAATGTCAAAAGTGACACTTGCATACGTCAAAATGATAAAGGTAAATATTTATGTATTATGACAGGAATTTTAATACATCTCTCTATTGCATCTTCTGTCTTGACACCTTTGTTTGTTTAGAAATGATTGAAGTGATAACTTCTTATAGGAGGGTAAACCGCTTCGTTACGTAACGCGTTACGGCGCCAGTCTGTCTGGCTTCTCTTTCTTACACGTTAGATTAGCTTAAGTTATTACTTCTGTCGGCCGTCTTGAGACGTACACCGTCCGTTTTAAAAGTGTATTTCTTTTGGATCACCTGTATCATGTTCATTTGCAGACCTTGTGAAACTTGCATTGTCTTCAGCAGATCGAGACGCCATTATGCAAAAGTTTGTCGATGAATTAGAAGACTGGAAAGAAAAACAACAGGAGCTGTATAGGACCCAGGTATTTAATTTTAGGTCTGATTGTTCACTCATCAAATAAAAATTATTTGTTTGTACAGCCAACTAATTAATCTTTATCTCTCCACCAATATCTTTGTAAATCTATACACATATACTATGATATTTTTTTTATATAAATCAATACACCTATATATTTACGATATATTTTTATTTAATTTCCCATTTAAAAAAATATATTCTGTTTTACTTCTATAGCTTAGTTATATTGCAAAGCCCATATGTATCACAAGCTTTTCTAATCCATCTTAAGGTTGTCTGGAAGAAAATTGTTTACCGTGATAAGACCGCCTATTGTTTCCTCTACTATGTTTCTTAACTGTATCTTAATGTTATGCAATGAACTATTCTATTCTATTCTATTATTAATTTCTGTAGTTGAAACGTAAAGAGGAGTACCACTTGGAATTACTAGCAAAGGAGTGGGCGAAGAAACGGGTCGAGTTAGAATGTAAACTGTCCAAAGGCATCGAGCAGTGTCGCAACCTGGCGGCCGACCTTAGCAGGGCCACCGAAGACTTCAGGCTGAGGGGATACAGGAACACCGAGAGGGAGAGAAAGGTATTCTCATTTCTCATTCTCATTTCTAAAAGTACGCTTGGAGTTGCCTAATCACAGGGATGGAAAGAGCACTTTTCGTCCCTGGTAAACTATTCTTCCTGCTGTCAAAAAACTTAGAAAAGTAAGTATATGAACCATAAATAATATGACTTGTGACTTGTGTTTCAACTGTTTTACAGTCACTGTTAAATCGAATGAAAATGAAAAGCAGACCGTGAACCTAGGGTGAAAGGCCTATGTAGGCACTTGGAACTATTAGTGCCCTCGCTACGCACTTACGCCAAACTATCTCATGCCTAAATAGGCCACTTTCACCTCTCGTGTAACAATCTACAATTGTTTTATTCAATTAATTGTATAGGTTTTTATGGTGTAAATAAAAGTTTAAAATTAATTAACTAACCAGAAGCGATTAGACAAAAAAATAATTCTAAAGCATATATACCTATTGAAACTATTTCAAACTTTCAGCTTTTGGAGGCAAAGAAAGCATTAGAAGCTCATTATACAGCGAAATTCCAAAAGTTGAGGGAAGCCTCTCAGAAGATGGAGGACGACATGAACCATCAGCTGAAGCTCAAGGACATGAAGATCGAAGAGTTGGAGCTAAAGGCGCAGCAATTGGAGAAGAAAATCGATGTTTTGAAGGTACCAAATTTTATTTTCTATCTAGTATATAAAATTCTCGTGTCACAGTTTTTGTAGTTAAAACTCTTCCGAAACGGCTTGACCGATTCTCATGAAATTTTGTGTGTATATTGGGTAGATCTCAGAATCGGACAACATCTATTTTTGAAGTGAAACTTCTATATAGAGGGGTCTTACGATTTTTGGCTCACGAAAAGGTGTCACAGTCACGTGGTCACCGTCACTAATTCTTACATTTTTAAACTCGTGATATCTTTCGAATGGAATGTCCGAATTGAATAATTCAAAAAGTTATATAAAGGTATTGAAGCAGTCTTGAATATGAATTAGTAATTTATTTTGATAAGGATTAATACCAAGATACAAATAAAGAGCCTTTTCTAGCGGCGGCATTTTAATTAAATTTTTAAAATAAAAGAACACTTATTGTGGCATAACTATAATAGTTAGACATATGTTGTCGCGACACTTTTTGTAGATAATGATGTGTTCTACAAAGTCGTAGTACATTATTTTATTCTATCATCAATAGTTTTCGCAGTGCTAGCGATTTTAGGTATTTTTTACACCTTGCGTTACATTATTGGAGTTGTAGTAAGGATCCCTAATTTTTTTGTAAATATAATATAGCCTTTGTCACCCGGGAATGGTGTAGCTTGCCAACAGTGAAAGAATTTTTAAAATCGGTTCAGTAGTTTCAGAGCTTCTTCAATGCAAACAAACAATCTAATCTTTCCTCTTAATAATATTAGTCCAGATATTCATATATTTACTTTAAAATTAATTCGATATGTGCATACATTGATATATAAAAAATAATAGATACACATTGTCGAATAAAAGTAACGCTCGGAAGTGTCCCAAGTACTCACCAATTATACCTATGTAGTTAATACAAAATAAAACTACGTTTATTACCGCGCTTAAAACTGTTAAAACGTAGTTTTATTATCTATACCTCTGCTCTCCACGTGACTGGGTATCACTGCCACTATTTGTGGTCTATGTAAAAAAATAAAAATCAATAAATAGAGAGTTTATTAAGGAAACAAATTAACAAGAAGAAAACTTTGCCAATGGTTCAGTTTTTCGAAAGTCACAAGAAAAGTGAACGACAACGAACGGCAAAACTGTTGACGTAAAAAAATATTCATCCCCCTAAATATTAAGGATAGTCCACCCACGTTTTTTTTGTGATGCAGCATCAAAAAAACATACAACCCTAAATTGTCAACCCTATACGATCAACCCCAATTTTTTATTTGTTAAATATCGATTGAAGCTTTTCCGGGCAGGATGACGTCTGCCGGGACAGCTAGTATTATTATAATTTTATTATGACCATAGAAGAGGAATGCCAGTTGTACGTCCATCCGTCAATTTAATTTTGTGTCTTCTGTTTTTTTTTCATTCTTTCAGAATAATATTAAAAATGTGGAAAAAGAAGCGGAAAGCAAGTGCTCTGGATTGACAAAAGATCAAACTGCAAGCCTAATACAGGAATTGGTAAGTATAGAGAAACTGATTTTCAAAATTTTTATTAATTATTTGTAATTTTGTCATGACATCGAGAGTAATGATCGTTACCACTTAATGAAATAAGTCATTCTTTAATTTTAAAAAATGTATTAAGTTTAAAAAATATGTTTTTGATAATAAGGCTGTTATTAATTGCTTTAGTTGAGATTTTCTAAAAAACAAGAATGGCAGGCTTGTAGCGCCATCTTTGTCACAAGATTGTGTTACGAGCTACGTTATCGCTGGCCGATTGTCATTCTTCAGTATTGTTTTAGGATATTGGGGTCCCTTTTTTATTGCAGGAGTTCAGCATACAGATGGCCCACTTGATGGAAAGCGGTTACCATCGCATATGAACATTTGCAACACCGAAGGTGCTACAAATGCGCTGCTGCTCTCTTAAGGGAGACTGGAACCTGGTCACTAATGTCGTAACACAACCCAAGGTTGTTACGGCGACATACTTTAGACCAGGGGTGGTAGCCATCCAATTGGGCAAATGCCCTACCACCTGGCTGTGGGTTTGCTTTGTCACTTCTTACGACAGGCCGATTATTATTTTGTAATAATTTAAATGCTATGCTTCTATAGATAGTTGAAAATATTTTAAAGCTTTTCGTTAATTACGTGTTTTAATGCTTATATATAGTTAATTTTTTAAATGTGACGTCACGTTATAATCTCTCCTACCCCTTGTCACATTTCTTCGATGCCCTGAATATAGAATAACACTAATAACTAATAGGTTATAAAAAAAGGCGTATACTTTGATAGTATACTCTAACAGAAATAATTTGATGGACTTTGTGCTTGAGCGGGTTAAGCCTTTGCCGGTTTATCTCACTGCAACGCAGAGGTTTCGGGTTCGATTCTGGGTGTCTGGGATCGGCCCTAGAATAGTCCGTTGTATATTACCCATAACACAAGCGTAAGTTGCTTAATATGGAGATATACAATATGTGTGTTTGTCTGCCGGTTATTATTATTATTATCCATACATACATTCTTACAAACTTTCGCGTTTATAATATTTATAGGATGGTTCGGGATCGGTCCCAGAGAAGTCCATTGTATATTACCCATAACACAAACGTAAGTTTAGACAACTTACTTACGTAATTGGGGACTTAAAATAAGTGTGATTGTCTGCCGATTAATTTTTATCAAGTTCAAACAAGTTTAATCCGCTATTTGATTCCTTTTGTTTATACCTACTTATGACGTCATAAGTTGTCTATGCTCATGCAAAATCTATGAGTTTTTCGTTCTGTAATTTTATACGAAGTATCGCAGTTGATTGATTGTATCGCCTTACTGTAGCGTTGCCTTGAAGAGAAATTGGATGGTGCGGTGCAGTCGAAGGCGTTCTTCAAGGAGCAGTGGGGGAGGGCGGTTAGGGAGTTGCACCTCGTCAAGCTCAGCACCAGGAAGCAGATGCTCACACAACTTCACCAGGACAGGAAGCAGCTGGGTGAAATGGGGTATGAACGACTCAATGAACACTATTGTTCACCATAAACTGAAATCTAGACCATCGTTTCTCAACCTGGGGGGCCACGGTGGTTTTTAAAGAGGGTCACGGTCTGTTATAAAATACAAAGATTCAATTCAATCAAACTAGGGTTGTAACGGAGGCCTCTTAGCGGAGGCGGAGGCGGATGCGGAGGCGCCGGGTTTCACCTCCGCGGAAGCGGAGGTTAACGGAGGCGGAGGCGGAAGTGAAAGTGGATGTAGAAAAAATAGTAGTTTATGGTTTATTAAAACTATCAATAGTACAAAATATTTATTTATTTTAATTAAATTTTATTTAATTAATTTTAGACAGATTGATTCCTGTCGCGTATCATTCATTTGACAAATGACGTTCGCATGACCGCCGCCCCACCCCAATCGCGTTCCCGCTGCACACGCGTTGATTCTTGTTCGTTTGACGCGCGCCTGACTAATGGTGGAAAATATAAGCATTAAACGAATAAATTTACCAGTAAAAAAATTAACACTTCTATTCGATAAATAAAATTAAGCAAAACGGTTAAAATTTAAAAATATCATTTAACAAATACACTGCGTGTAGTCGCGTAGGTAATTATTGGGAATTTTATACATGCAAGTTTCAAGTTTATAATTATTAACACATAAGATTTATTTTCGCTTTGCAAATGTTTTCACCTTATATGTAAATATTAAATTTTGATGGTTTGATTGTATGCTCTATGGCCGTCAAAATAAAGCACAATATTTAACTTGGTGTTTTTTACAGTTAATGATATTTTTATTTGTTAGAAAATTGAAATGCAACGATATTTTATACTTAGCGATCGCGAAGATAACGTGATTGGTTGATTTTTTAAACGTAATATATTGTTTGGTAATTGATATTACGGCGGGTCAGTGCATATTTTCTATTGTTTTGGTAAAGTTGTGTTTTTGTATATTCGATATTTTCAACCAATAAAAATATCGGTAAAAAAATATCTATTACCAACTAACAAATAAATAAATTCAACCGTTAACGCCATCTCTAGGCCGGACGGCTGAGTCGTCGCGAGCGTCGCTGCTTGCGTATGATTAGTAAATAAACTTCCGTTATGACTCCGCAAAAATTACACGGATGCGGATGCGGATGCGGAGGCGGAGGTACGATTTCTTGCGGAACTTCTGCAGTAACGGAGGCGGAAGCGAAGTTCCGTTACAACCCTAAATCAAACATGTAAATAAACTATTCGTTAAAATATTCTTATAATGTCGTAGTGGAGTGATCGCAAGAATTTTTATTTAAATCGTTGAGAAACATTGATCTAGACCAGAGGTCGGCGGAGAACAAAATCAATTCATATCAATCATAGACACTTGTAAAATAGGTACTAGGTAACAAAATGTATTAAAATACGGCTACTTATATGAAAATGTTATTTAAATTAATCTGTATTAGGACCGTGGTCCATCTGTTGTTAGTCGTGTATTTCATGTTAGTGGTTGCAATTAGTAAAATGGCTCTTAAATGCTTATCTGTGAGACGGGAAGCATATCTATTTCGGTAATTTTGGAGTGATAAAGTTTGCTCTAATGACTAAGTAATACTACGAATTGTAATTAACTGCTGAGAAATCTTTTCAATTCGCGTGATACACTGCAATTCATGCTTTCCCGCCTACTTAATAATTACGGTATAAGTATATTAATATTTTTTTGGTAGGATCCCCCGAAAATTTTATTTATAAAACAGATGACTGACTGGGCCGCATGAGGCATCTCGCGGGCTGCGTGTTGCTGACCGCTGGTCTAGACCAGTGTTTTTCAACGTGTGGGTCGCGACCCCCTAGGGGGTCGCGAAGCTTCTATAGCGGAGTTGCAAAAGGTTGGGAAAGCTATTGCAGTAAAGTCTGCAACATCCGTAGATTCATCAAATTGCAAGGACAGAAGTACTTTCTTTTATTTTTTCTATGACTTGATCACGAACATCAGTTACCATATCACTTATCCTGCGTTGAATGGTACTGCCAGACAGAGGTATGCTTTTAAGCTTTTCGACCTCTTGTTTGCCAAGCATAATCTCTGCCTCTGCTATATCTAAAGCCGCTGGTAAAATCAAAGTTTTGGCAATAGTATTAGGTTTTTCTGCTTTAGATACACGAAGAGCTACGCGATAGCAACGCTTTCTCATTTATGTGGGGCGGGACTGGGGCGGCCGGCATCGGACGCGTAAATTGCGTTATCTATTGGCGACGCATTCGATGTAAAAAAATGTGTTTTACGTAGTTCATTATGTATTTAGTCGAAGCCTAATTATGAAAATGAATAAATATGTTATTGAATATTTGTCACGAAATAAAATACATGAAAAAACAACGGGAAATACTTTTTCATACTAAAGGGGTCGTGTCATGAAAAAGGTTGAAAAACACTGGTCTAGACAATTAAAATATCCGAAGACTTTAAAAGAAAATTTCAAACTATATATGGTGGGATAGCTAATGTTAAACGAATCGTAATCAAATAAAAAAAAACTACTACTACCCGTGCGCAGAAGGTTTGCCGATAGCCTCATGCTCACGCGTCGATAATCAGTAGGGTTGACAAAAAAGGTTTCACATATAGTTGTTGATAAGTCGCCGATATTGCGTAGACCACCTCCTGCTACTGCAGTGCTCACCGCCGATATTGCCGCGTGTAACTCGCTTCCGGCACCGATTAATAAATAGTTACTACGTAGCAGATACTTCACTCCCATATAAAAGTGAAAATACCTACGCTAAAATAACCTACAAGATCTTAATAATAATACCTGCCGCTCAGAACGAGAAGAAATTTACCATAACTACGCGAGCAAAGAGTCGAGATTGTGTTGCACGCCGCGCGGGACACGCGCCAACGTGTCTTCGTAAAATTGCGCTAGGGTTGTACCTATTGCCACCCCCGATCTGGCGAATCCCACACTGTCTCACCGGGTCGCGAGTATCCCCCAGGCTTCTGTGCCTGTCGCGGCTTAGTCCTCAATCGGATTTCCCCTGGCTAAAAAAAAAAAGGGTTGTACCTATGACTAATTGAGAACCTCCTCCTTTTTTGAAGTTGGTTAAAAATTAAAACATTTTGAAATCACTTTGTGTTAAACATCATACGTATTGATTGCTATTAATCCTTGTGAAAAGTGAATATACGTCGATTCAAACGTATATCTTATTTAATTGATTATCTACACGTAACGAGATACAGACAGATGTTGGCCTGCGCCGCCAGACGCTTATTTCTACCCACAGCAAAAATATCTAAGAAATATAAAATTATCTGACATTGCCCATTGTGTAAGTACTATATACTAGGCGAGGTAACTACCATAGGAATTACCTATAAAAACAACACTATAATACTTGACTCAAAAAAACTTCTTGATTTACGTATACCTACTTATATTCAAAGAAATAAATGGTGACAAAATCCATAAAGATAGGTTTAATATACTACTCAACTTTCTTCGTCTCTCGGCAATGAAAAAAACAACAAAATTTTGATTGTTTTTGACTTTTACACCCATCTACTGCGCAATAATTACGTGGTTTCGGCATTTCGAAGGGTAAGCGCGGGAAGCGTGCTCAGACGGGCGTTTGTCGTCCCTCTGTCGGTTGTATCGTCGACGATACGCCGAGCGGTAGGCATATAGCGCGTGGCCTTGAGCGAGTGACGGAGGCCTGCTTCCGGTTCGTCTCTCGAGCTACGTTAGACTCCTCCTTCACTTAACTGACCACTGAACTTGTCACTAAAATCACCACTAAACTCATCAGTGTCTCCTTTTAAACTCTTTTTCCAACTCTTTCGTGTTGCACTTGTCGCTTCAGTGTCTTGAACTGAACTCGGCTCTCAACTGCTCGGGAGACGCGGCTTGCGCTGCTTATATACGCAGAAGAATCTTCTAGAACCCATAATTTCGTTATTTTTTATTTACTCTCTGTCCCTTTCTAAACATCTATCTATCTCCGTCTCGTTCATCGTCTATCCCTTTCTAAAATATATCCGTCCTTGTCTTTTGCTTCCAGAATGTTCTAGCTTTTTCTAAAGTTCATAAACTAACTAGATGGTTCCACCATCATTCGCCACCATACTTCACATACGTGTATATAATAATAGTAAGTAGTCTTCGGCAAACCTGCGCCCGGCTTATAAAGATATACATCATTAATGGCAGGTTCCTATATTCTACAGTTCATTCACTTGCCCTAACATTAGTTGAATTTTGACATTAGACCTATGGAGCTTATATTAAGTTTTAATCTATAGTTTAACCTATACCGTGAGGCAAATGAACGGTCGGTAACATATAGGAACCTGCCATTAATATATTATAGTAATATGGGATATCTTAAGTTAATTTCGTAATTCGCCTCCCCTCATCAATAAATAAATAATTTAAAAATAGTATATGAATGTTGTAAATCTAGTTTATTTGCACATTTCAGATTGGAAACAATCAATGATCAAGGCGAGAATAATTTAAATATCCCAGTAGACATAAAGAAGCTGAAAGACGATTTCTATGTGGATATTTTGGCAAATGCACCGGTCATTGATTCACATTCAATAATAAGTAAGTAACATATGTTTATTCACAAAAAATTGTTTGTGTTGTGTGCAGTTCAGTAGAGGTGAAACTTCAAGGAATATACTCACAGATTATTGTTCCCTAAATTTTATTCATGTAAATGTAATATTTCTTTAGCCTACATCTATCAATATATGCTTATTCAGATTAAACTTCTTAAGATACTTAAGAACTTTCATTGTTTCACTGTTTTAGTCTAAAAAAATATTATCAGCTTTATTTTGGTCCAAATTGGACCTATGTTTAATTATCGGTCTCATTGACTCTAATCTGTGCTGCGTAATGTATCACTCGTTTCTCGTGCTCTCGCAGGCTTAGTCCTATAGATTTGTGTTTATCTCTTTTTAGTGTCGCTTTTTCGTTTCATTAAGTTTTAACCCGCCCGCCGAGTTGTAGCATGTATATGTCCAAGGTGTCCAGTTGCAGTCGCACGTGATTGTTGTTGTGTTGTTGTTTCACTCTGTTATATGGGATTTGTATGAAATGGGTATATAGTAAATATAGTCTTATATACTGTTAAATCACAACGATTCTAAGAAGTTTCATTTCAAAAATCCCTAGTTCTTTAGACCACATTATGTATGTCATACTTTCCCAATTAATGTCTCTATTTATTTTATTGCTAACATTTTCTTTTTCTAGGTACATCTGGTCCAGATGGCTTGGAGATGTTTGACATGAAGTAAGTACACAAACAGTGTCTCTTTAAAATTATCACAATATCACTGAAATAATTTAAATTAAATACTTTTTAATGTCTGTTCTTAAGGTGTGTTATATGTAATATATTTTTGTAGTTTTACTCTATAAGTGTGTGTTATCTGTATCTATAATTTTACTATATATCATTGTAAATAAAGCAAGATTTGGAAATGGCTTAATTAATACATTAAAATATGTATTGTTTATTATTCACCAGTTATCATAATATTTCAGAACAGTAAA
The DNA here is from genome assembly GCA_012273795.1 of Dendrolimus punctatus. Taxonomy (NCBI): domain Eukaryota; kingdom Metazoa; phylum Arthropoda; class Insecta; order Lepidoptera; family Lasiocampidae; genus Dendrolimus; species Dendrolimus punctatus. The sequence continues at coordinate 19,456,569 of CM022541.1, forward strand.
GCTGTAGAAATTGTATTATTACAATAACTACAAAAGAAATAATAATAATTTGTATTATACTAAAATTGTGTCTATATTTTTAATATTAAACAATTTAAAAAGTAAGTAAAGTTACAGACTAAGTTACAAATTAAAAAGAAAATCTTTATTAGAATTCTAGTTTGGTTCCAGTCTAACAAAAATTGAAAAATCTGAAAGAAAATAACATTTTAAAATATTATTTGCAACAACAAAATCAAAATATGTTTAGGTACAAATATCGCTTATGATAAAGCGACAGCCTCGATATTTTCGGTTACTTTAAATACTGTAACTTGAACTTTTGTTTTTTATTCTTTCGATTACAGAATCACACCAAAAAATCCAATCAACGAGCGTATCAACGAGTTAATATTACAACGTGACAAGTTAATTCAAGACGATGAACCGGACGAAGTTTTATTAAAGCAATTGAACCACGAAATTAGGACTTTACTACTCAATTTTGGGACTTGATACATTAGTAGGCGTTGCAGGAGTTTAGATAAAGAATTGTGTTGCCACTTAAATATTAATCTCTGATCGCAGGAAGCAATCACTATAGTAAAATCATGGAGTAGAATACCGGCCATTGATAATAATCGCCCAGTAAAATGTAATGCTTAAAATCTCCTAAACCCATATATGAAATGGCGCTATAGCTCTGCTTCTTAGCATTTTATTAAAAACTATTATTGTACTATTATGGGAAAGCACTTTCTTTTAATAACTTACAAATCGTCTTAACATAATTACACATCCAAGCCGTTCCATTAGTAACCCACAATGCCCAAATTGCTCCGTTAGCCGTTCCACAAGGCGACCGCGGTCGTTGTGACAACGTCACTAATGACGTCATCATTTTCGATCATAACCCTCACAACGACTCGTGTCAAGAAGTGGGTCGAATGGCCGTTCCATTTGGGTTTACGATTGTAACGCCGACAAGCAAGTGGAACAGGAAAAATCGCGGTTGTGAAAGTGGTCGTTGTGAGTCTCTAATGGAACGTAGCCATTGGCGATGAAGGCAAGGCGCGATCATAGCGCCACGGTCAAATAGATTATTTTTTATTTTCCATGACAATAGGCAAGGGTGTGATGTTCATAATACCAAAACCATTTATTTTAAATATGTAATCAGACAATTAAAAAGGAACTATAGACTTGATTGGTCTCTCCTTTTTAGTTTGGAAATTTATTGATTTAATTCTGATACTTTGTATAAATACAAAATTGGAAAAAACTTAAACAGTACGTTAACTTTTGACTGATTTGAAATTGAAATATCTAAAAGCAAAACTTGGCGCCATCTAATCATATTATATTTATGGCTTAATTACTATCTATGCGTGATTGTCATTCCTAGTATTCTTCCATGGTTTTTATTTATCGATACAAAATATTTGTTACTGTTTATTATTTTAGTTATAATTATTTCTACGAGTTATTGTTACGGTTGAGGGCTTGGCGATTTTGGCGAATAGTATTTTTATTGTTGAATAAAATATTATGAAATATATTTTTCTTTTTTTTGCCAATAGGTTTTACTTACAACGGGGAGGTTTGAGCACAGCTGTAATGTATATGATTTGATATTATTTATAAACTAACTATAAATAAAACTAATAAAGCAACTGTAAAAACTGATTTTATATGACAAACACTTTGTGTGGTATCAGTGAAAAGCTTTTAACGAATAGACCGTTCACGCGTCTGTGCAACCATCTATTGTTGAAAGCAACCATAAACAGCAAGTAATGTGTATCAATTCGGAGAAATCGGAAAGTTAAGAAGCAGAAATAATAAGTCTACGATTTTTGTCCTCGCTCCATGTTCATATTAGATCAAAGTTATTGACAAAACTAATAAGTTGAAGTGGTAGTGGGATTTTCACGTCGAGCGATAAAGCAGATGATTCCGAGCTCTTGTAGGAGAGTAATATGTTCCTTGATGCAAAGCTAAAGAACAGTGTAGAGATTAGTTTTGAGTATGATTGACCGATGACCTACGTAAAGGTCCCATTCACTATACTACATGGGAATCCGCCGCGTAATACAGGACTGAATGATGCAACCTGCATTGAGTCTTGCAACACCGAGCCTGAATAATAAATGCCAGCAGCCTAATGCAATAGTTTGATGAGTAACGATAATGAAGTCTCGCTGTAAAGACTGAGAAAATTAACAAACAAAGTTTCAAAATGTATGTTGCGAAATAGATGAAATTTTTAAAAACAACTATCGATATTAATCGACTAAAATAAATACGTTTGGTCATCACTTTTACATGACGTATCCTTTTGCGAATAATTTTGACATATGTCGCAGTTGCAATATTATTTGCAAATAGTTTGTTTCATTTTAATGGCAATTTAACTCAATTATTGTTCTTGAAAGAGATTATAATACTAGATAAAACAATAATATAAGTTATACCTATAAAAACAACTTGATGGTACCCCCTACTGGTTGTCATGCCGAAAGCTAAAGTGACTGGTGCAACGTGCAGACTAAGGCAAGATTATTTGCGGCTTAAAAACGATCCCGTACCATATGTGACTGCGGAACCAGTTCCTTCCAACATCCTCGAATGGCATTATGTTGTGAAGGGGCCAGAAAAGAGTCCCTACGAAGGCGGGTATTACCACGGAAAAATCATATTTCCAAGGGAATTTCCTTTCAAACCTCCTTCAATTTACATGATTACACCGAACGGCAGGTTTAAGACGAATACTAGATTGTGCCTTAGTATTACTGACTTCCACCCTGACACATGGAACCCGGCGTGGTCCATATCAACTATTTTGACAGGCTTACTAAGTTTTATGTTGGAGAAGACACCCACTCTGGGGTCTATCGAGACGTCGGACTACCAGAAACGATGTCTAGCGGCCGAATCTTTGGAAATAAATATCAAGAACAAAATGTTTTGTGAGTTATTTCCTGAGTATGTTGAAGAGATAGAATTGCAGCTGAAAAAGAGGCAGGAGGCAATGTTGAATGCTGAGAACATCAACACATGTGAGAATGAAGTGACCACTGAACAGCAGTCCAGTATGTACTTCATTTTGACAAACTTATTTGTGCTGGTGGGTTTTGTTTTCCTTGCGTACATGGTAAAGTTTGTTCTAGTTTCTATATCTAATGACTAGGAATTCAATTATCAATTTTAATGTAAATATTGTATTTATTTTGTAAATACATTTGTATTCAATCACAAATTTATTCGAAACAGTTGCTTAGATTGATACTTATGAGCATGTTTTGAAATTATTCATAGGCTGAGTTAGCTTATAGTTGCTTTTAGGATGTGTTCAAAAGTTTTGTACAATATTTAATATTTGCAATATGGAATATGCTTGTAATTCTGATATAGGTCAAATGTTTGAAATGACAAATAAAATGAAATTCTATTACTGAATTACACCTAAATATACTGTTTTATTTGTTGTTTTTTTAGTTAGAGATGTTAATTAAGAATAGGCCCAAAAATACATAGAAAATTTAGAAGTACAAAAAGTGTAAATTTAATAGTGATGTCAACACATATTCAGATTGTAAACAAAGCCACCTAATAGCTAATGTTGTATGATATCATTTAAAATCAGTATAGCAATAACATAATTGCAGTAATTAAATTGTCCAAATGTTTGCAGTTTTAAAATGTTTTTTTATGCAAATTTTATCCAAATTGTAATTTATATTACTATTTATTAATGTAAATAATACACGCATGTTCCCTATTGTTAGTAAACATTAAAATATAGACTGTATAGTAAAATTCCAATATTTAAACTTTCATTCCTCTTCATTGTCCTAATTTTAATACTTATCTCATATCTTTATAAACTATCACTATGATCTGTTGAAAACAACTATTTAATGTATATTTATTTGATGTTTCATGGAAATTTCTCTTTTATTCAATAATTAATATTAAATTAATACCACTATGAGAATTATGATTCGCTCATACACTGTGTATGAATAATTTGAATGAATACTTGGGAGTCAATGTCTGTAACTGCACTTACTTATTATCAGAGATGACTGCATAATTAATCATTTTGAATACAAAACTGATTGCAATAAAGTTAAAAGAAATTATATATGATTTCATTTAAAGTTTCTGCAGGGATAACAATGAATATCATGACATTGAAGCATCATAGCAAATGGGTGTATACACAAATATGCCATCTTTTTGTTGTTTACTAAAATCTATGAATTGTTAAAATTTAGGAAGTCTTACTAGTATGCAAGTGTACCTAAATAGAAAGGTATTCCATATTTCAGCCTTTACATACAATCAACTGGTTTTATTTTTATTTACAATTTTGTCTCTTGTGTAAACTGCACCATTGTCTATACACCCATCTGTTATGAAGCCCTCAATATGTTTAGAGAGAAACTTATTTTAATTTAAAAGTTTCTATTGCCTTCACTTTATGGTTTAGATAATCATTTTGAATAAAAATGTTTATACTATTATTTAATTTTATTCAAAAAATTCAAAAAATGATAATTTACCAAAAAATCAACAAAAAGAGTCAGTTTCACAAAAAAGTAACATTAACGGTTTTTCTGGGGAGTCTTCATTTGTTCTAATTTAAAAACAGGCTGTTCAGCTGATATTAATAAGATGGTTTATTTGTCTTTCAATTTGGGTGAATGACCAGAGATATAATAATGACTCATTCAATATTGTCATGTGCTTTCTACCAAATTGATCCACTTAAAATTAGCATCAGTCTCTTAATTTCGCAATATAGTAAGGTGAGATTGTGCAAGTGTGATGGTTACTTTATTGACATGTGAATATATTTTATTATTAATTTCTTATGCATAAAAAACTATAGTTCGAAAGATTACTTTCACTAAGATGAAATTACAGCTATGATGTCATTGATACTTATAAAAAGTAGACATACTATTCTTTGTTCTATTTTAGTTAAATTTCATACTAGCCTGATTGTGAAGTTTTATTTTACTGAAAATTAATATAATATGACCTTTCTACAAGATATAAATTGTACTTTCTCATTCATAATAGTCTATGATAGATTTAACTAGAAACTACTGTTTGAGATTCCATTAGTTATTTTTTTGGTGAAATTTGTAATTTAATATCTCTAGTTTGGTTAAGTTAATAAACCTAATATTTATAGATGAATATTTGTATTCATTTGTATAAAGGTCTAATTTTTGTCAAATGTCATCAATGGTTTATTTAAGCATGTCAACTACACATGCTGTGTGGCATGTGCCAAAACAATAGCAGGAATTCCCATATCCAGCAGCTTTCATGTACATTGCAAGAAAATCACCTACTCTGAAAACGTATTTAAAGAAATGGGTTAGGGAATGAACCTCCTATGTGACCCATTTTTATTCTCTCCTTGGTGACCACACAGTATATGCCTCTCAATGTGGGCATGCGTGGTATTTTGAAGACTTCCCCTTGAACGGGTCATGTATTATGGGTATGTTCCCCTAGTTATGTGGAGGACAAACATCTAGCACTACCATTACAATGAGGTCTCAGTAACAAGTAGGCCTAAGGAATGGTGGTTAACATTCTGAATATGTTTCCAATGGTAAAACAGTAACAGATGCTGAAGACTGTAAAGTGGCGAATATATAAATAGGAAGACTTACAAACATTTATGCAAATATTCAGGAAGAACTGGGATTAACGCTATGATGACCATAAACAGCTTCATAGACAACTATAACACAGTGCACATGTATCTATGCCACATAGAAATTAGGGGGCCATCCACAAAATTATGTCACACAAATTTCATGATTTTTTACCCCTCCCCCGTCCTCGACACCGCTGGTCACATTCATGAAATTCCTTCACTAGTGTGAAATCACATATTTTGCAATATAACGTCAAGAAATTATTAAATTAAAACAGGAGTTCTGGATTTAGTTTTATTTCCATTTATATTTTATTTATAATTTAAACACTAATCTCATACAGATATGAGTTGGAAATATTTTGGAGTTTTTCGTTAATAGTAAAATTTCGTTTTTTTTAAAGCTTTAATAAGCTTTGGACATCTGATGTCACCAAATTTAGGATCTCTCATATCCTTGACTTCCTTCCCCTCTTAATGTGAACGAATTTATGGTTGGCCCCTAAGTAAATCTATAGAGTATTATGATATGTACCTCATTTTTACAAGGCACATTGTAATTGTCATATTAGAAAAATGCAAATGGTTTTAAGCTAGCAAAAATGTTTCAAACCAGTAAAATGTTATTTTTGTATTCATGTTGTTTTATTTCAATTTTAATTCCGTTTTCAGTTTCAAATTGAGTGTGAAGTTTAAATTCTACATCAAAATTAAATTCTCCCATTATTATGTCCTAGCTCATAGACCAAACTTCATGAAAATCTGTGCTGATAAATGTCTCCGTGGAATAGAAGAGTTTTTTGAGATGCGACATTGTTGATGACGTTAAATATTGACTGATTATTTGTGTACAAGAATATTTATACATACACTGATCTTGTTACATTAACGAAGTTATTTTTAACGCATTTTGCCATAGCCTAAATTTTCAGTCACAGATATGAGGTCCTAGCAATTAGGGTATGTTATATGTGATGTAACATGTGGCACATAAAACGTAGGTACGTAACATTAATGTAGTTAAACGTTAACGACGTCATTATTAATGCTATACACAAGAGGAATTTGGCCACAGTCACTAATCTTATCCCAGATAGAGCAGTTACAAATAAAACAAGGAAAGTTCCCAATAGGCCATTTTATTTACATACCTTTGATCTACAAAGAGACCGATTGACTATACAATTACATTGATGACTAATCTAATAATGTATGCTTACATGTACATACACTTACTGTATGTGGAAGTGGTGTTTATAATGGTACACTATAATTTATTCAAATAACAAATACTGTTTGATTCAGTGCAATGGGTCCAAATAATATTTGATTTTAAATATGTATATGAAAATTATATTAAGTTATTTATGTCTCGATTGCTTTTCTAGGACACAATACAAGTTCAAAAAAAACTAAATACGTCTGCTATAACTGAAGGGTTATTTAAGACAATTCTTGATTGTAAATAAAGGCATACATAGTACAATAAACAATGTTAAAATATCTATTACTTTAATTCACAAAACTGATTTTGTTGTATAAATATAAAAAAAAATCGTCATTGTGAACAAAAGCTTAATCAACTCTCTCTTTAACTAAACGATTATTTAGAAAAATCCTTGATTTTAAATAGAAGTTTATATAATACAGTAAAATAGATATCAGGATCTTTAAGAATTAAGTTAATGTTAGGATATCAAATAAACTTAAAAATATCTATGACTTAAAACAGGTATATCCAATTCTGATTTTAAAATTAATAATAATTTGAGACAAACATTTAAATGCTTATAAAATTCATAAAATGGATATTACCTACTTACATAATTTAAAAAAGATAATATTTTGTTAATATTTAAAATACATCAATATAATGCTAAAATAATTAGCAATCGATTCGATCGAAAAAATTAAAATAATGTATTTCCTTGAATATGTTTTTCAGTCTTCACTGCACTTGGTCTCAGTTGTGAGACTACCTGAATATGTCATATAATTATATGAACCAAGTGAAATATGTGTTTAAATAAATCATATAATCTGTGTGCATCAACTAACATAAAATACAGGTGGAAAATTTCAGTGTGGCAGTAGTAAATGGAAGTGTCGTAACTTATTACATTTTGTATGAAAAATTTACACAAATACATTGTTGATTTGTTGAAGATCGATTGATGATCTGGTTTCTAATACTGAACAAAAATTAATGGGATAAAAATTATGAATGGTCTTTTAAGAGCATTTTAGTGTAGCTGCAACAGTTAAGGTACTTTCTCTTAGAGCCCCATTGAAAGTTTACACCTCCACTAACACCTGGAGAGACATCAACCTTATCTTATCCATTTTAAAATGGCCTGGAAGAGATTTTTTAAGTGATAAAACTGCCTATTTCTTAAATTCCTATTAACCATATTTTATAAAAGTAAAACTTACAAAGCTAACACACAATTGTTCAACCCATAATGATTTAATTTAATTTACAAACCAACAAGTGATGTAATATGTATATGGCACTCCACACTTCCTATGGCACATTAAGATAAAGAGTGCAAATAAGCATCTTTGGCTTTGAAGAGCATATCTTTATGTACCAGATAAAGAGAATATTACAAAATTGAAAATAACCTGCCAATCTTCAGCCATACATCTCACACTTTATCATAATGTGGCATCATTATGAAGTATGGGTGCAGTACAAGTCAGAACTTGTACACAATGTTCATCATACATTCACACAACACAGTTGCAGAGAAGCTCAATATAAATGTATTTCATGCCTCTTATTCATCATCATCATCCCAGTCACTGACCAAACTTTTGATAGTGACATCTGGTACTCTTGCTTCTTCTTCATCCTTCATAACATTTATTTTGCAGTCTGCCCCAGTACACTTTTCTGGGCTATCAGCTTTCTGTTGATTTGTAGCTGCACTGTCACAATTTTTATCGAATTCAACTGTTGAAGTATTTTCTTCTTGAGAGTCATTATCTTCCCATTCATTTAAGAGTGATGAAATTTTATTTTCAGGTTTATCCTCGTTGATATCCAATTTGTTGCTGTCAACAGACACAACATTTTCGACTTCTGATATTATATTTTCATCCTGTTTATTTGTATCCTCTACAATCTCTACAAGTGAACTTGAAGCTGCTGTGTTGTTAACCTCTTGCTGTATATTTTCAATTGATTCTTCAAGCTCAACAGGCATTTCAATAATTCCCACATTAGTTTCTGTAGGGTCCTTTAGTTTTGTTGCATCTTCTTCTTTTTCAGTCACTATGTCATATTCATCTTCAGACCACTCGGATGTTAAATTTTCAACGTTTTTATTTGTTGTTTCATCAATGGTTACATTTACAACAGGAGGGGTAATGTCTTCAATTATCTCTTGTGCACCTGGGGAATTGGTATTTGTGATTATTTTTTCATCAACATTGGTTCTGTCTTCTTGTGTGTATGTAGGGCTTGGGACATATGTTACACCTTGGGTAGGTACTTCTTCTGGAACGGGCTGTTCGTTGTCAACCAGTACATCACTTTGTACTGTTGTTAACTCACTTACATGTTCTTCATGTTCTGCTACTGATAAAATATTTTCAACACCATGTTCTATTTGTTCTGTATTTGGAGCATTTTCAATGTTGGTTTCCTGTAGTGTTATAATGTCATGAGTTTGACTAACATGTTCATTTTGTGTTACTGGCTCGGTTTGAATAACATTTAAATCTTCAGTTTCTATGTTTTTTTCACTTTCTACTGTGTGATCAGGTTCTTGCAATTCTGCTAAATTAGATTCATTTATTAAATCTTGTTCCGTAGTTTCAATAACTTCTGCACTATTAGAATTAAGTGTGTGGTTAGAATTAGCTAATATTTCCTCATCTACATCACAGGGAGCCATATCCTGGGCTGTTTGTTGTGAGAATTCGACTTTGGGTAGTTCAACTAGATGAATTTCAGTATCATCATTGATGGGCTTTATTTTAACATCCATTGAATCTTCAACAGTTTGCACATCCATAACTGGCCCATGTTCTTGCTCTATTATATTTTCACATACACTGTTCTGCCAATTTGCAGATGTATCTAAAACCTGTGTGCTCATAGCAGCAGTAATGTTAGAAACTGTTTGATAATTTTGTGTAATTATAGCTGGTGATTGTACAAATTGACTTCCTAGTCCAGATGTGACCAGTTGATACTGTTTGTTTTGATTATCAACTGGGTGACTATAAACAACCACAATATTGGAATTATTTGCAGCCATTGAGCCAGAGACATTCAAAGGATAATTTTCTGAAATGATCATCATATCATTAGATGGTGTATTATTCATATTGATGGCTGTATTGCTTAATGCTGCATTATTTGGAGTGGTCAAAACTGTTAATGTTTTGTTTGGATCACTGTTTTCAAAAATAATTGGATGATTTGCAGTCACAAGGTCCTTGTACTCTTCCTCATTAGATACCACTATTTGTATTGGATGACTTATTGTAGCTTGTTTATTTAGTGTTACTTTTTGTAACTGTGAATTGTCTTCAATGTTTGCACTATTTTGTATATTGGCAAATTTTACAGAGGATGTAGGAATAATTGAATCTAGAGTTTGATTAGAATGGCTTGCCAACATGTCTGATATCATATATTCTTCTTTCGTAACATGTTTTTGTTTCCTAGGAATGAGTTGGTCATTCTTTACAACATATTCAACATTATCAATCATTACTATTTCTTCAGATTCATCTTCATCATTGTCAACATTACATGACTGCTGGTGATTGGCTGTAATTGGTGTAGATTTTTGGGTTGTAAATCCAGGATTTAATATTTTTTGTTTAAGGGGAGGAGATTGCTTTCTAGAAACAAGCTCTATGTTTCCACTACGATTTTCTTGAATTTCATATTGAACTTCTACATCTTCATATTGAGCCTGTATATTTACAGGCTCTTCATATTTTACTTTCGGTGTTTTATCTTTTGATTTGACTTCTTCATCAGAATCTTCAATGATCTCATCGTCTATTGCTTCCTGTTTGTGGTGTGATTTTAAATGAGTATAAAGATTATAATCGCGTAGGAATACCTTTAAGCAGTAAACACATTGCAGATTTGCTTTTTTTCCAGGAGTGTATTTGTGGCCCGTAGTTTGTATATGTGTCAAAAGTTCTTGAGTTGTATTATATGTTTTCACACAAACATTGCATCGGAATCTTCTAGGTGTACTGTGACTCATCTTATGCTTTACAAGGAAACCTTCAGTCAAAGCTATATAATTACACTGATTACATTTTGGGAAATTATATTGAGGTGGTGGCTGTACACCATGCTGTGAATACAAGTGATGCATCATATAATTTCTTTTCAGGGATTTGAGGCCACAGTATTCACAAATGGTTGATACTGGTTTTTCCTTATGTACATTGACAAGGTGGCATCGGAATTTGTAATATGTTGTGAAATGAAGAGCTCTGCCAGGTGTACCACAAATTAAACAAATCCAAGGCCCTTTTACATTCTCAGCACCTAGAGATATTAAATTGGCCGCTTCTTTAGAGTCAATTACATCACTCTCATAAGTATAGTCTTCATCCCCTTTTTCAGTTTTAAATTTTATTATTTTTGGAGTATCTTCAAATTGTGGCTCTTTTTTGACTTTAGTAGGAGTATTTAGAATTTTTAATTTTATGTTTTTGTTACTTTTCATCAAATGGGGATATCTTTTTAACACTTCACTTATTATTTTTGCATGATCTAGATTTGATGATATCTTTGAATTCTTTGTTTCAATAGTAACTTTTGGCCCTTCATTTTGTTCTACAAATTGGTCAAATAGCTGGCTTGGATCTTTAGATTTTTCCTTTGCACTCATATATGATGATGGAAAGATATCAGCCTCATTATTCGTGTCAGACATATTGTCTTCAAAAATACTATTTTTAGGTAACTTTTTGCATTCAACAATGTCAAGTGTCGAAGTATCCCTTCTTAATCTTTGAGATGTTGTTGGTTCATTTGATTTGTTTTGTTTTGTATGGTGCTTCACTGTTTCTGGATGCACCATTAAAGGTTGTGAAGCATATGAAATATTAGAGAATGAGTTATCAAATTCACTGTCTGTATCCAGCTCCTCAGGTAATTCATATCTTGTTGGACGTGGATCATATTTAGCAGCTTTTTTAGCAGTAGAAATATGTGGACTAATAGATGAAGACGTACTGAAATATAGGTCATTGCTAACTAGGTCACTTCTATTAGGTTTATAAACAATTTTGTCTTCGATAGATGCAGTCTTACTAAAAGCTTTTGTATATGATCTTTTATTATTTAGAGGTACCATTGGTGTATTCACTTGCTTTTTCAGTTTAGACTTTTCAGAACATTTACTGTACTTTTTGGGCACATAATCATATGCACGTTGAGGTGTCTTAGTTTGTAGAGAAGATCTATGAGAGTTGAGTAATTTTGTCAAAATCGGCATGTTCATTATTTGAGAAGTTTGATACAATCTATCTAATAAGTCCATAGAAAATTCAAGCTGACCTGTGTACATGAAGTTTATGATGGGGACTACGACATCCGCTTGCAGGTCGTCGGGCATTACTAAACAATCCTCGTACATTTCGCATGTTCGCTCTAAAACTTCAAAATACTCCGTGCACGCACTTAGTACCAGTCTGTGCACCTTCAGCTGAGCTTTGTCTTGGAACTGTAGCGTCAGGTCGCAATAGTCCGTACGGTTGAAAAAGTTCTTTAACCTCTGGAGGAAATAAATTCCCCAGTTGTCAACTTTCACTAGCTTCGACTGAGACATTTCGATCAAGAGTATTTCCGCATTTCACAAGCTGAAACCATAATATTTTATGCATTGAATGTTGATAGTAATATCTTTAAACAGTTTGTGTTAAGTATGTGTAATAAAAACGATCGATAGCCGCGAATAAGTTCGACATTTCTATTGCAATGAGACGATGCCATTAGAATGACATACGTTATTTAGAATAAAAAGGGGTTTATATTTAGCTTAAATTTTCCGCCAAAACATTTTATTTTGATACTCACCGAGAATAATCCAAACAGTATAGTTAAATTTCTAAAACACTTGCATGTAACAATCACCAGAAAATTACTTCACCAAATTCAACGCAAGTTGACATAGAGAACGTAAGATGGCGGTGTAGCTGCTTCAAAATATGGAACAACGGGCCACGGATAGACAGAATGATGGCGGAGGCGGCGCGCTGTGTGATGTCAATGGAGGTATTATTTTTATTATTAAAAATTTACTTTATAGTATATTCTTTGTAAAATAGTACTAATGAAATTAAAATTAGTGAGTTTTTGTAAAAAAGTTGACGTTTATAAAGTATAAAATTGAGAATGGAAAAGAATCATGTAACTGACTGCGCGTTGCTTAGTAGTGCCGCCATCTGCTCGGTTAAATTATTGATTAGTGCGCCGAGTCTGTTCTAATTTTGTGTTGGGTGGCCAAATGACGCGTTGGCAATGTGCATGCTATAGAAATACATCGAAGCTCTATTATTAAATAGGTAGTTGTATAGGGTTATAATAGATGGCTCTGCAAATGTAAATTGTTTGTTAAAAATAATACTAAGTTTATTCAAATCATCTTATAATATTTTTCTAATAAAATATGTGTTACTTTTAAACATTCATATGCTGACAACTTTCCTTCATAGTGTCCTTACGTAAAAGTAGCGGAATACTAGTATTAGGTAATATTGTATTATTTTAACTTGATAGTTAAAATAATAGTAATAAAAACCGTTAAAATAAATATATTGAGACTGTAAACTGTCAATAGATCGTTAACGAATATAAATATGGCTTGAAACAGTAAATAAATGGTTCTAGCACACGCCAGCCGCTAGCACAGCACAGTTCATGAGTTTTGGTTTAATCAAATCAAACTTAGTATTAGATACGACCTTCGGTTTCTGATTCTTCCTTTTGTTCAATTTTCTTTACATAGTATAAAACTTTACATGTTATAAAAACTAACAATTAGTCTCTTTTCACAATCAGTTACTTATTTTGTCATTAAAGATTTATAGATAACATATATATTTATTAAGTTATTATAAATCCTAATTAAGTTTTTATGTAAGTAAAATAGACCAGGTTCACAATTAAGCTTAGTTAACTTAAAATTATCCTAATTAATTTATAAATAAACGGCGAGTATCTACGATCCACATGAGTCTCAAAACGACCACGTTCACGACCGCGAGTTTTTCCGATGCGTTCCGTAAGCGCAAGTGGAACGGATTATTCGACCCAGCCCATGACATGGGTCATCGTGACTAGTCGTGAGCGAAAATTATGACGTCGTTACGTTAGTGATGCTTTCCCGGCGACCATAACGACTGCGGTCGCTATGTGGCAATGCTGACGGAGCATTTTGATCGTTATAAGCTAGGTACTGAGGAACGCGCCCTTTATAATAGTAAGTATGTGAATATGGACTTTATGGTCTGTTCATAATTTATCTATGGTTTTACAAACTGTCTTTATGCCAGCCTGCCCAGTCACTATCCTGACTATAAAGTAGATTATGATCTCTCGGTTCTTACAAAGACATCTGAATATTAATCTAAGGGTCTTATGAGACTCTAATAACGGTCTATTCCTCTACTCTAAATAAAGTAACGCGTACAACTTAATGCCTTTGGACGGACATATTTTTTGCATCTGCTTCTACCTGCTGCTCTATGCTATAATATCTATCATAACAGATCAGAAACGTCCGACTGCTGGGTTCGGGCCTCCTACTATGAGGAAACGGACAACATACCGCCACGCTTCTCCAAGGCGAATTGGGATTGTTCACTTTTTTCAATCTTGCTATTTGAAAAACGATTTCGAGGAATAGTGTCCCTAATCATTTCTGTCTAGTTAAAATTCCAAAAAACGTACGATCTTCTTGTATTTTGTAAGAAATGCGTTTGACCTTTATTTGACTTTACTAAATCCAATGAGGTGTGCCGTCTGCCTGTTTGCCTACTTCAGGTGTAAAACAAAATCTAGCTGTACATTATTTGATTTAAGTTCTGTAACATGGATTTGAACCACTTTAAAAAATTTAACGCTAACTATAGAAAATAATAATAGTTGAACATGAAAAATTATAAGCCTAGCGACAAAAAACACTAAAATGATCACCATACGTAATGAGTAATGACAGTGACATTTAAATAGTAGCACAGATTACTATGATTATATATAGATAAAACTTACTCTTATTATTTTTGTATTCTAGGCAAAGAAATCAATGTAAACTTGTCCCTTATGACGTCATCGGAGAAATAATTTAAAAATCAAATTAAAAAAAACTAACGCTTAAAATACAAAAATATTCAAATAGTATCTTTAATACCCTATTTCACGTAATAAAAATAAAAAATCAGAGGGTAATTTTTTGTGAACAATTCCCATTGGCAAGTTTGACACATCGGCTATCTCGATGTGCAGGTTTCATACAGATGTTTCGTTCACCGTTGTTATCACGTGGTAATTGTAACAATATGTACATTAAGTCAGAAAATTGCCTAAGTGTTGCATGCCTTCCAGCTAGAATTCGAATCCGCAACCTCTGACTTTGGGACGAGTGAGCAACTCATTACGGTAACTACCTCGATGCCTACTGGAGGAATTTCTAACTCGAACGGGAAGACCAGGCAGGTGAGGCTAGTTTAGATCTTTGAGAGTCTTGATGGTCCTCATGTATGCGTTTTATTATTTAAAAAAAAATGTTTGATACGGATGCCAGACCTATATGATTGAGGAAGGATGGAATTGAGATTTAACTCTAAAATGATGATTATACTCTTAAAAACATAGGTACTGAATTATTTTTCTTTAGGTACCTACCTACATCAACAACTAATATTTATAATATAATTTATTTAATTAGGTGAAGTATCTTATTATTTCAGTTTCAACAAGATTCGAGATATATATAAAAGATTATTTGTAATATTTTTTGAAGTATACTTATTTATTATGAATACTTGGTACTGGGTAAATAAACAAACCATCTTAAGCCATGGTTATAAAAAAAACGGGAAGAAAGCTTATATATTCAGCATTAGGTTACGCAGCATTTAGCATTAGGTTAGTACTATTTAATTATCTAATAATTTTTGATTGGTAAACTGTACCTAAATAAGTTTAAATTGTACCTAGTGAAAACTATGTCGGAATAAGCTAATTTTTACGCACCCGAACAACTACAAACCGTTCCCGGGAAAATTCCCGTGGAGTTCCCGGAGTAAAAAGTAACATTTTATTACACACTTTTTTTATCGAACAGTGAAAAAATCACATTGGAACTTTTTATTTTTATTTTCGCCATTTTAAATAATTTCGAGAAAAATTCCTGTGGGATTCCCGGTATAAAAAAAGCACACATTTTATTACACAAGAATTGTTACATTGGAATTTTTTAATTTTTTTTTCACCATTTTAAATAATTGCCCGAAAAAAACCCGCTATTTGTAATTCCAAGATAAAAAGTAGGGCAGTTTTCAAGTTTACAAATTTGCCGTCGATCAGCGAATACCGCATCGATATCGGGGCAGTAGTTTTTACATGAATCCGAATAAACAGACAAGAAATTAAAATAAAAAATATTATAGAAGACAAAGAATTGTATTTGTATTGAAATATGTATGAGCGAATAATACGCAGGCTACACCTGCTAATAATGTTATAGTTATTGACTGTGCTCAAATGCATATTATTTATGCTAAGCGTTTAATATAACGCTGTTAACGATTAGCTGCATTATACAATATACATACGTTATTTCTCAATATTTGTGACGTGTTTAACAATTAATAGGGGATCAAACCCATCGCGATATCTGCGTAAAACGGTCAATAACTACAATAATTGCAGATGAAGCGTAGTATAACTAGCATTATCTTTGCCCACTTATCCGAGCTGACCACTCTTCTCGTCGGGGTATTAAGAAAAGAAGTGTTAAAGTGGTGCTGATTTGCCGGCGTCTCGTCCCGCCCTACTCTAGCTCCGCCCACCACTGGGCGGCTGTTATCAAAACTCTACATTTTCAACCAGTGTACTTCTAACTACGGGAGTGATAGTACTGTCGGATATCACTTAAATGGTTTACGATTACGAATACCGATTTGAATTTATTCGAAATTAGAACACGTTTGCTTCGGACGAAAGGTAAGGTGTATTGTTTCGTATTTTCGCTTCTAAAACTTTTTATTTTATTTAAAACTTATTAAATTAGCAATTGTTGGTTATTTATTTAAGTAGTGTGAACTTTTATTTTATATTTAAATTTCTTAATAGTAAAAAAGGTTTTTTGGCGGGCATCTGAAGGGTGATAGTTAGCAGTGTTGTTTTATTTAAAATAAAATGTACCATGTTGCCTAAATTAAGTAATCAGTAGTTGAAGAATATTGATTTTTGAAAAAAATAAATGTGTTTTTGTTTTTGGTATTATTGCATTTAACCAATGTCTTATTAGAGATGCGTAACCACTTGACTTTGAAGTGAAAAATTTAATTGAAAAAAACAAGGTGGAACTTAAAAATATCAAAGGAAATGTATTTTAGATAACAACGGTTAAATAGTTTTTGAGATATTGTGTATTTTTGCCCATTTGGGTGGCGACCACCTATGGTTCTATAGTATGTCACCATAAAAATCGTCGAGGTCCACCATTGGTAGCCTCTTTTTGTTGCAAACGTCAAATGTATGAGTAAAACAATAGACAGGTTGATGGCCACTCGATAGAGAATGCTTACCATCGCCTATAGACATCTGCAACACTAGAGATGCTGCCAAGTGCTGCCAGCCTTTAAAGGGGCCTGGAATCTGGAGGGGAGGCTATATGCCTAGACGGAACGTGCAGGAACGGTGAAAGAATACAATTTCCTGCGGCCGGGCGGCCTGTCATAAGAGGTGCCAAAACAACCCACAGCCAGGTGGTAGGGCAAATGCCGAATGGATGGCTATCGCCATTGGTCTACAGTATGTCGCCTTAACAACCTTGAATTGTGTTCCGGGATTAGAGACCAGGTTCCAGTCTCCCTTAAGAGAGCAGCAGCGCATTTGTAGCACTGTTGGCAAACCCATCTGCCTGTCTGCTGAACTCCTTAAAAAAAGACGAGTAAATGCCCTACAACCTGACTGTAAGTTTTTTTCGCCTCTTACGATAGACAGCCTGGCCGTAAGAATTCTTCCGCCTTTCCGCATATTTTTTTAAATATTTCGCAATTTTTCACTCTATTAGCATACACAAAATTGTAAATTGAAGCGAAATGGGTCAGGTACATCTGTTTAGGGACCGACGGCCGATGGAGATGGAGTCAAGACTGCGTCTTGTTAAACTTGGTATAGGAGTTCATAGGGCACTCGATCTGTGTTGTAAATAATGTTTTTGTGCGAAAGTAAGGGCTTACCATCAGGTAGACCGAATCCCAGTGTGTCCATAGCATAAGCAAACAAAAGAACGCTGTTAACTGAATACTCGTATATGGCTGTTAACTGAATACTCGTATGAATAGTTTGGGTAGCGGGTTATAGAATACACCTCTGCTAAATTTCACATGTCAATAGGTATGTAGGCACCTAGTACTTTTTAAGAAAATTCATACTCATAGACAGACGGAGATACGGTTATGATGATGTTGTAGGATCCTTTTCCCAAAATGTTTACGAAATCAAATCATTCACTTATTCTAAATTCGACCTTCTAGCAAACTGTCTAAGCAGTGCGTGTTTTTCGGTATTTTCGAAAAACTGATATCCACATCATTGGAATGAGAAGCGATGTTTTAGCCACTAAGCTACGACGACATAATGAAGTATAATAGAAAAAATAACAATTTGATGTCTTTCTCCAAACTTTTACCGTTCATTATTTATGGAAGGGGACTTTTTGAAAGCTTAATTGTAAAATGAGAGCTGACGCGACAGGCAGGAGGCAAAAAATCTTGAAAGGACGTTGTGAAAGGATAGCAAAAATACTTTCTTTCGACGACAGAATTTTTATTATTTCTAAAATAATAGGAAAACATATTGACGTTTCAATGCATTTTACAGAGTTCTTAAGTAGTATTGCTATTGCAATGATTATAAATTAGATAAGTATAAAGCGGTTCGCTATTATTCAATAAAAAGGAATTATAGAACGTAGTTATTTTTTTCATATTCTGATTAACTATACCCCAAACGACTATGCACGGCGGCCACCCCTAATTTTCAATATGTTTGTTAATTTACACTATAAGTATACAGTGTATGTTTCTAATTAAGTTAAATTGACATCTAAATGTAGATAAATTATAAATGAAGAAATCTTAACTGGTATTGGTTTCTGTGTATTTTTGCTATTAACGCAACTTCATTTCATAAAACCTCATTACATCAAAACATTATATTATTAAAAATTACTCATGTCACTCACCTTATATACGTCTAAATGTCTACACATAATAATTGCTATAAACTCTAAACCACGTATAAAACGAGTAAAAACATAAAATATATACTTACCTTATTAAAATCGTAACAGGCTTTTAAATTTAATATATCAACAAAACAATGTAGGTATAATTCTTTAAGACTTTATAGTCTAGGCGTTAGAGGATTATTAGTGCTGGAAATCTTTTTAAAGTTACTACTGCTCTAAGCCTCAGTACCTATGTCAAAATTGGTGAATTATGACGATTGATGACTCCCATGACGGCCTCTGTGGTTGATTGGGTGTAGCGTTTGCCGGCCTTCCTCACTGCAACGCAGAGGCTCCAGGTTCGATTTCTGGTATGATAAATTACAGAAAAGAATTTTCCGTTATTTACTGTGGTCTGGATGGCTGGATTGGCTCCGGAGTATTTTAATTTGTATGTATTTGTCTGGCGGTGATTTATTTATTAGGTAAATCCGTATAATATTATTTATCACGCCAAGTAAACAAACATACAACTTCGCTTAGTTCTAGTGTGAAAAGACCTTAACATCCCAATAAATTATTACAATACAAATTTGAAATAAGAAAGTACCATAAATTAGTGTTGACCAATTCTTAACTTCCAACCACTCGAGAAAATAAGAAAAATTAAAAAGTAATTTAAAAACAAATGAGGAGCTTTCGATCATCCCTCTGACAACACTCACAGCACAGGGGGTGAGGGGGGTGTGACGTCACATGAGATTAAAAAGTTTGACGGGCACTCCCACGGAAATTAGCATTTCACTCGACGGATCTCGTTTGCATATTGTTCGCGATCTAATTTTTATCTTTTGTTATTGTTCATACCCGACAGAACGTACCCTACGCTAGGTTGTATTATTGTTTTTTTGGGGTTTCTAATGCCTAAAAGTTAACTCTTTTTTTCTGTCTGTATGACATTATTTCAAGATCTCATAGCTAGAAATATGAAGTTGTAAAGTAGGTATTATGCTTCTTTTATTGCAATATTTGACACTCGGCCTGTCCACTTCTCTCGAAACTTTGCTGTTTACTGCCATGGAAGTGAGCATAAATAGCACCTCAATGCGAGGTCGTTTCTGCAAAAATTTAGTTGTCCAATTTACGAAATTTTTAAATACTGAATGGCCCATGTCAAAGCCTAAAGGTGAGAGTATAGACATTTAAAAATTAAGCAATATACACACCATTTACTTACATATAAGCGAAGAATTGTGGTCGTGTTGAAAAACTCAATGTTTCGTGAAATGTCCCTTTTCGAGCAGCCACAAGAAATTTTTCGTTTAACGGGGTCAGTCTTTTCTTCAGGCAATCTAGGTCCACAGTTGGACGTAGGCCCCCCAACTCTACGCCACAAACTGATCCTTCCTCATCCAGCCAGGTGACCTTATACAGGTCGTTAGTTAACGAGACGCGGTGTCCACTACTGCACAGGTGTAGGATGAGTCAAAGAAGAAGAATTTAATAAGGCTTCTGCTGAAGATTATTTTAAAACTTGATTTAATGATACTGGATTCTGGCTAGTTACGCAAATTGTGTGGAGCCATATGTATAAAGAAGATACTCTAGCATTGAACCCTTGCAAATATGGAACCCTCTTACTTCTGAACTGTCAATCATGGAGCCCTGACAGCAATAGTTATATTACACTTATGTTAAAGCAATTGAAACCTAATTGCTTCACCGATAAGAATGTTAACAAGTGTAATAATATGATGGTGAAACATGCCCGCAATGTAACTTTATATCAAATGCAGATGTGTGGTGAACTTTGGTGCATTTTGATTTGTATTGTATTTTAAGGTTCCGCAGTCATTTTTATAAAAACGAGAAACCTTTTTTACACTTATGATATAGTTTTTGATTTTCGTATTTTCGATTAAATACTAAATATATGGCGATCTTAAATACAGAAGGAAGACAAAAAAGAATGTTATCCACCTCTACTATGATTTAATTTTTGTACGAGTGCTGGTTTAGTAACTACCGACTTTTGTTGTCTTTCCTATACTCTATCGAAAGGTTGTCTGGAAGAAATGGGCGATAAAACCGTTGATTGTACTTGTATATTAATGCTCTTGATTTTCTGTAGCATTTTAGTACAATAAAGTGTATTCTATTCTATTCATATGATTCATTATAATACAATGAAGAAAACTTAACTTTAACTAATCCTTTTAATTTAAAATTAATTATATTGTATTCTATATATAATCCATTAAGTATATTAAATCTAAGTAATGGTTAAGCTGCCTACAGGGCAGGATGAAAGCACCAGCTCTCTGGTCATCTGAAGAGTCAGTTGGGCGTTTTGAGGGCTCTTTGTAGAGGCTCATCGACTCAAGATTCTACGGTCCTAGCATTTTAACACGAAGAAGCAGAAATATGCAACTCTCATTCATCTCACTGGTTGCATGTTTGCGCCGCTGATTAAATTTATTGACGAGTAATTCATCCTTTTCCGTCGTATAGGTAGCTGGGATGCAGCCAACGTGGCTATGCATTTTACATCTTATATAGGTATATACCAGATGCTTACCACATCGCTAGGGATAAAAGCTATGACAGTCTATACTGTAAAAACTTGTTAGACTTACAATATTTGATTGATGTGTTGTAAAATAAAGCGTTTTTAATAATAAAACGTTAAGAGTGTCGAGAAAGACCTGTTGCGCCTCTAGTAATGTAAGAGCTTTTTCAATAAAAGGGTTTTGGTACGGTCATTCTTAATATTTATTTTAGTGTAAAGGCGTCGGCGAACGTAAGTTCGGTGACTGAACTATCGGCCTACGCGCGCAATTTCCTAATAGGTTACTTAAAAACACTGCGATTGTATTTAACCAAACTTTTAGCCCCCTACGTGCGGCAGGTGTCTGAATCCTTTATTGTTTGTATGTATCTATGTATCAAGTGCGAGTCGGTCACTTGGTAAGTTTTTAACTATAGCGATTATTAGCAAATCTAGATTATTTTGTTGTAATACTGACTGGTTGATTGTCCCGGTCGGTCACAACATGTAAATACACCCAAGGACAAGCCTCGGCCAGTGTAGGACTATTGTAGGAAATGAGAACCAAAGGTACCGGGCTATTGGGATTAACTGTTAGTGGAACTAAGGATCTGGGGACCATTGGGTCTGCTCGTCGTAATGGGGATTGTTCACAAAAAAATACTCTCTGATTTTATATTTTTATTACGTAAAATAGGGTATTTTAAGATACTAATTTGAATATTTTTGTATTTTAAGCGTTAGTTTTTTTATAGTTCGATTTTAAAATTATTTCTCCGATGACGTCATAAGGGACAAGTTTATATTGATGTCTTTGCATAGAAAACAAAAATAATAAAAGTAAATTTTATCTATATATAATCATAGTAATCTGTGCTACTATTTAAATGTTACTGTCATTACTCATTACGTATCGTGATCATTTTAGTGTATTTTGTCGCTAGGCTTATAATTTTTCGTGTTCAACCATTATTATTTTCTATAGTTATCGTTAAATTTTTTAAAGTGGTCTTTAGGGAAAATCCATGTTACAGAACTTAAATCAAATAATGTAGGTACAGCTAGATTTTTTTACACCTGAAGCAGGCAAACAGGCAGACGGCCGCCCACCTGATTGGATTTAATAAGGTCAAAATAAGGTCAAACCCATTTCTTACAAAATACAAGAAGATCGTACGTTTTTTGGAATTTTAACCAGACAGAAATGATTACGGACACTATTCCTCGAAATGGTTTTTCAAATAGCTAGATTGAAAAAAGTGAACAATCCCAATTGTCGGGAAACATGGAAAAATGGACAGACGGTGACTCGCCGCTCCCTACATGGGCCCTTAAAAATGCCATAGAAGACAAGGGCAACGTGGTTGTGAGTGGCTAAGGGGTATAGAGATGTAGGCTGCAGGTTTACCGAAGCTACTTCTGATGTTATGCCTTTTATCACTTAGAGCCCTGGAGCTTGAGCCTTAGGCCTCTATTCCGCTAATATTATTATTATATTTTTTCGATTCTTATATTATTGTGTTAATCAATTATTCGTGCAGGAACGGAGAAAGAATTCAATTTCCTGCGGCCGGGCGGCCTGTCGTAAGAGGCGACAAAACAATCCACAGCCAGGTAGTAGGGCATTTGCCCAACTGGATGGCTACCACCCCTGGTCTAGAGTATGTCGCCATAACAACCTCGATTTGTGTTCCAGCATTAGTGACTAGGTTCCAGTCTCCATTAAGAGAGCAGCGGCGCATTTGTAGCACCTTTGGTGTTGCAAATGTCCGTAGGCGATGGTGGCCGCTTTCCATCAAGTGGGCCGTCTGCCTGTCTGCTGAACTCCTGTAATAAAAAAATCTTTATTCCCTTTATTTCACACAAGTAATAATAATCCTAATTGAATCATTCACCCCGAGTGAAACAAACTGCGACATTTTTGTCGCCTGCCAATAAAACCATAACGAATTGCGGTTGTTTTGGTTGTAACGAGACTGACATTTAGCCGTCCTTATAGAAAATTGTCCCTTTCGATATTTTGTTGCTTATATTACATTGACTATAGGTACTCATTAACGTATTGTTTACAAAAGCGAAATTACGAATTTGTAAATTATTTTGCTGCTCTAATATCTTAAGACATGGTAGTTCAGTGATTGCGCACTCGCGTCTAGGGGCACGTTTAGAATATTAGCCGCAAAGCCTGCACTACTTAGGCAGTTACCTGACGTAGTGTGCATACTGTTACAATTACCACGTGTTAACGATGAAGGAAAACATCATCATGAATGAAACCTGCATCGATCGATGTAAAGTATTTGTCTTACCTGTCAATCCGTCTTGTCCAAAGCATGGTGGGTAAAAAAACTCAGCGGGTTGCAGTTAGTGAATTAGACAGTTTAATCGAGTTGATTCAAAATGGCTTATGTCTAACTGATCACCAGATATAGTGAAATTATTATAATGTCAAAAAAATCTTTATACTGTCAAAATATCATTATCATCAAAACGAAAATCCCATTTTAAGTGATTTATTTGTATTAAGTAATATAAGCGCACGAATATGCAGGTTAAGATGTCATTTACTATTTCTGGTGTTTGAATACAATTTTGAAATGCAGTTAAAACTAAAACAGGTATAATTAATTACTTTTTTACTTACTCCTTTTGGTGCATGCTTCGTTTTCTTAGTTTAGTATATTTTTTGGTAATAGATCTTAGGGTGTCAGAGTATTTTCTGGTGGTCAAAGTATTTGTTGCCATTCAAATTATTTCCATTAAAATTAAGTCCTAGTTACCAATAATATCGAATATTGTCAACTAAATACGGCGAGTGGCAAAGGGCGGGCACCCCACACTCGGTTAACATGAGGTTACGTACTAATATAATTATTAAAACGAGGGTGCAATTGTCCACCCTCGCTTTTTGCCGGTTTTGTTCTATAACCGATAATTTCGTTAGTGACGTCACATGTCAAATTGAAAACCAAAAACCTCGACGTCCGCAGCACACTGTTATTAAGGGTGAATAGGTGTCGGGTTATTTTTGTTATGTTAGATTTCTTGGTGATATATTATATGATGTAGGAGTAATATGGACCACTTACTTGTTTGCTGGGTTGGCTGGTTCATATTTTTGAAATTTGTATTTTTCACACGCTACACGTTAACGTATTTCAAGCGGTAGTGTAGCAAGACTGCATGACATTTTCGACAGATACGGAAGCGTAGCGGCATAGATATTGTTCTTCCCATTGTGCTTCTCGTTCGCGCGAGGTTGTGGCGGATAGGACAGACAAGGAGAGACACAGACAATCATGGGAGGATATTAATACAATTTTTTTCGCGGTTAGGTATATATGGATCCAAAAGTT
Source organism: Dendrolimus punctatus (assembly GCA_012273795.1). Taxonomy (NCBI): domain Eukaryota; kingdom Metazoa; phylum Arthropoda; class Insecta; order Lepidoptera; family Lasiocampidae; genus Dendrolimus; species Dendrolimus punctatus. Next base: position 19,481,586 of record CM022541.1, read on the forward strand.
CTCCTGCGACTTTGATCGCAAATTATGAAATAAAATAGGTATGTAAAGTTTCAAGATCATGATCATCATTTTAAGGTTAAATCACTGATTAATTCGAAAATTTTGATTTGGGGCCCAGGGTCTGTATATGAACTTTTGCTCCTCTACTTTGCGCTTTCTTGGATATGTCTTACTATTACACCAATATTGAATATAATTAAGTACATATGGCGACAAGCCAACATTTGTGAGGATACTCTTTTTATAGCGACTGATAATAAAGAGTAGGTATCTTGTCTGTAGTATACTGTTGTCGCCCGTGTTTCTAATGGAATGTAACCTAGGTATGTCCTAGGCTACATTCCATTAGAAATACAACCACATTCACGATCGAAAACCCAAGTGGAACGGTTATTCGACCCGCCTCTTGAAATGCGTCGTTGTGAGCGTTGTGTGATCGAAAATGATGACGTCATTAGTGACAATTTCGCCACGACCACAACGACCGCGGTCGCCTTGTGGAACGGCTAGTTAAATGGTTGTACCCTGTGGGTGTTTATTTTTATCTGTGTGATACGACGATGATATTACCCAGTTGGAGATGCGCCACGAGCGGCTCCTGTACTCTATACAATAACTTTTGTTTCAACATGAAATCAGTCTTAAAACAGATAATTAGAAAAGATTATATTGGCGTAATGTCGTAGAATTCTTGAAACTTCTTTCTTCGGAAAAACTACTTATGTGTATCCTCAGAACAAGAACTCTTATAGACAGAAATATGGAAAAAAGGAATGCTTCGTTAACATATCTTTACCTTACTCATCAGTATAGACCAACTTGGGGGTAAATAAAACAACAAAATATTTGCAGTTGCTACTTTAGCACGGTTTATATGAGAGTGTTAGTTCTAAACGTGTACCTATTGCTTCCTGACATCATTTAAAATTGGAACAGAATTTCTGTTGACTGGCGAAAATATAATTAATTATTTTTGATCACGCGCCTGCTAGAGGGCGCCAGGGTGCCGCCAGGGGTATTGAATGCACGCGGGCGCTATGTGGGCTAGAGCCGCCTCATATGTATTTAAGTATTCTTCTATTCTTGTTAATCTTTGTAGATAAATTAGGATCGGCAGTGGTCTGTTATCTGTTATTAAAACAAGCAAACAAGGATATTAATATACCATATTGTAAGTAATACACGACTGAAAAAATAGCGACATAAGAGGACAGAAGAATGTATAAAAAACACGGTGTCAAAACAATTCAAATGTAACATGACTTCTGAGGTGCCAGTGTTAAGTTACACGACCTTATTTTAACACCCCTCCTTAACTTGCGCACTCGCAGCCAAGTCCTTTCACAAACTTTCAAGCTTCTCTCTCGGAAGTCTTTTCGAACAAGTAGGTGCAGATGTGGGGACAGTTCTCGTCACTACATCTTCAAGAAGATTATCTCTTTTTTCTCTAGCACAATCTCTTTCTATGACTGTATCATCACCAGGAATAGTTTCTTCATGTCTCTAGAACATCTGCCGCTTTCACTTCTTTAACTGAATCTATCTCTACAGTCGATATATTCTCTCAAATAAAAGTAAAATAAACAGTATATATTACTTTTATATAACAAATACAAAAATAAACTCAGCTTGTATTTTGTCTGTCTAAATCTCTATGGGTCCTGTAACTGCAACAGTTTGGTCTTCACATAGTCCATAGTAATAGTTTATTACTATTTTCGATAGCCATCCTCATTGGCATATATTCGTCTCTTAGACCTAGTAGCATGAGAGCAGCTAGTAACTCGTCATCTACCTCTTTGCCTATGTCGCCAAGTGTTTCGGTGATACTCATTATCTCCGTAACGTACTCAAGCGGAGAATCGAAATTAAGAGTTTTTGGCTAACGAAATGACCTAGGAGGCGGCATCTGTTATTTACACCCTTATTCTCAAATATGTGTAACGCCTCCCAGCGCTCTTTTGCAGTTTGTTTTTCTTACGTGTATTAAACAGTTAGGTGTAACCATTAAAAGTTCCTTGGCACAAGCTATGCTATATCTTTTACATGCTGTAGCATTCGTACATACCTGGTAGGGTTCGCTCTACTTATTCCTATAAGTCCTCTGTTATAAGGAATAACTCCATTTGTACTTTCCACGTAAAGTAATTCGCCGACCCATCTAACTGTTCAAAATTTGGAATGCTACTGCTCGTACCTGCCATCCTTGTATTTTTTTGGTTCTCTCAGTATCCAAAATACTTCTTCAGTGCTCACTTAATACTTCCAAATAACACATACACGTATCTACAAATGCGTTGTCATTATTATATATTCACAGTTTTCGTAAATATAATTATAAAAACGACCAACCACGCTCTGCTACCATGTAGATAAATTAGGATCGGCAGTGGTCTGTTATCTGTTATTAAAACAAGCAAACAAGGATATTAATATACCATATTGTAAGATACAGTATATAAAGTACCTGACACGACTGAAAAAATAGCGACATAAGAGGACAGAAGAATGTATAAAAAACATGGTGTCAAAACAATTCAAATGTAACATGACTTCTGACGTGCCAGTGTTAAGTTACACGACCTCATTTTAACAATCTTCATAACAGTGTATAACTATAATGTTATATAAATATAGGATTCAGCATAGAATTAAAAATAATATGACTTGGATTTCCCAAAGTTACTCATGTCAATAATTCAAAGCTGATATACCTAATTAGGAGCAGCTTGTTTTAAAACAATTGCGCAATATAAAACCAATTCCCGTCACAAAGTTTGACAGACACTAATTAGAATCGAAACCGCAGTCTTGGATGGGGAAAGGTACCCCAAAATATTGCCTCCCTACTGCAATTAATGTCTTTTCAACAAATAAAACTTTAAACCGATATCTTGTTAACGTCTTGGCTAAGTTATGAAAATATATTATTACGTGATTCTATCATATTTATTTTGAGGATATTTTTTTAAATCGGAGACAAACGCATACATTGTAAGTCACCAAGCTACGCAAGTTTGGCTTGTATTATGGGTAGCTCCGGGGCCGATCCCGGACACCCAGACTATACTGAATAACGGAAAGTTCGTTTAGGCAATTTATAATGTCAGTAATCGAATCTGAAACCTCCGCGTTTCTGTGAGCTACGCGTGCAACTTAGCAACTACAGAGGCCGGCAAATAAATGGATATATGAAAATACTGCTATCCGTCGCTGCAATTTAATGATATGTAATTTAATTACTTACTATAAAGTTGCTGATATTAAATATTAATAGATAACGTATGTTTATACACTGATGTGACTATGCGTTAACGATTTTATTTTTAACGCTTTATGGTAGATCAACACACATATTGTATATCCCCAAATTAAGCAAGTCATGCTTGTTTTATGGGTAACACACAACGGACTACTCTGGGGCCGATCCCAGGCACTCAGACCATAGTATAGTAGAGGCATAGTGAGTAACAAAGAAAATACGTTTCCGAAATTTACTATAAGAGGAATCGAACGCAGAAGGCGTTGCAGTAAGGCCGTCGCATAAATAAGACGAAATCGGCCAGAATCACAATTTTAAACACTAACGCAGTTGAAACCCCAGCATTAGAGAATAACCAATTTTTACGACGGTGTGTATATAGCTATGTCTGATTAACATAATTTAAATTAATTCATTTATTATAGACTTATCTATTGTTGTATATATGTATATATAACTATGTATTCGTATATTTATTTTTTAAATTACTTTGAGTATTTAAGTATCTATTGCCGTTTTCTTGCACCACCTATTTCGCCTGATTCAATTTTCTCTCATTTAGGTTGACTGGAAGATATCGCTATGAGCGATAAGGCCGCCAGTTGTATTGCCTAGAAAATATTGTAAATATGGTCTGTTTCTGTAATTGTATATTTTGGTGTGCAATAAAGTGTTATATATCCATATTGTTACGAGTAGGTACGACTCGAAATAAAATGCCGTTGGAATTACTATAGAATTTATTAGAACTATACAAACACGTACACACAGGTACAAATATAACTAGACAGAACCGGTACAAACTGCACGATTTAATAACACGCGCAAAGTCCGTTACTATATCGCTTATCGAATGTACAGACATCTTGTTCGTATCGTAATCGTCGCTTGACTGCCCCACCCCTTCGTTCGGGCATTGTTTTATACTAAAATATACAATATGTCTTGACACAATGCTCGATCGCATAACAATAGTTTCGAAAAATCACACCGAGTTAATGACTATCATAAACGATTACAATACCCAATAGGATGTTTTTCTAATTACAATTTTTAAAACAAAGTAAACAAAAGAAGTGCCGAAAGGTAATAAACTGCAGGTGTGCATTTAATTTTTGCGGCGTGTAACAATATATGTTCTAATTGCCAGTGTCAAATAAATCAGTAAAGAGTTGGTAGGTATTTAATTTCTTTCGGCATGCCTCATAGTCAACATAGAGAACGTAATCCAACAATTGTTAAAGGGACAAAAGGAGCCATTACCGAATAAACTTGGCGGGTGGTCCCTTGTTATGGAAAAATCTCCATGGAAATCACGGGAAGGCGACTTTTGATTAATTAGCGCTATTCTTTTGCTCTGCGAAACGGGGATCCGAGTAATCGCCATTAATCCGAGAGAAACAGTATGGCCGACAGCGTCTTTATTGGGACATATCCGGTCTTAAGAGATGGGGTTTCTTAAAATGTTGTATTTATAAAGGCTTTATTCGACAATAAGGATTTCGTAAAAATGGTACAAGATGTATATTTAAATCTTTATTACAAGGATCATGTTGAAGTATTTATGAAAATTATCAAGACAACTTGAATATTTGGGCTAATTTAATGTAGAAAATATTTTTTTTTGACGAGATACCTATGGGTTTGAGTTAAAAAATAAAAAGAATTTCAGTGCGTTTAAGAACACAGAGTTATGAAAAAAACAGTTATTAATTGTTTCATACTGTTGCACTACTTCATATTGTTGGAACAATTTATGGTTAGTAATTTCCTATTTAAAATTATTATAGAAAAATAGGTACCATACCAAATGCTCTGAGGTGTTGTGCAGCCCTGCATAAGGTATTGGTGTCCAAGCTTCTAAATAGAAAAACTAAAATCAGGATTTACAAAACCGTCATACGGCCCATCCTGATGTATTATGTATGGGTGCGAAGCTTGGATGCTTACCTTTAAAGAGGAGAACCAGCTGTTAGTAGCGGAAAGGAGGGTTCTCCGTAAGATTCTGGATCCAACCAAAAGAGAGGATGGTAGCTGGAGGGTCCGAAGTAACCTCGAAATTGAGAATCTCGTGGCCGAGCCTAACATAATAGGAGAAATAAAAGCTCACCGCCTCCGCTGGCTCGGTCACGTAGAACGGATGGGAGAGGATCGCAGCGTGAGGAAAGCGTATTTGGGACGGCCGGTTGGTCGGCGTCCGGTCGGCCGTCCTAAATATCGCTGGAAGGACAGAGTAGAGGCTGACCTGTCGGAGATAGGAGCCAGCAATTGGCAAGAAACCGCACAGGATCGAGGAAAGTGGCATGCTCTCGTTTCGGAGGCCAAGACCCACTTTGGGTCACTGAGCCAACGGAGTAAGAGTAAGTAAGTATAGAAAAATAGGTTAAGAAAAAAAAAATCGAAAAATACTTATGATATAAAAGCATAAAATTTGGTTGCATGATTTTTATTTGGTAGCAAAACGATTCCTATAGTAAAAGTAGAATACACCGCGAGGGCAGATTTCTTTTTAAAACCCAACCATACCCTTTCATCCGTATACACTCTATCTAAGAAAAATAACTGTAACAGAAAAACCTGCGGAAAAAATTGACGGAATTGGCTACGGAACCCTAAAAAGCAAAATACGTACGTACAAAATTTTTGTTATCGTCTTTTCCTTGCTTACTTTAACCTCAAATGGAACTTTGATGTAAACGTATAAAATAAACTTCTCAAGCAACTTATGATAATCCATAAATCTTTGATTTAAACCTCTGGAAACTGTCTGTTCAAGAATATGCCATCTCCTCCGGTGTACCATCTCACAGCCTTTATTAATATTACCAGAGATTTATGCGACCAACTTTTTAATATTTATGGCTGAGCAATAAATTGTTTGCGACGAGTTGAAGGGGGATAGGGTTGATTATTTTCCCCATTCGGTTGGAGGGATCGTTTTAAGAATCAACAAGTACTTAAAGATTTATACTGCGTAATCCTTTATTGATATTTTGGTTCATACTTTTTTGGCCAGTTTTTTAGTTTTTGCAGTGAAAACTTCTTTTGGCACGTTGGATACTTGGGCTGGGTAAAATGCACTCAACTCGCGTGATATTCACGCTCAGATAGATATATTGATATATACACATGTGTGTGTATATATAGGTATATAGCTCCTATGGGTTTTCACTTCTGACGATCGAGTTTTTTTTGTTGTCATGGCTATTGTGGCATTTGTAAATGAGCTCGTATTTATTCTATGTGTAATTTTTTTAGTCAATAAAGGACCACCAACAGTTTTTTTACATTTGATCAAGTAAAGTAATGTACTTAAGACTAAGGATTACAAGACGATGTAAAAACTACGTACCAAGGAACAAACCTTGCAATTTAATTTTTCACTATTGTTATTCAACTGAATACTAATAAAGAAAATAACAAAAAAGTGTAACTAAGATATTTAAATTTGTCTGTCCGTTAGTATATGTCAAATTAATATCTTTTTGGGTTAAATGAATCTTTTTGTAAAATGAATTTTTGGAGTCAAAGTAAATAGTGCTTACTTTGGAAGTAAGGAAGTAAGTCGCCCGTCTCCTCGCGATTATGAACCTCCCGAGGCTCAGAACATCGGCCTGGCATAACAGACGCCGGAGAGCCCCCGACTCGGGTCCTCTCACACAAAGACCCACCAATTACACCCACTCATTGCAGACATAAGATTAGCCTAGGCGTGTTGCTAGAGAATTTCTTCCGCCGCTTCTTCTCCAGCTACAACACGCTGCGAAGCGTTAGTAAAGTTAAACTAGGATCAGCTCTACCGGTGGAGTCGATATCGAGTCCCCATTTTATAAACACGTGTTGGCTTAGCTCATTCTGCCTTTTACGGCTTAATCCTATAGAGTCCATCCCCCGCAGCGTTCGAGCCCAGGTCGAACCTCACAGGAGATGCCTCCTCGAGCGCGCTGCTTCCGGGCTGAACGCCCCCGCTCCCACGGAGAATCTACCGAAGTCCGGTATCGCTGAAACAGCCATTTGCGGCTGGGTCCTTTTAGAAAAAGCCATTCTTTAAGACGCCTATGATTTTGTCGTGGTAAGTACGTTGCCGTCTACGAGCATCATCATGTCAGTATCATGACTGAAACCAAATAGTAGGTCACAATCTCCATTATACAAATGAAAGTACAATTTAAATAAACTATTCATATGGACCACATAAATCATACGTCGTGTGTCAATTGTCTTAGAGAAGCCGCAGGCTCTTGTAAATTGTTTCAAGGACCTTACCAGAGACGTATTCAGAATCGTCTGAGTTATTTGAAATATGATTTATCATAACAGATAGATAGATTTAGAGGGTAGATTCATAAGTTATTAATTTATTAGAACAATGATATTAATGACGAAAAAATAGTGATTTGTATATTTTTTTATTATATTTATTATTTATATTTAGAGCCAGTGATCGGTTTCCTGTATGTATTTGACCAACCTGAGGTTTTGTATATTGCAGCACCTATACCTACCATGCATGGTACGGGGGCTCCCTAAGCTGTAAGTGGTGGACGCGACAAGCGCTGAGATAAGACAGTTTCGATTTTTGACCAATTTTAAATCCATTTGACCTGGGCTGCCGTTTTGATATTCGAAAATATAGGCTTATTATTATTGGAAAATAAGAATGGCAGACCATTATCGCGCTGTTTTACTTTATGGCAGACAATTTTGAATATACTAAAAAATTTGGAAGTAATTGACCAGATCTGCCATTGATATATTTTGTTTATTATAGTCTTAAAAACGTACAATGATCGCGGCAGACGTCTACTTTGCGTATACACATCAATAAATAATAAAATCTTATCTACTACCCAGTCAGATGTATGTTTTCCGTTCGCTGTTTTACATCAATATTATTTACTTGCGATTTACTTTATCACTGTATTTACAGAAATTAATGGTTTTTTTTATATTCTATATGCTAAACTTCATTAGTTAGATAATAATATGTAATTCAAATGAACAAGTAACTAAATAAAACTTTGATAATACTCGTTGACAATTGTCATCTTTGTCGTCCGTGACCACGGCCACTGAAAAGCGGCCGAAAGGTCGGAATAACCAAATAAGTTACCGCGTTTAAAACCGTTAAAACGTAGTTTAATTATGTATACAAGTCGCGAAAACTTAAGAAAATATTATGTATTTACAAACTGTTAGAAAAAACATGTGTTGTGTTTGCGTGTATTTGCCCAAATTCAGCCCTGTGCAAGCCCCGTTACCTACATTAATATAAGAGACGTCTGTCGCCGACTTACAATCACATTATTAGCTGTAGACAAAAGGGGGTGGTGGGTGCTTTAAAAGGGGAGGGAATGTAGATTAAGATTTACTTGAGATATTTGAAGATGAGATTCGGAGGTATTCCGCATTGTCGTCGCTACCCATTGTTTGGGCACGTCAAGCTAATTTTGTCAAAAGCTAGTTTCGTTTTAAAAGTAAATAATATTTCTCCGATATCTATACAATATTCAGATATCTGTTATATAATATTTAAATTCTACATAGCAAGGGAAATTAACTTCACTTTTAAAATACATTAAAAATCTATAAAACTTAGTAGATATAATAATTTTCCACCTATCTAAAATGAAACTAATACAAATATATTAAAAAGAATCTAACAAATGTTATTTTTAAATTTATTTCATTTCATCCCGAAGTGAAATGCTTTAATTAGTTTATTTAAAATTGTAATATAAAGGGTTTATTTATAATGAATAATAATTTTCATATTTAGGCTAATCATTGTGGGCACTCTAGTGAGAATTCTTCTTAGTCATTAACACCCTACAAATGTATTCAAACCACTAAGTACTCTTAATATTTTTTCATTTATTTGTCATTTATTAATCATGCTCAAAATCAAGACACTGGGGGCGGTGCTCAACAATATTACTTTATTATTGATTTCTTTTGTTCATAATATGTCTCGTCTGTTTATGCCTTAATTATAAAACAAAAAGAATTTAACGTTAGTGAAGGTAAGCCTAATAACCTATCTAGCTATAGAAGACACTTACACACTCATATGGTGTATTGTAAAGTTCTCTTTACAATACACTTTTACACAATTACTGTCATTCTTGACGGCAATTAAATCTGATATCTCGCATTAAACACTTGTAAAAACTTCCCCTTATGTTCTTGGCTGTATAATGTCTTTTGAAGTAACATCAAATTCAGTCATAAATTGTTGCTTGAGTGTTCGTTATTTGTGGGGAACAGTTAAATCAAGTAATAATGTCATTAAGTCTCTGGTACCCCATGTACCGTTTGGATACTACTCGTGTAGTAATCGACGAGTGAAATAGGTCTTTATCAAGCAAGGCGTGAAACGAAGAGTGTTTATTATTCAAATATAATATATCAATTTGTAAATGCCTAATTACAATAACGGGCTTGTAAATTATACATATGGCTGTGTGGTTAAATAACGGGCACAAGTCCTTGTTTAACATCTCTCTGTCTTCGGTTCATATAATGGGAAGTGTCCAGGATCTGTAAAGAATCACAACTTCATCTTCTTTCTACTAACATATTACCCGACATTTGCTAGGCTTTTATCATCATTTGTTGGAGTCGCTTGTCTTATGTAGGCAACGGTTCTTTTGAACGTTACTGTTTCGCATTCTGGGCATTTGGAATGAGTTGTCCATAATATAACGAATAAAGGATTTATAGAAGAGTTGTCATATTTCTTCAAAGTTGATAGCACGTTGGTACGATAGCTAGTTTTGTTTATGTCCATAGACAACTGCAACCACTTCCAATTACAGGCGCTCGTCAGCCTATCTGCTATGCTTTTAAAATAAAGTGTGCGCATATTATTTTAAACTCTTTATAGGAAACCTTTATCGTCTTTGAATATATTGTTACGAGTGCGGGACTCGAAATAAAATGCCGTTGGAATTACTACAGAATTTATTAGGACTATACAAACACGTATAACACAGGTACAAATATAACTTAACACAATCAGTTCAAACGTAATGCGCGATTCAATAACACTCGCAAAGTCCGTCACTATATAGCTTATCGAATGTACACATGTCTTGCTCGTATCGTAATCGTCGCTTGACTGCCCCACTTCTCCGTTCGGGCATTGTTTTATAGTAAACTGTACAATACAACACAATCGACTGCGTGGACTGAGTTATTTTTCCAAGAAAACGTAATCTGCACACCTGGTTAATTAATCATGTGAACGGCCAACAACGTCGAAACAATAAAAATAGGCTATTGTGTAATTGAAAATTTTAAATACAAAGTAGACAAAAGAAGTCCAAATGCGAGAAGAATAATAAACCAGGTGCGCATCTCTTTGTCGGTATGTAACCGTACTATAAATGCTCAGCCTATTTTCCATACACGCAGTATTTGCAAAGAGGAATCAGACAAGCTATTTGAATAAACCAATGAGTGGGTTTACGTGTAACGTGTGACGGGAATGAAGGGGTTGTCGCCGCCGAGTGCCGGCATTCGATACTCCCCGAGAGAGCGATATTTTTTTCATGATTTTATGAACCATTGGAGTTCTGTGTTGTATAGATAAAAATGTGAATTATTTAAAAATATTATTTGGCTAATGAGAATGTCGTTATGTTTTAACGTGCATGTAGCAGATTCAAGGCGGAATGTATCTATGAATTTCGTCAATTCCTGAAAGCCAATTAAAAGGCATGCATGAATAAATGTATAGATGTTAATTCTTTATTGTTCGTCTTAACTTAAACCTAGACAATTTAATATGAATACATTTCCATAAGAACAATGAGCGGCCTTATCGCTGATAGCGATCTCTTCCAGGCAACCCGGTGTCCAAGGAGATATTAGAGGATAAATTAAATAATAACTAAATTAAAACTAATACAATCGTAATGAATTAATAAAAAAAACATAATTAAACAGATTATAATAATATAAATTACTCTACATGTGAAGAATAATATAATTCCATTTACTGCGACGTGCTTGCACAATATTCTTTTTATCATCACCAATATCTAGTATCCGTCTTGCTTTGCTGACACATTCCTAGTGAAACTGCAACGCAGTTAGTCGGCAACGTTGTTGTAAGTCATAATATACCTTATAACTACAGTTTTTCACAATTTTATGTGTTTAATATTGAATTAAATTAAGTACTTATTTACTTGGCCATTTTGAATTATGATGTACCTACAGTATTTATGTATTGTTATATTGCGGGAGCTTTGCACTGAGACAGTGGTGTAGCTTGCCTTAGATGGGCCCGGTATGTGTTTTGAGGCAAAGGAACGACAGTTTTTAATAAAAGAAACAAATAATGCTCGGTTTGAATTAAAATATAATATATTGATTATAAGTTATTACTTTTAATACTTAATTCTCTTAGGAGCTAAGTTAGATAAACAATTTAAATCAATACTTATATATTTTTCTCGCCTTTTTCGGAATTATTTATGAAATCATCCATAGCTGAAAACGATTTCAGTTTTTCTAGATTTTCTGCCTATATCGATAATAATGATAAGTCTGATAGTGGCCCAGCAGTTATTCTCAAAATTATTGTTAATTTATAAAAGATTGTAAATAACATTTGCTTACACACTTTCGGGGCTCCTGTAGCCTGGGGTCTCTTATTGTATACGGCTGGAGCGGTGGTTGCTACGCCCCTGTACTGAGACTGAAATATAACCAGATGTTTGTTATCCTGAACCTTGTTAATAAAAAAGCAGTACCGCATTTCTCGGCATATTTTGCATTCAAAGTTGCCATACAGTTTCAACAATGTCTACCGTACGCTATTCTACTGTGTAGCGATGTATTCATCTCTGTAGCGACGTAGCACGTACCTTTATTGCCTACGAGGCTACGACACAAAGAAACCGCGCTACGCGATGACAGACTAACGATGCCATGGATGTACGAAGTTTCTGATTGATATGACACTAATCCTTTTATAGAAGTCAAAAGCATAATTTCAAAGCAGATAACATTTTTTGTTCTACATTAACAATTACATAATCAAAACTACTTTGACCAAAGAATTAGCACTACTATTCAACGCGGTAACTCTACCAACCTTTTGACAGCGTTACCAGCAAGAGACAGTGGTTTGGGAGTAATTTTTATCTACAGTTTTATTGTTAATATTATTTATTCTTTAAGATACTTCATATCAGTCTTAATCCCTTGTATTTACTACTTCATATGCTTATATTACGTTATTATGTAGTTCAAATTCAAAAGGTTATATTCAAAATAAGTTCCACTGGAGGACACTTTTTGAAGGTCAAACATATAGGTTAAAATTTAATTTTACTTCCTAGTCTATGTACACCGCTTCGTAACGTGTTATTGCTGTTAGTTAGTGATAATATAATTATTATAATTACTTTTTTATTACCAGATCAAAACATAGCTTTACTTTGCTAAACTTTGGATCCATATCCCTTGATAAGGACCAATCAAAATAATTTATGACTATATCCTAGACTATACTCCGTTATTTCCAAGACCGTGTAACAAGAAAAAACAAACATCGCAATAATAGCCATTTCTGCATTAGAATGGATGGATTAGGTATATTGTTATAGAGTTCAAAACTACGGAAATGGCATAATATGACTGGTTTTATACTTAACGTATAAAAAGGAGGTGTTTTAAATATAATTATGTATTTTATTTAAATATTATGATTTATTCGTAACTCCACATCTAGTCGTTTGACGGAATGTAAACGCCTGGCTGGCATTGTGTTGCGATAGATAACGTTTTTATTATTATTAGCTCACAGGGGAGCGAATATAATAAAAAGGCTCCAGAAATAATATAATAGAAGGAGTAGGTACGATAATGGAATACAGCACACAGATTGTATATTTTCTCTAAAAAAATAGCGATTGAAAAAAAAGTTACATTAAGTACGCCGTAGAGTAGAATATTGTTATTTATAGTGGCGCGGGTGTAATGCTCTAGTATTTGTCTTATTAATTAATATGTTGTAATTATAATTTCAATTTAAATAGTATATGGAATTACTCAATTTTATCAAATAAATGAATTGTTATTATAATTAGTATTATTCTATCAAAAATGACTTCCTGTCTGTAATATTAGGCTACTGTTTCGACATTTATAAGAAAATGTATTGTAATAAATGCATTACAAGAAATGTATTATAAAGTCGTTTCAACCTATTTTCAAGTGAAATTTTTATTCGAAACGCCATTACGCCAATAACTTTGAAAAGAGGTTACAACGTCAGATCGAAATGAAAATTAAATGAAAACCGCATATTAAAACTGCTCAAAGATTCGTTTTATCTTACAATCAACCAGTATGCTTGTTATATACTGGTTGACCGTCAGATACCTGTTCGAGGCATTGGAGTCAATGTAGAAAAGAGTCAGGAAGCATACTCGACTTCAGAGCCTAGAATGCTAGAGCATAGACGCAAGGTTGCGAGGCTATCTGTCTATCGATCCATTTCGTGGAGTGTTCCTTAGTCCTGCACGAGCTGGTGTCTCCATTCCCATTATACCATCGGAGAACCAGACGTACCGGTTTACGCCACAGTGGAAACACGAAACACCAGCGCTTCATCTATTCTGGTGGACACTGCCGAAAAGTGGAATAATTTGCTGGTGTCCCTTTCCTGACTAATACAATATTGAAGTCTTCAAGTTACGAGTGAATACGTATCTTCTATATAAGCGTGATCACTTAATAAACATTTAAAATCATAAAAATGAAGTTGTACAGAAAATGCATTTTGTATCCCTATACAAAATGCATTAAAAAAAGATTTAAAATGCATTAAAAAGATTTAAATGCAAATTACACTATATTGTTTGAAAAAATTACACCTTCAAGGTATTCGATTCAATAATATTATTATATTATTTGTCAATGTAATTACATGCCTCATTAATTTATCTTGCCTTTGATAAAGTCGTAATTAATTATGATGCCAAAGTCTCTTCAATATTCCATTGAGTACACATACCGAGTAATTAAGGTTTACAAGGCGCGGTGGTGTGTTAGCAAACATAAACTAACGATTGAAGTACCGCACAAATAATTCAGTATATTTTATTTTAACCAAGCTGTGCTCGCTGCTCCAATCGCGCGGGACGTGTATTTTATATTCATATCTTTCCAACTCTGCAAGACATCAAAATAAAGCATTTGCATTTTTTTAATTCAAATATGTTGATCTGTTCTGGAGCTTATTTAAAACAAATTCTTAGACAGACAGACAAACAAAAAACGTTTGTATTTTGGTTTTGGATTCATTCAAAAATTCAAATCATTTACGTTGTTGGCGCACGATTAACCTGGAGAGCTACATACTGGTCCAGCCGAAAAGAAATCATTACGCTCGCGTCGGTGTGTACGTGCAATATCAATATTTGTCTATGATGAACACTTGTAGTCTATAGCCAACCGCTAATATTCGAAACGATTCGAAATCTATTACTAAATACTTGCACAATTAAAATTTGTTATTAAAAAAACAGCCCATTATGTATTGTAATCTTTTACCGCCTATTGCTGTATTGTGATCACTGCCAGGTGTCTCGGATTTAAAATACAAACTGATTCTAAAAAATTCGGTCCACGCGGCCAGGCAGTCATATTGCATCTGTGAAGTATAAAGAAATGCCCCAATCGAGAGATGAGGCAGTCGAGCGATAACCAGCCGCGAAATAAAACTTGTGTAAATTCGGTAATCTATTTAGTGACGGACTTTGCGCGTGTATTCGAATTACGATCTTCTGCATTACGTTTCGACTTATTGCGTTCGGTTATATTTGTAACTGTGTTATACGTGTTTTTATAGTTCTAACAAACTCTACGATAATTCCAACGGCATTTAATTCGAGTCCTGCAAGTCCGTAACATTATTATAAAATTGTAAATTATTAAAATATACGCATAATTTCGAGAAAAGTTGTCTCAAGACTTCCTACGCTTCACACATTATGAGTTGCAATCATTTATTCAAGCGTCATTACATTCATTCGTTCTTGTGTTAATGCTAGCGTGTATTATCTGTGGCGATGAATCTTTTTAGGAAATTGGCTCCGTTCAAATTTCTGCCCGACTGGGCTGCTTGATTAGTGCGCCGGGGTTCCGATCTCCACCGATCTTCATTCGTATTTCCGTAATTTTTTTATTTACTTCATATCTTTGTCCACTGTACTTATTAGAGTAAACTTCGTAAACACATACTTTAAAGGTCCTTAATAGTCTTATTTTAATAGCTGGTTAACAAATAAAAAATCATTTAAATATTACATAAATCTCCGAGCAAGATCAAAAGTTTTAAATTCTAAAACTGGAAAATAATTATCGTACCAAAATTTTATTGCAAAAACATATTAGGTTTTTATATGTTTCCAGTCTAGATATTTTTCAAAATAATAAATAATTAATTATATTTCAAGAGCAGTATTAGTTCCTAAATTGGACAAGAGTATGTCGATACAGCCAACTGGTTCGTTCACCCTCTTATAATGCGCATAAATAATTCAAAATAAAAGTAAACAACGGAATTCTATAGGTGATACAACTTAAAACTCTATCCGAATGCACTGTATATCTGACTACAATTTGCATGGCTGAAAAAGTTTTATCACGGCTCTCTGCATTTCTAGCTAAAAGCCCATGTCAGTCATTAAAAAAGAAGCATTCGCTTGGTTTTATTTTCAATGGAAAAAATTGTAAAAGCTACAGACCAATTTTATACTGCGTTTTTCGTACGTTTGTTGCAAATAAATATTTACTAATCCAGCATAGTCACTCTTCATTCTAAATTATCCTTTATAATAGAATACAATATACTTTATTGCACAATAAAACAATGAAATAATATACAAAAACAGCTTAGAATTAGGTACAAATGGCGTGTTCTTCAATCTTTAATATTGTTATTACTGTTAAACATACATCGCTAAAATTAATAACAGTAACATATAATATAATAAGAAAAAAACGTGTCTGCGTGTACTAGCGTACACCCGTAAGAAGTGAAACTTCAATAATAATTAAAGTTCTTTTATTCGGTTACTTAGCGAATTTGGAAGTAATTAATTGTTTTTATAAATGACTTCGGAAAGAATTTAATTTAATAATTTAATAACCCGGTGTTATCATAGTATGTGGAATTATATTTTTTTTACTAAGGGAAGTAACAGTTGTACTTAATACTCAAAATTAGAAATATTAACGTTCATCCAATTCAAAAGGTTTAATGGAAGCTATTCGAGGACAAATTCACAGTAAGCAGTAGACCATAATAAATCATATCGTCTCTTGAAACCGAAGCACACTCGGCAGGATAATCGGGTGCGTTTTAAAGCCGTCATCGGCTTAGCGCCTCCCTGCCTACCCCCTGTCTCCCCGGCCCCCCTCCGAGGCACTTCACGTGCGTTTTGACGCGATTATCATACCCTGCCGGTATCTGAGCGCAATATTGTTTGCGCTTGTTGAGAGAAATTGACAACTAACTATTGGATGTGGCATTTTAACCGACTTCAAAAAGGAGGAGGTTTTCAATTCGTCTGTATGTTTTTTTGTATGTTCGTTATTCGATTTTTCCTTCAATTGTGAACCAAGTTTTAAAACTTTTCATTAAATCGAATAATTTTACGTACTCCCGTCGAATAATTATACATACGTAGAATAACACGCGTGGTTAAGGAGGTTGAAGCCAGCACATCAGATTGCGTTGAGTGCAACTTCCGATCGATGAGCGGGAGCGTTATCGTGAAGAAACAACACGCCCAACAGTTTGCCACGACGTTTTTCTTTAATCGCTTCACGCAATTTCGAAATTAAATTTGCACAATAGGGTCCTGTAGTTGTCTGTCATTTTGGCGTATAAATAAAAAAAGGAAAAAGATTGGAATATTTTGAGATTACGCTTAGAAATTTCCTAACGTCGCTTTTTGTTTTCCTCGGTTAACATTCGTGGCACCCATCTTGCTGACACTTTTTTTGAACCTCAGTGAACGATATCTTTAGGATTTCAGCTATGTGTTTTGTAGTTATTTTTTTGTCTTGCAAAAACCACATTCTTTCGTAGCGGAGGTCCGCCAAGAACGCGGATTATAAAACTACTTTTTGTAACTCATTCTATTCCTCATATAAACCTAAGTAAATTTATTTATACATATCAAGCATGACTTAAACCATGTGTAATTTAAAACATCTCATGCAATTTATCCAACTCAGTGCCGATTTTTCAATGATGAGATAAAAGTTATTCATCAAATAAAATACAACATAATAAATTGAAATTTACCGTTGATTGAATAAAACAGTTGATCTGTTTCATTTTTACTTTCAATCAGGAGTCATTCGATAGATAATATTTATCTGATGAGTGAAAAATCGGCCTTAAATCAAATGAAAATTGAGTAGAAACTTAATTAATTAATAACAAATCTTTACAACAACTGTGAAATTAAATATCCCAAGTTTAAGTACTAAATGCCCTATCCAAATTTTCTTACATCCAAAAGTTACCGGGCGCGGTGCGGTTTTTGAAATCTGCTTCCTTTGTGACGGTTTTAATATGGAAATTAACGTTCGCTGCCGTGTGACGTGGAACACCTACACAAAAATACATTTAAAACTTTAAGACATTCAATTGAACCTTATTGGTGGGTGTAAGATAGAAATTTGTGTGATTTTTCCTTTGCCAACACAATAGAACGTCGAAGGGAATTTGTCGCTAAAATCCACGCAGCCATCGTCGCTTTTGAGCTGTTAATTGAATTTTTTATGTACTTTAACAGGTTTTTCTGTTTCCACAATGGTTAAACGATGTTTATTGGATAAAATGAAGCGAGTATTATATTTTTTTCATATTTATATACGTATTGAATATATATGTTTTGCCTATCAGTTATCTTGATATGCAAACAATGTGCACGTCCTGTATATTGAAGATAAGCATCGACCTTTTTGTTTCCTAATAGGGTTCCGGCGGATTCTGGTTTTAATACCATTTGTTGCTCTGATAGCATGCTGGCGCCTC
This sequence comes from Dendrolimus punctatus, assembly GCA_012273795.1. Taxonomy (NCBI): domain Eukaryota; kingdom Metazoa; phylum Arthropoda; class Insecta; order Lepidoptera; family Lasiocampidae; genus Dendrolimus; species Dendrolimus punctatus. The sequence continues at coordinate 19,499,921 of CM022541.1, forward strand.
GATCTTTGATAGTCTTCGACAGAGGATGTGTATTGTATCTGTCGTACTATACGAATATGATCGACGGATCTTAACGTACCTACTCTGTGCAAGGCAATTACTGCAATTTTATTTTCCTTAACACCTCACACCATATTATCTTATAATCATATAAAACTGAAGAGTTTGTCTGTTTGTTTGTTTGCTTGAACGCGCTAACCTCAGGAACTACTGGTCTGATTTGAAGAATTTTTTACATTTACACGATAAATGGGCTATCTAAGGCTGTATATCATCACGCTAAGATCAAACTTTTTTAAATATTCCACGCGGACGAAGTCGCGGGCAAAAACTAGTAATCTATAAAATTGAAGCTATTAAAAAAACTGGACTATGTTATATAAACGCTGGTCCACACTGCATTTTTTTATATTTCTCATCTATTTGACTTTTGGTTCGAGATTTACGTAAAATCTACTGAGCCGATTTCAATACGGTTCTCGTTGATCGACAGTTAATTCTTACACTTAAAATCTGCGCTGCTTTTTATCCGGGAATCTCCTGGGAATTATTCTGTGAATTATTTGAAATGGTCAGATTGTAAAAAAAACGCATTCCAATGCATTTTTCACTGATCGATAGCAAATTTTATGTAATGAAATGTGTGATTTTTGTACGGGGTATCCCGCGGGAATTTTCCCGGGAGCGGTTTGTAGTAGTTCGGGTGCATAAAAATTAGCTTATTCCGAGACATTTTTAACTAAAACGATAGCTTACGTTCTTTTTTAAATGCTGTGGCCTGGGAATCGCGCGGGAATTTTAAGTCAAGCGTGGATTAAGTCGCGGGCATATCCTAGTTTAAAATAACACAAAAATATGGGAAATAGATTAAAAAAAATAGTAAATGCGTTCCAAATTCAAAGTAATGCAAGAATTGAGAAAATAAATATTGTAACGAGTTAGCGGGACTAAAATTAAAATATAACCGAACACAACAAATCCCAAACGTAATGGAGAAGGTCGTAATTCATTTAAACGCGCAAAGTCCGTCACTATTAGATTCCCGAATGTACACACGTCACGCCCGAATCGTAGTTGTAGCTGAACTGTCTCCTCTCTCAATCAGGCCGTCGTTTTATATTTCACAAATGCAAATGTGCCCGCCCGGCAACGTCGACGCAATTTCCTAGAACTAGCTTGTAATTTTAATCCGCAACACCTGGCTAATGATGCAGCCTGCAAGCGGCCGTAAACTAGAACACTAGCCTGTTCTCCACAATAACTAGAAACGTATGCCAATAAATAAGTGAACAAAAAAATCGATCATAAAAGGATTACAATCAGTTCAAATGCCGACAGGTAATAAAATGTGCTTTTACAGATCTGTACGTGGAATTTGTCTTTATCAGGGCCTAAGTTGTAACAATATTTTATGTATCAATTTATGACCAGACTGGTTACCTCTGCTTCCCTAAATATTGGGAGGCCCATGTCCACCAGTGGGAAGTTTATGGGCTGATACCATACAATGCACAAAATCGATGAAAAACATTTCGTCCATTCCCGTATCGATTACACTCAATTCCCATTCACCCGTGAGCTATTTCCATTAATTAAAAGATTCGCTCCTCTCGTCGACAGTTTCCGCTTGCATTTTTTATTATTTATAAGTACCCTTGCCGCAGCAGTCTTTTACAAAAATGAACAAAAGCTTTTACCTATGCCAAGAGAATGTTAAAATAGCTATAGGCTAACGGTAAAAAGTAGTTTTGCTTGTTACAACTATTGCAATTTTAACTCATAATTAAGTATTAGTCTCTCTTTTCTCTTTTCTTTCAGCATATCCCAATTAATTGGGGTCGGCACAACATGTCTTTTCCTTCCACGCTCTTCTATTTTGACATACATCTTCTGTCACACCACAAATCATCATAGCATCCTTCACATAATCCATCCATCTTTGTCTGGCCTACCTTTGCATCTGTAACCATCAATGTTGTAGTTTGACATTATTTTTGTCACGTGACTTTCATCCCTCCTTATTATATGCCCATACCAACTTAGTCTGCTTCCTCTCAATTTCCCAATCAATTAGTCAAGGTTGCAAAAGTAGTAGTACTATTTCATACTGTAAAAGACACTACAGAGTTATTATTGATTACTGCTATGTTATTCAAAGTTAAGCAAAGTTTGTTTTCTTAGTCCGAGGTAAACTCGAATACTACTGGACCGATCAGCATGAAACCACAACCATTCGACGCGGAATTAATCGTAGATGGTTATAGGCTATATATTTTTCAAATTCTTTGAGCCCTTTGCCATGTTTTCTCAATTTGTTTGTTTATTAATTTATTTGCTCCCATAAAACAAAAGACAGGCATTTATCTGGTTCATTTGTTTTCTAGCTCATAAAAGACGAACATGATTTAACATAACCTCTATGATAGAAACAACTATAGTCATTTGTTCATGTTTACACTACCTTTTTTATGTGAACCTCAGAGGAAGGAATTAATTACGAACTTCACGTTGCCTAATTTTTTAGCTACTTAAATAGCGCTCTCCATGCGGATGATTTTCACTTATAACAATCGATAATGTCATTCGCCTGGCGAAGCAGGCGGGAACGGCTAGTGATATAAATATGTGTAACAGATATTGTTTATAAAATAATTTAATTTTTTAAACTTTCTTGTCTATTTATTTACAACACGTTATACGTTCTTTATATATTAGTACAATAAAATATTATGACACAGGTACCGAACGATGATGATAATGGCTAGAGACGGAACTTTTATACCTTTACCCTATACTTTTATACCCATCTTATTGATATTTAAAAATGAATGTCTGTATGTATGTCCTTTATAGAATCGTAAACTATACATCAGATTTTGGTGATTTTGTTTTTATGTGTTTGAGTGGGTTCCCGGATGATTTTGATTCACAGATAGAACCGGTAGGTGGCGCTGAGATCGGGTTCTAGAATCTTCCTAATCACCTGGACAGATTTTGGTGATTATGTTTTTGTGTCATGAAACAGTCTTTTAGGAATTCAGAAAATATGGCGGTACGAAGTTCGCCGGGTCAGAATTAAGGGTAAAAATTAAGTTTAAGTCCTAAGTAAGTCTATCTATGTACACAGTTTCGAAATGTGTTGTAAAGAAAAAAGCTCTCTAAGATAATTTTGATAAATCAATAATAAATAATGTTCTACATACAAATGACATAATAAAGCACCCATCAAAAATGTGGCGCGACATAATCAAACACAGACTTGTGGTGGTGAGATGGGGTTTGCCTCCCAACCCATGTTTGCCCACCGTCGCGTACGTAAGATTTCATCCCGCTTCACGCGCCGTATCAACTGTTTGAATAGAGATACGCCACTCTGAATTTATTGTGAACAACCCCCTATTCCCATTTGGGTTGTATGGTTCGAATATCCTTTAAAATTTACCGATTTTATACAATTTATAAAAAAAAACAATTTTAAAAACCGCTATCGTTGAAAACTAGCCGACTGAAGTACAGAGTGGTCGAGTAAAGGTCGAACCTCGTAGAAGGTGTCTCCTAGAGCGCGCTGCCTCAGGGTTGCACGCCTCCCATGCAGCCGGGAACACTACATAACCCACTGTAGTTGAGCCGTTATTCAGCTTCAGATGGCTGACAAGGACTGGATATGATCAGCCGAGGGTGGGACTAAGAATAAAATGGATTTGTCTATTTGCAGCCAGTCTTCTGGGCACGCTTCCCTCTGGCAGCGATTTGTTACATACTTCATATTAATTTATTTATAATTTACTTTACTTTTAATGTTTAGTTGTATATATCTGTTATTTCAAATTAAGGGCAACAAGGCAACAGCAACAAGTCATTTATTTTTTGGGGGCACGCTAATTCTCGAAAGTTGTAAGTGTATAATTTTTTGTTTTAGCTCCACCCCAATAAACTTACTAAAAATCCTTTTTTTTTGTAAAGGTTACCAAAATCGTTTCTTTTTCATTTCTCAGTTTTTATGGCAATTTTTCGAAATTTCTTTTAAGGGTACTGCATGCCCCCGCGTGCCCGCGCCAAAAAGCCCTGAATATACCTAAGTTCAAATCATCCGCGAACGTAACAGCAGGAGCAAATGGGTGTATATTCTGAAGTCATCATTGGCCCCAACTACGTTATTTTTAAAGATTATAATAATAATTTTAAGAATTTCTTCGACTCAAGGGACTTGTCAACTATGATTTATGGTAACCAATAATAATAACTGATCTAGAACGAGTTTATAAAACGTGGTTGCGAGCAATTATGTGCGCAGGAGATTCGCTCAGCTACTGTGTTGTACCTATAATTATTATCCAATCTAATTATATAAGTATTTAAAATAGGTATAGCTTCAGGCAACCTGGCAACCCATATTCCATTCGTCAGTAGTCCCCCCACACTTTATTGTCGCGTTCAAATCCGTGTATCGCTTTCACTTGAAACCGCTCGGCGGTATGGTAATGTGACATTTAATTCCGATCACGATACCCTTATTAGATGACGAGCACACGTCACCGAGGATGCTTTGTTGTTTATTGAATGAAGCAGCGGATTTAGTTTTCAATTAAATTTGGATTTAGCCATCATAAGAGATATCTAGTTTGTATTGAACAGATGATATTCTTTTTTTTTTAAATATGGCATTGCATGATTTTTGTATTTAGCCAGGTGACAAATATGCATGATTGGTCAATTATTACAATAACCTAATTGTAGATCTGATGCCAAAATGAGGGGGAATTTTTGTGGTAGGTCGAGACGGCGTATTTCATTATACACTTGAGATTCTACAATGTACCTAAACCACACAAATCTTCATAAGAATCCCGGAGTACGGAATACTTAGACAGGTTACTGACCTAATGTGAGACAAGGTAAAGAAATCCACAGTTAGATATCACAGGTGTGTGAAATCACCAATTCGCTTTATTTTACAAGTGTAGAAGATCGCCGATCCGTTCTCAAAAGTTCCTAAACACGAAGAGAGCCGAGCAGCAATAGAAGATTTCTAACTGAATGTTATTATAACCGCAAAATGTTAGTACAAGCATGGAAGAAACAGTATTCTTTTTTCATAGTACTTACAAGTAATCTTTATTTATCTCTCTAACATTTTGCTTTTGTTACTTCGGCTCCCTATAAACCGATATAAGAAGTAAATTTACGTCAATAGGAACGTGGATTCGCTGTGATCCGATGTACCATCATTCGAAAATTGGCAATAAAACTGCGATGAGCTGAAAAATCGATGTCGACAGACGAGCTGAGCTCCAACGTGCATATGTATCACATCACATCTTTTATGTTACTCACGTAGACCTAGTTTTTCGATATAGGGCGACGGTGGACTATTTATAAAGTGTTTTTAGAGTCCTGTCTCTGTATAGCAAAAACTTTGGACTTTCGTTGCTGGTATCGAATATTATACTGTGCTTGGCCAAAAACACTTGAATGCTTTTTAGGGTCCGTAGCCTAATTGCAAAAACGGAATCCTTATGTTTACATAATTTCCTTTCGTCCGTCTATCAAAAATCTTTATGAATGAAATTTGACAAGAACGTGTAGTCATAATTTATGACTAGAGCCTTATAATATAAATATTATTTACATAACTTTAAAAGTCATGTAGTGAAATCATGAAAAACTAAAGATAAAAAAAACAAAAATTAATGTTCAAGGGGGTTGGCTACTACGTTTACTCAGTGTACTAAGTGTGTCAGTAAGTCTTCTTAAGTGGTGTTATTAAAATTGTGTCCCCCTCTAACTTTCAATCTGTAAGATAGAAAATTCTAAAAAATTAAGGTAGAGCTTCAAAAATACTTCCGATCAAAATTATTTTGAACAATATATATAGGATATTATAGAATAAATCCTTTTCATGGTTCTGCAACTGACTAATGAAAACATTGGACATCTGTCACCTCGACGGAACCTTCGTTTTGCGCGAATTCCTAAGCACTTACCCAGTTTATTTACCTTTAGAAATTGGAAACCTACCAATTAATTAATTAAGGTTATAGGAAATGTATCAGATTCAACTACATTATTAAACATAGGTACATTCACAATGCACTATCTCCATCTGAAGTTACACTTAGAAATCTCATCTCGTGCATTGCAGCACTCTAGTATAATGGCGGACCCATTGTCCAGGATGGAGCGACCGCGATAATCACCCGACGAGTGTCTCTCAGATCGCGAGTTTACATCGCTTTGTGCTAAGTAGACAGGGCGTTTTACACTATAAGATCATGTGTTATTATTTGAAATCATACTTCGTGTTTTTATAGTGGTATAGATTCGGTATTGAGCTATCTTTCCCGATGTTAAGTGACGATGCCTTCTAGAATTAAGCACGTTTATCTATACTTAGTAGATTCTTCACTCGTGAATTCCTTTAATTAATTAGTATGAACCCCAAGCTTCCGTAGTTATTGCACTCGACGGCAGCGCGGAAGAGATTGGTAAAGCAAAACATCTCCTCATAACCAATGGCATGTTTATCATACAACCGTAGCGAAAATTGGTGGATCGGGTTGTCCAATGAATTGAATGAATAAAACTTCTTTCTGTGGGCTAAGCTGTGCTTTTCCATATCATATTCTCCGATAAAAAGCAGACAGAATTGTGAACGTAATGCTGCATTACACCAGATTTTTTTTACAAAAATGACTTTGAACAACATCTGCCGGGTAATTACTTTTTAAGATATTATTATTTTCAATTAAATACTTTTTTAGGGTTTCACATCCAAAAACCTAAAATGGATTCGTTATTCTACGGATCCCTTTACCACTTTTTTGTGTACCAGGGTGTGACTATGTGGGATATTATTTGTAGTAAGTATATTGAGAAGGTTTTAATTATGTATAATCGCAATTCTTATAAAAAAAGCGGATTAGCTGACTATATAATCACGTATGACTTTCAGATTACAGATGTGCCTAAATCACACCACCTAGACAAGATAACATACATACATAACTTCACGCCAGGTCCCTTGCGGGGTAGGCACGAACAACAGAGCGTCACACAGGCCCATTCTTACACACCTCACTTGCTTCTTTGACATTCATAGCTCTTGTCATGCACGATCGTCTGTTCCTAACATCACCTTCTGCTAACACATGATCAATTTGATCATGGAAGGTGTGTCGTCCTTCCGCGACTTCTGCATCCATCCACTTTTGCATTGTATATCTGTGTAGTCATTCTTTCATCATACATTCTTTCCACATGCCCGAATCACCGGAGCATTCCTTTCCTTACCTTCACCCCGACACTCTCTTTCAGACCAACTCTCTTTCTTACTTCGGTATTACGAACGCGGTCCGCGAGCGTCACTCCGCAGATTTTGCGCAGTGCTCGCATCTGACCGCGTTTACTCTACTGTCATGCCCTCTATTCCATACCCAACTCTCGCTTCCATACGTGAGCGTAGGTACCAGAACCGCGTTGTGTATGGGAAGCTGGGCCTTCTGGCTGAGGTTCTTAGCGCCTAGAAGTTTACCTAACGCTCCATTCACACTATTCCCCAAATTTACTCTTCTTTCTATGTCAGCGGTATACCTTCCATCCCTGCTAAAAGCACATCCAAGATATACAAACTCATTCACTTGTTCCAGCATAAAATCATCGACCATTATACTTGCATTCGTTCTGGTTTCTTCTCTTTCAAACATCATAACCTTTGTTTTCTTCGATAACATATACAACTTATTATTAGCTAGTTAACTAAAAATAGAACGGTATACCTATTTTATTAAAAATACAATCGTGTTGTATAAAAGGAACTACCTACCACACCCCAATTCAAAATTCACTCTCTGCCGCGCCTCGTTCATATTGAATTCCTAGTTCCCCGCAGGGCTTCACTCGTTCATTTGCAGATTGATTCACATATTTAATTTCTTTGTTTCAGATCATGAGCTCTGTACAAGAAGAGAAGGCACCAACGGAAAACCCTACAAAGACACATGTGCGAGAATTACGAAACACGGAACTTGTTTCGAGGCTGCTGGCCGCTACTCCACCTTACCTCTACAGCGCTTTACCGCTGCAACCACATGCTTTCTTCTTTAGCGAAATGCTTAGGTCATTTGTAAATGCCCGTCATGGATGCCGACCGCCACATTACCATCGTCGCTTTAAGCGCCGCGCTCACAAATACTTTGCTGAAAACGATAACGATTGGCGAAGGGATTGGCCGAAAACTGACGAAGAAAAAAAGGACCCAGAAGTACGTCCAGAAGTCCCTCTGGAATTAACTGTGGAGAAACATGCTAGAATTCGTGAACCGTCTCCAAGGAGGATGTCTCCGAAGGCTGAACAAGCTAAATCAAGTGGCAGTCCTGGCCCACCTGGAAGACCCTCATCTTTCGTAGATGTTGGAACAGAGGAGTTGCCTAAACCATCTCCGTGCGTTGTTCGAAATTCTCCGGAAGCCTCTATACCCCAGTCTAACTTAATACTTCCACCTCCACCACCGATGTGGTACCCACCTTTATACAATCCTCAATTCGGCGTTGATCCTCTTAACTTCTTTATCGATCTACGTGTTTCTGGGCATATTTACGACAGAAAACGTGGTCTTACTGAAGGCGTAGACGCTAATTTGAGTCAAGAAGTGCGACAGGAAGATTCTAACATTGAGAAACGAATGGGAAGGGATTTTGGACAGAGACCCAGGCATTTATCTGCTTTCTCAGTACCAGTACGGTCGTCTAATATGGAGACACCTGAAAAGTATTTCGACCAGAGCACTCAAAATAGGTGTGTAGGTAAAGTTAATGGAACTTCGCATATTATGAGGAATTTGAAGAGGATGTATGAGAATATGCATACCTCGACAGATATGAAGGATGCGAAAATGAGTAACGAGGATGCCAAAGCTGAGTCTTCGGATATAGATGATGATATCATTGACTAAACTTCTTCACTTGAATCTAAGTAGTTATTTTCGCATAATGTAACTTGCGTTTTACATATTTTAAAACTTGAAAAAACGTTTTAGAAGCTCTGCAAAATGTGTATGATATGTTAATTAGTTTGTATCGATTTTAACAGAACACATATAATTGTTAATCACAGTCACTGTGGTTAAGCAGGCTAAGCCTTTGCCGGCCTACCTCACTGCAATACATAGGCTCCGGGTTCGATTCCTGGTATAGTAAATTTTGGAAACGTATTTTCTCCCTTATTATTATGGTCTGGGTGTCTGGGATTGGCCCCAGAGTAGTCCGTTGTAAATTACACACAACACAAGCGTAACTTGCTTAATTACATATATGTGTTTGTTGGCGATTAAAAAAAAGAATCATCGTACGCTATAACTTTATAGCTATGCTTATGCCCTGTTCCACCTGCGTTAGTGTTAGTGACTGTATCAATGTGCGAATTATTTATAGCGCTAAAGCCCGTATAATTTGCACGTTCGCTTTTATGATGATAATTATTAGGAAATAAGTATTATAAATGAATAAAAACTAAACACTAACTATAAAAATAAACCCGCAAATGGGATTTAGATCTTGTGACATCTGCGTGATACAGTCATCAACACTAACACTATCCCAGTTGAAACAAAAGCGTTAGTACACGATTGGTCTAAATAATTATTTATGTTAATTAATTTTTGTACTTAATTATACGTAAGCTATAATAACTATAAGTTACGTATATTTGAAATTAATATCACAAAGGGTGATCCTAATATCCAGGGAATATGTAGAGATAATCGTGTTTATATTATAATGTATATTACAAAATGTTGTGTCGAAATATTCTAGTCAAGAAAATAAATATTATTCGCAATATGATTGTAGTTTTTATTAACAATAATTTCTCTCAAATTTGTTAATACGAGAATATCAGAGTAATTGCAGTGCTTAACGAGAAGCAAATGATTTTCAACTTTCGAGTCATTGTAATACGAAAATATAAAAGAGATTTTGTTTGTTGTTCTTGCTTTGAGGCCATGAAATGTTACTACAATCCTTATTATATAACAAATAAGAAAATTGTTGTGTATCTCTTACGCTTTCACGGAAAAACTACCGTTGGCTGAAACTCAGGACTAAAATAGGTCTAAAGTTGGACTAAAATTTGATTAATGTTCGTCTAAAATTGGGCTAAAATTGGATTAATGTTCGTCTAAAATTGGCTAAAATTGAACTATAATGGAAATAGGCAATAAAAATACTAAAGTGGCTTAAATGGCTAAATCGACAAAATTGATTTCTAATAGTGGTCTAAAATTCGGTTAAAATCTGACTAAAATTCGGCTACAATAGGGCTAAAATTGGACTAAAGTAGGCCTAAAATCAGACTAAAATTGGGCTAAAACGGAACTAAAATTGGACTAAAATAGGTCTAAAAATGGAATAATATTGGTCTAAAATTGAGCCAAAATAGGACTTGGAATTGGACTAAAATTTGGGTGAATTTGGACTAAATTTGGGCTAAATTTTGATTAAAATTGAGCTAGAATTGATCTAAATGGATTTCAATGAAACTTTACAATAATATAGCTTTAACATCAGAATAAAATAAAAATATAACAATAAAATTTACCTCGTGGGTGAAACCGCAGGGTGCAGCTAGTCTATACATAATTATAACATAAATGCGAAAGTTTGAATCAATGTTTGTTGCTCAATCACGACAGAATAGCTGAACGTACTAAATTAAATTTTGCACAGAAGAAAGAAAACCAAATGCGACACAAACAAATTATAAAATAGACGAGACAAAATATGTTTGTAATGCCGCTTATAGGCCACTTTATATTCCTAATTTTTTAAGGTGAGTGAAACCGCGGGAAAAATCTAGTTCTAGTATATAAAAATCACTTATTTATCATGTAACGGGGTTAGACATGGGGTATTTTTACCTGGAAAATGATGTATAGTTACTGCGTCTACAGAACCTGCAAAATACGTGGGCGAAACCTAGTGAAAAGTATTAATCTAAGTAACTAATTACATTTAATTGGTCAATATTTTAGAACGGGTACAATTTAAATGCTCACCAAAATATTTTTTTGTCCCTAAGACTAAGTACCAAGTAAAATATATTACTTCATATAAATTTAATTCACTCCATACCGAGGTGCCTAAAAAACAACGTTTTACGTTCCAAAATAAATATACACTCATCAAAATAATTGTACTTTTTGTATTTAAATTCTTTTTGCTTATCAAAATGGATAAATGCTCACCAAATATTGTTTTACTAAAACAGTAACATTCAAACCGAAAATTACAGTTCTAAATAGCTTAAGTGTAATCAAATTATCGAACCTGAATCCAAAATATATTATTGTTAAACTAAGATTACAGTTGTTTCCCTTTTCTTATTTACCCTGCGACCAGCACAGCCGCCACCGGCATGTGACGCACAGACCGCGGGTCTCCATATATTCAATATACTCTTTGGATGCAATCCCGTCACGCAAGCGTCACACACTGTCACGCTTCCTGGTGAAAGCGATAGATATGGTGGCAGCAGGATCTAACATTTATGCTGTAAATAATAAGTCCGTTTCCCAACAACCCACCATTACTCTTAAACAATGGACTGAAGCGTACCAATGAGCTAAATTGCCTAAAAGACTCTCCGTCAAACAGACAGCTGAATTAACGATATATTACAGGATTCCATCCGGTGACAACATGGAATGCAAAAGTTTCGATCTCCACTGGGAAATTTTCGATGATTTTAAGTAACAGTTTTTCGGTGAATGGGAAGTAATGACACTAATCTACAGTACTGATTGGCTAACCGGTAGATGTAACTCTAATGTAGTTAGTGAATTAGACAGTTTAATCGAGTTGATTCAAAATGGCTTATTCAATATACTCTTTGGCTAAATCTAAAAAAGCTCTGTTGATTCATGAATTATTCTCTTTTGTTCGTTTTTTAAAAAGTTTATGTGATTGGCTGATTTTAACTATTGTGTTCCTTAAAGTGCCATTGTAAATCTTAAGTACAAATTAATTTTATAAGTACCTATAAATATAATAAAACATAACTTCGTTTTACTTTTGTTTTTTTTAATTTTCTTACCATTTAGTTAATCATTTGTGTTGCACTAATATTGAGATTGAAGTATTTATTTTGCTATATTATCATATTTTAATCAAATTCATAAAACAATAAACTAGCAACATGTGTTTGGAATACGCAATATTATATTCGGCATTAAAAATAATTGTATGTTCGACCGTTTGCTTTTTTGCCTCAGCAAAAATGACTAAATTGGAAGTGGTGAAACAAAATATTGGTAATATCAATTTAGCGATAATATAAAATATTTGGTCTGAAATTAGCTTTAAAGGCGTTTATATATTTTTATGGCATAACATAAAAAGGAAAATAGCTTCATTTCTATAATACTTCATGAAACACAATTTGGTGAGCATTTATCCATTCTGGCAGGTATTTCAAATTTATTGGTAGTAAAATAGGTGCATTTCTGGTAGGCGCTTAAACACAAGCCTTTTAGAACAGTAATAATTATGTTGCATTTTTTTTAGAGTATATTTATGGTTTGGCAATTAGACAATATTTAATTATTTTAAAGCTAAGCAATTTAAAAAAAACCCGGCAGATTGTAAGTCTATGATCTCAGGTCTATAGTTATTATTTCACTATGGCATCAAAGACTAGAGAGAGTAATAAGTTTCATATTATCGATTTAAAAGGTATTAAACTTTAACTCAAGCTAATTATCATTATATCTCAGATCAGTATAAATTTTTATGTAAACAGCAAATATAAGCACTTATTTTTTTTGATTTAATTTTTTTACGACATTATTGTTGATAAGGCCATATGCCTGTCAACACAATTCCGTAAGCAAGATGTCATGGAGATCTAAACTTAAGATTATCATGTATTTTTACCAAGAAACCGCAAAGACGAATTTAAAAAATCAATGAAAATATCCATTATTGTATTAACATTTATACATAATATCAGTATTATTTATTAATATATAATTATGAAATTCATTTTGTAATAGCTCAATATAGAAAATAATATAACACTATAGATAGATATCGATTCTATCTTGGTATGAAAATTGGGATTTGGGTGGTGGTTGGAGTTTTTATTTGGCTATTTGTCAATAAAAGATAAATAGTACTTTTTTATAAAGGGGGGCCAAGTGGCGTGGTGCTATTTAAGTTTACAACATGACATTTTTTATTTAAGAGTTTTTTAGACTGGCAAGTTTATTCACCACGCGATTTTGGTGAACGTCTTGTTGAAAATAGTTGAGCTTTCGTTTTCTTTTTCTCGAAGAATTTGTGTGAATATCGTATAAAATTACCTCTAAATAATTAACAAAATGTTTGGTCAACAACCCATTCTAGTGCTTAGTAAGTGGTATACCTTTATCTTCAGTTCTTTCTTATTTTTATAAGGTTAATTAAAACAATGATCTCAATTTGCAGGCCAAAACACAAAACGTGAATCCGGCCGGAAAGTTCAGCTCGAAAATATAAATGCCGGCAAGGTTAATATGAATTAAACTATTTGTATCTTACATTTTTTAATATGTTTTATAATACCCAATGTTAAAATGGTTCGTCTTGTGTTTATTTTAGACGATAGCGGATGTAATTCGAACATGCCTCGGACCGCAGGCGATGTTGAAAATGTTGATGGATCCAATGGGAGGTATCGTAATGACTAACGACGGTAATGCAATTCTTCGGGAGATCACCGTACAGCATCCAGCGGCTAAAACAATGATCGAAATCGCTAGAACACAAGATGAAGAGGTTAGGTTTCGTTACTCATACTCACAGTGCCATCATAATTTGTTGTTTTTATTACGATACTTCTGTAAATGAAATAAAAAGTATTAAATTATTCTTGTTAAAAGATTAGCTCCAGGGCAAATTATTGATAGTTGTAGTGTTTAAATTTTTATTGATTTGGTTAAACAGTTAAGCATTTCACTGTATGTGTATACTTATGAGATGGGGAATGTATTCAATCTGAAATAAACAAGGTCTTTTTATCAACAGTAAGATCTAAAACACTTCCAATATACTAATAATATCACCTTTAGAATAGTTGTACTATAAAAGTGGGAACATTCTTAAAATTGGATTTAGTTATGGAAAAAGGATCTAACCCACAAAATAGATAGGTAGATAGATAATACTTCATTGTACACCAATACAAACATGAACTTAAAGACTAAAATTATATCTACTTATGTACAAAGGGTGGTCTTATCACTAAAAAGCAATCTCTTCCAGACAACCCGGGGAATGAATTAAGGTGATAATGGCGATGGTGGTATACATAACCTATAGTACGAACTACTTACATTTTAATAATAAATACAAACAACAAAATGTTACTTTTGAGTTATTAAAGTTTTAGCTGTATTTCCGCATTGATGCAGTTAAACTTATTTGTATAAAATTTATACATATATGCTTATGTTGTCCTAAGAACCCATAGACCCAAACAAGTACATCAATGCAGAAATACAGCTAAAACTTAATCTTTAATAATTCAAAAGTAACATTTTGTGGGTTGGATCCTTTTTGCGTAATGATGTCCAATTGTGCATAGCTCTTGGAAAGAAATCTAGGTACGACAAACAGATCAGTATATAGATGTTCCAACAGACCAATTTTCACATTTATCATCATAATTACAAGTCCTGGCTATTGAAAAAGTTTACTTCTAATTCAGACAATAACTACTCTCTTATGACTTTACAGGTTGGAGATGGTACAACATCTGTAATAGTTTTAGCTGGGGAGATGCTGGCCGTTGCAGAACCTTTTCTTGCACAAAACATCCATCCTACAGTGATCATAAGAGAGTACAGGCAGGCCCTTGAGGATGCTGTAAAACTATTACAAGAAAAGATCTCAATACCTATTGATCTTAATGATAGAGATAAAGTAAAGGAAGTTGTAAGTATTTAATAATGTTTTGTAATAATATATAATATCAGCCCATAAATCTTACACTGCTGTGGTCAGTCCTCCCACTCTATAGGGGTGAAAGGATAGTATACCCGCCACACTTCTCTAAGGCAGCTTGGCAGGTATGATACATCAGTTATCTTGATGTGCAGGTTGCATCACTATATTGTCCTTCACCATTGATAGCTTGTGGTAAATGTAACAATATGCACATTAGATCAAAAAGCTGACTAAGGGTGCATGCATTCCAACTAGGATTGAACCTGTGCCCTCTAAGTTTGGGATGTCTGCACTAGTCATTACCCTACTAAGACATATATAATGTTTTATTTATGTGAATTTAGTAGGAATATGAAAAAGCTTTCTATGCACTTTTCCATGTATAGATATACTAGCTGACCCGGTGAACTTCGTACCGCCATATTTTTTTAACTCCTAAAAGACTCAGCGTCAACCTACCAATTCTAATTGCGAATCTAAACCATCCGGGAACCCACTCAAACACACAAAAACAAAATTGCTCCCGTGATGAGTTTTGGAGTTTATTGGCAACATCATAGTGACACAAGATTCTTATATATATAAGATAGTTAAAACTATATGGTGTTGTATTACACATTTGTGTACTTTGAGCTAGTTTTGTGTTATTGACCTTTAATATAAATACATCTTTATATACCATATTATGAAACTTTCAGATCCGCTCATGTGTTGGCACAAAATACATTGGTCGTTGGGCTGACCTAGCAGTGGATATTGCCTTGGATGCGGTGAACACTGTCACAATCAATGAAAATGGCAGAGTTGAGGTTGATATCAAGAAGTAAGTTGGCATTTTTTATCAGTATGACATGTATTTGATTGCTCTTCTCATTGTTATAATTGCAATGCATATGTCATCAGAGTTTGTAGCCTTCTTACTTGTCTAGTCCACTTTGTATAATTTTCTATGTCCTTAATTGTTAGTCGATTAACTTTTAATCTTACCTGGAAATGAGCTACACATACCATAGTGATACCATTTTTAATTAAATTAGTAAGACTATATTTATTTTGATAAATCACTGAACATTACCATCTCAGTTGTATGGGACAAGGCACGAGGAATATATGATACCAAACATTATAAATGATCTCCCAGAGGACCTGCAAACCAAGTACAAAAATAACCACAAATTAATCAAGTATAATCTTAAAAGATTTTATATTGATTCCCCAAGGCGGACCATCATGCCCACATGTGCAGTCCTGGGACTAAAATGAGAACCGTATACTAGAATGATGATACCCCTCCGCTTTATTATCAAATCGGAATTATACACTAGAATGATGATAACCTCTACTCGCCTCTGCTCCTATTTATTATAATAAAAATATAGTGTACACGACTCCCTGCGGCACGAATAAACCCATGAGGTTTTTGTGCCACAGTTCATATGTGAATGTAATGTATATGAATGTAAGCATATTGGATAATAAATTAAAAAAAAAAAGTTGTAGGTTTGCATGCTTTTATTATTCTGTTAATTTCAGTAGTGTGCCCGTGGCACACCACTCTAGCTTTTTAAGTATTATAAGTGAATACTCATGTAATAAATATTTAAAATTTTGGTAGCTATTCAATATTCAGTTTGGCTAACATAATTTCTGCTAATGGTAATACTATTTTTTTTTTGCTATTATTGAGAGTATTTGGGGAGAACTGAAAGGAGATGTTGTGTTGTGCAGTTTTATTTTCTAAAAATGTGTAAAATTACCCTATAATGAACAATAGTTGTAGGATATTGATAGTTTTTGAGTAGTTATTATGTGTTTTTGTGAGAAATGTGAACTGTATAGTCAAATGTGGCCTTTAGAGTTGTCACAAGAACTCCGTTGAATGGCGCTAGCTTATTACCTACAGTTCATTTGTGCTACACATAGGCTAAAGAAAATGAACTATATTGTAAACTAACATCTGGCTTAAAGGCCTAGCTGCCAAGCCATAAACCTAAATAAAAACTACTAATATTCTGCTCCTATGATATTGAGAAGGTAATGTGGATTTAATAGAAGCCAATTGTTGAGACTCACAATGGAATCATACTTTGAATATTTTCACAATATCAAGTTCTTGAAATACCAAAGCAAAGCAAAATTACGCTAAAAATTAAGCACATAATAAGTTCTTTAGAGGTGATAAGAGAAACTATAGACATTGCCACAGTGTCATTTGGTTAAGAAACTTGAATCATATTCTATCCATGCAGGTATGGAGAAAGAATACAATTCCTGTGGCTGGTTGGCCTGTCATAAGAGGCGACAAAACAACCCACAGCCAGGTGGTAGGGCATTTGCCGACTGGATGGCTACCACCCCTGGTCTAAAGTATGTCGCCATAACAACCTTGAGTTGTGTTCCAACTTCCGGCATTAGTGACCAGGTTCCAGTCTCCCTTAAGAGAGCAGCATCACATTTGTAGCACCTTGGGTGTTGTAAATGTCCATAGGCGATGGCAACCTGACTTGAATATTTTTTAACATCTACCTTGATTTGAAATGACTGAGCTCTCTTAAACTTTCTTAATTAATCGCCGCTGTTTTCAATGCGGTGCACATGTTTAGTACATATTATAAAATAAGCTATTCATAATTTTCCAGCTACGCAAAAATAGAGAAGATCCCAGGTGGTAGTATCGAGGAGTCCCGTGTACTGAATGGCGTCATGTTCAACAAGGACGTGACACACCCAAAGATGCGACGGTACATCGAAAACCCCAAGATTATATTGCTGGATTGCCCCTTGGAATATAAGAAGGGCGAGAGCCAAACCAATATCGAGATTATGGGCGAGCAGGTAAAAAAAAATAAAAAATAAAAGTTGTTTGAACCAATATTATTAAGGGTCGTTTTCTATATCTTACCAACCATACTATTTATTGGTTTAAATTTGACATTACTAATTTCGCTGATGACTGGGAGTCCACCCATATATAGCCGACACTTGACAGTTGTTAATTACATGTGTTGCCGAGTCCTTTATGTCAATATGATAGTTGTGGTATGTGCTCACATACAAATAGTTTTCTTATTTTATTTGCAAGCCTTAGTGAAGAAGTTCTAATATGTATTTTGTGCAAACGTAAATTGTGTTTTGTGAACAACCTTTTAGTTAGAATTTATATCTATTAGTGTCACATGAAAAGTACTGAATGGATTTTAACGAAACTCAACACAGAGTTAGTTTCTATCCCGAGTCAACTCTTAGGGTAATATTTAATGTTGATAATTGACTTACTTTCATGGCATAGTTGAATATTGTCAAAAATGTGGTCCTGCAATCTCTTTTTTTTGGCACCACTGTTGCAATTTGCTAAGAAATTTGAAACAAACTTTTAATAGCACATGCTAATATTATATATATAATAATGTTTTCGTTTTATAGGACTTTACAAAATTACTTCAACTAGAAGAGGAGCATGTGCAACGTCAGTGTGAAGACATCATAGCTCTTAAGCCGGACATTGTGTTCACTGAGAAGGGAGTCTCTGATTTGGCGCAACATTACCTGGTCAAAGCTGGAATTACTGCTATTAGGAGGTTTGATTTTAATTTTATTTTATTTTGAAAAATATGTTATGTAGCAGATCACTGCCAACGGGGAGCATGCCCAAAAGGCTGGCTTCATTACCACACTGTATGGCAATACTTATTTGTTGTGTAAAATATGAACCAGCCTTCTGATCACGGGTAGTGTCATATATATATATATATATATATATATATATATATATATATATATATATATATATATATATATATATATATATATATATATATATATAATATATATATATATATATATATACTAGAGTTTACCCTGCGGCTGTGCCTCGGGTTAACCTCTAGTGCTCTCTCTTGTTTATAGAGCAAGCGATACAGGTTATATTATATTACATTTTTATGTATTTGCCCATGGAAGATTCACTTCATTTTATATCGCTAACTATACCATCCCCTGTATCTGTAAACAACATAAAATGACGGAATAGGCAAAAACTACCAAAAAGGTCAAAATAATCAAAATGACCAAAAAGGCCAAAATAACCAAAAAGGCCGAAATGGCCGAAAAGGCCAAAATCACCGACATGGCCAAAATGACGGAATAGGCAAAATGACCGAAAAGGCCAAAGTGACCGACATGGTCAAAATGAGGAAAAAGGCTAAAATAGCCAAAATGACCAAAAAGGCCATAATTACCAACAAGGCCAAAATGAAAAGTATCCCTTGTCCATCCTCAGTATTTAATTTACATACGTACCGAATTTCAGCCAAATCGGCCCATTAGTTCTTCCGTAAAAGCATAACAAACAGAAAGACAAATATATTTTTATCCCGGAAACTCCCATTTTTCGGGATAAAAAGTATCCTATGTTCATTCTCGGCATCGAAAACATATATACTGAGTTTCAGCAAAATCGGTTCAGTCGTTTTTACGTGAAAACGGAACAGACAGACAGACAGAGTTACTTTCGCATTTATAATATTAATAGAGATTCCCTGCATCTGTAAACAGCTTCATCCCAGGTTGTATGGAAGAGATCGCTCTAAAGCGATAAGGCCGCTCTTTGTTCCTGACTTGATGTGAAATGACTAAATAATTTATTTTATGTGTATGTGGTGTAAAATAAAGTATTTTCTATCTATCAGTTGAAAGCCATAATTCAGTTTGATCAATGTTGTTTCTTTGTTGGTCTGTATTTCAGTGAGTATTTAACCATTATAATAAAATAGACTGCTCATATAATTTGATCCAAGTTTTATGTATGCTACCTCTTTACCTGATGGATTTAATTTTTTCTACAAAGTAGTGTATGGCTATTGATTTGCTACTAAAATTTTACTTATGTGTATGACAAAGAAATGAAATTAAAAAAAACATTCTATAGTGGAATTTAGTTGGAATAAAAAAGATATGGTAATAATCATAACATCAACAATGTTTAAAAACCACTTTGATATTTTTAAAGAGATGTTGTTATACCATGAACAACATACTGTCTGTGAACTTTTGATACCTCCTAACTAGCATTTTTACGTAAAACTTTATTTTGATACCATCTTTTCCATCAATTAATTAATAGTTTGTTTTTATGTCCCTCCTGTAAAATTTTGTTTGGAGTAGTTAGAAGATCTTCTGAGATCTCAAAGGTTCATGAATAATATGAATGACAAAATTTCTTGCAATAACTTTTATTTACCATCTTAAAATATTAAGTTTATATTTTATTTATGTATGTTGGTATATCATAGTGTCGTATTGTATTTCAGGTTGCGTAAAACAGACAACAACCGGCTGGCGCGTGCGTGCGGTGCAACCATCGTTAACCGCACTGAGGAGTTGAAGGAGTCTGATATAGGAACTTTGGCTGGAAAGTTGAGATCAAGAAGATTGGAGATGAATACTTCACATTTGTCACCGAGTGCAAGAGTCCTAAGGTTAGACTGATAGTTCATGGGTATTAAATTATTTTCAGAATTACAAAATCTTGGCATAGATATTGGTACCTAGCTGAAATCATGAAGAGTAAAGATATACCTCTAAGAGAAAAGTTTTTAAAAATTTGTGTCTTACCTTGCATAACTTATGGCTGCCAAACTTGGAGCCTTACAAAGAAAAATACGTAGAAAATTAAAATCTGTCAAAATTCAATGCAACTGTTTGCAAAATGTTTGAGGTGAAATTAAGGGAGTGAGTGAAATTTAAAACAATAAAAAAAAGTTCAAGAACGCAGAAAATACTTAAAATAGTTTAAAATGGCGATGAACGGGCCTCATGATCAGAGACAAAATACTAAACGGACAAAATCTATAGCAGAGTGGTACCCAAGAGGATTATTGAGGAAAAGAAGGAGACAGTAAACGTTGGGAATATGATATACAAAGACTACAAGGAAATTTTGGTTGCAAAAAGCAAGAAATAGACAAACATGGATAGACTTGGGGGAGGCTTATATAACTTGTGATAAATTGTCGACAGAAGCATAATTAAGAGGAAAATTGTAATACAGGACGAAACAGTTATTTGCCGTATGGTATTGATTAAAGTTAAAAATATTATAAATACATGTTAACAGAAACCAAGGCTTTATTATTATTTGTGAAGCATAAAGTCTTGAATGAAGTACCAATTTAGATGTATATTTTATGATTCATGGGTTTTTAGTCATATTTGTTTCAGATGGTCTTTTGTGATTTTTTGATTGGAATTTAGATAGTTCGCCATAGGCTCTGAGTGGCCAGTATATATAAAATTTTACGTTATGCCTTACACTGGAGCAAGTTGTGCGCCTACAATCATACAGATTTTTGTGAAGTGATAACTTCTTATGCAGGGTAAACCGCTTCGTTACGTAACGCGTTACGGCGCCATTCTATCTGTCTTCCCTTTCTCTCACCTTAGATTTGTTTAAGCTATCACTTCTGTCGGATGTCCCGAAACACTGTCTTTTTTGAAGTGATAACTTCTTATGGCAGGGTAAACCGCTTCGTTACGTAACGCGTTACGGCGCCATTCTATCTGTCTTCCCTTTCTCTCACCTTAGATTTGTTTAAGCTATCACTTCTGTCGGATGTCCCGAAACACTGTCTTTTTTGAAGTGATAACTTCTTATGGCAGGGTAAACCGCTTCGTTACGTAACGTGTTACGGCGCCATTCTATCTGTCTTCCCTTTTTATCTCGTTAGATTAGTTTAAGCTATCACTTCTGTCGGACGTCCCGAAAAACCGTCTTTTTTATATATGTGGATATGGTACATTACTGATTTGATTACAGGCGTGTACGATTCTCTTACGCGGCGCTTCGAAGGATATCCTAAATGAGATCGAGAGGAATCTGCAGGATGCCCTACACGTCGCCAAGAACTTGGTAAGACTTATTTTAATTGTATTTAATTGTGTTGTATTTAATTTAAGTTTAGTTGTATTTTTACATAAAATACCTGTACACCATTTCCCAAAGAGGATTTTTGCTTAAAGAACGTTTAGGGACTAACTACACTTATTCGGCTCAATTCAGCTTTAGCCCATAGCAAACAGCAGTTTTTCAAATTCAAATGTATTTATGCAAAACAAGTTTCAATGGAGAACACTTTGAAGGTCATACATATAGGTTAAAATTTAATTTTATTTCTTAGTCTATGTACACCGCTTCGCAACGTGTTATTTGCTGTTAAGGAGAAGAAGCGGCAAGAAACTTCTCATCAACACGTCTAGCTAAAAATTGTTTTTCTTTATATTAGTTGTTCTATTTATATCTCAAGTACTTTTTTTTTATAAGTTTTGTATGAATATACATGTGCATCAGTTCAACTTTTAGCATCTATTCAACTTAACGGCAAATAGACAAAATGAAGACAGATGTGTTTACATCATGCGCGTGCTCACGACAGCGTTCAGCGCCTTTCGTTTAACTGAACGTGTAAACATTTAAATGTTCATATCAGAGAGTAGTAATGTATGCCTCTCTGTCATTCAGCGCTGTACGTGGCTTATTGGAATCGGATCTGAACGAGTGTAACCAAAATGCGAATCGAGCTGTATAAATGCAGTTAGTCCCTTTATTGAAAAATTTGAAAATGATATATTTAATATGTAAAGGTTGAAATGAAAATTGGCCAAGTGTGTGGCAGTCTTAAGTATAGTGATTGTGAGTGAAGCGATTTATAAGGTTAACAAATATCACTGGAAGACTGAAAGGCTTTGAATTTTTAATTAATTTTTGTTGAAAGTATTTTTTAATTGGACAAATTTTAAATGTTATGATGTGGTTCACACTAGAGATGCCACGAATATTCGGCTGCTGTTCGGTATTCGGCCTATTCGATCACTTTTTTAGCTATTTGATATTCGGCTGAATACTAAATCGAGAAAAAAACCCTGCACATGTTGTTTAAAATTAATATAATATTTCCATCAAAAATTATAGTTGACCAGGTTTTAACAGTGTTCAATGCTATTTTAATTAATTTTTATTTAAATATTATGTTTCGGCCAGTTTTTAAATTTTCAAACTCAAATGAGAAATCTTTTAAAATGGCACTTGAAACCGTTAAATTGTAATTAGCCGTTATAATCACTAGCTAAACATTCGGCACTTCTGTCGAAAGCGCCACTGTTCATGGCATCTCTAGTTCACACATTGATGTTTAATTGACATTAATATTATATTTTAATTGTTTTAGCTTTAATATTTAATTGTATTTTTTGTGGGGTTTATGTATTGCCTTACATAAAGATTTATTATAGCCTTAGCCTATGAATGTTTTGTAATAAACAATTGTTCATGGTAATAACGCGAAATAGTGTGGAGGAGAGACTTGATATAATTCGTCGTAAATACAAATAGTTGTGTGCAATAAAGTTATTTTCATGAATTCCTTGAACATTCGAGGTGCTGAACCCTCGGCTGGTGTGCGGCGGCGGCGCGGTCGAGATGGCCGTCTCTCAAGCCTTGTCCGCCAACGCTGCACACAACACGCCGTACCGTGCAGTCGCACAGGCTTTAGGTATATTATTTCATAATAATAATATTTTTTTAAATTACCATATCGAGGGCTTCATAACAAATGGGCGTACAGACAAAAGTGCAGTTTTACACAAGGGACAAAATTGTGAATAAAATAAAATTAGTTGATTGTATAAGGCTGAAATTTTGAATACCCTTCTTTTTAGGTACACTTGCATACTGGCAAGACTTTCTAAATTGTAACATGCAGAAGTTTTTGGCGGAAACTGAAAGGAGACGTTGTGCTGTGCAGTTTTATTTTCTAAAAATGTGTATAATAATTCAATATGAACAATAGTTGCAGGATATTGATAGTTTATGAGTAGAAATTATGTGTTTTTGTGAGAAATGTGAACTGTATAGTATAGATGTGATCTTTCGAGTTTTCACAAGAACTCCATTGAATGGCATCGGTTGTAGCCTGCAATACAACTGCGCTACTATACGAAGACCTATTAATTAACATGTTTCCGACTGAAAGACGTGATTCTATGGTCATGAATAAATTAATAATAAAAAAATGTAACATGCAGTTTTTAGCAAACAAAAAAAAAATGGCATTTTTGCGCATACGCTTATATGTTATGAAGCCCTCGATATATTCAACAGAACAAGGGAACAGTGTCAATAGGCTGCGATTTATTTGTATACGATTTATGTCTGGCTTCTATAACAAATAGTAGTACTTTTGTGTGGAGGTTCCTCTATAAAATATAATTTTTTACTGTGTTTGCCCCAAAATCAGCCAACTGCACATTTAACCATGCACACGATACCGTAAAGGTGACCAGTGTTCAGTGATTTTCTTATTTGACCACTTTAAACCGTTGAAATTCTAATTTACATATATTACCGTCACATGTAATTTTTATTTCTTGTGCAGTTTAATTAGAGGCCCCATAATTTCTTAAAATAATTGTGATACCTTGTCAGTTTTCTAACAGTTTTTTTAATGTTGATTTAATTTGAATGACGAATCAATAATGAGTATAAAGGTTTATATTTTAAAATGGTTATAGCACTGCATATTTGTTATGAATTTGTAAATCATCATTTAAAATACAGTTGATACAATGGATGCCAAAGTGTAGGTATCAATATAGAATATATTTAATATCAAATAACAATTTAATTTTATTATCAAAGGCGCGTTCCTTTAGTATCTCATAACGCCCAAAATTCTCCGTCTGCCGTTTCTCACAAGGCGACCGCGGTCGTTATGGTCGTGGCGAGAATGTCATGACACAAGTCACAGAATAACCCATGTCAAGAGTGGGTCGAATAGGCGTTCCACTTGGGTTTACGATTGTAAGGCCGGCAAGCAAGTGCAACCGCAGTCGTTGTGAGTCTTTAATCATCTAATAGAACGTAGCCCAATTGTATATTACACATGCAGAGTTAAGGAAAGAATACAATTTCCTGCGTTGAGGCGTTCTGTCGTAAGAGGTGGCAAAACAAACCAAAGCAGGTGGGCATATGCCTGTCATAATCGGTAGCAAATTGGTTATCTATTAATCACTTTCCACCAGGTGGGCTGTTTGCCAGTTCGCTGAACTTGTGGAATTACCAAATAAATTTAGTAATTTGTATTATAAAGGTTTTTTAAGTTTAATTCAAGTTTTTGAGATTCTGTATATCATGAAGCAGCAGAGTGCTAGAGCTAAGACAAGTAAAACCAGCCCAAACATGACGGGCCTATCTTGTTTAGTACAGGAGTTCTTGTGGCCACCATCCGACTCCATCATCAGACCAATCAGCTCCATGGTACCATATTATTGTCGCGCGATATACATAGGCGTGCAAAATTTCAGCTCAATCGGAAACCGGGAAGTTGGTCAAATTTAACTTGCCAGATTCCACTCAAACTTACATATATGCTTACATACATACATAGGTGCATCCATTGCAAGTTAAATAAAAGCTTGTAAAAAGGAAAGTATGAACGATTTCAATATAATTTGATTTAATTTGGTAGAGATAATTCCGCGCACGCTGGCGCAGAACTGCGGCGCGAACACGATCCGCACGCTGACGGCGCTGCGCGCGCGGCACGCGGCTGGCGCCGGCGCCGCCGCCGGCATCGACGGCGAGACCGGCGAGATCGTGGACATGGCCGTCAAGGGCATCTGGGAGCCGCTCGCGGTCAAACTGCAGGTCATCATCTTCTCCTTCTCCTTTTTCTATACATCTATACTAGGGTTGTAACGGAGGCCTTCTTAGCGAAGGCGGAGGCGGATGCGGAGGCGACGGGTTTCGCCTCCGCGGATGCGGAGGTTAACGGAGGCGGAGGCGGAAGTGAAATTGGATGTAGAAAAAATAGTAGTTTATGGTTTACACATCGCGTCGGTAAAACTTCGTACGCACGTCTAACGCGTCTAAGCAATTCGACAGGTTGATTCCTGTAGCGTATCATTCATTTGAGAAATGACGTTTGCAAGGAAGCGTCGCTGCATGCGTATGATTCGTAAATAAGCCTCAGTTATGACTCCGTAAAAATTACACGGATGCGGAGGCGGAGGTACGATTTCTTGTGGAAGTTCCGCAGTAACGGAGGTGGAAGCGAAGTTCCGTTACAATCCTAATCGATACATATGAATAAAATTAGAGTGTCTGTTTGTAATGTTGAAATAACCGCTTTTAACCTACATGCATATGAATATATCGACGGGTGCAAAGTAAAAAGAGATATCTGCAAAATAGCTACTTTACAGGAGAGCGAAAAGATGGTCGTGTTGACTTCGTAGTATTTGAAAGAACATACGTAGCTGGCTTTTTTAATGTACGAAAATTTATTGAAATAAATATATACAAAACAAATAATATATTGTAAAGTTGTTTCATTAAAACGTTTGTACAATAAACTAAAAATCTTCATTTTGTAGATAACTTTATTTACTTTGCACCGATATATACGGTACATGTTGTTATGTGTTGTATTGTCCACCGTAACTTTGCTTTATGGTCCCAGACGGAAGAACAGCGCTAGTCCTTGTTGGCTAGCATTATCCTTCTAGCGCCCACGGTCCTTAAAAAAGTACTTCAATGAAATAGTGATAAAAGCCCAACCCTAAATCCAATTTCATCAAATGAATGCCCAGGGTACTATTCTAAGTACCCCAACTTTAACCATTGTTACTAATTTTAAGTTACCACCTTTTTAAAATGTGATGTCTCCGAGCGTATGTTCGAGGTTTTTGCTTGTGTATGACCAAGCACCAGTGCCAACAAACACAAAAGAAATTTGTCTTTCTTGACTTGAAATGGAACAAGATCATCGAGTGTGAAAATTAATCTTAATTTATTCATGAAATCTCTACGATTTGTGTTCATATGCTTATCAAAAATAGTTGCTCATGTACTATATTTGCTGTTTACATCAAAACTTTATATGGATCTGAGATATAGTGAAAATGATCATAATTCAAACTTTAAGATCTTTTAATAGACCTTTGGTTAAATAAGGACTATCATGATTGTTTCGAATGTTTTAAATAAATAATAATAAAATAATTTCTTCTCTTCATTTTAAAGGATTATTTGTTATTAAATTGGTTTTTAAAGTTAAATTTTATTTTAATATATTTGAAGGTAGTTGAAAAAAAAATTATGTGGTAAAGTTTCTTGTTTGTAGTCTAGTGCTTTTGACCTATTTTTATCCTTTTTTTGCTTCTCCTCATTCACCTGATGCAAGGAAAAAATATCATACTTGTGCGATTACTTTAAGATAAAAATGTTAAAGTTCAAAGTCTTGGGTTTTCGCCATTGAAACCTTTTTAAGGGCTTTGGGTGTTTACTTTATGAAAGCGTTGAACAACCCGGGCGTCAGGAGGTTAAGCTGAGGCTGGGTCCAATTTAGGACTTCTTTTGTTTGTTTCTTTCTTTATTTATATTAATGTAGCTTTTTTGTTCTATATAAAATATTTTCTTTCTTACATACACCAAAAAAACATTCTTTACAATTTTTGTCTGTCTGTTTGTATCGGCTAATCTCTGATATGGCTGGACCGATTTTGACGGCACTTTTATTGGCAGGTAGCTGATGTAATGAGGGGTGACTTGGGCTACTTTTATTTTAGAAAAAATCTTTTATTTTGGAATTGTGACGATTTTCAATCACCGCACCGCGGGGCGCAGCTTGTTATACATAAGAATAGTATGGTATCAAAACATCAGAAACGATTAGAGTACTCAATAAAATAATAATAGAAGCATAATTTGATTAGCCCCCTCGCCGTGAATGGTTCGACACACGCACTTGACGACTTCTCAAAGACAAGTGTCAAATATTTTTTTTCGATAATTTGCAGGTTTACAAAACCGCCGTGGAGACCGCGATCCTTCTGCTGAGAATCGACGACATTGTCTCTGGCTCCAAGAAGAAGGGCGGCAACGAGCCGAGCGGGCCCGCGGACATGGCCGCCATGGACAACTAACATCGTAATGGTTTAATTAAATATTTAGTTGACGCATTTGCTCGTGAACATAATCAATATGGCAGTCGGAAAAAATTGTATCTATGGTGTGGTTATACCAGTCCATGTGTCCCAGTGTTGGGCTCGGCCCCTCTCTTCCGATAGCACTTGCCGTAGAGAGATTTAATTTTGAAAAAAATGATTATATGATAAAACTATGTTTTAACGATTCTAAACGCGGTAATTAATTTTAACGAGGATGTCAAGTGTCAACGAGTATCGTTAAAATTAATTACTTAATTACAGTCTTCCGTGATCACGTCGGGATAACAAAAATCAATTAAATCACCTCGCTTAAAACCGTTAAAACGTAGTTTTATTATGTATACAAGTCGGAGAAACTTAAGAAATTGATTATGTTTATAAGTAACTTTTAACCGTTGAGTATGAGTTTATGATTCAAGTCTTGACTGTTTATTTATAATGGCTCAGTTTTATTTTCGAAATTGTTTCAAAAAATCACTAAATATATAATAGACTAGATAATAAAGATAGAATAGATTTCGAGATTAGCAACCACAAACACATTGAATGTATTTTTTATATATGAAGATTCCGAACTGCTCTCGTACCAAATAAATACTAATATAGCATTGTAGTAATATTTTCTTTATTAATGTTAAATTTACTTATTATATAATATTTTTTCTAAAGACATATGGTTACTATATTTAAATAGTCAATACTTGTTGTCATAATCTTAGCTAGCTTCTGGCATAATTTAGTGCTAATAATGATGCCTTATTTAATATAACATGATTACAGTAAAACTAATCTTTTAATAAATTATATTCGGTACGAATTTTCATTTTAGAGAACAATAAAAAATTCACAAATTCAATTTGCTTTAAAAATTTCTTTTATTAGTGAAAATTAAATGGATAAGCTAATACTACGTGGTTAGCCTCTATTATAACGCTAACGGCATATAGAACCCGGTTGCAGCGTCATCTACAGGGTCCAGTTGTGAGTCATGAGTCAGTTATGAGTAAACCATCAAACTCAAACCCACTTGAACGAATACACACAAAAATTGCATCAAAATTGGCCCAGGGGCTTAGCAAGAGTTCAGTGACATACTAACATTAGAATTTTATATATAAAGATTATTACTGATTAATATATTTAAATATTTTCATATTAGACGAAATATCGTCATCTTTTTCAATCTTAAATGTAGAGGTCTTATTCTCTAAAGTTGGTGAATACGACAATATTTACGTTTCGAAACGTGTTCGTTACGTCATTGATTCGCGTTTCGGAGTAAATTGGCATAGAGAGGCTACGTTCCATTAGAGGCTCACGACGATCACGTTCACAACCGCGATTTCTTTGAACCCAAGTGGAACGGTTATTCGACACACCTCTTGACATGGGTCTGAAAGTTATGTGGAAATGATGACGTCATTACTGACGTTTTCGCCATGACCACAACGACCGTGATCACCTTGTGGAACGGCTAACGCGCTGAGAATAATATCTTATATATAAAAATGAATGTTTGTCTGTATGTCCTTTATGGAATCGTAAACTATACATTTGAAGAGAAAGTTTCTGAGTGGGATCACAATTGGACCCGATAGGTGGCGCTGCTGTCGGAATATCGATTGAAGCTTTTTCGGGTAGGACATCTGCCGGGACAGCGAGTAATAAATAATAGGCTATGCCTGGAATTTTGTTTTTTTTGTTTTTCGAAAACGTACCGAGTATAACCGTTCAGATGGATTCCAATATATTTTGTGTAATGCTATGTTAACTTAATAGAATTTGTATTGTTATTTATGGTCTTATGTGTCGCCTTATTATATCACACGAGAGTGCATTTAAGTTCTTCAAATGTATTTTTAAAATGAACAAACAATAGAAATAAACTTTATAATAACTACTAATATTTTATTTTGTTTTTATTAAAGATTCCTTGTATTGAGAATGATCTAGAAGTGTATGAGACTGTGAAGCAGATTGTAGTCAAGTTTCTTTTAAAAAAGGCTTGACATTATTAACATTATTCTCATTAAAGACGAATAATTCACTTTATTAAAGCGACATTTTTTCTTACAAGGGTTTGATGAAAATTCAAAAGTTAAGATTTTTGGCAGTTGTATGTATAGACATAGAGGTAATATTACATAGAGATGCCATAAGTAGGAGAAATATTTTCGCGAATAAGATGGATTTCTGTGCGTTGTCATTACGATAGTTGTATGGAATAAAAACCTCACTGCTGGGCTTCCGGTCTTTGTACTTCAGGACACTGTACCCGACTAGCTTGATTGAGTTCGATTGGTGGGTTCCACACATCTGTAATCTCAATATTTAAGCGGCCTAGCGATGAATAAAAAAAAATCGGATATGGGATGATTCACACATTCAGTACGTAAGTAAATTTTAGCTAAATTTCAAGAACAAACTAACACATTACTGTAACTGCAAGTCAGTTTTCAATTTAATAAAAGTTTACTCATATTTAGTAGTGTCAACTATCTTATGAGAATGTTTACTTACGGCCGGTTCCTATATCTTACAGACCGTTCATTTGCTTACTATCGGTTAAAATTTGACAAGCTTGTACAAGTAATATCAAAATTTAACTAATGGCAGGGCAAGTGAACGAATAGTAAGATATAGGAACTGGCCATTATTGGTCCCTATTTCACGGTACACGGCCTTGTATAGGAACAGACAGATTCTCACGAAATTGACAATAATAATAATTACATAAAACATGAACAAGACTATCTGTACAATCAACTACAGTCGAATAATACTACTTATCATAACTTTTTGGTAAATTAGCATATCAATGTCAAACAACATTACATTGAGGGAGCATGGGCCTAGACAGGCGACACGCACCGTGTGCGCATTGTTAATCCAATGGTAGCATTTATAATCGTTACAGTTATTTGGGTGACCGATGTACATTCGCTGAAAAGGTTTCCATTGTACATCCGATTTGAAACCTTGGAAACTGGTGTCTTTGGGACACCTGGTTTGAACGAAGTTCTCGAAGACCAACGAAAAGTAAAAAGATACTATGTATAGAAATACATGAACAAATTGTATAAATTTTTTAAAAGTAAATATTGTTAAACCTCGAAATTAAAAACATACAGTCAGTCACTGAATTTTGTAAATTTTTAATCAGCTGATTTGATTCCTGATAGGGGTAATTCATTCAAAAAATCTAATCATTCCTTTGCGGCTTTTCCACTATTTCGTATAGTTTAGTGTCCTGGAGGCACACTTAAAAAAATCACTCTGTATAAATAAATAAACGCAGAGTACGATTTAATTATCGTATCAGGTCTCTGAAAATCACGGCTCGACTTTCCTTGTGTATAATGGAAATGTGTAACAATTGTGTCCACAAACAATAAGCTCGCGGTGCGTGACGACTGATCTGTCGGACCAACGCTTTATATCATTGTGGTTTCGAATTCAGGTGTGGAAGGTGTCCACTGACTGCGTAACTGGAAGGGTTATGAGTAGGTGAGAATTGTTTTAATTAATTTAAAATTCTGGTGAATTCTCACTTTTTATACGTCTCTTCGCATGGTTTATATATTTAACCAGTGCCAACCATTTATGAGTACAAATTTAGAAATAATATCCCAACTTATACATCAGACAAATTCTTTTCGAGTGACGTCAAACACCGCGAGTTGTGGCAACTGTAATATTCATGACACAAAGCATTTGGGATTTTCTAGACAATAACATAATTCTTACATAAATACAATTATTATTTGTACGTCATGGTATAGGTCCCGCCACGTAAAAAGAACGCTAAGCGGTAGTGGAGGGGATGTGTCTGCGCACGTGTACACTTGTATCCTAAAGTATCACCCCGTCTCGCCCCCTTCATACCACCAATTTGATCCATAAAACGCTCACTGCGCAGGTTCAGAGCGAGCGTTCTTTTTACGTGGCGCGAACTATACGACCATATAAATTGTTACAATATATACATATTACATACACTAGAACAATGGTGCCTAAGCCATTTTGTCTCGTAGACCCCTTACCAATTTTTATTATAATACATTCAGTGGACCCACTGTCTTTTAACCTACTTTAAAAAAGGAGGTTCTCAATTCGTCGTGTAAATTGGATACTTTTTTGTATAAGTTATGTTCATCCATAACTCTTGGTTCTGAATCGATTTTGCCATTATTTTTGCGTTAGATTCAGTATAGTCTAGTGAACTGTAGTGGGTGAAATACGATTTTTATAGCTGTAGGTAAGTACAAACACGCACTATCAGATCTTAATTATATTATATACTATTTAGAAAAAGTCAGAAATTTAGTCACGAGTTGCTTAAATGGAATTTATTGTACAACGCCATTTGCATCTTGTGTAACCTCAGATTGTTTTCGGTGACGTGGACTCCCTTGAAGTTTGATATGTACCCCAGAGGTCCATATGGACTTTGAGGACCTATGCACTAGATCAATAAAACTGTCTAAGCGATATACTTACCCTGGCCACGATTAGAATCCACGTTATTGTAGCGAGATGTGGATAAATCCTTTAGTCATTTTATCCGTGCAGGAACGGAGAAAGAATACAATTTCCTGCGGCCAGACGGCTAGTCGTAAGAGGCGACAAAACAACCCATAACCAGGTGGTACGACATTTGGCCGCCTGGATGGCTACCACCCCTGGCCTAGAGCATACCGTAATAACAACCTTGAGTTATGTTACGGCATTGGTGACCAGGTTCCAGTCCACCGTTCAAAGGCAACAGCACAGTGGTAGCACCTTTAATGTTGCAATAGTCCCTAGGCGACGGTACCCGCTTTCAATCATGAGGGTGAAGAGGAACTGTTACTTATCAGACGAAACATAATAAGCTCAAGGCTAACCATTTCCTGCTGATATTCTGTAAGCGCGTGGTATCTCACCAATCGAGCCGGCCCTAAGAGCCAAAGAGAGATACTGATTCCAGCATGGCTCTATGATATCCAATTCACATTTTTCTTCGTTCTTGTCCCTTGTCAACTAACTGTTATCCATTGGTATTACGCACGCAAGTTTGCGCCACATATCTCGGATTTCCGCTGTCGTCATGCAGCTCTCACCGGTTACCTTATACAGATCGTCGGTCCATCGGGCTGGAAGGCGTCCTACATTAAGTTTGCCGGACGCGGTCTCAACTCCAGGACTTGTTTACTCCATCAGCCGGTGTCACTTCAGCTTACTTATTTTGCGATCTTGATTTTCTTACGGATATCTTTGTGTGTACTTTTATCCATACGGGAGTTTCAGCCCGTATAAAATGTATGTGTTAGTAGTTCCATAATTCTGAGTTCTTAAATTAAGATAAATATCTAGCTAGGATCAGTCAACATTTTTATGTAAATGTAGGTATTGCTGAATTAGGTCTAAGTTATACTCCTAAAAGTAGGTCAGTAAACCCTTTGATATACAGTACAATTCAAAGATAACGGTGATCAGTACTTGACAATGGTTGATAGCTCAGCATGATATATGGAGCAGAACAGTTTGACACATCTGTCCAATTTAGTGGGTACGTGGGAAATTCAGCAAATGTATTGTAAATGTTGGTGAATTGATTTGTGCAGTTTTCCTTTCAGTGTCTAGCCATGATTAATAAATATGCATATCTATAGGTATATAAACTTTATAGCTTTACGAGGGTATTCTCTGTGCTTCTATCTTCGTTCACGTACTATCTAAGTTATAGTACTTATATTTCAAACGTGGAAGAATATTAAGACTCGATTCATATGAGATGCCGTTTACGATTCAGCCTCGTTCTGGTCTCGGTCCTCAAATATTCTTATATAAGATAAAATCAAAGAATCACTAATGTATCGCTCCATTTACGATTCGATATCGCGCCGGTACTAGTTTGTCGAAAAGAATATTAGAAAGAAGCATACACACAGCCAGATTTGATCGGACCGAGACCGGATCGAGACTGAACCGTGAACGGCACAATAGTGTGAATCGAGCCAAAAAAGGTTATTCTGAAGTCTTTTAAATTAGCCTGGCTTTACTATCAATAACATTTGCTTGCATAAGCGTCTAAGTTCGCATTACGATTGTAAATATCGGACTCATTCGATGTCACCACCGGACAAACTGTAGTGTACACGCTTGTGTAGACGGCAGCTCTGACAAGCCGCCATCACATGACATTGCGCTGCTATTCTGTTAATTTCTGTGTATATGCGAACGTTGTCCGCTTTCCTATATCATGGCTGCACCGCTGATGTCCTCTTGCCTGCAATAGTGCAGTGGCGGCGTGGTGGTAACGTAGGTTTACGCAAGCAAACAAGTCGCCTACCACCCTGACAGAAAATGGTTACCATGGCCAATAGACGTTTGCAGCACCAGGGATGATTTTATAACGCAAGAGATTTATTTATGTAATAAGATGTGTGATATTTTGTGTCCCCGGAATCCCAAATTTTCCCGGGAGCGGTTTGTTTTTGTTCGGCTGTGTAAAAATTATTATTAATTCGGCACAATTTTCATTTAAACGATAGCTTACATTGTTTTTAAAACGCCGTGGTAGGTACATTGATTCCGGGAATATCGCGAGAATTTAAAATCAATTATGTCATATAATATTTTATTTAAATGGTTAAATAATAGCTTCACATATTTCAAAAATCATTGAACATTTTTCATACATTATGAAAAATTGATATTACCTTGATTGTAATGTTAGGTAAACTCCGTAATGGTGAACCGCGGTAGGTTTTTTTTAATATAGATAATATTTACGCTCTGGTGCACAGCGGCTGGCATCCGTTTGATTTCATCACATATCCGCTTTGTTTGGGTCGCTGTACCAGGGAAAACGGCGATAATGCCTTATTAGCATTTACATAAATAAAAACTTAGGTATATTTAATAATAATAATAATAATACCTAGTAGCGAAGAGCCTTGACCGCCACCTTGTAAGGCTCTCGCTTGGTAGCTGGATGAAGGATCGGATGCAGAAGGCAGCTTTGTTCGACACGGCCCATATTGTGAGAGATTCCTATGTCTGGAGCCTTAACTACCGGTAGCCTGGATCCTGGGCCCTACTGCCGGCGGAGATCAGTTCTTTATATTTTTTTTATAAATAATGTACATATTTTATAAGATATTTAAAAGAAAAATGTAAAAAACTAGAAAATAAATTATATATACGTGAATAATGATACACTGGCCGGGGCTTGTCCTTGGGTGCATTATTATATGGTGTAGTTAGGGATAATCGCCAGTCAATGTCACGCCACATTTACATTAAATTTGTCAAGGAGCCTCTACGTGAAGGCCTTCCCATGGCCCCATGCAAGTCTGCTAAAAGTCCGGGCCATTTTTATGGCTCATGGTCCTTAAAGACATACAGTTATCACTGTATGTCTTTGATAATATAATAACGATAGACAAACAAACACATTGTATATAGCTAAGCAAGTTACGCTTGTGTTATGGTATGGATAATATATAACGGACCACTCTTGGGCCGATCCCAGACCATAGTATAAATAACAGAAAGTTGGTTTTCGAAATTTACCATCCTAGGAATCGAACCCGGAGCCTCTACGTTTCTTTTAACCCGCTCAACCATACAAGCCGCCGATATTTAACTAGTTGTAGCTGCTACTTGCTCGTGCACTACCTACTTGGACATTATATTCATATTTCTCGAATCCTGCAACATATCAAAACAAAATAATATAAAAGAATGCAGTCTTAATCCCTGGAATTAATTTAATTTCATTGATATCCGTTGAGTCCCTTTGTAGCCTATTCGAGATAAACTTCCGGAACGACAGACAGCATCCTAAAAACGGTTTCCTACTTATTTACATCATTTAAATCACAGACAGACACTTCAATATCGTTAGCAAGTATAGGCTTACCAACATTCCAGGGAAACTGTCCCTTTTCCGACAAAAGAGTATTTATTATACGTCCATCCCCTGGGTATATAAAGTAAAATTATATGTAGTGTTTAAATTTTTACAGGACTATTTATTTTACTTGAAAATGAAGTATTCAAGAACGATACCACTATGGTGCCTTTTGCTTATCCATATCGCCAATCCGCTGGAGCTGCCTAAAGATTTCCAACAGAATTCTGAGGTGAGATTTGTTGTGATAAGTTCATTTATAGAGCGAGCTATTCTCGGATTCTCTTACTTATGGATAAAATCCGAAATGAAGGTATATACGTAAGAAAATAGATGATGATGAGATGAAAGATGTTTAAAGAAAATTTAAAAATTAGGGTTTTGATTTATTTTAAACATGAAAATAAAATATATTGTGATATTTGCAAAGATAGGTAATTGTAGTATCTATCAAATATAATAATAATATCGACATTATTAAAGAAAAGGAGAACAAACAAAAGGTATTTTTAATTAAAATACGTCACATGTCATGATTTAAGGTAACCATAATAGCTTACAAAATTAGACAGAAGCGTAGCCAATAGAGTAGAAAAATCCCGCAGTAGAGATCACGTGTCTGAAACTCTGGAACGTAGTAAAGGGCGTCCTCCAGCCCAGCGGACCGATGACCTGCAGAAGGTTTTCGGTATGTTGGGGCTGGATAGGAGAGCGGAGAAACTTAAAGATGCCTTTGTCAGATCAAGCAGATGAATTCCAATTGGCTGACGATGATATTTCGAATTAAGTAATAGATTTCAAATTTTTGTATATTTTTTTTTAAACTATTGAATCCTCTTTAGTCTCTGTTCTCCAAGAGCTATAAGGGCGATTTAGTTGACGATCAGTAGTCATAATTTTACTGTCCGACAAAAATGAGAAAGTAGGATAGGATAGGATATGTTTCAATCTCTGAATAGAGTGCTTAATGATATGTGGCCGGGATCAACAGAAACACTAGAAGTATAATAATGAACAATTAAAATGTAATTTAAAAAGTTATTTTAGTAATTTGTAGAATTTATTTTTCATTTTTCCACCAACCAAAGCGATCTTAATAATAAACTTTAAAAGAAACTTCAGCGACAGTAATTTTACCTAAAAATAAGATACAGAACCGACTAAGCAGAAATTGTTAAACGCAGTTATCTCAAAGTGTAATACAAGCAATTACCTTAACGTGTTTCTACAAAGCGTAAATGCCAAACTTTATACACTTTGTGGAAGAAAATTAAATATAAAAGATTTTTTCCTCCACTCCCAATAATTATTTTCACAACACTAAACACTGACATTAGTTACCAACTCGGAAAATTTACAATTTGCTTTCCCACTCTTGGGGTTTGTTAGCAAACTTTACTTTTAACACCATTTAATA
Organism: Dendrolimus punctatus; assembly: GCA_012273795.1. Lineage (NCBI taxonomy): Eukaryota > Metazoa > Arthropoda > Insecta > Lepidoptera > Lasiocampidae > Dendrolimus > Dendrolimus punctatus. The sequence continues at coordinate 19,537,218 of CM022541.1, forward strand.
GACTGATTAAACTTTCTAGACTAAAACAAATAGTAAAACAGTTTGTTTGGACAAATGTTTTGAATTTGCGAATCCATAAAGCGAATTCTTTAGAAACTGACGAAAAGCTTTATGGTTTAAAGTTTAGTTTTAAAATAAGTGCGGCCATGTATCGGATGCTCTTGTTCATATCACTCGACGAGCGCTGCTCTGTTTGTTTAATTTCCACAATAAACCTTGTAGAGCGACGGTTCGTAAGCATTCTTTATTTCCAAGTTTCCCGCCACCTGTGATCTCCTGGACGTTGTTTACGATAAATCTTAGACAGGTCACAGAAGCGATCTTTACTGAAATTACTCTTATAAATTGTATTTGCCCATCTGGTTTATGAATCATTTATTTTCGATAGAAAACGCTTTTTAAAGTAACGTTGTTGAAAATCGTTTTTCCTTATCGATTTATAAACAGGTAGACAGTTAAAAGAAACGATGAGTGGTAGGAATGTTTTCGAAAATTGTTTACGAGGAACGCCAATATGAAATTTTCTATTATTAAGGCGCTTTCAGATGCCTTAAAATATTTAAGGTCTTAGTCATACTGACTAAGTGTTTAGGCTATTTTAAGAATAAGACCGTAAGTGCCTACAGACTTCATTAAAAAATATTTCAACATATTTCAGGAAAACCGAGAAACGGATGCCTCTAGAGGACGTCGCGGTGTCATTGAAGAAGAGAAATTCTACAGTGTTCACTCTGAAGATCATCAACATCATTTAAACCAACAAGCTCCTTGGGTTCCTGGACCATTACCAGTAGATGACCCTACAACTAAAATATCTATTACTAACGACGTAAAAGAACTGCATCCAATATATCAAACAACAGAAAAAGTTACAGATAAACCTACAGGTAGAGGCGCTAGAGCTTCTAATGAGAATTGGGTAAAGTTGCCTTACCCTAACCACGATCAAGATCAAAGAGATGGCATTCTTACCCCACCTCAACCTTCCGGAGAGCTAATCAACTCACGGATGCCCAGAGTTAATTTCGTAACCCAAAATAAAGCATTAGAAGCTTCTGAATCTAGAAACGATAAAGAATTAGTTCAAAGAGCAACAAGGACGGATGAAATAAGAACCGAGTTTGTAAGACCAGATGAACAGGACAGAGCTAAGTACAAGCCAGTGTATCCCCGCCAGGCCTTGTACTATCCGGAGGAATCTCGACGCCCTTACTACGATGATAGATATAACATGCCCGATGATTTATACAGGCGCGATCCGTACTACGATTTATACGACCGACGGCGGTATTATCCAAGCTACGACCCGAGAATCGACAGATACGATGAATCCTACGATAATTATGTACCTAGGAAGCCGAAAAGGATAATTTATTATGCGCATTTGCCTGAAGTGGTGCGGACTCCGCCAAGTGTCGATCTTAGATATCGATACACGGTCGATCCATATAGGCGAGTCGATGACGACTATTCAGCGAGGACTGGTAGGTACGATTATCGATTCAGGAATAGGTACCCCTATGCTCCGTTGAGGAAAGAAGATAGAAATTATAGAGATTTAGCCGGTGCTGCTACTGTTAATGAAGAGAAGAAACCAGTTGAAAAGGTAACACCCACTCCTGTTTTACCACAGAAAGAGGACAAATTTAAAAATAACCAAAATCAGAGTAATAATAAAAACACAAACAGGAATTTAATTAACAGTCATCAGTATCATGAAAGCGCTGATTCGTATTCTCAGCCGTCGACTCACAAAGCTTTCCAAGATAGTGTGAGATCTGATGATGGATATCTTAGGTACGACGAACCACTGTTTCAGGGGCCGGTGGATGATCCCTATCAAAGGAAATATTGACTTAAGCTCGTAAGAATGTAACGTTTCTGGTTGCTTTTCAATTTATATTGAAAACTAGCCACAAATGCATTTACTAATAGATTTTTTAGTATTTATTTGTAGTAATTTAAACACGCACAAATTTAAAAAAAACAATTTGTGTAGGTTGGTAATAAAGGTAATAACAGATCGTGTCGTTTTAATTATTTAAGGGGTGAGTACGCGACAAATTGTACAAGCAATAAATCGAGCGTTTAATTTAAAACACGCTGAGGGTGAAGATGAATTTCATTAAGAATTAATTAATGTCATTCTTAAACGGTTTTTGTTTTCCACGCGAATAAAAAACATCTGCTGGAGACTGTCGGAGATGGGAGACGCGCACTCTTGAGGTAATTAAGCAATAAATTTTGTGGCTGGCAACATTTCTACGTGGGGGCCAATTACGGCGTTTAAGAAAATGAATGTTCGCGGAGAGTACGCGCTCCGAAACCAACGTGACTAATTAGAATTGAGGGCTTAGGAAAAAAATCCAACGACGTGACAGCTTGTAATCAAGGGGATAGATTTGCTTTTTTAAATAGGGGCCAGACGCGGCCGCGGATTAATGGAGCGGCGATAAATTACACGGTAATTAAATGTCTCGTCTAGTTTACGAAATTTACCATACCAAGATAGTACCCGGGAACTTTGCATAACATAATCTAAACAACTACAGTTTGTCCAGTGACTTATTTCTTTTTGACAGGTCGATCAGCCTTAAAAAAAGCCAAAGACGTTAAATTTTCTAACTTAGCATACTTCACCACAGTTACATTCATAGCAATACCCTTTGTCTATACCAGCGCCATTCGGGACGGATCTTGAACTGTTACAACTTACCACTTCTTTAATTATTCTCCTATATGAGATGGTTCTCCTTATATCTTCCATAGGATGAATGGAGTATGTCAATTGTGATAGGTGAGATTTACTGTCAAAACTGTCCAACTTGATGGGAGTGTAAACGTCAAAAAGGAATTCACATTTTGAATATTTCAATTTATATAAGAAATCTCGAATTATTTATTATTTTCATATTCCTGCCTTGAATATTAATCAATTTTCATAAAAAGAAAACTCTTTTTGTGATTTTCTGAGTGAGGTTATGATTTTTTATATATATGCATTTTTTACTTATTTTTAAGTCAATAAACCTATAAAACTTACAATAAGGGGGGGGGGTCAATGTATGTATCTATATTTACTTACAAATAAACAACCAAAATAAAATGACCAAGATATTCGTTTGACTAATATGTTTGTGTAAACACACGCCTTTAGCACAAGCGGGCTTGATGAGCTGAATTATTTATCTAGTCGCCTCGGTGGCGGGGACCACACGTCCGCTTGATTGGGGACATGTTAACTTATTTATAATACGGCCATTAGGATATAAAGCATTGGGACGGACAGGTGAAAGTTATGGCGAGAGAGAGAGAATTAATTTATCCACAATCTATATATATAAATTATGTGACATTGTCTTTGGCTGCGATGGACTTCGAAACTACTTAACCGATTATGATATTTTTTTATTTTGCTGGATTTATACCAACTTGGGACATAGAATAGAATATACTTTATTGTATAATAAAATTTAACACAAAACAGCTTAAAATTAAATACAGGGCTTATCGCTGGCAGCGATCTCTTCCAGACAACCTTGGGATGGAGAGAAAAAATGGAATAAAAACTAGGGCAGGGATTAGTTGTACAATATATATAAATATATATTTAAAAAGAAATATTAATATTACGTAGGACATAGGATAGGTTTCATTTTAATTTAAATGAAGTTTTGGTTTAATAATAATAATTTATTTATTTAAGACTCAAAGATCCATAATTACAAGATTAAATTAAATTAAAACCTTAAAAATGTATACAAAAATTAAAAATAAATTAATGAGCCTTAGCAACGCTATATACTTAATAATATACTATCCGTACAGAAGCGGAGAAAGAATACTTTAGTATTCTTTATCCTTTTTATATCTTTATCGCAGGATTTATCCTGCGACCAGGTGTCTGTCGTTAGAGGCGGCAAAACAACCCATAGCTAGGTGGTAGGGCATTTGCCCATCTGGATGGCTACCATCCCTAATCCAGAGTATGCCGCCATAACAACCTTGAGTTGTGTTCCTGCGTTAGTGGACAGGTTCCAGGCCCATTTACGAGTTCTGCAGCACATTCGTAGCACCTTCAGTGTTGCATAAACGGTGGTAACTGTTTTCAATCAGGTGTCTGCTAAACTCATGTAATAATAATAAAAAAAAAACTTCTGGGCGAGGATTCCATCTCGCGTCATTGATAAAGACTAAGAGCTAGGATCATGGTAATGATCCTAACATGACTACCACCTCAATATATGATTCGGCATCTTACAAACAATAGTTCTAAGTTGACAAAACATTAATTTTATTAATTGGTATAAAAATGGAAATGTAGTCAGCCTTCAGGGCATGATTGCAGTGACCTACTACATAATCTATTCTAGTTTAAAGTATTTAGTTGTTTGTGAAATAAATTATCCTTGATATAGACACCTTAGCTATGCTATAGTTAGAGTTTGCTATACACTTTTTAAATATCTCTAAATAAATTATTTATATCCAAATTAAAAACTAAAAATAAACTTTGTATACAAATTAAATGAAAAAATAATAAAAATACGTTTTAACGGTTTTAGGCGCAGTAATTTATTTGGTTTTTATTATTCCGACGTTTCGGCCACTTTTCAGTAGCCGTGACTATATTGTTAAAGTTTTATTAAGCCTACTGCCAACTTGTTCATTTTAATTATTTAGTTTTAATTTTGTTTGAGGTTATTATTTACTCTATGGAAGCCTAATCCAATTTACCACCGCTTCGCAACATGTTGTGGCTTAAACAACATACCTAGCTATAATAATTTTCTATAATATTAAAATGGGTGGTAGGTAAAATTTATTATAAATACTAGTCGGGAAAACTTAAGAAAATATTAAATAAAAAAACTGAAATAATAGAAAGTATTATAAACATATTTATATGTAAAAAATGTAGTCCAGATTGCTGTGGGTGGGAAGTGTTGGCAAAATGCTGCCGCCATAGGCCAGCTGTTTTGGTTGCGCAAAATTTCTTTCAATCGCTTATAAGGTCTCGATAAAGTTGATAAGCCTCATGTCTTCATGGCCCCAGAGTTTTAACCCCGAAAACATTGAAATAAATTTTGTATATACATAGCAAATTAGTTTGACAAAGACGTTGTTATACATATTACGCCTTTGTCAAACTACTAAACTAAAATTATAAGTTTATCTTAGCATCATATTCACCGCAAGGCAAAGGGTTGCGACGAGCGACAGATGCCTCGGCCCAAACATTGTGTAACAAGCATGCCCACGCCTGGGGCCAAACTCATTACCGCAAGGGCGCATTACCTCGGCAGACATAATCCAAGACACAAGCTGCTTAACTAATTGGGATCTTGTTTGAGGTTAACGAATAAAGGGTTCTTGTTTGCTATCTGAAGATATTTAGGCAATTATAGTTTCGAATTTGTGGTACTGTAGTAATGGGGTCTTGTATTGTATTTTAACAATTTACGTCAATAATTATTTATGATAAAAAAAGGATGCTGCCATAACAACCTTGAGTTGTGTTCCGGCATTAGTGGCCGGGTTCCAGTTTCCCTTTAGAGAGGAGCAGTGCATTTGTAGGACTTTTGGTGTTGCAAATGTCCATAGGTGATGGTAACCGCTTTTCATCAGGTGGACCTGTCGGCTAAACTCAAGCTATAAAAAAACAGCAACTTTATTATATAAGCCGATATCATGTTGCTTAAGTAAAAGCTCATTTCAAATAAGTGCGAAGTAAAAATGTTCTTGAATACGTCATTTTAGATTATTATACTTATTCCAGTAGTAAATTATTATTAAGAGAATGAAATATAAACAATATATATATTGTACATATTATTAGAGCTAGGCATGTTTGCTGAAGAGTTTCTTGCGCCGCTTCTTCTCTTCAACATGTTCCATAACATGTTGCGAAGCGGTGGTAAATTACATTAGGTTTCCATAGAGTAAATAATAACCATAAACAATATTATAACTAAACAATTTAAATGAATAAGTTGGCAATAGGCTAAATAAAACTTTAACAATACTCATTGACACTCGACATCTTAGTCGACCGTGATCACGGCCACTGAAGAGTGGCCAAAACGTCGAAATAATAAAAATCAAATTAATTAACGCGCCTTAAACCGTTAAAACGTAGTTTTATATATGTATACAAGTCGCGAAAACTTAAGAAAATATTAAACTGCCGACGTGGTGTGTTTGCTTTCCGGCCAGGATTCGAAGCTACGTCTTTTGAGTTGGGTTATGTTTAAGAATTCTTTATTGTATGAGTTTATCATACATGATTACTACATTTAATTACCCAACCATGAAGCGCAACTATTACAGCAAAACTGAAAATTAATAATGGACCCAAAATTCATAAGGCCGTTAAAATAAACTGCAAATTCTCTTCGTGTAGTGCAGTGTCGTGGGTGTCCCGACATAGGTCCTATTAACATGTCAATAACAATTTGCTGAATTGCTTCTATGTTGTACTCGATATGAGACATGTCGGGAAAAGGGTGCGGATAGGGTTGCTACTTTCAATCTATTATAATAATACAATTATTCCTAAATGAATTTATTTTTTTACTATTGTATTGTTACGACTTTCAGAGGACTCAAATTAAAAATGCCGTCGGAATGACTATAGAGTTTATTAGAACTGTACAAACACGGATGAAACAGGTACAAATATACTGGATACAACTAGTAACACTGCACGATTCAATAACACGCGCAGAGTCCGTCAATATATCCCTCTTCGAATGTAATACACACGTCATACTCATATCGTAGTCGTAGTTTGACTGCTCCACTCTTCTGTTCAGGCATTGTTTTATACTAAACTGTATAATATAACAAAAGACCGCATTCACTGAGTTAATTCGCACATCTGGCAAGCCTCGACGTAATGTAATAACCACAAGGATTCGTTCGACACTAATGACGGCCATAAATCAAGTTCAATAACAATAGCATGTTTGTCCTAATTACAAATTACAAACACAAAGTAAAAAAAAGAACTCCGAATGCAGGAAACGTAATAAACTGCATTTTACGACAGCCAGGTGTGCGCATTTCTTTGTCGGTATGTAACAGTATTTATTTATGAATACATTAAAAATTCAATTGAAAAAATCGACTTAGTGCGTAATATTCCATGTGCAGTAGGGTTTCCAGAAGCAAAGCATACCCACTGTTCTTGTTATGTAGCCACAGAGCGTCAAAAAACTATTTAACTGAAAATATCCTATATCTCCAAAACTACTGCACGGATTGTATGCAAGCTAATTTTCGTTGAAAACTTATAATACTTTACACCCTATATATCAAAAGTAAGACTTGATCATGGATTGACAGACTTTCTATGAAACGATGTACGAAAATAGGAAGTGACTAACTTTATAAGGAATTTGTAAGGCTGGTAGGACTTTTGTAAAAGGTTTGTAATAGGTTTGTGAGCGGATTATAAGAGGATATAAAAAGTTTTAAGTTGATATGCAAAAGGCATGTAAGCGGTTTGTAGAAGGTGCAAGCCTTCTACATACCGCTTACAGGCCTTATATTATTATAACCTTCAAAACACATTCTTCAGAGTAATTTCATTTGAATAATAAGTTTTGAAATAGAATTTGCTCTAGTTTCGGAGGCCAAGACTCACTTTGGGTTGCTGAGCCAACGGAGTTAGTTAGTTAGTTAGAGATTTAAATAAAAACTATTAAAATAGAATTTGTAAACAAATAAATCTTTGAATATTATGAATTATAAAGATTTTTTCGAAAAGAACCACGGAACCTTAATTTTACTAAGTGCTTATACGTTAATGTTTTCTTAAATTATTTTATTTTTTATATATACAATGTCAACCCTAGCACGCTTCGGGTCTAAAGTCAAGAGTCTCAGAGGCCTAACAGGGAAATTGATAATTTTCCCTTTGCTCTAACAACATAACCATTGCATTAGTTATTCATTAAACTGGTAGACATGATCCCGGACTAACTTATTAATATTTACACTCACTGTCCCGCTGTCCCACGGTTTATATTAATTTCGGGATTGTTTGGATTGTCCGTTGCGTGTAGGGTTGAGACAGTATTTAAATAATCATTTTCGAATCTCATTTGTGTTATGAATATTTATTGCTTGAGTCAGCAGACAGGTAGAGGCTCATCTGGTGGAAAGCGGTTACCGTCGACTATGGAAATTTGCAACAACAAAAACGCTGCTACAAATACCCAGCAGCTCTCTTAAGGGATACTAGAACCTGTCACATATTTTGGTACACAACTCTAGGTGGTTAGGGTAGCCAACCAGACGAGCAAATACGCTATCACTTGGCTGTGGGTTTTTTTGTCGCCTCTTATGACAGGCCGCCCCGCCGCAGGCAATTGTATTCTTTCTCCGTTCCTACATGGATAGGTAATAACAGTTTTGGGACGAAGTTGGCAGCACGTTGGCAGTGAGGGGATATGTGATGGTGATGAGATGATAATTGCGGCCGTTGAGCGGTGTACGGTCAATGAAAGATTAGTTGCATCGTACACTTGTAATCACACACTCTCAATGTTTTATAGTAGTTCAGAAGGCTTTTTGTATAGGCAAGCAACAAGCATGAAAACTAACGTTTGAACCCGAGCACGAATGTCGTGCGCTTGTATTGAAGGCGTGAGTCGGACTGTAGCCGAAAAAAATGGCGCGATGTTTTGTTTGCCACAGATTAATATTGGTTTCGCGCTTACGTGCTTGTTTCTATGTTGGCACTAATGTCGCCACAGCAGCATATGCAATGTCGGACGTTGAAAATGAAAATGTCCATAGGTGACAGCTATAACTTTCCATCAAAAAAAGTTAGGAGAGAACAATATGCATACTATTATTATGCATAAAGAGGAAAATAAATAAATAAAATTATATTGCTTCATTGATTTTGAGTACGTCAGTGTATCAGAGAAATAAAACTACTTAAACCTCAGATGAGTGAATAGAAGTATAAACGGAGCCTTCGTGTACAGAAGTGTCAAAGGAACTGAAGCATTAAAAAAATATGTCGAATATAAACGTGGTTTGCGTCTGTGTAGTTAGTAGTAATATAATGTATCAACTTGAAATTATTCTACTTTGTCCGTACTAATTCGAATATTTAGTACAAGATTGAAAGGAATAATTAAGTACCATGTTATTTTTAACGATGAATATATAACAAAATAAGTCATATGTTTCACTAAATACCTCTTAAAAGATACCACAAGTCATCACGTAACAAAGTATGCGAATTATTTTTTCATATTTTATAAACAAGAATCGATGAACAACCAGAATACTTCTGAGAAATCCATAATTCCTTTGTTGAGGAACGAAATGCCTCCTTTAGCTTATAATAAAGTGTCACATAAAGTAAAATGAGTTAGCTTAGCCAGGGCCAGACTTGGAGCGATCCACAGTGGGACAAAATACCAGTTGATTAGACAAAAAAATCGACCACAAAATTAAGTTGTAGCAGCACAAAGGCGGCTCATGACACATTTCAGTGAATTTGATTCGAATCTTGGTAAAGAGTAGGCATAATTTAGACAATTAGTTTCAAATGAAAATACATAGTCACTACTATATATACCTACTGTATTTATTACTGTATTGTATGATCGCTATGAGTTACAACTCCTAACAAGAATGAATGAGAGAGAAAGATTTTTATATATCGAGAGTCTGTCTTGGACAAGCATTGCAGGTTTACTCTTCTTTCCCACAAAAAAGAGAGTTTTGAGACATGTTGTCCTATTTCTGTAATTTATATTACGGAATCTTTTTCACGTTTCATCTTGTAATAACAGGTTACTGATATATGAAAAAACTACTTAACAATAATGCAGTATTGTAGAGATGAAAAATGAATATTAACAAAAAAATATGTGAATAGGTTTTTTGTGACGGCGTTCAAGGGGGTCTTTTATTCCAATCCTAATTCGTCTCTGTCCTTTTCGATGTATGAGACAAGCGCCGTGTCTACGGTTCTAAGAAATTCATATGAAAAGTATCCGATACTTTGTCGCTAATGTCACAAGATGGCAACGCGTATTTTATGGTGTGACAGACTCGATTACGGTGCGATTTCGTTTATTTTGACTGTCGAAGATTGGCAAACAAGTTGGGTCGTATTTGCGATTTTATGGGTGGTTTTATGTTGAATGGATTTCTTTTGTAAATCTATTGTTAGACTTGTTGCATTTATTTATTTTGTTCGTATCTACTTTTTAAGGCAAATTAAATTTGTAAAATAGATTATAAACAATATCCCCATATATTTTACTAACTGACAAACATAACTGATGCGAAATACAGTATTAATATTAAAATAATTATTGTCGCTTCTTAAATTAAATTGACTACTCCCGGATTTTAAATGCCGCAGGTAACTTGCAGTAGATGAATGTCGTTGGTTAACTCAAATATTTTTTTATTCAAAATGTAGCAGAAATATGCACTTCCTAGAAATGTATTTTTTCAAATCCTAACACGATTTTCATGATATTTCGACCTCTCCCCCGTCCTTGTAACTGCTGGTCATGTTCGTAAGACTCCTCCCTCCCTGGTGTGACATAACATATTTTGCAATTTTACATCAAGAAATTATGAAATTAAAACAGCAGTTCCGTAATTATTCCGTAATTAGCTAAAATATATTAGATTTTGAAATGTGACGTGACAAAATTTAGGATACCTGCCACCCCATATCACACAAAGCTACGCTTCACCACACAATGCCACACCTCGTCACAAAACGTCACACTTCGTCAACCCCCTCTGCCCTTTTACCTTTGACGTAATTTATGGATAGTCCCTAATCAATAAAACCGTCTAATTAAACTGGTGTAGTTGTATGTTTTTAATATCAGGAAAATTCTGCAGAAGCATATAATTATATATAAAACATTGTGCAGGAACGCAGACAAATTAAAATTCTGCGGCCGGGTGAACTGTGGTAAGAGGTGACAAAACACCCATAGCCAAGTGGTAGAGCAATTCCCCGTCTCGATGGCTACCACCCCTGTTTAAAGCCTGCCGTCACAATAAAATCACGTTGTGTTCCGGCATTATTGAACAGGCTTAGATGTCGGCAACGCGTTAGCAACGCCCCTAGTGCTGCAAATGTCCTGGACCGTTTGGCTGCTTCAGGTAGTAAAAATAGCAAAGGTATGGCATATATCCCATCGTGTCATCTAATGAAATATAATAGTAAGAGAACAGATAGTCCTGTACGGTGCATCTACAAGATGGTTTCCGTGCTAGCATTATTATGTGTATTTTGTGGTGTAAGATGTCGCTGCAGTCGGCAGCAGTGCGCCTGCAAAGGCACCGACGCCATTAAACGATATCACAGCGCTATAAAGTAACCCCACCGTGGGACACAACTTTAGTATGATACGATGGATGCTTTACTTACTACTTCTCTACTCTTCAAGGGAAATGGAAGAGTGACATTTCTCTGTGCATTAGGGCCTAGGGTGTAGTTGAAAACTAGCCCCAGATACTTGGATATAGCATTTGCTGAGCTGCACACAGTTGAATCCATCGCTTGACATGTTGTTTGTTACGTATTTGGTGTGTTATATTTTTTTCTAAAGTGTAATGTCTCGCAAGATATCCAAATAATTTAAGTTCTTTCTTTATTTCTTTCTGTGCTATTTTATGTGCAAATAAAATCAAGTAATGTGTGGCAGTTCATGAATTATTTGAAATATTTCGCACACAGCATAATATGCATTTAATAGAAATTAGTCTTGTTGAATAGTCTGTCGAATGTAGTCTGCCGGTCAACCTGACGTATTTACATTAACATTTATAACAAATCATTTTCAATCCTCATTTACAAGCCCTCACAATGGTTACTTTTTTGCAACCTCACTACAATTCCGTTTCTACCAACATGGCTACAGAACTCTAAAGACGCAAGTAGAGTATCTTTCCATGCAAACATTAATGCTGCAATATTTTGCACGGTACACACATTACGTGCGATCATTTTGCATTATATTACGTTGGATGGACGCGTTTTTGTACGACCCGGGTATCGAACCCAGTGCCACTAACCATAAATATACTGCAGACATGAACCAGTCACAAGGTATCAATTGTCTTTATGGCCATATTTTTATTATTTATCACTTGAGGTGGCGTGTCAAGCGTTTTTATCTGAATATCGAGATCTTTGTTTGCATGCTCAGACGAACGGATAAAAGTATAGTAAACAAAAGCGTTCAATGAAGTGAAGCATTTTTCAATAACTCGTTTGCGTAAACTTGTGTAATATTTTGCGTGCAAGTTCAGGTGGTTTGCATCTATGTCGGTAATAATAATGTATCCACTGGAAACTATTGCGCCGTTATCCGTACTAATTCGCTTATTTACTTTTATTCACTACGGCGCGATTGGCTTCCTTTAGCTAGCTTCACTTTGAGAATTCGGAGCTCGGTCTACTAATACTATTTTGTGCGTTTCAGAAATAGAGAATAGAAGAAAAATAAAATAAATATTAACGTCGAAAATAATATTCATATTATTATACAGTCAATTTTGATACTGCTTAATTTGTAGGTACTTTATTAAAATAAAAACCTTTGTATTAATAATATTAAAACTATACATTCTACATGTATAAATTATCTATAATGTTTTAAAGAGGTTTGTTAGAGGTTTGTAAAAGATCTCTAAGAGATTTGTAAGGGGTTTGTAAAAGGCTAGTAAGAGCTTTGTAAATGTTTTTTATGAGGTTTGTAAAAGGTTTGAAAAGCTTTACAAGAGATTATTTTGAGGCTTGAAAAAAGGGTTGTAAGATAATAGTAAGAGGTATGCAAGAAGTTTGTAAGACATTTTAAGGAGATTTGCAAAAGGTTTGTAAATAGTTGTTTTCAATTAATTAACTCGGCCATCCATCGTGGTCAGAACCGATCTCGGTGGAAGCGTTCTAGTTGTTAGACGGTCAGTCAGTATTGATATGTTGATTGATATTTTTATCCATAAAAAATGATATTTTTATGAACCGTATGCTTTTTTTGTGACTTAAAACGACTTCAACAGTCACTAATATTTGGGATAATTGAATATTGAACTAAATAAAGAGTAATAGTCAGTCAATAAAGCCTTAAAAGTCACCACGAAACGTCGATGGTGATAGTGCAAAGCAATATATGTAATTGTAATAGAAACTAGCATAGAAATGCGGAGTTAAAAATATTATTTAATTTATTATAATAACATAGAACAATACAAGATTTAGGAAGGATTGAACGATTGCTTAAGGATCATTCAATTACAAGGTGGATCCAAAATGGCAATTGTCCTTTGAAAGTGACTTTGTTTGGGTGTTTGTTTGTTCCTTCTTTATATTTGGTATCCTACATTTACTTATATTTTGTATAACGGGGATAAAATATTTTGTTGTTGTTGTAAATCTCACTGTCTTAAAAGCTGTAGTTGATTATGTTGACTTTGCTGCAACTCTATCATTTTGCTACAATTTCATGACTGTACTATATGGGCCGCTTGCATATGGTTGGTATTTACACCCTTAAATTCAATTAGCGTCTTTCACAACACAAATTTTGCCGCTAAATATGTTTAAAGAACTGTCAATACATATTTAGGCAGTGTGATTAACTAATTATATTTAAAGGCGATCGTTATGCAGGCGGTCCTAAGTATTGTTATACGCCGTCAAAAACAAAGAATATAAAATGCTAAATATCATGTAAATATGAAAATAGAAGACAAGTGCGAGCAATGGCGCATCCCGGCGGAATGTTAAACGGCCGTGTATGACGCATGGTGCTTAGGGGAGGAGACGTAATTCACAACTTTCACCTGGAAAACGAGTAGGGATGGCACGATGCGGATAAGCATCCGCTATTTTATAGCTTAATTCTTAAGATAAATAATATACAACCCAAATAAGCGTTGTCAGATCTATAATATTATAACATTTTAAACATGCCGTCTGTATATTGCAGCTATTTAAATAAACAACCGGAATAGAACGATGGAGAACGCGATGCAGTTTTATTTTAGATTTCTTGTCTGTTTGTCGTTTAATCTGTTGTTTGGGATTCACATAAAACTTACCGATTTCAATGTTGTTTTCGCTGATCGATAGCAAATTTTTACACTTAAAATCTGCGCTATTTATTATCCCAAGAACCCCGCGACGACTTTTCTGGAAATAGTCTAAAATGTCTAGATAATAAAAAAGTCGATTTCCAATGTGATTTTTTCACTGATCCAAAAAAAGATTTTATGTAATAAAATATATGATCTTAATGCCGGGAATCCCGCGAAACTTTTCTCAGTAGCGGTTTGTAGTTATCCGGATGCAGAAAAAATAGCTTATTCCGGCAAATTTTACAATAAAACGATAGCTTGCATTCTTTTTTAAATGCTGGCACAATTTGTGTCCCGGGTATTCCGCGGGAATTTCAAGTCAAGCGTGGACGAAGTCACGGACTTATCCTCGTACTTTGTATAAATTATACACATTGTAACACTTGTCCCCTACATTTGCTCTACATAGCGGCTATATAATATATCCGAAAGCGGATATTTATCCGTATATATCCTGCCAACGAACATCTCTAGCCTGGAGTTTTTCCAGCAATGGCAAGTTACCTTTTATGCAAGTATAAGTACGAACTTCCACACTTTGAAGGCAGCTCACAGCCTTGCGGTCGCGGAACTTCAACCACTCGGAACTTCTACTTTTCTTTGATTTATATTTCTTAAGGATTTTAATGTTACAAAGTTATCTAACTTCACCTAGAGTTGTAAGGGTAAGTTGTAAGTACCTCTACTGATGTACAGTCGACAAAAATACTACTTATGCAAGAAAGTTTGTAACGTGAGGAAGTTAAACTGATGATGGGTGCTGTATTTATATATCTGAAACTAGAGATGCCACGAATAGTTATTTGGGCAAATACAGAAAATCGAATATTGGGCCACGCTCCCAGCCGAAGCGCCTTATTTCGCCTGCCGAATTTTCGGCGTAAGATACGTGCAATTCGTGCGTGGTGGTTATTAGTGAAGCAATAATTTGTAAAGTACTTTCTTACGTTCTCGCGAATAACAGGTACACTTAATTAATTAACGATTTAAGTGTGGTTTGAAATGATTTCTTATTTGATTCTGTCATTTTAAGAACAGAACGAAACGTTATATTAAAATAAAAAAATAATTAAAATGGCATTTAACACGTTAAAACGTTTTGATGGTAATATATACAATTTTGAGCAATATGTGCGTTTTTCTCGCAATTGGGAATTCGATATTCGGCTGAATAGTATACCGAATAGCAGTCGAATATTCGTGGCATGTCTATTTGAAACCATTTAACCAGACTATTGCGTGTCGGACTAATTACATTGAAGAATTCTGAAGAGATAACGATCGTCCGCTGTTTTTTTATTTTCTACGAAATTCTAAAAGCGATTAAATGAAAATATTCCAAAACTCATGAGCTACTCAACAGACTGATTCTTATTGAAAGTACATGCATTTTTACTCTTGTGTACCACTGCTGAAATCTTGTGAATCTACCTAAAATTAATGTAACATACGCGAGTATTTTTGTGAGTATTGAAAAGAGGCGAAAAAGAGACAAATTTGGAGCATATCATCGAGTGAGATGTCAATTAAAATTTCTCGTGTATTTTGATTTTTTGAAAAATTATCATTATATAATATTATCATTAAGGATGGTGTTAGCTATTACTTGTTATAGCTAGTACGCTATTTTAATATTTGCTTCAAGTTCTTGTTACCGACCTGACTGAGTTTTTGTTTAGCCAGGTGGTAGGGCATTGCCCGACTGGATGGCTACCACCCCTCGTCTAAAGTATGTCACCATAACAACCTTGAGTTATGTTCCGGTATTATTGACCAGGTTCCAGTCCCATTTAAGAGAGCAGCAGCGCATTTGTAGCACCTTATGTAATGTAACCGCTTTCAATCAAGGGGGCCGTCTGCCTGTCTGCTAAACTCCTGCCATAAAGAAAATAAACTGACTTTCATATAATTTCCTCTTTTGAAGTTTGTTTATCATCTCTCACAATTAAAGGCTAGTATTTCTGCACGTAATCAAACGTGAGAATAGCGATTTATCAAAAGCCAACTACACTATCGCTTTACTCGTTTGGCCAACAAGTAAAAAGTCATTTGTCAATAGTTTTGCACTGACAGGAAAGGGTAAAGAAATCCAATACCGTTTACAAATTATTATAAAAATGCCAAGCTATTTTAGTTCATAATATTACAGCAATAAAACAGTTCGAACTGCAAATAGCAGATTGGCTTATTTGCAAACTTAATTCGTAAATGAGATGAAGGAAAATAGACTGTATGCCTTAGCTTTAAGGGTCGAGAGCAGTGAAAGGCAAGTTAGTATAAAGTAGGATGGCAATAAATTACCTCTCGGAATCTAGGAGTATTCGTATCGTTCGCGACTGATAAAAGTCCTCCTTTGCACGACCGACTTGTGATCTCTTAATGGTGATGGGCTTCAAAAAAGTTATTATTTTATCGATGAGCGTTTTGGAAATATCACTTTTATCTCCATGCATGTTATCTAATTACAAAAATGTTTTTTTAAATAAGACTTTTCTGCGAGACTATCTGTCTGTATTCTTAACCGTTTTCCGCGGCAAACCTGGATTTTAATTATGTAAGTTATAAGTTATTAACGTAGTTGCTCCTGCTGTAGTTGACAGCTCAAAGCCGGTTCTAAGTAATTAAAAGTAGTTTGTTGTAGAATTTAATTTCAAAAGAAACTTAAGATTTTCTATAGATAACTATTAGTGCATTACAAACTTGACTAACGTCGGTTCCTTAAACCGTTAAAGCCATTTTTTCAATTATTTTAATGTTTTATTGACATTTTTGAAAGTACTTAATTGAAGTTTTACACAGAATAATAAGATAAGGCGTTTTTGACGTAAATGTAAGGTACATTCGCGACAACATATTTTAATAATAAAACATTGAAAACAAAAGAATGACTACTGCCATCTAGTCATGTACAATGTAGATGGTATTGAGAGATATTTTTACTGGCCGATTGTTGTTCTTAATCTTCTTCCATGTTAAAATTAACAAAATAAGTGATAATTCGATACCCAATGCATCAGAAGTATTTTAAGATCCAGATGCCAACCGGAGTCACAGTAGTCTCTTTAGACCGACTCAAACCAACATCCATCTGCCCAGATTAATAAGACGAAGAAGCATCGACCAACCACCGCTACAGCCAGTCAACCCATCTCGCCAAATTAACAGTACATCTGTACAATCTACTTTGACATCGTGCATCAGACAACCTTACGTCAAAAGATCGGGCAAAACCATCAAACCAAGTGTGCGTTTCACTTGAAGGGGGGTAATATGGGAGCTGTATACGTCTTGTCATCGCAGCGGACAATGTGCTACTGGTTAGTGCAGCGCAAGAGCGCACATATTTTAGCTCTATCTCGCTCGCATATCATCCGTCCCTCTCCCACATTGTGCTATACCGTTACCGTTTCCAAAATAAATCAGATCACATCAGCACTCGACAGTGAATACTACTCTCTGCCATCTGAAACATTATTTAACCTTCTACCTTTCGCTGCTACACATCGATAAAATGCTAGTGAAAGACAGCCCTAAATCTTAGCGTTCGGAGCACGTTCCGGTCAGTCGGGGCTTTTGTCTGTTTTCTTTTTAATTACGGCCAATAAATAGCCGGCCGGCACTCGCCACTATTTGAGATAGGGGGCAACTGCGGCGTGTCTCCCGGCCTTTTACGTCGATTTACTCCCAGATATCGACATTGGGAACACGGTTTTTAGTTACGATAGTTGTCATGATCTATGCCTGGTATAGGTACATCTCTAATTCAGTCGCTTGTGAGTACAGGATTTTGAAATCGTATAAAGTAGATTAGAAATTTTGTATATACCTTAATATAGTTATCTGTGGAGGCTTATTAATAGCTTCTCTTAATTTATCTTATTTTTAGTTATTATTAATGATAGCTGTTAGTCCCCCGAATAAAACAAAATAAAATAATAAAATATTCTATGATTTTTATATCAAAAGGATGTAAGAATTAATCAAATGTTGAGTGCATTTCGTCATTTTCATCACATTTTACTATAAAATACTTTAAATGTCAATCCCAGTATTGTAAAGTTACACCTGCGCTTTGTTCGTATCTTGTCTATGGTATAGATTCGATTTGAGGATTTTTTTTTATCCAAAGATCTTGCTTGAATATGAAATTGAAAAGAAATTTATTAACAGTATTCAGCTTTGGATATGTCCAAAGCTGAATACTGTTAATAAATTTCTTTAGCCTATAATTATATTTTAAGCAATCAAATGTTGTTTCCTTAGATCATATAATGTTATACCTCATGTTATATCACAATGGTTGTTTCATTATATAAACCAGGAGAGAAAAGGACCTTGTTCACAGTTGCATTTTTTAATTTTATTACAAGCGTTTTTTTTACATGACAATAGATATTCCAGGTCATAAATTATCGAGGATATGAATTTTTGAAAGAAACAGAGTAATTTTCTTCCATTTTCACCATTACACCATCAATAAAGCGACACGAGTAAATGTAAATCCCATAACGCGGTACCATTATCCCTATTTCTCGGTTGGGAAAGCCATTACAAAAAAATAAAGTGTCCCATCAAAAGGCCATGGCGGTGTTTGGTAGCTGTTTGTAATTCTGGTGCGATCTGAACGAGTCCCCGGGGCTGGTGCGGGGGGAACGGACGTTTGTGTTTTATTGATATTTTAGCGCTGGAATGATTTTCGTAGCGACTGTACGGCTCTCCTGGGGAGCGACCGTTACTATTGATGGCCAGCCCAGGTGACGTACTTTGGGTTGAAGCGGTAAAAATATTATTTGAAATTCGAATGACTTGTTCGATTGGATTTAAACGGAACATCCTCCTTTTTAAACAATCTGAAGTAAACATCTCGACTTTTTGCCAGTTTTTATAAGTATCCTTCCAGTTGCCCACGTGAAAAGAGATAT
Organism: Dendrolimus punctatus; assembly: GCA_012273795.1. NCBI lineage: Eukaryota > Metazoa > Arthropoda > Insecta > Lepidoptera > Lasiocampidae > Dendrolimus > Dendrolimus punctatus. The sequence continues at coordinate 19,556,279 of CM022541.1, forward strand.
ACATGTTTCCACTTCCCACTACTGATTTTGGATGGTGTGTATGTGTGTGTGTATGTGTGTGTGTGGTGTGTGTGTGTGGTGGTGTGTGTGTGTGTTGTGTTTGTGTGTGTCTATTCTTCGTTTCCTTTTGCTGTTCCTCTAACTGTCAATATTTCCATGGTTGGTGTGAATATGTCACGCAGGTGTAGTGTGTGTTCTGATTATTATGTTGTGTTCTATGTAAGTGAACTAAGTGTGTCTGTTTGTTAACAAATACCGTATATCCTAGTACCTAATTTTAAATTATTATTTAATTATGTCCTTCAGACCACGGGCCATAAAAATGGCTCGGACTTTTGGAGGACTTGCGTGGGGCCATGGGGAGGCCAACACGTAGAGGGCCCTTGACAAATTTATTATTATTATATTCCATGTATAATAAAATATTACATGTATTTACACACACACATAAGCCTTTGATTAAAAGTTCCATAGGTATTCTGGCAGAAACTGAAACTTAAAATCTATCTTTGGAATCTGTTGAAATTAGGCATATGGATGAAATTTAATAGGAATATTTCTTCTACGATACGAATTTGTGACTAATATGCCACTTTGTATTGCTATTGTGATTTTTTTGGAGTTTATGGATTGGTTTCTAGACCTTCAAGCTTAGTCCGTTTTGGATATTCTATTGCTGTTGTAAAATTAGAAAAAACTAAAGATTATCTAACGGTCGTGAACAATTATTTGGCTGATTTTTTTCAAAATTATATAATCGTATGGATTACTCGTTAGTCTAATAAGTCATATCGGTGTCATTTAATATGTTTTTTAATTAAGTGGCCAGATATTCACTCCAGAAATTTTGAAAATTGTGACCCATAGTTAACTATGAACAGGAAAATTCTGAAAAAATAATCGAAGTGTTTTCGAATACGATATACGGTTTTCAAAAAGTGGGATATTTTATATTAAACGCATTGTCACATTTCGGAGCCTTACACGGTAAATGCACTGATACACGCAAAACTATGTATTTTATTTATTTAAACCACCACGAGTATAGCAACAAATACGTAGCAGGCTAATTAATGCACACTCATATAAAATAAATATCTGTTTCATTCACCTTCTCCCAATTATTTGGGGCCGGCGTAATAAATACAATCCTTTACTCTCTGTTCTGAAAGACGTCCTCTTTCCCACAAATCATCATGTTATCTATCACACAATCATCAATCTCTTTTTTGGTTACCTTTATATTTACACCCGTCTTCCCGTTAAATATTATTTCTGTCACGTTATATTCATTCCCCCAGTACGTGCCCATACCACCTTAGTCTTCTTCCTCTTTTTTCAGTTAAAACTTTCAATAATATAATATCCATTCTTGTAAAATAATTTTAAATGTATTATTTATTGCAGTTGACTTCAGCAGATAGGCAGACGGCCCACTGGTGGGAAGCGGTTACCATCGCCTAGGGACATTCGCAACATTAAAGGTGCTACAAATGTACTGCTGCTCTCTAAAGGGAGGCTGGAACCTGGCCATTAATGCTGGAACACAACTCAAGATTGTTATCATAGTTATTAAATTTTGAACAATTTCTCTGAAATCCGTCCCTGTACGAAATTCACGACATTTCAATGATACAGTCGTGTCATATTAGACTCATGTATTATTACATCCTAATACGTGCCATTTTAAAGATTCACCAAAATTGCGTATTTGGTCTCGAAACAAACGGTTATGCCCGACACCACTCCACTGAAATGCTGTTATCGGTTTTCCCGATAAAATAGAGCAGCAGTCCGGTATTACGACGATAAAAACAGAAATCTTTTAGGCAGCAGGAAAATATATAAGATATATATTTGCGACATCTCTAGTAGGTAGTAGCGAAAGTATTACATGTTACCTAAGTCTTTATTGTTCACGTGGAAAACTTAATTCTATCTATACTTATATGTGACTCATTGATTCTTCAGGTGATCAAAAGGCTGGTGTTTACCTCGGCCAACGGATCAGTATGGCGATCCAGCGTGGAATGTAGCCAGCTTTCTGGGCACCTTACCCATAGAAGACGGTGATCTGGGCTCAGTATTCTACTTATAGTCTTAAGGACTTAAGTCTATGGGTACAATACAATACAAATAAGTTTTCTTTTATTGAATTCGATTATATGTCATTTTATAATTGTTCTATGAAAGAAATTTATTTATTAAAACTAATTTATAAAGAAGATAGATTTGAACTTTTACATGTTTGTAACGAATAAACTCAAAAACCATTGGACCGATTTCAAAAATTCTTTCACCATTCGAATGCTATATGCATTATCCTTATAAAAATTAGGATCCCAAATAAAATTAAATAATATAATCCATCAATCTAAACAAAATACTTGGCTCTGGAGTCGGGTTATATGATTTTGATGAAATTTTATGTGTTTGAGTGGGTGGTTGAGTTTCACAATTAGGTAGGTGCCTGAATCGGATTTTTTTTTTTCAGGCAGTACAAAGTCTGCCGAGACCGCTATTATTTATAAAAAAGAAAAGAAAAACAGTGACGTGAAACAACAGACAGTGGCTTAAATTGATCTCTTTTAAACAAGCTATTATTCCGGACAAAATTTATATTTTATTTACCTGTAAACAATACCTAGATAATGTGAAACAGAAAAAACCTTAGAGCTAAATTAGTGAAACGCAGTATTCAGATTGATTTAATATTTTTTGTGATTATTGACTTAGCTTCTTGGACAGAAAGATAATAAATAAAAAAACTACGTTTTAACGGTTTAAGGCGCGGTAATTTATTTGATTTTGGTTAATCCGACGTTTCGGCCGCTGAAAAGTGGCCACGGATCTGATCACGAAAGACAAAGAAGTCATGAGTATTGTTAAAGTTTTATTTAGCCTACCGTCAACTTGTTTATTTTAATTATTTAGTTTTAATTTTGTTTATGGTTATTACTTACTCTCTGACCTAAATTACGTAGTACGTACGTAGTTTAATTATTTACACAAGTCGCGATAACTTAAGAAAATATTATATTTACACAATTGACAGTAGACCTTGGTCGTATCTACGGACCCAGTTAGTGTGCATAGACTTACACATAAAACACCGTTTTATTTATCGATGGCAAATATATCTTCCCAGCTGTAAAAAATATATCTGTTTGCAAATGCAAACAAAACGCATCCATTCTCAATAATTTTAACTTTTTACTACAAAAAGAAAGGATTATGTTTATGGCAACACCGGGCCTTACGGCGACACAATATTTCGCACATGCAATGTCACAGCAAAAAGTAAAAATGCGTTTCGCGACACGAGCTTTAACAGATAAAACCGATGCAGTAAATCGTTATTCGATAACGCTGGCTTGTAACATGGGACATTGGTATTATTGTCACTTTATGCGCGTTTTGGTATGGTTTGGTAAGTACATTGCTGATTTGTGTCAATGGTAGCAGTTTAGTAACGCACTGAGCAAGAGTTGGAAATTGTGCAAATTCGTTATCCTCGTAAGCGTACTGTTCACTACATTTCTGTTTATGTTAACTAGATTTTAGCGTTTGATACGAAAACAAATAGAATATTTTTGAACTTTTCTGTAAGTCGTAATGATTAACAAATTAGGGATACTTTACCAAAAGAGGGCGAGGTGGTATGATACAGGAGGGTTAAAAAAACAAAATGTAAGTGATATTATATTACTTTTGGATCCCGGAAAAATTATTAATGATTTTACCTAATGTTTATATGTTACTTGAAGATTGGAAAATAATAATTATACAGGAATATACTTGGAGATAATACCACTTGGAGTACTTCTTTAAGGGGTTCTGACAATAGACCAGTAGAAGAATAGCTACCCTCGCTTACAAATATGTATTTGTATCGACACTATATTCACTACACTAGTTGCGCGTTACATCACTGATCACGAGGATAAAAATTCTATCGAGATTTTGACTTTCTAAGACAAACTTCATTTTTCTTCCCGGGAAACAGAACTAAACGAAGACGAAGAAAAGAGAGGTGAAAGTGACCTATTTAGGCATGAGATTGTTTGGCGCACGAGCGCAGCGAGGTTGCTAATAGTTCGAGTGCCTAAACAGGCCTTTCACTTAAGGTTAGCACCATGCTTTTCATTTCAAATATGAAGAAAGTAAATTGAAACTGATTAGTTAAAAAACAACTACTTCATCAGGCTTTAAGAACTCATTTAAGACGTCACTTACAAGTATTTTTCTTGTCTGTAGCATTCTACCAGCCAGTATTTTTTAGTTACGGATGATAGTAAATATTTATTAGCTCATGAAAATTTATTATTAATTACATGATAAGTAATTTATAAGCATAAAAATAGTTTTGTACTATTGATATTTTTTATTACAATTTATGCCGCAATTAAAAAGTGGCTATAAAAAAAGTTGGGACATATTATGTATGGTTCGCAGTTTTTAAATTTTAGACAAGGAAAATTGTTTCACAGAGATGAAAAGTGCTGTTTTCATCCTTGTGATCAGGCACCTCCCAGTGTAATTTCAGAATATGAGAAATGAAAAAGTTCTTTGTTCTTCTACTCTGAGAATAAATAAGCTTTATTTGCTTGGATTTTTCTTTATTTCCAACTGCCGACCGGAGGTATCTGCAACCTCCACATATTCTCATGTCAAATCCCCAACATATTCAAGAAGCACGGTTGTAAAAATAGTACCTTGAGTAGGAAACTAATAAAATTATAGTTTATACATAAACAAAATCGTATCCCAGTCCATCTATCAGGCTAATCTTCCCGTGGTGCATAAATCGGTGGTTGGGCACGCGTAAAGCACTCGCGAGGTGTACTACAAGGATGCCCACTCGGCGGCAGATAGCGCGACAACGGGCTTATCTCGCGTTGACAATACCGAGATGCTGCGAGATCGCCATGGTGTTATTCACTAGAGAAACAACATATACTTCCATTTTATCAAGATGATACTTATTATCTTATTCCATAATGGGAGACTGGAACCTGGTCACTAATATATATATAGTACCTACAATGTTAGGTCTCGTGAAAAACTACCTCATGTAAAATACGGCTTTGAGATGGTACAATTTTTATGTTTTTTTATTGCTGAAGCAGACGTGGTGCCGGCTTCGAGGGAGGGCAACACAAGATTTTATGTAGGCATTTTCTAGACCAAGGGTTGATAACCATGCAGATGGGCAAACACACTGCTATCTGGCTGGTACAACAATCGTCACCAGATTTATCATTTTATTAGACATAATATACTAGAAGAATAAATTTAATTGTTCATTTTAATGAATGTAATAATTTAATTTTAAGGTACACTCCAACGTATAACAAACACCCAATAAATTGTCACACAAACGACTAATAAAAATAGCGTATATCTCAGCATATTCTCAATTAAATTTTATAGAAAAGGTACAGAACACAAATAAATTAAATAATAAAAAAATTGTTTCTATGTGTACATATATTAAAGTGTCCAGAAATTAATACGATTGAACAAATTTTTTCTAACTTAATCGATTTATTTTGCAACGTTACCGTCATTCCGAAACTTGGACACCTCATTTTCCAGCTACAACTGAGGTGCTGTTGGTAACAAACTGCTGTAATTAGTCAATAGGGGAGTTGGTAACAAGTTGTTCGCCGATGCCATTTCGTAGCTGTGTTTATTATCCTCACTGTCCCCAACTAATTTATTGGGCCCTTAACGCCCTTTGCTCTTAGATGGATCACCTAATTTAACATTATGGCCAGTTCAAGAGGTTTTACGTACGGACGGACGGGCATAACTTTTCTTACCTTAAGTACGCCATAGTGACATTTCGCTCTCAGTCTCCGAAACACTATGGCTTTGTTAGTCAAATTCTACTCTGAAAGTTCTAAGAAGCAATCTTGCTTCTTACCACCATCACACCAAAAAATATATTAGGTGGGCGGACCTTACTATTTATTGTATAAAATATTATAATTAGCGGAACATTCAAGTAATCGTGTCATCTGTGCCAAAAGTGCGTGTTATTTATTAGTCGCGTGAGTCAAAGGTCTGTGTAATTACTTGGAAGGACACAGTGGTTCCCTGGGGAGGGTACGCCGAAAGATGATGTCATGACACGCACGGCGTTAGGCACTCTATACAAGGAAGAAAGAAAAAACATTATTCAAACATAATGCGAGACATTGCAGAAAACAAATGTAGCATACTAAATACATAATAAACTAGGTCTTCCTATGATACCAAATGGCTTTAGTTCAGCAAATGTCAGATACAAGTGTCTGAGGCTGGTTTTCAAGTGCACCCTAGGACGGACGGATAACGCATTTTTTACTAAAAGAGTTTTCCCCGCGGCTACGCCGTGTGAAATCCCTATGTAATATAGCTCATGTTACGTAAATAAAAATATAATTAGGTCTTTATATATATAAAGCTTCAATACTTTAGTTTCTTAATCAATTTACTACAATTACAAAAAAAACTAACTCAATATAGTGTAGACAACTGCACAGCAAACCATAAAGAAAAGTCACACTCAACCTGATTTAAACTACCTAATACGTAATGAATGACACGTGGGCAACCTGACAACGTATTTGTAATTAAATTACAGCGATAGGTGTCTACATCGCAATTGCAGCGCCATCTATTTTGCTAATTCGTCTATTCCAAGTAAACGCCTTATCGAGATAAACGTATCTTAAGTGTTAATTCGGGTTATAAGCCAGCCTTATGTCGAGTGTCATTCGTATACCCTTAGTAGTTTCCACAAACAGATGCGATCGCAGCGCCAACTTTTCGCTATTTTCGTCTACACTTAAGAAACGACGTCCGTCATTTATCGGGTTAAATAGTATCCTAAGTTACTCCCAGTGATATAAGTTAGCTCCATTTTGAATTTCGTTTAAATCCGCTCAGTAATTTTGGCGTGTTGCTCTAACAGACAGACGTAAACTGTACAAATTGTATTTTTGGAATCTCGTGGTCCGAATTATCCCCCGTGATTTTTTTTCTCATATTAAAACGCAATCAATGTACAAACACGTACTATTTGCAGATTTATTATTGTATACACATATAGCTTTACTCGCCGTTTTGCCCTCTAAACTTTGCCGATTGTGAAATATCATTAAGCCCATGGAAAATTTAATCTTTATTAAATAACTAGAAATTTCTGCGCATTTTTGTTGCGCGTCAAATCCTAGTGCCTTTGTTTATTTAGGGAGTAAGCATTCACACAGTTACATTGTATCAAATTTTTACTAGGCGCTATTTGCAGCCAGTATATTCGGATTATCCTATCCTATCCGATTTTTTATCCCTAAAAAAGGCTCGTTTATCGGGATAAAATTTATTCTATATCCATTCTTGATGTGGGAACTACATTTATATGCCTATAATATATATTAGATCCACAAAATATTCGGGTTGTTTTATTATCTCGTCAAAAGGAACGTATGTATCGCAAATCAGCATTGTGTCGTATATTACGCGGGCACAGCAATAAGTTGCAAACCTTGTTTGCTCTCAAATATGGTATTATTTTTTTAAGATACACGTAAACAATGTAAGTACGTCGCTATTCCATTTTTTATTTTTATTTCTTTCTATATCAAACAGGAAAACCGTCCAATAGCTATTCCATGGAAGCGCACCAGATCGAGTTCGTATTTTGTAGTACTAGTATAGATAGACCTCATACGGCTACAATTAGCACATAGAAAGTAGCATTGATGAAATATCGCAAAGAAACTTGTACCTTGGTACATATTATTAATATACGAAACTTAATTTGTATAAGCGTGACAGGTAAATTCACAACTAGGATAGCTATTATATAGGCTTGCACATATATTGCATTGAATGTATCTATTTTTTTAGCGTATATATATATATATATTTATTTTATTTTAGTTCAGTTTACCACCATAAATCGTTCGTTGTAATTTTCTTTAAAATCTCCTTAGATCCTGGGTTGCCGGGAAGAGATCGCTATAAGCAATAAGGCCGCCCACTGTTTTAAAGCAAATGTCAATATCAATTGTCTGGATTTAAGATTATGGTGAACAATAAAGAGTTTTCATGCATTTATTCATTCATACATTATATGTAATTAAAATATTTAATTACATTTTCTTGATTGAAGTATTTTAACTTTTTGTGTACAATAAAGACGTTTGTGAAGTCTTTTTACGAGATGTTCACAAGGCACTTGTGTTTCAAAATAGTCTCGCATTTAATTTGGGAGGTTGGTCAAAGAGGGAGATATTGCCCCCAAGAGGAAGGGGGGAGGGATGGAGATGGCCACAAGACACGTAACGACGTCTTCACATTAATTATCTGTACGCGCCACCCACACAGATTGTATTTTGCCAATATTTTGCTGAGTTTTGTTTGTTGTTTGTGGAATAATGTCTGTTCACTGTTATTCTTAATAACATATTTTGTATAAGTGAATTTTAGGAACAATATTTTCGTAATGAGAGGTTTTTGCTTTTGCTTTAAGATTTCAGTTTCAATACCATGGTTAAACAAAATAAATATCGTAGACATAAATACTTAATAAAATCTGTCTCGAATCGAAGCGGTGGTTTATAATTATAAGAAAAAAAGAACATATCGTGGCGACCGAGGGTAGAAGTTTCTGGCAATGTAAGCCAGTCTCAAGACTTAGAAAAAGGTAGAAGATTCTGGAAAGGATAGACAGATACATTTTTAAAAAGGGATATACAGTAAATAGAAGAATATCGAAAAGAAGATTTGCGAATTATGGGTTCTGTAAGATTCTTCGTTGTATATAAGCTGCGTAAGGCGCGCCTAGCGGGGTAGTTCAGTGAAGACAACAAAGCGACAAGTGCGATACGAGAATTGGGAGAAGAGTTAAGTAGAAAACAGTGACGAGTTTAGTGGGAAGTTAAATGGTTATTTAGTGAAAAGTTTAGTGGGCAGGAGGTGGTCTACGTAATATCGGCGACGGTATTGTGAGTGAGACATCTTATCGTCGGGACAGTGCGTCGTAAGTTGTTGGTGTAGGGGCATCCCTGCGGGCGAGAAATACGTACGGCTGTGTAAGTCAATAAAAGCATTTAGTTGAAAAAACTGGTGTTTCCTTCCAATCCCCGGCGCGTACCTCTCCCGCTCGCACGTAACATTAGTTACCTCCATCTCATGAAACTAAAACCGCTTTGCAAAAGGTTACCCTACAAACCTGCCACAACGTCTATGGGATTTTTTGAATGTTGCTGCTAGCCTTCGTAGTCTTCCCTAGCTTGCTTAAAGGTGATGTAGTTACGGTCTTATACATATTTAGTAAGAATAAGTTTGTAGGCTTCTTTAACAACCTACAAGAAGTCTACAAACTTATTCTAGCTCGATATAAATAAGAGCGTTAGTATTTAACTGGTATTTTTAAGTGACTACGTATAGAAAGAATCTCGGATCTAAAATATTACCTACAATAATGTGTTTATTTTGTGTAAGATTAATAATAATAATAAAGCCCTCTATTTCCTTAAAAGGTGAAATATTATACAATTTAAACCAACAAAATATTATTCTCCTTTATCCTTTAAAGCCCCACTTTGGGTAAAGGCCTCCTCAAACTTTTTCCAATCTAATCTTATCCTCTAAGTTTTGGCCAGCTGTTTTCTCTATTTCGTCGATCCAGCGTTCACTGGGTCACCCTCTGCTTCTTTTCCCCACTGGTCTAGCCCATGTGATGGTTTCCTTCGTCCATCTGTTGTCCAAGATTCGTACTACATGTCCCGCCCATTTCCAGATTAATAATAGTGATTAAAAAAGAAAGAAAGAAAGTTTCTTTTTGCAAAGAAATACGAAGAAAGTTTAGAATTAAACCTAGTTAACATGCGTATGTAAGGAGTGTATCTAAATTTATGCCAACCAAAACTTTATGTTCAACATAAAGGCTTAAACGGCACAAATTATACGTATTATCAAATTATGGGGGTAAAATTATCCCAATGACGGTAATTTTGGGCACAACATAAGACCATTAGGAGACTCGTTTTGTTTTACTGCCGATGTGCTTGTGACGAGGTCCCCATCAATAATGATCGCTGCCTACGGTCCTGGGCCATCGCAGCAATTATTCATACAGAAATAGGGCTGCCACTTTTGATTGGGAAAAATCAGAACATGTAAATATATATTACATTGAAAAGTGGCTGAAACGTCGAAATCAAAATCAAATAAAATACCGCACTTAAAACTGTTAAAACGGAGTTTTACTTAATTATGAATATACTTTAGACTAACTAATTCCGGGGTGAATGCAATGCATTTTTATATGTTTTATGTCAGAAATCTTCACACATGTAAGTGCTAGTAACAATACGAGATTTAATTTAACTATTTAGTTTATTCTTAGGTGATATGTATTTTAACCATTCTGTCAACATAGAAGATTAAAAAATATGAATAAAATAAGATTAAATTAAAATGTATATTGTCCAGACATGATCGAAACCCTCCAAAGTTGTTGTTCGTGGTAAGTTGATGTTACACCAAGCAGTTTTTTAATAAAATATATATTCGTTTCATTGGACGTCATCTTGATACGTTATACAAAATCTATATATCTTGATATATAAAAATGAATGTTTGTCTGTATGTCCTTTATAGAATCGTAAACTATACATTTGATCATGTGATGATCTTAAGCAAAGTTGTTGTGCATGAGCCAGAGAAGGTTTCTGAGTTGGCTCACAATTGGAACCGGTTGGTGGTGCTGCTGTCGGCATATCGATTGAAGCTTTTCCGAGCAGGAAGACGTCTGCCAGGACAGCTAGTATTATATAATTATATTACAAGACAAAAAAAAAAAAACAAAATTGTATAATAGAGAAAGCAAGCTGTGAAATCAGGTGGTTGCCAAGACTCTATACTAGGATCAAAACTGAGTTACAATGAATAGCACACAAGATTAAATAAATCTTATAACATTTCGGATATTCATTCGAATGGTAACCCTATGCTTATCCAATGTCAAGTGAGTGACCGTTCGTAAATTATTTGTTCAAATTTAGAACGGGATCGGTTAAACGTTTCAGGGCACCAATAAGTAATGTAACCGCCTAAATATTCTTGACCCCTTACCACCTTAAGTTACAGCCATTTTGGAAATATTCGTTGCAAACCTGAGGTCAACTGATTCTGGTTGTTTTGTGTTGCCGTATCGCAATTACTTGGACGGTCCAGTGACAAATGTTTACGAGTTTGTCACTTGTTTCGTGGGGTTAATAATGCAGTGCGGAGCGCTCGGAGCATTCTGCGAATTGGTAATTTAAGCTTAATGAACTTTGTAATCGATTGCTTTTGTTTGCAGCTCATTATTCTGATTATTGCCGGTCTATTTATTGGAAAGAGTGTTATTAATTTAAATGCGGATTATATTGTGTGTGGGATCATAAGTATTTAGGTACGTAGGTACAAATATGAAATTCAGTTTGTCATGCCAACTTTTGTTTCTTATTCTCGGCGTTGAAAATAAACTGATATTTCAGAAATTTTGTTTATTGAATCTTTTATTTATTTGATATAATAATTAGTTTTAAGATCCGTCCAGGAACGGACAAAGGATACAATTTTCTGCGGCCGGGCGGCCTGTCGTAAGAGGCGACAAAACCACCCACAGCCAGTTGGTAGGGTATTTGCTCGACTGGATGGCGACCAACCCTGGTCTAGAGTATGCCACCATAACAACCTTGAGTTGTATTCCGGCATTAGTGACCAGGTTCCAGTCTCCCTTAAGAGAGCAGCAGCGCATTTGTAGCACCTTTGGTGTTGCAAATGTTCATAGACGATGGTAACCGCTTTCCATCAAGTGGGCCGTCTGCTTGTCTGCTGGACTAAACATACTCAAACGCAGACTAATAAAAAAACTCTTACTTTGCTTTGTGTGGGGTATGATTGTTAGTACCTACATGCAAGCCAAATCATATGGGAGGTCCTAGGATATGGTACTTATTACTAACAGAATAAGACTACATCAAATTTTAAGTGTTTTGCAATATAAAGTATACATGTAAAAATAATAACAAGTCGCATATTTGTAGATATGATGAATTACTCTCGGCATTTGGATGCGAAGCTCTTTTAATAAAGTAAAAGAATCCACAATTTAAAAAAAAATACTCAACAAATTTCGTTCAAACTTATTTTCATTGTAAGTATATTGTGGCTATTTATGACTTTACATGTCTCTTTATTGTTGTTATCTTGTTCATTATTAACTTAAATAAAAAACATAGATTTAATTTTTTAAGACCTGTTTAACGATGCTTCCAAGTCTTCACTGATTTTTCATCCCTCGTCTATCATACAAGTAGTGCGGATGCTACTCATATACTTATGCACACTGTTTTTGTGTATAAATCAGTTACATTGCATAATCATAAATTATAAATAATATAATAATTGTAAAATAAGGTGTACTTATTCCATATAGATCGGGGCTTTTGCAGTAAAATGGTAGTGATATTACGTTACACAATCGGAAGGACGTACAAATATGGCCAATTTCTAAATAATTCTAAAACACACACACACACACTCATGCATACTCGAAAATATATAAATACAACCTGCCCCCCCCCACACACACACATACACAAAATCATATTGTTATTACTAACAACTTTGAATATTAAATTGCCAGAGTCTGTTTTACCCGAAACCTACAACCTGATGTCTTCAAGTCTCGTGTGAATAGGTACTTTCTAGGTAAGCGTACTCGATCTTAGACAGAGAGATAATGGTTATTGATTATGGCTATTTATACATACAAATTTTGACTACACAAAGACATTGCATTAATGTACTATTAGCAATGATGATAATTATATGACCGAAGAGAATCCTACTGTGCCAATGTTATTTTCTCAGAGACAACGAAATATATCAGGTGTATAGATGTTAAGACAGTTTGGGTACAACGAAATGCCTCCATAAACTAGTTGTTGTGCCGAATGACATTACTGAGTACGTGCTTTACTTGAGTGGGGCCATACATTTGGCGGTACCACTAAACATATAAAGTCTTATGTCGTAAGAGGCGACAAAACAACCTACAGCTAGGTAAGTTGGTAGGGTATTTAATCAACTGCATGGCGACCACTTCTGGTCTAGAGTATGCCATCATAACAACCTTGTGTTGTGTTCCGGCATTAGTGATCAGGTTCCAGTCTCCCTTAAGAGAGCAGCAGCGCAATTGTAGCACCTTTGGTGTTGCAAATGTCCATAGGCGATGGTAACCGCTTTCCATCAAATTGGCTGTCTGCCTGTCTCTTTAACTCCTGAAGAAAAAACGCTGTGGCATTCTTAAAACAGTATCAGTTACTTTGTATGCAAAAGTATCTATTGCATACTCTGAGAGGAATCATAACGTTATATTAAAAAAAAAAAATGCATATTTATGAAAACTTCATTGATTAGGAATGCATAAATAAGCCGCTTAGCAAAAGCTAAGGTAGGAAAAGCGTTGCTAAAAACAACTGTCATTAACAAGTTCGAAACCCGAATTAGAAAGAATTTGTTTAAAATTTAAAACAACAATCAATTTTTCGTTTAAATCATAAATTTTTAGAATGACTAACATTGAGGTCTCAATATGTTGAAGCATCAGTAAGACGGGTCTCAACTAGTGTCTCGTCGATTTACTATGAAACCATTCACACTACATTAACAGTTATGAACTAGCACAGGTCTGCGCAAAAATTATTTTAATGGTAATTAAAAATAATTGTTATTTAGTTGAGAGATTAAAATTATCAAATCTCTAGTCATTTTATTATTAGAACAAAAGAAAGAAAAATAGTTTATTTGAAGAAATAGCGACGTAATTTCATCACTTACGAGTACATATTATGATTATATACGTACATAACATATTTTTATAATTTGTACTGGCGCATTTTCAACAAACAGGATTTGCACTCAGCATATTCTGTGCCGGAAATATATCCGACACAACGCTAATTTTCAGTGTAAACCTTCCTTTTGGTGTGAGACCAAAACCAGTATGAATATTTTTTGAAGTGTGCAAGTACTTCATTCGCTTATTTCGTGAAGCCAAGTGGAAGCAAAGCGTGGTGTTACAGCGTCGTTACCGCACAGCAATCATTCTCTCGTGAGGAGCTCCCAACTATCGCACGTAATTAACCAATGTCCGATGGTCCAGACGCCTCGGCAATATAGAGGGTCTAGATGCGGCATAGACAAGCGTCAGTGACGACTGTGTTGAAGGTCAAAGTATTGAAATATCAATAAAAAAAAATGCGTTAGTAAAAAAGAGAATATAATAGAAAAAACGTATTCAAATAATGTAAATAGGACAATGTTCGCGACGATCACAGACTTTTGAAATACTCTGAAAGAAACGGAACGCGCGATTTAGAACGTACATACGTATTCATAAAAGAAATGCCTGACATAATATATTAATGATAATATTAAAAAAAAATCTTTAAACAGCGATATCACATTGCGAAGCGGTGTAATAGAATAGGAAATATATTTAAATTTTGACTTAAATATACACATTTAAAAAGTGTTCTCCACTGGAACTTATTTTAAATAAAAACTTTTGAATTTGAACTACTTTATAATATTTATAATCTTAGTATGGGATGGATATTTATTGAGCGTAGGTCTTCTTCTATATGTAGGTTCTATGCCGAGAAATATGATAAAAATACCAATTAGGGAAATATATGGAAAACCGAAATAATTGTTTCATATAACATAAATTTTTCTTGAAAAAATATTGTTCTTTTGTTATCCTTTGTATTCCTATATTAAGTAATACGGGCTTGGAATATATATAGTTGTTGCATCCATTGTCTCAACATCCCGTGCGAAAGTTGGTCGCACCCTGCCAATATGTGGGCTTCATTAGCCGACCTCCCAAACGACTCCCGGTCCAGGGGACACGTTGCTCACTTATTGTGTATTTTTGCACGGAGCCCCCGCCGGGTGATGGAATGGCCCCTAATTTTGTGCAACACGAAAATGAGGAAATGAGTGTCTCGGCATAAATGCGAAGTGCGATTGTACGTATAATCTACTATACAGATATTTCAGAGACTGATAAATCAGTTTCCTTGTTGTATTAGTAAGAATTAGCGCTTTATTCGTCATTTATGTTATATTTTGATCTTTGCAAAAAGTTACACCTCTTGCAACTTATAGACCGACGAGATATTGCTGACTTTTTACTTCTAAAAAATATCATCTCCGATATTGATTGTCCAGATCGGTTCACTTTAATATTCCAGCGAAGTCTATACGATTTGATCAACCCATAAATGTACCTTTAAGTTTTACTAATTACAGACGAAATCATTTCTAGTGCGAGCAAGTAATTATTTAAATAATGTAAGTAAATACAATGACATCAACCCATTTGCAATCAGTATTTCAGGAGCCAAGCGGTGTTTAAGCCTTACATTTTTCAACAGTGACTAAACATCTCGGAGCCTTTTTTACGTCTGCATGTTACTTTTAAGGAAAGCTTATCCGTGAAAACCTGTCATTGGCTTTATTTGTTAATTATAGTTATCTAATCAAATGTATTATTTAGCTGTAGGTTTTCTATAAATAAATAAATCAATTAATTAGAGTAGGTGTTTTTTCTTATTTCAAGGCTGGCAAACAGGTTGATGGCCGAGCTCATGGAAAGTGGTTACCGTCGCCTATACCTGTTTGCAACACCAGGGGCAAAACCAATCCTTTGCCAGTCTTAAGGGCAGGATAAAGAGGAATGGGATAGAACGGGTGGGATATGGGATTGGAATAGGCGGGTAGGATAGGAGTGGGGAAGGGAAGCACAAGGCTAGTTTGACGCTGATATTCTGTGAAAGCGTGGTATCACATCGATCGAGCCGGCCTGAGAGCTGTAATCAATATAATGATTCTAGCATGAAAATTGTAAAAGCCAGCTCATTAGCGGTTCTTCACAAAACAGCCACGACTAAGTTGTCAAACACTTCGCCACGTTTCTAATGGTTGTCCAATAAAATCGAACACTGACAAGCTTACGCCTAGTTGTTAATCGATGGCTGTCGGTTGGCGAGTTATTCATCCAATATCTAAATACTCATCAGCTAGTTTTTAGCCGGCTACTGAATTACCGTTAGTCGAATGACTAACTTTTTAGAATTTCGGTTGGTTATGTACCGCTTGTTTGAGTAATTGTATATTAAGCTGGGAGGAATGTCGTGGTAGTTTAGTGGTAGACTCACACTCACCAGCGGCACATTCCAACGATGTGGGTTCGAATCCTAGCCGAGCATACACCACTTAGATAATTTTCTAACCTAATGTCTGTTATAAGTACATTCTACTGACGGATAAAGAAAACATCTTGACGAAAGCAGTACGTCGAGATAAATGATGTGTGAACTCCGCCTTGGACAAGTGTGGCGGTTTTACTGTTTGATGACTGAGTCTCTAAAAATGGAAAGACCCCAATCCAACAGTAGGTAGTTTATGGACTAGAATCTAGTATTTGATATTAAAGTAATAACAGAAGTACTTATATAAATATTTTTGCATGGAAAAATAATACTAGAAATGGAAACCACTGAAAAAGATGCACATGGTAAAGCTTCTAAATCCTATAGGACTAGATGGTGCCAGAGGCTTCCACTCGGTTTTTGACTTTATTTTAATTATTTAAAACATATCTTTTAGAACAAACTAATCAAGAATTGAAAATATTTTTTAAGAAGAATCTATTCTGAATGCCTTCTTTATGGTTACAAGAGATATCAAAGAATAAAAAAAAAACTAAAACAACACTTGCGTAGTCTTTTTCTATTCATAGTTTTATTTGTTTACGTAGTGACGGGCACATGTATATATATGGTAGAATAAATTCGATGTAAGTTGTCTATTATTCGTAATGTTATACAAAACGATTCGAATTCCGAAGGGCGGCCAGATCCAAATCAAAGAAAACAGCTACCACTAAATTAAATAAGAAAACAATAAAAGCAAAACAGTTCGGCGCGGACACGTCAACGGCTAAACAACAGACAAATAAATAGTGTGGGGAATTAACCGCTCGATTTATCCGATGTAGGGTTGCCATCTGTCATGCTTGTTTTTGCATTGTTCTTATTTCAAATTTTAAATCAAATCTTCGGATTTCTGTAAGAAAAGAAAGATAATTTATTTGAAGAAATAGCGACGTATTTACACTGATTACAAATCATAGTAAAAAGAAAGACACAAGTGTTGTGACTGTGTACACCGCATTTGCAGCAAATAAGGTTTGTATTCAGCTTACTGCTGTGCCGCAGGTTTATCTTATGCACCACTGATTTTCAGTGCAAAACTAGTTAAGTAAAATTAACTATAATGACGGCATATTATATAATAAATAATATGATAATTTGATCAATATAATAATTATATAAAGTTTAGCTAAAACAATAATTATCATTCTTGCGCGTGTAACATCAGGAAACATTTCAATTATATCCATTATGCGTAAAAAATATTGATAAAAATCTTGATATATAAAAATTAATGTTTGTCTGTGTGTCCTTTATACAATCGAAAACTATACATTTGATCATGTAATGATCTTTAGCAAAGTTGGTGCGCATGAGCCAAAGAAGGTTTCTGAGTTGGTTAACAATTTGACCCGGTAGGTGGCACTGCTGTCGTCATATCGATTGAAGCTTTCGGGCAGAACGACGTCTGCCGGGACAGCTAGTCTATATGTATAAAAATGAATCATAAAAGTGTATGAACGCGCATAACTTGAGAACGACTTAATTGATTTTGATGAAATTTTGTGTGTGTTTGAGTTGGTCCCGGAATGGCTTAGATTCACTATTGGAACTGGTAGGTGGCGCTGAGATCGGGTTCTGGAATCCTCCTAATTACTTGGACCGATTTTGGTGATTTTGTTTTTTTTTGTCATGAAATAGTCTTTTAGGAAGAATTTAAAAAAAAAACGAAGTTCGCCGGGTCAGCTAGTTAAATGTAAAAATTCAATACCTAACCTATAACCTACACCTTCAATACATACCTCCATACAAATCATAATATGAAACGCCGTTATGATCTAAGTATTATATTATGGTTAAAGCGTCGTTGTCAGCCAATCTCAGTCTGCCCCTGGACGTAGGCCTCCCCAAGTTTGTGCCACATATCCCGATCCTCCGTTGTCCTCATTCAGCGGCTACCGGCGTCCTTAAGCAGATCGTCGGCCCACCGAGCTGGAAGACGTCCGACACTACGTTTACCGAGACGCGGTCTCCACCCCAGGACATGACCGGCCCATTGCCACTTCTGCTTACTAATTTTACTGTACTCGTATATTACTTTGGTTCTTTTACGAATATGCTCATTTCGAATATTACCCATAAGACAGATATTAAGGTGCCCAAAGGCAACAAAATGAATATCATTAAATACGAATGCAATATGATAGAAGCCGATTGAAATTCATGGAAACTTCATGAATAGAAACAGAAATAAGATTTGTAATATGAAAAATTACACTAGGACCAAAAAAATACTATACTAAAAGTTATAATAATATCCTGTAATATAAAATCATAAATGACCAATGTTTACATAATAACAGCAGTCCATGATCGTCTCACTGCTGGGCTCGGGTCTCCGAACATAGGGGAACGGATGTTATATCCGCCATGCTGGTCCAAAGAGGTTTGATAGGTTTGACATATCGGTTATCTCGATGAGGTTTCAACACGATGTTTTCTTTCACCCTTGTTAGCATGTGGTAATTGTAAAAACAGTACTGTAATGCCTCAGCATACTCATATTAGCTTAAAAAATTGCTTAAATGGTGCATGCTTTCCAGCTAGGATTCGAAGGCTTATGTGAAAAAACATACCATTAACTTGATTTTTTGTCAAGAACTTGACTTGGGTTTTCCTTAATGTGGCAGCCCTGATCGAACGCAATGTGTGAAGCTCACTCGGTTTGTTTACATCGGATACGCCGGAAGCGGATATGACGCGGCTGGCGCGCGCCGGATGTCGCGATCGAGGCGTCGCGACGCCCTGCGTTCACGATTCGATGCACTAGTAATTGTTTTCGAATAGTGCGATTTGGTAGTATTGCACTTTTTTTATAGACAATACGGAAAGGTTTTTATTCCTTTTAAATATAACAATTAAAGTGATTATAGTAACCAGTTGCAGGACTCGAATTAAAATACCGTTGGAACTATTATAGAGTTACACAGATACAAATATAACCGAACACAACACGTCGAAACGTAATGCAGAAGGACGTTTTTCAATATCACGCGCAAAGTCCGTCACTAAATGGATTACCGAATGTACACTCAGTCGGGGCATTGCTTTATACAGCACCGTGGGCCGAATTTCCTAGCATCAGTTGTACTTTAAATGCGACACATCTGGCTAATGACTACCATAAAAGATTACAATATACAATGAGCTGTTTTCTAATCACAAGTTTTATACACAACGTAGACAAAAGAAGTCCAAATGCCGAAAGGCAATAAAAAGTGTTTTAAGGTATGCCGGTGTGAATTTGTTATTTGTCGGCGTCTAGGTCATAAAATATTATTATGATATTCGCTTTAGCAAATACCTTACCTTTAAGGTACCAGAAGAATATTTAAAATTCAAAACAGGCTACAATGTAGTATTGTGTCTAAATGTGCTATATTTTGTACATTTGTAGATAAGCCGAGACCTGAATTCCTATTACTACCGCTCAACTAAAGCTACACTTTAGAATATCGGCCCTTATACTGTTGCTAGCCTTGCCCACTGCCCCCCCATCTCAGGACTATGGACAGTATACGTACAGTTTCACATTTTGTTATAGCAATATTAGAGTAGGAAATACAATATTTAATTCTTATTAATGATTCGAAAAATACAACTATTGTTACAATTACCACGTGCTAACAAGGGTGAAGGAAAACATTGTGATGCAACCTGCACATCGAGATAACCGATGTGTTAAACCTGCTTAGCCGCCTTGGATAAGCGTGACCAGTATACTGTCCGTTCCCCTATAATAGTAGGCCCGAGCCTAGCAGTGGGAGATTTATAGGCTGTTATTACTTTTACATATAATGATTAAAACCCTCATCATTGGAATAAGATTTAAGTCAACTACGTACTAAACCATCCACCGTGATGAGAGATATCCATCAACTGTAAATTAGCGCTGTGTCGGACTATTCTTCGTTAACCAAAATACTTAGTGCTAAGTTGCTAACCTCATTTCGCTAATTATTGCGGCATATCCATATTTTTCTTATACATTATAAGATATTTAAAAAAATGACATTTTATAACTATAACCTTAAAATTATTTTTATTCTTAAATTAAATTATATATACCAATTAAAACTACTAGAAAATCCAGTACCACACCGCTGTCGGATGGGTTTGTTCCCAAAAGACTGGTCACATTCCGTCTTTGAATGGCAACGATAATGCGTCGGCCAAGGTATAGACCAGTCTTTTAGTCACATGAGATATTTACTAGAGGTTTGGCTAGTTCCATAATGCTTGAGCACCTCAAACCTCCATGGTCTCAGGATCTCGACCTCAAAAGCTGCAAATATATAACCATTTCCGAGGGCTGAATTTTTTAAAATATATTTTATGTTTGATTTGCGTGTGTCGCAGTTTATTATTTATTATACCTCAGCTATATAACACTAATCTTCACTAAGTAACCTACAAAGTGTAAACTTATTCCTATGCTTAAAAGTGGTACTTACAATAAATCAAAAACATAAACCCTAAACACACGACCTCATTTCACGGGACTCAGTGTGACGCCAAACATTAATTTAATCCGAAGAATTACATGACCAAAAAGCATAAAACAAAAGTCATCCGTTGCAAAGTTGACAAACATTCCTTTGTCAAAGAAAAACATTTAAAAAGTCTACCGACATGAACGGAGATGTAAATTTTAAAATTAATTTATGCCTACAAAGCGTCGAAAGAATTTTGGCAAAACAACAATGCGAGCCCTGGCTGAGCTGTGGCGTAACTGCTTGCGATAATCAATTATACAAATATGTGACCTAACTATTAGCATTAAAACGATTTGAGTAATAGTTCTATTGCCGCTCTCTCTTTTCTTTCGCCATATCCCAATTAATTGGGGTCGGCACTATATGTCTTTTCCTCCTACACTCCTCTATTCTGACATACATCATACTGTCATACCACAAATCATCATATCATCCTTCACGCAATCCATCCATCTTTTTTTTGGTCTACCTTTACATCTGTACCCATCCATGTTGTAGTTTGACATTATTTTTGTCACGTGACTTTCATCCCTCCTTATTATATGCCCATACCAACTTAGTCTTCTTCCTCTTAATTTTTCAGTCACGGGTGCAACTTTCAAAGATCCCCTTATGTACTCATTTCTCACCTTATCCATTCTCGTAAACACATCCATCTCAACAATCTCATCTCAGCTGAGTGGAGACGTTTATGGTTTATCACTTTAGTGCAATAGTTCCATTGCCTATCGTTCTATATTTTTTTATGTCGAGTATAGTTTTATTTGTTATTTTACTAAACTTATATAAAGTTTGATTTCAGCTCATGACACGTCTTAAATTTTTCGTGATAATTTAATTTGTTTACAGTTTTGTCTATGATGTAAGAGCAAAAATAATTAGAGTATGTACAGTATAATAAATTAAGATATCATTTTGTTTTCTTCGAAACATGCACTGTGGTTTGACACAATTCCAAATTTAAAACATACCTCTCTGAATCTCAAAAACGTTTTAATGAGGTTGATGATGCTTAGAACTGGCTGGTTGTAATTTTTGAATTTAGAACTACATATATTCTATTGCTTTTTTTACACGTCATTTTTTTTCTTAATATTGTAATCGTCCAATTGGCACATGTAGTTTGAATTATTATTGTGAAAATATTCACAGTCCGCTAATATGTTAGTATTTAAACAAGTGTATTACAATATTATTCATGTAAAGTATAAAACGCTACAGTCGTGCAGTGGGACAGACTCCATCCGAACAGATATTAGAAGTCAGGAGTGAAATATTAGCCGCGTAAAGTTTTTCCGTGCAAAATTTTCGCTGTTTCTACCTAAAGCCTACGACATTTGCGGGATGCCAGACAAACGTTTGACAGGGATGAAGTCCTTTAATGTTTACAACAGAAAGTATTCCTGAGACGGTGAGCGAATTCGATATTATGAATTAGAAAACATTGTTCTTCTTAATTTTTTATTAGACATTTACATTTGTAGAGTATTACATATTATACACCAAGAATTTTAACTCCTGTTTTATGTCTAAACTGTTTAGCGGCAAGATTTTTCGAGCTTTCACAAAAAGTTTAGCGTCAACTAAATACCAAGATAATGTAAAAAAACTAGTAATAAAGAGTCGAATTCTGTGAGCCCCATTCAATATAACAGTTTTGAATGCATCACTATTTCTATTATAAATATTTTTGTTATCCACAATACTATTTCTCTAATATCACTGATTTTCTTTTTGACTCTTTGCGTAGTGATATTAGGTTGTAAAATATATGATAGGCATGAATACATAACGGGAAGAAGGCAAGGGATGGTAAATATTGGATATTAGGTGTATATTCCTATGGGAAGCCCGGAACGAGACCTCCTGTCGCGATGATGAATCCAGAGACGTTATGTGAGACAAAACTGGGTAGCTTACCCTACTTGCACAAAGTTAATCTTTCTCTTTGTATTAAACATCCTATTAGAATTTGAACTTTATTATAAAGGAGTAAAGGTGTTTGTGATTTTGTATCAATGATACTATAATGTGGTGTGGGAATTTCAGTATTTTAATATAGGCTGTGTGGTGGTTGAATTTATAGCAGTTTTTGACGGGTGTGCGTTTATTTTTGAATTAATAAATTTATGACCAATTTCTGCCTTTAGTTAATGTGGTCTATTATAAATTGGCCATTTATTTGTTTTAGTACTAGGTCGTGTCACAAGTATATACTACTGACTGCCTGTCTGGCATAGCCCAAGTTATTTCTATGCTGTACTAGCACACTAAATAAGGATTTTGAAAATATATCCCTAAGGGGATAGTAAAGGGGATGAAAGTTTCCTGCGACTACGACTAATTTAAATCTATGCCAGCGAAGCCGCAAATAGAAGCTAGTTCATTATAATTTTATGTGAATAAGAATACTTCTCCATAGGACTATGTACAATGAAGAATATGTATTCAAGTTTCATTTGTACGTATGGCCATCTCTAATTTTAATATTTGTCGTGCTTTCACATCAGCATCACAACATCAACATCAACATCACAATCCCTGCTTTTCCATTAATATGAAACTAGCAGTTTCGACTGTCACAGACTTTTTTTACGGAAGTGCTAGTATATACAACGACGATAATCAGACAAACAGATGTATATGACTTTAAAAGGGTTCCAGTTTTTGTCAAAATGCTTTCTGAGTCCTTCCTCACTTTTAGCAGTGAGGGAAGGACTCAGAAAGATCTCGACTTTGATGACTGAGAATAATTGCTCTCCTCCACAGAGATCGGCTTTGAACATGGTGGAGACCAAATTTATGGATCTGTCCAGCTGGTCAGCAACGTAGTTAGTCCATCCACTTGTAGATCTCCCATGTAGGTATCTGGCCTGCAAGTTTCCCAGTGACGAAAAGTGTCTCCATATTTAAAACTTTAATTTTTATTTTTCCGTTTAGAATCGTAGACCTTTTTAGTTTTCTTTTATTGCTCTTTCGTTCTTTGTTTACTTGTTACTTTTTTTACTATTTTTCTGTATCTGTGGAAGTTTATCAAAACCTCTCCTTATTTAGTTTGTAATTTAGTTACTATTACTTAAACTTTTAGTCCTAAATCCAATAAAATGTTGTCTGGGCTCAGCCTATGTGGTTTTGTTCCTTCTCCTTCCTTTTTTATTTTACTGTTTTTAATTTAATTATACCTAGACATAAGTTGTTAAAAGTGTCCTCTCAGTCAGGTTGCCTGGAAGAGATTGCTTTAAGCGACAAGGCCGCGTTTTGTTTTGCCTTTAATTATTGTAATTATTTATTCTGTTATTGTTTATTTTGGTGAACAATAAAGTGTTTTCTATTCTATTCTATGTGGTCAAAGTACTTTAGTATCAAGAAAAATCCGAACTTCTTAAAGCGCTTTTGGGCCGTTTCTAAGACCCTCCAACTTTCAATAGCGTATCAGGTTACCCACACGATTTACGATCTTGTAATGTGAAATGTCTTGACCGAGTGGGGTTCGGGGGTAATGTACCGTGTTTGACGTGTCCCGCCTGCCATGAAATCCAATTGAAAATGTCCGGTGCCTTCCCGGACGTATGTTTTTTTGGAAATCTTTACGTTAGATTAGACAGAAATAAAATTTGTTCGGTGTGTTTAAAGATGGGGGACAATTTTTTGAAATTATTTCACTAATATTTTCTTAAGTTTTCGCGACTTATATACATAATAAAACTACGTTTTAACAGTTTTAAGTGCGGTGATTTATTTGTTTTCGGTTATTCCGACGTTTCGGCCGCTTTTCAGTGGCCGTGGTCACGGACGACAAAGATGACAATTGTCCAACGAGTATTGTGAAAGTTTTATTTAGCCTACCGCCAATTTGATCATTTTAATTATTATAAAAATCACCATAGAATAACCAAAATCAAATAAATTACCGCGCTTAAAACCGTTAAAACGTAGTTTTATTATTATTTCACAAGTTCAAAAGTTTGAGGTAGTATAACATTTTTCTTTAACAGCATATGTCACTCTATCAATAAAAAGTCACTGAAAAATCTATCGTAGATATGGTAGAATCTATGTTGTGACTAGACTGTTTTTTAAAGCTCTCAGTTACATGTCTGTTGTTCAAAATATTTGTAAGATAATAATTGTTTATAAGAAAGATCTTTGTGTTTGTGAACAAAATGTGAATTAGGTAATACGTCTTTTCGAGCTACCAAAATGACTATGTTGTTTAACGTTTCGGTAGGATAGGCTATATAAACGATGGAGGATGAACACGATGATTTTATTTGGATTTCTTGTCTGTTTTTCTGTTTGTCTGTTTGTTCGGGATTCACGTCGAATCGACAGCTAATTATTAGAGTTAAAATCTGTGCTACATATTATCTCAGGAGTCCCGCGGGAATTTTACTGAGAGCGGTTTGAAGTTTTTCGGGTGCTAAAATTTTTCTTCTTTTTTTTATTCCGAAACAGTTTTCACTAAAATGGTAGCTTACCTCTTTTATAATGCTGTGGTACTTTGTCTCCCGGGAATCCCGCGGGAATTTCAAGTCAAGCGTGGATGAAGTCGCGATCATATCCTAGTTTCAAATAAAAGTCTAAAAAAGCTCTAAAACATCCATCCCTTGCTTAAAAAGCAATCCCCTCAAATGCACCCTAAGCCAATTTCAATGAATAAAACTATTAGAATGTATGTCACGAGGAGCTCTTTTTCACGATCGAATTGGGGATAGCGGAAAACCGAGTTATTGACACGATTTCAACGTAATGTAACTCATGTCGGTTTTTCTTGGGGGGGGGGGGGGGGGGATATCTCATCCTTGAATCCTATAACAATTGTACATTTTAAAGAATATTTATTTTTAATTAAATTGAGAATTTTGTGTTTATTTGTTTTGTAATTCTCAATTATTTAGCAAGTTTTCCCTTTACGAGCCTCAATAAAACTATCTGTTTAGTCAATCAATCCAATGTTACAAATACTTCATCGATAGCTGTATATTGATATCAATAACTTCAAGCCTTTTTTTTAAAATAATACTGTCTCTATATCCTTATTCTTACAATTGTTTTCTACCTATTAGTTTGGTTAGTCATCAATGGGTTTTTGATTTTTTTTAACTTGATTTATTTAAACAAATCAGAATTACTTGAATTTCATCAAATTGTATATTCATGATGCTGATATTAGAAAAATCAATTAAGTTTTTGTTTGACGGAAACAGTACTGAAAGGACATGATGATATTCAATGACATTGAACGAATTAAGTCTATGTTCATGTGAATCACTTTGATCATCTAAATTGAAAGACAGAAATGAACTATGTATTGTCTTAACAGTCTTACACCTAATGCCACAACGTGATCATTTCATACAAGTAATTTAGTAAGACAATACTTGTACATAAACTTGTGCTTGGTTTTTGAACCGATGGTAAGGCAAATGAACGGTCTGTAAGGAGCCATTCATAAACTACGTCATACGTTAAGGGGGGGACGGGGACGTGTCAACGAAGTGTGACAAGGGATGGGAGGAGATCTAAATTTGACGGTGTCACATTTCAATATCGAACATATTTAAGCTTTAGATCACGAAATAGAATTTCAATGGAAACGAAACTAATTACAAAACTTATTTTAAAAAGAAATTATTAATTTAATAATTTCTTTTTAAGGTCATTAAATTCGAGTGACGTAGTTTGGCCACTGTTTGCATTTGCTGCGAATTTCCAATAGAAACGTAAAAATGACGATGTTTACATGCAAATCTAGTGTTATTGCTATGGAGAGCTGATTCTCATTTATAAAAGCGGAATCCTTTTGAAAAACTAATACGAAACGGACCGTCAGAGACATTGAGACAGGGCACAGTGCACGGGCAATTTTGATTTAGCAAAAAGGCAAAAACACTGGTCACTCCAATTTCACAGAGAGCCCCTTCAAAAGATCACTCACGTTAACTATGAATGGACGAAAACCCGCCACTGCAACCGGAATGGAAAATTAAAAAGAAAACACGTATGGTCCGGCGGAAACAGGAATTGAATTTAAGTACATTTATTTATAACGTAGCGCGTGCTCGTCCGTTTGTCTATTTGACATTTATGCAACTAAAACATAGGTGCTCATTATTTTCTTGCAGCTAATTCGAAAAGTACTATTTTATCGTCAAAAAATTTCCTACCGAGTTTAGAGTTATAGAAGATCAGTATTCTACTTATAGTCTTAAGGGACTGTGGGTAGAATGCAATACAAATAAGTTTTCTTTTATTGTATTCAATTATATGTAATTTTACCAAAAAAATAATTAGTTTCTTGTTTAATAAAGAAACTATAAGTTTTGATGGAAACTGAAATGACGAGGAGAATAAGCTTTATCGAGACATAGCTAAACGTGTTTTATGGGACCAAGAGGATGGTTTGCACCTCGGGCATTGCATTAGCGTTGCTATCCAACGAAGCAATGGGGCCAGTCGCTTAGGAACGTTTTCTTGTAACAACGGTCTGGTACAAGATTTAGTAGTTTTTTTTTATTGCTGCAGTTCAGCAGACAGGCAAGCGGCACTCGATGGTAAACGGTTACCATCGCCTATGGACATTTGCAACACCAAAGGTGCTACAAATGCGCTGCTGATCTCTTAAGGGAGACTGGAATCTGGTCACTAATGTCGGAACATAACACAAGGTTGTTATGGCGGAAACTCTAGACCAGGGGTGGTTGCCATCCAGTCGAGCAAATACCCTACCACCTGACTGGGTTGTTTGGTCGCCTCTTACGACAGGTCGCACAGCCGCAGGGGATTGTATTCTTTCTCTATTTCTGTACGGATAAATAGATAAATTTAAATATCAATATAATAAATGAATTAATTAATAGGATAAATCCTATGTATGGATTTAATTTATTTTATATGTTTTCTTCTTTTCATGTTGATTCGCCATAGGAAAATGTTAAGAACATTGCTTAACTTTTAGAAATGATGATATTTTGCTGTGTAGTTTTATGTCTCTTCCTCAGTTTGTCTCGAATTAGCTCCAAAACGGATAAACAGATTTTAATAAAAACTTTGACGATGAAAACAATAATTTTATCTTAAATGTTTAAATAGGAATATAAAATCAAAACTCCACGGGGTAAAATTGGCGGGTATAACTAGTGGTAAACATTTTCAGTGCTTAGCCTCGTCTATTTGCCTGTATATGTACAAATATTTCGTACGTACGGATCCCCCTTTAGCTTACTTTCACTGTTTGAAATTATAGAAACGTGCCCCCAAAATGCAGCTGTTTTTGATCTTGTTTTATTTTCGATCACTTAACGGAAATTTCCGCCACGTGACTAAATAGATTATTGTCTTCGTGTGTTCTTTTTTAAATAACAGTTTGGACTCTACCGGATCGGGTAGGGATGTCACTTGTCTAATTTTTTGACAGCATCAAATATTGTTTGTTTTGTTTAATGCAAAGTAATGCAGTGATAACAACTAATCTTACACGGGTAACTAGATACTTGCGTCTTTATCCACGTTGTATGACTAGAAGACGCCGCATCTCGAGTGCTTAAAAGATATGAAGCCCTAAAGCGGCTGTTTTCTCAGATTCGGATGACGAACAGGTATACCAATGAAAGGGAACATCCTGATTTGTCCTACAATTACCAGTATATCTGGACATATGTCAACTGCAGTAAGAAGTTTTCCAAAAGCGGCCACTTTAGGCATTATATATTTATATTTTAACATGCATAACCGCACGGGCAAAAACAAAGTTTCAACTGCTGCTTTGCATCATTACTTTGTTCTTTATCTTCTTTACATAATATATAACAAAGTTGCTTTTCTCTTCTGTCTGTCTGTATATCCGCTTACTCATCACTCACTGTCACCTCTCACTCCTTAGACAACGGATTTTTAAACGATTTGCTCCACCAAATATTTTTTAATTTAATTTCATATATATAACTTAATTACGTTTTTATACAAATAAAATATAGGTACTTTCTTTTTGACTTTTTACATAATCTATTTTAACCGTAAAACCGTAATTGGATTGGTAGCTCGTCAGATTAATAAGGAAGAAACAAATGCGTAATTACACGGAAATATTAAGGCAATATTAAATTTATCGAAAGTGAATTGTAATTATTATGAAATAAAAAGCTAATTAAATTTTAGATATGGTAACCCTAATCACCTGCTATACTTTCTTTTATATCAATCTAACCAACACGCAAGACCTTCCCTGTTGCCTTCGATTATTGTAGAATGGATGACCAAGGGGAACATTGTAACAATCGGAGAGGTTTTATTAAAGTGGTAGGTTTATAAAAAGACGAAACAAAACGTTGACAAGGACGGGGTGTGATTGGATTAGGGAGGGTAGACTTTATAGTCGTCGGTGCAATTTAGAAATTGACTTTTGGATTCTGTTTTCGAGTTTTATTAGGGTTGTCAAAAATGTTCCTGCCAGCATATACCATTCACTTTAAATGTCATTAAAATGTTAGACAAATATTTAATTTTAAGTTATTTTGATATTCGTTATTAGATGACTTTTGAAATTTTATTTTAGTTGCTTTAATAGTCGTAATATTTTTTTATTTTGTTTATTTATGACTTGGAAGTGCTTTTATTAGTTTGTAATTCTTTTAATATTGAATTTAAATATTAAAACATTCATAGACGTTCGAAGTATTCTTGTCTACCTAGACGTCATTAATAGTTACTAACTAACTAACTGATATATCATCTAAAGTATATTTTTTTAACGAAGGGAAATCCAAATGAGGATCATCAGCCCCAGGGGAGAATCGCGGCCGGTTTGTGGGATACGTTAAGTGGAACCAGAACCGCAAGCGAAAGTGCTATTGCCACAGCGCCGTCAAGGATACTTACTAAAACCCCTCTATGATTCATCCTTCGCCTTTATACTAGGTCCACGGGTGCATAGCCTAGCTTACATAGGCCCTCGCAGATCATCTAAAGTCTGACTCTATGCTGTCCATTTTATGAGGGACGTCAAGACTCTATACGATCTGTCAATACATCTTTGCTCTAGGCACGCTGCCAAATTACAGCTAATGGGAACAAATGTTTAGGCTCCACTTTCTTTTAGCAATCTATTGAGGCTTTACCAGTCTCCGTGTTTTCTGATAAATACTAACGATTGAATGTCTTCAAGTCATCTGTGAATGCGTAAGTAATTTGTCATTACAGTAATATTTTCTCAGTAAAGCCTATTCCATCCTCGATTATATTATTATTTAACATCAGGCGAGTTAAGCTCGAAGAACCAATATTGAATTTAAAAAAATATTGAATTGAAATATCATATCATAGGTTCAAGGGAATAGAATAGGTAGACGGAGCTCCGAGCTCTCTGGGTGAAGCCGGCTAATGGAAGCTGATTTTGAAATAGGTAGATGCAAGGCGTTGCGAGAATTTAGTAATAAATAACCGAATTGGTACGGAAAATGGTGGAATTGTTTCCACTTGATACATTATTATTAAACACATATACGCAAATCATGTTTATACTACATAAGTTTACGCAAACAAGTTAAAAAACGTTTCACTCTTTTGGAGATTTGGTTTATGTTGGCTTTGTTTATTTATACCTATAGGATACACTTTGGTAAGTGTAGCACGGCAATGCTTGAAGTAATTCCTCCTTCACTATTTTACCACCAGACAAGCAGACATACGAGCTCACGCCACCGATGTATGGTAGAAATACCAAAAAAGCGGACGAAACGCTATGCCTCCATTTTTATCATAAGTACCGCTGAAGAGTGGAACTCTTTACCGAAAAATGCAATCTAAAAGTCTTCAAGTCTAGTATGAACAGGTATCTTCTAAGTAAGCGTGATCCACCTTAGACTGCATTTCCACCTGATATCAGGCGCAAAGGCAATCAAACGCGAACCTATTCAAAAAATAAGAAACCTACTTTTATTCGTCGGTGTGACACAATAGGCAAGAAATGAGTACCTAAATAATGTAATAGACGAATATTGGAATAAGCAGTGTCTACGACAAGGTGTCGCGAGATGGCACTAAACCAATATTCAAATGGCAAGACTACAAGGTTGTGCAATTTATTGTCTTAGAGTGGCAGCACTAAATGGTTGCGCAATTTATGTTGCTTAGACTGGTAACACTAAAAAGGGACACGCTAATTATGTTTCTTAGATTGCTAAAACCAATAAATAAAGTCTTCTTGCAAATTGCATCCGTATTGACAATTTCTCCATCAACCTTAAATCCACATATATCAATTTAATTACCTAACCAAGCTTACGAACTAATGAAGCAAACAGCAGTCATAGTTCGGTAAAAAATCAGGAATAATAAATAAGTGAATTTGCCAACCCTAAGTTTTGCGGTTGAACTTTTGTTTGCTGCACTCAGTGTCAATTCTTATATTGAAACGAATTAGAATGAAGTAATATCGATGATAAGGTACATTTTGATGCAGTTGATGAAATGTAGTAGGGATTTGTTATGGTAGCGGTTTTTATATGTACGAGTTCGTCTCTGGTTTTGAATTCACTATCACAGACAGATTGCTATTTTTGTAGTTTTACGTGATAGTTAAGTGTAGTCTGAAGTTGATAGGAATTTGGTTAAAATTATTTCTCTTTCAACTATTTTACAAGCTTTTATTTTAACTGCAATGGATGTACCTATGTATGTAAGTTCGGATGGAATCTTGGAAGTAAAATTTGACCAACTTCCTGGTTTCCGATTGAGTTGAAATTTTGCACGCTTATGTATATCGCGTGATAATGCAATAATATTTTACCATGGAGATGATCTAATGATGGAGTCGGAAGGTGGCCATAGGAACTCCAATACTAAACAAGATAGACTCGTCGTGTTTGGGCTCGTTTTGCTTGTCTTGGCTACTCTGCTGCTTCATGATATCCAGGATCTTTAATGCTTGTATTAAAAAACCTTTTTAAAAAAGCTTATATAAATATATCACGGATTCGGCAAGGTATAAAAAATGATTATTGATATTTCGTTGAATGTCTCTGCTACATCTGGGCTAATGTTACTGTATGATAATAATATTAGTGATTGTGTAACGAAGATGTAGCTAAAGGTTTAATGCGTTATTTTTGATACAACAATGTTATTAATTGTTAATGTTCATAAAATCCATAGCTCGGGTTGCTTGGAAGAGATCTCTCTAAAGCAATAAGGCTGTCAATTGTTTTTGCCTGTACCTGCTTAATATGGCAACTGAAAATTGTTTATTTCATGTGTATGTGATGAATAATAAAGAGTTAGAGATGTTTTTTTAATTGAATGTGCTCAGCAGACAGGCAGACGGCTCACCTGGAAAATGATTACCTTTGCCTATGGACATTTCTAACATCCGGAACACTACTTGTAGTTTTTATGGCGGCGTACTCTAGACTACAGGCGGTGGCCATCCAGACGGAAAAATATCCTACCACGTGGCTGTGGGTTTTTTGTCGCCTCTTATGACAGGTCGCCTGGCCGTAGGAAATTTGACATTTTTCTCCGTCTCTGCATGGATACATTTTCTATTCTCTATACGTAATTAAATCAAATGTTTTTAATAGTTGAAAAACATATTTAAATTCTTATTACAATTGCGTATAATGTTCGGAGCGCTGTCGCTTAGGTATAGATTCCGGCTCTCTGGTTCTTATCTTATTATATCACCTTGATTATGGTAAGGGTCTCTGTAAAACGTATGGTGTAATAACCTAATTAAACAATATTTGGTACAGACATTTCATCCACAATTACGCATACATTTTTCTAATTCAACAAGACAGAAAACATTTTCTAAGAAATAAGTTTATTCCCAAGAGGTTCTACTGATGACGTTGTACATTAAAAAGTTTTGTGTACCACCAACATCGAGAAGATGGTAGTGGGCAACATTAGCACAACAAAGCGATACGCCGATCCGTCATACTACTCATATATTTAACGGAGATATTGTAGTTTTGATCAGGATATTCGCGTGAATGTCGCTTTATTAAGTAGGAAAAGAATTTACTGACTCAAACATTCAAATAAACAAAAATTAGATTCTGGCTGATTTAGAGTTTTTATATTTGTAGGTAAGTTAATGCGCAGACGGTCTACCTGACGGTGAGTACTTGGATATTATTTATTTGCGATATAGAAATTTGATTAAACACCTATTTTGAAGAGCTACATATTGTGTGGTCACATGGCATTTTGACACTTTTTAAGTTTAAAATTTTCACTAATTTAAATTAATAATATGTTTAACAATTCATTTTTATTTTTTTGACATGTATATTTAATTAAATTAATTTGTGAACATTAGTTTAGGGTTATGCGAGTGTATTTGCACGTCATGTAAATTACAAAACATACTGGAAACTTTATATTATGTAACACCTATTCATGTACCTAGTTATTGCAAATAAAGACTGATTGGTTGATTGATTGATGGTACAAGACAATCTTACACTTTAGGGGGATATTTTCAGTCTCTTGAACTAACGCGACAGGACTGCAATTGCTAGCATATTGTTCAGCGGCCGGCTCTTAATTTAGAGTTATATTTTATGACAAATTTTTCAAACTTTTTAAATTGCAGATATTATTGGAATTTGAATATTTTTGTTACTTTTTTGTTTCTGAATATTTATTCACAAATTTAAAGTTCGTGTTTACCTCTTATTTAAATTACTAAGTTTTATAATTTGACAGCAAAATAATAAGTTGGTAACATGAGTAATCATAATTTTAAGATAAGAAAATATTAATTGCTTTGTAATAAAATAAAAGAATATTTATGCTGTCTTTAACAAATAACATTTAAGCCTAACTACACAGTTAATCCTGAACCAAGTTATGTATTTTTTTATAATAAAGCAAGAAACAAGACAAAAAAGCAACAATGACTAAAAGTAACGACACAAACATAACTTACTTTTCTTTATAGTCAGTCACTCTAGCTTCTAAACTATCGACTATAGCGGGAGTATACGGTCAGCAACGGCCTCTATCAATCACTTACGGAAACCTATCAGGGCATATCCATTATGCAAGAGATAAGTTCGTACAATAACTTGTGGAAAATTCAGACCCAAGGGGACAGAGTGTATGACTGTGTGGTCAGAAATAAATGAACTACGTCTAATGAACTGTGGAATTGTAATACTCGATCCTAAAAAGGTTTCTTAAGTTCACATACTAAAACATTATGCAAAACGGTGTTTGAGATGTTAAGTGGTAAGGTTTAAAAAATGTGAATAACTTAAGTGTTCCTAAGCGATTCTGAGACCCTTGATTTTGACGTATTAACGTCTGAACCCTTGATTTACTCAGAACTGGGGATTAAGCCGACATTAAACGACTTATTTCTGTTTTTTTAACTATGATGAATCAACCAAAGTTAACTATATATATATAAACATAAATTTGAATCATTCAATGTATCTGAGTACCGTTGTGTCCTTTCGGTTCTATGGTTTTCAATCTGTTTGAACCGTCTCATATCATATTAATGTAATATAATAACAATCATATTATAGTAGTTGATTCTCACCAGTTTGGTGAGAATCAACTACTATAATATGATTGTTTGCTTTATACAAACTATACAGTGTCTATCTATTAGTTGAAACATAAAAATCTTTATAAATCCTAACCCTTTCTTAAAAATGTGTTTAAACGTTGCTGAAATACCAAACATGTTCGAAAGTCCCGAGTCACAAACCATGAAATAGTTTCCCATTTCCATTCACGACGCGGACCGAGTAACGTAATCTTAAAGTCGTGCTAAGTGCAAAAGCGTCGTAACACGATAACATCTGTCCTACAACGTTCCCCTAACCCCATCCTATGGGCATTACCATAACCTTTATGGGAAGGAAAAAATAATGGGCACTTGGCAAAATGCCACAGTCAGGGGTCAATATGGATTCTGCGGCCCCTACGCGCTGGCGTGATGAAATGCGACAATCCAAATGACGTGTGACACTTACGTGACCCCTTGGTAAACTATGTAGGTGATATACAGAGGTGGAGTATGGAAGCTTTCGTCGAACACACAAAACAAGTGAGGTATTTGTATTAAAAGACTGTTATGCGTTTGAATATGTAGCAGCGAGAGGTAGAGGTTAATTCATACTTCAGAAAGTAGTATTTACTCTGAGTGCTGATGTGAACTAATTTATTTTGGAAACAATAACCTAAGTACAAATATTACAAGTCGTACAGCTAGTACAATATATAGCACAATGTGTTAGCAGGACGGATGATGTGCGAGCGAGATAGACCAACTATTAATATGTGTGCTCCCTGCGTTGCGCTAGCCAGTAGTTCGTTGTCCACTACGATGACTAGATGTATGCAGCTCCCATAAATAAGTTTTTTTCTGATTTATAGCTTGTTTAGAAATCTATAATAAACGTAGGATAATAAATAATAAAGACAAAATTCCAGCTGATATTTGAAGAATGCAATTACAAATGCGATGGCTGTTTGTTTGTCATTTCTTAGAAACAAGGATAAATTTTATACGATACCTACAATTCGCATAGCACCTTGTATATTGATAGTACCATGTCTGAAAGTTTTATGTATAACACTGGACTTAATAATTGCTACATTTTAAATGACTAAACATGTTGAGAAGTTCGATTGAAATAAACCATAAGAATTCGTAGCTGGGTCAGATATTGTAAATTGCAAAGTTAAAGTAAAATATGTTATACTAGAAAAGGCACATTTTTTGTGAGTTATGTGATCATTTGACGTGCTACTTATAATACAAACAGTAATTTATCAAATTAATCATATATGGCTTATGTTTTACTGACCATTTATTTGACTTACTATCATTTAAAATTTGACATAAATTAAATACAAGTAATTTGAAGATTCATCCAATCGTGAAGCAAGCGAATGAATAGTAAGATATACGAATCGGTCAGTAATCTTACGCCAGAAATTACTAATGTTATTGCATTACCATTGACTATATTTACGGATTTTATATGTATGTTGTAGCAGTGCTGCACGAATTTAAGAACAGTGTGTCTCATTATAAGAAAGGGTCTTACAAGACCCTAAGTCAAGGGATCCCGGACACGTTTGGGGGTTTGGGAATTCCTCGAATGCTCCAGGTTAGCTAGTTTAGTTTTAGAGAAGATTGGAATTGTGGGAAAATCAAACATTGATTTTACTTAGACAAGTTTTACTATTCAAGTTCAGAAAATAGCTAAATTAAAGATAAATTGTGAAAATTATAACAAATCATTGGAATTACATTTATCAATTATAATAATGTAAATTGTAATCTAATATAATAATGAAAATCTTACCTAACGAAGTCTAATAAATAATGAGGTAGGCTCATTGAGTCTAGGGTCAAACTCTACAACGACCACGAATGTATATCATAATAATTACAAAGTAATGTTATGTTGCTAGGGAGTTTGTTATGTTATGTAATAACAAAAATTGCTTTGGAAGTGGTGGCTCATGACTTTCAATAGGTTTTCTTATGCAGGAGTTCAATACAAGCAGACGGTCCAATTGATGGAAAGCGGTTACCATCGCCTATGGCCATTTGCAATACCAAATGTGCTACAAATGCGCTGCTGCTCTCTCGGTAATTTGTAAGATTCAATTTTGAAATCGATACAATCATTTTCATTTTCTCCTTTGGATCTCGAAAAACTAAGTATAAGGTATATATATAACTAACTATAACGGGATTAATTATTATTTTAAAGTACTAATTGCAATTGCCTGTCTTGTAACTTTAAAATTGTCAGTTTAACATCGTTAGTTTTCTACTAGATGATTGAAACAGTCTTATGTAACGGATTATAACGTGGATTGTTTAATTTTAGTTTAATGGGCCAGTATACATCTCCGAGTCCAGCATATTTTGTTGTATATATCCGGAATTAATCATAGAATGATAATGATATCTTGTATCAAACAACATCATGTGTATTCCCATTATAAAAGCATTGCGTGATCGATCCATCTTTTGTTTTATGAAATGGACGAAACAGTATGGTTATAGCTTTCTGGAAAGTGCGTAACGCACGGTTGCAGAGGTATTAACGCCTGGATATTAGCATACGAGATGAGAGTTATGGAGCTCGATCAGAAGATATCGCAAGTTCGATTGATTAGTGAATCTGCAGAATGGTAACGCGATATGTTGCAAATACTGTAGATTAAAATTACTTATCTTATATATTTTTTTTAAATGTAAATAAGACAAAGATTGCGTGCGTTTATTGCACATTTCCGCAAACACATATAATAAATAGAAAATAAAATATTCGATTATAGCAGTAGAAAGGAGATTGTACCATTTTGCACAATTCGTATCTTTAAAGGCAAAATTATTAGTACCATTTTTTTTAACAAGAATACTATGTCATTAGTTTGATAATTTAGCAAGTTACAAGTCTTACACTATTTGGAATTTCGTCTAAAAATTTCGTTGTGATTTTCCGTTATTAAAAAAAAACTACAATTGCACATAATTTTTAATTTGATTTATATATTATTTAAACGAAACTGAATGAAATGTGAAGGTCTTCTATCAAATTACCGCCAAAAACTTTGGATGAAGTCACGTTCTTACGTCAAGAAATGAGAACGAGTACAAAATTGTGACCTATTTATACCTAAAAACGCGTTCGTATAAAATTTAGTACTACAATGAAACTTGGTTAAGTGGGATCTTAACCCTCAACACAATGTTTTGAAGGACAAGGGAAACTAAAACGTGTACGTTTATCAGATACTATTTTATTTTAGTTATTTTATTTAATAATCGCACATCTATAACTGAAATAATCTATATTCCGACCTCTATTAATGGATCCTTCTGTAAATGAGAAAGATATTTATTTGTACTGGATATTTGAAACACTGGGTAAGTGGAATACCTCAATAAGTAAAACATTGCAGGTCCCTTGATATCTTACTTATCCAGGTTTCACTGTATTTCTGATAAAACACCACTATGTTATTTTAATTTTCCTTTCTGTTTTAAACTTACTCTGTGATTGCGGGAAAGAAAATCCACCACAAGTCGTGTAATTATTCTAATGTTTGGCTACGACTTACTATAAGTATGAAATTTAGTCGACGTTTCTTGAAGAGTGGCATTAGGCTCATCTGCAGTTCGGGCTTCAGCCACCGGATGTCCTATTAAAATAATCGCCGAATTTCAATAAACGGCATTCATATTGGTATCTGGCAGTGTTAGAGCAATTTAAGTTTTTGATACTTTTATTAAAATTCTTAAAGAAAATGTTTTTGAAGCTATGTAGCTGAGACGAAGAAGATTAAAGTCGCATGGGCATGTAATGAGGAGAGATGAAAGTCATGTGACAAAAAAAATGTTAAGCAACAAGATGGATGGGTACAAATGTAAAGGTAGATCAAAAAAGAGATGGATTGTGTGAAGGATGATAAGATGATTTGTGGTGTGACAGATGATGTATGTCGGAATAGAGGAGTGTGAAAGGAAAAGACATATTATGCCGACCCCAAATAATTGAGATAAGGTGATAGAAAGTGAGATAATGCATTAGGATTTTCACGCTATTTCACTTGGTTAACTTTAGATAAGTAAATCACGATTAAAAGTAGTATATTATATTCATTATCAATACGATAACTACATAGTATGCACTATGTAGTTATAATTATAGTTATAATTCCAATTTCATAAGAATTCATTCATTAAAATTCTGTGAAAAAGAAAAAAAACTTCCAAGCCCATTTTTAAACTTGTATAACATAATAATGAAATGCAAAAAAAAATTGGGTTTCCTACGGTTATTAGAAAATTTGTCTCGTTAACTCAAATTTAAATATAATTTGTAATCTTTTACACGTATTACCTGTTACATATAATTCTCAAAATGTAGATATAATATTACTCTATGCACATAATTATTGGCAATTAATTGTTTTGGTATTGGTAATATTAAAGCAGAAAGCGTTTTCTATCTATTTAGGAATAAAAATAGAGTTAGAGGAAAGATAATGTATTTAAAAAATAAATATTTTTAAAAATTACAATGATGAGAGTTCGAATCCTGACTTAAGGACATGCATCGCTTAGATATTCTTTTGACCAAATGTAAAAACTCTTATTATCAAAGCTATTATCAAAGAATGATGGTGAAGATTATGGTAAAACCTGCGCATACGATATTAACAATATGTAACTACAAGTATCAAAACCATTTGTGTATGTATATTACGATGATGCACAAATTAAATGATTACAGAGGGCTACCTGTTTTACGCCTTCGGGATATGTTTTATTTTGTCTGCATCTGACCGATACGCATGCAAAGTTTTACCAAAGAAAAAAAGAATATTATGCATATATTTAAACTGTCCGAGATGTTTTGATGATTTTGTAATGAGATGCTGTAGAATAATTAAATTATAGTTGTGTACGTATATACATTAAATTTATAAGTGAGCTTAAGTATGTATATCCACTATCTCTTTTCCCTGCACGATCTGCATCACCAGATGAGCTATAGAATTTCCTTTTATTTAGGTTGACTGGAAGTAAGGCTGCCTATTGTATTACCTGGAAAGTATTGTTAATATGATATTTTAGTAATTGTTTATTTCGGTGTGCAATCAAGTGTTATCTATCTACATACCTATATGCCTTATCTTTGTCCATACTTGTCCAAAATTGATTCTGTTTACATGGTCTTGCTGAACTATTTAGAATTTATGGACCAATCTTGCTGTCAGCATCTCCATCTGTAGGTAATTAACGCTATTATCCGTGCAGGAACGGAGAAAGAATACAATTTCCTGCGGCCGGGCGGCCTGTCGTAAGAGGCGACAAAACAACCCACAGCCAGGTGGTAGGGCATATGCCCGACTGGATGGCTACCACCCCTGGTCTAAGGTATGTCGCCATAACAACCTTGAGTTGTGTTCCGGCATTAGTGACCAGGTTCCAGTCTCCCTTAAGATGGCAGCAGCGCATTTGTAGCACCTTTGATGTTGCAAATGTCCATAGGCGATGGTAACCGCTCTCCATCAAGTGGGCCGTCTGCCTGTCTGCTGACCTCCTGCAATAAAAAAAATAGAAATTGCTCGAAGATTTTCGTCTTTAAAAAATTCACCATACTGTCAATGGAATATTGATTACATTACACTAAAACAACATTTGAAAGTCGTCTAACCAAGCTTGTCGTAAATAAAATTAAACCACGGGATCGTTTTGAAAACATCCCAATCTACTTAATTGAAAAAATACAAAATCGTTTTCCGTTGAGCATGCACTTTATCCAGCGATCACCCCTTTCAGAACCAGGCCTCCCCCGGGAGGGGTCCGATTGGTATTCTTTATTACGGGTCCCGGAACCGGGAATCGGTAAACAAGGATCCTCTAATAGGCGATATATTGCCCAGCGATGGAACTCTTTTGAAGTCATTGCGAATGTTTGTTTTTTTCTAATTAAAAATATCTATGAACAATTTAGAATAATCGATGGTATTAAAATACAGTTATTTATTTTAGATACATATCAATCGATATGCTTGCATAAATTATTATAGAACATTTTCCGTCACATTCAGAGAACTTAAAGGAAGAGATGTTTCAGGAAGCAATGTTTGTAGTTAATAATCACAACTCTACTGCTGAATAAAATGATAAACTATTATCTGTGTTTTAATATTGCTAATTAATTGTTATAAGATTTTAAGTCGGGCAGTTTATAATAATGGGAAGATGCTCACGCCACCGATATATGGTGGAAATACTAACAAAGCGGACGAAACGCTATGCTTCCATTTTTATCATGCGTAACGCTGCAGAGCGGAACCCTTTACCGTTGTCTGTTTTTAATTTTTATTAAATAGAAAAAAAACATAAAGGATTTATAGACTGATTATCTTATTAATGGAACTCACATAGTTAGAACTGAATTTCTTGTATGAATTTTTTACTATATTTAGATATTAAACATGAAAATAGTGAATTAGATATAAAAAATATCTAATTGATGGCGAAAAGCGTTTATAAGTTCGTTGCGTGGTTTAAGAGGAGTAGGCGGGTATACAGATAGTCATACAAATAGACACGGAGTGCGACTTTGTTTTATACTATGTAAAGATGTGGGTTATAACCCTAATAGAGCCTAATGCGCAGACAGCTACAGAGGCAGTAGGTATTGATGGTGAAAGAAAATATAAAAAAAACATTACGTATTGCTATAGAGGCATGAAATCCACCAAGCTGCATTGAACGAGCATTGCGGACACTATCTGTCATACCAGGTTAACCGTCCATTCTCTAGAAATGTGGAAGTTCATGTTATCAGCTGTGTGACGTTTGTGGGCTAGGAGTTTGGATGATTATACAAGAAGTCTAAAAAAATGGCATCGTGTTCTCCGTTGTTTATATAGTCTATTCCCGATGCTTCTTTTAAATAGCTTCAATGTACAGACACGGCATGTTTAGAATTTTATAACATTATAGATTACACTAATTAGGTACCAGGGGGTGGACGTGGCTTAATCTAATTCACTCTGATCACACTTAACAAAGAGTCCCCAAATCAGTAACAACTGCTTTACTTAAATCCTTTGAATGTAAAGACGACAGAAAGAACAGGTTACTTCTGTGAAACCCGTGAGATAAAATAGATAAACGAACTTATCGTGAAAATATTTTTCATAAGTGATTTTTTTACTGCTTATTTATATGGTTGAAATAGCTGTTATATATTTTTAAGCAGTCAGAAATATCACCTATGAAAAAAGGTTTAACGATTACGTTCCTTTATTTCTTTTACTATTTTGACCGATTACTATGCAAATTGAAAGACAGAAATGAATCGTCTATTTTCAGCTTAGCTTTTAGTCCATTTTTAAATAAAGAAAATAGAGATAAGACAAACGTAGAATGTACAAATGTAACGGAGAATAATAAAAAACGCGACACCTCGCCCCATGGCAATCGTCTCCCGGTAGAGCAGTCTCGAGCTCGCTTTTCAAATATTAAAATTTAATCGGCCGGTTGTCGCGAGTCAAATTAGGCTCTCTTGAGAGATGTGCAAAGATTAAGTCCCACTCGAGCTGAGAGGGTATATTGCTTATGTTAACTTGTTTATACAATTAAAAAGTAGATGCTACTTTTGAAACGCCACTGTTTGTCTGTAAATTTCATTGGTATACCTGTTCACGCATGTTAGCCCGAACGAGCATTTACCCAAGGTGATATGATTGCCATTTTCATCACTGGCTGTACAGGCCAATCTGTGCGTAGAATTTAAATAGTAAAAATGTTTTAAATAAAGATCTTACAAAAACAAGTATTATTAAGTACAATTAAAATATTCAACACACAAACTAATTTAACAATTAAGTACAAAACTGTAAACCGAAATCTTATGTTGCCTAAGCCGTGTAACAACAACACTTAATTGTACTATTTGAATTTAAAAAAAAGATTCTGATGAATTGAGAACCTCCTCCTTTTTTTGAAGTGTTAACGGTTAACAATGATTTTGATTACTACAAATGACTTTCATCAAAATAACTTTTGATTTAATGCATAAATAGTTTACTTTGAACGTATTGGACTGGAACTAAGCTTTTTTCTTTCGAAATTAGTAAGTTGTTCTTCGGTTCAAAATGAGAAAGTATTTATTGTTAAAAAAGTGAAAATTGTAATTTATATTTGAGGTTTGAAAAACTTAAAAGAATTAAGGTTTTATCTTCCATCCAAATATTTATACGCCAAATTTTATAGAAATCAACATAAACCAACTTATAAATCAATTCACTTGTTTTCCTTTGTTTATTAGTACGGCAGTATCGATTGTTTCTTTTTCTTGGTAAATATTTGCTAGTGCATTGAGCAGTCTTAAAAATGTAAGGATAGAAATACGCTTTCTGTGTAATATTTGATAACTTAATCTGTGTTTTAATCGCGCCAACAGTGATACAAACAACAATGTAATTGGCGTAGAGACGAAGAAAACTGATATTAATTCTATTTTCAAACAACCTCGCTAGTAGGTACTAAATGATTAACAACTCGTCGTTTCGCTGTCTCGTCGGGCATTAAATGCAATTTACACTCTATTACCTTTGTCAATTCTATGGGGAGACGTTTGAGCATTTATTTTACAAAGACTGCACTGTGCTTTATTTGTTAACTGCAGTTTAAAGTAGACTTGAATGTTTCCTGTGTTTTAATTAGGGCTATTACAATCTATTATTCAAAAAATTATAATAAATGTCGCGCGAAAAGTATGATTTTCTTAGATCAAATATATTTCATGGCATTCAATTATAATGTAAAATAATCTTCAAAAAGAAATATATATTCGAAACTTCATGTTATTATATAATTCCCAAGGTCATGAACTAGAAAAAAATCCGATATTTTTATATACGGCCAGACGGCCCACCTGATGGAAAGCGATTACCATCGCCTATGAACATTTTTTATGGCACCAAAGGTGCTACTAATGTGCTGGCGAAAATATTGTCCATTATTTAACCGTACTATGATGTACCTATTACTTATGTGGAGGAAAAGAAAGTAATGGCTGTAAATTTATTGTTCCAAACTATATTAAATTTTTTAATCTAATTAGTCAAATCTATAGAATGCGGGTAACTTTTGTTCTCAAAAACCGACTTCAAAAGCAAAAAAATAAATATTAATTAACTATTGAATAACTAAATGAAAAATTGTTATAAAAAAATTTATTTTCAAGCAGATTATTGTTCATTAATCTATTCAGTTAGTGCCTGAATTTTTTTATTTTTTTATTTCCATATTCAGTATGTTTAAATAATATTTATTCATTAAATGGCCGATGTCGGTATGGCTTGCGTAAGCCAGAGTACCCGTTTTCGGCCGTATTTTCATCCCTCTGGGAAAATTAGAAATATTGATCTTACAGTTTCGGGAGTCAAAAATTTTTTTTGAAAATTTTCTTCTCTTTTCGAATCTTTTTTCAAATTTGAAAAATCTTTATTACTTTTTGAGATATTTGCAAAAAACTAAACCCCCCTTTATTAGTTAATTGTTAATTGCCATTTCACGATTGCGCACACCAGTATTTATCTGAATCGATTAATTCGATTATAAAGATTATTTAAATATGCATGCATACTTTTCTTTACTCTTATGCCCTTAGTTGTAACTTAAAAACGTCAGCTAAATAATGAAATGTTACATGAAAATTACGTAAATAAATGTGAAAAAAGTGATTTTACTTATAGTGTCACTTTAAAACCGTAGGGAGTATTAATTTATTTCTATGTAATTAAGATTTGTATGTAATTCATATGTCAAGTATAGAATATGACTACAAGTTACGTCCTATGGGATGTGTCAGCCATATTTATTCATATATGTACGTCAGATTTAAAATAGACAGTAGGTTTTTTGCATCATTGCTATAGCGGTAAATTGTGGACGTATTTTTAGATTATATTTCAGAGCCGGGGTCCATTATACTCTCCTCATTAAATTACTTTTAAGTTTAACATAGTCTATAGCTGTATATTCAAAACGCTACCAGCTCCGCTCTCGTTGCCAATGTGAGCTTACCCAGCGATGTGACCCGGCCATGTCGTCGGTCGCTGGATCGATACAGCCTCCTGCACTTGAGCTTTTTGCCCGAACCCCCCTCCCCTAAACACCCAACCAACGTAGTCTTGGGCGGCGACGCTACGTACGTTTTTATGATTATGTCAGGTTTTATTTCTCTGCACTGTTTATTAGAGAATTATTTAAACAAGAATTTCTAATTAGAATGATGTTGTTTTTATATAAAAATCCTTCTTTTAAAAGGAAGATTATTGGCATATATGGCTAGTTTTAGCAGATGCTTATAGTCAGCTGTAAACACTTAACTATCGCTATTTTCGAAAGCAAAATATTAACAAGATCCCTATAACTATTGGTTGTGAATATTTTTGTAAATTTAAAAGTATT
Source organism: Dendrolimus punctatus (assembly GCA_012273795.1). NCBI lineage: Eukaryota > Metazoa > Arthropoda > Insecta > Lepidoptera > Lasiocampidae > Dendrolimus > Dendrolimus punctatus. The sequence goes on from CM022541.1 coordinate 19,601,095, forward strand.
CATTATATTTATTTTTGGACTGTAAATAAATGGAACACTATTATACTTAGGTATAATAATAAATTCACTTATACTATTATACCATTTGTATCTTTTTTAAACAGTGAAAATTATTTTGCATGTGGTTTACATCACCTCTAATTAGGTGTTATGTAATGTATTGCAAACTATTGTTGGTGATCCTATAACAATATAAAAATACCATGTCTGTACATTGAAGTTGTTAAAAATACAACTGGGATAGATTATAATATGCTCGATGGAGAACTTGAAACAATTTTTGTTTTAGATTTCTCCTCAATAAATATAAATATTTTTCTTTCTTTACCACTTGGCACACCTAATTATGACAATATGTTTATGATTTTCTGCAAGGAATCCAAAGTGCAGTAGTATAAAATCAAAAGTTCTCCTTTAAAGGCGATCAGGTGATTTCCCCGTCGCGTTTATCTCTGGCGGATTCTAGCGGGTTTTATATATCAGTTATCTCGACGTTTAGACATTTATCTCAACCTCAGGGTATTTTTCTTTACCGTCAGCACGTGGTAGTTGCAACAATATCTACGTTAGTTCTTAGTCAGAATTCGAATGCACTTTATTGGAATAAGACAAGAAGCTTTTGACACTAAGTTGTTACGGCTAGGTAAGTAGATAGATAATACTTTATAGCTCATGAAAATAATAGACGTCACACAATGATTATATTTTTAGGCAGAAAATAGGCGGCTTTATCGATTAGAGCGATCTTTTCCAGACAAACTAAGTTATGGGATATTCTAACCTAATCTGGTGGTCTAAAAATTCAGATTAATAAATTTTTAAAATAAAAATGTTTTAATATAAACTCATACATACTGAGATATATTTTACTGATAAATAATAATAATATGCCACAGCAGTTAAGTAATAGCATAATTATAGATAATTTAGGCATAGTTTTTAAGGAAAGGTAGTTCTTCCTGAATATATTCTTAAAGAAGCAGCGCATTCCGAAGTGAGACAGCCTACACTGTAAAAGAGTTATCATAGAAGGATGACGTGTTTACAAGGGTCACAAGTTCACGATATGTATCAGTATGAAAATTGCGGTCAATGGAGAGGCGAAGGAGCGTAAAACGTTTCTTAAGGAGATGAGGAGTACTTGGGATAATTATGTAAAGGTACTAAGTAGGTTCTAGGTATTTAAGTTAAATATACACATGCTTTACAACACATAGTTACACAGTAGCCTATGATTACATATTAAAGTGCGAGACAACCATACAAAGACCCTCCCGCTCGAACCGTCTCGAGCCTTTTTAAAGCCTTCGCAATGACAAACCCGATGTCGCCGCGCCACGCCTTCAGCGACAAAACCTCTGGCCACGCCCATCGGCGACATTTTCCACCAATCGCGGGAAAGCTAGAGGATTTTTATATTCAAGAAAAGCGACAGTTTTCACCAATCGGTATGTTGGGTTTTTTATGATATCGTCGTATGTAATTGTTGCAGAATGGGGTAAATTTTATATCTAAATTACAATCTAAGATATGATGTTGAGATTCAGATTTGTTTGTTTTTTTTATAAAGAATTCTAATACCAGCGGTAGTGGTTGTTAATGGGTAGTTGATACAAATTAATTACTACTGACAAATAATTCTGAAACAATTTTAATATATATAATGGGCTTTCAAATACCATGTCATCACCACAACTTTTACAGTGATATTTTAATATTAGGGTAGAAATAATAATAAACGATAATATTACATTATAATTCTAAACATGCTGTATCTATATATTGAAGCTTTTTTAAAGTACTCAGCTAGAATAGACTGTATAAACGATGAAGGACAACACGATGCATTTTTTATATTTCTTATCTGTTTTTCTGTTTGTGCGGGATTCACGTAAACACTATTTCGATGCGATTTTCGCTGATTGACAGATAATTCTTAGACTTAAACTCTGTGTTACTTTTTATCCTGCGGGAAATTTTCTTGGAATGATTTAAAATGCCCTAATTAGAAAAAAAAATCGAAGTCCAATGTGATTTTTTATACTGATCGACAGTATATTATATGCAATAAATAGTGTGATATTTTTATCCTGAAAATCCCGCGGAAATATCAAGTCAAGTGTAGACGAAGTCGAGGGTTTTACATAAAATTAATATCTACCCGATATTTTAATATCGTGATACAAATTATTTTTTACTGTTTAAACTACAATTAATAGGTTATTTGACTTGTTGTAGAAATGACTTCATACTATGTAATGCAAGTACAAAACATAAGTGGATTCGGCGTTTCGTAAGCTGATAAAAAGTGTTTTCAGTTGATTTGACTTCAACTGTCCTATTTTTAAAATCCAATATTTGAATTAATTAATTAAATTAAACAGAGACAAACGACGTTAGGATGATAGACATTGTCTACACGACCACACGATTCTTGATTATGTACATTAATGCATGTATGTTATTGGTTAATGTTCAACGTAATTACAATTACCAACACAGGAAACTATAAAAATATTCTTAAAATTATACATTAATGGAAAAAAATATTTTTGATTTCATTATTATTCATAATAGAATAAAAACAAAATTAAAGTTGAAATACTATTTCTAAATTATTGACATATTATGATCGATTCGATGCTAGAATTTGAAGTGTGGTCTCCAGCGCTGATTTATTGATCAGTCTCCTGTGTTTCGGGGTGTAGAGTCAGCAGGAACTTTTTTTAACAACTCTACGGACTCGAGTTCCGTACTCTTTTCTACAACTTAATTTCTAGATTTAATTTTTAGAGTTTATATTTATACGCTTACTAGTTATTTTGGTTCTTGTGTATTACCTTTCGAATAACTTATAATATTAATTTATTCGAATTTTAATATTAAACTTATTCTAATGTAGAGTGTATCTGTAACATGCTGGTGTTGTGAGGAAGTGCATGTGCAGTCTGTGTCTTATATCTATAATATATTAGTCTATCTAGTGCCATGCGTCCAGCCAGCAGTAACTTATATTTGGTAGTATTAGTATTGTAGTCTGCGTCAGCTAACCTTATACTACAAATAAGCATAACAACGTCACAACGCCTCATCTCAAATAATGCATAAAACCTTGGTTACATCTCTGTTATATCATTATTAGTGGTTAAAGCGTTACGGACTCACTTCTTTATTGTGTATAATTAAATCCTAATATTGTTATATGTATGTATACGTCGTACGTAAGGAATGTAATTACGTCGCTATTTTTGCAAATAATTTTTTTCTTTTTTCCTCCTTACATATGTAAATATATTTATATTGTTTTTGTTCTTATAAGTATTTTGTATACTAGGGTGGTCTGAAAAGTTTCCGATATCAACATGAAGATAGCAGCACTCGTAAATAAAAGCTAGTGAATTTCGTTGTTCATCTATTGACAGTTAATCGCCAAATTTTCAGCCATTTTGGACTTCATTTATTATCATTTATAAACTGCACCATCGTAGCACAGAGTACTTTATATATACTGATAATAGCGAGTAATAAAAATCTATTAATCTGCCAAGGGTTGCCTGGAAGATAGCGCTTTTTAGCGATAAGGCTGCCCGCTGTACTATCTCTTGTATTTTTCTATTTCTGTTATCTATGTTTTGGTGCACAATAAAGAATAAATAAATAATCTATCTATCAACCTACGGGGCACGTCTAGTACAGTCTCTGTTTAGTAATCTTAGGTATCAAAAACGTACAAAGTGTACATTAGCAATAACGCTTATGTATAAAGCGACATGTAAGAACAAATTTTATATACGGACATACTCGTATAAGATTAGTATTATGGAACTGTTCAGTGGACCGTTCAACCCCCCTTTTACCCACCAGGAGCTGTAGGTGGAGGGTGGCACTTTTATCCCCACAGCCTTTGTTCGCTAACTCTACTTCAAGCGGTCTCAGCGTTTTTTTAACCTAGTTTTACAATCAAGATGGCGTGAGACGGATCTTTAACAGGGTTTTTTGATTCTTGTGTTTTACGGGTATAAACAGTTGAAGTCTGGTTGTAGAAAATATATCAGCTATTGCTGTTAAGTTTTAGTAAGGAAGAAGCATTCGAAAAATAATAATAGCCCACTGAAAAGTGTAGATTAAAGAAGCTGCAAATCGGTCAGTTATACGAGTCCTTAGGTTGGATACTAGAGTGATAGACCATAAACGTCTCTACCCAGCTAATATAAGAATGTTGAGAAGGATGTGTAGTATTATAAAAATAGATAAGATGAGGATTGAGTATATAAGAGAATCTTTGAAAGTTGCACCCGTGACTATATATATATATATATATATATATATATATGGCCCGGACTTTTGGAGGGCTTCCGTGGAGCACAGAAAGAGCACATTCACAGACATGGAAATTTGTCGCCTGAACGGAATCTTTTATATGTACTTGTTTCGCACTTAGTTGATTATTTTAATAATATGAAACGCTTACAAAAGTAACCTCGTTACTGTGCACTCTTATTTATTTAGCAACATCTCTATTCAATACACGCTGATATTGTATTTAACCCTTAAAGTGCCGGCGCTGCGGCGCGGCCCATTCATTCCTTCCCGCTCGGGGCCCATTCAACCACCTACACTTAATTTGTATATTTTTACATTATGTAAGCAGCCAGGGCTCCTTTTTGATAAAAGCACCTATTCAACGGCGATACATTTATTAAAATGTATACGTTTTTCGGTCTTGAATAAGTCTGAGTGGGTCGTTGGGTACAGGGTTGCCAGGCGCATATCTAATAAGATTGCGAAAAAAAATATTTCTATAACGTTAAGCCATATTATAGCAAATTCAATTGTCAGTTGTTACTCTGTGTTCTAGATTCGTATATTTAATAAAGATATATTTTTACATTTGCTGAATCGTTGCGTATGTTTATGTAATTTATGTAACAGTAGTTGTCGTGATCGAGTTTTTGACGGGAGCTTGAAAGGTGATCAAAGGGTCAAAGAAAACTGTCAACTGTTTAGTGAAATGTGAGTTTACCAACAACCATTGTTTCGCCTCAGTCAAAAACCTAAAATGTACCCGAAGCTTTGTTTTGACAAATAAAGCTATTAATATGAAACAAAGATAGGTTGAAAGGTATTTACCAGGTTAGAAACGGAATAAGTATCGTAATCTAATAGAAAATTTTATGAGTCTCTTGGGTACTCATATTTCGAAATAAAAGTATTAATAATTGTTTTCCAGGCAAGACAAGGTAGATCACGCAATATTTTAAAATTCTCTGCTCATTTTGAAACATTGTATTTTTAGTGTAAATAAATTACTATGTTCCTTTTACTATGTAACTGTGTAACTGTAACGTAATATGTATATGTACTATATAAAAGGAAGTATATAGTAATTTATACTAAGCATAACTATTAAGACTAAGATTTGCAGATTCTAAACAATTGGTATTTTTTTTTAAACATGATGATATAAATGTGTTCATTCCTGGTATCTTTACGTAGTGCTACATACAGTAGACAGGTCTCAATTAGAGTGCTCCGTTCTGAGCCGAAAGAGCTCCTTTGTATAAAGATAGTGAATAAGATTTAAGTAAATATGGGATTATAATAAAACTACCTTTTAACGGTTTTAAGCCCGGTAATTTATTTGATTTTGGTTTATCCGACGTTTCGGCCGCCGTTTAGTGGCCGTGAAACCGTTAAAACGTAGTTTTATTATGTATACAAGTCGCGAAAACTTAAGAAAATAAAATATGGGATTAATTCAGATTTTGTACGAAACTTTCTATTTGCTTAGCAAATATTAATCCCTTTTGTTGCAAAAATTTGTCACTGATTATCAGTTAGTTGATTGCGAAACTAAACAATATACATATTTTGGACAAACGTGGTGGGTGTAATGTTTGTATGCTTAATATCCGAGAAGAGGAGAACTCCGAACCCAGCAGCGGCTCCTAACCCATTAACTTGATTCGTATTTTATAACTGAGAGGAATTCAAAAAAATTGTTGCAGCAGCCACAATGAGTCTTATATAATCGAGTTCTTGATAACAATTACGTGCTCTTTGAGTTCACCTAACTATATACTAACATAATTCTCTGTGACAAATTGGAAAGCACGGGTAGTTGGCATAACATGTTATTTAATATCGTATATTGCAACGACGATTACTGGCTCTCAAATTCTCTCCAATTTCAAGGTTTAATGGAGACGAGGGATTTTTCACTTGATTAGTCGACTGTGCTGTGCAGTCGAGTTAAGGCCAATTTACACATACGTTAAGTATAAATTTAAAATGCAAAATGACGAACGAAGCTATAAAGTTAGTTTTAATTTAGTTATCAGTATTAATTAAACCATCGAAAAAGTAGGAAATACTAAAATATGACAAATTAACATGTATTTTTTATGATAAACTACAATCGATTATTGTTGAAAAAGTTGAACAAAACTTTGAAATCTGTTAAACGATTGCTTACTCTATGGGTTCGATTCTTAAATTTGAAAATATATTTTTGAAAAATTTGACATTATTCATAGGTAGATAAGACTAGACTTCTCATATGTCAAATGTCATATCCGTAGTTCTAGTAGTTCCTGAAATCAGCTGCGACACAGATACAAAGGTTGACACTGAAATGAGACCATTCCATTTTTACTTTTAAATATGTAAAGTCTAATAGGAAAAAAATAAGACTTAGATTTGATATTATTTGGTTGGATAATGTTTAAATATAATTTAAAATTTGACGTTATTCCTAAATAGATAAGACAAGACATCTCATATGCCAAATGTTATGCCTGTGGTTCTAGTAGTTCCTAAGATCAGCTGTGACACACGGATAGATTGACACTAAAATGAGACCATTCCATTTTTACTTTTAAATATGGAAAGTTTAATAAAAAAACCTTAGGTTTAATATTATTTGGTTAGATGCTGTTAAAGCACAGTTAAAAACATTAGTTTTATTAAATTAATTAAATATTTAAATAAGGAAGTATAATTATACCACCTGCAATAACCGTTACCAGCGTAATAGCCTACAGCGGGTCACTGGGCAATTGAGACTTGGCTGAAACCAACATTAAGATGCAAATCAATAGCAGAACATCCTCTTTACATCGCTCGCTAATTGCCTAAGAAAAATTAATTTTCGAAAAGGGTTCTCTATTTGAAACGATACCCAAAGGACCTACAAGGCACGGACGGTTAGATAAGTGCTATTTCACACGAAGTTACTAAACGTGGGCGACTTCTTGTTTTCTATTGCAATGAATACTTATACTATGATGGCGTTTATGGTCAAGTTTACTGAAAGTAGAGGCCCTAGTTTTAATTCCCGATGGTGTAAAATTATAAACAAACTTTCTCTTATCTGAGCTAGGTATCTGGGATTGGACTCACAGTTTCCGCATAACAAACTCGTTTAGCTTGGTATAATTTGTGTTTGACTGCCAAAAATAATAATTTCAAAATCAATTAATTTCTTTATTTTCCAAAGCTGTTTTTGAGATTTTCACAGTTATTTTTGTTTTTTTTATTAACTTGGAAACGCCTAAATGCAATAATTCAACTGTCTCACTTTGTATTTAATTGGTCTACCTGTTTAAGTAACAATTTACTCTGAATTAAGTTATAGACTTTTAACCTTAAGTAGTAGTCTTTCTTAAGTAACAGAGATTGAAGTTTTCACTTTACTCTCGTTTTTGATTGGCAAAGTAAAAATTATGAGGTCAACATTTCGATTCTTTGGTAGTAAATATAATAATATACTTTTAATTAATCTGAATGTCAAAGAAGTAAGTGAGGTGTGTAAGAATAAGCCTGAATGGTGCTCTGTTGTTCGTGCCTACCCCGCAAGGTACCTGGCGTGAAGTTATGTTGTTGTTGTTTAATTAATATTTAAATAAAACTGTTTGGAAACTTTTCGAGTACATTTTTAGTGATATTAACCTCATCTGTCAATACATATTTGATAATAAAATCGCTGGCGAGTTAATTGTTTTCGACTAGAATCTCAGTGTGTGTAAAAGGTCTATTGCGCATTCAAATAATTGAACATTGTACACAAAAATATGCAAATGAGTTTTCGCTCTCGAAAATTAACTTTTTCATTATGAATTATGTCCTTGATGTTGTCTTCGAGATGTCTTCGGGGAGTTTTTCGAGATTTTACAGCTTTCTCTTAAAAGGGGTGAATGGTAATTTTATACGGAGGGGTCGAAAAAACCCAGCAGTTAGGCGAAGGGTTAACCGTTTCAAGTTTCCAACATTGAGTGAATTTAGTGAATGAAGTTTCGGTGAACGGGTTGAAATGTTTGTTTTGGTGTTTATAAGTTACTTGAATTGTTGTTATAATTTAAAGAAAATATTAATTCTACGGTAATATTACTGAAACACTTGTATTATCGATATAATATTGCGCGGAAGAAGGAGTATGACATTTATATGTAGCGATAAATGCTACTGTTAAAAAAATATGCGTGAAATAATTGAATACATTAAATCAATAAAAAAAATATTACATATACTACCACATACTTGACACACTTACGCTTATACTCGTTTACTCTTTTGTTTATTGTTCAGGTCAAATTAACAGGGAAGCCTTGGCGAAATATGTGATTAAAGAAGTCATAGTTTTTGACTTTAATTATTATGATCACTAGTAAGTATAAAATTTTTAATATTTCTGTGCACCTGTAATATCACAAAAAACAAAAATAATTAATATGTAGTTGTTTAATTTTATTTAACTACACAAGTCATTTACATTCAAAAAGTCATTCAAAGTAATTTTATCAGGGTGTACCAGATACCCTACACTAGTACTAGATCAGAAGGATTGATTCGAACACCATCATAAAAATGACGCATTAAAACACTAATAACGACTATTACCTAACTGTTTATTACCCACCAGTTTCAGTAATCTAACAATTCTAGCCTAGGGTTGTCTGGAAGAGATCGCTTTTTAGCAATAAAACTACCCGTCGTACCTAGAGATTGTATCTTTTCTTGCTTTTTTATGCTTAATCTGAATGAATGAATGAAAACTTTTTATAGATCATCATAAATTAAAATTACGTTCCTAAAATTAGATACAGTTAATGTTGAACAAAGGGCGGCCTTGTCCTTTAAAGTGATCTCTTCCAGGCAACCCCCTAAACTAAGGAAAATATTAAGACGACAGGGCGGTGAAGACAATATATAATATTGAACATTCCAAGAATAAGTGAAAAATAAATAATAATATATTTACATAAATAAATAATAATATAATATATTTATACCAAAGATATTTAGTAACCATCAGTTTAAAAGACAATGTGTATTTTGCTTGTCTGATGTTGAGTGGCAGTGAGTGCCATAAAAGGACACCTGTACCGTGAAAGAATAGCAATAAATAAATATTTGTCTACTAACGGCCCCGGCAGACGTTGTCCTGCTCTGAAAATCTAAAAATCGAGAACCAGATCCCAGCGAGATCTATCGGTTCTAATTGTGGAATTAAACCATCCGGGGACCCACTCAAACACAAAAACAAAATCGGTCAAGGTGATTAGGAGGATTCTAGAACCCGATCTCGGCGCCACCTACAGGTTCTAATTGTGGATTTAAACCACCCGGGACCCGCTCAAACACACAAAAACAAAATTACCAAAATCGCTCCAGGTGATGAGGAGGCTTCTAGAACCCGATCTCAGCGCCACCTACCAGTACCAACGGGATAAAAAGCATCCTATGTCTGTCTCTTCTAAGCTACCTCCCCACCAATTTTCAGCCAAATCGGTATAGCCTTTCTTGAATTATAAATAGAGTAACTAACACCACTTTCTTTTATATATTTTATAGAAGATAGATGTATGTATTCTTAGGGATAATTTTACTTACTATTATACCTTGATGACTCATTACAGTTCTTGTTTAAATGCAGTACTCTTACTTTGATATAGGCTTGGCTACTCAGATATTTTGATACTCAGCATAACAAATCGCGTGGGCGTTGTGGGAAGATACCAATGTTACTACAATGTACGCAAAATTACTAGTGCTTTTGTAAGTTACTTTGGTTAATTGTCTCACGATAGTGAAACAGATATATAAATAATGATAATAAGCATGAAATTCCATTATTATAGTACGTTGACATTTGTGGTCTAAAATTATACCTCTATCAATTAAGTCATGTATTTGTCTAAACATAAATGATAGTATGAAAGAAATATTTCTAATAGTAGTTAAGAAGAATGAATGTTGTTTGTAGGCACTATTGTGATTAAATTGATCCCTGTCTGTGATTGAAAATAAATACCAACACTTCAATGAAAGTTGCTATACATAACATCATAAATGATGGTTTTTAGATATTTTATCTGGTTTAAAATTTGCTTCGATTAGGTTCCAAAATAACTCAATATATATTAATGTTTTTTTTGGAAAACCTTAAATTTATCTTAAATTTTCTTGTTTATCGTTTCAGTTTCTTGCAGGATTCAAAAGATACGAAGTTCGAGACCTATCGTCTCGTTTGCTAAAAGTCTCTCGTGACCAAAAGGCTGGCGGCCCGTATTTGGGACAACGCATTGATGTTGCCAGCTTTGGGCACGTTCCCAACAGACATTGACTTGGGACCCATATATATTATATTTTATTGATATTTTTATTGTTTTAACTTTACTCATAGAAGACGTTGACTTAGACTCAGTATTATACTTATAGTCTTAAGGGACTATGGGTAGAATACAATATAACCAACTGATTTTCGTTTATTGTATTAGTATATAAAGTCAATGAATGTAAAATTAAAAAAATAATGTATTACTTGAAAATGTACATATTGGCTAATTTGATGAGACAAGTGACAAAATTGCACAAACGAAGTTGTGGGCACAGTATAGTTTAATACAGCGGTTATTATAGCTAATGTAGAATTTGCATGCATACCAATGTTATTGTGGCTAACGACAACGAGCGATCGCGAGATATTCAATAACAAACGAGAATCGACTCATTCAACGAGTATTTACGATATGCAAGCGATGAATGAATGAATGGCTGCACTGAATGGAACGATTGAGATGTTAGCACTTAGTGGTTGGAAAGGATGATTTGCAGCGCTATTGATTGCAGGATGATTGATATTGTGGAGGAGGCTAAAAGGCCGTACGAGTATTTTGCTACACGGAGAAAACAGTTTATTGTAGATTATTGTTTAGGCGCTTTATTTTTAGTATAACATTTCTTTATAACCAAACACTTACAGATATACAGTGACCTAGGATATAGAAGACGATAACTGTTAGCTTTTCAAGCCCTAACTGTGTAATTGATACTCTGTATGCATATGGTAGAATTGAAACTCATAGATTCGTTATCTATATGTATATCAAATCAAATAAGTTTATTGCATCAAAATTTGGTAGCAAATATATGGAAGTTATTTTACAAAGACCATGCCTCTTGTATTGCCTAAAATAAATATTCCGTCACTAAAATTATTATTTAATAGCTGGCGGTTGCAATTTTTCACAAAAAATTCTGTTTAGATCTATATGGGTGAGACATTTTTTCAAAACTAGTTTAGTGTACGGTTATTTTGAATTATGTATTGGTATGGTGATAAATTCTTAAAAGTTTAAGTAAGAGACAGTTTCTAATAACAATTATAGTGAACAGATATTTTACTTATTTAATAAGATTTTAATGTATTTGCAGGGTTCAGAATACCCGACGGAGGCACAGTTACTTCATAGTATAATTATAATATATTTCTTATTTTGTATAGAGAAAGATATTTGAATCCAACAGTACAACAGAACACAGTTGCAAGTCTGAATAAAACATGTGATTCATTCCCACGGGACGCGGACAAGGAGTTTTCTTATTAGTAGTAAATAGACGCCATTCTTATTTCAGTGGACCCTCATTAAATACCTTGTTTAATGGGGCTGATGGGACTTGGCAAATAACTGTATTTCCTAGACGCAAAATTTTTATGTTTACAATCTTTATCAAGCTGTGTTATCTTTTCACGGAGGAGGCTTTTTAAAATATGATTTAACACATTTTTGAAAAATGCATTTACAAAGCCTGTATACATTGTTCGAAAGTAAAAATTACGCAGCACACAATGGAACGTATAGTAAGTAGGTAATTAGGTAGAAAAAATTGGAATTCCACCAAGGCGTGTCACGTTACGAAAATAAATAAGCGGAATATTCGAACCTCCTTGGAAGCCATTTTGATCAATGCTTTTGTCTCGTTTAATACTATAGAGAAAATTGGACGAAAGATGCAGTTCTAATTTTCACCACGCGCATGTGGCGCCACTTTTATTGGAAAAGTCAAAGATATTTATGTTTCTGTTTTCTTGCAAATTGTTGTAAAACGTTATATGATACAACTCGTGACTATGGTAAGTTCTCGACTTCGTCTCGAGCTTACATGCGTCTCCTCGTCTATAAAAACTAATTTACCGCACAAATATCACAAGTAATAATATTAGCACGCTTTTGTTACTTTGACTATACCAAAAAATATTAGAAGCAATATAATAGAATGTACAAAATTAATGTTAACCAATTTTTAAATGAGTGATAATTTGACCTGTATACTATGAAGAACCGATAATAATAATTTCATACCATTTTTCTTTACACGTGTACATGTAGTACACAGCTGTTGAGCGGATAATACGTAAACTTTCACTCTTTCTTTTCTTTCACCATATTCCAATTAATTGGGGTCGGCACAATATGTCTTTCCTTCCACACTCCTCTATTCTGACATACATCTTCTGTCATACCACAAATCATCATATCATCCTTCGCACCATCCATCCATCTTTTTTTGGTCTACCTTTACATGCTTACCCATCCATCTTGTGGTTCACGTAAATATTCACTAGTAAGGCATTTATTGTACTGACTGTACGCGATAAATAAAAGGACTACATTATTGTATATATACATAAATATTGTTACGACTCTGGTCCCGACAAAAACAAATTCACACCTGCATACCTGTAAAAACACATTTTATTACTTTCGGCATTTGGACTTCTTTTGTACACTTTGTGTTTAAAATTAGAAAACAGCCATTGTTGTATTGTAAGCTCTTACGGCCTATTGTTGTATTGTGGTCATTAGCCAGGTGTCCCGGATTTAAAATACAAACTGATTCTAGCAAATTTGGTCCACGCGGCTGGTCAGACATATTGCATCTGTGCAGTATAAAGCAATGCCCCAATTGAGAGACGAGGCAGTCGAGCGATTACCACGATCAAGGCAAGACTTGTGTACTACAATCGGGAACCCTAGTGACGGACTTTGCGTGTTTATTGAATTACGACCACTATTTCGTTTGTACTTGTTGTGTTCGGTTCTATTTGTACCTGTGTTATACATTTTTGTACCGTTCTAACAAACTCTATAGTAATTCTAACGGCATTTTAATTCGAGTGTCGCGGCTCGTAACAATATTGTCACGCATGTTTCCCATAGGGGTAGGTAGAGGCGATGGAATTTCAATTGTTATGATCTTGACATAAATCATTCATTAACCTCTCCATTCATACACGTTTAGTATAGGTGCTTTTTACCTATTGTATTATTGCACAATATAATTATTGTGCTATAAGCTATGTGAAACCCGTCAATTTGTCTTATGATTAGGAAAGTCCAAGTATATGTTGGGGTATACCGTTTTACCCTGTCTATATATAATTGGGAACACTAACGCCCAGAATTGGGAGATCTATGATTAGAACATGCTCACTCATTTTAATATTTGAGACAGAAAAAGCAATTTTATTGGTATATATATTGTTACAACATTTTCACTTGAGGTAAATTTTGTAATGAGACTACGGTTTGGTTGAATATAATTGAGTAGATGTGCTCACTCATTGGAAATAATTGCGAACATCCCTCCACATCGGGGCGGGTGTTAGACGTGTTTCAACAATTTTACGGTTTTGTTTAAGGCAGTGTTAAGTATATTGTACTAATTGGGTTTAGTGAGCAAAATTTATTTTGAACTCAATCCGTTTTCGTAAATATTGGTCGCTTGTGGACTAATTATTTTATATTATTACATGTTTTAGCAATTTTCTAATATATTAGCCCGTAAACTGCGTATTACTTCAGTTATGCAGGGGAATGACTAGCTATATTCGCCATGCTTGTCTAACGGTCTATTAATTATTTTCTAAACATTGGTCGAATTATATGAGTAAACATAGTTTAGACATTTAGCATCGATTCATAAAAAATACATAAAGCAAGGAAAATTTAAGTAATAGACAACATGATACTATAATTAAATAGTAGATAATTGTAGAATCTATGGGAACAGAACAAGATTGTAAAATGATAAAATAATAGATAGGTATAACAAATGTTACTGCGATTAAAATATGGTGATAAGGTTATTATCACAGAAAAACCTGGACAATTAACATTTCTATGTTTTATCGTTAATCATTATGATCTATTAAATAATGCTGGGTTTGGAAAAAAAACTAACAAAAACGCGCTTCATACACTACCTCATATGTGGCGTGGATTTTATTGAGAATACAACTCCAGCCAACTTTCGAATGATTTTTATTAGAAATTATAAATCTGAGAGGAAAAATATGAGGACAATTTTAGTAGATTGACCTGATTACAATGTCGGTGAGCTATTTTTATCGTATAACTAACCGTTTGGCTAAAATATCCAAAAAACTAATTTTTGCGACCTGACCTTAAACAAAAAAATATGAACACACGGGATCAATGGAGGCTTTTCTGGATTTAATTACAGTCGTATCCCCTTACGTGCCTGTAAATGTTTAGCTTGTTGTGAATTTATGCAAGGGTCAATTGACTGGGCTATTTAGGATGTCGGTTAATACTACGCTTTTTCTAAGCCATATCACAGCTCATTACATTTCTTTGGCCCAAAATTCCCCGTTTGCTTTGAATTGGTATGAGAATTACAGGGTATTACAAATATTGGCTCCTATTAATGAATTGCGTTCAAACGTAATGAATGTTAAAGTTATGGGATGGACAGTATTTGTTTGGCTTGATGACCGTTGAGCCCGCTGGCGGTTTGTCCGGTTTCAATTAGAGATGCTATCGATCGACTCGGTTTGCCGAAGGCTTACGGCGATCTACTAGCGCTGGTGGTGCAGATGGTCAGGTCCATCTTAATAGATAAATTATGTTAAGAGTTGCTCAGTGTGTTCAGTCTTTGGATGGGGTAGGAATTTTTGGTTTATAGTCATATATAGATTAATATGTGAAGCAATACACAGCAAAAATTTTGTACCCTTTTTACGAAAATTGCGCGGATGGAAGAGTTTGGAATTTTGCACACTTATAGTTTATTTAGAGAAGTACAGAATACTAATTTTTTTATATGCATAAAAATACCATAATCCATAAAAAAAATTACCCACACTACATCATTTGACACACACACGCATATACTCTTTTGTTTATTGTTAAAGTCAATAACAGTGTAGCCTTGGCAAAATCTGTGATTATAGAAGTATAGGCTTTGGCAACAATGATGCGACCACGGTCGACTATTAGTAGTCATTATTACCTTACACTAAAGAAAATAGTAAGAAATTAAACAAAGTGATTTACGCTCGTTACGTTTAATCAAGTATTTATTATTAAGTATTTACATAATTGTCATTTTTATTTATGTTTATAAGTCTATTTATTTCTTGTAACCTACTTAAAAAACGAGATTCGTCGTAATTCGACTGTACGTTTTTTTTTGCATGTCGCGATTTTTCCGTCAATTGTGGACCGATATTCATTTTTTTTATTCGAATGAGTATACTCCTAAAGTGTGTGGTTCCAACGTCACTAAGTCAGGGTGTGATGATTGGATACCAGGAAAATAAGAGCAAACCTGGAATTTCTAGGCACGTGTTTCATCTATTGTTTTATAAAGCTTTTCAAATATTGGTGTAAATGAAATATATATTTGCTAAAAAAACAATACCGACTTCAAAAGTTTCCTTAATTTTTGTTTTGGTTTTTGTTATTTTGTTATCATAAGCTATATATGTCATATGTCAAAGAAGCAAGTGAGGTGTGTTAGAAAAAGCCTAAATGGCACTCTGTTGTCCGTGCCTACCCCGCAAGGAATCTGGCGTGAAGTTATGTATGTATGTATGTATAAGCTATATAATTCAACCTCAAGTTTTCTTTATTATTATATCGAACTTTTCGGTATATTCTATTTTTGCCATATTATTTAGTTCAAAATAGCTAATAAAATTTTAATAAAGTTGTAATTTTTTGATAGAAAACTTATAAACTAATTAATAGTTTATTAATCAATAATATTTGTTCTTATATGTTTTCTATCATCCGCGAAAACAATTATCTTTGTCACTACTGACTTAAAACCCAGTAGTCCACTTAAAAAATAACGAAAGCTTTTCCTAATTCAGATAGACGTAGCATAAGTTAGTACCCCCTCGAGTCACATAAGGCTCGCATGCATAATTTTCCACAAACCTAACCACTCGGCAGCATGAGGCGTGAATATATTTTCAGTGTCTTATATTTACTCTTTGAAATACACAGATGGGAGCGATTAATCGTAGATACAAGGCTTGTCAAAAACTAAGCTCATACTGAACAAAATATTTTTGTATTAAAAGACCAGTCCATAGACTGCTGCAATAATGAAGGGTTCCGTCGTGACTTCTACACGAGTTTCTCTGCTTTCGTCACTTGGAACAAAAAAGCATTTACCGAAAATATCCTATGTCTCAAAAACTACTCAGTGGACAATGTTCAAAATATTTTTCATTTTATTTATTGCCGGAGTACAGCCGACAGGCTGACGGCCAACTGTGATGGAAAGTGGTTACCGTTGCCTACGAATATTTGCAACACTAATGTTGCTACTGATGTGTTGTCGAACTCATAGATGTGACTAGAACCTGTCCACTAATACGATCGAACGATACGTAAACTGACTTTTGTTTTTTTATTCTTTGCTGATTTAGCAATACCAGAAGCCTTTGAGCCTCAAACTAGCGTTTCGTGCCTAGTTTCAAATCCTAGTCAGCAAGCATGCACAACATGTCAATTTTTTGCATATTAATCCAATTACCACTTGTTGATGGTGAAGGAAAACATCGTGACGAAACCTGCACATCGACTTATGTGTTGAGTCAATCCGCCTTAGGCGTGTAGGGGTTATGCCCATTCTTACCTAAAGACGGGGAGGTCCGTGTAGTAGGACGTTATGGGCTGTTATTATAGCAGATTTACTTTCTCTAAGGAAGTTCTGAACATTGGACCTCGCAATTGCTCTATGTCCAAACCAAATCGTTCGTGAATTCATAGGATTGTTTCCACTCGCCGCCGACATATAAATTATATGACCTGGCCCGATGTGCCATGAATATATGCATGAGAAGCAAATTGATATTATCCGACCTCTTACGTTAGACTTCGGTTCTTTACGTCGTTTTTTCATCCGCCGAAATTGGTTTTTTATTCTATTCTCTGGATAAAATGTGACCAAAATGTGTAAATTAGCGCGTTAATGAAACGTTTGAAGCTCGTAACAAAATTGATCGCCGTGTTTCGATTTATAAAGATGTGGTTTTGTATGGAAATCTTATGGTGTTTGGATGGATGTATGAATACACTTACGTCTCGTAATCAAAGATATTGTATTACGAATTAACTAGGAAGGTAATGTAATTCAAAATCAGTATTATAGTTTCGTGGAATGCTCAATCGCGGAACTTATGGTAACAGTACAATGATGTTATCGGTTCTATTATGTTATGGTTGAGACGTTACATTATAACTTGAAACTAGAGAAATGAAAGAAACTTAACTTATATTGTATTCTATCTAACTGAGCCTAGTTCATCGAAGTCAATAGGTCAGGTTCCTAGAAGGGTGGGTACGTTACCTCGCTGGATCGGAATACTGATCCGTTGTCCGAGATAGGAATCAGCCCTGTTATCTCCTGAAGAGTTAATAAGTCGTTTCGAAATACCTTTGTGGAGTTCAGGCTCATGATTCCAGGACCTCATGGCTCAAATGGTTTACAGCAAACGGTACAAACTTATAGCTCTTACCGAGGTTGCATATTTGCGCCGCTTGAGTGATTCAGTTGTTTCTGCCGCTGAACCGGCTGATCTACCTGTGTTTGATAAATACGATGCGGCCAACGTGTCCACGTAGGTTACATCCCCTACCAAAGGCAAAACAACAAAGGTAAAACAACATAATTATATCATATTCCCCACACTTGTCACGTCGCCAGGCAACTATAGTCATTCCGTCAGGACGCCTATCACCGTCACGTCCAATACCGTTTGGCTCTAAAAAAGACGGCACTTTAGACGTGGCAAGCGCCTTCCACAAGACGTCATTCAAGCCGCGTGGCGTGACTTACTACCGACAATACGGAGGCAGAAAGGACTGTGGTATCTTGAATTACACCTCTGTCACACAGACGCATCTGTGTGGTTCACATATGCGAGATCCCAGGCGCAGGCTTAAGAAAGGATGTATAAGCTATTAGTGTCCCGGTACTTGGGGATGGGGTAGGTTTGAAACAAAATCCAGACTCATTACGAGAGACAACAAGGTTGCGGGCGCGCCCTGTCGAGTTAGGTGAACTTAAAAGTTGTATGTGGTACTCTGCAAATGGACTCATTCCAACATAGTTGCGAATTTAGGGCCCCAGGAATGCCTTCACCACGGCAAGCCAGTTTACAGGCGTTTAATGCTTCATTCAAAATGGCGTACTGACATTATCCCAGGGTTGCACAATATTTTGAAAGAATACGGTAGCACTATAAGCTGAAGAGATTACTAA
This sequence comes from Dendrolimus punctatus, assembly GCA_012273795.1. Taxonomy (NCBI): domain Eukaryota; kingdom Metazoa; phylum Arthropoda; class Insecta; order Lepidoptera; family Lasiocampidae; genus Dendrolimus; species Dendrolimus punctatus. The sequence goes on from CM022541.1 coordinate 19,619,959, forward strand.
ATTAGAGCGGTTTCCTCCGCTCCTACAATGTACGACGCGGAAATTTTCAGGGTGAAAATTATTGGTCTTTTGGTTTGGCATTGACTTCACAAATTCTTTTTAATTGCAAAGCTAGCAACAGGCAGACGGCCGAGCTCATGGAATGTAGTGACTGTTGCCTTTAGATATTAGTAGGACCAGGGACGAAGCCAACGTTGTTAGCTTTTTGGGTGGTATAGAGGCAATAGGATAGGAGAGACGGGATAGCGAAGATGTGATAAGGAAGAAGAGTGGGAAATGAGCCATTGGAACTCTGAGTCATCGTAGGAAACGTGATTAGCTCAAGCTAACCGTCTCACGCCGATATTCTGTGAGAGCGTGATATTACACCGATTAAGTCGGCCCTGAGAGCTGTAATCAAAATAATGATTCCAGCTTGGCTTATTGGCTGTTCTAAAAAAGTTTTTTTAATGTCTCCATCATTTACATTAAAATTTGGTACACAGATACTTTAACAGACTGAAAAGATCGTAGAAACAAAGTTCTAAAATTCCACAACTAATACTTTCTTTTATTTTAAACGCGAATTTGCCTAAACAAAAATCAACCCTCCGACAAATAAACGCAAAAACATATCCCGTCGATTCCCGTGAGGTTGGCTACTAATTCGGCGAGAGTTGGCCCGAGTCTGGCATAAACAAAGGCCGAATCGCCACAGTGACCACAAAACCGATAGTTTAAGAATATTCTCGCGAATAAATTAAACAGCATTCGCTGCCGCGCAGATTTCCCTAATGGTCTGCTTTAGATGGTACTCGGATCGAGAAGTCTTAGTACATTTCTCAAACTATTTAGAGTTGATTGTTTATAACGAGAATATTATAACAATACTACAATTTATCGGTTATAAGCGCGGTAATTTATTTGATTTCTATTAATAAACGGTATGTTAAAAGTTTAGGCTATTTACAATATTAAAGTAATTATATACTATTTCCAATATATGTTATATCTTTAATTTTGTTTTTTGAACAATTTAAGTCATATATTATAATTAGAGCATAGGCATTAAAGCTTTGTTGTTCGTACTAAAATATTAGTTTGCAATCTTATGATGCGTAATAAATGATCAATCAAACTGTAATAAAAAAACAAATGATCATTTGCTGGGCTATGGCGTATGGCTATCATTTATGTAGAGTAAAATTGTTGTCAACTTAACTATTTTGGGGTACAGTAAATAGCTATATAATTATGTTAATTACCTGAAGCAGGAAAATAGCAACGTGACCCACCTCATGGTATGTGGTGACTATCACCTATGCATATTATGCATGGTTTTAATATCAGGATATTGGCGGCCTCAGTGAAGCTTTTTAAGGGTCATCTTAAGCATATTGGGCGCCAGGGTGCAAAAATCAGTTTGGACCCCCGTTACCAACTATAAAAAATAGCATTTGATTTTTATATGACATTTTTAGGGTGTTTAGCCACTTTGGCAAAAACAGAACCTTTGTGCATTCGTCAAATCTGCTATGCCCTGTTTGATATGTCACAATATTTTTTCTCTCTGTTTGTCTATAGTCTGTATGGCCCTACCCATTGGTGTAGAATATATAACTGAGAATTAATTTTTTAATGTATATAGATAGTCGTGTGTGGTGTCGTTAGTTATTCATCTATCTTGAAAAAGCATGATAATGTTCTTTAATGTCTTTTTAATTAAATTTAATTGCTTTCCACCCCCTAGGTCCTTGCAGGATGTCACATACCACTTGCAACCCCGGGTAAAGACGGCCTGAATTTTGTTACGCCCTTCTTAAACAACTCCAAATTGTAGCGCAGAGGGAAATCTTTAACTAGTTAAACCGTAAATATTCTAAGAATTAACTATATTGTATAGTATCAAGACTGTTGTGTCAACATATAAGCCGCAATACGTCCGGGGCGCGGTCCGGCCGTGTAAAGACAAGACGTATGGCTGGCGTTAGACAGCGGCCTCTATGTGGACTCGAGGGATATATCGTAGCACTACAGTTAGCCTATTGTGTACTATTGAAGCTTTGGATTTATGGAGATATATTTTGGAAATGTGTTTATTAAAACTCTCAATTGTTTAGCGAACTGTGCTTTATTGTGAAACCACAATAACTCCATCGCTTGTCGCAAGAAAATGATTTACAATAGTACTCCATTGAAATCTTACAATTCAAGGGCAGAATATTGCATTTGTTAGAGGACGAAATTTTATTTTTGGATATGTGTGGGGATCAATAGAAGCTTAACCTCAAGTTTGTGGGTCGCTACGAACTCTAACTCATAGTGGCGGGGAAACGGAAGACCTTTCTACCTGCTAACAGTCATTAGTTAATGTAGTTCTATAGTAAAAAAGAGTTAGGAAGAATTTCCCGTTTTTCTTATCCTGGCCATGCTATGAGTTTAGATTTGTAGCCTAGTCGAGACGAGATATGCGGTTCACCTCTCCAACATGGCGACCAAAACTGAGATTAAGCTTCTATTGACCCCCCACACATGTCCCAAAAATAAAATTGCGTCCTCTAACAAATGCAAAGCTCATGTAACATTTCAATGGAGTATGGGGCAGAGGCTTTTACTTGAAGATTACTATAAAGAAAATTATTACTTATTATTGGTTAAATACACTAATCGTGCAGAACCATATTTATAAATAAGAAGAGATCTATTTTAATGTTTATTTAAGGCAGTCTTATAATAATTAACAATAACACTAAAGATGATATGAATGTAGTTCTGAAAGGTTTTTAAATGAGCCACAGATCATGCGTATATAACATTTTGATTTTGTTAATTTAAAAATGCATTTTAATTCTTTGTTCGAGTTTGGTTTATAAAAAATAAAATTAAAAAAAAAATTGTGCGTGTACTAGTGTACACACGTAAGAAGTGAAACTTATTTATGACCTTATTTTTCGAAAAATGATCTACTATATGTAACTTAACAGAAATTGGTTAAATAAAATTGGTTAAATAAATAAAGCCCTTACGACGGTCGACCGTCGTTGACCGTCAACCGTGGTAGGGGCAAGAAAACAAGATGAAAAAAGTGACGGTAATTTTTTTTCCAACGCCGATAAAAAAGTTTCACTTCAAAAATAGTAAGAAAAGATAGTTTGAGAGGACGGAGAATAATTAAAAAATTAAATCAAATAAATTAGAACTGATTTTTTATTATTTAATAAAACGTCAAGAAGGTAGAAAAAATGAGTAAACCTTTATTATTGCATTACAACTACAGGAAAACTTGAATTTAACTTAATCTATGCATTGTTTTTTCTTATAAGATCATTCCGGTTAATTATACACTCTTATATTCATTACAGTATTCAACGTAAATGTTAGTAATGAGGCGAGTCACCGTCTGCCCATTTTTCCATGTCCCCAAACATTGCGACGGGCAGACGATTCCCTGACCCTTAGAAACACTAGTAGTTCATCACAATAGCCCAGTCCTTACCTTCTCATTTCCCACAGTAGTCCTACACTGGCCGGGGCTTATCTTCGGTGCATTATTATATGGTTTAGATAGGGATAATTGTCGATCAGTGGTCACGTCACATTTATATTAAATCTGTCAAAGGGCCTATACATGTTGGCCTTCCCATGGCCCCACGCAAGCCTCCCAAATGTGCGTGCCATTGTATGGCCCGTGGTCTTGAAATACTTACAATTTAAATAATAATAAGATTTTCATTGACACCAAAATTAAATTTAAATTTAGATTTAAATTGAATTATAAAATGTATTTGCATGTTGTCTTAAAATTAAGACCTACTAGCACCTAAACTAGGCTCAACCTGTCTCTTAGATGTTAGCCCCTTCCAACGGCTTAAGAAATATGACGTGAGTAATGAGTATGTAACAATTTAAGTAGAAGTATTCGAAAACAAAGAGTACCAAAGAAAATAATTTGAATGGTAGTTAGAAATTATAGTTAATTAAATTTCTAAAATTAAGTTTTGAAATAGAAAAATTTTAGGATAACCGTCTAAAAACTCTTGAATAGATTGACTTGCTATAGCATAGACTGGATTTTAGATTACTTGTATAGAGCTTATATCAAATTTTAACCGATATTAAGGCATACAAACAGTCTTTTTAATATTTTTTTGTTGCAGGAGTTCAGCAGACAAGCACACGGCCCACTTGATGGAAAGCGGTTACCATCGCCTATGGACATTTACAACACCAAAGGCGCTACAAATGCGCTGCTGCTCTCTTAAGGGAGGGAGACTGGAACCTGGTCACTAATGCCGGAACACAACTCAAGGTTATTATGGCAGCCTACTCTAGACCAGGGGTCGCCATCCAGTTGAGCAAATACTCTACCACCTGGCTGTGGGTTGTTTTGTCGCCTTTTACGACAGGCTGCCCGATCGCAGGAAGTTGAATTCATTGTTCGTATCTGCACGGATGAAATGAAGAAGAAAAGAAAGGAAAATGAAGTATGTAAAATATACGAACCGGCCATTAGTAGTTTTATTTTTATTTTCTTATTATCATTCGCCATTTTCTTTCGAGCCCAAACTTCAAAGCAATATAAATCATACATCAAACGAAAAACGAATAAATGTCCCACACCCTAATTAATAAACGCGTTTAATAACAGAAAAGTATTATTAAAAACAATATCAACCCTCTAATAGCCGTAACGGACTTACCACATCTTTCCATTTACAAAATTGAGTGAAATATCGGTCCCTAAACACCGGGAGAGACATTAAAAAACGCCTCCCGAACTTTTAATATTCTAATAAGACTTTGATTTAATTTCCCTTTATCATTATTTATGTAAGAAACACGGTAAAAGGCGATAAGTCCGCTTTGTTATTATGCTTTTTTTCTGACAGGGATATTTTACGTCCCCTCTGCTAAACGATGGCACGCGGAGGGTTGTGTGTGGGTGCAGTGGAATTTACTAAAAAAAAACAGTTTTCTTGGATATTTGTGGAGTGATGGCTGTGCAGTTTTATTAAAAACGTATCTATGGCCGCAACTTCGTCAGCGTGGATTTTTTTCTCGTGGAACCCTAATTTTAAAAAGAGCCTAAGCTTCTCCTTGTCAGATTAGCTATCAGCCAGTCAAAGTCCCGTCTAAATCGGTCCAGGCGTTTCAGATTAGCCGGGACATCCAAACAAACAAACAGGCAAAAATTCTAAAATTGAATTTTCGGAATCTCCTAGTCCGAATTATCGAATATTTGCCTGCGACGTCTACGCTTGACTTGAAATTCCCGCGGGATTATCTGAACATAAAGTATCGCAGTATTTAAAAAAAAGTATCGTTTTAGTACTTTCAATGGCAGATATCTGATGTTATAAGGAGGAAGATAGCCGACTTCTGAAATAAGGGGTCTGCAAAAAAAAAAATATGAGTACGAAGTCGCGGGCACAGCTAGTAAAATATAAAATAGTTAAAGATTGAAGCTTCGCTTGTAACTTGATTGACTTTTTTAACAAATGCATTGCGCAGGTTGTTTTCGATCATTTTACCCTGTAACGTCTGTCACCAATACCATAATATAATCGAACACCAATTTCATCTTTAACTATGATACAATAGAGATCACTTTCTTTTAGTTACGTGTACAGGGATGTGACAAGTGAAATGGGGTGGAAACTTGTTGAACAGTTTTGTTAACACGACATTCAGCGTGTCCGGTGTTTTTTGTGAGCATGTCAAACAACAATAGCCTTTGTAATGGAGTGACGGTAGTCATAACATTGTTATGGGAAATGTAGGGAAATTATTTTTATGTAACAAGTTAGTTAACGTAGTTAGTAGGGGAAAAGGTGAGATATTGATTCTAAGAATATTATAGAAGGCTATATGTAGTGAATTTGTAAGTTAATTTTATTATTATCCAGCTTGATAACGTAGGTTACTGGCTTACTGGGCACCTTACTCATTGATAACGGTGACCTTAGATCAGCATTCTGCTTATAGTTTTAAGGTATTATAGATAGAATACAATATAAATAATTTTTTTTATTGTAATTAATAATATTGTTACGAGCTACACAGGACTCCAATTAAAATGCCGTTGGAATTACTATAGAATTTATTAGAACTATACAAATACGTACATCACAGGTACAAATATAACTGGACACAACCAGTACAAACTGCAAGATTCAATAACACGCGTTAAGTCCGTCACTATATCGTTCATCGAATGTACGTTTTACTCGTATCGTAATCCTCGCTTGACTGCCCTTCTCCGCATTGGGCCATTGCTTTATAATGCACCGACGCCATATCTGACAAGCTTCGACGCAATACAATAACGACAAGAATTCGTTCGATACACCTACCTACTGACGGCCATAAAAAAGTACAATAACAATAGAATGTTTTTCTTAATTACAAATTCTAAACACAAAGTAAAAAAAAATTCCAAAATGCGGGAAGGTAATAAACTGCGCTTTATAACAGGCAGGTGTGCGTTTACCTTTGTCGGCATGTAACAATATTTTAGTGTTGAAAAATTGTCATTTTAACAAATCTGGTCACGAGACCACTGTCCCTTGAAGTATAAACGCCTATTTACTTAGTTGACATATCTATTTGCTAAAAGAAAATGTCGTTTGTTTTAAGCAAGTGGCGGAACCAACGACGCGCAATAAATGTTTTAATGACTAGCATTACGCAAACACATTAAGGGGATCACCCTCGTTTGCTATTGGACTTTCGGTATGGTGTAAGTTATTAACTGCTTTTTCAAATTTAGCGCGCCCAGGTTTCTAGATTTTATAATCTAGATTATGAAGTGTGCTCTTCCATTTAATAATTATTAAGTCACTAATAATGTAGTCGAATAAGAATTGTATAGGGTAGTCTGGAGGAGATCGCCTTTGGCGACAAGACCGCCCATTGTATTTTAATTTTATGTGCAATGAAGTTATTCATTCATTCATTCATTCAATAATGAAGGTCTACCTTTCTTTCGAGCTAGGATTTGCAGTTTTTTTTTGCGTCCTGGCGAAATATTGTACTTTAGGTCCGGTGGCGCCTAATTATGATACTAATATAATAAATTTAAACACTTGCATTGTATTTCTGTATTTAGTATAGTTATACATACATATTTAGTTCAATAACTGTTGTTAATAACATATATTCCAAGTAGTGTTACCTATTATTGTACTACGAGTATTGTAATATTAGCGGGTAGTTGTATTTGCTAATTGGATATAAATGCGGGCGTAGTGATGAAATATCATCCTCACTTCGACATTGGTCGAATGCACATATCATAGTAGCTGTCTAGCGTGGCTAATTATTGTGTAAGAGTCATAACTTATAATTGATTGTACTTTGATCGGTGTTTTTCCTTCTGAATTCAAATAAAATAGTTCTTAAAGTTCTATCAGTTTTGTTGTAAAGAGATGATTTGCACCAAATGTCCCGTCCATCGGTCGGAACGGATTTATAATCTCACCCTTTGTACGATATTAAATCGTGTACACAATATTTAAATTTATTATTTAAAGTTACTGGTCAGACTAAATCTTTAAAAATGAACATAATATAAGCAGTTCTTATCCCAAAAAATTGAAGAAAGGAAAATCTAGTATTATTACGAAAAGTTCGAAGACTATTTAATAGTTTGTATTTATGTAAATTGTTTTCCTGTTTTAATTTATTACGTTTTTTTATTAGTTATTAGCAGAAAGTCATAGAGAAGAAAATGGCAAAAGTATTATATTATATGTATAAGGAGAGTGCAGAAAAATCCTTATATCCAGTTTTACCAACTACATCTAACAGTTCTCTATCTAGGGATTCCTTCCTGTAAGGCATCCCCTAAGTTATTATTTACGTAACTTTATTTTTACGGTCAAGTGACATGCGTCCTCTAGAAGTTGGTAAAAATAAAATGACTGCTAATTATCATCTAAAACTGCTTAGGTCTCAATCACTTAGGGATGGTGGCTGAAAATCGGCGTTAGTCGGAGCTATCTCCTTTGCTAATCGATTTTATTGTGGTCGGAGCTATTTTGCTAATCGATTCCTATTGTGAATGGTAAACGCTAGTCTTTTATAACTTGTTGAATTAATTTCATATTTTTTGCAAGCCATCATGCTCTTAGAGATTTGTGTTTTTGATGCAACGTCTTCGAAAAGGTTGTTATGGCGTGACTAATTTGGATTAAGGGGATTTTCAAGACATTTAATATCTTTATTTTGCGTCAGTTGATGGTGAGAGCTATGTTTTGCATTTTGTTGTTATTTTGGTCAGGGAACATATGATCATACTTCGGATAGGTTCAACGTAGTGTAATAAATAGGTTATGCAATATTGGGCAATATTAGATTGTTACACGAGAGGTAAGTGAAGTATTTAGGCACGAGGTGGTTTGGTGCACGAGCTAGCGAGAGAGCTTATAATTCGAGTGCCTAAATAGGCCTTTGACCCGAAGTTAACACTGCTTTTCATTTCGAATATAAGGAAAGTAAATAAATACAGCTTAGTTAAAAACAACTACTTCTCTAATAAAATCAGGCGTTAAATCCATATCTAAATCTGATTGAACGTCATCATGTACGTCACATATGAGACGTTCAGTTATTTTTTCTGTGGGTTTTACCAGATTATTACAAAAAAATACTGGATTTTTTTGTCACAAATGACATAAATATTTAACTATAAAACTATACAATAAAAATATACTTAAAAAAACAAATCTAAAAACGAATAATTATATACCTAATAAGTTACAAATAATATTTAAGCGTTAACTCAGTTTCACTGGTGACGTGGAAATGAAAAATGTGCAGCAAATGTCGCAAGTCAACTCCACAAAATTAATGATTGCAGTGACTCGACTTTTCGTTAATTGACAACGTTTTAGTACAACACTGGGGTTATGGGAGTAAATGGAAAGCGTCCCATATTCTTCCACTTCTGAATATTGCTTTTGTATCTTTTTTGCTACTTCTTATGCCAATCTATTTAATTTGATGAAAAAAATTCCTGAACCAAATACATACTCGTATAGAGAAAATGTATATTTCATCTATACATTAGACCAGTGTCTTTCAACCTGTGGGTCGTGGTCCCCTAAGGGATCGCAGAGCCTTACTCGGGGGTCACCGGCAAAAGGGAAAAGGTAATTTAAATTTATATCTCGTACTTAAGTACATTCTACACTCAGTAGCTTTTGTAGAGTATAGGTTCTAATAATGAATATAGGTGACAATATAGAGAAAATATTATAAATTACTAACTTTTTGTCGGTTTATATACCAAGGGGGTCGCCCAAATTTTTCAACCTATAAAGGGGTCGCGTATTGAAAAAGATTGAATAGTACTGCATTAGACAATTGAAGTTTTAATTATTTGTTTCAAACTCTTGTTTGAATATTTATCAATGTCGTCCAAATACGTGGATGGGAGCAGCTCTTTGGTCTTTGAATCATCATGGTTCCTACTTTTAAAACAAATTATGTTACAAGGTAGTAGTAGAAGAGAATATCTCAGATAGCTTTAAACAGCTGTATCGGCGAGATACCTATGGATAGATATACTATTCTGCCTCACGGTACCTCACCGGTCTCGGAGGGACACTGGTCATGTCTAGTGAGTAGTCTGGCAGTCCGCATCTTACAACCCTTACAGCAGGTAAGGTGCGTGCAGAGCCGGCCCCAGGAACTCCACATACCCCTTGTTGACTCTCGGGATCCGAGGGTATACGTACTTACTCACAGCGATATAAAAAACTGTTCTTTTGAATTATAACAGAGAGTGATACCATTACAACCGAGGGTAGTAATTATTTTTCAAAAATGAATCTGTCATTAGGGTCTTGCAATGATACACGGAACCCCTAGTTATAACCAGGAGGTTGTTTGCCTGTTTGGAAAAATAACAACTATCAATTACATACACGTTTCAGTGGCGCAGGCGTCAGTCGTGGACATAACCTCGCGTGCAGCTGGGTTGCGCAAGCGGCTTGCTGCTCCGCTGCACAACCGGGCCGCCTGAATCACTTCCTCTGTGTACACACGTCCTCGCCTCGCGATCATAGATTTGCCACTTATGTCTCTATATTTCTACTCTTTCTGTTTAATAATGTCAGCCCATAAATGTCCCAGTGCTGGCAACTTTAGGCTATTATGACATCATATCCTAAACCTGGGATGATAGCCATCCAGACAAACAAATGCTTTACCACCTAACTGCGGGTTGTTTTTACGACAGGCATTCCCGGCCGCAGGAGTTTGACTATTCTTTCTCCGTTACTGTACGGATAAAACTAGTTTTTTAGAACTAAATAAATCTGGAGTTTTAGTGTTATTTTAACAAAAGTAGGTTTTTTGCAGGATTATGAACTAGGAATATAAACAAGTTCACTTTTACATCTGTAAACATTCTTTTTGTAAACAATATACTTAGCTGCAATATATTTGAATATTTATAATATGGAAACGCAGTTTTCCACGTTGCTATTTTGAAAGGGCTTAATATAAAGAGATTTTAAATTATGTGGTGCGCGTTCTATTACAATAGCTACTAAGCTGTAAAACTGATGCTTGAAAGCCTTCCCGCAGTCGTAAATTTATCACCAATAAATGTCTTTAACGTTGTATCTCGTGTTTTGACGGAATATGCGATTCATTGTCTGCTCTGCAGTTGGGTCATCCAGTTGAATCTGATGGATATACAAACTTTTTGTATATATGTTAAATTTAAATTTAATTTTGGAACGTGTGGCTGACTTTTGTGTTGTTTCTGCCACCGTTGAAGTTACACTCGAAAATATATGTTGTAGCAACGAACATCTCTCGTATGCTTTGAGTAAGCCTTCTTAGCCCCCAACAGAACCATCAATGATTTGTCTATTTATTATTCATAAAAAATATACTATTATGAAAATTAAAAGTACAAAACGGAACCAAATACATTGCGGCGATGTCCGCGATGTATCATTGCTTTTGCTTGTTGCATCCGCAACGGCATTTTTCGTTTCGTATCCCGCACCGTCTCAATGCGAATTACCTAATACATTATGGTCCACTTTTTCATCGTTGCATTACAATAAATTACAACTCTATATGTTAGTAATCTAAGTTGAAAATCCTATGTGCACTCTGGCTAGTTAATCGAAGGCAGTGCATGTCCTGTCATTAAATTTGGAGGTCCAATAACAAAGGATGCGATTTCATTTGGCACCGTTTTAAATGCACACGATTGTTTCGTAATTATACAATTTGAACAGACAGATGTTGGGTGCGTGATATAGTATTTCCTTTTAGACGCACTTGTAGATTGTAACGAAGGTGCTTAAATTACGTTTGCTTCCTTTTAGCGTGATTTCAATCTCACTTATTTTCGTCTCGCGAACGCTTATATCAAATTAAGTAATTAGACTTGTCAAATTTTCTTTATTATACTTTATTGTTTCGAAGCTATCTGAAAATGAACATGGCCTGTTTTATTAAGTTGACGGCGTGTACGTCATATTTATTGTTTGGTGTTGAGGGAAGGTGAACTAAAAACTTATTTTAAAGTTAGTTTTTTATTGCTTGAAGCAGACTAAAGTGTTTTAGCCTGTCTGTACTAAGCAGTTCATCTGATGGAAAATAGTTAATATCGCCTATAAAACTTTGCATCACCTCTAGTATCGCTAAAGTGATGCCGATCTCAAAGAATATGTCATGACGCCCTTCTTAAACAACCTCTTGTCGCTGCGCAGAGAGAAAGCATCAGCGGCAAGTTGCTTCTAGATTGTTCTTGAGAACTGAAAAGCTTTCTGCAATACCGTTGCGTACTTGAGCATAACAAATCAAAGAAATCGGGGTTCACATCCTGTTGATGGTGAGCGATATAGTAGTTACAATGAGGCATTGGTACCAGATCGAAGAATTCCAGAGAAGATTTCACGTAGTAGACTGTGATGATAGACCGCCTAATCTATCATCTGTACACCAGATTAAGAGAGTTAAGTTAAAACTCATGTAAAATTAGAGATGATATGCGTGCAAATGGTGTCAAAATCTCGCCAAGGACCTTAGATGAGTTATTAGACCTCAATAATAAGGAATGCGCAAGATGTGTGCAGTGGATATGCCAAATATTTTTCTTCTTTGGCAGAAGTTACTTTTGATTTCGAGTTGATGCATTACAAGCAATAAAATTTTGATTTGAAATAATATATTATCATATTACAGTCATACAAACACACGATCACTCTCATTTCAAGACCTTCAATTCAATTCCTTTACATGATCACATAAATCAAAACAGCGCCACGTGTATCTGCATTTAATTATGATTTAATTCACTTAATCTTTGTTTAAAATCAGTCAAGGATCGTTTGTAAAATCCTTGCTGCCACCACACGATAATCACGGTCTAATTGGTATGTAGGTTATTATAATACAGCTCTTTGAGATATCTTTAATGTATAAATTAACTCAAGAGTATTGCTCGCGACGGGGTTGAATCTGTTAAGTAAATTAACACCAGTCCTTTCGCATGGTTTCGATCACAAATACAGCGTTCTCTTAATGTTTGATCTGGTGCTAATACTTCATTTTTAAAACCGCAGCACTAGCCATCGATGGGATATGCAGCTACTATTTGAAAGTTTTTTTTAAATTTATATTCCTCCAATAAGTGTTGTTTGGTCTTGTTTCTACATGGGTTCTGAATTCTAATACATTCTCTACATGAAAATGCAAAGAATTGATTGGGACTAAAGAAACATCTTTCCTCTTTATTTGTACATATTTTCTTATTACTATTGCTATTTACATATGGTACACTTCTTATTTCTGTTACTATTTTTACATTTAGTCTTATTTAGTAATTGATTTTTCCACGATGTACATATACATTGAGGTATCTTGTGTGTAAAACTTATCTAGTTGTCCTTATTCCTGTTCTTTTTTAATCGCTTTTTATGTACTACTCTATGATTTTTTCTATTTCCTTAAGTTATCACCCTTAAGTATACAGCGATTCTTTAGATCCTCTTTTCCGCATACTACAATGTTCACAAGGGACATCCCTTCAAGATTTTCTCTCTGCGCTATAACAAGACTCTTTTCAAGAAGGAAAAGCGTTCGTCTGCCTATTTGCCAGCGTGTGGTTACTAAAAAATATATCGTCCGTTAACCTATAGACTATATATAGGTCAGAGCTCAGCGGTGGGACTTTTAAGGGCTGATATTATGTTTAATAGCAGATATTACCATGAAGACTTTAGAATACAGTGTACAAGGAGACACTGGTATAATACAGTTTCAATATATATATGAACATGTGATGTAGTGTTTTTATAAATAGTAACATACGTAAGTTATTTGGGTTACATAATGTTTTGCATTTTTGTCTATTACAAAACTCGGTACACTGAATATTTATGGTTAATAATAGTGTTTATACATTTAATTGCTTGTACTACTTATTTTTAATTAATTATACCAATGATAATAGATTAAAATATAATTTTATAAATAAATATATTCTTAACACGCGAAGTCATCATAGCCTTCGTAAAAGAAGTATACTTCTTTCCTGATTTGACAGACAGTGAACAACGCAAACAAAGAATGATATGTAGCGGATTTCCGGTTTTCCGTTTCATGCAAACTAATAGAGTGCGAAGGAAAGTGTTACGTATTTTATGTTACATACTCGATAATTAGTGGCATATCGAATATGTATTATTAGGTATCGATTTTACTTTACGATTGATAGTATAACTTAAGTTTAGTTAATGTATTGTTACAACTCAGGTCCCGACAAAAAAATCCACCTGCATATCTGAAACAAACCACATTTATTACCCGTCGGCATTAGAATTAATAACATTGAAACTACTGTAATTCTTTTATGATCGTCTTTTTTTGTTTACTTATTGGCATACGACCTATTGTTGTACTGTAATCATTAGCCAGGTGCTACGGATTTGAAAGTACAAGCGGATTATAGGAAATTCGGGCGGATATGTTGCATTTGTGCAGTATAAAACGATGACCAGATGGAGGGGCAGGCAGCAGTCGAGCGAGAAACATGATCGAAGCAAGACGTATTACAATCGGGAATCTAATAAGTGACGGACTTTGCCTGTTTTATTGAATTACGACCTTCTGCATTACGTTTGAACTTTTTGTGTTCGGTTACTTATACCTGTGTTATACGTGTTTGTATAGTTCTAATAAACTCTATAGTAATTGCAACGGCATTTTTAATTCGAGTCTCGCGACTCGTAAGAATATTGTAACGATATAAGTATTATGCCCCTGCTCCACCCGCTTTAGTTTATGGTGACTGGCCAAATGCAACTCACGTGTATATGTACATACATACATAACTTCACGCCAGGTCCCTTGCGGGGTAGGCACGAACAACAGACCGCGACACAGGCCCATTCTTACACACCTCACTTGCTTCTTTGACATTCATAGCTCTTGTCATGCACGCTCCTAACATCACCTTCTGCTAATACACGATCAATTTGATCATGGAAGGTGTGTCGTGGCCTTCCGCGACTTCTGCATCCATCCACTTTTGCATTGTATATCTGTTTAGTCATTCTTTCATCATACATTCTTTCCACATGCCCGAACCACCGGAGCATTCCTTTCCTTACCTTCACCCCGACACTCACGTGTATATGTCACGTTTTAAAACTAACGCTGTTAATGATAAGCTACGTTACTGTATCCATATGAGTTATCTGTCAATGCTTAACGTTATTAACAATGTCGCATCTCAAAAAACGCTTAAATCCTTGGCTAGAACTACCTGACACTGTGACAGTGCCGGCCTCTGTGGTTGAGTTTACTAAGCTTTTTCCGGCTTACCTCACTGCAAGGCAAAGGCTCTGGTTCGATCCCGATGTGGTATGCTATGGACTGGGATCTAACTAGTAACTTACTTAGCTTGGTGATGAATATGTGTGATTGTTTGTGGTTGTCGTTCGTTGTTGTTCGTGCTTACCCCGCAAGGGACCTGGCGTGAAGTTATGTATGTGTGTATGTGATTGTTTGCCGATTATGAAAAAAAAACTGGATTTTTAAGCCAATACCTGCCACTGACTATCGCAACAATTTTCTAATGTCTAAATCGGTCACAAATCCTCTAAAAGTAGCAAATTTATGCTGTAATTCTTTTAGTCGTTCCGAAAATAATAGGCCGCTGTTATGGTACAAATAAACACTGGAGTGCGTGCGGCCCGCGGGCAATATCGGCGACGCCGACCTGCGTCACAGAATTCCTATCTCCAGCGCACGTGCTTATAATTTCGTTTGCCACTTTGAGCGGAATCGGCAATACAAGACTAGGGTTGTTTGTTCTTCAAGGACGCCCCAGAGCTTAGAATGAAGGAAAGAAATTTTTATTTCAAAAAATGCGACACTTAAGCATGGAAATGTGCGCCGCAGTTAATAAAATACACCAGGAATCAGTGATAGCATAATTGAAAAAAACTTAAAGCATTTATTTTTAGTTGCTAAAGTAAAGTACTTGCTAATATTTGTTTTTCATTCCATACGTTCAGCAGATAGGCAGACGGACAGGTGTGATGGAAATATATTACATTCGCCTATGGATTTTTATGATTTTGCGATAACAGAGGTATCCCTACTTTAAACTCGATGAAACGAAGAAGCGACACTAAATTTATGAGTTTATCTCTAACTCATAAATCTATAGGACTGAACCTGCGAGAGAATTAAATAGAATACATTATATTTAATAATTTAAACACTAAGCTCATACATATAGAGTTGGAAATGTTTTTATTTATTAGTTAGTACTTCAAATTTCGTGTTTTAAATTTTAAATATATTATAACGATGTAATATGTGAACTACACACACAGATTTTTTTTTGTATTGTTGTAATATTTGCGGGTAGTTCTCATTTCTAATCGGATATAAAGGCGAGCGGGCGTAGCGACGAAACATCATTCTCACTTTGACTTTGGTCAGACGCGTATGTTATAATAGCTCTCTAGGGTGCCTAATTATTGTGCTAGAATCGTAACTTAAAATTAATTGTGCTTTAGGTCAGCATTCGTCCTTCTGAATTCAGATAAAATAGTTCTCAAAGTTCTAAGTGTTTCGTTATATAAATTATTATTAACAGTATGTAAAGTGGTAGCAGGCGTGGGTCACGAATATAATAGGGTTGGCAGCCCTATCAACCAGATACTTCGTGTTTCGAGTGTCGTGTGCAAGTGTAGCCAGAAATATTTTTAATCCAAACAAAATGCGGGCTCTTCAAAATAAATATGTCGGTCGGTGGGAATTAAGGAGTGTGTACATTAATGGCCGAAAGTGTAATTGCTCACCGGATACAAATCGCCGGACCGATCGATTTATTTCGTACACTTTATAAAACTAATTTCGGTTTGGCTTTATGGCTTTTCGAAATGGTGAAACTACTTTTCTTTTCTAATGTACACTGAAACTCTTTCAGGGTTGATCGTAAGGAAAAAAGTAACCAGATAAAAAATAGAAAAGTATTTTTTTAAAGATTTTAATAGGCTTTTAGTTTGTTCTCTCACTCTTCGATATCTCTCTATGTATATATATATCCTTTTGGTTATCCTTATCCTAACGGTAATAAAGATTTTTTGCGAATTCATCACTACGTATTTGTTGTTTTTTATTTATTTATTTGTAGTATACCAACAGCACACGTATTATTATATCACATTATAAATGTATTATAATATTATTGTTATAAATTTGTAAAAAATGTAGCCTTATGTTTTTTTATCTTCTTTGTGTTTGTGTGTTTGTTCGGGTTTCACGCAAAAACTAATGGGCTGATTACGATGCAATTTTCATTCACTAATAGAAAATTCTCGGAATTTGCTGTATCTTTGATTGCGGCAATCCTACAGGAATGCGTGGACCCATTAAAGGAGTGCATATTTACAATTCAAATTTCGTCAATAAAGTAATAATCTAATTTATTAATATCAATATTATACAAGTGCATTTAGAATGCTACGTACAAATAACGTTAAAAGTGAATGAAAAACCATATCACCAAAATTAGTAGGCAAAAGACAAAATACAAGAATTATTTACACACGACACCTTCACATGTGCTAAAATTCATATCTCTAATCTTAGTACTTCACACCCAGACGGACATTTTTTTATGGCAGTGGTTCAGCAGACAAGCTGACGGCCCACTTAATGGAAAGCGGTTACCATCACCTATGGATATTTGCAACACCAAAGACATTACAAATGCGCTGCTACTCTCTTAAGGGAGACTGGAACCTGGTCACTAATGCCGGAACACAACTCAAGGTTGTTATGGCGGCATACTCTAGACCAGGAGTGACAAACTGAAACTGAAATGAAATAGATAAACTGAAATCCCTTTTTACAAGCTTTTAACTTTAGGTCTCGGAAACCTAAAAATGTAACCGTTATTTTCCACATATTACAATTCACTAAGCATTGCTCATTCCGTGAAGGCTATCACATTATTGTCAAAATTTTAGAACGTGAAATCATTAACTTATTTGAAAGTTAAAAATTTGAATATTTATTATACTTCCTTAAAATTCTTAACTCTAACCTTCTTTTTTATAAGCATCGTTATATAAAATTCTATATTTAGAATTTTTAAACAATTAATATTTTTTATTAATTGCGCTTGGAAGTTTTACGTGCTTTGAATTAATACGTTTGTCTGGGGCCAGAAGTAACAACCACCCATGTCCTGCTAGAATGCGGAGGGGTCAAGTAGCAAGCAGCAGTCGGTAACTTTTAAAAGTTGAGCCACTTCCTGGAGGAACAGGGTTGGATGAAGTATTCCCTCATCGCACGCAAAATAGGCACTATGTCGTCGAGTTGTGGATAACTCAAGCTGGTAGAAGAAGAATGCTTGACTTTTCAGTTTGTAGCGATATTAGAGATAGACATCAATACAAAGATAAACTTACAGAATATAACTATACCTAATTACGCACAAACCTTTTCTTCTTCAATGGATTTTTTTGAGGTATGATTTATCATGGACACGCTATTGCTTGGAAATAGTTCTAAGCGACATCTACAAAATATGAAGTGAAACTTTATGAGTGTGGGAAAACAAATAACGAAGAGATATGAGACTTACTGCAATTAATATTTTGCACTAGGGTGAACTCCCGTTGGCATGCTAAGATCTACTAAATAAACTGCCTCTGCGTTCTATCTCAACGCCATATGTTAGGACCTCGGGAAACAGAGACGTATGGCTCAATATAAGACATTCTTGCACAGGCTTGTCCGGCATTATGCTATAACCATATAAGAATAATTGGTACCCACTAGAAATGAAGGTTGCCGACTGATTGAGTCTAACAAATAATAGAAAGTCAAAAATATATGTAGGATTTAGATAGATAGATAACACACACCAAAATAATTTTCAATGTTTCAGGCAATACAATAAGCAGCCTTATCGCTTAAAGCAATCTCTTTCAGGAAATCTAAATTAAAATAAATTCTTAGCTAATCTGCCGATATATAAAGTACACAAAAAAGGCAATATATACATACAAAAGTTATTTGCGTATTAACTTCTGCCCGCGACTTTTCGACAGTTTTTTTAACTATTCCACGGGAATCATTTTTATTTTTCGGGATTAAGAGTATCCTTTACCAGGGATATATGCTACCATCATACAAAATTTCATTTAAATCGGTCCAGTCGTTTCGGAAATTAGCCCGTTCAAACAGACAAACAGAGAAACAAAAAATTAAAAAAAAATCTAAATCAGTTCTATTTCACTTCTTACATCCCCCTGACACAGTTTTTAGCATTTATTTTTCATTTTACAGAAATTCGACCTCTACAGTTGTATTATATGTATATATAATACTGGAAATTGTCATCCTTAAAATTGTTTTTCCGTTTTATGTGATATAGTTCAAAATAGAATTGTGTATCCATCTATAATTGAAGACATGAGTGGATGAAGGTGATAAGTCACATAATTCCAATTCTGAGTAAATCGAGATAAAAGTTTTACTTTTATTTGAAACTGAACTGAACTTCACACCTTTTTCAACTTTTTATTGTTTAAATATGCCTTATATCTATGTTCTAAGGTCTGTAGTCATTTGGTATCGACTTATAACATTCATTTACGCCAAAAAGCAAAAAACCGAATATGCGACATATCACCTTCATCCACTCACGTCTTCAATTGGTAAGTTTCTAATAAACTCTCAACCCTAATCCAACTAGATTATTCTCGTATGGAACGTATTCTGGAATAATTTTATATGTCAGTGTACAGTCGATACAAAGTGTTATAAAAACCAACGTTGACCAGAGCCGGATCACTCAGGACAAAAAGAGAGCGTGTTTATGTTACGTGCCGCGAAACTGAGAGTATAATATGGGTGACTTCGGAACGGCCCAAGGTATCAGCATGAAGCGATAAAACATAGGAAATCAAAAAAATATTATAAAAAAATTGAAGCGACCTGTCTATGATTATAAAAGCTAAAGTATTATTATGAATTGCAGGACTCGAATTAAAATGCCGTATAGCCATATAAAACAGGTACAAATATAACCGAACACAGCAAGTCCAAACGTAATGCAGAAGGTCGTAATTCAATAACACGCGCAAAGTCCGTCACTAAATAGATTACCGAATGTACACAAGTCTTGCATTGCTCGACTGCTCGTTCCTCAATCGAGGCATTGGTTTATACTGCACAGATGCAATATGTCTGTCCGGCCGCGTGGACTGCCTTTCCTAGAATCAGTTTGTACTTTAAATCCGACATACCTGGCTAATGACTGCCATAAAAGATATAATACACAATGAGCTGTTTTCTAATCACAAGTTGTAAATAAAAGAATTTGTAATAAAATATGTTTCTACAGGTATGCAGATGTGTATTTGTTTTTGTCGGCGTCTAGGTCGTAACAGTATTGTTAATAACATTTGTTAAGTAATGCCACCTATTATTGTACTATTTATTAGTGGGTAGTTGTGACTATTACTCGTTTGTTTACTGCTCGGATATAAAAGCTAGCGTGGTGGCGAATCATCATTCTTACTTAGACTTTGGTGCCTACACATCTCATAGTAGCATTTTAGGGTAGCTAAACATGGTGCGAGAATTATAAATTATAATTAATTGTACTTTAATCACATTCTTCGTTTGGAAGTCAAGTAAATAAATAATTTGTCAAGTTCTAAGTTTTATTGTATTAATCTCTCACTAATAGTACGTAATTATGTACGTGAATACTGTAATTTATACGACGTCTAATCATAAATGATTGCTTTTAGAATTTTAATGTGTCATTCTGCAAATTTATCTCAAATAGACGTCGAAAAAATATGCCATTTAAATATTACAATATTCCATAGAAATTATATTTTAAAATTAATATTATTTTTAAAACATGCCATAGGAAATTTTGAAAAAATAAATTACACCATACAGCATAACGCAAGCGTTGTTTACGTTGCTCTCCGGCAACGATAGCAGTTTCCGAGATCCGACAATAATCGGTAACGTTCATTGCCTGCGACGAGATATCGAACAGATGCAATGACGTGGCTCACGTTGGTTTCATATGAATCTAAGGACTGACTCAAATTTGCTTAACTTTTTCATGCTCGTACATAACAGAACAGATAGATATGTTTTAGATAGATAGGGCATAAGAATAGCCCATACTTGAGCCAAGGAACGAAGAAAGAATGCAATTTCCTGAGGCCGGGTGGCCTGTCGTAAGGGCCGATAAAACAACCCACATCCAGGTGGTAGGACATTTGCCCGACGGGATGGCCACCCCTGGCCTAAAGTATGTCGCCACAACGACCTTGAGTTGTGTTCCGGCATTAGAGACCAGGTTCCAGTTTTCCTTAAGAGAGCAGCAGCCCATTTATAGCACCATAGGTGTTGCACTTTTATGCAAAACTAGGATATGCCTGCGACTTTCTACACGCTTGACTTGAAATACCCGCGGAATTCCTCGGATACAAAATACCGCATCATTTAAATAAAAAATGTTAGCTATAGTTTTAGTGCAAATTGTGTCGGAATTAACTATTTTTATTTTATATTTTTATGCACCTGAACAACTACAAGCCGCTCTCAGGAAAATGTCTCCGGTATTCCCAGGATAATACCTGAGCACAGATTTAAGTATAAGAATTTGCTGTCGATCAGTGAAAACCGCATCGAAATCGGCAGAGTAGATTTTACGTGAATCCCGGACAAACAGACAAGAACCTAAGAAACATTGCATCGTATTCTCAATCGATTATTTAGTGCATTCCAGTCGTTTTTAATTTTTTAAACAGCTTCAACGCGGCAGTTTTATAACTTTATAATATGTATAATAGATAAAATATGGATATCAGCAGTTGTGGGGTGTGAAGAATATGTGTAAGTTACAGTTTCACAAAGGCTATATTCGGCTTCGAGCATTTAACACAGCCACCCTTCGGAAGGCTTAACTCTTTCGATTTCCAATACATATCGGCTAGTCAAGACAGAGGCTTTCCTATGTCCTCACGAAATTGAGTACCGAGTCGTTACTTAGGTTTTGCCACAAAGCTTCCTTGCATCATCCAGACATATTGTTAAGTAGGTAAATGTAGAACAATAATCTAAAGTACGTAGGCTAAAAGGTTAGTGAATAGTCAAAACAATAGAGATATATTTAGTGTCTTAGATAACGTTACAATCACCTTGATATGTGGTAATTGTAGTAACTCATAACGTCATAATTCTAACGAGTCAAATAACTTCCTAATTATTGTATAAAGAGTAATTAAATTATTTTTATCGTGATATTAAAAAGGAAGGTATTTTAACATCCGCTCGTTTATATGTAAATTATAATAAAATGTGTCATATATCTAATTTCATAATTTTATATTCCTGGTTTAGTCAAGAATACTCGTACAGTACTTATGGATTTGTTATGTTCATCCGTCCGTATGTCCTGCTGTAAATGTCATTTTTCTCGAAACGTACTGATTCTACAGATCTATATGTAACATATTATATATATGCTGCTTGTAGTGAATCGCGAATTTAATAAAGGTCCTTAACCTAACTACCGCTATTATGCCAGACCAAATCCGCTTGAGGACAAATCACCGCGGGGAAAGAGCGGCAGGGCTTTGGGATTCGTCTCGTCGGGGTGACACTAGAACTCCCGCAGGGCTGCTATTGCCACGCCACGGTTGGCGATATCCGCTAAAACCGCTGGCCGATCTTCGTGCGTCCCTTTAATATTTAGGTACTATGTCAAATTTGAATATAAAAGGATTATCAATTTTAAGTCATAATTTAAAAATAGGTGTAAGATATCTACAATTATAGATAATACAATATCTAGGTCTAAACTCAAAATTTAAATAATTTAATTTAATTATCAGAAGTCAAAATATTCATTTAACGTAAAAAAACATTTATACCAATCATACATTTCTCTGTTAAACTCTAAATTTGACGTTTCTCTATATTTTGTTGGTAATTTATTATATATGTTTACAGCCATAGAGTAGTAGTTTCTATTGCGTATTTCAAGGCGAACTTGTCCGGACTGTGTGATTTCTTGAGCATTCACCTGCAGCTTGGACGCAAACATAACCACCACCACCACCCCTAGGTGGCTACTTTACAGTTATGTAGCTGAGATTGAGTATTTTGAAGTGATAACTTCTTATTGGAGGGTAAACCGCTTCGTTACGTAACGCTTTACGTCCTGTCTGTCTGGCTTCCCTTTCTCTCACGTTACGACTTCTGTCGAACACCCCGAGACGCACACGTTTGAATAACATTTTTAAAGTAATCGACAAAACATCATTTTGTCGATGTGCCAATAGTTTGCAAACTAAAAAATTATAGTCCAATATTTGGTTTGGTGACTTCACAACTTATCAAATTATGAATTAAAATTATAAAAACGCATAAAAAGTAAGTAAATTTTATTAAGAAACGATAAAAACACTGTAAATTGGAATGTATGTATAATGTGTATGAAAATTGCTTGTCCCAATGATATCACAGTACTTGTAACTCAATTGTTACCATTATTTTTCACGAACTTATCAAGCTATCTATTGCAATGACTATAAACTAATACAATAAAACTTAACTAAGTTATATTGTATTCTACCCATAGTTCCTCTAAGTAGAATAGTAAATCTAGGTCACCATCTCTTAGTCAAATAACTTATTACGTTAAAAGCTTAAATGCATCTTTTACTATAGAATACTTACTTATATTTTTGTAAAGTTTTGTTCCATGAGTTAGTTACTTTTATTTCTCTTACTATGTCATGGAATCGTACCGGTAGCAAAAAAATATTTAAATAATGGTCAAGCAAGTTGAAAATTGCTCAAATTACTCATTTATATATGACAGAGTTTCTATTGTGTACCTATACTCACACGCGCCTGACCGATTTTTATGAGTTTCTTTGATGGTTAATACTGGTCACTATTTACGTACAGTTAAGTCGAAAGAATAGGAAATAAAAGAAAGAAATAATCAGCATTTAAAGCGCGCGGTTTCACTTTGTTGCGGTTTAGCCATTTTACATTACAAATGTTTTTTAATAGTTTAACAATTGTTTCAAGTTTTATGTGTGTTTGATAGCGCGGTTTGTTGTTTGACTGGTTTGGAAAAGTTTCGTTTTATATCGTTTGAAAGAAGTAGAATTAAAAGCACTCTATCTTACGCCTGAACCGTGGGATCCTGATGCCATGAACCTCTGTAAGGCGCTCTCAAGACGCCAAATCGACTCTTTAGGTGACCAGAGGGCTGATTCCTACTTCAGCAACAAAGCAGTATGGCGATCCAGCAAGGTAATGTAGCCAGCCTTCTGGGAAGCTTACCAATTGGCTGCAATGACTAGGCTCAGTATTCTACTCATAGTCATATGGGATTGTATGTTGAATACAATATACGGTAAGATTTCTTCATTGTACTATTTTATTAATTAATGTACTGTTATGTTTACTTACTAGGGTGGGTCAAAAAAATCCATTATTTTTACAAGTGACACGGAGAAATGGATTGCTAGACACCTGAAAAAAGTTCTCGCCAAATATGAGCTCTTAATTTTAATAGGAAGATCCTCCGTATCGCAGTTTTTTTTTTCTGAGTCCAATAGATTAATTGATTGTACCTACAGAAAAATGTTCTCAAAGAATTTTGGAGGAAATTTAATGCTCTACAAAAAAGGTGTCTTGTATTTTTCCGAAAACCTCAACATTTGAATGAATTGAAAATTTAAGTTTGATTATTTGAAGACAAATTTTATTTTTATATTTTGTAACTCGACAATAAATGTCTAAGTATTATAAAATGCACAATACGATTTTCTTTAGGAAATTAACTACTCTATAAAAATGGTATCCTATGTTTTCCTTTCCATCAGGTGGGCTGGGCTGTCTGCCTGTCTGTAGAATTCATGCAATAAAAAAATGAATAACAATAAAAAAAATAGGTGAAAGAATTCTAATGGCAGGTGAAGTCACGAGCAAAGCCTTAGTTACAATACAAAATATGTTTAAGTATACACTAGTACTCGTTACTAGTGAAATATGTTGGTAAACAAACATAAAAATTGATGTTTTCAAGAATTATAATTCAACAATTTCATACTAGATGGCGTTAGGTGTTACATTTTAAGCAACACACATGTTGTCTTATTATTGGTTTCTACAAATACTTTTTTCTTTCTTTTCTTCTTCTTCTTTCTCTTCTCAATTTTGAGAAACATTTGAATAATATTGAATTATAGATAACAAAGAATAAAATTAAATCTTAAAAGTAAATATCGGTAAACATGATTCTAGGACTCGTCTTATAAGAACGTTTTCAGTTCTTTCAGAGTGATATGAGATATTTTAGAACGAGAGAGAGGTTTATAATATTAGATAATATCAGCCAATAAATGTCCAACTGCTGGGCTCGGGCCTCACATTATAGGGACGGACGGAAAGTATACAACGCTTGTTGTCCGAGGCGGGTTAAAACATCGGTTATCTTGATATGCATATTGCATCACGATGTTTTCCCTGTTGTTCGGACGTGGTAATTGTAACAAAATGCACATTAGATCAGAAAACTGACTAAGTGGTCATCATGTGTTCCGGCCGGTCAGGATCCTACTTGCCTACCCTTCGAGTTTTGGATGCCTGCACTAGCCGTTACGCTACCACGACTTACACAGAGGTTGCGTCTCTTTATTTAATTAATATCTAGGTAAAGAAAGTCAAATTTCATGCCATGTCTTTTTTGCCATCATTACAATGATTTAATATTTTATATTAATTAATTCTCTTTGCGGTTGAGTGTGCTAACATTTCGCTAGCCTGCCTCACTCCAGCACAAGGATTCGGGTTCGATTCATGGCACGGTAAATTTCGTAAATTAACTTTCTGTTATTTCCTATGGTCTGGGAGTCTGGTATCGGTTCCAGAGTGATCCATTATAACACTCACTATCATATCAATCATTCATAACACTTTGCCTGAAGATAAAAAAACAATAAAAACATTAAGTACATTAAACTTTTTATATATTATATTTTTGTTGAAAATTAAATAAATAGCGTCGTTATCTTGACTAACTTTATTTATTTTAATGTAGCATAATGCTGATTACAGTTAATTATAATCCAAAATTACTTTTTTGATAGTGGGTATTCGTGGTGAATGAAATAATGTGAAATTGCATTACAAGAAAAAATATTCGAGCATGAATGAAATTAAACAGTCATTCACGGTGTGTAATTCGGAATTGTAATAACTCTTTTATTTCACAATAGATTTTTTGTAGGCAGCTAACAAAAGGTACTAATACCGGTATCTGTATTGCCTTATTACTGGTTAATTTATTTGGCTTACCACCAATTACTTGCACTAATACAAAGGATGTACATAGATTTATAAAAAAGATAAGACAAATGCAGTACCTAATCACTTGTAGGCAAACACTACATGCAATTTGATATTTAGCAGTTTGATAAAAAATATTAATTAACTTAAAGAAGAAAGAAAAAAAATATGAGGCCTTAATAGCTATCAAGTTTCAAACATAAAGAAAAAAAAGAGAAGTTAATTAGCAATATGAGATGCAATAATTCGACGAAATTTGTAATATGAATTTGCATATAGATCAGTAATATCACTATAAAGGTTTATTAATTTACATAGTTTAAATTATCTTGATTGTCAGCTCCCAAGGCCAGTTAGATCAGTGTGATGTCACTCTTTCACAGAATATTGACGTGAAACAGTTAGCCTTGAGCAAATTATGTGTCGTGTGATGAGTGCGAGTTTCGATGACTCACTTCCCATATCCAATCTTCCCTATCCTACCTTCCTGTTTTTATCCCGTGTCTCATCCCTTCTATGAGAAGTTACATCACTATTATTATTATTTGAACTAGATAATAAAATAAGACGTGAAACTGTATGTAATATTTTCTTAAGTTTTCGCGACTTGTATAGGTGCATATTAAAACTACTCTTTAACGGTTTTAAGCGTGGTAAATTATTTGATTTTAGTTATTCCAACGTTTCAGCCGCTTTTCAGTGACCGGGATCATGGAAGACAAAGATGACAATTGTCAACGGGTATTGTTAAAGTTTTAAATTTAGCCTACCGCCAACTTATTCATTTTAATTATTTAGTTTTAATTTTGTTAATTGTTATTAATATTTACTCAATGGGAGCCTAATCTAATTTACCGCGCTTAAAACCGTTAAAACTTAGTTTTATTATTTAATAAATGTTCTTTATAATTTGTTTTGCTTTAATAACTGACGGTTATCAACTGTCTAGAATAATTAGTACCTAATTAAAACTGGCGTCTGTCTGTGCCAAATAAATATCTTCGCGAAACCTTCTTACACGAGTGGCCCCGATCACACGCTCAGCGCAGTTTGTTTACAACTAGTAAATAAAAAGTGCGGATTGTTTAACACTAGTCAGCGAACGCTTGACCGCACCTTCTCTGAGCGAATTCCGTGGAGCCACGAATGTGGATACTTTTACGTGAAAAGAGCTCAGAACCATCCCACGCTTTGTAAATAAGTACACCTAGGTTATAATGTTTAGTGTAAATCCATTTCATTAATGGTACGCTCATATTGATGGAATCATAAAAATAATGCTTGGACATTACTTTGTAGCAAGAGTTTCGCGTTGTTTTTGCTCCGTTGACTTTGGGATCGCTCGTGTGTTTTCTTAAGAATACGCAATTTGCAAATATTAGTGCTGCATACTTGAGCAACGAACGGTCACGTATCCAGTCATGTGCACCCGCAGAGTGCCGTATGTGCCCGGTTACGTAACGGCGTGCGATGCTTTAGTTCTCCAGTGTTTACAGTGGTCGGGTCGGTGCGAGCGCGAGTGTCGCCTGTCCCCACCGAGCATCGATCCGCTCCGCCCAGCGCTCGCTCCTCCCACTGCCCCCTCCCCCTCGCCACGCGCCCCCCGCGCCCCGAGCCGCGGCCTTTGTCGCGCGCCGCCCGCGCGCGGTCACCTGTGTCGCACGTCCTCAGTCGCAAAGCGACCGCGTCGCGTGCTACCCGCCTCGCACTGCTCGCGTTGTATTATGACAGTGACGTGATGGAGGGCAAAGAGTTCGGTGCGGTCCCCGGCCTCCCGGCCGGCCTGGACTATTTTATGATGCCGCGAGTGTCACAGCCTGCGCCGCACTTCGACTTTCGCAAGCTCGGCGCCAGCTTCAGTGGGCGCGACGACGACAGGATAGAGGAGCGCCGCTCGCCGGAGTACGGGCACAACGTGGACAGGCGCGACCCGCCGCCGGCGCCCTGGCCACTCGGCCTCGGTGTCCAGTTCGTCAACCCCGCCACCGGCAAAAAGAGAGTGCAGTGTAATGTTTGTCTTAAGACTTTTTGCGATAAGGGGGCTTTAAAAATACATTTTTCGGCAGTGCATTTAAGAGAGATGCACAAGTGTACAGTGGAAGGATGTACCATGATGTTTAGTTCTCGTCGATCAAGAAATAGACACAGTGCTAACCCGAATCCTAAGCTGCATTCGCCGCATGTCAGACGCAAGATTTCAGCTCACGACGGTAGATCCGCCCAGCCTTTCCCGTTGCTTCCTGCGTTGGCGCGATTGCCTTTGCCACCCCCTGCTCTGCTCCCACCAGAGCTTGCGGCGCGCCTGCCCCCACCATTGACAGGACCACCCGGTCCTACACCATTGCCGCAGAGGGTGCCTCTTGAGGATTTGAGAAATTTCAGTGAAATTGAAAAAATGTATAGAAAACTTCCTCCTCCCGAGGAACCAATGCGTAATGCATTAGATCTCGCAAGACCTGCACTAACCATAGAAGATGAGTCTAACAATTATAGTGAAAATAATGATTATAATGAAATCTCTGACGATGAACAAAAAGAAAAATGTGATGAGCGGACCGAATCCCTTGTAGTTGACAGGTTAAATTATGAAGATGAGCCTGAAGACTTAAGTGTAAATAAACAAAAAGAAGAAACAAAGCCTGCTTCTGTGGAATCGGAGTTTAACGGTCGTTCTGACACCACTACCTCTGATGACAAGTCTTCTCTTGTTCCTAATAAACGTAAGAGAAAGAGTGGAAATCCTACACGGTGTTCTCAGAGCAACGAATACAATGTCTCCGATGAGGAATATCAAGGTGATTTATTTAGGAACCTATCAACACCTAGTTCAAGCCGTGCCGAGGATGAGCCTTTGTCCCTTAAAAAACAAAAACCTGAAAAGTGGGAGCCATTTCAGAACGGCGAGGAAGCTACTGTGGACACGGAATCGGTGACAAGAGTAAAGGCTGAAAGTGAATCGGACGATGAATCTAGTGCACCTAGTGTCGTACGTGAAGGTTTAAGATTACGCTCTGACCTTTACACACCTAGCGACAGTGGTAGTGATCTGCACGCTTTGGAAGAACGCCTCGCTCGGGCGCGATCACCGTCAGCTAGCAGCGACAGAACCGAGGATAGAGAACTCAACGACCTCGAAATCCCAATAGACGATGAGAACCCAGACAGGTGTACTGCATGTGGAAAGGTATTTCAGAATCATTTTACATTACGTATACACTACAGAAATGACCACTTGAAGCTACTTCATCCATGTGACGTGAACGGTTGCGACGCCGCCTTTCCTTCGCGGAGGAGTCGAGATCGTCACAGTTCAAACGTCGACTTACATCGGCGGTTGCTGTCCACAGGCTCACCTGACGGTCGAGATCAAAGGCCTGCTTTTGAAGTCAACGCAGAACTTCTAAACAAACTGTACGCTGACATAAAAGGCTTGGCATCAACTCTAGAAAGTTTACGGTACGGCGGAAACGAAGATACGTCACAGCTTCCTAACTATGTAACTGAAACAATGAAGTTTTATAGTAGGAATTTAAGTGCATTGCAAGCAGGATTGTTTCCTCAATTTGGTGAGCGAGGTTTTTTTCCACCTCCCTTTTTGATGGGTAACGGGGCTCCTCAGCCTGGTGGAGGACCATATGGAGCACCTGCCGGAGCTCAGTCAGTGAGGGAGTCGTTGTCGCCCCTATCAGCTTCGTCTCCCCCGGTGATATCGCCCGGGAGGCTAGACGCTGCACACGCTAGGTCGAGAGATGACGCGAAGCTGCTTTTTCGCGAGACCTCTGAGTCTTTTAAGAAGATGACATCTCTGTGCGAACGGCAGGAGCAATTATACCAGCACCATGTCCCAGTGTCATGACGGGGCCGCCACCCTCCCCGCTCGCCTTGGTGATACCTCACTTCATGTAGCCAATAGTGCGTGGACAGACTGTATATTTAATTGTTAATAATATTAATTGTGTTAATAATATTTCGTATTTCGTTTTGTATTTTTCTTGTGATATTTAGACAAATATTATCATAATCGATCCCACGAACTGTAAGTTATAAGGGATAGGAAGTAAAGCTTGGGTGTGGAGTTGGCATGTGACGCGAAGTGCAATACGGACTTGAATATTATAAATATTAATGGACTCGCAGTACGATATGATATCGTGTAGATACTCGTAATCGATGTTGAAAGTAAACGTTATAATGATCAGCTTCATTTATTGTTCTGGCGCAATAAACTCATTGAGGAAAAATACGTTTGTTTTTATTTCCGACAGTGCACCAGTGCGCCGCCTCTTATTCACAGATCACCCGCGTCTTGATATCTACTACAACACGACTTTTTTGTTGTTGAGAATCTTTCAACTGCAAACAATGGCACCTGTTTATTCACTTGTCACATTTTCATAAAATTTACAAGACTAAGCATTTTCATGGCAGCACTCCTCTAAAATAGTTAGTACCCCGAAGAATTTCTTAGTTTTCATAAAATAAATATTCAACACGAAATTTGTCATGTTGCTATCTTAAGTCATAATGTAACTTTCATTGTGGAACAAACAAAAACTTATACAAAATCTTTCACATGAATAACACTGATTCATTCGGATTAAGAAAGCTATTTCATAATTAATTATTAGTGGAATTTATTGATTAACTAGCATCAGAATTCTCATCGGCTTAAAACATAAACATATGGCCACAACTCTTTTAATTTTCATATTATAAATACAATGATAACGATTTTTAATATTTTTTAATGATGCTTAAGTAACTTAAGGTAGGATTTATCAGAATACATAAACGCAAAGATTGATAATGCAGATCTTTAGATAGATATATCAGATTGAATCAATTTGATTGAAATTAACATTAACAAGAAACGTTAATGGCATTCAATGAAAATTAATGACTTAATTTTATATTTACGTATATCACTTTGGTTACTTCAACCAAATTGAAAGGTAGAAATTAACTGTCAAGTCAAATATTGACTTAACGTTGTATTGCTATCCAAAATAAAAAGTACAAAAAATACAAAATTGAAATACTTTATTGGGAAAACAAAAATTGCGGAAAGCGATATTTTTCAATTATTCCAACGGATATACTTAATTAATCTGGTAATTTTACATTTCAAAAGTATACGCTGCTTTAACATTTTAATGATAGTTTATAATTAATGTCTAATCCAAGCTATTGA
Organism: Dendrolimus punctatus; assembly: GCA_012273795.1. NCBI lineage: Eukaryota > Metazoa > Arthropoda > Insecta > Lepidoptera > Lasiocampidae > Dendrolimus > Dendrolimus punctatus. Next base: position 19,651,031 of record CM022541.1, read on the forward strand.
ATGTAGTAGATAGATAGATAACACTTTATTGTACATCATTACAGAAAACTTACGAACTTATATTATTCTAAATGTATTATAGTACGTCCCAGAAGACCACGGGCCATAAAAATGGCCCGGACATTTGGAGGGCTTGCATGGGGTCATAGGAAGGCCATCATGCAGAGGCCCTTAGCAAATTTAATGTAAATGTGGCGTGACACTGACCGGCGATTATCCCTGTCTACATACGCCATATAATAATGCACTCAAGGACAATCCGCGGCCAGTGTAGGACTATTGTGGGAAATGAGAACGGAAAATACCGGGCTATTGGGGTGAACTGCTAGTGGTACAAGAGGTCTGGGTACATGGGGAGTATGGCTACCGCCCGTCGCAATGTTCGGGGAACATGGGTGTGGGTGGTTAACGGGTGTAGAGAGCTAGGCTGCAGGTTCACCAAAGCTACTTGTGACGTGGTGCTATTTATCACTTATACCGCTAGAACTTGAATCTTAGCTCTAGCGATCTTCACTCCGTGTAATGTAGGCTAGCTTAGCCAAGCAAGGAGGTGGGGGCACTGGCTCAGGAATCAACCGGGTTCAAGGTGTCGCTAACTCATCTAAGGCTTCGTCACAAAGCACAAATATTGTAGGTATACTGTACTGTTATATTAAAATAATAGATTGTGAATATAAGTTTGTTATGATAACAAAATGTTTGTTTGTTGCTCTTTCAAAATCGTGGTGTTGAAGCAATTTACATTTAAACTTTAATAGTATGGAGAGGTAATAAATAAAATTTGTAATCACCTCAAAAAAATCATCGTTAAAGCGAAAGCAAACGCAGCAAATATTTGGTATAGGTATAGTAGAAGCTCTACACATCATCTATGCTATCAGCTTTCTGGTTGATGTTCTCTTTATATATAATTGGTTAGTAATCAGGCTTGTCTAAGATTGGTCGGCGGGTTTCACAAATCAGTCATCACGATGTGCAGGTGTCATCTCGATATTTTCCTTCATCGGCGTACCTATAGCAACATGAACATTTGGTCAGAAATTATAAACAATAAATAATAATAATCGGCATACAAACACACACATTGTATATCCCCAAGATAAACAAGTTACGGTGTTATTGGTAATATACAAGGGACTGCTCTGGGGCTTATCTCAGACACCCAGACCATAGGAAATAGCGAAAAGTTTATTCCCGAAATTTACCATGCCAGAAATCGAACCCGGGGCTCAGCGCTGCATTGAGCTAGTCCACCAAAGGTTTAGCCCGCTCAACTACAGAAGTCGTTGGCTTTGGTTATAGGTAAATATGGCTATGAGTTATAAACAGCACATTGGATTTTCTTGTACGTGCTGCAAGAGCTGCCGTTCGACCACTGCTCGCGTTGGCCGCTATACTTCGGCCAGGGGTCTTCATGGCCTGATGGCTATCTCGGATCTTAAGTGGCCATCAGTGGCGTATCTGGAGGCAGTAAAGCAGACGGACACGGAAAGGAAGTGAAGCACGTTGGCAACGCTCTTTGGGTTGCAAACCACCATATGAGATGGTAATCACTTTCCATTAGCTGGGTCGGCTTGTTTGTCTGCTTCAGGCTATTATAGAAAAACTGGTCGGATTCTTTATACATATTTAAAACTACATTAATTTTGAGTCCCTTTCTGTAAAATTCAAAGAGATTCGTTTAGCCCAAAAATATTAATTTGACATAGACTGATGAACAGACAGAACTGAACTCTGTTTCTTAGTTTCTTTTTTATTTGTATTTAATTTAATTAAAGCAGAGAAGAATTATTATGCAAGCTGTGAACACCTTTAAGTAGCTTTTACATTGCAATGTCTAAACGTTAATTATAAGCACATTATTGTACTTGATAAATTGTAAAAACTGTTGGTGATCCTTGAATAAATAAATCATGGATAATAGTGTAATAATCTAGAGCAAACACACTCGGGACCCTAAATTAGTATAGTGTAAGATTTAAACTGTTTGATGCTTTGAAACTTGTTTGAATCCCCGTTAAGTCCTACACAATAAAAATATGTTAATTTTAGCATTCGACTCAAATCTATGAATAAATTAATAACTAGTTTTTTGTACATACTATATCTAAATTTACAGTAGCCATTTGAATAAATTAGTTGAATACATTAATTTGTATGTTAATATCTATCGTTTGGGTGAAAGCTATTTATTGAGTTATATTCGTGTCTAACATGGGATACTAATTGCAGTTTTGTGAGTTAAATAAAAATGTTTTTGTTAATGCTTCTTCGTTAAAACTATAAATAAATAATGGGCAGACAAACACATACCTATTGAATATCCCCATATTAAGCAAGTTACAGTATTAGTAATTTCTTAGAGGTCGGCAACGCGTTGGCGATACCCCTGGTGTTGCAAACGTCCATAGGCCACGGTAACCACTTTCCATCAGGTGGGCCGTCTGCCTGTTTGCCTGCTTTAGGCTATAAAAAAAGTTACGCTTGTGTTATGCGTAATATACAACGGACTAATCTGGAGCCGATCCCAGACACCCAGACCATAGTAAATAACGGAGAAAATACGTTTCCGAAATTTATTATACCAGGAATCGAACCCGGAGCCTCTGCGTTGCAGTGAGGTAGGCTTAGCCCGCTCAACCATAGTGGCCGCCAAAACTAGGGATGGGCCGAATGTGGTTTGAACCGAATACGAATTTCGGCCAAAACAAAAAATACAGATGAAATTCGGTTTAATTTCGCCACGCTTTCTCGAAAGCGACGCGTCGTTACTTGTTGATGTCGAGACTTGATAACGCCGAGTTTTTGGTGTTTTTACTCAACAACCTGCCTCCTGTTTTTTTCTAAATTGTTCAAATTACGCATTATAATTAAGCGGTTACACTATTTATTTATAGTTATTAGAGGAATAATACATTTTTTTCATATTTGTTTTAATTTGATGTCTAATTTGCATGTTAATTATGCAAATAAGAACTAATTTTATATAATTTTTATCCCATTGCAAATTCTGGCTTACATGTTCCTAACTAAAATAAACGACCATAGGTATATATAGCCCTAATTATATTTTACGGTTATGATTTCTTTTAATTTCAATCAAAATAGTGCAAGTAGGTATTTTATTTTTTTCTAGCAACTAATGTTCAGCATTTAAACCAAATTAAGGCCGATTGCCGAAGTTCGGCTCGAGCTGCCTAAATACGGTCAAACCGAATGTAAAATGAATTTCGGCCCATCCCCCATAAAAACCTGTGAACGGCCCACTGCTGGGTTCACAATTCACCCTTTCACCCCTGAAAGCACCAGAACAGACCGGAAGGAATATCAGCTACGCTCATATAAGGAGGATTGGCGAGTTTCACATATGGGAAGTTTTAATATGCAAGTGTATGATATTTTTCTTCTTTCTTCCGATCACTGTTTAAGAGGTTGCATTTCGGGTATAATGTTATTAGAGTGACATGTGTATGTCCTAATCACTAAGTTATCTTCGACATAAGCAAATTTTAGGAGAAAGGTCAGATTGTAAAAACATAAGTGATTTTAGGTTTTTTTTATTATGTTGACATTTTTTTATAATGTATATTATTGATTGTGGGAATTCATTCACCAACATCGGTTATGGTAATCGATAAATTATGTTATTCGTGACCTTATTTTTAAGATTTCTCGTCTTCTAGATAGAATTTAGGGTTGATGTTTTCAATTTTGTAATAGAAAAATATAACGCCTTTTTAAGCAATGTCTCTATTACGTTTCTTTGTCCCAAAAGTCGCAGTCTCCTTTTTTTAATGCTGAGTGCACAGCAGACAGGTTGATAGCGTAGATGTGATGGAAAATGGTTATCGTTGCCTATGAACATTAGCAACACCGGAGATGCTGCCAATTTGCTGCCGGCCTTGAAACGGAAATTGGAACCTGGCTACTGATGCTGTGGGACAAAACTGAAAGTTGTTATGGCGACATACTCTAGACCAGGGGTGGTAGCCATCCAGACGGGCAAACGCCCTGCCACCTGGCCCAGGATTGTTTTGTCACCTCTTACAACATGCTGGCACGGATAGCGATCTCCTGCAAAAACTTTTATATCTATAACTAGCTGTGCCCGTGACTTTGTCCGCGTTATATATTTATATATTTCGGGGAACCCTAAAAAAGTAACCTAAGTTACTACTTACAACATCAGCTATCTGCCAGTGAAAATCCTGTTAAAATCAGTCTGGTCGTTTCAGAGATTAACCGAAACATCCAGATAGAGAGACAAAAACTCCAAAAATAGCATTTTCCAAATCTCCTCCGGTCCGCATTATCCTCCTGGATTTTTTCACATTTTTATTTACACAATAACAAACAAAATGTAAGTAACATTTTATTAACCTTTATCGAATTGATTATCATAAATCTAAGTAGGGATATTTAAGTTAAAAATAAATTGTAGAACAATGCTTCACAGCGCAAAGCATTTCACGCGGCTGATTAAATGATAACTTAAGTAGGTACTAGATAAAATCATGGAAAGACAGAAACAATTATGTATTAAATATATACTTATATCTTTTGAGAATAACGAGACATGAGAATATGAATATAATAAACATAAAACAAATTAAACTTTCTGTAGAACCGACAATTATGAGTCATTTTAAAGATATCCATTTGTTTAACGTAACATTTTTTACACATTTTTCTATTTTTAAATACTTTCTATGAGAATTAGAACGAAATTAAAGCAACATTTTGTTGTCATAAGTATTATGGGTAAAGTAGTCTGGTTCGAAAAAGTCGCAGTGGCTTTGGGGTTAGTGCTCACTGGGCTCGAGGCATGCTTGGTGCATTAGGCAGTTTTAAACTTTATCTTTTAACTTACCTAAGTCTTAACTAAACTTGGATAGATAACACTTTATTGCTCACCAAAATAACAGGCACAAAACATCACTGATAATATTTTTAGGCAAAACAATATAGCTGCTTTTAAAATATATACCTAATACATTTAAGATAAATTAAAAATGTATTAGATATATATAAAAGCTTTTACTGAGCTCTTTTTTTTGGTCACCTAGGAACGTATCCCCTATAATCCCATATAAATTATCATTCCGTGTTCATGGTTTCCCTATTCGAAGGGTATATGTTCCATATATATGCCGCGAATAGGGAAACCATGAATACGGAATGATAATTTATATGGGATTATAGGGGAACGTTCCTAGGTGACCAAAAAAAGAACAAATGTATAAAAAATCAATTTAATTGAAGTTTTTGAACATTTTGAGTAATCTTAAGGCTTAGGCAATCGTTTGAAGAGTTTTGTAATTTTCTCTTGGTTGGCAGTTTTTAAAGCAGCTTCCATTCTGTTTGTTTACATTCTCGAAAACACCGATCGCGGCGAAGGCGGCTGATGTCCAAGTCTTCGGGTGATATAATTTAACAACATACTTTAGGAAAATTTGTAATAAGATTTATTTTACTTTCTTTATTACTCTAACGGTATTTACAAAGGATATTGGGTTGGAAACCTTTTGGAATCCTTTTATTATTGTATTATTATTGTGTGTGTACTTATTAGATCTGCGAATAAAGAAATTTTCAGCCGCAAGTATAGGAATTGGGTCGCATTTTTTTAATTTGCAAAAAGTGAAAACGCGAATGAAGAAAGCGCGAATAAGGAGCTTTTACTGTAGTATCAATGAAAACTCTGTATTGTTCACCATAGCTTAGACCTAGACAATTTAATATGAATACATTTCCATTAAAGGAATGGGCGGCCTTACTGCTTTAGCGATCTATTCCAGATAACTCGGTGTCCAAGGAGACAATAGAAGAAATTTTTTATTGTTTGACTTTTTCTAAACAAATAACACATTAAGCGACAATAAAACTACGTTTTACAGTTCTAAGTGCGGTAATTTATTTGATTTTGGTAAATCCGACGTCTCGGCCGCTTTTCAGTGAAACGTTAGATTAACCAAAAACAAATAAACTACCGCGCTTAAAACCGTTAAAACGTAGTTTTATTACGTATACAAATCGCGAAAACTTAAGAAAATATTACATTGAGAGACGTTAATTTAGTTCTCAATTATTAGTTAGTACAATCTATATTGCTTAGTAATAGTTATCGCTTTTTTATATTTTTTTTGCTCATTATGCCGATGTGTGTAAATAATTTAGTAGTTTAAGGAAAGGTAGTGCTTCCTGAGTACATGCTCAAATGTCAGTAACGTTCTGGCCTCTGACTTTAAGAGGTTGAGCATTATAAAGTGTGATAATTATATTATGCATTTACACCATTGCTTTTAACTTGATCTTCGTTTATCTTATTTAACCGTGGTTTCCTCAAGTTCACACTTCACAAATACGAAGCCTTTGACCTCACCCAAAACACCTTCAGTGCGCAGGCTGTAATTACATGTGGCATGTCCATTGCCGTGAGAATACCGCACTAATTGCCGCCGTGTTATGATTTAATAATAGGGCAATACGAAATGCTAATTCAGAACATTTTTCCCATCGCTGGCCGTTGAAAAATGACCGCCATTACGGTCCCATCAAGGTTTCGTATGCCATTTTTTGGTCCCATTTTTTGGGCGGTTAATTACACACTATATTTGACATAACGTTTTGAGGGGATTTAAGGAGTCATTTGTTTTTGGTATGGTTTTGAAATTTACTTTTTCAAAGATTTTTTGAGATGCCAGTATATAATTTTCGAATACTTTGTAAATTTCTCTGCTCCGTCTGGGATAGTGTTGTTAAATTGTGTTCCGGCATTAATGGCCAGGTTCCAGCCTCCCTTTAGAGAGCGGCAGTACATTGGTAGCCCCGATAAATGGAGTATCTAACACTGAAACAGTTTTTCAAAACAGACCAGTAGTTCCTGTGATTAGCTCGATCAAGCAAACAAGCAAGCCATCAAACAAACTATTCAGCTTTATATATTAGTATAAGATTCTATTCTGAAGTTCTTTTTTTCTATAAGTTTTATACAGAAGTATGTTATAAAATTACTTTTCGAAGAATTAATGGAATTGTAGCAAAAAGTGTATGCTCAATAACACTAAGATACAGTTAGGGGAAAGAAGATGATTATTATTGTTATAATAATGACGAGACGCACTAAAAGTTTATACTGCAACATTATCTCCATAAATTTCTTACATAATGATTGTGACATACAAAGAAGGATGGCCGGACATGACGAATGCATATGGTTTCCGTTTTTGCCAAATAAGTAGGGATCCAAAAAAATAAATTCTACTTTTGTTGGTTGACTTTAATTGGACGTAAACTGATTTTCACCCCCCTGAGTCTAATATGCTTAAGACGGCCCTGCCTTCTTCAATATTAACTTCATAATATCAGTCGAGTAAACAGTCTCAAACGCAGTTTGTCTGTGTAATTAGAAAATAGACTAACTGTAACAGCCCTATGCGACCCTTGGGCGTCGTCTTTGTGTTAACGTTGTTTATATAAATGCTTTTGGCATAATAATTTAAACTAAAACTCAATTTAAACTAGAGGCATCTAATAGGTGAACTATTAGATTACTAATGTTTGAACTAATTATATTATTTATAATAAATAAAAACTTCGTTTAAAAAAACGGACTTCATAAACTAAAAAGTATAAAATAACTTATTTCTAAAGCTATTATTAATAATAATATTTAATTTTTATTACATATTATCTAAAACATCTTCAAGTCGGTGTTTAGTAATTTTCAAAATATAGTAATTTTTATGTTTTACTTTACACCAACTTCAAGATGTTTTAGATAATATATATTAAAAAGAAGACACTATAATTAATAATAGCTTTAGAAATAAGTTATTTTATACTTTTTAGTTTTTGAAGTCGGTTTTTTAAACGAAGTATTTTTCATTTATTTGTTACTTTTTAGTGTTTAGTTATGGGTACGCCTACGAAAGGTGCCACGCGCCGTAAAAAATGTAGGTCCCAAGAAACGGGAACAAAAAAAGTTCCGAAAATGAATACTACTGGGCCAAACTATGTTAAATTTTTAGGGGACCAAATGGCAACTATTCCGCATCAAACTAAAAAAAAATCGCGTACATCGGAATAAATCTTAAAGTAATCGGTGTACATGTAGAACGGAATGGAAATTTTTTCATAAAAATTCGTTTAAAAAAACTGACTTCAAAAACTAAAAAACTAAAAAGTATAAAAATAACTTATTTCTAAAGCTATTATTATTATTATATAATATCTAAAACATCTTGAAGTCGGTGCAAAGTAAAACATAAAAAATACTAGGTATATTTTGAAAATTACTAAGCACCGACTTTAAAATGTTTTAGATATTATATATTAATAATAATAGCTTTAGAAATAAGTTATAAATAAATAAGAACCCGATCTCAGCGCCACCTAACGGTTCCAATTGTGGCTGTAAACCATTCCGGGACCCACTCAAACACACATACAAAATTTCATCAAGATCGGCTTTATAGTTTACGATTCTTTAAACGACATACATACAAACATTCATTTTTAAATATCAAGATTTTTCACAAGGACCTTGTATTATTAATGTGTACTTATTTAATTAATTACCCGTGTAATGCTAAGAAAACGGTTATTATAGTCAACAAGCACCCCTTAGCCGGGGGGCTCGCTTTAATCTCCCTTGTCTCCTACAAACTGAGACTTAAGTGAGAATACTTAATGATTCTTTTAATCTCTTTAAGAATTCTTAAAGGAGTTCAAAGGTTAGGGAAAATTATTAGCAACGCGCTGCGGGCTTGCAATCATTCTTTTGTACTGAATTTTTAATTAGTCTTTTATATTATACTTATTTGGAAATTAACTTTATTTCTTTTATCGTTATGATAGTAATTTTTTAGTTTAAATTAACCATTTTATTTAAGGACTATTGTGGGGAATGAGAACAAAAAGTACCGGTCTATTGGGGTGAAGTGCTAGTGGTACTAGGGATCTGGGAATATGGGGACTATGGCCGCTGCCTGTCGCAATGTTCGGGGAACATGGAAAAATGGGCAGACGGTGATTCGCCACTCTTTCTTAGGTAATGATATTCAAGTAGATACCACCAGCTGTCTAATCGCCAATAGTGATTTCTTTCAGTCAACCCCTGGGTGAAGTATAAGTAATAAAACTACGTTTTTAACTCGATTGATAATTTCTTTTATTTTTCTTTCCACCGATTATAATATTATATATTTTTTTTAGAACTAGACATGTTTGCTGAAGAGTTTTTTGCGCCGCTTCTTCTCTTCAAGCCACAACATGTTGTGAAGCGGTGGTAAATTAGATTAGGCTCCCATACAGTCAATAATATCCATAAACAAAATTAAAACTAAATAATTAAAATGAACAAGTTGGCGGTAGGCTGAATAAAAACTTTGACAATACACGTTAGACAAATGTCATCTTTGTCTTCCGTGACCACGGCAACTGAAAAGCGGCCGAAACGTCGCATAAACCAAAAACAAATAAATTACTCCGCTAAAACCCGTTAAAAACGTAGTTTTATTATGTGTACAAGTCGCAAAACTTAAGAAAATATTATGGAGTATAAGTACCAATAAAGTCGGTAATTAGTAAAAAAATATTATAATTTTGAAACTGATTAAACATTGAGCGTATTAAACATAGCAAAGAATTATTTTATACAACTGGTTTACCCACTGTCACATTAGATGGCAGTAGCTCGTATGAAAAAACATCAAACAACTAGTTTACATTAAAATTATAATTCAATATTAAAATTCATTAACTTAATAAAATATTGTCACCATATTGTAATTGATCGAATGATAGATTATTGTAAATATTTTAATATTGGCGAGTATGAATGATTTGCTCAATCTAATTTTATGAAGGTAGTGAAATTAATATTTTTCTGTAATCATTATGACATTTAGTAATGTCAAGTAAGTATTAATCGAGATATCTCCACAAGCAAATGGTTTTATTAATATTTGTCGTGATCGCTTACAACTAATTGTAAACTTTTTTCGTAGTAGGTATTGAAGAGAGACTTATTAAGGTTTTTAATTTTTCATTGAGAATTGGTGTAATTTTTAGAAATAAGAATATGCCAGAAAGTGAGAGGAGATTAACTTGTTGTACTACTTATCCATATAGGAGTTGTGAGTATAATTTCTGAGGACTTAAGCGAACGCTCTTAGAGAATCGCTTTGTGAAATTGAGACGTGTCTAGATATATTTGAACTCGTAAGACATAGTAATAAATTCCACTTTAATTTTCTACTTGTGAAATTCGTAATACCACGGAAAAAGAACACCATACATCTATAGTAATAACAATCTTCGAAAGCAACCGTTTTACGCCATTTCGTTATTTATTTAAATGTTTTTGTTTGATTAATTAGTTTTGGTAGTAAAAAAACAATATCAAAAGATAATTTTATCGGCGTGCTTACATGTTATGAAGTGATTAGGCCGACTTGTTTTACTTGCTAATGTAGTTTTTTTGTACTTTGTCAATCACAATCTTTATTGTCTGTAATGTTACAATGGTTTAGTTTTCTTATATAATTTAAATAAATAATTAAGATATATTTTATTGTACACTATATCTTTGAAAAAAAGCATATATTAAGGTATCCACTTATCGCTTTAGAAATCGGAATAATAATATATGTTAATTGTAATTTAAATTCTTAAAAATGCAACGTAATTTTACAAAATCATTCTTTTGTGTATTTCACAAACACGCAAAACTATAATCGCCGTAATGGATTCCTGCTTGATTTTATAGTAAAAATAACAATATCTGTTATTTGTTATAGACTTCGTTTCATTTAATAGCGATTTTTCAAACAGTTAAAAATCTCACGCATTTTTTTATGAACATTTCACAAGAGAGGACCGCTATTAAACAACAAGACAGGTCGCTTACTTTTTCGGAACTTCGTAGTGCTCTTACTTAGACCGAGGCTTGGGCCATCAAAACAATACAGTATGTAGATATTATATTGCATATAGTTATATGTTTATTATGTTTGAATAGTTGCATATTATCACCATATCTTGTATATGTATATAACTTATGTGGAGCGGAAATATTCTACAAGGATATAAAGTATTTCACACACCGAGATTCTGGATATCTGAGTTTCTTTTGAATGTTTACTTACTTTTACAGTATTTAACTTTATCTTAATATCATACCTAAGTATTCGCGACCACACCACCACCGCACCACACTTATGTGTATATTTGTATATATAGTATAGTTATATATTTATTATTAAAATGTAAGTAATCGTACAATAATTATGTATACCGTCATCGCCATTCCTAATTAGAATATTCTTGCCACGGGTTGTCTGGAAGAGATCGCTTTTAGCGATAAGACCGCACTTTGTACCCAATTAGATTAATACTAGTTCGTAAGTTTTCTGTAAATCTATCTATCTATACAGTAAGTAATCTATAATATTGTAAAATTGTAAACATGCCGTGCCTATACAGTTACAATAGTATTTAATCCGCTATCCGTGCAGGAATGGAGAAAGAATAAGTACATTTTTTTATAGTCTGAAGCAGGCAAAGAGGCAGACGGCCTGATGGAAAGTGGTTACCGTCGCCTATGGACGTTTGCAACACTAGGTATCGCCAACCCGTTGCTGACCTCTAAGAAATTTTATAACGCCGTTTTTAAAGAACCATATATCATAGTGCAAAGGGAAACCGCGGCGGGAAGTTCTCTCCAGATCATTGTTGTACGCGCAATAAATGTTCTAGAGAACCGTTGCGTAGTTGAGCGTAGGCACTCAAGGAAATGGGTATGAATATCCAATTTCCTGCGGCTGGGCAGTTTGTCGTTAGAAGCGCCAAAACAACCCACAGACATATGGTACAATTTTGGCCAGTCTGGATGGCTAGTAGCCCTGGTCTAGAGTATGTCGCCATAACAATCTTGAGTTATCTTCCGGCATTAGCGGCTAAGTTCCAGTCTCCCTTTAGAAAACAGCAGCAACACCATATTGGCAGCACCTTTGGTGTTTGTTACAAATGTTAATAGACGATGGTAACCGCCCTCCATCAAGTGGGCCATCTGCCTGTCTGCCAAATTCCTGCAATAGAAAAAATAGCTTGTAAATATTCTGTAATAATGGAAATAACAAAGAATTGTCTAACTTCAGCAACTATCTTGACGAGTCTTATAAACTTGTAGCAGTATATAATCGGTTTTACACCTAATAAACCTGTGTGCTCTGGGGAGGTGTCAGAGAGTGCCTGTTGAATAATTCACGTATTTTGTGATCAAAGACAATTGAGACGTCAAGCGAGCAGTATCGCTCTGTAAACGCCATGGTTTTTACGACCGACGCGGGGGGATTTACTTGTTTCGTTTGACGGCTTTGTTCTACGAAGTTTAAAGGATTTATTGAAACTTTATTCTCGTGAACTATAATATTACATTAAATACATGAAACCATGCATTTAATGTAATATTTATTAAATTTCTTTCTGATTTTTATGATTCAGCATTAAATTTTTTTTTTTTTTGTTGTTGTATGTGTTCAAGTTTGTCCCGGAATGGTTTAAATTAACGATTTGACCCAATAGGTGGCGCCGCGATACTCCTCCTAAACGTTGAGCCTGATTTGATGATTTTTTTTGTTTGTTCGAGTGGATTTGAGAACAGTTTAGATTAACATTTGGTCCCGGTAGATGGCGCTGGAATCGGGTTCTAGATTTTATTTTTTAATGGCAGGACAACGTCTTCCGGGTACAGCTAGTAATGTATAAAATATATATAATATTTTCTTAAGTTTTCGCGACTTGTACACATAATAAAACTACGTTTTAACGGTTTTAAGCGCGGTAATTTATTTTATTATGGTTTATCCGACGTTTCGGCCGCTTTTCAGTGGCCTTGGTCACGGAAGACAAAGATGACATTTGTCTAATGTGTATTGTCAAAGTTTTAAAATTAAATTTAAAATGGGTGGAAGGATACAATAAGGATATATAATATTATATAAATAAATTTAGAACTAGGCATGTTTGCTGAAAAGTTTCTTGCGCCGCTTCTTCTCTTTAGCCACAATATGTTGTGAAGCGGTGGTAAAATTAGATTAGGCTCTCATAGAGTAAATAATATCCATAAACAAAATTAAACCTAAATAATTAAAATGAACAAGTTGGCGGTAGGCTGAATAAAACCTTTGACAATACACGTTAGACAAATGTCATCTTTGTCTTCCGTGACCACGGCCACTGAAATGCGGCCGAAACGTCGGATATACCAAAATAAAATAAATTACCGCGCTTAAAACCGTTAAAACGTAGTTTTATTATAAAATATATATCGCTATTTTAGCGTTCTTTGCGTTTAAACAAAGTTGTTTGTGATAACAACTTTAGTCAGCAAAACCACAACGTCATTTTGCCAAGCGTTGCAAATATCAGACGCTAAGCACCGTACAGTTGTCAGTTGTCACATTACACCCCTACGACCGTAAAGCATTCACATGCAAAATTCACCCAACATTAGACACAGTTCTGACACGCGGAAGTGATATTTTTGACGTGTGTGCCGCGCCTATTGCCTTTGCTGCATAATGCGCGAATAATACATAAGTGTTTTATGCCTACGAAGTTACGTCAAAACGTCGAGCGTATGATAGAATTGAGAGTTGATAAAAATGAATTTTTGAAAGTGGATTCAATTTGTAAACAGAATTTTCAAGCGTTCCTCACTATAGACAGATTGGTGTAACTTACCAACCAAAAGTATGTTATGGACCTATTTGAAAGAGTTGTTCTTAATATTTAAGTCAGACAACTATAGGTCAAAAATTTTCACGTATCTTTTGGCTCCGTTTTTTTGGCGGGAACTAAAGGGTGATAGTGATTGCTGTAGTTTTCTTTAAAATGTGTAATATTACTTTAAAAGGAATAATAATTTTGGGTAAGCATGCGGTGTTGTAAGAAATGTGAACTCGGATTTTTCGAGGTGTGACAAGAGCTCCGGTGATTGACATCAGTTAAATATCTACAATTTGGCCGAGCTATACTGAAGGCTAAATACATCAGACAAGGCTGTACGAACCTAGTTTTTTGCCAGCCATTGTTGCAAATAAAATAACAACAATCAAATCAAATCAAATCAAATCATAGGCAGAATGGAGTAATTATGAAATCAGACATCTACAATTTATTTTTCTTTTGTGATGAAAAAGAACTAAAAGAACATGTAGTCACAACAAGGTCCTGGTTGACCCCGACGGTATTAAAAGCTGTGATGTATCTTCGACGCATATTATATTTCTTTAATCCGTATCGTTATTTTTATAAAAATATTGAAGAAGAGTATATAAGTATATATAGTTTATAAGTATAACTGAATTTATTTGACTTTATCGTTGTAGGTTATTTACCCAACAGATGAGCCAATGTTCCTGTAATTTAATTAATAAGAGTAAATAAATATATCCTCAGGAAAATGAACATTATATCACCAAAATTATAACGTAATATAATTCCTCTTTATGACATCCTACCCGCAGACATCCCTCGTCCCATTAACCTTAATTATCTTCTTACTTTAGTTCATTGCAAATATGTATATACTTTATGTAAATTTTTAACTCTAAATAACATTTATCTATAAAATTATCTTTTCCCACTAATACTATCCATATTTCCCCTCTTAAATAGTTAACACTAACAATAAATAACATTTCGTCATAAGTAGTTAGTCTAATATAACCGTTTGTTTGTCCTCAGATTTTTAACAGAAAACGAGTACCGGTCAAAATTATCTCCCCCCCTCCATTAAGTTTTTTAATTTTTTATAATCACTTGTCGCTCATATTGTACTCTGATATTGGCAAAATCGATGCCAAGTGCGTTGGAGCCATAAACCAAAAAAGTGAAGTGAAGTATAACGTAATACATAATAAAGTGACCAAAATAAAAGAATGAACAAAGTCGTTTGATTCGATGTACTACATATTTTTTATTACCTTCAAAGTAAAGACACGGCTCTTTTACAACTTTGTAATACAATACGGCTAGATGAGCGAGAAGTTGGTCCTTTGTCAAACACTCACTCGATAATCGTCGTCGCGATCTGTCACGCTTCCAGCTCACGACTCTACCAACAAGAAGTACAGATAACATCTCTCTTCACCAATGCCTCGTGACTAGGTGGCTATGTTGTTTTGTATTCTATTTAAATATTTGTAACTGGTATTAGTTGAGCATAGACAAATTCTTAGTTGCCAACCCAACGAGAATGTGATGTTCTAAATTTTTTTTCTACTGCTGGGGCTTCATCTGCGTTAGTATTTTTTTAGATGGTTTCATGCAGATCTGGCGATGGATTTAAGGAATTATTTAAGATGCGATACTATTAATGACGTTAAGTATTGACAGATAACGTATTGTAACGTGCTGTGGGTACCGGGATTGGAAGGAATCACCGATTTAAGAGATTAGGTCTTAGATACGTTGTCCAAGCCCGGGATAAGAATACGCTCGACGATAGTCACGATAACACAAACCAGCTCATAGGCTTTTTATCCTTCTCCAGTGAACGTCGCTTAACTCTAACGCATTACTCCTACAACGCTTCCACAACGACGAGTCTGCTTCCTGGGCATGTATAACTCTACCTTCACGCATGACCACTCAATGGTTCCCTCACAGATGCGAAACTCGGAGGATGCCCGATGCTCTCATAAGATTTATCCTGCTGCACCGCCTTCTGAGCTGCTCCCGATAACCCCATACGTAGCCTCGGTGCATCCATGTTGATGTGCTCCAAGGCGCGTGCCAGGGTCGGTCACTCCTTGCTTCTGCATGACTCTACCCACACGCTTGAACCTCCGACTCTTCCCAATACGACGCTCGCAGAGTACAATGCTCGTCTGCAACCCCACGCCGTAATCCGGAGTTTTCTTTAACGCTTTAAATAAAACATATTTGGCTTAAATCTTTAACACTAAAGCAGACAAAACCCAGCATAATTTGTATTACTTGAGCATAGACAAATTCCTAGTTGGCATTCATAAATTATAATTATTACCGACCGAACCGACCAATAATATTCATTCATTTGCCCTACTATCGGTTTAATTTTGGCATTACTTGTATGGAGGTTATATCAAATTTTAACTTACAGCGAGGCAAATGAATGGTCGGTAAAATATAGGAACCGGGCCCAGAGTAGTTAGCGCATTTGCGTCTCAGACTCAATCGACGCGGGTTCGATGTCTGGCCAGAAAAAGCATGTATTACCTCCTAGGTAGGTTTGTCACCTAATGTGCATATTATTACAAATTCTCGTGCCGATGCCGAAGAAAAATATCGTAATGAAACCTGCATAGGTACTGTGATAACTTATTTGTCCAACCTGCTAAGCTGCTTTGGACAAGCATGACGGGGCTGTTCGTTCTCCTTAACAAAATAGGAGGTTCATGCCCAACAGTGATACGTATAGGTATGGACTGTTATTATTAAGCTCTACAATACCATAAAAAATACTTCGAACAAGCTTAAGAGACATAGGGTATTTTCTATTGAAAGCTCTTTATGATTCCTTAATTAAATGATGCAAACCGTAAATGTTTGTGACCTCTTCGGAACCCTTCACTGTGCATGGAACGCACTTGGCCGATATCATACGTATTTATTTTAATTTTTATACAATATAAAACAAAGTCGCTTTCAGCGTCTGCCTGTATATCCGCTAACTCTTCCTTCTTCTTGGCACTGATATTCAAGGGGTTTTCACTATTAGTGAATTTTTCAAGGGAGGTTTATAAATGGGTGAATCTTCCCTAAAGTATGTTTAATAGCGAAAAATACTCAAAAGAGTATTGAGGCCGGTTTTGTCGCACACTAAAGTGGTATTATAAGATTTTTGAAAAATCAATTATCCTTGTCAGGAGTCAGATGAGATGACTTTGAAAATAAAAACATGATGTAATAATATAACAAATCATAGTGTAGCTTGTTTGGAACAATTTCTGTGAAAGAATGTTTAAACGCAAAACCAAGGAAAAGAGTTGGCGTTGAACAAAATGTTCTATTTTTCATCTTTCGTCATCATCATCGTCGGGGAAACCTCTAGTTATATGTGTAATAAAACAAATTGAATTGAAACTAGTTGTAGTAGTCAACATATAAAATACCGCACTGTATAACCATCGGCTACTTCCCGTATGGGATTTTGCGGGATTTACAACTAGTGCCTGCCGAGGGCGCCCCCAACCGTGTTTTATGGTTATCTGCATTTTATTGGAGATCACGACCACATTTGCTTGCTCATTTCACAATTTACACATTGCTGTGTCATTTTTATTGCGGCACATGTTTTGCGAACGGCATCTACTTTAGAATATTGGCTATACGCGTGCTGGCTACGAAGTTTAGGTAGGTTAAAAAATATATTAAAATGTGTATACCTTTGTAAAGCTTTTAGAAGGTGAACTATGTGTAAAAATAGGTTGTGCAATGCCGGATCACGGATCCTTATCACACAGCTTGGTTCAAGTAGTTGGTGGACTGTAGATTATATTTGTGAGAGAGTGAGAGGTATGCCAAATCCTGCACAAATACTAATGGGGTAATAAGCAACACTTACCTCGGAATTCACCTCCATTAGGGCAGCTAGACAGCTCCTGAAAGTGCACGGCACGAACAGTTGCTTATGAAGTTCAAAAAAATATCCAAGAATGGGATTTGAAACGTTCACGTGAACGGAGAAAACGGAACGTCCGAACAGACCTCGCGTGAGTTGGAGCCTGGTCCACCCCCAGGCAATGGCGGCGAAACCGAAAGCTAGCGGCACTTATAAAACTACCCACATCGGTATAAATTGTGAGGATTCAACATAGGTAAATAGATAAATAAGATAGATAGATAGCTCTTAATTGTAAACTAAAGTACAGATAAACAGAAGTAGAAAAATACAAGAGATACTACAACGGGCGGTCTTATTGCTCAAAAGCGATCTCTTCCAGGAACTCTTGGCAGGGATTGATTTTTAATATTGACGGAGGTGCTGTCTACATACATACGAAATTTACGAATAGTGTAGCTTTGTTCAGGGCAAAGTTGGTTAATATCTATTCAAACTCAGATTTGTCAGTTTAAGTACCTTATATCTGTGCACATTTTTTATTGTTTCTTTGTTCTTTATTTTTACTGGTATCTGTGGAGGCATAAGCTAGTTATTGTTATTGTTCTGGTTGTCCTCAAATAATAAAAAAAATACATGTAACTAAAATATACTCTCACATATATATATATATATATATATATATATATATACAGTACACAAATACATACAAGAAATTATTAAAATAATTGGGATTGTTCACTTTTTTCAATCCCTAATCATTTCTGTCTAGTTAAAATTCCAAAAAACGTACGATCTTCTTGTATTTTATAAGAAATGCGTTTGACCTTTATTTGACCTTACTAAATCCAATCAGGTGGGACGTCTGCCCGTTTGCCTGATTTAGGTGTAAAAAAAATCTAGCTGTACATTAAGTGATTTAAGTTCTATAACATGGATTTTCCCTAAAGACCACTTAAAAAAAAACACTAAAATGATCACGATACGACGTAATGAGTAATGACAGTGACATTTAAATAGTAGCACTATATTATATATAGATAAAACTTACTTTTATTATTTTTGTTTTCTGGGCAAAGAAAGCAATTTAAACTTGTCCCTTATGACGTCATCGGAGAAATAATTTTAAAATCGAATTCGATATATTTTAACAAGACAAAATGTATCTTAGTGGGTGTGATTACTAATTCCCATATTCTTTAATCGTTAGTTGAGATGTTCAGAGAAATGATCACCGAAACAGTTGTATATCTTCAAGGCAATACTTTGAACAACACAAACAAGGTTATTATTATAACAACGTAACTTATTGCCACTTGAATGAACCGGTCGTATATCCAGGATGGCTTAACCCAAAACCGAAATAGCCCAGATTTTTGAGCTGCAATCACCCGCTTTGTTTATACAACGTTAGTACGTCTCCAGCGCAAGTAGAATGCGATCGATGGTATCATTTATCCATGAATTGTTATTCTATGCTCAGTATGTTAAAAAGATTAAATTCAGAAACAATTAAGGTCTCAATAAAACTACGTTTTGACGGTTTTAAGCGCGTTAATATATTTGATTTTTGTTATTCAGATGTTTCAGCCACTTTTCAGAGGCCGTGATCATGCAAGGCGAAGATGTCAAGTGTCAATGAGTGTTGTTAAAGATTTATTTAGCATACCGCCAACTTATTCATTTTAATTTTATTTATGGTCATTATTTACCTATGGGAGCCTAATCTAATAGACCACCGCTCCGTAACATGTCTTGTTATGGCTTGAAGAAAATTAAGGTCTTATTGAGAGTAAGTTTGAAGGCTTCTTTATGGTTCTTAAAGAAGTCTTCAAACTTACTTAACTCAATTTGAATAAGGCCGTTAAAGTTTAATTAGTTATAGCCAAGTTGCTACCAGCATAAAATCTTCAATACAAACATATTTAGATATATATCAGAATAGTTTTAAGCGTAGAATGGATGTATGTAAATGTCACATTGCTGAGCTCAAGTTCCGTTCATTTAAAATATATGCAAACTGAGCCAACACTGAATCTTTAGTTAAGACTACAAAAATGAAATATATTATTAGTAAAATAGGTAATTAGTCTAACAAAGGCAAAGGAAAACAAAAAATGAGATTGATTTGATATGTGAAGGACGACACGATGATTGGTGTGACAGAGGTGTATATTGGGACTGAGAATTATGGGAGGAAAAGATATATTGTGCCGACCCCAAATAATTGGGAGAAGGCGAAAGATAAGAGAGTTTAGTGAAATAGGTAAAGTGGGAAAATAAAAGCATATCGGGGCGAAGGGGGCACCCACGTGAAGGGGGAAGTATTGGATACACCGCGGTCGCAACCAAAATAGCGTTGGATGCCTGTACCGATGGCGCCTGTTCACTGTCAACTGCACAGTCTAGTTATCTGCAAAAAAAAGTATAGTCAGTATGATTTGTTTCTTTAATCAAAGAAAATGTAATATAAAATACACTTTCTTAATAACATAATAGGAAGTCCCAAATCGCTGACAGTTGAGAACGTGCCCAAAACGCTGGCCACATTCCCGCGCTGGATGGCAACTTTGCCTTAAGAATAGGCCCGTCTTTTTGCTACGTGAGACTTCTATCAAGTGATATGATAGCTTTCGAAATAACCGATAGGCTTCAGGACCCCTACTTGTTTGTTATGTTTCAGTCGTCTGACGGTAAATGGTAAGAAATAGAGAGAGATTTACGATTGAGATTGGCTTACGTCTTCATTATTTCTTTAGAATCTTTAAATTCCATTAGTAAATATTGGTCCTACTTCGTTTTTGTAGTGTGATAAGTACCAAATGTAGGTGTATTTTAGAATAACAATATATATTTTATTGCATCACTATATTTATTAAAAAATCAAAATAAAATCAAATTTACGCAAGTGAAGTAGTGAGCTAGGCTCGTGACATTTTGCTTTTTATTCCTAAAGGTTTTTATTATATGTGACAGAAAATGTGATATGAGAATAGATTTTGAATTCATATTCCGCGGAGTCGGATAAACAATATTCTACATTCATCAATTACGTAATTTTATGCTGATCTGTTCAATGATTCCAAGTACATGATATAAGGGCCATTTTCATATATTAATTGTACGTTGGTATGGATTGTTTTCTTTACATTTCCTTCTACTGCAAACCAACAATGCAGAATACAAAAAACATCTATTAAATTATGTAAAGTAAAAAAATATCTTATACTTATTGTTATTTTTAACGCAGTCTCTGGCAACATAAACTACACTGTAAAAGTAAGGAGGGCGCGTTAAAATTGAAAATAAATTCAATATCAATTTGAGCTCGAGCCAAGTGGCATATCGCGTCCGTATCGATACGTGACGTTTATGCGCCACTCGATGTATCGAAAGTCGCCATCCCTAACGTCACGCCACAGTCGTGTATCCGTTTTAAGTCTACTACTTTTTTCCATGGATCTACTTGCAGGTATTTTATACACAATTGCTTTAGATTTTTTAATAAGTTTGAATTAGATCACGATCACACTAAATGTTGAGCGATGTATGCGTATGCGTATGTATGTATGTATGTATGTTGAGTGATTCGTTCGTGTATGCGATTACATTTATCTTGAAAATGTTTATCACTCAAGATTTGAGACATTCATAATCCTTCTCATCTAGATTTAGTTGTCATCTTGAGCCGTATCATTAAACCTTCTACTATAATTTTGATCAAGCATTTTTCAGTGTAAGAAAAATCAAGCCTTTTTTTTATTTTGAGGTAACAGTGGATAGTCTTATGGTCCACTTGACGGAAATTGATTATCATTGCCTATGCAACAACAGAGGTTATCAATGTTCTGCCGGATTCGAAGCAATTTTATGACACCTTTTGAAAAAAATCTAACAGTATGCGTCTCGGGACGCTCGACAAATCTGATAACTTAAACTAATATAACTAAGTTGAACTATTTAACATTGAAATTGTTTAACTTGAGAAAAGCTTAGGTCATTACTTAAATTTTATGTATACTAATATGATAATGTAAGGATAGGTTATTTATTAATAAAATCTTTTCTTGATTATAAAATATATTTTGTTCTTAGTTACGATTCTTGAATATGTATATACATGAGAATTTTGTATATATACATTATTAGTATTATTATTTAATCTAATTACCGAAACACGGTTAGCGCTGTGGTTTAGAGTGAGAGAGGAGGAGCCTGCCTACCGCTGCCGTATGCGCGAGAGAAAGGGAAGCCAAACAGACTGGCGCCGTAACGCGTTACGTATTGAACCCCCTCATAAGAAGTTATCACTTGAAAACCCACATCGCAACACTCTTAAACTTTTGCTGGGAGCTTATCTGCAATTCTTAAAGCGCAAGACAAACGTTCTTGAGCACCTGAGCTAACAGGTGCATAGCGGCTTAAGAAAGTGGTAGTGAACAGTGTGAACACTCAGCTGATGATGGTGTTATATGTAATTTATATCTTGCAAGCAAGCGTATTAAAATAATTGCAATTTGTTACTTTAGAATTAATTTGATAAACAAACCTCCACATTTAACTAAATCTACAGACATATGTATATGTGTTATATCTTCGCATTTCTCATTCGTCCATTTTTGAAACGGAACTTCGAGTGATCGGAATTTATTGGATTTCATTAGTGCGTGGCCACCAACTGTCAAAATTGTTGTACGAAAGTTGGCAACGCGATATACGACGTTGTATGTTATGTCTTTGAGTATTTACATTAGTTAAATGCTTCGAAATGTTACTTATGTTTAGGGTTGGCACATGTCTGAAAATTTTGTATGACCATTATTATCACTGGAGTAAATACTGGAAATCAATCGATCTCGGGAGCTTGGAGGCGAGGGTCAATATAGTTTACATTTGAATTTGACATATAAATAGGTATATATTATCTGGTTTGTAGTATTTTGATATCAAACTAAGTATAACAATCGGCGTCATAATAATACGAGTACATATATACATCTTATTACGCCTGTTTCCCATGGGGATAGGCAGAGACTATAGATTTTACCTATGCAGGAACGGAGAAATAATACAATTTCCTGCAGCCGGGCGGCCTGTCGTAAGAGGCAACAAAACAACCCACAGCCAAGTGGTAGGGCATTTTCCCGACTGGACGGCTACGACCCCTAGTCTAAGTCTAAAGTATGTCGCCATAACAACCTTGAGTTGTGTTCTGGCATTGGTGACCATGTTCCAGACTCCCTTAAGAGAGCAGCAGCGCATTTGAAGCACCTTTGGTGTTGCATATGTCCATATGCGATGGTAACCGCTGTCTATCAAGTGGGCCGTGTGCCTCTCTGCTGAACTTCTGCAATAAAATAAATAAATATGGGATAGGTAGGCAACGCATCGGCTCTCTTAGTATTGTTGATGTCCATGGGCGACGATAACCACTCGCCATTTATGGCCGTTTCCTGTACCTATAATAAAAAGTATTATAAACATATTTGCAGAAAAAAAATGTAGTACAAATGATTGCCGGTGAGAAGCATAAAGGATATCTATACATTCAGCATTACCAAACCTGGTAAAATAGTGCTAAAGACATTTTTCGCCTTCCATTCTGTTCCAAGCTTGTTATTTATTGACCTAAAATATATGAGGTGTTAAAATTTTAATTTTCAGGTTCATACACATGAATCACTAATTGTTTATACAAATATATAATAGTGCGTCCTACGCGTGTACGTAGGAGCAACTTAAAAATATTGAACGATAATATATTAAAACGAATTATGGGCTATTTTCGACATATTATATACAGAGGTTTAAATAGAATTCTTGTGATGACGTATACAATATATACAAAAACAATTAATGTTTTTTGTTGGTCTTGTACTCTGACCAATTATTTATTTTACTTTTCATGTTTGCGTTATGGAGGGTATATAGGTAAGGAGAACCACCTCATATAGGAGAATAGTTAAAGAAGTGTCCAGTTGTAAGCTGTAATTAACAGTTCAAAAACCGTCCAGAATGACGCTGGTGTAGACAAAGGGTATGGTATGAATGTAGCTGGTGTAGACGAATTGTATGAAGTATGTCGAGTTAAAAAATTTAAATCTTTAGTGACTAGAGTATTTGGTGACAGTACAGTATTATACGTGCTAACAATGTGGAGTGAAATTTTGAAATCGGAAAGTACCTGTTTTAGTTATAAATAATCATATATTCAAAATAGATTATAACTGGCCAGTCCATTCATATATAAAAACTCTTTTGGCAATACTTTCTGAGTGGCCTAGTAAAACGTCAACAATTTACGAATTATAAACTAATTTAGTAAGTGTAACCTGAAAGAATTGTTATGTGAAAACGAGAAGAGTGACTTAATTTCGTGAACTTTGAATAATTACGCTTAGTGATTTTTTTTATATTTAATTTTATAAAACTAAAATACTCTATAATATACTACTCTAATAACTTTTGGCGCTTTTTTAACATTCATTTTAATGCTATTGTGGCCCTACCCTAATTTAATGCATTTCGATTGTTGTTCATATACAGAGAGTTCATATACTTACCCTCCATATTTGTGTGCCACAAATAGTTATGTTTTTAAATTATAGCTCCAACATTGTCATACTTGATTGTTTTAAACGACATAATAGTGCCGTTCTGTGAGTTATCTAATGCACAGACTAAACTATCATGATATCAATTGTAGTTTGATGATACGATGATGTAGATTTGATATGAAAATAATATATATTAAAAGAAGGAGGAAAAATAAGAAACATTATGATATGACACGCCTGACCCCTCACTTCCAGCTTAAAATATAGTAGCCGACACTAATATGTCGCTATACCACCAAAAAAATGTACAATTCTTCTTTAAAATCTCCTAAGACACCAGACTGCCTGAAAGAGATCGCTATAAGCGATAAGGCCGCCCGTTGTTCTACTGCAAATGTATCCATATTAATTATCTAGGTTTACGTTTATGGGTTTAAAGAGTTTTCATTTAGTATATATATAAAACTAACGGTTTTTGCAGACGTTGTCCTGAACTGAAAAAATAAATATCTAGGACCCGATTCCAGCGCCACCTGCCGGGTCCAATTGTGAACTTAAACCATCGCCGGACCCACTCAAATACTATTTTTTTTATACCTTGGGTTACATTATTGAAGCTTTAGTAGGGATCATTAATTTTGTCTAGTAACAAATACAGCCTATTTTAATCTGAGATAATGTAGCATTCTAATGGTGAAAGAAGTTTTGAAATTGGTCCTGTAGTTTTTGTGTTTATTCGTTACAAACATTCAAAAATCCAAATCTTTCTATATTAGTATATATAGATGAGATAGGGGATAAGACAGAGGGAGCAATCAGGAGGAATGGTATAGGGAAGATAGGATGGGAGAAGAAAAATTGGTACAACGGTACTCCCACTCATTGCATGAAAAACGAACTAGCTCAAGGCTATTTCAGGTCGATGTTCTCTCAGATCATGGTATTTATTACACTAGTCGATCAGCCCTAAAAGCTCTAATTAAGGTCGATCAAAAGTATGGCCTCTATCTTGTATGAAATATTTTTCGGTCTTAAAAAACAGGACTAAGTTCTCTATTCAGATATTGGGCATATTAGTTTCTGCATCCCTATTCTGGCGAGATTTTACAATATTATTTCAAAGCGACCGATATATCGATCGTTTATACTTTAAAGCCAAAGAAAACATACTTCGGTATATATCGACACATCTAGAGACGCGATCGTCGTATGTCTAGATATGTTGGCAACACGCTGGCAACGTCCCATTTGCATGAAGTCGATATTTATGACGGGATTTAGCTAGCTATAAATGATGGTGGTTTTGGTCTAAATGTAGGTATAAATTTAGCATGTTTCAAAGTAGAATGATGACCTGAAGATTAGAAGTTTTAAGTCATAAGAATATGAAAAAATATTATCCATTGTAAAATTCCGAATTCATTCATTTAACGAAATTAATATATTTAGGGTACTTAAAAGTAAAAAGGAATTTTTATGGTTTTATTTGAGTGTTTGTCTCAGAGACTATTAAAGTTAGATTTGTCTAAGTTAATTCCAAATTTGTCTTTTTTAAATAATATTTTGAGTTACAACTTTTACCAATCAACTTTAGTTAGCACTAGCCTTCATTCGGCCTCTCTCACTGGGTTCAGGAGTAAGAGAGTAGTAGTAAGGCAAATGAACGGTCAGTAAGATATAGGAACTGGCCTTTAGACTAGTATAAACTCTAAATTTAATGGATTTTCTCCTAAATTTTCGCTAGATATTTTGGAAATAACTATATTTTTATTTAATTTTAATGATTTACAATTTCTTAGCACCTTACCCATAGAAGACGGTGATCTAGGCTCAGTATTCTACTTATAGTCTTGAGGGACTATGGATACAATATAATACAAATAAGTTTTCTTTTGTTATATTCGATTATGTATAAATTTCTTCAGTTTATTGTAAATTATTTTCATAATATTTATATTTTAAGTACTTTGAAATATAGCTTAGATGAGTATTTGGAAATACGTGAGTTGGAAAAATGTGGAACCTTGGGACGGTCAATTTTTGCATATCCTTCTAGTGTTGTAATTATCTACAGGCTTTCTGTCCATTAAAATTTTTATATCCGGCAATTAAGAAAAAAAGGAATCAACAATAAACAATAAACACTTGCAGTTTAATAAAAGCAGAATGTAAGTGGGACTGGCGATACATCAATAAAACTATAAACACGATTTATTTCGTATGAAAAATAGATATAATAATAAACAAAGATATTAGTAATTTTATTAGGCTTTAAAGCGACTAAACATTTTGTTGTCCATGGTTATTCCATTAAAAAGCAGCCACCAGGCATCCAGACCTGACATTACGTTACCGCAACCACTAAATTTAAATGGGCTAGTGGGATATTTTTGATTATGAGTCTTAAAATATGCATTTATCAATGAACGTCGAGTGCTTATAACACAGTGTGTCTATTATTTTAATGTAAATTTTATGGATTGATCAGTGCGTTAGTATAGTTGTTGTAATATTTTATGTTAGTTTTACACTTTTTTATATTAGAAAGCGGCTTGTATCGTCTAAAGACAACTGCGAAACTAACAGCTTGGTCACAACCTTTTCTTAGCGGCGATAGGTCGCGCGACGCAACAGTGGTTGGCGCCGAACGCGACGACCTGCAGCATGTAATACATGTTCATACTTTTGTTTTTGTTGCCGGTCGCGTCACGTTAATTTTGTTATTAATTTACTTATATTCAAACGAGCAGAAGATCCGCCTAGTAGATCATATTGTCCGTGGAAAAATGCAACACTAATCTTGGCCACGACCTTGTGGGCTGGTTGGCACCGAATGCGACGACTTTTAACATGCTTGTATATTAGTTCATGTTTTACTATTTGTTGCCGGTCGCTTCGCACTTAAAAAGAGAGAAAGAAAGAAAATATTAATTTCTAAAAATGCGACACTTAACAATTATTAATAATAATAATGAAAAAGTGTGCCGCAATTTTAGAAATGACTTTAAAATGACACTTAGTATTTTGCTGTGCCGAAACATAGTCCGGCACATCAATCTTTTTCAGTGCCCACCTCGTTTATCACAAAAGTCATGCAACCCACGGTGAAAACAAGCAAAATTAAATTAAATTATGGTAAACGTATACCTGAAACGAATGGCAAGTTAGCTGTCGCTTCCAACGACAAAGTCGTGGCCAGGTCGCGAGATAACTGATCCCTTGTCTATACCGAAAAAAGTTCTGCTCTTTGTTTTTTCAGAAGCCAAGTAATTTCATTTGTCTATAATACCCTTTACAATTTTTACTGATCCTACTGGTTTCTTTATCGTCTTTCTTAATATCACCAAAACAAGCCCGAAAGGGCGCAAGATAACCCCCATATATTTCAAAGACAACTACTTTATTCACCTGCTTGTAAGGGTTCGACGTTGACTTATTTATTGCCATCACCCCTTTGCATGGTAAGTATTTGCAGTTTATTTGGCAACAGGACATTTTTTGGAGTGGTTTTAATACACTTAGTAGTATGAATTGCACTTTAAGCCTGATTTACATATGCATTAGTCAAGTAGTTAGTGAAGAAACTGGAATTCTAGGACCTTATCATCGTTTGGACAGACGTATTTCAGTTCAGTAATAACTCGTTGTAAGTATGTTGTGTAATAAAGGAACTTTTTGATTGACAATTCATATTACTGTGTTAATGATTATTTTGATGACATGTTTTAAATTACTAAGGTAGTATACAATGTAGTCTTTACTACTGACTAGTGGATTAGTTTAAATTTTTAAGACACCTTTTTAACTAGTGGTCGCCTAGTGGTCAAAATTCGACAATAATTAATTTCAATTATAAGTTTGAACTTTATTAAGGTTCTGTTGTTACTGACTATACTTCTATAATCACAGATTTCGCCAAGGCTACACTGTTAATTTACTTTAACAATATACAAAAGATGTATCCACATTCCTGTGTGTGACAAGCACATGGAAGAATGTGTAATGTTTTTTATTGATTTAATGTATTTTTTATGCATGATTTAAAAAAAT
This sequence comes from Dendrolimus punctatus, assembly GCA_012273795.1. Taxonomy (NCBI): domain Eukaryota; kingdom Metazoa; phylum Arthropoda; class Insecta; order Lepidoptera; family Lasiocampidae; genus Dendrolimus; species Dendrolimus punctatus. The sequence continues at coordinate 19,679,252 of CM022541.1, forward strand.
ATTAGCATTCTGCACTTGTTCTCTATATAAACTATAAGTGTGCGAAATTTCATACTCCTCCATCCGCTCAATTTTCGTAAAAAGGGGTACAAAGCTTTTCCTTTGCGTATTAAGATCATGATGATTTAGTTTAATTATAACAAACATTATAGCGTATGTCTTGAGAGACCCCAGGTCATAAAAATGGGCCGGACTTTTAAATGGCTTGCGTGGGTCCATGGGAAGGCCAGCACGTAGAGGCCTCTTGACAAATTTAATGTTTATAAGGCGTGACACTTACCGGCGATTATCCCTGTCTACACCATATAATAACGCTTCCAAGGACAAGCCCTGGCCAGTGTAGGACTATTGTGGGAAATGAGAACAAAAGTACCGGGCTGTTGGGGTGAACCACTAGTGGTAACCCTGGGAAATGGGCTACCACGTCTGCCCATCGCGATGTTCCGGGAACATGGAAAAATGGGCAGATGGTGACTCGCCACTTCCTACATAGGCCTCTTAAAATGCCATAGAAGATAAGCATCATGGGTGTGAGTGGCTAAGGGTGTATAGAGGTAGACTGCAGATTCACCAAAGCTACTTCTGACGTTATGCCATTTATCACTGCCACCCTTGGAGCTTAAGTATAACACTAGCGGTCTCCACTGCGTGCCTGCTGGCTAAGGCAAGCATGGAAGCGGGCACAAGGTGTCGTTACTCACCTAAGGCTTCGCCACAAAGCAACTCGCAATGAAACTTGACATTGAGCTAATTTATATCCCGGGGCGTAATTAAGTATACTTTTTATTTCTTAGTAAAATATTTCTGTAATTTTAAGACGTTACACGTCAAATGTAATATGTCTAAATCATACTCTACGTATCAAACGAACAACCTACGTATCGAAGTTTTATAAATAGCTATTCCTAGTAACAAAAATATGATATTCAAATCGTACCCATCAAAACATGAACGTAACCGTGGTGGTACAGAAATAGACACGCTTTTATTGATACGGAACACTTAGTGATTTATTCCACCGCCAGATGACGTCTTCACCAGATCGATTCTCGATTGAAGTCGTAAACTTGTAAAAACCACAAACGCCCGTCAAGACGCCATCCCGCCGAGTTATTTGTGTTAAAACTTATAAAATTTCTAAAAAGGAATCCAAGGATTACAACTAACAAGGCATTGAATTTCATTTTTTCGTTAATAGGGTGACTGATGGGTGATACTCAAATTAATCATGTCTCTTTTTGTCATCTTGCAAAACGCTTCTGTATTTTGTATGAGCATCGCAAGATATGACGTCATGTTTGACCAGTTACACAGCATATTCATTATTATTTATTGTTCAAAGAGCCATCTAAATTTAGTTTGCTGTTTCGCTAGCACATTTTTGAAGACAAATGAATGAATAAAAACATTATTATTCACCAAATCTATACATATAATAAAATTGTAGAGGTCAAATTTCTGTACAATTAAAAAAAATGCTAAAAACCAAGTCAGGGGGACGTAAGAAGTGAAATAGAACTAGTTTCGAATTTTTTCATTTTTTTTGTTTTGTCTGTCTGTTTGTACCGGCTAATCTCCGAAACGACTGGACCGATTTACATGAAATTTTGTATGTTGATAGCTTATATCCCTGGTCAACGTATAGGACTTTTGATCTTACTTACTTACTTTTGATCCCAAAAAATTAAAAGGCTCCTGTGGGATAGTTAAAAAAAAGCACCACGCGGACGAAGTCGCGGGCAGAAGCTAGTATAAAAACTAAGTTCTTAAAAATTCATCACTGAAAGCGATCTCTTCCAGCAACCCCCTAAACTGAGGAAAATATTAAAACACTAGGATAAGTCCGTGACTTTGTACATGCCTGATTTAAAATCCAGAGGGATTCCCGGGACACAAAGTATCGCTTAAAAAATAATGTAAGCTATATAGTTTTTGTGGAAAATGTGGCGGAATAAGTTAATTTTTAAATATTCGAAAAATTTCAAACCGTTCCCAGGAAAATTCCCGCAGGATTCCCGAGATTAAAAATATCAAACATTTTATAACATTAAATTTGCTGTCGGTAAAAGCATCACATTGGAATCCGATTTCTTTTTTAATTAAAACATAACAGTGGCGGTGAAGACAATAAATAATTATTATTGGGTTCGAGTTTGTTTACCTCTTTAAAACATGGGGGAGTACTCTGATGAGCTATTTGATTTGGTGCCTACCTCACCATTCTAACATCGCACCACTCGCCGACGATTGGGAGTTCATCCACTACCTTAACACTTGGAAGTCCTCCACGGCACGTGGTGAACGTTCCTTCATGCCATATGTATCCAAGCTATGGAATTAACTCCCTCCCGCGGTTTTCCCAGAGCGCAAAATATGAGGCTATTCAAAAAGGGCGTGAATAGAGACTTCAAGTCTCGACAAGGTAGGTAACTCATCGGCTCCCTTAGTGATGTCCATGGGCGACTGTAGTCACCTACTACCAGGTGGTCTGTTTGCCACTTTACCTACAAGCAAACATAGAAAACAATATGTTTGCTTCACCACAATATGTTTGTTTGTTTAGGTAGTTAAAAGAAACATAAGCTTTTTTAAGTGTTTCTTAAACACAAGCTTTTGAGATCCTGTATATCATGTAATAGCAGAGTGATAGCCAAGACAAGTAAAACGAGCCCATACCCGACGGGTCTCTCTTGTTTGGTACAGGAGTTCCTATGGCCTCCTACCACCTTCCGACTCCATCATCCGATCAGCTCCATGGTACCATATTATTGCGTTGTCACGCGATATACATAATCGTCTAAAATTTCAGCTCAAACTGGGAAGTTGGACAAATTTAAATTGCAAGATTCCACCCGAACTTACATAAATACATCCATTGTAAGTTAAATGAAAGCTTTTAAAAAGAGGGACAATCCTGTATTTCGCCAACCAACGGTCATATTGCGAAATTGGAGCGAATATGTTCTTTATGATAAGTTCTTACGTTTTATAATATAACCTCCAAAGTCATGATTTTTGAGTTATTTCTTTATCTTATTAAGCGTGCGAAATATTCGATTAGGATCCAATTTTACTTAGCAGTTATTCATAGTCATTATCAGTTGATTTATATAGTCAACATTTGACTAAAGAAACCTAAAATTGCTTCCTCTGGCTATACATAATCATAAAACTATCTAAATCCATGATCTTCACGGTTCGTGAACGCAGCATACCTAGTACAATTAAATATGTTGTCAGGACAAACGATTGCGTGTAATCCAAAGAAACATGACTTGGACCTAATCGTCAATTCTCGTGATAATCGTCACGTTTCCATTAAATTCTGTTTGATTCATTTACAATTAAGTTTATTAAATTATACTTCGAATTATTGCTTCCTTATTAATACGCTTGGATTCGTCATGAGAATAAAGGTACGATAGTAAGAAATAATGGAGAAATTTTTCCTATGTCATGAGAGAAGCTAAGAAATGATAACAACCGCTATTTCTTTAAATGAAGTATTTTTCTTTCAATCCTTAAAAATGTAGTGACAAGATGTCGCTAAAAATAATTTTTAACTAAGATTTATACTTTTTGTCTTATTCATAACTGAGATACAATTTATTAATCATCTTAGAAAAAGTCGCAGCCTCATAGGATTTTTACGAGCGTATAAGTTTATGACGTCATTGGTTTGTTGCAGTTAAGTAGAACATTAATTCATGTTAAAATAGTAATTAAAATTATTTCTATAATCATACATATCGTTACGAGCTACAGGACTCGAATTAAAATGTCATTGGAATTACTATAGAGTTTATTAGAACTATACAAACGCAACGCAAAAGACGCAACCAGTACAAACTGCACGATTCAATAATACACGAAATCCGTCATTAATCGCTTATCGAATGTACGTCTTGCTCGTATCGTAATCCTCGCTAGACTGCCCCCACCCCTTCTTTCAGGCATTCCTTTTATTCTGTAAAAATACAATATGTCTCAACGCAAAACAATAACAACAAGAATTAGTTCGACCCACCTGCCTAATGACTGCCATAAAACAAGTACAATAACAATATAATGTTTTTCTTAATTTCAAATTCTAAGCACAAAGTAAACAAAAGAAGTTCAAATGCGAGAAAGGCAATAAACCAGGTTTATGTCAGGCAGATGTGCATCCACTTTTTGTCGGCATGTAACAATATTTTAAAAATAATATTAAAGATGTTATTGTAAGCGTGTTATTTATATGTAAACTAGCTGTCCCGGCAGACGTCGTCCTGCCCGGTAAAAAATAGGGGTTGATCGTAGAGAGTTGAAAATCTAGAGTTGTATGTATTTTTGTATGTTGTATCATAAAAAAATAGAAATTAAAAATTTTGTCTAAAAAATAAATAAAAAATTTAGGGGTGGACTACCCCTAACATTTAGGGGGATGAAAAATAGATGTTGGCCGATTCTCATAGATACCGGATAAGCACAAAAAATTTCATCAAAATCGGTCAAGCCGTTTCGGAGGAGTATGGCAACGAAAACTGTGACACGAGAATTTTATATATTAGGGATAAAGTGGCAATGTATTGTAATATCGCGTACGCATCACTGTTATATAGACTAAAATCGTAGCGTCATCCAAAGAGTAAAACTGTTATATCGATACATAGAAATTGTTTATTTTTTGATCTGTGGCCAAATGGCATAAATTCTAGACTTTCCTCACCTCTACGGGTCTCTACAGTAGTCGGACATGTATGATGCCGTTTTTTTTATTGAACTATTTTCATTGCTATTGTTCTTAATATTAGGGCCTAAATCAAATGCTTTAAATAATCCCTCCTGAGCCACAAACGTTAGGAGCAAGTGACGTAACAATCGGCCTTATTATCTGGTCAAGGTTTCAAAGGTCAATTCCGGTAACTATTCGCATTATTAATACAATAAATCTAATTATCATGACTAAAGATCTATAGACGAATTGCATAATCTTTCGATGCCGTTAATTCAATGACGTCAGATTGAAGTTTTATTTCATAGTAATTATATATACATATACAGTGTATGATTAATTTTTCTTTATCGATGCTTTGATCTTTTGGTGGAGTAGAATAACATTTAAATAACTTAAAGAAAATATTCTGTGAATAAGTATTATTCATATTGTCTTATAGGATATAGGCGAAGAGCATGCATTGAATTTAAAAAAATACCATCCCACAACAATCCTCTCCATTTTTAGCAAATCACACCCGTACACCCGTCACGTTTCTCCAAGGCAGATTGGCGGGTTTTATACATCAGTTACCTTAAATTGCAGGTTTTATTAGGATGTTTTTTCCATCAAAAAACCGACTTATTTGTTTTTGAGTCTAGAGTGAAAAAATGTTAGTTTTTGATGTTTTAAGAACTCTCTCTAAAAATGGGCCACAAAAAATCTTTAGAAGATTAGGCCAACATGGGTGTGAGTGGCTAAGGGGTGTAGAGGTGGGCTGCAGGTTTACCGAAGCTACTTCTGACGTGATGCCATTGATCACTTCCACCCCTGGAGCTTGAGTCTTAACTCTAGCAATCTCCACTCCGTGCCGGCTAGCTTAGGCAAGCACAGAGGCGAACACGAGGTGTCGCTACTCACCTAAGGCTTCGCCACAATGCCCCCCTAATAATGTTTCTTTATCATCATTCTTTTATTGGACATGTGAGGTTGATTTTGTACCTACATAATATAGTCATAAGGTAACTATAACACTAACTTAACGCTTAAAAATGAGGTCATCAAAACGGAACAGTGTCGCAGAGCAATTCCAGTAATTTTACATGGGAATATTGAGTCGGTGTTTCAATCACAGATGTTAGTCATTAATATCGTGATACAAGAATGACGTAAAACGGGTCCCGATCATCGGATAATTGTACAGAATCGTGTATTAACCGATAGCGTTATTTTTGCGTAAACGTCTGATTGTGTATGTGACTAATCGACCTGTACGTTTCCATTTTAATACGTCTATTAACTAAATTTATTTCAATATTACCTTATGTTAGAGAACTTTTGTAATTTACGAAAAAATATTTTTAAAAGAACACACACTAAAACATTCGTAAAAGTAAAATCTGAAAATGATTACAAAAAATAAAAACAATATTAGTACATTTTTTTAGCAAAACAACATAAATAAGAAGAACAACAAAATATGTGCAAAATATAGAAATTATTATGTTTTACTTCGCACTGACTTCATGATGTTGTAAAAAGAAGTCGGCTTTGTTATTTTTTAAAACAATATTATTTATTTACTTATTCGCAAATTGTTTTAGAAATAATATATTAAACGCCTGTGGAAATAATACTACTGACACGCGTATACAAGGTTCTTACCACACTCTTGGCTGTCGACAGTAGTCTAGAACCAAGAGTGAGTAGACATACATCTACAGTAGTAGACGCCTGCAGCCAGGGCTGCTCTTGATTTTCCTGCAATCCACTCGTCGCATCCTGACTAGATGACTATGGGATCACCTCGGGAATAAACTCTTTCGAATAAAAAAAAAAACGATTTGATAATCGGTCCGCAATTGATGCATAAATCGTGTACCACGCATAAAAAAAACCATACAGCTGAGTTGAGAACCTCCTCCTTTTTGAAGTCGGTTTTATAAATGGTGACAATTCGATCACTCAATGTCAATCACATTCAATGTCATTCTGTGTATTTACTTGTAAGTTCTTGACAGTTGTGTATTTAAATAGTGCCTGCTAGTTAGGTAAGTTTTTTAAATAATGTACAATAAAGAATATATGTATCTAAATTAGGCTTATGGCCTAGGTTGACATACCCATTTCTTTACATATAAATGGTTCAATTGCACTAAGTTTTGAAATTATTATTAATAAATTATATATTTTAACTTAATCGTAGAAAACTGAGGTTTCAATGTCTTTAAGTGATTTAGGTTCTTATCGTGATAAGCAGAGTTTTATGTTTAAGTATGTCGTATGAAAATGGAAACAAACTTTCATCCAAGTTTCTCGGTCTCTCTCATCTTGACCGAGGACGTTCGCACGTCGTCTGCGCACGAGTATTTACGGTACAAGGATTAGCATATCTAATATATTATTGCTGTCATGTTTTACATGATGGGATATCAATGGAATGCTGTCATGGAACTATAGTTTTGAATTGATATCACTGAAACCTAAATAAGAGTTTCTTAGCCAATATTAGAGACACAATTAATATGGGACAACTACTGGAAGGCCTTCTCTACTATAGGTATGCAGAAAGATCTCTTCTGTTTACCAATACAATACTACCTTGATCATTTATCATAACACTATCCCTGATGCTTATTTGAGGTACTGTGATACTTTTTGCTAATATATCTAGAGGGCAAAGGCTAAATAACTTTTGTCCTCTAGATATATTAGCAAAGAGTATCACAGTATACGTTTTACAGTAAAAATATATTTCAAGAGACATTTGGAAAATATGTCGAGATAAAAGTTTAATTGACTCAAAAAACCTTGTCATTAATAAACTTTGTACTATATTTGAAAAAGAAGAATCTCTGTAGATTATTAGCGAAATTAGCGAAATTACAGTTTGTCATTCACCCCTAGAGTTCATAATCGAGGGGTGGAAGGGTAATTGTTTCAAGAGACATTTTGTGATAAACTTAACATGATGATCCTTTTCCAGGAAGCAAAAAATGTCTCAAACTTAAGCATACATAAAGAACTTGGTTCCCAATTAAAACCTAAAGTTATTCTTCTGTTTCAAATATATAGTTTATTGCTGACGCGGTTTTTGGGTCAATTAAACTCTTATTACGACAGTTTTTTCCAAAGGTCTCTTAAAACAAAGGTTTGATCTCTCAATATATTAGAATATTATTTTTGGGGTAAACTATTTTTAATACTTCAATTGATTTACGCAACGGAACATGTAGGAATGCTGTCTCTTGTTCTCTTGTTAAGAATGGTTCCTTGCAACTAGAGGACGGAATGCCTTCTTTTGCGCGCAAGAGTAGATAATCTGCTATTCCAGTTACTCCAGCTTTTTCAGGAAGTTATCTAGGTCATGATATTACTGGACATAACACCAAACTACTGTATCTAAATACTTCGCTAGGTAGTTTGTGACTTTACTTGATTCTAGCAAGATATGGCAGGTGTTTCTTTTACCCCCAAGCAAGCTCTATATTAAGGCTGTTTGTTACAAGTCTCATTACAGGTCTTCATACAAGTGATAAATTCTTCGTATTGTTACATGCCGACAAAAGCAAAGGCACACCTGCCTGCAATAAACCTGGTTTATTACGTTTCCCCGCATTTGGACGTATTTTGTTTACTTTATGTTTAAAAATTGCAATTAGGCAATAGCCTATTGTTATTGTACTTGTTTTATGGCAGTCATTAGGTAACTGTGTCGAACTAATTCTAGTTGTTATTGTTTTTCTTCGAGGCATATTGTATTTGCATAGAATAAAAGGAATGCCCGAACGAAAGGCTGAGGCAGCCTAGCGAGGACCACGATCAATGCAAGACATACATTCGATATAGTGACGGACTTTGAGCGTGTTATTTAATCGTGCAGATTAGACTGGTTGTATCCAGTCATATTTGTACCTGTTTTATACAAGTTTTGTACAGTTCTATTAAATTCTATAGTAATTCCAAAGGCATTTTAATTCTAGTCCTGTAGCTCGTAACAGTATCATCGCAAAGTCTATTCTAGCACGAACTCTTAAAACAAAATTAAAAATTATATGCATAAAAAAGACGTCTTAAAAATATATAAATGTAATGTCTATTTGAACAGTTATAAATAACAGTAATTGTTTTGTATTTTAAAAATTGTTAGATAATTCTCCGAGCCTGAGAACTATGACAAATAAACCTGTAAAATATAGTACGAATTTGACAAATAATAGCTGCAACAAATGACAAGAATTGTTACCGAGCTATTAAACTATCTTCGATATGTTGCGCATGAGCAAGTTTCTTAATTTGAATATTTTTTTCTCATACCCACAAATCAGGTTTTTCTAGATTCTGGTTTTTGTCGTTTAGGTATTTACGGCACCGTGCCTTTTGAGTTGTTTTTAATACTGTCAAGCTGTTCTTTTTATCCATATATTTAAACTTCCGTACTTATATAAATGCGAAAGTATGTTTATGTTTTTATAATGTTTGTTCTTTTTTTAAAGGCTTTAGCAATAAATCGAGTTACATGAAATTAGGCACTGTATTGTGAAATCAAGGATGAAAATGACATCTCTTTTTGTAAGAAAACGAGATAATTTCTACGGACGGGATTAGAATTCAAGTTTGAGTTAACGGGTTGAAATGACAAATTTCTACAATGAATTAATTTCGTTACAGAGAATGATGTTGGGATAATTTTTATCTCGAAGTTGGATATTTTCAGCATGAGAATTTAATATTAATGCTATCGAAGACACAAGGAAAGACTTAGAACGATAAGACCAAGTAATGAAAGTTTTTCGAGTAGTCAGTTTTCAAAGAACTAATTTCTACTTTTTATTAAGGCCATGACGATGTCGCCTTCAATACGTCGATTCAATCATCAGAGATAAAAATCCAATTACGTACTAGAAGACAATTCTCACTTAAAAGGTCCCATGGCAAAGAAAAAAGAATCAACCGTCCAAAGCGGGACGATAAAGTAACTTTCATATCATCTATCAATCTAACATGGCGTTGCCAGCGGGAGGCTTGTATTAAATCCATTTCGTACCCAACACCCTGCACTGTAGACACAGTGTCTATTACTAACACGCTAAATTATAAAAATGCTCGAACAATCAACACAGTGTTACTAGCTGGAATGGTAACGTTCGTCAAATAAAAAAGAGACGCCCACGACATCCTAAATACAAAAAACAATTGCATTCATGACATCTCACAGTGGTTTTTGTAGGTACAATCTCGATACGGTGTTTCGACATTGAATGACAGTATTAATTTCATTTTGTATTTACCGCATGCAGTGCCTTGCATCCCGGTCTGTGATTGTTTGTTCTAAGGCCACCTGATGTAAAGTATAGAGTATTTTCTTATTGACATGCTAGATTGTACCTACGGTTAAGTAGCTATTTTGGCAACTAGGGAATCTTTGTGGTTTCGTAATAATCGTCTGTACATCTCTCCGATTGACTTTGGATGTCAGAGTAATTTTTCTCCAAAATTACTGGATCTCTATGGAAGAAATTTAACATTGAATTTAAAAATGGAAGTAATATCTTAAATTACCCTCTAAAATTGACACTTTAAGTATTATCCTTCCAAAGACAATAAAAAAAAATATACATGCATACATAACTTCACGCCAGGTCCCTTGCGAGGTAGGCACGAACAACAGAACGCCATTCAGGCTTATTCTTACACACCTCACTTGCTTCTTTGTTATTCATAGCTTTTGTAATGCACGCACGTCTGTTCTTAAGGCTCTTGACATCACCTTCTGCTTCTGCTAGTACATGATCAATTTGATCATGGAAGGTGTGTGAAGATTGAAATTAATCTTTCAAGTTAAAAAAAGGTATACTTGCAGTATATGTTGGTAATATACAATTTTCTGGTGGACAATGGATATATCACAGATATTGAGACGGTAGTTTTAGACTATTAAAAAGATGTAGATAGACCGAGTCCCGAACTCTCAGAGTGAAGCCGGCTAAAGGAAGCTGATATTGGAATAGGAAGCCGATTGTGCCGTAGTGCGTTATGAGAACTTAATATTAAATAATCGCATTAGTACGGATAGAGGTCAAGTAGTTTCCACATTACTATTAGCCACATAGACACAAACCACGCACATAAGCTTAAAAATTCATTTGACATTTTCATTCACGTAGGCTCCGTTTACATTTTTACTCATCTGAGACCATAAAAAAGAAAATTATCATGTTAGGAATCAAACTCGGGACTTTTGCCTATCCATGTACTTACTAAACTAGGCAAAGTTATAGAATCCTAATGGGGAAACAAATCAAATTTCACTAGTTGTTAGTTGCGGTACTAGAACCCAATTATCATCTTAATTAAAGAGATTAAATCTGCAGCCACGCGGACATCGTCGTCGACATCAGCCATGAGAAATTTCATCAATGCTTCAATCAATAGCATCCGTCTGCTGACCGTCAAAATGGTAGTGTCATTAAATAATTTCGAGTCAAGATCGAGTCACGTATCAAATTCAAATCGTTGCTTCTTTCTAATGAACAATTTAATGTCAAACGTCCTTTGTGTGTGCAAGGTATACGCTAAAGCGATAACATATTTAAAGATACAATTACTTGCATATAAAATTAAATTTCGATTATAACTGCTCTTTTTTTCTTTTCTTTCATCTTCTCCCAATTATGTCTTTTTCTTCCATCCTGCTTTATTCTGACATACGTGCTGTCTCACCACAAATTATCATATAATATCCGTTACACAATCGGTCAATATCTTTTTTGGTCTACGTTTACATTTGTATCCGTCAATCTTGCAGTTTAACATTATTTTTGTCTCGTGACTTTCATCCCTCCTTATTAAATGTAACGGGGAGGGTAGGTATGGGCGAGCCCATACCACCTTAATCTTTTCCTCTCAATTTTTCTGACACGGGTACAACTTTCAACAACTTTCACAGATGTGGTGTCCACATATCTATCGCAACATTATCATCCCAGCTTCTCAGCTGCGCAAGCAGCAAGAGTGGAGACATTTGTGATGTTGGTGTATTTTGTTTGTATAAGACAACATTCGGAATCGTAGACTACGATAGATTTTGAATATAACTACTAGGTGCTTGTAAAATGGTTTTAAAGAAACTAAACTGTACTTGAGATTTTTGAAAGAGGTTACTGTACGAGTGAAAGTCATGTATTATTTGAATAGCATTTGTTTTAATTATCCACGTTTAATTTTATGATGAAGAAATTAAAGAAATATTATAAATGAATATCAAATCTTTCAAATTATTTTTAGTGACAAGTGATAGATTATTACATTTCTTACGTTGAATTATTATATACATTAGTTGGTAATTTTTAGTTTGATGAAGCATTGTGATTCATAATTTAATTTATTTTAAAGAAGACGAATAGGTACTTTTATTTGAAATTTAGCTGTAGAAACTTAGGGTCTGTACACTGACTAAATTATTTCATATTCATGTTTAAGGCACTCAATTAGATAATAAATCCTGTGCTTTACTTTTTAATTAGATATTTCAAACGTATATTATTTTTCTTCATATCTTTGAATATTTCATCTGACTCGAATGTTTTGAAATAGTAAACACACCATAAGGGGCTAAATGACAGTTACATTAACTGAGATACTTTTTACCTAATTATAAAGCGTCTCCTATATTTAGTAAGAATGCAATCTAAGCATCAAATGTGTTTAAAGGAAATTAATTACATTATTAGATTACATAATTTAAGTATTTATGGCAACAAGTGTCATCTATCCAATTAGATTCTTAACCGAATGTGTGTATTTCCGACAAATCGCTGTCAGGTTATGAATTGCGCCAAACAAGGTTGAGAAGACCGGCGCCTGCGTCGGCGTGTCACAACAGAATAAAGAGACGACCCAGTTCTCACAGAAGCCGGTACTGCCGGTACTATAATATAGTATTTTTTTTTATGAGACGCGAGGCTCCTTTGCCGGCAAACGGAATAATTGAGTTGACGTTGTTTATTACTGGTTAATGATTTCATATAGATAAATCAATATAAACTTGTAATCCTATTGATTCGTCTTACACTGACCGCCTACTCAGAATCAGTTAATTATCAGTTAACCTTAATTATTATTAGTGCATTGTACGTTTATTGTCAATCAAGACGACGGACCATAAAAGTCAATATTATTAGCATATAAAACATAAGTAATCAGTACATTAACTTGATCAATAGCCGTTTTTTGAATATGTAGGTATATTAAAATCAAATAATTCTCTTTAATTATATTAGGTGTCAAATTAACTGGTAATAGATAAGTAAAAAGCTTCGCTTTTTAATCGAATGTGTTTTTTTTTGTTTATACAGATTATATAATTAAAATAAAAAATTCTAAGAGTAAGAAGAAAGCCTAAAACGGCCGCTTTAGGAAAATCTTTCAGTGAAATTGACACGTGTCATGGTCGTCGTACGAATTTCCTTCGCAGAATAAATCGTTAGCAAATTGAGTAGAGGAATATGGCATACAACTTCCATCCTAAATGTATTTATATAAATATAGCAGGCTTAAAGGTTTAGCTGCTAAAATATAAATAAAAAATTAACATCCATATACCCCATATAGTTTACGAGAAATATGTTATAATAGTTTTAACATAATAGTGAAACAATCGTTACATATAAAAATGGAGACAGGACGGTGATCGAATGTTATTATCTTAAAAAACAAATAAAACAATGAAATGTAATTTTTCACACAATTTATACGATAATTTTATTCGTATTTGTCATGAAATGAAAAACAATGAAAAAAAATATAAACATTAATAACAAACGAGCACATTTAAGAAAACCTAATTAATGAATGCAATCCCTAAGATTCTATTAGAGTACTGAACCTACGTCATCGAAATCAATGGGTAAATTGCCAAGAAGGTTGGCTACTTTACCTCGCTGGGTATACTGATCCATTGTCCAAGGTAGAGAACCCAGCCTCTAATTATAATTATAATATGACAAGATGACGTCAATGCTCCAAACTAATCCGACATACATTAGCATTGAAAGTATCTGTGCGTAGAAATTCTTAATACATTCAACGAAATTCGTAACTGGAGTGAAATCGGATCTTCAACTACATGTGTATAAAAATCACACGGTAAAGTAGCTAATTTATTATTCTAGGCGCCATTTCAGTGGAAGTTGTAATTTAAGAACAATATCTAATTCTAAATCGAACTTAAATGTCGTCTCAATTAAGATATGTGTTAATATATTCATTATTCATTTCGAACATAAAAATAACATTTGTTTTAAATTTACATGTGGATATTTCTATGCAGCTATACAAAGAATCATAAAAGTATCAATTTCTTTAAAAAGAGAAACTTCCTGTGTTATCTTAACTACTTTTTATCTCAGTTACAAATAACCTAAATTACTTGTATTTAGTTAGGAGGATCGAGTCCGGAGGTATCGGTATAGGGTGACTTCCTTAATCGTTATATAAATCCTGATTATATTTTTTTTTGCATTGAAAAACTATGAATGAAGCAGGCAAACAGGCAGATTGGGTTTAGTAAGGTCAAATGTATTTCTTACAAAATACAAGAAGATCGTACGTTTTTTCGAATTTTAACTAGACAGAAATGATTAAGGACACTATTCCTGGAAATAGTTTTTCAAATAGCTAGATTGAAAAAAAGTGAACAATCCCAATTCTTTTATGACTGTTCCCTTTTTTTATGTTTTTTTTATTTATTGGCATACATTTCTAGAGAACAGCCTATTATTTTATTGTACTCGTTTGTGGCAGCTTACGGTTAATCATTAGCCAGGTGTTAAGGATTACGTCGAGCACGATACGGACACATTTATATCTGTTAGGTATAAAACGACGGCCTGATGGGGAAAGGGGGCAATCGAGCGATAACCACGATCAAGGCGAGACGTGTGCACATTCGGGAATCTATTAGTGAAGGACTTTGCGAATTTTATTGAAATACGACCTTCTGCATTACGTTTGGATTTGTTATGTTCGGTTATATTTGTACCTGTGTTATACGTGTTTGTATAGTTCTAATAAATTCCATAATAATTCTAACGGCATTTTAATTCGAGTCTCGCAACTTGTGACAGTATGGATACTTTTTCTTTGATTGAGTTAAGCTAGTCTCTGATTAACGCATAAAAATATAAATGCGTTCTTTTTTTAATGGTCTGGGAACCTAGAGCTTGAAGTAAAAGTTGATTTCCTAACTTTGATGTTAATTATTACCAATATTAATCAAGATTGATTGTGGCATTAAATTAATTGGAGTTATTTGTTACACGGTTAAATATTAATGAAAGGATCCGTAATGCAAAGGAAGACATAAATCATGATATAATTTGTTTGTTAATAAAACGGTATGAAATTACAAATATCTGATTTGTTAATTGGGTGATAAAATTAGACTATAATGGTTTATAATCTATTTTACCGGCAGCGAGGTTATTGGCTCTTTCGAGCGATATTGGGATAGGCCGTCTACATTAATTAAATGCTTCTTGATTAAAAAACCATAAGCGCGACCGAGAAGTATTCCCGCTTTACCATTTTTCCTTATCTTCATAATGTTACTATCATCGGGTTCTACGGTGAAGGGAAAAACCATGATGCCATGCAGACGGGCATACGGCCCACTTGATGGGAAGCGGTTACCATCGCCTATGAACATTTGCAACACCAAAGGTGCTACAAATGCGTTGCTGCATTCTTAAGGGACACTGGAACCTGATCACTAATGCCGGAACACAACTCCAGGTTGTTATTGCGACATACCTTAGACCATCGAGTCGGGACCTACCGTCTGCATGTGAGCTGTTTGGTCGCCTTTTACGACAGTCCACCCGGCCGCAGGTAATTGTATTCTTTCTCCGTTCCTGCAGGGATAAATCCATATTAAGAGCCTGTGTAACCTATGTATGAAACTCGCTAATTCCTCTTGTCGTGAGGGTTGTTCCGTCAGTTTCTCTAAAAACTGATATTATATATATACATAAATGTCTGTTCTTGTAATGACCAAATAAATTGGTTTGCTTATACGTGCCTTTCTCACTTATCACTCATTTTTTTGACTTATCTGACAATTTGTATGCGTTTAGAGAAACCTCAAAGTTTTGACAGCGCGCTTTGCTAATAATTCCTAGTTAAGTTCGTTATCCATCAAAGCCGAGGTAGTTAGATAAAAGAAATTTATATATGATTAACATCTGGTTGATTATTAAACATCTATATCATTTAGGCACTCTGTTGTTCGTGCCTACCCCGCAAGGGACCTGGGGTGAAGTTATGTATGTATGTATGTATATCATTTAGTTAACTTTTGGGAATACTGTAATAAAAAAACCTAATGAATTTTTCACTAAATGATGAAGTTTTAAACTAAAGCAGGTTTGACAGACAAATTTGTATGTATCTCGTAAGTCGACGTTGTCGCAATGGTGATGATGATGTATACATAGTAAGCTGAATTGAGTAAATGATATGTCTAACAATAAGTTTTGACATTATCTATCGATAATATTATATACACTGGAATAGATTATATGAACGATTGAGAACATAATGCAACTGTTTTTAAATTTCTTGTCTGTGTGTTAGGGATTCCCGTAAAAACTACTGGGCCCATTTTCGACGTAGCATTCGTTGATCGACAGCTAATACTTAAATATAAACTCTGCGCTACTTTTCATCCGGGGAATCCCGCGGGTTTCATCTAGGAATGATTTAAAATGACCAGATTAAAAAACATTCGAATTACAATGTGATTTTTTTTATACATAAAAACAGGCCTGCGATACCATCTTATCACATAACGCATTATACAATATTATTTTAACCTTAAAAATTTATACACTCGTACAAAATATGTGAGGCCCCGATATTTTCTAAGATGATCAAAAGTGTCAAAGTCAAAAGTTAATTTGACTTTCATCTATCCTATTACATTAACGCCGAGTGTCAATTTGTGTTCATATGTGGCCATTGTACAGATTCGCACTGTCCAATACATATCTCCACATATTAGAGCCTCTCTGTCGCTCTTTGGTGGACAGCACAGTTAAAAATTGTGCTGTATTTATCGCACCAAAAATTCGCGTATACATCCTTCAGACGTCAATCAAGTATGATTTTTTTTCACACATAAAAATGTCATGGTGTACCCAAAAACGCGACGTTTGAGAAACGGGCTGTCAGCGGATCGAATGTTTAATTGAATTAATTAAACACTTGCGATGTCTATGTGAATGGATTTTGTTGTATGAATGTATTTATTATATAAATGCCATCACGCCTGTTAAGTTTTGTAGGGTGGGGAAAAGTTTTGAGGTCGACAAAATTAATGTCATTGATTATTTGAGAGTTTTAATCGTTTTTAAAAAACGTTGAATACTATTGAAATTTGTATGAGAAGTTCAAAATTGTATGAGATATTTTTCGAATGAACATTATCTTCTGTGAAGGATTTATGATATAATAATAAACTTTTATTAAGGTATAAACAATTGATAATATTTATTCATTATTAAATTAGTTATCTTTAGTAATAATATAACATTCTTAAACATGGTGTGTGTGGAGAAGAAAAAGTAGGAAAGCGAACCTTAAGCGTCAAATCACTCCGAACGCAACCGGGATTTCACGCTCGGATGATGATGATTCAAAACATGCCGTGTCTGGACATTGAAAGTATTAAAAAAAACTGAAAGAGATTAAATAAACGAGGGAAAACACGATAATATATATAAGCCGAAAAGTTTGCAGCGTAATTTTGTAAGATTCGATTTTGAAGTAAATACATCCTTTTGATTTCCATTATGTCTGTTTTATATTTATGTACTTTTTTACAAATCGTATAAATATATTAAATTTGAATTTATTGACGCCATCTCACATGATTCGTATAAAACAAAAATCTTTCAAACATCTTAAAATTCTGACAATAATTTATTGATGTAGTCAACTTTTCTGGGCGACGATGACAATTTTACCGGTTTTCGTTTAAGGCAATATTTTATATTACTGTTAATTTATTTACATTAATAAAATGACCAGCGGCTTCTTGTTTTAATTATGTTTGTAAATCTTACCACTGTCCTCGATGACGCTAATTAGTCAACTACATGTTCTTAAACATTAGGTAAGGTATAGCATGTTATTTCCTGGTCTTTAATTAGTTCTTTAATGGTATAATTTATTTTGTTATAAATTAGATTTTTTTAATGATATAAATTTCCCATTATTGAACTCCAATTCAGTTTTAGGGAAACAATGACCAAGACGGATTTACACGTTTCATACCTCGGTAGTATTGATTTCCTTAGGATTGTTAATATCTTCTCTGGCAATTCTACAATATATTGTTACGAGTAAATAAAATACCGTTGAAATTACTATATAATTTATTAGAAATATACAAACACGTATAACACGGGTACAAATATAACTGAACACAACCAGTACAAACTGCACGATTCAATAACACGCGCAAAGTCCGTCACTATATAGCTTATCGAATGTACACATGTGTCTTCTTGCCTTGGTCGCGATTATCGCTTGACTGCTTCACCCCTCCGTTCGGGCATTGTTTTATACTAAACTATACCATATGTCTCGTCACAATACTCGAGCGCATAACAATAGTTTCTAAGGATCACACCTGGTTAATGACTATCATAAACGATTATAATACTTAATAGGATGTTTTTTTAATTACATGAATTTTAAACACAAAGTAAACTAAAGAAGTCCGAATGCCGAAAGGTAATAAACTGCAGGTGTGCATTCACCTTTGTCGGCGCGTAACACTGTTTAATTTGGACCATAGCGTCTATGAAGTAAGTGGATTTTTAATTCCGTAGACATTTTGGCAAAATTGAAACTCTTATGAATTAGTCATGTCCGTGCGTTTGTCTGTCAGAAACGACTAGGTCTACATAGAGAAAATTTGGCAGGAATTTATTAACTATTTTAAAGCACTGACTAAATACTGACTCATACTGAAGTAGTGCCGAGAGTATTGTTAATTAAGTTTAGAAAATAAAAACTATCTTGCAAAGTTGTAAAATTCTGAAAAAAATCAAAGGGCTCAAAATACTCACAATGAAGATTGGTTTCTTAAACATTGTTAAATAGGTAATATAGAGATAGGAGACGTTCCACGTCATGTGGTATCTTTTATCGTATGTTCATTGCCACCCATGGAAGAGCTTGATATTGGAGATCACCAGAGTTTATCAGCAGTATACAATACAATGGATGCTGAAGTACTTTGGCTGCACAGCCCGCAAGAATCCAGTCAACACGGAGAGGCGTGTGGTCACGGGGAAAGTTGAAGACAAGAGATCTTGAGGTAGATCTCCAAATAGGTGGATTGACCAGGTTGCAAACCAACAATGCCATCAAAGTCATTATTCATAGCAGTGATGGAACGACATAGAAGATTGTCACGCACTTAGCCGATTATTTAAAAATGTCTTTCACACGGGACTTTTACAATATTATATTCACTATACTAAAAACCAATAAAAATACGCATAATTTATTTTTTTCGAAATTAGACATAGCAGTGTTATAAATTCCTTCTAATTTATAATATACTACCGCTTCTATTTAAATATAAAAAATGTCGGTAGTAGTAGTAGTAGTAGTAGAATAGTAAATAGTGTTGATATATTTTTTAGCATAGTTTTTGACACCTGGTTCTTATGAGTACTATTTATCGGTTATTGTTGTTAGTGTAAACTAAACTTAGTTTAAATGACTATTTATTTCTCGTGCCAAATGTTCTCGGCTTTTCTAGTTTCTAGTCCTGTTATTTCAAGTGTCTTTAGGGATAAATAATAGTTTACAAGAAAAACTAAAATAAAATCTTATAATTGTTGCATCTGATATTTTCCCTCATATAATACCTTAATTACCTCGTGTATTTAACCAAACCAACATTTAACCATTTATTTTTGGCAAAGTTGGCAATTAACGGCGGCCGGGCTCTTAATAAGGGGTTACCGTCACTTATAGACGTTTACAACACCAGAGGCAAAGCCAACGCGTAGCTGCCTGTCGGGCTTTGGGTTGGGGTAAAAGAAGGGCATAGGGGATGAGAAAGAGGGATCAAACAAGAGGAATAGCATAGACAGGATGGAATATGAGAACGAAATAAGGAAAATGGGATAGGGAAAATGGAAAAGCGAAAACGAGACAGGAAAAATGGAATAGGGAAAAGGGAATATGGATGAATTAGGATAAGGAACATGGAATAAAGAGATTAGGATGAGTTAAATGGAATAAGGAATATGGGATAGGAGAAGTGACGTTAATTTTCGATTAAATACTGTTTTAAAGTTTCGAAGCCATATAACGAAGATAGCGGATGTTTGTCGCCGCTACACAATTTTTATGTGCGTTGTCCGACGCACACTTAGGATTTCATCTTGTTTTTAATAGATTCTTCTAATTATCATCTAATAATAAATGTGCCTACATGTGTATATGAATCTAGTTATGAACATGTATCGAAAGGTCATGCCAATTAATTGACATTTGCATAGAAAATTCGCGTGTCAAACTAAATTAAAAAAAAAGCGATTGAAATGTCTCTAGTTTTTGGTACAAGTTATAAGATAGATGATGACTATGACAGAAGAATGAGTCTCAGTGCACAATGATGAGTTTCAAGGAGGTGACCAATATTTATTCATCTCTAGTACTTTAAGTAAATAAGAGTCGTGGTAGCGTAATGGCTAGCGCATACGTCCCAAAGTCAAAGGGCGCGGGTTCGATCCTGGCCGGAACGCATGCACCAATTAGGCAGTTTTCTGACCTAATGTCCATATTGTTATAATTACCACGTGCTATCAACGGTGAAGGAAAACATCGTGATGCAACCTGCACATCGAGATACTGCACACCGATGTGTCAAACCTGCGAAGCCGCCTTGGACAAGGTGGACAAGGGTGGCGGGTATACTGTCCGTTTCCCCTATATTGGGAGGCTCGAGCCCAGTAGTGGGACATTTATGGGCTATTATTATTTAATGCTCTAAATAGTGCATTAAATTGATATGACGTTATAAGCTACCAACAACTTGGCGGAATTTTTCATACTAAGTTTAATCGCAAGTAGGTAATGTTTTTTTTTATTTTTCAAGTAAGACTTATTTGGAAAATGGTAAGCTTCCGAGTTGCAGTCTAGATAACATTTGCGGGTAGTTGTGGCTACTACTTGGTTCGTAACAGGCGTAGCAATGTACCATTCTCGCTTCGGCTTTCGCTGCATAAGTTCCTGTAGTGCTCAAGTTAGCTAATTATATTATTGTAAGAAAAATAGAGACCCCGCAAGGGACCTGGCGTGAAGTTATCTATGTATGTATGAAAAATAACCTATAAGTAATTATATTTTACTAAATAAATCTGTATTATCATTGAAGGAACATATTACAAATAGACTCATATTACAGACAATTATTTTGTATACAGGCAATAAATAATAATTAGTTTGAGAAACAGAGATAACATTTTTATAGCTTCATGCCTCTAGAATATATTTTTTTACTTTGAAGTCTAACGGTATTATCCATAGAGATAGAATAAGTTTGAACACTTTATATGGTTTTTTAGGAAGCGTTCAAACTAAGTTTAATTCTCTATGAATAATGTAATTAATGTTAAATATAATTATATTGTACTTACATAAGGGGGGGGGGGGGGCATCCGTACATATTATCACGTCACATTTTAAGAAGGCGAGTACAGGGGACAAGGGGTAAGAGGGGTCCTACATTTAGTGACGACTCATTTCAGAATCTGATTGAGCTTTAAAGTACGAAATTTGAACTTTTACCTAAATTTGTGATACCAGACTCTAGGGAGGGAGGAGTCTCACGAGTGTGACCAACTGTGACAAGGATACCTCCCCCGTATCAAAAAACATGAAATTCGTGGGACGTAATTCGTGCATTACCTTTAACATGCTCAGAATAAATAATTTATAAACGACTAAACCCTTTTATTCTCTGATAAGAATATGAGCTTTAACTATCTATGTTTGGCTATTAAGCGTGTTACTGCAAAATCGCTCGAAGCAACAACTTGAGCGCGACCAAACCATAATGTTGCCCATCAGCTGATTAATGTCCCGCTCACGGAGCGTCGCGGCGACGGTTTTACACTAAAATTAAGCAAATCCCACAATATTGTTGTTTTGTCAACGCTCGTGACTGTATCTCCAAGGCCGAGAGCATCATTGGCTATCAGGGCTGACGGAGTGTGCAATTATGAGTTAAAAACTGTTATCATCTCTTGTACTGAGTTAAAAATTAGCGTCATCATTCGATGTACCTACTTAGTGTGATAATAAGGCTATACATAGTGTAGGGACACACTTGTAAGTGTATAATGAAGATTGCAGGTCAACAGTTGTCAAATGTGATATTTTTAATAAAAAGTTAAAAGTGATTAGACTTTTTTTGTTGTTGATTGTGACTTTTAACTAAAGGGGCTAAGCTCTGTTACTACCACTTCTTTTTGTTCCGTCTGTGGATCGAGCCAATGTCAAGTTTTTATGGTTAATTCTAAGTAAGTTTTCCTTAATGGTGTATAATAAAGTGTTATCTATCTCTTTAAAGAGGTAAAATGAACGGGTTTCCAGCCGAGACACTTATGACCAACATTTCCCACCACCACCACCACCCTTAGCTAGTATATACTTCTTTGAATGACGGAAACGACGAAGTACGTACTTGAAAAGTTATTACCTGGTGTGTGTGTATGTCCATATAATGAAAGGGCATTTCATATTTGCTAATTCTTGATCTAATCGATATAGGTAATTACTGAATAACAGATACAGAATAATATATACCATAATCAAACCTGTAAAATTATATCCTGACCATTAAACCAATAGAATTCTATCAAATAAGCTGTCAGTTTTAGCTCCTTCATTTTTTGTGAAATTCCTTTTGTAGAGCGAACGACTGTTTTGTATACTAATGTTTATATCTGTAGAAAATAAAACTGCTTAGGAAATATTAGTTTACAAGTATCAAAAACTTTCACTATCAACTTCCATATCTACATATACTTATTGGCCGGTAGTCAGCCCTGTTGACAGTCACTAGTGATGACGTCACCACGCCGATGCAGCCTTCATGCCTGTCAACCGATTGCGTGATTCGATCCATCCAAATTGCGGCGACATTGCGCGCTCACATTAGTCGAATCAAATTAGAATTCGCCATATATAAGAAACGAGAAGGACAATTACCAAATTCGTGGGATGGGTTTTTTATGTCGTTTTGATGACTTCAACTTTTATATTTATCATTTTATGTTGTTGTTGACAATGTTTTTGGGTGGTATTTCCTTGAGTTTTCGCGATTGTTACCTAATCGATAGGTACTTAAATTAAATTGCGAATGTAAGTTTTTTTTATATATATTAATGACTAAACGATTGAACGAATCTAAGATTTGGCAAAAAGGTAGATTGTATCTTTTGTTTAAACAAACAAGTGTCTTGAAAAGTTCAATAGGGTATGAAACTTTGAATGGTCTTAATTCAAAAATTAAATACTGTGGAGAACAAGAAAAAATCACGGGTAATTGTTGTTTATTATTATTAGTGATTTTGGTAACGAATTTGAGTGCCTTATCACGGTTCTGATAATTGGGTTTAAGGAAATCGTTATGATTTCATTCTAGTCCTAGTAATTCTAATCCTATCTATCACAGTAGATGATTTCTGAAAATTTATTTTTTAATTTAGTTATTTTTCGGTTTTTTTAATAATGAAAATAAAGAGAAATTTGATACTCAAAAGTTATTCAAGATCATCCACTAAGCTATGAAATAAGAGTTTGATTAATTAATTTTTTATTTATTTACAGTACATTTAATAGCACAAAATGTTAAAAAAATGAGGATCACAAAATTTTACCCGTGCGTAACGAAGAATACAATTTCCTGCGGTCGGGCGGCCTGTCTTAAGAGGCGACAAAACAACCCACAGCCAGGTGGTAGCGTATTTTCCCAGTTGGATGGCTACCACCCCTGGTCTAGAGTATGCCGCCATAACAAACTTGAGTTGTATTGCGGCATTAGTGACCAGTTACCAGTGTCCCTTAAGATAACAGCAGCGCATTTGTAGCACCTTTGGTGTTGTGAATGTCCATAGACGATGGTAACCGCTTTCCATCAAGTGGGCCGTCTGCCTCTGCTGAACGCCTGCCATAAAAAAATAAAACCTATTTTTATGTTCATACATAATCTCTATAAACGAACACCCCAATTAGTTATTAAAGAAAATAAACGAATTGCTTAGGTACATTGTTACCTAAAAGCTTGTTATTATGACTTGCGTCAAAAGTTGGGAAAGTCCTTAAATTAGATGTTTGCCATATTAAAAAACTCGTTAACACGTCAGTTCGTTGGAAACATAAAGCTCTTTTTATATTTTCTGATATTCAAAAACTGGTTCGCTATTAACATCCAATCAACGCCTATACATTAAAAACTAAGGTAAATATTTCACACGAAAGTTACGGGAAAAATAGGTGAAAAGCTAGATGAGGAATACAATCGAATGAGTTCTGTAGTATATAACCGTACAATGAGTTGGTGTATTTGTTTTGATGTTTCTTTATTGCAGGAGTTCAAAAGACAGGCAGACGGCCCACTTGATGAAAAGCGGTTACCATCGCCGATGGCCATTTTAAACACCAAAGGTTCTTTACAAATGCGCTGCTGCTGTCTTAAAGAAGACTGGAACCTGGTCGCTAATGGCGGAACACAACACAATAAATTCATATACAAATCACTGAAAGTTATTTAAACTCTAAAATAGTTTGTCGTACCAAAAATCTAATTATGAAGTATTTAATTCATAATAGCAATTATGGGTTGCCCAAACAAATTTTCATTCTCCCTCTTTAAGAGATAATATATCTACTTGCCTATTGACAAGAAGATGGTAAGAAGAGAGAATATAATAGACGTAGTTACTTTCACATTTACATACATATTAGAGGTGTGGATTTCGAACTATTTGGAATCAGGATTTCGCATGCATAATTTTGATGCAGTACCCTAAAAAATTAGCTAAACATTCACTAAGAAACGTTGTCGAAGACAATGAGTGCAACATCATGAATCATAGAGATTTTGAAATAGCCGTTAATGGCAGTTTTGAAATTGCATTAAAATCTTAACATCGAAAATGTACATCATCGATCAAGTTCTTGCATAAACGGTTGTCTTTGGCTCTATTGTTTTTCTTTCGTATTATCATTATATTGCATACTAGCTTTGGCCACTACTTGGGTTTGGTGGGTGGTAGTTTTAGCTTATTTTCTGAACTCTGTTGGCAACACAAATAATAAATTGACTTTGACACAAAATTTCTCTTCATTATTCTCTCTTTTCACCTTCGATCACCTTCTTCATCGGTAGATATAATGAGAATAATTGTATTTGGAGCTATTAGGTTCTGTACATTGATATTAGTTTATTGATAATACTATCGACCCTTTCGAGGAACTGACTGATGTTTTATCCGCAACGTTTTCTCGAAGCGAGTTGGAGGAATTTATACATGAGTAATGTCGATCTGCAGGTTTCCCAGCGACGTTTGCGTTTACTTCCTCGTGTATTACTTGTGAAATGTCAATGGTTAAGCTAATTTGTTTCAGCTCTGATACTCTATACCAGAATTCGAAATCATATCATTGGATTGAGAAGTAGGTACTTTAACTACAGAACATAGCCACAAAGTTACATTGCCAGCCAAACCATTCTACTGCTCGACGAAGGCCTCACAATGTTTTCTATAGGTGACCTTCCGTATTGTAAGATATTTATGTAAGTAGTGTGTTTCATCTATATTATGAGATGATAGTGGTTAGCTATTTAGAACTGTACATATTACGCAATAAAAACTAAATACTTCTTCACTCTTTACAAATTCTCCCACAGCATTGTCAATGACAAAAAAGTCACAACTTTTTATTTACTGTGACAATATAAAGAATCAATTATCACGCTTAGTATTATTCTGATAATCGATTATGAACGGTGTTTAAACATCAAAAGATGTACATGTTCTCGTGTAGTTGATTTCTCGTGAATGACACAAAAATGCCATAGTTCGTCGTTTTTAATTTTTATTATAAAGCGGGTATTAGAAGTAGTAGCAAGTACGCGTGACTTATAGATTACTTATAGATTAGATAGATACCTTTTTCGCCCGTGTGTACGTGTAATAAGTGCGCGAACTTTAACGTATAAAAAGGTGGAACCGTATGCGGATTTGCTCGCAAATCTACTACCCACTTTAGGAAGTTCCATGTGGTCTTTTTGTGAGCAAAATACGTATGAAAGTGCAGATTGATCTTCAAGATATTTTGATATATTCTGTATGTCGCTACAAAATCAAATAGCGAAATTTTAAAGAATGAAATATGTAAATGGCCACAATACATGTAACCGAGATTATTGTTAGACAGGGCTTTTTATTTAAGTAGTAGATTATGAGAGATACCTTTCGAAGGTCATGAACCCAACCACTAGTTGAATTTCGTTGAATTAAGAAAATTGAGACTCAACGAAAATGTTCGAAACAAGATCTTTTAGTAGTTTTTAAGCTATGTGCTATTATGGAAGAAATATTTTTTTAGGATCCGCGTAAAGATCGCGTTGGTGCACCAATTTAAAACATAGCATAATATTGACCCATAGGTATATTCACAATGTTAGGGACTCGTTTCTATCGAGGTAATGGACATGCACGTCATTATCTCATTTTTTCTCTATGGAACTGAGTCCCATCCCTTACATGGTAAAGATAGGGGTCAATATACTATGTAAGTAATTAGCCTAATGACACACCTGCGGCACGTACTGCGCTGAAAGTAGGTCTAAGTACGCTCGCAGTGTTTTTTGAATAGCCTATGACACATCAGCGGGAATTTCGTCGCTTCTTCATTTAGCAAACTTTTCGTGCTGTACGTTCAGCTGATTGACGCTACGTTCAGCGTCGACTTTGGGTCAGTGTGTCTCGAACCTTAGGGCCCCGTAGCATAATGACATAAGCAGTGCATATCCATCACGTTCATAGAACTCTTTAATGTATGTAGACAGACAGAGAATTAGCGAGCTTTTTTATTTGCCATATTTTATATAAGTTGCCCAAACTTCTAATGTCACATTTTTATGATAGCGTCTAAGTATTACCTATTCACATAAAAATAGCATTATGGTACTTTTTGTTTATTTCACAGCAATGCTAATGGTGTCCCGAGGCGACTTGACCGCTCATTGAGACAATTGCGACTGATTGCGCCCCTCGGTCGCCTAAATTGTGTTTTTTTACTTATTAATATAATGTGTCGTGATTTATGTCCAAATTGCTTAGCTGTTTTGCGTGATGTGTACTAATGTGATGTTGTGAAATACTTTATGCATTTGTGTTTTGATTAGAGCGACTATTTTGACATAGTTATGCCATGTCAGTCATAGCCATTATTAGGAATGACAACAGTGCTACTAATGCACCGTCCAACATCCGACATGGCCACCGGTGCTGGAACATGACTCAAAGTTAAGAGGTAAATGGTTAAAATTTAATTTTACTTCCTAGTCTATGTACAACGCTTTGCAACGTGTTATTGCTGTTTAGGAGAAGAAGCGGCAAGAAACTCCCCAGCAACACGTCTAGCTAAAAAAAAATTGTTTAATACTTATCTCTTATTCTATTTATATCTCTAGTTCTTTTTTAATAAGTTTTATAAAAGTATGTACAGAAAGACTTTTGAAGAATTAATGGAGTTGTAGCAAACGCGGTTGTATTATAGCGGATTACTCTAGATCAGGGGTGGTAGTCGTCTTAACACGTTTTATCGTCGGCCTTGTGGTCTGGCAGTCGGATTAAAATACGAGTATACTAATTCCTGCGAATTAGTATTGTTTCTTCGTTCCTGCTCGGATATTGACGTACTGACGCTGTGTGTAATTCTTGTCTCGGTTTTGTTACTTAGTCAAAAATTGTATATGTTTTTGCTGCAGTACCTGCAACAAAAATTCAGACGGCTCACCACATAGAAAATGGTTACCATCGCCTAAGACATGGATATTTGCATGACAAAAGTTTGTTACTATCGCGAAGGCGGTTTCCAGGGCATTTTATGGATAAAGTGGCTTATTAAGACTACTTACTATTCATTCATTTGCCATGTCAGCGATCGAATATTGCTATTGATTTTATGGAGCCTGTTAAATTTTAACCGATATTAAGGCAAATGAACAATTGATAAAATATACGAATGGGCCATTAATTAACTTGCGATTTCATGAACAACAACTTTCATGTACTTGTCGTATATCGAGATTCATTGTCAAGTGACAGGTGTCATAGTGTCAGTGTCGTTTAGTATTTGCGCAAGTGCTGAGTCAGCTGAATGTGGGTACTCGACAGTGTCGTAAACGCACCACTTGACTCGCCCGTGTCAACGCGCCTACGCATCATTACATCTCAGCAAAACTTGTAAGATATAATTAAGTTATAGGAGGTTTTAGCGTGAACTTGAAAACTAATTTTTCGCTGTTTTAATATCTCTCTCAAAATTTGTCCTTTTAAAATTAATTTAATCTCGGGTAGCTAATCTATTCTATTCTGTTGTAGTATTTATTTGTTTGGTACTTGTCTGGTGTTCATTTGTTATAATTTTTCCAGAACTTCTATTCTAGGCAGTTTACCACCACTAGCTAGTTCAACAGAATATTCAAAACTATAAGCCATGCGCAGAAGGTTTGCCGATGATTACTTACTATTATTGTATATACTCGTGTAAAGTATATATATATATATATATATATATATAATTATATATATAAATAAAATAATACATTTATTCCAACAATAATTTATGTAACCCTTTTTGTCAACTCTACTGGCCATTGACGCGTGACATCATGAGGCTATCGGCAAACATTCTGCGCACGGGTAGTAAGTTTAAAACTAAAAAAAATAAATGATTTGACAAAATATGTTTTCATTTTCTAAAGCTGGTACCGCCAAGTAAAATTCTTTCGGCCTCTACAAACTTTTCTTTTATTAATTTAAATTCTTCTTTTAAATTCGCATGCAAGTCGATAAGTCGTCCAATAATTATGTATACCACCATCACCACTCCTAATCAGCAATATTCTTGCCACGGGTTGTCTGGAAGAGATAGCTTTTTAGTTTTAAGACCGCCCTTTGTACACAATTAGTATAAGTAAAGTTTTCTGTAATGGTGTACAATAAAGTGTTATCTAACTATCTATTATTTATTGTCATATCATCAAATAAATACATTAAAATCGCTCCACTTTGTAAGTAACATAACATAAACTATATCGCGCCCGCAACATACCATAAATGTATAAAATATAAATAAATAACGCGCTCCGCACCGCAAGTATATAACATAATAATAATATAATATAAAATACAATAAATATATACACATCAAATAATTACAACAAGTAAACTTATTTATCACTTCCACCCCTGGAGCTTGAGTCTTAGCTCTAGCGATCTCCACTCCATACCGGCTGGCTAAGGCAAGCATGGAGGCGGGGGCCTTGTCTTGGCCCCCGGAGTCGGGTACGAGGTGTCGCCACTCACCTAAGGCTTTACCTCAAAGCCCCCCTGCGGGTACATATAATATAAAATACAATAAATATATACACATTAAATTAAATAGTATAAAATTATTACAACAAGTGAAAAAGTTAAGTAAAGATGAAGTGAAAGTGAAGAGCAGTTGTATTTATGTCCATTAATCAGTTTCGTGCGTGTTCAATCTTACATTTTCTTCTAAATTGCCCCACACTACTTTTTCTACAAAATTGACATAGTCCTGTGTTATCTTAAACCCAGTGCCATTAAAACTTTCTTCTGGATCATTCGTTCCTATATAAGTATTTTAATGTATTTTTTGCCACTAATTATTTATGAGTATTTTATATACAAAGAATAAGAGTTTGGTACCAGTCTGATTTAAAAATTCTTTCAATGTTAGATAGCCCATTTATCAGGGAAGGCTCTAGACTCTAGGCATCACGCTAAGACCAATTTAAAAAACTGGGGGTTTCTTGACTTACTTTATTTTACACTATTCCACCCTGACGAGGTGGCGGACAGAAGCAAGGTTTAAATATAAAGCACAGCAGTTCTTGTATAAAATGTTAAATATTAGAGATTTTCACGCGATTCTGCTTGTATAGTATCTCGCAAAAATCATCCCATTTTTCGAGATCAAAATGTCCTTTATTCATCCCTGTTTTCAAAAGTATACTTATATAGTGTATTTAAAGTGCAAACATAATTATATGTAGTTATACAAATATCCAAACAAAGTTGGTAAGTAAAAAATAAATGAACTGCATATTATTATTTTTTATTTATTCAAAACAGTATCTTGTTTAAGGAAATATACTTATATAGAGATCGAAATTAATTGCTTCATTATATAATACCCACCTGCGAATGTGCCCGTCTTAAATAAATCATAAGCTATCTGATGATTTGTTACAATGATAAAATGAGTTGCCGACGCCATTTAAGGTGGGATTGACGCCCAGATACTGTTAATAATTAAAATAAGTAGACGGGCGTCAAGTTGACTTCATCGACGTTTCCTTTTCTTTATATAATACTATTGTTACACGCTGACAAAGTAAATGCTAACCTGGTTTATTACCTTTCCCGCATTTAGACTTCTTTTGTTTACTTTGTTTAAAATTTGCAATTAGACAATAGCCTATTGTGAATTGAAACAAGCGTCGGCGCATTATAAAGCAATGGTCCAATTCAGAGATGGTCAGTCATGCGAGGATTACGATACAAACAAGACGTGTATATTCGATAAGCGATATAGTGACGGACTTTGCGCGTGTTATTGGACCGTGCAGTTTGTACTGGTTGAGTCCAGTTATATTCTGTGTTATACGTGCTTGTGTAGTTCTAATAAGCTCTATTGTAATTTCAACGGCATTTTAAGTCGAGTCCTGTAGCTTGTAACACTATTATTAATTAATTTCCCTTATTATTGCACAAGTCGTGGTAGCGTAATGGCTAGTGCACGCGTTTTATACTCAAAAGAGCGCGTGTTCGATCCTAACCGGAACGCATCCACAATTAGGCTGTTTCTGACCTCATGTGCATATTGTGACGTAATTGTCGTGCTAACAACGGTGAAGGAAAACATCGGGATGCAACCTGCACATCGATATAACCGATGTGTCGAACCTGCCCAGCTGCCTTGGACAAGCGTAGCGGGGTATACTGTCCATCCCCATATAATGGAAGGCTCGAGCCCAGCAGTAGGACGTTTAGAGGCTAGGACAATTCTACCAATAGTAATAAATACAGAAACTAAGTTAGCTTAAAGCGGCAGTTTTTGCACATTTGTATTTCGAATATGAGAAGTATCAAATTAAAGAATAACTTCATACTATGCTTTTACACCTAAACTGTGTTTCTAAACACGTGTCAACTTCACACAGCGATTCTACAAAAATGGCCGCCTCGGCCCTCTTTACCGTCCTTTAGCTTACTACTACGGCGCGCCCGTCAGCTTTTTTACTTGCAACGTTGGTACCTATATCATCATCATCCTTATTCTCTTCTAAGACTTCTGTGCCTGCCTCCTTATGACATCAGTTATGTGTCAGTGAAAATTCCGTGAAAACAGTTCAGCCATCACATCCAGACAGACAGACAAAAATTCTAAAAATTTCTTTGTTTTCTTATTTTTTCACATTTTTCTTTAGCTATTATAAACAGACACTTCAATTTTATTTATCAGTATAGGAGTGTAGTTAAACTAGTTTTGTTAATATACTTTTAATTTTCATTTTATTTTGAATTTATTTAAATTTTATCTTTTATGATTAAAAAATTTCACAAGACTATTGCTTTAAATTGGTTACGCTGTTGCGATGAATTAGTATTTGATACGTGTTGAACTTCCTAATTTATCCTTATTTGATCCATTGCTTCAATTTAATTAGTTGGCTTACGTATTATGTACTCGCAAGTAGGCTAGGGCCAAATTCAGTAACGATTCACAGTCGGTTATTTAAAAAAGCGATTAAAAAAAAGAAATTTCATTGATATTAAAATTAATGTATTTTATCCGTCTTTGATTATAGCAGTAAATAAGAAATAAATAACTGAAGGTATACTTTGTTAACCTTCACCTTACAAAAAGAACAGAGTGTGTTCAGAAAGCCTTGTTAATCGGCTGTGTAAATTCAAAATGTGCCATTTCAAAGCTAGTATTTTACACCTTATTTGAAGTGATAGCATGTTTTACTTTTTACTATACTACATTTTTGACGCGGTGTCTTTAGACATGCTGGAATCAATATCATGATTTCAGCTCTTAGGGCCGTTTCGATCGGTGTGATACCACGCTCTCACATAATAACGGCGCGAAACGGTTAGACTGCTAATCGTGTTTCTTGTGATGAGTGAGAGTTCTGATGGGCCACTTCTCCCTCCCCATCTCATTATACTTACCCCTTCACCTCTAAAGTCTGACAACATGTCGGCTTCACACCTGGGGCTCAATTCTGCTATTATTACCTTGTCAAAATATCCGGACACTTGTCTCAATCGTAGGACCGCCTGATTTTGGTATTCTGGTCATTCCGATGGCGTGCTAGTGGTATGCCACTCTATCTTTATAAATATTTTTTTATTTATACTTAAGCGAAAACTCGTGAAAAGCACATTGAAAATTCTAGTAGCTTTTCAATATTCATTTCAGTTAACGTCAGTTCTGCTGATAATAATATCAATTTTCTTCTAGTATTATTCTACTACGACAATATCGAAGATTTGGTATAATCGCAATGGAATCGTTTTTTAAATACCTGCGCGATGCCAAGATATTGAACTGGGAATTGA
The DNA here is from genome assembly GCA_012273795.1 of Dendrolimus punctatus. Lineage (NCBI taxonomy): Eukaryota > Metazoa > Arthropoda > Insecta > Lepidoptera > Lasiocampidae > Dendrolimus > Dendrolimus punctatus. The sequence goes on from CM022541.1 coordinate 19,711,934, forward strand.
GGAGAATTGGGCCCCTGGGGTTGTAAACCGCTATAGGCTACACTAACAACTTTCCAGTAGGTACGTGGGCCATCTGCCAGTTTACCACCTTGGCAATAATAAAGAATGCCTAAATAAATTAGAAATTCAGATAATAATTAAGAAATCGATGGCATATTTTTGGCAATCAACATAAAATAAAAAAGGGATATATAAACGCCAGTCTGAACAGTCTTAATGTCAAACGTGAGAGCCATAGGTCGTGAGTGACTCACCTCAAGACTGATGTGCCTTCAATCTATTATTGAGACATTCATTAGCTATTATTTCGAATTTAATGCTAATTAAATTATGCATTAAATTTTATACTACCACTTTCGTCTTTATTGTTTAAATGAGCTGCAGAACAGCGTTTTTTCATTGCGTTAATTTAAAATTCTACTTTATTTTGGTGCAGGTAATCAGATGAGTCGGAATATCTTAGATAAATATCGCTAGAATAAAAAAGGGTGCAATAGAACATAAGTCTTTAATATAATATCGTTGAAAGTAAGAATAACTATACAAATATACCTACTAGAAAAATCTATAAAAGAAAGAAGACAATACATAAAAAGACCACAAAATACCTGACATACTCAAAAGCCAGAGAGAGTCAAAGTAAAAATTAAAAATTTAGTTTTGGTTATTTCTAAATAGATAAACATTAATGTGATAGATGACACAATTTTAGGTCAGTGTATTTTTTTATTGCATGAGTTCAGCGTAAAGGCAGATGGTCCACATGGAAAGTGGTTACCGTCTGCCTTTGACATTTGTAACACCAAAGACTCTACCAATGTGTTGCCGCTCTGTAAAGGGAGACTGAATTGAACTGAGTGGGAGGGACTGGCCAGTATTGGCGGAACACAACTCGAGGTTATTATAGCGGCATGCTCTAGACCAGGGGTGGTAGCCATCCGGATAGACAAATACTATCTAACCTGGCTGTGGGTTGTTTTGTCACCTCTTACGATAGTCCGCCTAGCAGCAGTATTGTATTCTTCCTCCGTGCCTGCACTACTAGATTGAGAGCCGGTGATCGCCAGACCTACCAAATAGTATAAAGGCTAAAAAAGTTTCTGTGCAAGCATCCTACAGCAGGTAAGAAAGTTTGGATATTATGCATCTCGAACCGTGGTGGCTTTGACAGATAACAGGTAGCAAAGGTGAGCATAATTGCTGCCCAAAAATCTACAGGATATTATTAGAATAACATACCATCCGTTGCCAGACACTTTGTAGGGTGGCAACCCTTTGCTAGACGCCTTTAAAGTTTAATAAATAATAATTCTACTTACGTCGTAATATAAAATCTGAGTTTTATATATGTTACTTGGTCAACTATTCAAAGATGTTTCCCAAACGGCCAGACAGTTTCAAAAGTTCTAACACTCTCCCAGTCATAGTTGAAGGTCAGATGTACCTGCTGTAGTATACTTGCACAGAAACTTTTTTAGCCTTTATACTATTTAGTAGGTCTGGCGATCACCGGCTCTTAGTCCATACGCGATTTTATACATTCATTTTTTAAAAAGGACTAAAATTCAAATTCCATGTTTCACATGTTCAATGAACAGACGAAACAAATGAGGAAATAATAAAATTCAACGAAATGCAATAGGAAAAGCATCATCTGGTTAATTGTTATACGCCCAAACCAAAAGTGATTGTTAAAATGGCTGTATGACCATGTACAAGTCATGCATTATTCGATAATGGTCACGAAAATATCTTTAATAAAGGAACACCTAATATTTAATTGCATTTATTATCTTTGTTTTAAAAAAAAACAACATTTGCTAAACATCCATCCTTGACATTTTTGCTTCTTGGTTATCTTAAAGGTAATTTACAATAATTATCAGTATTGCCATTTATGCCTCCCAGTCGTGCTTCTATTTAATCTCCGTTATTCCACCATCAAATCTTTATCATAGACATATGTATGTTAATATCATGTTATATAATAATAACAGTCCACCCTTAAATTCCCCACTGCGGGCCTGGGTCTCCCATCATAGGGGAACGGACAGTGTACCTATCACACTTAACCAAGGCGTCTTGGCAGGTTTGACACATCGCTTATCTCCATGTGCTGATTGCATCACGATGTTTTCCTTTACCGTTGTTAGCACGCGGTAATTGTTACAATATGCACATTAGGTCAGGAAACTGCCGAAGCGGAGCATGAATTCCAGCCAGGATCGAACCCGCGCTCTTTGATTTTGGGACGCGTGCACTAGCCATTACGCTACCACGATGTCAAATTAGTCGTCACAAATTCATAATATTGGTTTTCATACTGTTGATATTTTTAAAATTTATTTATCACCTCCTCCGCCATGAGGTAATTTTCTATATTACATTTATGTTGTTGATCTGTTGTATATTACCCATACGTAACATAAGCTTAACTTGCGGATATATAAATAATGTTTGTGTTTCTCTGCCAAATGATTGTTATAATTTCTTAATATTAAATAATTTTAAAACTGAATATTATAAAATACTTGACAAAATAAACATTTCCATACAATATAAAAACTACACTTTCTATTAAAAAAAACATGAAAATGAATCTTTTTTTTTATTTGACAATACTGGATAGCACGTCAGCAGCGGCGCTTGAGGTCCAAGCTTTTACCTAGTATTATTGCTGTCTTCTGTGTCTGGCCTTTAACTAAACATTCTAGCAAGAGCCTCTCTAATTTAACAGTCGATGCTTGTATGGCGGGTAAGCTTGTGAGCAAGATTTATCTATTTCGTTTTCTTCATGAGGTTCTCGTCTTGTGGAATACCAACTTCAACGAGTAATGCTCGTTGCGCAGATCGATCTACTATCACGATACCAAATAGATTATTGGCTACAGTAGTCCTGTTGACTGAACGACTATTATCGATAATTGCATTTAGCGGGTATAACTATTTTAGTAATGTTCTTAACTAATCAATAATAGGGCATAAGCCAATTTCTATAATATTATAAAATTCTAAACATGCCGTGTCTGTACATTAAAGCTATAAAAAAAACAACTGGAATAGACAATATTAACGATCGAGAACACGGTGCATTTTTTAGATTTCTTGTCTGTTTGTCGATTTGCTCGGTGTTCACGTAAGAACTACTGGGCCGGTTTCGACGAGTTTTTCACTGATCGACAGCTATTTACACTTAAACTGTGCGCAGTAGCAGTAGTAGTAAACAGTAGTTTACACTGGGAACTATATCCCGCGGGAATTTATCGGGGCATTATATCAAATGGCTAGATTTAAAAAAAAAACCATTGAGATTTTTTAACCGATCCATAGCAAATTTAATGTAACAAAATAAATGATAATTTTATTCCGACGAGATTGGTTTGTAGTTGATTTGGTGCGTAATAATTAGCTGACTCCGACACAGGTTTCACTAAAACGATAGCTTACATTCTTTTTGAAATGAGATATTTTATGTCCCGAGAATCCCGCGGGAACTTCAAGTCAAGCGTAGAAGAAGTCGCCGGCATATCTTAGTATGATATACAAAAATCACAGTCAATCAATAGCGAAGTTAATCTTTGATTAAGCAATCTAGCACCGTACCCGTGGGACTTTGACAATCGTTAGCGATGTTATCGCGTTGTATTCAGCTATAAAGTTTTAGCACCGCCTGCCCACGTTCTTATGCGTTTGCGCATTACAAAAGCTTTATTGAATTAACTGGCTGATTTCGTGACTGACGTCTCGCCATTAATACGATCGTTTGTTTGTATGATTGTCATTTGTGAAATTATGCCACGTATTCTACTAATAAATATGTGAGAAATTATTAAAGTACTAGCTTCTGCCCGCGACCTCGTCCACGTGGTGCGGTTTTTTAATTATCCCACGGGAACTCTTGAATTTTTCGGGATCAAAAGTATCCTATATGTTGACCAGGGATATAAGCCATACTAAATTTCATTTAAATTGGTCCAGCCGTTTCGGAGATTAGCCAAATCAAACAGACAGACAAACAGAGAAACAAAAAAAATTAGAAAATATAAATTAGTTCTATTTCACTTCTCACATCCCCCTGACTCGGTTCTTATCATTTTTTTTTTCATTGTAAAGAAGTTTGACCTCTACAGTTTTATTATATGTATATTTATTTTACAGTATTTTGTTAGATAATTGTTGTAATAATTCTCACGTATTCGCTAAAATTTTGATTTTAATGTTGAAATAACTGATCGATACTTCGATTTAAATACATTGTCTCTACCATTTTTCAAAAAATATATTCTATTTTGTGATGTTATAGAATTTTGTATGACTAACAAAGCTGTGGAAACCACGGGATAAGGCTTTGTCTCATTACTAAGGATTAAATAAGTTTATATTTGTGTTTGTTGTAGTATTAAATGTAGTAACTTTCGTTTAGTAATGTAGTGGGTGGTGACAGTAATAGTCAATATAAACATTATTTAGTTCAAAATTATGTTGTTTGGTAACAACATCAAATATTGATATATTCAAATGGATTTAGATTTAATTTAGACGTAGCAAATGTATATTGTATGGACGGGATTTTTGAAGCGAAACTTCTTTAGAATCGTTGTGATTTTAAACTCGATGAAACGAAAAAGCGACACTAAAAAGAGATAATAAACACATAACACTATAGAGTTACTAATAATAATACTTCACAAGTTTATTTTGAATTATAATATGTAGGGTAAAGTAATTAATTTTATTTCTATTATTAAAAGTTAGAGAAGAATTATCTTTTTGTATATTCTCTGAATTTTCACTTCTACTGAGTACACACACATTCTTTTGTTAGTGTTTATTTATTCCATATTTATGGCCTTCAATATACATTAATGATTTTAAACACATTCAAATATTAGTTTTAGTATGAAAGAATTATTATATTTCACATGAAAACTGCCCAGTAACAAAGTAGATCCGAAAAGCTCTTCTATTCTATTTTTGATTGAATTGGCGATAACGTACAGGCATTGATTCTTGCCAAGGATAAGATATTATGATGATTTTACCAATGGCATAGTAAGAAGTACAAAAAAAGTAAGAAAAGCTCTTAATAATAATTCCAGATAGCCAGATAGGTTCCAAATATAGATAATTCTTCTTTTTTTTTATTGCAGGAGATCAGCAGACAGGCAGACGGCCCACTTGATGGACAGCGGTTACCATCGCCTATGGACATTTGCTACACCAAAGGTGCAGGTCTTCTTTCGCTTTGCAGCATTTTTTAATTTAAATCCAAATTGAAAATAAACGTACTGAAACATTCACTCGGAGTTATTTTGTCTAAACATAGGTTTTAAATAATAAGATTATCATAGCCAGACCCTACCCTTCTGTAAGTATTACAGAATATACGCTGAGGCGTACACTTTAATGACGCAATACGTTTCTTAATAGAACGGTAAATCTGTGCATATTCATATAAATCGCTTTAAAAAGTTATACGGAAACGTGGACGCCTATAATAATTGAGTAAGATCGACGAGACGTAAACTTGACCTATTTTGTAACAGTATAGTGTCAGTCAACACAAAGTTGATTATATTTTACTCGAAACTTGATGCACCGGCTTGTTTCATCGCTCACTGTAGCTTTTTAGTTTTTTTTATAGCTGGAGTACAGCAAACTGGCTGACGGCCCACCTGGTGGAAAGCGGTTACCGTCGCTTATGGACGTTTGCAACATCAGAGATGTCACCAACGCGCTGCCGGCCTCGAAGAAATTTTATGACGCCCTTTGTGAAAAACTCCATATCGTAGCGCTGCGGGAAAACCTCGGCTGGGAGCTCATTCCAAATCTCCACGGTACGCAAGAGCAAACGTTCTACAGAACCGTTGCGTACATGAGCGAGGCGGCTCGAGGAAGTGGGGGTGAACTCACAGTGATGGTAGAAAGAGGACGAAGGCACCATTATAAACAGTTCTTCTGAACATTCCCCGTTATACAGTCGGTAAAATACGCAGAGAGAAGCAAAGTCTCCCCTAAGGCTAAGCGTATCTAGATCGTCTGTTAGTATAGGATCATCAACAACGCGCACGGTTCGACGTTGAATACTGTCCAGGGGATTAAGTTGGTAGGCAGGTGCTCCAGCCAAAGGTGTGAGCAATACTCCATATGCTGCCTCACCTTGGCTTAGTTATTGTTTCCTCGTTTATCTGTAGATTTTTACTTTATTGTCATCTGTGGAGGCTTATCAATAGCTGTTCCTTTTAATATAGTATAGTTAATTATAGCTATTAGCGCCCCCCCCCCCACCATATAGAATAAAATTATATATATAAAATATCTAGTCCGGAAGGATTTAGGAGCGTTTCAAAGTTATACCTTTACTGGGCAATTGCTTTCTATAGTATTCTTCCATCACACAAGTCTAATTGATTTTATGTAATACTTATATTTCATTTCCCACGCTCGCGATCAATGCAATATCTCTAACAGATTTCGTTAACTAATATATAATCAGATGTCACATCTACGAACGGGTATTATCAATTATAACAACACTATGACTCAAATTGCATTCAAATTTCAAATCAGCCACAGATTAGAAAGCAACCTTAAAGAAATACACAATATTGAGCAGCTTGCAAATAAACGTTCATAAAATAATTTACACTGTAATAATGAATACGTTGAGCTGAGAACGTCTTTGTCGCAAACGTTATACCGGTTACGAAAATAGTGACGTACTTTAATAACTTGTCGATTTATTGCTTTTGAAATGTATAGTGAATGAATATTTATAGCTGCATAATTGTTTCGTATCGATTGTTTATGTCCATATTTATGATCGATATTTAACTATTATTAATGATATTTTCACAGAATAAATAATGACATATATGGATGAATATTATTATGAATAGTGTATTGACCTCTGGTACGATATTCGATTTAATATGAAATGTTACTCAAATTCGCATTCAATAAAATATAATGTTATAATTTACGAAATTCTTTTGAGACGTACGCCATTTTTATTTGAAATTTCTTGGTCTTTAGTAATGCCTATAATTACTAGAAATGTTAATTATTATTTTATTGTTAATACTCTTAGGAATAGACTCGTGATTTGAAAACTCGTTTATTAATTTGTCAATAGATTTTAAATATCAAAAGGAATTCAAATAGCCTTTTACGTGCTTTATCATTTTATTTATTTTGGTCTACGAAATATTAAATATCATAGCCTCACTTAAGGTGATTATTATTCTTAATTAATGTTACGAAAATAAAAGACTTAAATAATAAATTTACGATGTGAATTAATTATTTTTTAAATGCTAGTTTTAGCTCATACTAATTTTTCCAAGTACTGATTAACGGGGTGCGGCGCTGCACCAAGGCTCTAAAAAGGGCAGTTGTGGACTGTAAGTAATAAAGGCTATATTTTGTACCATATGGGGTCCATTCACAACGAGTTTCTTCAAAAATCGTGACGAATTTTTTCGGTACTATACGTACGTAAGCAAATGCATATCGCCCTTCACCGTGGCAATGCAGCCAACTATCTGGGCACGCTTTCACTCGTAATTATTTAATAAATAAAAA